>JAZKJV010000252.1:0-1385919 GCA_037367405.1 Ottelia alismoides | reverse complement strand
TAAGGTTGTGGGTAAGGGTTTGAGCTCATGAATAGTGTGTTCGTCTAAGAAATCTGGCTCAATCTGATCTGATTCAGTGTTGGAAGTGGCTGGATCGTTCTCTGTGATAGCTGCCACCAAGTTCGGCTCTGGAGTCGGATCGTCAAAGGTCTCCATGCAATCGGCAAACGCCTCGTCCGACTCGTCATCCTCATCTTCCGATTGTCCTAGAGATGTAAGGACAGACAGGCCCAACTGGGCCTCTACGTCATCGAAGATGTAGGGCGATGCAGGCTGAGAGTTGTACTCGTTCCTGAGGATCTCGCAGACTGACTCATGCACTGGATCATCTTCGGAGGAGATGGACACATCGGTGCTGGCTGGGTTCTGTCTCCATGGCCCAACTAAGTCTACATGCTCGCAGTCTGTTCCGGTAGAAGAGTACTCGATGCTGGATTCTGAATCCGGTCTCCGTCATCTTGTCTGCTTCATTTCAAGTTCCTCATCTCCGCCTGGAGTTTGGAACTGAATCTTCCCATTCTTATAATCAAATAAGGCCCCTACTGTTATGAGGAAGGGCCTACCTAGAATGATCTGGGAATCTCTCCAATACGAGGGGTTTCCATATCCAGGACAGTGAAGTCCACCATGTATTCTTGCCCCTCGACTTTGATCACAATGTTCCTTAATTCTCCTTGGGACCTCTTGGTTGATTTATCAGCAAACTGTAGAAGAGCTCTAGATTTCCTAAGAGGTCCGAGATTAAGCCGCTCATAAAGGGTTGTAGGCATCAGATTGATTGAGGAACCATTGTCTAGGAGAGTGTGTGCAAACGCGATGTCATCAACATGACTCACTACATAATGTGCACCCATGTCTCTTCGTTTCCTAGGAAAACGAGTTCTTTATTGCACAAGTCCTGGCTACTGATAACACGTGTTTCTCAACACGGCTTTTGGTCTTCCTGCTAATCCTAGTAGGTGTGCATCTCACCTTAAGGTATTTTTGGAATGCAGGGGTCATTTCCACGAACTTGTCAAAGGGGATTGTGACCTTGATGTGTTTATTGCAGAATTCAGCCATCTCAGGGTCATCTTTTTGGATTTTTGGTTTTCTTCTTTCCACCCTTGGGATCTCGGGGGAAAGGGATTATTGACTCCAACTCAGGTTCGGAAACTGAAATATTCTCATTAACTTCGGGAACTGAGTTCTTTACATGCTCTGACTCTGAAACAAAGTAGGACTCTGACTCTGGCTGAAAAGAAAATGCTGAGGCGAAACCAGTGATGCTTCTTCCGCGACTGCTGGACGATCCTCCTCAGATGGAGGTGCAGGCTCTTCATCGGTTTCGTCGGACTCCATGCGAATGCGAGAATGCTGCTACGAGGACTCAGATGTCCTCTTCTTCTACCGGCGATGGTGGTGGTGATGCTCCTCCTCTTCTTCCTCTGAGTTCTCCTCAGGTAGAGTCTCGGAGGCTCCTTCCTTCTGCGCCCGTGCCCGATCAGGTATGGTCACGGTCCTTCCGCTCCTGAGGGACATATGATTTACATTATCGTACGAAAGGATCTCATGTTCAGATAAATAATTATCTGAATAATATACCTGATCTCAAGGTCGGTTCTGGCCCTGGTGTAAGCTGTTCGGGTTGGCCTGAACCTGTGCGGGGATTGGGGTCTTTGGCGCCATCTGTTGGTCCTGGGCACGAGAGACCCGATTGATGTCGGTTCTCATGTCCAGGTAGTCATTCTGCATCTGCTGGACCCTATCAGATAGGGTCTGGATCGCCAAGGTGAGAGACTCCAATTCGGTGGGCTGGGTTTGCTGCTGTGTAGATGAGGTTCTGTATTGGCCCTGCTGGCCATGCCGATATTGCTGCTGCTGATGGGATGGTGCTGGCCCCTGCTGATAGGTGCGTTGCTGCTGCTGGTACCCTTGTTCTGGCCTGGACTGAAAGCGCGGTGTGGGAACGGGCCTGGTTTCTTGGTAGACTGGGGATGGGCGGTGTGGCTGATCCTTCCCCATTTCGACCTGCCTGAAAATCGGGTCACGGCTATACTAAAGCCTGTTGATCTCGTACACTGGCGGAGGCTCCTCGTATCCCGTCTCCACTTGTGGGGGTGTATGCTGGTTCTGCTGGGTGTAAGGCTGATCCCAGCTACTTTGAGACCCCGGTGCATGTTCCTGTACAAGATGGACTCGATGTACAGGTACAGGTGGTGCAGAAGGGGTAGGTAGCTTTATCTTAGCTACCTTCTCAGAAAGTTCCTCCACTTGCTTCGGTAGGCGCGAAAGAGACTCCATCTCCGCGACTCTCTTATGGATCTGCTCGACCATGGTAAGCTTGTCAGCAATCATCCCCATGTTGGGGATGAGGTCCTCAGTCAGATTTGCTACAGTCCTTCGGGTTGTCTCATTGGATAGGATTGAGGGAGACAACTGATAGGCCCTTGTGGCTTGCGACTTGCCGATTTCCGCCATCTGCTCTAGGATCTTCCATACGGCGTGCTCATTTTTGTTCAGATAGCTTCCTCCGCAGGCGGCGCTGACTAATCCCTGCATCTCCGGGGTTAGACCACAGAACAAGGTCTTGACTAAGATCGCCCTCGAAATGCCGTGGCATGGGCATTTCTGCACTAAATCATTGAACCTATCCCAAGCTTCATGGAAAGGTTCACTGGGTCCTTGAGAGAAGCTGGCGATCTTCGTTCTCATCTGGTTAGTCCTACTGAGAGGGTAGAACTTTTTCAAGAATAGGTCCTTGAACTGCATCCAGGTAGTACATACCACCCCTAAGTTCTTCAGCCAATGAGCAGCCTTATCTCCTAAGGCAAAAGGGGTGGCCTTCAGTCGAATATAATCTTGGCCAACATTGGGATGGCTAAGATTGTTGCACACCAGCTCGAAGTCACGGAGGAAAGTGTATGGTTCTTCATTTAGGTTTCTGTTGAACTTCGGGAGTAGACTAAGGAAGTGGGGCTTCAGCTCAAATGCCTGGGCGGGAACTGCGGGTGCTAACCAGTTCTGAATCTCGTTCTCTGCCGGGTTGTAGCTATCGACCATTGGTCGATCGATTCCTCCAGCTACTATAATCCGTCCCATCCGTGCCGTGAGATCTGCATTCTTCTGATCGGCTTTCGGTGAGGCGAGCAAGAATCTGTCGTATTTGGTCCTCATCCGGTGGCATCTTTGGCGGCATCTTGTCCTCTAGTTCTGGGGATTGGGAAATAAGATCGGTGTTAGAGGGCAAATCAAGGAAGGGATTACCGAGGCGATGGTCTTCCTCGGTAATCTCGGAGGAGATGATAGGGTTGGTTTGAGAGTAACCACCCTAAGTATGAGGGAACCAAGACTCAAGAGGGTCATGAGTCCTGGGTGGTCCAAGGTGCACTTGGACCGATGAAGATGAGTCACTTGGGGGACTCATAGAGAGATCGGTAAGTAGCGCGTCGAGATCTCCCCAGTTACTCATCTTGATGAGGTGAGAAGAAGATAGGATTTTACTCCTACCTGAAGCAAGCAAAAAAAATCAATCCAAGACCCTGGGTTCACACTCAACACAGTGAAGGACTCGAAGTCGAGTCCAATTAATCTTGTAGTTTAAGTGTGATTTTCAAGCAAAAATAGCAAGGATTACGCGGCCTATAGGGAAGTCGGCTCAGAGCCGGATGCGTCTTCCCTGTTTAACTTGTCGCCTAAGATACTGTCGCTCCTTCCTTTCTTCGCTCCTATCCCAAGTCAATGGATTCAATGACCACACCCCTATCTACCTACAAGCAGGCGGAGGCTGACAAGGCCGGAACTTCACCCCGGGGGGTTACTGGCAGCTTGTCGCAGAGTACCGCAATTTCGCCCCTATCTACCTGAGACAGGCGGAGGCTACTTGGTACTAGTCAATGAATCTAAAATTATTCAACTTGTGATAATTGCTAGGATCAGTTAGAACGTGATATGGAAGGCGGGGATTTCTGCCTTAAGGTGTTCACACACAATCAAGTACCCTCACTCAGCCTGAAAACAAGGTCGGGGATTAATCTCCCGCAAACAATTTTCAAATTTTATTCCCTTTTTTTTGGTGTTTAGCAGTCCCGATTTTAAGTTAAGTTATCACTGATTAAGTCAACCACACAGCACGCCTATCAGACAGTCCCAATTTCCTTTTAATTAAATGTGAAAATCATAGGGAGAAATCGAGAAAAGCCGATGCACGATAAAACAATGATGTTAAGCTGAGTTCAGGAGACTTACAGTGATCCCTTCGCTTTTTTATGCAGGATGCAAAACAGAATTAAAAACTTTTTAATCTAAATGCAAATGCAAGCGATGAAAGCCGCTCCTAGACAGGCAGTTCTATTAGCGTGAAGAACAGGTTAATTTGGCTAAGTACTGCGGTCTAAATGCGTCTTTTAAGTGAGTTGTGTGGTCCTAATAATTACGAGCACAAGCAATTCCTAGATTGGCTCGAGGAGCCGCTAGTGCAATCTAAATTACCATTCACCCACACAGCACACGGGACACAGTTCCACTATACTTACACGTGCGAGATCCCAAACGGGAACCGCTGGAAATGATGTGAAAAAGAAATAAAATAAATAAAAATTACAATGCCTCTCTATTCACTCAATTAAAATGCTCGACCGTCGAAGCGTCTTCGACTCCTCGCGTTCCTCGCACAGAAAAAGAGTGAGGTCAAAGAGTGAATCAAAAATAAAATGATGCAAAGAAATAAAAGAGAGAAAATAATTACAAGAAAACCGAGGGTCAGACTACCCGGGGAAAGGAAAACAAACACTCAGAATTTGACTAAAAATTAACCTAAGCCGTGCCTCCCCGGCAACGGCGCCATTTTGATGAGCGTCCCGCACCCTATGTTAATTTAGGCAGATTAATGTCCAAATTAAGTTTAAGTGTTCGTTGCAGTCGGATACGAGAGGCTAATCAAAAACCACTTTTAATTAATGTCAAGTTAATTTCAAGCGGCAGATTTTTTTACTTGGTGGAAGTCCAAGGTCGAACTCAGGGAGGCATCTGTCTCCTTAGGTGAATTTTGAGCAAATATCAAGTGTTGGATTTTTCGGGAATTAAAAATTTTTTTGTCTTTTTCTATTTTATGTGCAGACACATGCAACCAGCAGGACAATCTAAAGTTTAATTCAATTAAGACGTCAAATGGAGTCCAAAAATTCTAAAAATTGGCCAGATGATTAATTATGATGAAAATGATCTACCCTAATTTTTTTGGAATTTTTAGACACTAAATGAATTTACTGTGAATTAAATATGCAGACAGGGTGATTTTCACTATTTAATTTTTAATAAATAACAAATCACAAATTTTTCAAGAGATAAAATTATCCTAGATGGCTCTAATGATAAGGAATCTAGGAAAATTGACAGATCTTAATTTCAATGTGAAATGAATTTATTATAATTAAAATGAGAAAATCACTCCACAATTTATTTAGGCCTCGATATGTGTGCAAATGACATGAAATTTTTATGACATGTTAAATTTACTGTCCTAAAGCTACTGTGAACTTTGAGGATTTTTGGAATCACAGAGAATTAAATATAAATCAAAAGGTGTCACTGGGCAAAATATTCCACAAATCAACCAATTAATTCATTTAAAAATCTGCTGAAATTACAAAAATATGACACGTGGCCCAATAGATAGAGGACAAGTTTCTCAACAAAATGCAACTTTTAGAATTGAAAAATGATGTAAAATGCAACCTAGGGATGCGTGCAAACAAAGGGGTGTAAATGCAATATAGGAAAATAAAAATACGTAAAGGAAATATGCTGACAGGGACTTAAGTGCAATTACCTATTATGTTGGGGACTCGAGTGCAAATTCTCCAAGAGGCACGTGCTCCTCACCTGGGGTCTGCTTCACAGGGACCTCTTTGCAATTTCTGAAAGTTCCAGGGGCCTCTGTGTAAATTTCCCACGCCGCACGTGCTCCTCACGTGGGCGGCCTAGGTTCGGATAGCTGCGGAGGCTCGGGGCTCGGCTCGGGCGCTTCGGGAGGTATGGAGTGAGGCTCGGGCGATCCGAGCCTAGGCTCAGGGAAAAGGCTCGGACCGAAGCTGCGTGGCACGATGTCGACCCTCGGATCGAGCTCGATCCAATGGATGGCGATGAAGACTCGTGGCGTGACAAGACACCGTTGGATCTAGGTTGATCCAACGGCTCCTGGCTTCGATGGAGAGGGCGACGTGGCTGATGGTCCGCCGCTGGATCAGATGAGGTATCCAACAGCTGAGAGTTGTTGTGGAGGGGGTACGCGTGGCGCGCTATGCGTCGTTGGATCTAAGTGGATCCAACGGCTCCAATGAAGCTTGGCTGAGAGGCGACGTGGCACGCGGTGGACCGTTCGATCGACGTGATCGAACAACAGCTGTACGTCTCCTCCGATGGTCCTCCGCCGCCTGCGGAGGAGATGGCGGGGCACCGGCGAAGCAGCCTTTGCTCCGCCCGTTCCTCCTAGCGTCGATGAAGCTCTCCGACTTGTCGGAGCGATCTCAGTAGACTCGTGGCGATGCGGCGAAGGCGACGGTGATCACAGGAGCGGAGGAGGGCTGTCTGAAGTCGGTGGCGATGAAGCTCGAAGTCATCTCCGGCGAACCTCCGACCAATGACTCAATTGGTACCTGCAAGCGCTAAAGACAGAGCCGAAGCTCGTGCGTGCACTCGTGGAGAAGTGAAGGGGATCGGAGAGGCCTAAGGGGTACTGTGGTGGTCTGGCAAAGGAGCTCCAGCCAAGTGGCGGAGCTTTAGCTGCTGGAAGATGGAAGGCATCGTCGGAGGGCGTGAAGGCCACCGCGAGGATGGGAGCTCCGATGCGAAGCTCGACGAAATGGAGTGGAGGCGAGGAGATGACCGGAGGCGAGGAGATGACCGGAGGCGGCGAATAAAAAGCGAGAAAAAGCAAAGAAAAATGAAGAGAAGATCGAAGAGAGATGGAGGCGTTCACCTGGGGATTGGAGCTTTTCCTTGAGTTCCAGGTCGTCGCTCGAAGGGCCGGTGGATCCCTGAGCTCAAGCAGCGATTCAGCGGAGGAGGGCTGCGACTCGGCGGAGGCCGAGGATCTCGCCGGAGAAGACGGACGTTATCGCTCAATGAAACTCGCAATTCCTATCACTAATTGGAAGCTCAGAGCTCGGGGCGTCTCTCACGAGGGGCGGAGATGAGGTCAAGTATGATACAAAAAATACAAGGATACAATTTATACATATATGTAGTATACAAAGTGGCCCAAAAACCCAACTTTCTCATACGAGCTCCAAATTGAATGAAATTAGTCTCATTTTAAAGCTCTTTTAATGTGTAGTATTCTAAGAGTGAGTAGACCTATTTTGGAGTTTGTGTGAGGGATCTATGTGTATTTTATTGTCTAGGGCTTTATTGACTAATTTACAAGGGGGATTTTTGGCTTTCTTCCCTATATTATTAACTAAGGAGTATATATTATAAGGAAGAGATTATTTTAGTCAGTGGATATTTACAAAGGATTTTGGCCTCTTATTTAAATGTAAATGAACTGCTAAAATGCATGTATTATGTATGTATGCATGAATGCTATTTATGCATTATAAAAGGAAATATGCCTCTATTTACTCGGGAACAAGGCTCTATTTTTGACTTTTGAAGTGATGAATCACAGATTCATCAAGGTCTCCTTGAGAGTCGGCTTGGACCGCTCTCCTTTTGGTTCGTATGCTCCACCTCCGAGTTCTTCTTCTCCTCCTCCTCCTGGTTGGTCTCTCCTTCTCCTCAAATAATTTAGCATATCTTGGAAAGCGACATGGATCAATGCCTGGTCAATGAGTTGCTGTTGTATTACCTGTATGAAGGCAAGAATCTAGGCGTTCACCGTATTCTTGTCCAGTTGCTGGCCTGACTGTGGCTGTGGATACTGAGGCCCTTTCCCCATTCTAGTAGGATTCATTTCTTTCTCTGAATCTAACACAATTTTATGGCTCCAGATTGAGATCTTGATCTGCATAAGGAATGATGCCCTGATCAGTCAGTATAGAATCATCTGATGAAAAGAATCAATTTGTGTTAAGGTCACCATATAATTTTATTAAGGATGGAAATGTATATGGAATGGAATAAATTTCCATCTAAAATGAGCAGATTTCAGAACAAGAGTGATCATGATTTATTGAAGAAGGCATGGATTCCAGAGAGCGGTTTACAGAGTCTGAACCGTGATCTCAGGAATCACCCCAAATTATTGGAGAGGTTGATTGCATGGAATCGATGTGGGTGTCGGCGGAGTCCCGACTAAGCCATCCATGAGTTGCCATCTTGAGGGTCAAAAGGAAGATCGAGAACGGATAAATGATGCGGAGGTCAACAAGAAATAAAAAGGTGCAAAATAGTATAACAACCCAAAGTGAGGGGGGGGCAAATAAGAATAAAAGAAGAGAAAATGAAAGGCAAAATTTGCACAAGTGTGCGGGACTTGATCTTTGACTTTAATATAATAAAAACACCAAACAAGTTGTGGATTCACCAACTCAACCCAAGTGAAGCCCTAAGATTTCGTCTTTTTTTATCTTTTCAATTTTATGGTTATTTTGCAGGCAAATCTATTAATAAGCCCTTATGAAGGCTGTCCCTATAGGAGTATGTGTACTGTCGATAAAGTACCTCGTACTTCTTCTACCTCCTTTGTAACCTCTGATCCATGCACTTTAAGGTCATTGATCTTGTGCCTGGGCAGCTACTTAGTCGAAGAAATAGAGAAAGGAAGCCAATAGGTGAAACTAATACTTCCCTTGCAAGCGAGGTACTCAACCGCATGACAATGAGACAGACATCCTTGTGAAGGCGTGTTCTATGCTCAATACTTCAAACCAAGTAGGGTGCTCCACACAAGACAAGAACGCCGTCATCTAAAAGGCCCTACTCTCCCACAAATGATAGAAGCGCTGATAATGCTTCTCCAACTCAGGTGTTAATCAAGGCTGCCATAGATCGGGTTTTTGTCTCTAATCCTTAGGGGTTCATGCCTCACTCAGTCTGAATGGTACCTAAACGCAATGAGGGCTTTATGAACCTAAAACAAGGATGTCCATTACCTATTTTAATTAAGGTCAAAGTTTTATTAGCAGTCCCCTTGTTTTAATTTTTTAGTTTTCACTTTTTTTGGTATTTTTCAAAGCAATATGCTTAATGATTTTTTGTATTTTATTTTTAATCCGAAGTGTGTAAAAACTGAGGGAGAGGATATAAAAGCAATGCAAGTGGATACGAAAATGGAAATTTCACTCTCATATCAAATGATGCATGTAAAGTAAGAAGACTCACAGTGCTTCCCAATGCTCTCCATGCAGGATGCAAGGTAGAATTGAAATATTTACATTATATGAGATATATTGATGAATCTCCATTTCTTCGTATTTATTCTATCATTTTGGCCTTAAAAACCCTATCTAATGCATGTAAATAACATTTTTTGTACAAATTAACATATATTCTTTATTCCATTTAGTGTGTATAAAACATTATTTTTAATTCCAAAATTATAGAATAAAGAAAAGAAATAAATAAAATACCAAAGGTATTTTGTGACCCTAAACCACGAGATCTAGGCATTTTGATGATGGGGTCAACAAGGAATAAAGTAGGGAGAGATAAGGGTCAAAATTAGAATAAAAATCTCATTCTTTAATTCATCAGTAATTCATTTTGACACCTATTTTATTTATTATTATTTATATCTCAAATAAAAAAACTTTGTACATAAAAATTGTAGATAATAATACATAGAAAAATACAAAATTGATTTCATACAAAAATAATATACAATGTACATTTTATACTCCAAATAAAAAGCTAAAATCCCAACTTCCTAGACCCATATCTCATAAAAACTCAAAATATATAAAAATCACCTTTAATTGTATATACTTTTAATAAGCCATTTAATGAAGGTGGCTTCATATTTTTTGGAGTTAAGGTGTGAAAGTTAGATTTTGGATCCATGTTATATATTTTACCTGAATAAAATATTCATTTTATTTATTCTTTATTATTTTTATAATTTTATAATTTTGTAAATATATTAACAATATATTTACATATTTCGATTAGAATAAAACCATAAAAAATACAAATATAAAATAATGTATACCAAATAGATAGATGAATTAACTATACTTATATATATTTAATACCCAGATTTAATTAAGTGTAAATATTATGTCAGAAAATACAACAAAAATATATTTGTGTACCTAAAGATAAGTTATAATTTTATAAAATAAGATAATAAATAATAAAATCAAAAATACAAAATAAAAATAAAATACTTAAAACATAGATGAATATACCTATAAATATACTCTCAAAAAGTAACTTGTAATTAATAACTTCAATGATAATAATAATATACTATATAAAATAGGAAACATTTTTTTACTTTATAATTTAAAATTAATAAATTCATTTAAAAATTATTATTGATTTTATAAGTATTTTGGGTCAGGTTTTTCCTGGTTAGTCCACATGGACCAACCAGATGGTTTTGACTAGCCCTTGTCAGATCTTTGTTTGACCTGTATTTTCTCACTTTTTCCCCGATCGATGTATTTGTCGATTCGGGTTGGATTATTCTTAGCTTTTCTCCCTCGATATACCCTCCATCACGCGAGATCGATACCTCGATCTAAGAACACCTGCATTGCTCACTCTCCCTCGATTCTTTAGCCCACTTAGTCACTGTACAAAATCACCCCTCTGACCTTCTTTGATTTTTTGAATTATTCTTGGCTATTTCCCTCTCCTTTTTTTTGTTCAAGGGCTCGAGGAATGTGACAGCCTCCTCGCCCAACATTTTGCAGATTGATGATCATCCTAGGGGCGATTTCCACCCATCTCCGGTGAACACCACTGTGATGAATCTCAGATACATCATGCTAAAATCCATTTATTATTCTCCTTGCTTAAATAATTCAATAAAAATTGTAAGTAAATAACTAATCTTAACTTGTATTATATTGTGAATAATATGTGTATAATTAACTTATATTCATTAACTTTAATTATTGTATTTTAGTACTAACATTATTGTATTTTAGTGTTAACATTTTCTTTGTTTTTATATTTCATTAAAAACCCCTAAAAATTAGGTTAATTATTATATATATTTATCTTGGCTTTTAATAGAAAATAGAAATAAAAAAATCTCAAAACCACGAAAGTAGTGTTTTTACCTATTAAAAATGCCCCAAAAATATAGCTTTGTACAAATGACCTCGTTTGACTGTTTGTTCGACATGAAACTTGTAGATCTCATCGAGATCTACAACTTTCATGTTTTTACTTTTTTTGGAATTCAACCTCCTTCTATTTCTTTTTTATTTTTCTTTAATTTCTTATTTATTGATTTTTTTGGAGCAGCCACGTGGCGCTCTCTGGAGCCTCCATACCCGCTTTCCTCTCAGTCGTTGATCACCCCCTCCTGATCTCATATGAACCACATGTCTCCCTGAGCCTCCATCCCTAACCAACAGGCTCGGGTGAAACGAGCCACCTTCCGAATCACGTGCAACTGCCACATGTCCCGAGCCTGGGCCGTCTCCTGAGCCTAGCCCCTCGTGTCTATGGCATGTGAGGGCTTGGCAAATTGCGTTGAAGACCTTGGATTTTTTGGATATTACATTTAGGCCCTCCAGGCACTTGTTGTACATGAGCGCCTAGGGTATTTTATAGGGAGGACCCCCCCAAATTTTGATATTTGTAATTAGGTCCCTCCAAGGGACTATTTGAAATATTTATCGTTTTATTTTCATGTGTTTTATTACATTTATGCCCTTTGTACCGTTTCTTTCATATCTTGAGCATTTTAGATCCAAATTGAACGATTTCAGTTTCATTCCGAAGCTTATTTGATTCTCTATCTAATGGCATGTTTAATTTCTTGATTTAACATTAAATTAAATATGATGAATTTTGATGAAATATAGTGTCTCTTGCTCTATAAATCTTTGCCATTAATAGATGCTTATTCTTGATTTTGATGCTCGATTTGACTCTGAAACTGACCCTTAATCTATTGCTCACGGAGTTGATATTTTCAGGGCTTATTTGTACATTCTTAAATTGCATGAATGTCATCTCACTTTTAATTGCATTTAAAAATCAAATAAAAATACATGCATCATTCCTTACATTATTTCATCAGCATATTATTTTACATCTGCATGAAGACCTAGGACTAGAAAATATTAACTCATTACTTAAACAATAAAATTTGATAAATAGAATAATAGGCACATGTCCCTGTGTTCGACCTTGGTATACTTTCCAAGTAAAATAACTTCCAAATACTCAAAGATGTGGATTTTGCTGATCCAAATTTGCCTCATGTATTATGATAATACGACATTATTATTGAGGTGAATTTGCGACTCATCATGTTGCCGTGAGGTTCACTCATTGGCTCTGGCTGACTTGAGGTATTTTCCTTTGTTTTCTTAGTAGATTTTAAGTTCTAGTTTCGTTTCTTGCATTTAGTCTTTGCTTTTATTCATCCCAATAGCATAAAATCTAGATTCAGAGTTCGCTGGAGACTAGCTTCGGCGAACACTTCCACCGTGATTCGCTTGTGTCCCGATGCACTAGGCCACCTCAAATCCTTCCCCATCACTTCTACCATGCCCCAGGCCCTTCCGTTCACCCCGACTCCACCTGGATCAAGAAACCAGCTCTTCTCCTCCGCCTATCGCCGGAGAGCTCCACCCGACGCATTCCTTCGCCCATTCCCCCTCTTAATGCTCTCCCAAGCATCATTTTTTTGTCTCGACTAACCTTATGCATGATTGAAGACCGAAGACCAACTGGAGGTGATTTTGATGATTGCCTGAGGTTCCTGAAGCTCCTGAGATTCCTCAACCTTGTGGGTGGCCTTCGGCCATCGTTAGAGCATTTTACGCCTTCCAGCCGACAAAGAACCCTTCTAGGAATCTTTTGGGACCATCAGCAGTGAAGCAGGAGTTCAGGACGTGGAGATTCGGCCAATCAAAGTTCACCCACACACAAGTTCTTCCCAGTTCTTCCGGTGGCCTTCATCACCGTTTGATCAGTCTTGTTCTTCGTGACGTACAGTAGCTGTTAGATGCAGGCCTTCAGCATCGTCGATCTCCCGCAAGAGATCTAATCTTTACCATCCACCACTGAAGCATCATCATCGCACTAGAGGTGGACACATGTATTAGTGGATCATCTCAACCGTTCACCAGCGCCCCTTTGTTGGGTATTTTGCACCTTCACCCGATGCTTTTTGTACTTTATTATTTAGTCCATGAACTTTCATTGACCTTTATTATGTTTATGTAATATTTGCATCAAAACCCTCACACTCTTAGGTCATGTTCGGTTGGGGGTTTACCCCCCCCCCCCCCCTTGAGGTGGGTTTACCCCACCAAAACCCCCCATTTTCTCTTTGTTATGGGACCCGCTATATATTCTTATTTAAATATTAAATCAATTATTTTTTCTTTCATTTATTCCATCAAAAAATAATATACTATACCATCATATCATCTAAAAATTATAAACTACTCAACTTCTACTCATTTTTTCAAACTTCAATACAATCACATCACAATAACTACTCACTTTTCAAACTTCAATACAATCATATCACAACAAACCCACCCCCAGTTTAACCCTCTATCCAAACACCAAAACACACAAACGAGTTACCCCCTACCAGTTGATGAATCTGTGATTCATCACTCTAAAAGTTGAAAATAGAGTCTTGTTCCCGAGTAAATAGATGCATATTTCCCTTTTTATTGTAAAATTAGCATTCATGCATGCAAGGATAACATCTGCATTTTAGCATTCCTAATTGCATAAATAAGAAGCCAATTTCACTTGTAAATATCCACCTGTATATTAGATAAAATAGCCTATTTGTATATATTTTATACTAACTCCGAATCCAATAAAATCAACTCCATATTGTATATATTACTAACACTAATTAAAGAAAAATGTCAAAAAAATACTAACTTGTAAAATCACCCAATAAAACCCCAACCCAAGTTTGAAGACCTTAGACCTTAAAACGTACATATCTCTCTCATACGACCTCCGAATTAGGTCTACTCACTTTTAAAGTAATATACATTCAGAGACCTTCGAAACAAGACCAATTTCATTAAAATTGGAGCTCGTATGAGAAACTTGGGTTTTTGGGCCCCTTTTGTATATTGTACAAATTGATCATTTTACCCCTATATTTTATCTTTTTATTTTCGTAATTATTAAAAATCCAAAAAAATTAGATTAAGTTGTAAATATTCCTCTCATATTTTCTCTATTTTTATTTTGATTTTTCTCTTAATTAAAAATGACAAAAAAATTACAAAAGATAAAATGCGGTATTTTATATCTATAAGGTACCACCCAAAAATACATTTTTTACAGATGATCTCGTTTGATTTTCGGCCCTTCACGAAAGTTGTAGATCTCGTCGAGACGAGCAACTTTCGTGTTGACCACTTTTGATTTAATCTCTTTTATTATTTCTTTTTGATTTTTGTTTACATTTAATTTTTTATTTTTCTAGGAGCGACATGTGGCAGCTCCTGGAGCCGCCACATGTCACCCCATTATTTTATTAATTTCGGATTTAATTTATTATTTTCGGATTTATTTTTATTATTATTATTATTTTCGGATTTTATTATTTTAATTATTATTATTTTAATTATTGTTATTTTTAGTAGCCTACTTATTTTATTTTATTATTATTTATCTCTCTTTTACTTCTTCTCCCCTTTCTTTTCTTCCACTCCAAGCCAATAACTCCCCACTATCTCCACTTCCTCCATCTTCTCCATCCCTTCTCCAACTTCCCTCTCCTCTCTTTTTATTCACCACCATCTCCTTCATTTTCCCGCATCCACCGTTCTTGAGAGAAAGAGAGCCCCGAGCCCCCTTTGATGTGTCATTGGTGACAGCTGTGACGCAATAGGTAGAGCGACGACAAGGCTTAGGTGAGATCCGTGGAGCACCGCCCACGTAGCAGGAGATTTTCGAAACTCACTGCCAAGCTTCGGAGACTGCCATCTCCTCGAGGCCACGACGGAAGCCGCACGACGCGGCTCCATCTTCGGCGACCACAGGTAAGTACTCTATCTCTATCTTGTCATTTCATTTTTTTATCTAACTATTATTTTATTGATCATCATCACAATCACCATTTTATTCATCAATCACAAAAATCACATCATCTCTACCACTTCATAAATACCACATTCACAAACATCTCATTTCTGTCACACATTTTTTTAACACAACCATCATCACCATCCTAATCATCAACCATTACACATATTTATTCTCTGTTTGATAAAAAAATAACTAAAAATATAAAAAAAACAAAATAAAAAAAAACCACAGCACAGGTCTCTTGTTGCCGTCCTCCCGCACGGGTGGGGCCATCCGGCCTACAGCCGCCGACGGCCGTCGCTGGCCAAGCTCCCGACCACCAGCTCCAGGCCACCCTCGACGCCCCAGCGCACCACTGCGCGCCCGCCCCTGCGCCCAGCCAGTTCGCGGCCCCTGCTCCGCCGCTTCGCGGCGCACTCAAGCCGCGCGCCTTCCGCCGGTCACCGCCCCGCCGCCATCCTCCCCGCGGCGGTGCGTCGCCTCCAGCCTCCAGAAGCAACCACGCGCGCCACCGAGCCTCCAAGCCGGAGACCTCCAGCTCGGCCGCGCCTCCATCCCATCACCGCCGCCCCTCGCGGCCGTGCTCTCCTCCTCCGACCAGCCGCGCACCGCCCCCTGTGTGCCGCCGCGTGTTTGCCCCCCACCGCGAACGCGGCCGCCCTCCGCCAACGTGCGCGGCACGCCACCAGCAGCCGTCGCTGGCGCGGCCTCCTTGCAGCCGCCTTGCGCAGCGGCCGTTGCCCTTAGACGCGCCGCCCCACGGTCTCGCAGCAGCTCCCGCACGGGTGGGGCCATCCGGCCTACAGCCGCCGTCCCCTCGTGCTGCGCGCCGCGCGCCGCCGTGCGGCACCGCCCCGGCAACGGCGCCATTTGACGAGCGCGGAAATACCCTTTGAATGTGGTCTGATTAGACTAGTGCGTTGCAGTCGGATAGATTCGCGATCGGTCAAAAATAACCGCACAAATTAATTAATTGTCTATGGATATATGCGCGGTTTGATGTTTATTTAGCCTGGACAAGCCCCAGGGTCGACTCAAGGAGGCAAAGGAACAACTCGGGATCAGATTAGAGGTATTAGATTGCGGTTTTCCAAGTGAGATTTTTTTGGTAATTTTTTTTATGCAATAAAATGCCAATGCACAGATGCGAGTGAACTAGGTTATTAAGAAAACAAGCGACTTAGCCAATTTTAATTTTAATGTGAAATTAATCCAAATCAGCCAAATGGTAATTTTTCTAAGAACCTAATCCAACAATAAATGCAAATGTATTTTTTTTGGAATTTTTGGATTTAAAATGCGTACATGAAAAATGCAAACTATTTTGGGGTTTTTATGCAATTTTTTGTGCAAATGATATGCAAAAATTATGAAAAATTTACTGAAAGTTAAATATGATGAAATGAAGCTACACTAATTTTTTTGGAATTTTCTGACACTTTCTGATTTTTTTATGAATATTTTTCTGAAAATAGAGCGACTATAAGTTTTTAATTCCTAATAAATCCACGAAGTTAAATTATCCAACAAGCTATTTATCTCAGATAGATATTTCAATCAGTAATCCAAAAGAATTGAAATTTCTCAAAAATATGATTTGTGGATTTAATTAAAAATTATCTACAGAAATCACCCTAGAATTTATTTCATGCATTAGACAACTCCAAATTGGATGAAACTTGGACAGTAATTAAATCACACTAAAAGGCATCATTCACAATTTTTCACAATTTTTGGACCCCATTTTTTGATCTTCTTCTACACTTAGGCTGCCAGAGCCTAAGTATAGGGGGGCGGAGCGACTTCTATACATTTTTGTTATTTTAGCTCTCCTAAGCTTAGCCCGAGCTATGTCTTTTTAGTTGCTTTCGTGCTCTGAGGACATAGCACACGCTAAGTATAGGGGGGCGTGTATATATTACATATATACTTTACCCATAGCTCATACTTTCGCGTATTTTCGCGTATTTTTGTATATATTTTACAATAATTATGGGTGGGTAAAAATCGAAAAAAAATAATTTTTTTGTATACTTGTATAATACTTGTAAACCTTTTGTAAAAATAAAAAAAATTAAATAAATTAAAATTTTGTATACTACTTGTATAAAAAGTTGTAAAATTCTTGTAAAACATACTTTTGTAAAATTTGTTGTAAAATAGGATGTATACCAAAAAAATTGTATACTATGTATAGCTTGTAAAAATTGTTGTATACCAGAAAAATAAAACAAAAAGGCTTCTTATTTACTCTTGCATATCATCCTTGCAAAAAAAAGAAAAAAAAGAAAAAAAGAGTCTTGCATTTCATTCATCTACATAGCATGCCATTTGCACATCATCTGCATATCTTGCATATGCAAAGTGAAAAGCTAGTGGGTTCTGAACCAAGTTATGAGTAGATATTGAGGATGGACTTGATTTGACCTTAATCCACCTAATTTCAGAGGAACCTTATAGGAAATGGAGTTAAGATTTCTCAGGTCAAGTGACTTAATTCTTTGAGTCCGCAAGTCTATGTTCACATGTCATCTTGATTAGTCTAAGTAGAATATCTCGTGCATACGCAAGATTCTTTTAGATAATGACCTAACTTGGACAAGCACAATGCACGTAGCTCTTCATTGAGGAGGTGGTGAGGAAGTAGAATCCTTTACCTTGGAGTAGCACACGGGTGGAAACATCCGTCCTCCTTTAGGGAGGGTAGTGCATCTCAACCTAGTCTGGTGGTGTTGACATCTAAGGACGGGATGCTGTGGGTTGCAATAATGCTTCAAAAGAGGGATAGTCTACTGGCTCAAGAGGAAAAACTCCTGATGTACATGCTGCACCTTGTATATAGTTCCAAAAAAAAGAAAAAAAGGAAAAAAAAGGAAAAAATGCAAGAACTCCAAAAAAATCAGACAGGTCCAAGTGAAAAAAAATAATACCTGTCGGAGTATGTATATTAGCAAAGAAAATGCAGCTGGATGACTTGGCTACACTGGTCAGGCATCCCAGGATAGGTGGCTACACTGGCTACCGTCCATTCTTTTCTCTACCCCCTCCTCTTGAGTTGGTCGCACTTGAACTTAGAAGGGAATACCCCGCTCCTCGAGGAAAGAGTTACTGGACCGGGTTATTGAGTTACCTTGTTAGAGGAGGCTGGTTCTGAGCCATTTCTGATGTGAAGAGTTACATTTCACTTACACAGTACAAGTAAGAATCATAGTCATCAGAAATTTGCGTTTGAGGATTTGTTCTGACCTGACTATCGAGGAGTCTTGAATAGAAGACTTGTGGAACTTGAAGTCTGTTAGGTCTTAAGTTCAGGTCCCAATAAGGTTCCGCCACACAATTAATCCAAAGGTCGAGTCAAGCTCCATTTTCAACTTTTATTCATGACCTTGGTATGGAACCCAATCTCATTTCACTCTTGCATTTCATTTTAGTTGCTCGGGGACGAGCAAGGTTTAAGTATAGGGGGTTGATGAATCTGTGATTCATAACTCTAAAAGTTGAAAATAGAGTCTTGTTCCCGAGTAAATAGATGCATATTTCCCTTTTTATTGTAAAATTAGCATTCATGCATGCAAGGATAACATCTGCATTTTAGCATTCCTAATTGCATAAATAAGAAGCCAATTTCACTTGTAAATATCCACCTGTATATTAGATAAAATAGCCTATTTGTATATATTTTATACTAACTCCGAATCCAATAAAATCAACTCCATATTGTATATATTACTAACACTAATTAAAGAAAAATGTCAAAAAAATACTAACTTGTAAAATCACCCAATAAAACCCCAACCTAAGTTTGAAGACCTTAGACCTTAAAACGTACATATCTCTCTCATACGACCTCCGAATTAGGTCTACTCACTTTTAAAGTAATATACATTCAGAGACCTTCGAAACAAGACCAATTTCATTAAAATTGGAGCTCGTATGAGAAACTTGGGTTTTTGGGCCCCTTTTGTATATTGTACAAATTGACCATTTTACCCCTATATTTTATCTTTTTATTTTCGTAATTATTAAAAATCCAAAAAAATTAGATTAAGTTGTAAATATTCCTCTCATATTTTCTCTATTTTTATTTTGATTTTTCTCTTAATTAAAAATGACAAAAAAAATTACAAAAGATAAAATGCGGTATTTTATATCTATAAGGTACCACCCAAAAATACATTTTTTACAGATGATCTCGTTTGATTTTCGGCCCTTCACGAAAGTTGTAGATCTTGTCGAGACGAGCAACTTTCGTGTTGACCACTTTTGATTTAATCTCTTTTATTATTTCTTTTTGATTTTTGTTTACATTTAATTTTTTATTTTTCTAGGAGCGACATGTGGCAGCACCTGGAGCCGCCACATGTCACCCCATTATTTTATTAATTTCGGATTTAATTTATTATTTTCGGATTTATTTTTATTATTATTATTATTTTCGGATTTTATTATTTTAATTATTATTATTTTAATTATTGTTATTTTTAGTAGCCTACTTATTTTATTATATTATTATTTATCTCTCTTTTACTTCTTCTCCCCTTTCTTTTCTTCCACTCCAAGCCAATAACTCCCCACTATCTCCACTTCCTCCATCTTCTCCATCCCTTCTCCAACTTCCCTCTCCTCTCTTTTTATTCACCACCATCTCCTTCATTTTCCCGCATCCACCGTTCTTGAGAGAAAGAGAGCCCCGAGCCCCCTTTGATGTGTCATTGGTGACAGCTGTGACGCAATAGATAGAGCGACGACAAGGCTTAGGTGAGATCCGTGGAGCACCGCCCACGTAGCAGGAGATTTTCGAAACTCACTGCCAAGCTTCGGAGACCGCCATCTCCTCGAGGCCACGACGGAAGCCGCACGACGCGGCTCCATCTTCGGCGACCACAGGTAAGTACTCTATCTCTATCTTGTCATTTCATTTTTTTATCTAACTATTATTTTGTTGATCATCATCACAATCACCATTTTATTCATCAATCACAAAAATCACATCATCTCTACCACTTCATAAATACCACATTCACAAACATCTCATTTCTGTCACACATTTTTTAACACAACTATCATCACCATCCTAATCATCAACCATTACACATATTTATTCTCTGTTTGATAAAAAAATAACTAAAAAATATAAAAAAAACAAAATAAAAAAACCACAGCACAGGTCTCTTGCTGCCGTCCTCCCGCACGGGTGGGGCCATCCGGCCTACAGCCGCCGACGGCCGCCGCTGGCCAAGCTCCCGACCACCAGCTCCAGGCCACCCTCGACGCCCCAGCGCACCACTGCGCGCCCGCCCCTGCGCCCAGCCAGTTCGCGGCCCCTGCTCCGTCGCTTCGCGGCGCACTCAGGCCGCGCGCCTTCCGCCGGTCACCGCCCCGCCGCCATCCTCCCCGCGGCGGTGCGTCGCCTCCAGCCTCCAGAAGCAACCACGCGCGCCACCGAGCCTCCAAGCCGGAGACCTCCAGCTCGGCCGCGCCTCCAGCCCATCACCGCCGCCCCTCGCGGCCGTGCTCTCCTCCTCCGACCAGCCGCGCACCGCCCCCTGTGTGCCGCCGCGTGTTCGCCCCCCACCGCGAACGCGGCCGCCCTCCGCCAACGTGCGCGGCACGCCACCAGCAGCCGCCGCTGGCGCGGCCTCCTTGCAGCCGCCTTGCGCAGCGGCCGTTGCCCTTAGACGCGCTGCCCCACGGTCTCGCAGCAGCTCCCGCACGGGTGGGGCCATCCGGCCTACAGCCGCCGTCCCCTCGTGCTGCGCGCCGCGCGCCGCCGTGCAGCACCGCCCCGAGCGCCGCCATCGACTCCTCAGACGCCGCCGCCTTCCAAGTTCGTAGCCCTAACCCGTAACTTGCAGGAGAAGATAAAGAAAAGGTTCAGTTGTTTATTTTATTTTTGTTAAAATTGCAAGTTTATCCCTGTTTGTTTCCTTATTTACAGAAGTGCCCTTAGGCACAAGTTGAGTTTGTCAGTTTCAATTCTGTTTTGCAAAAACAACCCCGACTTTGAGCATTTATTTGGACATTAATCTTGCATCATTTATTCTAATGAAAAATAGTATGTTGTAGAGAAACTCATTCTTTATCACCTGGCTATTTAATTGCATTTTTGTGGTTATTGGATTATTTATTAAAAATCAGAGATCGAAATTAAGTGATATTTTACCCATTTACACTCTGAAATTCGCACATGCCTATATATTCCTCCAAAAATTGTGAAAAATTGTGAATGATGCCTTTTAGTGTGATTTAATTACTGTCCAAGTTTCATCCAATTTGGAGTTGTCTAATGCATAAAATAAATTCTAGGGTGATTTCTGTAGATGATTTTAATTAAATCCACAAATCATATTTTTGAGAAATTTTAATTCTTTTGGATTACTGATTGAAATATCTATCTGAGATAAATAGCTTGTTGGATAATTTAACTTCATGGATTTATTAGGAATTAAAAACTTATAGTCGCTCTATTTTCAGAAAAATATTCATAAAAAAATCAGAAAGTGTCAGAAAATTCCAAAAAAATTAGTGTAGCTTCATTTCATCATATTTAACTTTCAGTAAATTTTTCATAATTTTTGCATATCATTTGCACAAAAAATTGCATAAAAACCCCAAAATAGTTTGCATTTTTCATGTACGCATTTTAAATCCAAAAATTCCAAAAAAAATACATTTGCATTCATTGTTGGATTAGGTTCTTAGAAAAATTATCATTTGGCTGATTTGGATTAATTTCACATTAAAATTAAAATTGGCTAAGTCGCTTGTTTTCTTAATAACCTAGTTCACTCGCATCTGTGCATTGGCATTTTATTGCATAAAAAAAATTACCAAAAAAATCTCACTTGGAAAACCGCAATCTAATACCTCTAATCTGATCCCGAGTTGTTCCTTTGCCTCCTTGAGTCGACCCTGGGGCTTGCCCAGGCTAAATAAACATCAAACCGCGCATATATCCATAGACAATTAATTAATTTGTGCGGTTATTTTTGACCGATCGCGAATCTATCCGACTGCAACGCACTAGTCTAATCAAACCACATTCAAAGGGTATTTCCGCGCTCGTCACCAGTTTAACACACCCTAACCCATGTACCAAACACACCCTTAGTATTTGCAAAATAGTCATGTCCACGACACCTCACGTGTCGTCCCACGTGAGGTAGCGGTTTTCCACATGGGCCCATGTGGATCTTGTTATTTCATTTTAGTACAAGAAATATTTAATCTAGTTATATATTTTTGGAAAATTTGTATAGAGGCCCTCGTACTTTATTCTATTTACATTTATGCCCATGCTAATTCAGTAATTTTTGTGCATTTGTTCAACTTATTAATTATATCATCTGTGCTCTAAAAAATCTCAAAAAGATGGGGTTAAGCTCTTGATTGCACATGCGTTCACTTCATATTTTTGTATTTGCAATTTAGGACTTTTTAATATTTATTAAAATAAAAAAGAGCAAATTTTGCCATATTTAACTTACAAACACATAAAAAATAAAAAAAATATTTTGAAAAATCCCCCCCCCAAATTTTTTGTTTATTTAAGTGTTTTGAGCTTTCTGAGCAAAATTCACTAAAAATATAAAAAGAAAATACATAAACATGAAAGCCCCAAAATCCTTTATAAAAATCTAAAAAAATCTAAAAATTTAAAAAAATCTCATTTTCCATTTTATAATTTTCTGTATATTATTTTTCATATATTAAAATTGATTTGGAAAATTTTAGACATTATTTGACATTTTTCATCCAAATTGAGTCTACCTATTTAATTAATCCATGATTTGGGATATTTTTGACTTTAAAAATCCATAAAATTTAGCAAAAATCCTAAAAAATCATAAAAATGGTTAAAAAATGATTTAAAACCCAAAAATATTTAATTCTGCAATTTTTATTCATTTTTAGTTGTATTTCTATCTATATTATCATGTATTGTATATTTAGTCTTATATATTCTTTATTATATATTCAAAAAGAAAAATAAATTAAAAATA
This sequence comes from Ottelia alismoides, assembly GCA_037367405.1. Classification (NCBI taxonomy): domain Eukaryota; kingdom Viridiplantae; phylum Streptophyta; class Magnoliopsida; order Alismatales; family Hydrocharitaceae; genus Ottelia; species Ottelia alismoides. The sequence goes on along the minus strand of JAZKJV010000252.1, from coordinate 1,362,736 downwards.
TTAAAATATAAAAATAAAATTAAAAAGTATAAAATTTAAAATAATTTAAAAATTAAAAATAAAAATTAAAAAATATATAAAATTAAAAATCCACAAAAACACATAGACAACAAGAAGCACACCTTTTTGCACTTATTTCCACCATTCTCCTGTTTGCTCCCTGTGTTCGACCTCTACAGTACTTACACCTATACACATCCATTGTAGAGTTATAATAAATGTTAACCCCACATATTTTGCTTTTCACTGCTTCATACATATTGTGGGTTAATTATCGATTTATTAGGTTTTCTTGAGTAGTCGCCACAACGACTTTAAAATATCTTAAACAAGAATTGTTATTATCAAGAAGAACTAAATGCTAATCACTCAAAAATGGATCCTAAGTGTCCAGTCTTGGAAATTCCTCGGTGCTCGCCACAATGGGTCTTGCAAGCGTTGTATGGAGTTTCTCACAGCTCGTGGTTCCAAATTCAAGCTAGTAGCAATTATTTATTTGACTAAGTCCAAGAGTAGTAATCTATAGGGACATGCTTCTATTAGGATTGTGGACCTAGCTCCCGAGTCAAGCAAGCCTAAATCTAGGGGCTCAATCACAAAAACCAAATAAAAAGAAAGGCAAAGGCTCAAAAATTGAGAAACAAAATAAAAGAAAGCGATAAGACACGCAAAAATGCGACGAGGCCCTCAAGTGAACAGGCACACGGGTAATGGATCTCGTTAGATGTGAAGTATCCATGTCTAAATTATTACAAATTATATTACAAAAATAAAATAAAGGACACTCTCTCACAAAATAAAACAAAAATGCTAAGTGCATGTTATGCTCCTCCTCTCTCTGCATCCTTCCCAATTCTCTCCTGGTTGTCTCACAAGTAGAAGATCCCACCTCCTCGGAGCTCAAGTGCGCCCACCTCATAAGAAATGGTCGTCGCCATGCAGTCCCTCGCAAGAAAAGTCAATAACGACAAATGGTTCAGAACATGTCAAATAATTATCAGAAATAAAGAGCCGAAATAAAGGAAAAATAATGTGCAAGGTATATAAAAAATCATACGCTATCTGTCGCTCCCAAGCAACGACGACATTTGTTAAATCGGAAGAGAATCGAGAGGTAGTCGTGAGGTCTCATAAGGCGGGCCTCAGACGTTGTGATGACCGATCTCGAGAGATGACTAACTCAGACAACAATGAACCCACACAATAATATAAAGCAATCAAATCAAGTTTGAATCAAAATTTATTATAACCCTATAAACACGTGTGTACAATGGAGAAGCAGGTAGGAGTCGAAAATAGGGAACGAGCGACTTAGCAAATGTATATTATTTATAAATAAACAATATAGAAATGTATGTATGTATAAGTATGCACACTGTCAATCAATGTGTTGTGGGTTTTAATTAAAATATTTTTCTAATTATATATATATATATATATATTATTTTTTATTTTCTGGTTTTTATTTTATTTTTTATAATATATAATAAATATATATAAGAGTATATATATACAAGTATATAAGGTGATATATATATAATATGTGTAATATATATAATAAATATATAAAAATTAGAAAATATCCCAATGAACATTATTTTTAATTTTTTAGAGGTTTTAAAATATAATTAGGGTATTTATAATAATAAATACTAACATAAACTACATATAATACTATAAAATAATATATAAGATATATAGAGTACACTAATTATAAAAGTAGATAATATAGTAAAAATTTTCAAAAATAAAATATTTTTGGGTTTCTAAATATTTTTCTTTTTCTTGTTATTTTTAAAGGAAACTTCATATTTTTTGTATTTTAAAAGTAGAAATAAGGCAAAACAAAAACTTTTTAATTAGACTGGATTTATTTTGAGATTTTAAAATAGCAAATGACTTCAAAATTTCACAAAACCAATTTTAATATATCGTATATAATATATAAAATAGAAACTAATATTTTTGCAATTTTTGAAAATATTTCGTAATTTTTTTGGGGTTAGCAAGAGTTTCTAATTTTTAAAGTTTCTTTTGAGATTTTCCTATAATTTTTGGTCTAGAGTGCTAAAATAGGTTAATAAATAGTAGGGATTTTCTTAGAAAAGGTTTTATAATTTTTTGTTTTTTCGAAGTCAAAAAGGGAATAAAATAGCCCTTTTTATTTTTAATAAATAATAAATGTAAGCAAAGATAAATACAATATCTAGCGTGAACAAGTAGCCAATCATGCACTTTCACCTATTTTTGCATTTTTTAGAGCACATGAGTTATGTTTAATAATAAGAAATGCATAAATAAAAATAAATCATATCAGCAAGGGCATATTTGTAAATAAATTAATGCTCTGGGGCACACATGTAAAATAACCATAAGTTTTGAACTACAACATTATTTTTAAGGACTAAATAGAAATTACAAAACCCACAAGGGTACGTTTGCAAAATGTCCACTCACGTGGGGTTCCACGTGAGGTGACCTGACTCTAGACTAAATTGCAATATTAAAAAGGTTAGAGGGCATACATGCAAATAGTCCTAAAAGTTTTGCACTTCATCAAATAATTAGATAACCTTTTACAAATAACAAAAACGATAGAGGGTAAAGGTGTAATTTTACCACTTAACATACTTTTATCCAATTATTGCCGACTCGCTACGTGGCTAATCCAGCGGCTCTTCTAGGGCACCGCTTCGAATAAAATGAACGTCTCCAATTAGATATGGGTCATGTTCTTCATCCAACGGTCAACGGAGGGGGAGGAAGAACACCTAATGAACTCAGGTCCGATGAACTTCGATCGTGCGATTCTCCTTGCTCCGCGTCATCCTTTTAATCCGACGGGTCCTGCAGCTTCCTAGCACTCCTCCGTGTGCAGTGAACCTCTCAGATGGGCTCGATGGTGGTCAATGGAGGATCTGGAGGTGATTTGAACTCCAAGTGTCCTGGAGGTTTTCCAGGACTGATTCCTTGCTCTAGACACCTCCTCACAAGGTCTTACATGCATCAAATACGGGGTGGCTCGAAATGAATCCTCTCGGCCCAAAAATGAACCAAAAACCCAAGTGAAGTGGAATAGAGATGGGGCTCCAGTGAAGGGTGGTGGAGGGAGCCTTGACTCGTCGAAACAAAAGATTCGGGTTGAACACATGGTAGAATCGATGGAGAAGGCAGAGGGGAGTTGAGTAGAGTGAAAATCAAAGGTCGCAGGACGATGAATCAACCTAGAGCTCAATCTTCGTGCAATTGGGTATTTTTAAAATTACAATTAAAGATGTGGATAACCTAGAAATTAAAGGATGAAAATTAATCTAGAACTGGATATATACCTAGAAACGAAGAACGAGGCCTCTACTCGACCGAAATCGAGGAGGCTGGACTAGCTGGCGGAGCTCCTCCGACGATGGTGTAGATCAACTCCTCCACTGCTCCTCTCACTGAAAAACTCACCCAATCACCTACTGTCACCAAGTGAAAGGTATATGAAGGGTCTTGAGGGGCTAAGAACAACCAAAGAGTGATCAGTATTAGTGGCGGAGCTGGAGGATCTAATTTATAGGCTGAATGAGGGAGTGGATTGTGAGGCAGATGTTGATTGAGTCAATGAAGATTGACCAAATCTTAGGTGTTCGTGTGAATTAGGGATGACACATCTCTTGGAAGTAGGCAGCATGCCAATGCAGATGATGATGGCCTCGAGCAGAAAAAAAGAGAAGAATCGGAGTCTGCCACTTTAGAGCTCGAAGAAGAGAGAAGGGGGCTTTTTGACCCAGGTCAACGCAAGAAAGCTTCTGATAGGTCCACATGGACCAACAAAAAATTTTCCTAAAGGAAATTCCATGGAAATTCAAGAATAGATAACAAATGATTTAATTAATTTTTTATTAAAACATGAAATTGTTTGTAATATAATGTAGTATTTTCTACATATTTTTATTCTTTTATTGAGGCTTTTTATTACAAGTTAATATTTACATGTAAAATACATGTATAAGTACATGTATTTTGATAATTTATTTTATTTTATATTACATAGTTTATTATTTTATATATTTTTTATTTATTTAAATACACATTTGAATATTTTTATTGCATTTTTTTGAGTTTATATGTACACTTGATTAAATAAGGGTGTTTATATATATATGTATTACATATATATTTCATCTATGTATGAGGATAGACTTATGTATTGTATTATCTTTTTGATGATTTTGTTTTAATTATGTATATATGTTTTAAATAATATTTAAATTTTATAAAATCAAAGAATTTGAAATAATAAAGAATCAATATATTGAATATTATATACAGGTATATTCCACAATAGGTGCCCAAAACCTAAATTTGACATCTTAACTCTAAATTAAATGAAATTGTCATTATTAAATAACTTATTAAAAATTATATATAATTAAAGGTGATTTTGGTCCATTCTGGTATAGTATGGAGAAGATACATATCTATGAAGTTTTTATTTTTGATTTTTATTTTGTATGTCCAGACATACTATGCATTATTTTTCCGTAAAATCAATTTTGTATTTTTCTTTGCATTTTATCTACAGTCTTCATGTTGAGGATTTTATTGTTTGAAGTGTAAAAATAATAAAATAAAATAAATGGCAAAAAGAAATTATATATGGATTAAAAAATAAGGTTTTCTGTCTTTTATGTAAAATTCATTTACCCTATCTCCCCGTACTTTATTACTTGTCGACCAAGGCATCATGACGATTGTGTCTCGGGGTTTAGGTTCACTCAACACATGTAGTGTTTCGCTTCTTTTTCTTTTATTCCTTTATTCTTTTATTTTAGAATTAAATATATTAAATTTACAGTATTTTATACAATATTTTGTAGCGAATTACATAATGTTTTTTTTGACAAATTAATGATATATACATGCATTTAGTTAGAGGTTTAAGGTCAAAATGGAATAATAAATGTGATGAAATGGAGATTCATTGCCCATTAACAAGTACACCAATAGAAAGAATGCCTATATTGGAATTTTGATTTTTTTCAAAATCCCTCAACCTAGATTGGATCGGTTTCTATTTATTTCATGATTATATATATGAATGAAATGTTAAATCGATCCTAAGAAATCAAAATGGAATTAGGATGATTAAATAAATACATCAAAGTATCAATCAGATGAGTGTCATGAAGAGTAATGCTCGAGTATGATAAATGATTCAAACCCCCAATATGCCGTTGGTTATATGCAATATTTGTGGTTATGGTAATCATCATCATGTGAATGAGATTTCATGGTGACTTATGATTGTCATCATTCTATGGGTGTGTAGACAGAGTTAGCTGTCATAAGGGATTGCACATGCACTCTCAAGTCTCATGTTTAAACCCAGATTGTGACCCTAATGGATCAAATTAAGTGACTCATTGCACGTTGTCATCCACATATATATGAGGAGTCACTTAACGAAGCTGTTAGGTGGCATGCTTAGCATTTTTTTATTTCAAACTTTTACATGATTTTAGCACTAAAAATGGCACTGCATGTGGTCATATCAAGTGTTATTTCGAGTGCAAGAATCGTGAAAGGTATTACATGACGTTTCTATGAAGATGGTGATACGACAAATACGATTTTCATATTCTAGCTTGAACTGGGGCACTTGAGAAATTTAACCCAAGAATGACTATACCAAAGAGCCCGCAAAACAAAGGCATATGAGTTTCACACTTGTGTGTGCTTATCTAAAAAAATGTGTCCAGTATTTGGTACACGATTTTATGCCCTACACCATCATGGACTCTTGTCAACATGTAGCGAGCTAAAGATTAGTACGATAATTCATAAATGGAAATCATTTATAACCCATACAAATAGCATATGAGTGACCTGGTGTAAGCTCCATTGTCAAGGTATATTTCGTGGTATATGTGGGTACACCCCAATGACAAAGTGAGTATATTTTTTCTTGTTTATTGTTCTGCTAGGGTTTAATGTTAGTATTGTCGTTGGGCAATTACTTATAGCATTGCTTATATGTGGACCCAACAAGAATAATTGAGCAGTAGCTGCGACACTGGTACGTAGTTAAGACAAGTCAAAGCATCAACTGATAAACTTGCAACCAACAAGATGCGTAAAGATTTATGTGTAGCTTCTTTGATTCAATACACTACTTTATTTCCTTTGAGAGACTCTATAGTGAGATACTTTGAACTTTTCTATACTTTTCATAGCTTTACATGAGTATGTCATTTTGGACATGACACTTTATATGTGATTAATGAGGATGAATGCAACACTACCCTATTATTTCATATTATTTCTATGATTAGTAAGTATTTTAATTTTAATCTATTGTGCATGAGATGAGTTTGCTGATTATCAAAGATACTGGATGGATTGGACCATATGCCTGATGCCTTATCAAGTGAATTATGATAGACGATGGGCAAAGAATTACACGCCATGCTCGTCCATTAAACATGATGCCTCCTCGAATACCTATGCTCCATCTAGGCTTATTTTATGAGGAGACGATGCTAGAGATTTTTGGAGTATTTTTACACCTACTTTTGCCTCCCCCATTTGATGCTTTGCTTTAGGGCTGGGTTTACTCGCGTGATTGGGGTGTGTCACCCTCTACTTGGTGGTCGCTTTTATTTCTACTATGCTACTTATAACTCTATGCATGCTTTATGGGAGAAGGTTTATTGGAACTATGAAGTCTGGCCATGCAATTTAACCCTTAAACATGCCTATTGTCTACCAACATATGATCAAATGGCTTGGATTATGCAAGGCAACTTATCCGCCTGTAAGGAAACTAGATCTCCAAGCCACGAATGTTCTTCCTCTACTAGAATCACTACAAGTTATCAAGGTTCATCATCCTCCTACTTCTAGAATTGATGCAGCATTGGCCATCGACTTTGCCCTAGCAACCTACACTAGTCGGTACCTATGACATTAATGGAATCACTGATGGGTCAATAATCGAGCACCAAGGACAAATTCCCTCGACATCCTCATTATGGATATTATTCCTTACTCATGTAAGTTTTTTGTTCATAGATTCAAGCCATTTTGTGAGGCTTTTTTGTACTTTCCTGTACTAACCCTCAAGTCGGATAAACCCTTTTTTGGATAAAATACACCCACCTGAATCGGATGATTTTAGCTCACTCTTTACATATAAACCATCCCACGAAGGACTCTTCCCCAAATGATTTGGAGCAGTGATAGCAAGAGAGTACATTCAAAAAGAGCCCAAAACCGGCATCCCTTACATGTAGGGATGTAAACGGATGGATACAGATACGGATATAGGTAATATCGTATCCTTATCTGTTTTTGAATACGAATAGGGATGCGGATACGGATATTAACGGATATTAAAACTATCTTACCATGTCCTTAAAAACGGATATTGATGTAAAATGGATATTGATAGCATACGAGTAATGTTAGAAATACTCTATAGAATCGACTTAAATATATACGAATTGTATGGGAAACACATGACATAAATTTACTAAATGTGTTTGTATCATAGAAAATATACAAATATGGTAAAAGAAGTATAAGAATTATGTTATATAGGGTTAAAAATAAATATATGACTATATTTATATACAAAAACAGATATACGGATACAGATGTTTGCGGATATCAAAATGATATCTATATCCGTATCCATTTTAAAACGGATATGGATATGGATGTCAAAATTTATATAAAGCAGATACGATGACGGATCGGATACGGATATATTCATAACCGTTTGCATCCCTACTTACATGCCAAGCAAAACATTTCGTTAAATGTATAAAATTATCCAGAGTTTACATCACATCAGTGGTCAATCATTGGGATAAGCATGGCGTGGAAGCAAACCATATAATTCTCGCATGTGGGGACTGCGGCCATGTGGAAGTCAGCAAACACACATATATATGCTTTGAGATCCCGAGGGGAAACGAATCGGGAATGGAGAAGAGGACGAGGGAAGAGCCCTAAAAAGGAGCTCAACGTGCTCCAACAGGACACCTTATAACCCGACAAAACCCTAAACTTATTACCCCCCCTGCATGTTTCTGTCCAAATCTACTCGACCTAACTGCAATAATATAATATCAACACCTCAAACCCTCACAGCAGCTCACATTCCAAAACCCGCAAAACTACCAGCTTCACTGATAGCCTCGATTCAACAGTTGCGCACAGCAAGGCCGCGTAGATCTAGTTCAGTGGAGGATTATATCGTCATGGAAACTTCTTATTTTTATCCCTTGGGGTTAATCTGTTCATCAGAATCGTGGTTAAGACTGAAATATATAGGGGACAAGCCTATGGACAGACAGTACGTGCATCAAGCAGTGGTTGGCCATTTGGTCTGTATCTCTTCATCTTCTGGATGGGTTTGCTTGTTTCAGATAGTTCCAACATAGCCGCTATGAGATGTGATATAGCATATGGTTTACGCATGGAATATATTGGATAAATCACGTGAACGGGATCGTGAGCTCGTGCCAAGTTGCGTGATATTTATCCGTAAGTTCTTTATTTGCATCTCTCCATGAATTCTTTATATGAGGTGAGGAACAGGGAACACAAAGCAAAGCGGACCTGGGATTATAGGCTAGGTAGGGCCTGTGATGTGTAAATTTACAATGTTCATTAATTTCTCAAAATTTATGAATATATGTTGCACTTGTAAAAAAAAATTGCACTTGTGCCCCTCCGAGTTTATGCAAGCACGGTTTTGTCCCTACCTCTTTTGCAGCATCACTTGTGCTCATATCTTCTTGCACCATTGGTTTGGTTGTCAATGAGGTGACAAATTATGGTTTATTCAAATCGATCTTAGGTTAAGGAATAATTTATTGCACTTATAATCCTACATTCTTGACCCAATGTCCTAGTTGGAGCTCACAATCGATAACGAAGTTGAAGCTTCTAACTCCATCTATGGTTTTTTGGTGATGAGATTGACAACATGCTCAAACTTGAGGGCATGAAGTCAGGGGCTCCAGGAGAGGGTTGTGGGCAGATGTGACAGAGTCGGTTCCAATGGCTAGGGAGAGAATAGGAGGATTCAGATGGAGGAGGGGCAGAGGAGGTCAAGTCAAGGGCAGAGGAGGGGGGAGGGAGGGAGTGGGGGCGGAGGAGGTCTAGAGTCACTACAAACAGACGGCCCTTTGGGGATGTTGTTGGGGGATGGTTTGTAAACGACCGTCCCATTTGAAATTAGAGGGGATGGTTAGTTGTCGACCATCTCCACTCTTATGCATAAGGGGATTTGTTTGCCCTCGTCTCCTATTCAGGGATGGGAAGAGATGCTCTATATTATGATCGTCCCCTATGTCCTTGTATGGCTCTGGGAGTTGAAATGTCTCTTCTAAGATTTCTATTAGAGTTGTTTAAGATGAAAGTGAAGAATCGTTGTATATCGGTGATGGTGTCTTATGTTTTACATTTAATTCAAAGGACATTAAGTAATCCTGACAAGTTTTCAAAAGATTGGAAGTATGCAAAATCACGGTTCCAGTCCCTCCGATTAAATTATGAGAAAACCGATGCATGTCAAAATGATTGCATTTTATATTAGAAGGAAAACTTAACATTAGATTTGTCTCGAATGTAATGCTTACAACTTTAAGAAGAATAATGATGTATCTAGACGAAAAAACGCTGAGAAGATTTTATGATTCTTCCCTCTTATACCTCGGTTGTAATATTTGTATTAATTTATAAGAACAACTAAAGGGATAATATTGTATAGTATTATCAAAAAGAAATATATATAAGGGTCTTCTTAGACATCCATTAGATTAGGGGAGTGGATAAAATTCGATGAAAGATATCCTTCGTACCGAGGAAGTTAATATAAGATTTGATCTTGTGTCTGATGGTTCTAATCAATTCGGAATTATGAGTACAAGCTACTCTATTTGACATGTAATACTAGTTACATATAACCTAATGATGAATCTCCATTTTATCACATTTATTCTCTCATTTTGGCCTTAGATCCCTATTTAAATGCATGTATATAGCATTAATGTGTGAAAAATAGTATCAATAATAGACACACAAATATTGTATAAAATAATGTATTTAATATCAAAATAAAAGAATAAAGAAAAGAAAATGAAGGAAGTGCCAAAGACACTGAGTGACCTTAGACCCCGAGACATAGTCATCATGATGACCTGGTCAACAAGGAATAAAGTAGGGGTGATAAGGGACAATAATTACACAAAACCCCTAATTTTTACATCTTAATAGGCCTTTTGAGACCTATTTTATTTTTCAATTTTATACATCAATTAGTAAAATCCTCTATATGAAAGTTGTACATAAAAATACAAAGAAAAATAAAAAATTATTTCCATTAGAAAATATTGCACAGTGTGCCTGGGATACACATAATAAAAAACCGTAAAGAAAGTTGTCCAGACATGTATCTTCTTCATGTTGATTCAATTTTGACCAATTTTGAATAAAGGTGAGTTTGGTCAATTTATTCCACATAATAAAATTAAATGATCTTTTTAATGAAAGTGGTTTCATTTAATTTAGAATTAAGATGCAAAAGTTGGCTTTTGGGCCCCTGTGCAATATGCCTGCATAAAATAATCAATATATTTATTCTTTATATTTTCCACTATCTTATTTTTTATATATTTGTAAAAATTATTCAGAACATATGCAAATAATAAAATTAAAATAAAACTATTAAAAATTCATGAAAACAAATAAAGTATTAAAATACATAGATTAACTAAGTAAATGAATAAATTCGGAAAAATAAAATAAAAATTTGGAAATGTATATTTAAATAATTTTTAAATATATAAATTATATATAATAATAAAACATAAAATACAAAATGAAAATAAAATACATCATATATAGGTAAATATACTTATGATTATACATGTAAAAATTAACACCTAATAAATTAACTTGTAAAAGTAAATACGAATCATAATAAATACTACAAAAAATAACAAAATATTTTTTATATTTTGAAAAAAATAATAAAATCATCTATTATTTTTAATCTACTTATTAAGAAAATTATACCCTATTTTGTCTTCTAGCGGCTTACATGGGCCAATGAAGAGCAAGTCCTCATTGACCCCAATGATGAATCTCCATTTAATCGCCTTTATTCTTTTATTTTGGCCTTAATCTAGCTAAATGCATGTAAATATCATTATTTTACATAAATTAACCTTCATTATTTTTTGTATAAATATTGTATGAAATACATTGTTTAAAGCTATAATAAAAAAATAAAGAAAATAAAAAGAATTAAAATATCAAAGGTATTTTATGACCCTAAACACCGAGACCTAGGCATCATGATGACTAGATCTACAAGGAATAAAATAAGGGTAGATAAGAGTAAAAAACATAATAAAAACCCTCTTTACTTATTCTTCACTAATCAATTTTAGGAACTATTTTACTCTTTATTATTTATAGCTCAAATCAATAAACTTTGTATATGAAAATTGTAGAAAAAATATATAAAAAATACAAAATTTATTTCATATTAAAATAATACAAATTGTGCTTTCGATGCACAAAATAAAAAGCAGCCTCCAAACTTCCCAGTCCCATATCTTCTCCATATGAGCTCAAAATGCACCAAAATCACCTTTAATTAATATAACTTTTTTATCTGTATAATGAAAGTGGTTTCATTATATTTGGAGTTAAGATGCAAAAGTTAGGTTTTGGACCCCTATTGTACTATATACCTAGATAAAATATTCATTTTATTTATTCTTTATAATTTTTATATTTTTATATTTTTATAATTTTGTAAATATTTTTTATAATATGTGCATATTTATAATAGAATAAAACCAATAAAAAACATTAAGATAAATTAGTACACAAAAATACATAGATAAATATACTACACATATACATATATACTAAATACCCTTATTTATTTAAGTGTGCATATTATATCAGAAAAATCTAACAAAAATATATTTGTACATATTAAAATAAGTTATAAGTATATAAATTATATGTATAAATAATAAAATAAAAATACAAAATAAAAATACACATTATATAGGCAAATATCTCTATAAATATACTTGTAAAAAGTCAACTATAATAAATTAACTTGTAAAAATAAATAAAAATCACAATAAAATACTATATAAAATAATAAACAATTTCCATGTATTAACCAAAAATTGATAAAATCAATTAATATTTTATTTCGAATTACTTTTATTTATTTTTTTGGTTTGTCTTTTTGCGGACGACGTGGCCCAATCAGGGCCCATCTTCCGTTGACCTGGGTCAACTCCTCTGATCCCGGGTCTTGGTGTATCATACCTTGTTTGCCCGCCTCTTCCTCAATTTTTGCTGCTCAATTTCTTCATTTTTTAAGTTGATTCCTTCTTCGATTTTTCTCCTCGATCCTCAACCTTTCATGAGCTTACATATCATCGATCGTTGCATCGCTGAATCGAGCTGGTCACCTCGATCTTCCCCTCCCGTTCTTTGCATGTACAAACCCCCCCCCCCCCCACCACCTTCATCCATTTTCGGTTCCCTTTCTACCTGTTTCAGTCCCTCATCGTGTGCCCTACGGCTAGAGCTTGGTGACAGCAAGCTAGCTAGCCATTTTGCAGTGAGACAGGAAACGTTGAAGCAGTTCCCACCTATCTCTAATGAGCTCCGCCGTGAGGTTTCATCTCGTGGCCTCCGACCACTCGAGGTTTGTTTTCTTGTTTTCTAGATAGCCTATAGTCGTAGTTTTTAATTCGTGTCTTTAAATTTGAGTTTAATTGACCATAGTAGCGTAGAATCATCGCTCGTAATTCATCGGAGCTCTGCTTTGGCAAGATTTCCACATTCCCTTGTCTGTGCTCTGACCCGTCATCCGCCACCATTTCATCCCCCTTCACATTCTTTACGCCCCAGCCCCCTCCATTCAACATTATCCTCACTGGATCAGGAGTCCGGCACTCCTCCTTCGCCACTCACCAGAGTTGTCGCCGCCACACCTCACTTCATGCCCATTCCCTCCGTTAATGGGTCGAGGCAGTTTGCCCTAGATCCCCCTTTCTTCATATGCAGATTTGGAGCCCCATTTCCATCCAAGGGGGAGATTTGGAGCTGAGGAAGGTACCCAGGTCTCCTGACCTTTAGCGGCCTTCGTTGACTGCTCTGGTGGTCTGTGGAGCTTTTTGAGCCCTCCTGCAGCTAGAGGACACCTCTAGGAAGCCTTGGCCCCATCTTGTAGTGAAGGAGGAGGTTAGAAGCCCCAAATCCATAGGTTCAAAGCTTGCATGGGCGAACGCTCTTCCCTGTTCGTCCAGTTGCCCTCTCGGGCATTCGATCTTTCCCGAGCTCCAGGTGGAGTAGTTGTCATTGGATGCAAGAGCCAGCCATTGTCGAATCTCTTCCCGGAGATCTAATCTCAGCCGCAGCCGACGAAGTGTCATCGTGTGACCACGGTACGACACATGTCAAGTGAGGTGCCTTCAGCCGTCTGATCCACACCTATAGGGTAAATTTCACGCATACCCCATTTTGTAGCATTTTTATTTAGTCATGTACTTTAATTAATACGACTTATAATTTCCATGTTATTTGCATGCAACCCCTTGAATTTTTTAATATTACATTTGGGTTTAGCCCATCTCAGCTCATGTGTCGCCCCATGTGCGCTGGGCATTTTGTACTATTACCCATGCAGGGTTTTATATTGTAATTTAGTATTAAAGTATAAATATTAGTTGTAAACTTTTGGGTTATTTTCACATTCACCCTTGACTTTTATTTTAATTGTAAAATGCCCAGTCCAAGAACGTGATCACTTCTCCCTTATATCGCTAAAAATCATCGTATCTCTTATCCATCCATGTTTTATCCATTTCGTTGCACAATCAGAATAATAATCACCATGATGTTTTAGTTATTTGGAGACAAGTTAAATGTGGGGCAAAGGAGTTATATGAAGACAAGCTATATGGAAAAAGTTATATGTAACAAGTTTTGTGAATTAGTTGGGACAAAGTTAAACATAACAAGTTATACTCAACAGAAATGATCATATGGACTCAAGTTAAACATGGGGCAAAATGTAAAAAAAATGAAGAGAAATAAACATGCCATACATCTTTTCTATCTTAATCTTATAGATATGGGGGAAAACACCCATACATATTTCAATGAGCAAAATGAAGAACAATGAACTAAATGGATAAGTTATACACAACAAGAAATGATCATATGGACTCAAGTTAAACATGGGGCAAAATATAAAAAAATGAAGAGAAATAAACATGCCATACATCTTCTCTATCTTAATCTTATAGATATGGGGAAAAACACCCATACATATTTCAATGAGAAAAATGAAGAACAATGAACGCAAAGGAGTGTTGATAATCACCAGAAACTAAGATGGAAGAGGCCGGCAAGCACGAGAAGCTCTGGGGCGGCGAAGGGGACGACGGGCGGCGGGGGACGGTGGGGATGTGGAATAAGGCAAAATGGGAAAGAACGCAGGTCGAAGGGGTTTTTTTCGATCTGACCATCGGGGACGGTCGTCGAACAAGTCCAAATTAAGTATGAAGATTGGAGCTTGGAATAGATCTTCATACACTTTATTTTATAGGAACTCATTGAGAATTGAAATTGGAGATATTTCAGGTCACCTGACTTAATTCTTTAGGTTTCATAAGAATATGTTCATGAGTCATTCAATATACCTAAATAGAACTTCATATCATTCGTAAGACTCTTGAGACAGTGACTTGACTAGAAACCTCGCAACTAGCACTTAGCTCAACTCAGATAGACCGTTGAAAAATCTTGAAGTCTAAGTTGGGATGATGCAAGGTCGCTTTATCAAGGGTGGCTCAGGAACCATTCTTGGGGATTGCCGACATCAATACCCTAACCCACTTCTTTTGGTAACAATGATATCTAAATATTGGAGATGTATTGAGACAACGCTTCGGATGAGGAATGGTCTATCGGTGCAACTTTTTCTAGGACCCAAAAAAATGGGGTGGAACAAAAGATGTTATATCCATCGCGGACAAGCAAGAATGTACAAGCTGTACAAAGTTAAAGAAAATATCCAAATAAGCCTACACCAAAAAATTCTACCAAAAATTTGAGCTTTAGAAAGTACTTGTTTCTTGGTGAAGAATTGGTTACACTACCGACTTGACAAGGAAATGAAGAATACACTGGTCCATTCCCATTTATTTTCCATTCTTCTATTTATATTTTATTTGCTTTAAAAAATACAAAAAATATAAAATTGTATTTAAAAATTCCAAAAAATAATATTTGTTCATTATTGTATTTTGTACATCTAGACCAAAAATCCCTAAAGTAGAAAAAATCACTAAAAATGGAAATCTCCAAAATACTTATAAAAATTATAAAAAATCTTTTAAAAAACCAAAAATATTTATTTATATCTTTGAATTTTCTTTTTATTATATATTATTAATTAAAATAGTTTTAGAAATTTTTGATGATTTTTGCTAAAATTCCAAAACAATTCGACATGTTTATATAGTCATTGTTTTTAATTATTCTTGAATTTAAAAATCCTTAATAATTAGAAAAAAATTCCTCAAAAATCACAAAAACATTAGAAAAATATAAAAACATAAAAACTATTTATTTTGAATTTTTTTCTTTTTTTAGTCATATTTATAGTTATATTACCTTATATTATATATATCTTTAGATAGTTATATATTATATACATATTAAAAAGAAAAAGAAATTATAAAATCAGAAAAAAATTATAAAAAGAAAATAAAAGTTATAAAAATAAAAATAATTTAAAATTATAAAAACAAAAAAAATCAAAAAATATATATAATTAAAAACCCATACAAAAATACAATAAAAAGACAAGAAAAGTATAATTTCTTCACATTATTGCACAATCTATCGTGTTTGATCCATGTGTTTCACACTCTACATACTTACACCTATACACACATTTTGTAGAGT
The DNA here is from genome assembly GCA_037367405.1 of Ottelia alismoides. Taxonomy (NCBI): domain Eukaryota; kingdom Viridiplantae; phylum Streptophyta; class Magnoliopsida; order Alismatales; family Hydrocharitaceae; genus Ottelia; species Ottelia alismoides. The sequence continues at coordinate 1,346,725 of JAZKJV010000252.1, read as the reverse complement.
TATAATAAATTTTAACTCCACATTTTTATTTTGCATTGCTTGATCTATATTGTGGGTTAATTGTTGTTTGAATCATGGTTTCTTGTGGGTCACCACAACAACTTTGTCTTCATATTGTAAGGGCATATTAGACCTGTGAAAAACCATATTAAACACTCGGTCAACTCCTCACCCCCAAGGTTTCGTGACTGTCAGAAGCTAAGCACCTCAATTTCTCTTGTTTTTGACGCACGAGTCTTTCACCCATTCTGCTCGAACCCTTCTTGACTTTTTATCCTCGATCCTCACTCTTACACGCATATATGCTTCCTCGATCGATGGATCTTTGCATCGAGCAAAAGACCTCAATCAAACCTTGCATATATATATGGCAACCTCCTCCCCCATTTTGAATTGGATCCTCATTTCCAACCTCTTATCCCCTTTGAATCAAGTCCTTGGATTGTCCTTCGTGACAGGGAGCAACAACCGTCGAATCATGGTGAGGAGGAGCGTTGGAAGAGTCATTCCGAACCTTGACGGAGCTCCTCCGGGTGAGTTGTGTCCCAGTTGTTCTATTGTAGGTGAGCCTCTCCATTTTGCATTTTTTGGTTCTTAATGTAATCTGCAGGATAGTTTTACATTTCAATTCTTTTAATTTTGTTACTGGCATTAAACAGGTACCTGTTGGAATGGAGTAGGTCGACCTGTGACCCAATACCAACAGGTTAGGGCAGGTAACGATCAAATGGGATGGGTACCCGTCCCATGGACATGCCTAATAATAACCAAAACCCTTAATGGGGGTCCTGTTTAGATGAAAATTTGAGGGGTTTTTATTTAATTAATAAAATGGAAATGTCGAAGTAGCCTTAAACTTCCCTCAACAAAAAAATATTTAACAAGCTCTCAAGAAAATAAAGCAATCAAGTATAAGCAAGAGAACTAATTTTGATATTTATTTACATGTATAATGTACATGATCGAACTTGGGGAGGCTACAAAATTGTGAGGGTTATTTAAATCAAAGATATAAATCAATGACATAAAAGGATTCTTTTTATGAAAATCTTGGAATTTTTATGGGTTTTTATCTTTTTATTTTTTTATGAAATTTTTTATTTTTATATTTTTAATGGTTCTTTATTTTGTGTTTTTAATGAATTTTTTAATTTTTCAAATGTTTTTTATATTTTTTTACTTTTTAAAATAAATCAAAATAAAGAATATAGACAAAAGAAAGGAAAAACTCTTTTTGTATTTTTAAAATTTAGGAAAAATAACCAGGAAATTCAAGTAAATTTTTTTGGGGGTTTTGGTAATTTTATACTATTTTTGCGAAATTTTAACAATTTTTAAATTTTTTAAGATTTTCAAAACAACTAAAAACAGGAAAAATGTCAAATAGAAAATAATGCAGATGTTTTTGTGGTTTTAAATTAGAGAATAAAATCCGAAAATCCGAAATATATAAAATACATATAAAAACAAATATGAGCTTTCAAATTTTCCAGAAAGCAATTTTATGAATTTTTAAGATTTTCCGTGAATTTATAATAAATTTTAATGTTTTAGTGTTTTATGATTTTTGGTTTTTATAAGGAATTCACATATGAAATTTGTATAGAAATTTAAAAAAAATACACCAACACATTTTTTTCTCTACAACTTGCACCTAAAAGTCGCATGCCAGCGCACGTGAATCGCTCTAGAACTGACTAAATGGTGATTAACTTTTTTCTAGGGGCAATCAATAACTGAAAAGCACGAGGTATATCTTGCAATTTCACCACAATGTCAAGTGATGCGCATGTTTATCAACTCAAACATGACTTATTTGTAATTAAAATAAAATGCAGGAAAATGCAGTTATTCAAACACAGACAACAAGGTATGTGTCCTTTAGAAACTTATTTACAAAATTACCAAACAGTAGGGGCTAAAGGAAATAATCACCACAATAGGTGCAGCTCGCGTGCATGATGGATGGCTCCTGAATCGTCGATCAGATATGCATCAACGGCTCTACTTTGGGTGATATTGGATGCCTGAGATTCAATCTTGGACTCGCTTTCTTGATCGGACGGCAACTGACAACTCTCAAAGAAAATGGAAGAAGGAAAATAGAAATGGATTTTTGATTGGCCGGATCTAGGTTGATCTAGATCCAATTCACCTCGTAACGGTGGCTAGTGTATGCTGAAGACCTCTCGCGTCGTTCTGATGTATAGTTGAATTTCAAAAATGGTCGATCTGCTTTCTGGATCTCAAAGAAGGTCTGCAAGTGGGAGTATGCTCCAGATCTCGACCTGAACCTCTGATCGTGCTCTTACTACCTACAAAGAGTTTAATGCTTGGAGACGGAGCTCCATCCTGCCTTATTAGGTGAAAACAAACATATATGGATGGTGAACAGGGATCTCCGGTGACAGGGTGATCGGAGGGGAGATCAAATCCCATATCTGTTATTATCTGGGTTGAACAGGTGTAGAAGAAGATGGAGAATATGGCAAATGTGATGCGATAGTCGGAACTGAAGATGGTTGATCGGAGAGCTCCGATCGAGCAGATCGAAGCTCGGAGGTGGTGATCAGAAATTAACCCTAAATTGGAAATTAAATGTGAATTGAAAGGGGAATTGAGAAGAAATGAACCTGAATTACCTACAGATGAACGGATGGGGTCATAGCCTCGTTTCACTACGTGAGGTGAAGAAGTGTCAACATCGTGGCAGAGGACTCCGACAACATGCTGGATCTTGCTCTCCAACACTCTCTCATGCTCCCATATGAAGGTGTCGACGCTCAATCACAACCTCGATGTCATGGAACCACCGTCGGGCGAAAATTTGCATAGAAAATAGCTCAAATCAGAAGTTGGAGCTGGAGAGGGTATTTATAAAAGATGGCACCATGTGAAATTCAAAAGATGATTGCAAGTGAATCGAGGTGAATTAGTTGAAAAGAATGATAGGGCGAGGTTGTTTATTAATTCAACTACAAGATCCATGAAGGAATAGGGCACGATGGATGACTAGATCGAAATGGAAAAAGATGACAAAGCAGTCCGGAGAAAGCAGTCGGGGCACATAGAGAGGAGGATGACCCGGGTCAACAGACCCGGGTCCGCCCAATAAGAGCGAGCCTACACTACAGGACCAATCGTTATACTATAAAAAAGCAATAAAAATGATAAATAAATTGAAAATAGATATAAATGAATTTGAATAAATAAATAATGTAAATAGAAATATTAATAAACTAGTAATCTTAATTATAGTTATTTTTAATAAATTAAATAAATTAAATACATAGGTTAAAATAAACAATCACCTTTATTCATAGGTATTTTTACTAATATATACAACACATTAGTTTTCAATAATTTATTTTTACAAATAATTATATAATTTAATATTTTATTTCTTTACAGTATTTTTCAAGGATTTTAAATATATTTTTATTTTATTTTTGTGAAGTAATTTATTGGGTTAAATAATTAGGTATATTTACAGTATATACATAGTGGTACATGTAAAATACATACAACAACTTATTTTTGTGAATTTGATATTTGTAATTTTATTTACATTTTTCTTGGATAAATATACTACACATATACATATATACTAAATACCTTATTTATTTAAGTGTACATATTATATCAGAAAAATATAACAAAAATATATTTGTACATATTAAAACAAGTTAGTAATATATGAATTGTGTGTATAAAATAATAAAATTAAAATACAAAATAAAAATAAAATACATATTATATAGGTAAATATACCTATAAATATACTTGTAAACAGTAACTAAAATAAATTAACTTGTAAAAATAAATAAAAATCACAATAAAATACTACATAAAATAATAACTATTTACATGTTTTAATCAAAAATTAATAAAATCATTTAGTATTTTATTTTGAATTATTTTTTATTTATTTTTTTTGATTTGTCTTTTTTGCAGATGGTGTGGCCTAATCAGGGCTCGTCTTCCATTGACCTATCAACTCCTCTAACCCCAAGTCTAGGCATGTCAGACCTAGTGTGACCACCTCTTCCTCGATTTTTGCTACTCGATTCCTTCATTTTTTAGGTCGATTCCTTCTTTGATTTTTCTCCTTGATCCTCGACCTTTCACCCACTTACATCTCCTTGATCGTTGCATCATTGAATCGAGCCGGCCACCTCGATCTTCCCCTCATGATAAATTATCTTAACTTTTACTCAATAAATTTAGGTATGTTTCTCATAAAATATAATTGATGAGAATTCTAGATTATCATTGTGATTGATCTGTATATTTTATCTTTTTGTCTCTTATATTGAAAATTACATATGGTATTGTTTGCATTAGTATTTTCAGATATTTTAGTTGTAATGAACATGAATAATACTGATAAGTATGATGCTAAGTATACAACCACCACACAATTTAAGTTGATTCTTATCATTCAAGTTGGTTTAGTGACAAATGAATTGAAGCTAGTAAGGGTGGGTTAAGTGATGGGAAGTTGAAATATTAAATTGCATAATTTTATATCCACGTATTAACAAGATTAGGTAGTTCCAACCTATCATGATAACACCTTATATCATGATAACACCTTATTATTTAAAGGTTGAACTAAACACTTTCTAAGACCTACTTAATTACATCAATAGTTCCAAAAAAAGGGCAAATGTAACAACTAAGTACCCAATTATTTCAGCAAATTCCATCTAATATGTTCCCTCCACAATTTGGAGAATAGAGCTATAGACACCTTGGCTTCCTACCTACACATTCATCCCATCGGCGGCCTCTGCCCCGCCGCGACCACCGCTCGCCACATCCTTCTTATTTCACAGAACACGTCGTCGGCAGGCAGCTCGAAGCGGCAGCACGGGCACGTGTTCCTCCTCTTCAGCCACGGAAGTATGCACCCCCAGTGGAACCTATGCCCGCAAGGCATCTCGCACGCCTCTGCCACTGTCTCCTCGCGGCACACCGCACACCATCCCCCATCCGCCGTCGCCTCCAGCCGGATGACCGCTGCTGGTGAGGCCGCCGCCGTCATTCCCACCTTCCCGCCGTCTCCCTCGGCGGACACCAGCAGCCGGCAACACTTGACCGCCGCATCAACACACTCCTCGAACTCTGCCTCCCGCCCGAGTCCTGCGATGCTCAGTGCGGAGGCGGAGATGCGGTGCGCGATGCGGAGGCGCCACTGGTCGTCGGTGATTGTGGTCGGGGGATCGTCTTCGGGGAGGGAATCGCACATGGCGAGGAGGAGGACGGCCGCGTCGAGATCGCGGGCGGAGGGCGGGGAGGAGGGGGAGAGGAGGGAGCAGTGGGCGGAGGCTAGGAGGTGGAGTGGGCGGAGGAGGAGGCGGGCGAGGAGGGAGGTCTTGGAGGTGAGGGAGAGGGATCGGAGGCGGGAGAGCGAGAGGGAGAAGAGGGCGGGGGAGAGCAGGAGGGCAAGGAGACGGCGGCGGCGGAGGGCGAGGAAGGCGGAGGCGGAGAGGCGAAGGAGCGCGAATCGGCGGGGTTGAGGTGGAGGAGGGAGAGGAGGAGGGCGGAGGGGTCGCCGGGGGGAGGCGGAGGTGACGATCCCTCGGACATTGGGATCGGGACGGAGAAGTTCGGGGGTTTTATTTGGAGAGTGTGTGAGTGAGAGTGTGAGATCTGAATTATGGTGCCGGGAAGGAATAAAAGGCGGGTGCTCGTGTTTATAAACAGGGGAGATATTGCAATGAGGCCTTCATTGATTTTTTATCTCACGAGTTTCTTATTGGGCCCTATAAAATATGATATTACAGAAGCACCCTCATATATCCTCTGGTTTTGCATACAATAACGTTAGTATGATGTCTGCGTTAATGCCCCTCGAGTTATGCTGTGTTGTTTTTTCTAAAGGGATTTTTTTCAAAAAAACAATAGTTTAAAATGGTATTAACAACAAACACGCTCCTATTTTACTTTATCAATAATACTTGTGTGTCTATCTATTTCGTAATGACACAACTTCCGGAAGATGGTCATCTTCCTGACTACCGTCCAACATCTCTTTCCCTAGTGTGGGTCTGGCAAGGCCTTGACATAGTTGTCGACTAGGAGGTGTGTCGAGGAGGAGGCTGTTGGTCGAAAGAGCGCATGAGCTTTGCCGACACCACGACCATCCATAGAAGTTACTTGGGGGAGGATCAAAGCGGGAGCAATGGCTAAGCGGGCATTTGGAAAATCCGGACGTGGCGGCAGAATGGTGCCAAGCTGTGAGTCGGCTGGTAGAGTTTGGAAGATCGAGGGTGGTCGGTAGATCTTGTGAGTAGATCGACGGCCTACCTTCCAAATCTGCTCATGGATTGAGTTTGGACTAAAAACGTTGGTGTATTGGCCTGTCTAACACCTAGGGTTTGGGCATTGGGCTAGGCTGGTCCGACCCAGCACAAAATCTGACCCGCATACCCAGTCCAAATCCAAATTCGAAATTTAGTGGGCAGGTTGTGGGCCTCAAAATGAGCATGTATTGATTATCAGGCCGGGTTCAGGCATGAGAAGGCACAAACCCACTGGTCTGATTTATACGATATAATTATATCCAGTATATTCATGTTCGTTCCAAATACCACGTTCTAATTTTCATATCCTTGTTTCGAGTGTAGAATAATGCTTAGACCCATTAATAATCATATCCATTATCATGGACTGAGAATATTATTGCATTAATATGCAAGATTATTATATTAATATGGACGAATAAAATATGTGTCTTCAAGTGTTAGAGCATGTACAACTGTAAGCAACCAATCTGTATTGGATCATAGTGCATGTATCTACAATAGAATATGTAATGGTAAATTAAATGGTGGTTTAGGTCACCATATTTTTTACCATGTTTTTAGTTCCAACATGCAACTAATGTCAGAATCATGAATTAGTTAGTGTGCGTAAAGTCTTAAACATACATAAGAAACAACCAGACAGATGCAAAAAGAAAGGAACGCATAATATTTGTGTATATAGGTGTTAAATTGGGCCGACCGGATCCATTTTTTTTGAGTCGGGTTCGGGCTTGAACCTAGAATCTAAAAATAAAATAGACCTATGCCCGACCGATTAACTCATATACTTAAATGGGCTTGGATCGGACCAACTCAAATCCGACCTGATCCAATCCGATGCCCAACCCTGTTCATGGACGGATCTAGAGGGGGGGCATGGAGGGGCACATGCCCCCCTAGATTTTCGGATGCAACTTTTGTATTATTTATATAATATTGTAGTTATGATGTTATTTTGGTTTTCCTATATTAAGTATACTTATAAACTCAAAATTTTATAACTCCCTCCTCCAATTTGAATTTGCTTTACCATATCTCTCTCCACAATTCTCTCATACATCTCCTCTGGTGAAATCTCTTTCCATGCACTTCTTCTTCTTCTATCTTTCATTGTAGAATATCTCTCACCAAGTCAACCGTGATTAAAAAATTAGAACGGATTGGTTGGTCAGGCTGGTTGTATTACACACTACACTCGATCTCATCAGTTCGATCGGTTCCATGGAATTATAATTAGAATTTTAAAAAATGAGTTTGAATATTAATCATGTCCGATCGAAGTGGACCAGTTTGACTTGTAATGAACCGGTACAAAGAATTTCGATATTATTAGTTATCGATAATGATTCGATATGAACGTTCTTAGTGCGTGGATATTATATACACGATTTTCATGGTTTATAATATCAATTCCATTAGTATGAATGGTAAATTAAACTCGATCCAAAATTTGAGGTTGATACAAATGATGAAGTCATGAATTCTCCAACTGCTTTGACCCAACAATCAAACTCGGTTAAAGATCAAACCAGTGATTGAATGGTTCACCGTCCAGTCTGGATTTTAAAACTTTATTCTCATCGTTTCTTCATACATCTCCCTTTCTTCCTCTCTCACCCATGTTTACCTCTCTTTCACCCTTTGAGAAAAAAGGAGTGTTGATATGAAAGGTACTTTATTTTATGATTTTATTTTTTATATTGTCTCTATTTTGAAAGTATGCTCCATGTTTAAATTTAGGTGTTTGTGTAGAGTTTTTTCCATAGCCCTTTTAAATTTTTTATATGGAAAAGTTTCATAATATTATTGCAATATATGATTTGTCCAAATTTTTAATGGATTTGTATGTATCCGATGTTCAATCTTACGATTTTATGGATTTGTAACAAAATTTAGATATTTTTCAAAAAAATGGAAGCAAAAATCTCGAACACGTGTCACGCTCGTAAAAGTTACGAAATTTAACCAAATTATCATTTTTATCTTGCATTATAAATTACTTCATATTTTACTTAGTATATTATAATCAACATATAAGAAAACTTTTTACTTTGTGCTCCCTCTGCAAAATGTTTCTGGCTCCGTCCCTGACCCTGCTGACAGCCCCACTTATCGATGCATGGGCTTTAGACATATGCCACATCAAAATTTTCTTTACGTTACTAGCATTATGTTGTATTAAATGGTTTGCCTTCAAAGTAATGTACAGGATTGTTGCATTAATTGCATTAAATCTAGAAAGTTGGCCCGTTAATCGGTCTGACCCAGCACTAATATGTGGTGCTGCAGGGGGTTATGGAACATCGGTCCATTAGACCCAGCATGACCCGCACTAGCCGAGGGCCATTCTGTCATTCATTTAATTCACTCTTTTCATGCACCAAAAAAAAGGCCCCTAATATTGGTATTTACGCAAATAGAAATGAAGGGAAAGAGAAGTGAAAGGATCCGGATCATTCGATTGTTTCCGGACTGCAAAGGAAACTTCCGGTGAAGGGCAAAGCGGAAAGTTGACAAATTTCGAGACTCGTCTGACGTTCTGTGTCAAATTATCCGAAACTATAGCTTATTCTCGACTCATCTTCCCTTCTTATTTCCATTTATTTATTTATTTATTAACATCTATCAAAGAGGGGACTCCACCGATCATGCATTACTTTTCTGCCCGCAAATTCATCATTTTCCCTTGAGCAATGTCGACAATGCCAATTATGTCCAGATTGTCGTCGGTAATCAATCCCCTTTCCTCCGACCGTCATCTCTCAACCCAATGCCTCCCATCTCTCCACTGCAACCCCTGCAGCCTCCAAGCTATCCGTCTCAAGTTAAGAAGGCAGGCGCTTCTGATCCCCGAGTTCGTCGGTGGCAGCAAGAGGATCTTTTGATCGCCGATTTAGATTGTCAACTTTCTGTGTAACCCATTTGTTTTGTATAACATCGCATCCTTGTAGAAGAGTTGCCGCATTCCCTCAGAAATCAAGAGAGCTCTATGGGTGTGTCTAGGACGTCCGACCGTAATCTCCATCCTTTGATGTCAAACATCAAGGACAAGAGATAGCGGAGCACATCCAGATCCTGGAGCTATGTCTGAACTGCTCAAGAACACAACAACATTGACAAATCTCCAATATGATGCCGATGCGTCTCGAACGAAATAATAAAGATTAACAACCTCCATGAACAAGCGAACAAGCAAATCCAAACAAGCACTCACCACTTCATCATCTTTATTCATTTATTTTAGCTTAAAATCCCTTATAAAATGCATGTAAATATCAATAAATATCACCTTTTATAATCTTCATTCATATGTAAATATTTTATATTTATCGTTATGTTAACCTAAAATAAATAAAAAAAGAGAAGGAAAAAGAAAGAAAATAAAAAGATCGTATGTATGCAATAAATACAGGTTGATCCTATCCCTGAGAGTAGGTCAAGACTTGACATATTCGATAAGGGATAAAGTATGGGGAGATGGACCTTTTATCTGTAAAAACCAAGAAAAACAATTCTCATTCTTGTACATTCATCATTGCACATATTATGCATTCCTTCTATTATTTTATTTATCACCGAAATAACCTCTAATAAAATATATTTTCTTGAAACTTGTACACAAAAACAAGTTGTAGATATTAAAAATAATTCCAAGAAGAATCCTTATACATATTAAGAATAACAACACTCTGAAAAAGATGCAAAACAAAACTTACCCCATCAGTATCTTCTCCACAAAAGATCAAAATAAACTAAACTCACTTTCATTATATTCAAAATTAAATAAGCTTTAAAATAAAAGTGATTTCATAAAAATTAGAGTTAAGATGTGAAAGTTGACTTTTTGGAGTGTTATTGTATAATGTATCTATGGTGTACAGTATATTATTTATTTTTTATATTTATTTGTATTTTTGCATATATTTTATCTTTAATATTTTATATATATTGCCTTTTATTTTTATAAAATACAAATAAAAACTATAAAATCAAAAATAAACAAAAATAATAATGTATTTATTGTATAGGAATAATGTATCTATATTGTACATACCCTTATTTATTCAATTTATTAAAATAACTCATAAAAATACAATAAAAATACATTTAAAATTACTAAATAATTCTATAAATAATAAGTTAATAAATTGTGCAAATACTTGTAAAAATAATTAATTAAAAATTAGTTTGTTGTATATACATGTATTATATACCTATGAATAAAGGTTTTTATTTATTTTACCTTATTTATTTAAATTATAAATTTTATTAAACTTCATTAAAAATAATTTTATTTATTTCTTAACATTTTTTATTTAGAAATTTTTTATTTAAAATCATTTTCTTATTTATTTGTATTTATTTCATTTCTATATATTGTTTTCTCCTTTTGTACCTTGTCCTATTCGGACCGGGCTGTGATTGGTTGAACCCGGGTTTGTTGACCTGGGTCAACTTCCTATCCTTCTTATTTTGCCTGAATAACTGGTCGGACTCCCTTCTCTCCCAATTTTTCCTACTCGATTCAACCCTCCTTTTCTCCTGATTCTTGCACCGGAATAACATTTGACCATTTAAGACCCACGCCCGAATAAAATTTTGATCATTCCAGCCTCGATTCACGTGATGATCCAATTTGGAAAACCACTTGAGCTCTTCACCTATAAATACCTTCAAATCTCAACTCTTTCCCTTTGATCCATTTTTTAGTCGAATTCGCGCCCGAGATCAATACCTGGAGGAAGCTGAGGTGACATTGAAGCTTTTCCTCGATTGGGAGAGTATGAGAGCTGCTCAGGAATGAGATCCAGCTACTACGCTGGAGACCCGCTAGCAAGTTGAGCTTCTTCGGTCGTTCACAGTCGAATCGAGGTCGTGACCCTTCCATTTCCATCGTAGTGTAAAGTAGTTTAATCTAGTTTTCATTTTTGTCTTCAATTCATCAAATTCAGATTGTTTTTAGTTTAGATCAGTTGAATCAGGTCACCCTTCGATCTGCTTGATCGGAGATCATTCACTCAATTCCACTCTGATACGAACATCGCTTCACCTTCCACGATCAATTCTCCATACTTATTACACCACTGATCAATCAGATATGTACTAGATCTGCGAACTCGATCTCCTCTCCGACCACCTCATCGGAGATCGTTCATTCACCTCCATTTCCCCATTATTTTGGCTAATAAAGACAATCAGAGCATCGCCTCAGAGCAGGAAATAATATGCAGGTGTGAGGAGTTTCGTATGGAGTGTAATTGGGATTCTGGGAGTCGCATTCTTCGAGTATTAGACATCTAGTTCCATGTCCCCAATCAATGGAACCCGGATCCGATCAACGTCGTAGATCAGTACAGGAGGATGTCTGGAATCTTCAGCGACCTTCAGGCAGTGGATTGGATGAAGATCGGAGGATTTTAAGTCCATCCAAGTTCATCTGCTCTGAAATCCTTCACGGTTCTTCCAGAGGGCCACATTATTGTTGGATCAAAGATTAGATTTCCCTGATCTAATCTTGATCGTTCAATTCACCCCAAAAGCTGACCATCAGATCAAAGCTTCCAGATCAAATCTAGGTCGTTCGATCAACACGTGCATCTCAAGCCTACTCTGTAATTTTGCACTCTTCATCATGCATTCTCTTTTATTTGTAAATAAAGTCAAGTTGGACATGTGTCTTGTTGATAATGTTTGAATAATTGTATTAATACTCTTGCTTGCTTTAAATTTGCATGTTAGTCGTGATTGAACTGATTCACGTGCATCAGCACATGATATTTTGGAGAAATTGCAATAAGTTTCCTTGTGTTTTCTTAATATTGTTAAGTCCTTGCAAATCAAATAATTGCAATTTAGTCATGTCCAAAGCGACTCACGTCCGTTGGCATGCACATTTATGGAACATTTGTACTATTGATCATGCATTTATTATATTTGTTACTATCCACTACCACAACATTAAATAGTTATGTTTTAGTCCTTGTTTGATTGTTTAATCATTTGTTCTTCATTGCATTTATAAATAGATAATTAATTCTAAAAATTCCCTAAAAATTAGAGTAAACTCATGTTAATTAGCTTTATCACTTTTAATTTTTGTTTTCAAAAATAATTTGACTTCCTATTTTAAAAATTCAAAAATATTGAGCAATTATTCTATTTACATTAAAAAATTCACAAAAATTTTAAAATTATTTTAAAAGTTCCAAAAAAATTAATAAGTATGTGTTTTGATTTGTTTTACCTTCTGCAAAAAGTTGATTTGAAATTTCTTTTAGAAAATCTTGAAAATTCAAAAAATCAAAAAACCTTAAAAATCATATAAAATCATTAAAAAATCAAAATAATATATAAATTAGCTTGTTTAAAATCTTGAAAACTTTTATTTAGTTTAAAATTGTTTTCCGTTAAATTTTTATTTGATTTTATATTTAAATAATCAAAAACAAGAGCTAGAATTTGTGTGCAATTTTTTTCCAGTTTTTATTCACTTTAAAAATCCTAAAAATCTCACAAAAAACACAGAAAATAATAAATTTTGTATAATAAAAAAGACTATTATTTTCTAGTTATTTTTTCTATTTTTAAAAAAATTCAAAAGAGTCTTTTATTCTTTTATTTTAATTTCTTTTATTTTGTTTTCTTTTAAAAACTAAAAAGATAAGATTTGTGAAATTAAAAATCATTAGAAAACATAAAAATTAGAAAACATAAAAATTAAAAATATCAAAATCCATAAAAATATATAAAGCATTAAAAACACATAAAAACAACAAAGGCGAAAAGAAAAAGAATCCTTTTTAATTTTCATTAATTAATAACTTTCGAGTATTGTAGCCTATGTGTGTTTGATCACGCGCGTTATACATGTAAAACAATAGCACGATTCTCTTGCATTTACTTTATTTTGATTTATTTTTGCTAGATCAATATGTTTTTGTTTAAGACGGTTTTGGGTTACGACGACCACATCACTTATGTATATTTCATTTACATTTTATCATTAAATAATTAAAACCTGAAAATAGTCATCTCAACAAAATGACGTCGTTGCTAGGGAGGTATGACGAGGGTAGCTAGGTTTCTCTTTTTCCTCTACTCTTAGTATTTGTTTATTTCTTTTACTTATCTTTTATTTTCAATCATTTTTCTGCATCTTTTTATTTTTCTCATTATTTTTTATCATACTTATTTCTAACACAGTTCTTATTTCTCATTTTTACAAGGGCCTGACGAGTGAGGGCAGAAATCTTAGGAGCGCTGACGCACTCGAGCAAAGCAAAGGTCGGGAATTTCTTCATCGATTGGCATGAGAGAATAACTAAGGGGGAGCAGGAGGAGTGGAAGACCATCTTTAGTAATTTTATTTTTTGTTTTATTTTTCAATCATTTGGAAAATTTGTTAGGCGGTTTATTTGAAAATTACTCAAAAAAAAGTGGCAACCAAAATAAATTTGAGCATGCTAAAATAATTCGATCCTAAAATAAATGTAACGATACATCTTGTTTTGTTGAGAGTAACCCCTCTTTGGACACATATCTTACCTCCAAACAAAGTGGGTGAGGACGTACACTTAAGGATAGAGCCTAGATCTCTAAACTTGTGCCTAAGAACATGTGTATCACTCTTAGGTACATGATCCCAGCTGCAAGCACTTGTGTTCAGTTGTGTTCACTTATGGTCCTCACTTGTGTTCAATTGGTGAATTAAGTGTTTGGTTTGTGTTGTTTGCTTAGAATAAAGATCCCTCTGTGCACTTCACACCTTTCTTTCACTTTCTTCTTCTTGTTTGAATTCATATTCTCGCATCTTTCCACTTGAAATCGAAGATGTCGGATTGGAGTACATTTTGGTCAGACTTCGTGAACCTCTCTTTGTACACTCCAGTTCAGTCTTCTTCACTTATTCGGGATGACTCTCTTCCTGAATATTCTTCTTTCTCTACATAACCATTTCTTTCATCAATAAATCCCTTGTTTGAGATTGATTCCAATCTCTAAATTTCATTTGAGATTCCTTCATTTCTGAGGACCGATCGAGTGCCTTGCACATTTTCAAAGACAGATTTTGAGGACTTGATGGTTCCCAAGTGAAAGGCACATATGACTAAGCAGCATGAGATCAACAACATGATGTTGGCTTCTATCCATGCTGTTCAGGAACAGTTGACTGAGCATGCCAACATCCAGGTTGGTTTGAGAGATATGATCTTAGATCTGAAGAACAACGGATGAGAGAGGAGGATGAGCAGCAGAGAGGAGGTGGGAATAGGGAAGGAGATGAGCAATAGAGAGCAGATACCGTTGTTGAGCCAGATAGAGTTGTGTCCAAGCTTACACTTAGAGATGCCTATAACCCATGCATAGGACACTCAGTTACATGGATACAGATACTTGTGGTTCATGGGCATTTAGAGCTGAAGCCCCAACTATTACCATTATTCCCCCTATTTTGCGGTCATATTAATTAAGAACCATATATACACCTCCAGCAGTTTGACCGCGTATGTGGTACCATGCGCTACCCTAACTTCTCGTTTGAGGTAGTGAAGATGACAGCATTTCTCTTCAGCCTTATGGTAATCATTTAGGAAGGGTTGTGACGTCCTGGGAGGAGTTGAGATCAACTTTCTTGAGCAAGTACTATCCCTAAGACGACTGAATCAGATGTGGTCGTTTATTGCCAACTTCTTCCAGATGTCCCATGAGCCCATTCACGAGGCATGGGAATACTTCAAGGATTTGACAGAGAAGTGCCCCCATCATGATATACCAAAAACTAGTCTACTGCAGAATTTCTTTGGGGGTTTGAATTTATAGAACTAGAGATTGGCAGATGCCGCTTGTGGGGGGTCCCATTTTCACAAAGATGGGGATATTCTATGGCAGATATTCGAGGAAATGGTAAGAATTCTGCAGCTCTATTTTTGTCTAGAACATTTCAAAAACATCCTCTATTATCTATACTTTCACGGCCCCAATTTCGGGTTGTTGGATCCTCCCATAACCAGATCTGGTTACTCACCAATAATTTATACAGCAATCACAACTAACATTCAGAAACAGACTACAATTAAAAATACTCAGAATAAAGTATTTAATTCTTTTCCTTTCACAAATAAAGCTTACATAATACATTGCCTCGCTATAATCATTTACATTTACATCGGCTGGAAGGAATTACACAAAAAGATTACCAACTACCTTATAGAGTAAAGTTATTATGGTTGGCTGGATGGATTACTAAAGTTCTTGCGGTGGCTCACCGACACTTGTTCGATTTTCCATAAATCATAGGATGTAGATTAGCGAGTGTTAAGTAACGAAGAAGAGAAAAGCAAATAAATGGGTAATTTTTCTAAATTTGTTATCACAAAAAGTTTCATTCATTCTCATTATTTTAAGTCCTATTCCTTTCTATTCTACATCAGGGATTAGGGAAATCCCACCATTCATGGACTCCGAAGCTGTGGACACTTTGGGATTAGAGATTGCGTTGATCTGGTGAGCTTATATCGTTGCACGTCGCCTCAACCAATCCTCCAATACTAGCATGACAATTTCCTTTTCTTTTATTATCTAGGGTCTCAAAACCTCTTCTTGACAAACAAAGGAGCACACCGTCCTCGAGGACCCAGTTGCATAAAACCTCAGACCAACCTTTAATCACATAACCTATCAGCTTTAAATACATGTTATCATGACCCAACCGTTTTGAACCACTGGTACCTCTACATGGCACGATCACTTCTTCCGTCGGTCAACCCGAATATATTGGCACATGATACCACGCATTGTAAAGCATTCATTTCGTGCACACTTATCATAATAGGACAATCGTGTACCACCTAGGTAGGGCAACACTAATACGGGTTCCTTCCAACAAACCTACTGGTTGCATGCCCGACCTGTAGCTCTACTCCCAGTCATTCTTTCAAGATCCAACTCAATACACATCAATTCCCATGACGTAATTCTTTTGTTAAGTCTTCGATTTGCATAATCATCAACATTGAGTATAGCCTCACATATATATTAATTCATATATTTGTATACTTATATTTATGCTTACTTTAACTTCCAAACCCTAACTTTTCAAGCCACTGCATCAATGTGATGCTTAGACCTTATTTTAGTTGAAATCACAAAGCAACGTTTATATTTTCTCAAAAATAGTTAAATTAGGGTTCTCGTAGCAAGGAGCATAAAATCAGGTATCTCAACAATCTCATGAAAATCCAACAACAAAAGGAAGCATTTCGTTACCTAATCGAGCTCTCTCTCGCGTATGCAATGCTTTATCGTGATTCTTTTTCAAAAAGGATGATTTATGGCTCCTAAAATGATCAAATTTCATTTTCTTATCAAAAATGCTAAGAACGTGCCAGGAAGGCGAAGAACGAACGAAGAATATGAAGAATGCAAAGAACACATGAAGAACGCGAAGAACATATTTTCTCTTGAAATTTCAACAGATCTTCTTTTATACGGGGTTGATATTTCTAGGAAAATTTTGATAGAGTTTCCCCTTATTTTGGGACATATTTTTGAAAATTTTGACAGAGTTTCCCTTTATATCAGGATATATTTTTATAGAAATTTTGGTAGACTTTCCCCTTATATCGGGACATATTTTAAAAGAAAAACGGAAAGAATTTCCTCTATAAAATCACCGAGAGGGAAACAATAGCGAATCTGAAAGAATATAATCAAACTGCAAGAGATGGAGAATCGCTAGACACCACACATCTTAGGCGAGTGAATGTGTTATGAATCACAGGGTTCACTGACGTGCATAGCCGCTCGCACCTAATTAGGGTATGACACAGATTTCTCCCTTAAAACAACTATAAAAGCGGAATCAAAAGAATAGAACCATAAGCAATGGAGAATCGACAGACACCACGCATATCAGGTGAGTGAAAGTGTGACGAATCACAGGGTTCACTAGCGTGCATATCTTCCCGCACTTAAGTAGGGTGTTACATAGATTTCTCCTCGAACCACAACACAAAATGAATCAGAAAGAAAGATAATCGAAAACCTAGCTTACAAATCAAACTAAGAGAGGATCGTACCTTCCTCCTCCTCATTCTCCTGGCAACGCTTCGCTAGCATTCCTTCCTTGCCTCCTCACCTCCTCCTGACCTCTCGACCATAGCCCAACGGGTAGTGGTGGTAGTGGAAATCGTAGAGAATGAATGTGTGGTGGGGGCATTTATAGGTTCAAGAAAAACACTAACCATGGTTAGTAAACCATAGTTTATATCTTAACCGTGGTTAGAAGCCTATGGTTTTGGCCCATGATTTTGGTTGTCTTCTCGAAAACATAAGGCTTAAGTTAGAACTTTCCATAGTATTCTAGATTCATTAACAACGCTTAATCAATGCTAATCGTGATTAACTTTCACTGATCACGATTTATTTTTCGTAGCTCATACTTAACATTTGTTAGTCATTGATTAGTGTCGTTAATGGTCATTAGTTCCTCATTCCATCATTAGTTTCTTTAATCGTGGTTAATTAGTTTAATGACGGTCATTACGGGTTAATGACAGCTTAAGCCTCCTTACTTATCTTTCTTCCGAAAATCATAACAAATCGGAATGAAGTCTGATTCATATGAAACAAATTTCATTGGATTCCTCTTAACGAGTCAGATTTTATTATATAGGATTCGAGAGATGTCCAGTTCAAGGATTTACAATTATAACAACCTTAAAGGAAGTTTCGTCCTCGAGACTTTTAGTATAGGCATAACCTTAAAGAGAATTAAACCATAACAACCTTAAAGGGAATGAATGTCATTTCATTTATAATGAAGGTACACACAATACATAGTGTTATCATTCAAATAAATAGGGATATTTCTCTCTCATATCTACCTCAGGTTCCTAGGTGGCCTCTTCAAACTCTTGGTCTTGCCACAATACTTTAACTAGAGGTACCTCTTTGTTCCCAAACTTCTTGATATCCCTGTCAAGTACTTGCACAGGTATTTCTAGGTATGTCAAGTCTGGATCAACATGCAGATCATATACTTTCTCAGATTTGATACATAAAAACATCACGTATTGCCGAAAAATGTGGAGAGAGTGCAAGTCTATATGCGACTTTCCCAATCTGCTGAATAATTTGAAAGGGACCTACGAACCTGGGTGTCAACTTCCCACGCAAGCCAAACCTCTGAACCCTTTCATAGGCGATACTTTTAGGAATACAAAGTCACCTACCTCAAAGTCAAGATCTCTTCGCCTGGTATCACTATAGCTTTTCTGGCGACTCTGAGCGGTTATTAGTCTTTTTCGAGCAATCTCTACAACTTTCCGTGTCTCCTGGAGTCTATATGAATCGTAAAGGTTCTTTATCCCGACCACTTGCCAACACAAAGGAGTAGTACACCTTCATCCATATAGTGCTTCAAATGGTGTCTTGCCAATACTTGCATGGTAACTATTGTTGTAGGTGAATTATGCAAGAGGCAAATGTTTTACCCATGATCCCTTCCATTCTAAGGCACATGCTCATAGCATATCCTCTAAAGTCTGAATCGTACGTTCTGATTGATCATATATTTGTGGATGATATGTTGTGCTCAAGCATAGCTATGTGCTTAAGGATTTCATGAAGTTTTACCAATAGTGTGAGGTGAATCGTGAACCTCGATCGGAAACTACATCCTTTGGGATGCTATGGAGGCGAATCACATACGTAATATATAACCTGACAAGCTGGTCTGGAGAGCTTATTGGAATAAAGTGTACGACCTTGGTCAGACGATCTATTATAACCCTGGTACTATCTTTACTACCAGTCGTCTGAGGTAAGCTAGTAACGAAGTCCATGAAAATGCTTTCCTGTTTCCATTCAGGTATAGGTAGTGGTTGCAACAATCCTGATGTCTTTTAGTGTGAAGCCTTTACCTGCTAGCAGGTAAAACATGAATTCTCAAATTCAACAACATCCTTCTTCATTCAGGGACACCAAAAGTTTGAACAAAGACCCTTATACATCTTCATAATTTCTGGATGAATGGATAATCTAGAACAATGCGCCTCACGTAGGATTCCTTCCTCAGTCCGGGTGTGTTTGGTACACAAACTCTGTGATGGTTATATAGTAACCCAGCCTGTATATGTAATCCCTCTATCTCATTCTTCTTAAGTTGTTATCTCAAGTCTTTAAGGACTGGATCATCCTCATGTCCTTTCTTTATTCTATCCCAGATTTGTGGTTTGTATTGGTGAGAAATAGTTATAATAACTGTACTACTATCAAATGATTTCCTTCACTCAACGTTGGTAGTAAACCCTAGAAGTGGATAGCACTCACCAACACAGGTGAATAAGTTCTTCTGCTAAGGGCATCTGCTACGACGTTCCCCCTTATCAGGATGTTAGGAGATGGTGCAATCGCAATCCTTCAACAACTCTAGCCATCGTCTTTGTATCATATTGAGCTCCTTTTGATCAAATAGATATTTTTTATGATCAGCGAAGATTTCAAAAGTAATACCATAGAGGTAATGTCTCCATATCTTTAAAATAAAGACTATGACAACTAATTCAAGATCATGTGTCGGGTACTTCCTCTCATGTGTTCTGAGCTGTCGTGATGCATAAGCAACTACCTTTCCATGTTGTATAAGAACTGCCCCAAGTCCTTTAGATGCATCAGTGTACACTGCAATTCACTCCCAGAGGGTAGAGTAAGGATAGGTGCAGACGTTAGGCATTCTTTCAGTGTCTGAAAACTAGCTTCGCATGCGTCAGACCATATGAATGGAACTTCCTTCTAAGTAAGCCTAGTAATTGACAATGCTATTCGTGAAAAGTCCTTCACAAATCTTCGATAACACATAACTAAACCTAGAAAAGATCGTATTTCTAGGACAGTCTTCGGGTGTTCCCAACTCATCATCACACTAACCTTTGTAGGATCAATTGATATAACTTCTCCAGAAATAATGTGGCCTAAGAAGGATGCTTCGGACAACCATAAGTCACATTTATTATATTTAGCATACAATTTGTTCTTCCTTAGTGTTTCAAGTGCCTGCCAGAGATGGTGTTCATGTTGGTACTTATCCTTGGAGTAAATAAGCACGTCATCAATAAAGAATACTATAAAGTGATCTAAGAACTCCCTGAATACTCTATTCATGAGATCCATGAAAGCTGCTGGGGCATTTGTCTGTCCAAAAGGCATAACTAAAAATTCATAATGTCAATATCTAGTTCAAAAGGTTGTCTTGGGAATATCTGTATCTTTAATCTTTAATTGATGGTATCCAGATCTTAAGTAAATCTTGGAATACATAGTTGAACCATGTAACTGATCAAAGAGATCATCTATTCTTGGCAGGGGATACTCGTTCTTTATTGTCCTCTTGTTTAGTTGTCTATAGTCAATGCACAACTGCATTGACCCATCCTTCTTCCTTACAAACAAGATATGTGCACTCCATAGTGAAGTGATGGGACGAATGAATCATTTATCTAACAGTTCTTGTAACTGTACCTTTAAATCTCGTAACTCAGTTGTTTCCATCCTATATGGAGGGATAGAGATAGGTTGAGTATCAGGTATGAGAGAGATTTAAAATTCAATCTCCTGCTCAGGTGGTAATCCGGTTAGTTCCTCTGAAAATACATCAATAAACTCGCACAGGTACATCTTCCATCATTCGATCTGACCCTGATGTAGTGGTCACATAGGCTAAATAACCTTGGCACCCTTGCTCTAACAACTATTGTGCCTTCATAGTAGACATGTATTCAACATTGCCATGGGATGTCTTTCCAATGAACTGGAACTCTATCGAGTTAAGAAGGAGAAAAGTTACTGTCTTCTGAAAATAGTCAAGGCATGCATGATGCATTTCTATCCAGTGCATCCCAGGATGAGATTAAAGTCATCCATTTCAATTAGTAGTAGTGATACAGGTAAGTGATGTCATGCTATCAGTACTACACAATTATCGAACATTTCTCAGATTATAAATACTTATCCTCCTGGTCCCTTGATCAGATAGGACCGTCGTACTTCTATTGGTATATTACCCAAAGTGGGTACTAATCGTTGAGCAATAAATGAATGTGAAATACCATAATCAAATAAGGTATGCACTAAAAAGCCAAGATTTCAAAGCTGGGGTAGGAGCAAATGATTAATCGCGAGATACGAGGGTCTAAATGTCTCACACAAGGCGGAGACAACGTCGCTGTGGCAACCCTCGATAAATCCCAATTAAATCAACAATTAACCCACAGTATCAATCAAACAATGAGAAGCAAGGTGGAGTTAAAATTTATTATAACTCTACAATAAGTGTGTATAGTGCAAGTACATGTAGAGTGTCGAACTCAGGGGGCAAACAAGATAGAACAAGGCAAAAATGCACAGAGTGTGAATGTAAGATCAATTGCCTTCAAATATGCAAATTTTTGTGGGTTTTATATTTTATACTTTTTTATTTATTTTTAATTTTATATTTTTTTATATGGGCTTTTAATTTACTGATTTTATATTTTTCTTTTTATATTTTGTATTTTTATATTTTTTCTTTTTATTTTAATAAAGATATAATATATATAAGGAATATATATGTATACTAGCGATAAGAGAGGGATAAAAATCGAGGAAAATACTCAATATACGGGAAATAAAATCTTTTTGGGCTTTTTATATTTTTCTAATATTTTTGTTATTTTTCTATATTTTTCTAAATTTTTTTGTATTTTTAAAGTTGAAAATACTAGAAAAAAGTGAATACACTATATATATATATGAGACATAAATATAGAAATAAAATAGAAAACAGAGTGAAAAATTTTCAAATTAATTTTTATAAATAGATAATAGGATAAGGAAAATTCAGACATAGGGAACACAATTTTTGAAGTTTTTATGAATTTTTTAGATTTTTATGAAGATTTTGATATTTTTGCTATTTTTAGGGGTTTTCTTTTATAATTTTTAAGGATTTTTGGTCAGAAAATAAAATAAGCTAAAACACACAAAATATAATTTTTGGAATTTTTAAAATACTTTTTATAATTTTTATGTAATTTCTAATGCAAATAGTGCTTAAAATGCATAATTTTAATTTTTAATAAATACGAAAATGCAAGAAAAATGCAAACTAAAAATATGGTATTAAATTAGAATGCAATAGGAGCCTATGTTTTTTTTGGTAATTTTTTGAGTTAAAATGATGCATGAAATAAATGCAAACATCCCAGCAAAAATATAACACTGGTAGGGGCAAAAGATGTAAATACACAGAAGTCCAAGGTCCTATTTGCAATTTTTCCAAAATTATATAATGTTAAATACAATTTTCTGGAGTAAAAAGAAATACCCAAACCCGGAGGGGGTTCGTTGCAAAATGTCCAAACTCACGCGCGTTGGGCACGTTACTTGGCAGGGGTATTTTTGTAATTTTACAAAGTTCCAAGGGCTCATATGCAATTTTACCAAAATATTACAACTTAAAAAAAATTCATGGATTGAAACGAAATAGAAACACCCCAAGGGGGTCCCTGCAAAATGCCCTCCACCCCACATGCATGGGTCACGTGAGGTGACGTGGACTGGACCTAAGTGCAAATATGAAAACTATGGGGGTCCGGATGAAAATATTACAGAAATATTTAAACTACAATTAAAAGTTTATGGAATAAAAATAAAACGTAAAATGGCGAGGGTGTAGGTGCAAAATACCCACGCCTAAATTCCTCATACGCGATCGGACGACTGGGATAAGAACTGAAGCTGCGACCCGATCGAACGGCGGAGAAGCCGGCGAGGCGAACTTCCCCGAGCTCGATCTCGGGTCTCCGGCGAGAGTTGGGCTCCAAAATTGGGCTTTGTCTGAATTGCTCAAGAACACAACTACATTGACGAAACTTTCGATACGATGCGGATGCGTGGGACGAAGAAACCTCGAACGAAATAATAAAGAGTAACAACCTCCATGAACAAGCGAACAAGCAAATCCAACAAGCACTCACCACTTCATCATCTTTATTCATTTATTTAGCTTAAAATCCCTTATAAAACACCTGTAAATATCAATAAATATCACATTTTAATAATCTTCATTCATCTGTAAATATTGTATATTTACCATTATTTTAACCTAAATTAAATAAAAAAAGAAGGAAAAAGAAAAAAAATAAAAGGATTGTATGTATGCAATAAATACAGGTTTATCCTAACCATGAGAGTAGGTCAAGACTTGACATATTCGACAAGGGATAAAAATAGGGGGAGATGGACCTTTTATCTATAAAAACCAAGAAAAACAGTTCTCATTCTTGTACATTCATCATTGCACATATTATACATTCCTTCTATTATTTTATTTATCACCGAAATAATCTCTAATAAAAATATTTTTTTCTTGAAACTTGTACATGAAAATAAGTTGTAGATACTAAAAATAATTGCAAGAAGAATCCTTGTATATATTAAGAATAACAACACTCTGAAAAAGCTACAAAGCAAAGCTTACCCCCATCAATATCTTCTACACAAAAACTCAAAATAAACTAAACTCACTTTCACTATATTCAAAATTAAACAAGCTTTAAAATAAAAGAGATCTCATAAATTGGAGTTAAGATGTGAAAGTTGACTTTTTTAGTGTAATTGAATAATGTATCTATGTTGTACAGTATATTATTTATTTTTTATTTATTTATTTGTATTTTTGCATATATTGTATTTTTAATATTTTGTATATATTGCTTTTTATTTTTATAAAATACAAACAAAAATTACAAAATCAAAAATAAATAAAAAAATAATGTATTTATTGTATAGGTACAATGTACCTATATTGTGCATACCCTTATTTATTCAAGTTATTAAAATAACTCATAAAAATAAAATAAAAATACATTTAAAATTATTAAATAATTCTATAAATAATAAATTAATAAATTGTGCAAATACTTGTAAAAATAATGAATTAAAAATTGGTTTGTTGTATATACATGTATTATATACCTATGAATAAAGGTTTTTATTTATTTTACCTTATTTATTTAACTTATTTAATTTATTAAACTTTACTAAAAATAAGTTTATTTATTTCTTAACACTTTTTATTTAAAACTTTTTATTTAAAAACATTTTCTAATTTATTTGTATTTATTTCATTTCTATATATTGTTTTGTCCTTTTGTTCCTTGTCCTATTCTGGTCGGGTTGTGATTGGTTAAACCTGGGTTTGTTGACCCGGGTCAACTTCCTACCCTTCTTTTTTTATCTGAATAACTGGTCAGACTCCCTTCTCTCCCAATTTTTCCTACTCGATTCAACCCTCCTTTTCTCCTGATTCTTGCACCCGAATAACATTTGACCATTTAAGACCCACGTCCGAATAAAATTTTGATCATTCCAGCCTCGGTTCACGCGATGATCCAATTTTAAAAACCATCTGAGCTCTTCACTTATAAGTACCGTTTGATCTCAACTTCTTCCCTCTGATCCATTTTTGAGTCGAATTCACGCCCGAGATCAATACCTGGAGGAAGCTGAGGTGACATTGAAGCTTTTACTCGATCGAGAGAGTATGAGAGCTACTCGGGAACGAGATCCAGCTACTACACCGGAGACCCGCCAGCAAGATGAGCTTCTTCGGCCGTTCACAGCCGAATCAAGGTCGTGACCCTTCCATTTCCATCGTAGGGTAAAGTAGTTTAATCTAGTTTTCATTGTCGTCTTCAATTCCTCAAATTCGGTAGTTGAATCAGATCACCCTTTGATCTGTTTGATCGGAGATCATTCACTCAATTCCACTCTGATACAAACATCGCTTCACCTTCCACGATCAATTCTCCATCCTTCTTATGTCACTGATCAACCAGATATGTGCTAGATCTGCGAACCCGATCTCCTCTCCGACCACCTCATCGGAGATTGTTCATTCACCTCCATTTCTCCATTATTTTGGCTAATAAAGACAGTTAGAGCATCACCTCCGAACAGGAAATAATATGCAGGTGTGAGGAGTTTTATCTGGAGTGTAATTGGGATTCTGGGAGTCACATTCTTTGATTATTAGACCTCTAGTTCCAGGTCCCCAATCAATGGAACCCAGATCCGATCAATGTCATACATCAGTACGGGAGGATGCCTGGAATCTTCAGCGACCTACAGGAAGTGGATTGGACGAAGATCAGAGGAGTTTAAGTCGATCCAAGTGTTGATCGGACGACCTATATCTAATTTTTAAAAACAATTTGTATACATAGTCCACTTCGCCCCAAAAGCTGGCCGCCATATCAAAGCTTCCAGATCGGATATAGGTCGTCCGATCAACACGTGCATCTCAAGCCTACTCGGTAATTTTGCACTCTTCATCAGGCATTCTCTTTTATTTGTAAATAAAGTCAAATTGGGCATGTGTCTTATTGATAATGTTTGAATAATTGTATTAGTACCCTTGCTTGTTTTTAAATTTGCATGTTAGTCCTAATTGAACTGCTTCATGTGCATCAGCAGATGCACATGATATTTTGGAGAAATTATAATAAGTTTCCTTGTGTTTTACTAATATTGTTAAGTCCTTGCAAATTAAATAATTGCAATTTAGTCATGTCCAAAGCGACTCACGTCCGCTGGCATGCACATTTGTGGAATATTTGTTCTATTGATCATGCATTTATTGTATTTGTTGTCATCGAGTACCACGGCATTAAATAGTTATGTTGTAGTCCTTGTTTGATTGTTTAATCATTTTGTTCTTAATTATATGTATAAATAGCTAACTAATTTTAAAAATTCCCTGAAAATTAGAGTAAGCTCATGTTAATTAGCTTTATCATTCTTAATATTTGTTTTCAAAAATAATTTGCCTTCCTATTTTTTTAAAATTCAAAAACATTGAGAAATTATTATATTCACATTAAAAATTCATAAAATTTTAAAATTATTTTAAAAATTCCAAAAAAATTAATAAGTGTGTGTTTTGACTTGTTTGACCTTCTGCAAAAAGTTGGTTTGAAAATTCTTTCACAGAATCGTTAAAATTGAAAAATTCAGAAAAACCTTAAAACATCATAAAAATTCATTAGAAAATCATAAAAATACATAAAATAACTTGTTTAAAATCTTGAAAATTTTTATTTAGTTTAAAACTGTTTTTCGAAAATTTTTATTTGATTTTATACTTAAAAAATCAAAAACAATAGCTAGAATTTGTGTGTAATCTGTTTTCAATTTTATTCACTTTAAAAATCCTAAAAAACTAAAATCTCACAAAATCGCAAAAAGTAATAAATTTATTAAAACACAAAAAGATTTTTATTTTCTAGTTATTTTTACTATTTTCTAAAAAAATCAAAAAGAGTCTTTTATTCTTTTATTTTCATTTCTTTTATTTTGTTTTCTTTTAAAAACTAAAAAGATAAGATTTACGAAATTAAAAATCATTAAAAAAACTTAAAATCAGAAAACATAAAAAATAAAAATATCAGAAATCCATAGAAATATATAAAGCATTAAAAACACATAAAAACAACAAAGGAGAAAAAGAAAAAGAATCCCTTTTAATTTTCATTAATTAATAACCCTCGGGTATTGTGGCCTCCCTGCGTTCGATCATGCGTGTTATACATGTAAAATAATATTTCTCTTGCGTTTTACTTTATTTTGATTTATTTTTGCTAGATTAATATGTTTTTGTTTGAGACGGTTTTGGGTTACGACGACCACATCACTTATGCATATTTTATTTACTACAAGGGCCCGATGAGCGAGGGCGGAATTCTTAGTATCGCCATGTACCCGAGAAAAGAGGAGGCCATGAATTTCTTCATCGATTGGCAGGAGAGAATAGCTGAGGAGGAGCAGGAGGAGTGGAAGACCATCTTTAGTACTTTATTTTTTGTTTTATTTTTCAGTCATTTTATTCCATTAATTTTTGTAAATAATTTGTAATATTTTTGTTGGTAATTTCCCTTTTTATAAATAATTTGTAATAATTCTTTTGGTATTTTCCCTTTTTCTGTTTTCTATAAAGCCATTTTGACCTTGTGATTCTATTGGTATGTTTTACCGATGGTTCTCTTGCATTTTAATATAGGATAAATTTTATTTTCATGTGTGCATTATCTTGCATGTAGATTACTGGCGCCAGGTATGCATCTTCTACTTTGTATGCATCATTGATTTCGTCGTGCATCGGCTATTTTGACTTCCTTCCATGATTTATCTCACTTAGGATAAAAAGGAAAATAGAAAAATTGTAGGCGGTTTATTTGAAAATTACTCAAAAAAAGTGACAACCAAAATAAATTTGATATTGCTAAAATAATTCGAGCCTAAAATAAATGTAATGGTTCATCTTGTTTTATTGAGAGTAACCCCTCATTGGACACATGTCTTACCTCCAAACAGAGTGGGTGAGGACGTACACTTAAGGATAGAGCCCAAATCTCTGAACTTGTGCCCTAAGCACATGTGTATCACTCTTAGGTACACGATCTCAGTTGCAAGCACTTGTCTCCCACCTTAGAAAATTGTTTTGGTGTGCTCTACCTCTTATCTCCCTTTGGGCTTGATATAACCTGGCAGCCCAGGTAGATAGTTCCACTATTTGGGGAGGTTTGAGAACGTACACTGGGCGATAGGGCAACATCACCTTGTGTACCTATGGTTAAGTAATTGTTTGATTCACTAAACTAAAATTGAAAAGATAAAAGACCGCTCTTATGGTCCTCACTTGTATTCAGTTGGTGAATTGAGTGTTTGGTTTGTGTTTGTTTGCTTAGAATAAAGAACCATATGTGCACTTCACACCTTTCTTTCACTTTCTTCTTCTTGTTTGAATTCATATTCTCACATCTTTTCAGTTGAAATCGAAGATGTCGGATTGGAGTACATTTTGGTCAGACGTCACGAACCTCTCTTTGTACACTCCAGTTCGGTCTTCTTCACTTATTCGGGATGACTCTCTTCCTGAATATTCTTCTTTCTGTACATCACCATTTCTTTCATCAATAAATCACTTGTTTGAGATTGACTCTAATATCTAACTTTCATTTGAGATTCCATCATTTCTAAGGACTGATTGAGTGCCTTGCACATTTTCAAAGACGGATTATGAGGACTTACTGGTTCCCAAGGGAAAGGCACATATGACTAAGCAGCATGAGATCAACAACACGTTGTTGGCTTCAATCCAGCCTATTCAGGAACAGTTGACTGAGCATGCCAACATCTAGGTTGGCTTGAGAGATATGATCTTAGAGCTAAGGAACAACAGAGGAGAGATGAGAGGGGAGGATGAGCAGTAGAGAGCAGATCCCGTTGTTGAGACAGATAAAGTTTTGGTCAAGCTTACACTTAGAGATGCCTACAACCCAGACGTAGGACACTCAGTTACATGGATACAGATACTTGCGGTTCATGGGAATTTAGAGTTGAAGCCCCAACTATGACCAGTATTCCTCATATTCTGCGATCATATTAATGAAGAACCATATATACACCTCCAGCAGTTTGACCGCATATGTGGTACCATGGGCTACCCTAACATCTTGTTAGAGGTAGTGAAGATGGCAGCATTTCTCTTCAGCCTTATGGATAATCAATTAGGAAGGGTTGTTACGTCTTGGGAGGAGTTGAGATCAACTTTCTTGAGCAAGTACTATCCCTAAGACGACTGAATCGGATGCGGTCGCTTATTGCCAACTTCTTCCAGATGTCCCATGAGCCCATTCACGAGGCATGTGAATGCTTCAAGGATTTGACGGAGAAGTGCCCCTATCAAGGTATACCGAAGACTAGCCCAGTGCTGAATTTCTTTGGGGGTTTGAGTTCAGAGAACTAGAGATTGACAGATGCCGCTTGTGGGGGGTCCCATTTTCACAAAAATGAGGATGTTCATGGTAGATATTCGAGGAAATGGCGAAGAGTTCTGTAGCTCTATCTTTGTCTCGCGCATTTCAGCAACATCCTCTATTATATATACTTTCACGACCCCAATTCTGGGTTGTCGGATCCTCCCATAATCGGATATGGTTACTCAGCAATAATTTATACAGCAATCACAACTAACATTCAGAAACAGGCTGCTATTAAAAAGACTCATAATGAAGTATTTAATTCTTTTCCATTCACAAATAAAGCTTACATGATACATTGCCTCATTATAACCATTTATATGTACATCAGCTGGAAGGAAATACACAAAAAGATTACCAACTACCTTATAGAGTATAGCTATTGTGGTTGGCTGGATGACTATTATGTTAGCTGGATAGATTACTAAAGTCCTTGTGATGGCTCACCGACACATGTTCGATTTTCCATAAATTAAGGAAGAAGATTAGCGAGTGCGAAGTAACGAAAAAGAGAAAAGCAAACAAATGGGTAATTTTTCTAAACTTGTTTTCACAAAAAGTTTCATTCATTCTCAATATTTTAAGTCATATTCCTTTCTATTCGAAATCAGGGATTAGTCCAGGGGAATCCCTGTTGGACATGCGAGCCCACGGCGAGCCATTATGCAATAAATGTTATTGCAAGTATCATTCCCTGATCTGAAATAAAGAATAAATAATTTGCATAATAGGTCCCTCTGTACAATTAGGGTTATGTACCATGGCCATCTTAATGATCATACAGCTGTTGATTCATTAAATGAATCATAGAGGCTGGTGCTTGGATGAATATCTAATGGGTTAGATAGAGGACTCATCAAGCACCGTCAAATGATTATTAAGAGATGATCTCCAGCCTGAGTATGAGATGGCAATCCTTTCTCGCATAGGCTGATTTCTGACCGACCTCTCGATGCAGGTCCTCTGCATGGGAATAGTGATTCGGAGGTGTCAGATTAGTTAAGTCAATGGGTTGACTTAGCGAGATCGAGATAACCTAAGTCCTATGTTGAAAAACTATCACAGCATAGGCACACATCCTCTGACTAGAGACAGATGTGTTACTATATGTCTGAGTATGTACATTTGGCAGACCATTGGGTTGATGACCTAATCAAGGTCTATACACCGGCGAGCTGGTGTGCATATAAGGGCATATGAGTAATACGATCTCTCAAAGGGATCATACATGTTCACTTGTGAACCGGAAGACATGAGCTCACT
This sequence comes from Ottelia alismoides, assembly GCA_037367405.1. Taxonomy (NCBI): domain Eukaryota; kingdom Viridiplantae; phylum Streptophyta; class Magnoliopsida; order Alismatales; family Hydrocharitaceae; genus Ottelia; species Ottelia alismoides. The sequence goes on along the minus strand of JAZKJV010000252.1, from coordinate 1,316,292 downwards.
CATGACGTATTGGGACCGATCAAATTCCATGCATGGTCATCGTGCTTTGGAAGCATGACAAGAATTTGAAGGTATGATATATGCTTTGGGAAAGCATATGATCGATACCAAATCCCAATGACCAAGATTGAGAAACTTGGTGATCAAACCCTGAAAAAGACAGTATAAAATAGATCTTCATCTTCAGGTTGATCATTGGTCTTCCAGTATGCAGGATGTGCAGGTATTGGGAATACCTGAGGGTGATGTGATCATAAACGATTGTATAACCATGACGCTTCCAGTCCAAGGGAGTGATGAAACAGGTCTGGATTTTAGTGACTCCTCTCAGTAGAGAAGTAACTTGATCTTAGTCCAAATGTTGGACATTGATCTGAATGTGATTCAGATGCAATGAGAAGATTAAGTATACGGACTTGATTTAATCAAGCATCTATGAGAGGTCCGTTAGATCTGGATTTGAGATGAGATCTCAACATCCAAGTCACTATATGTGGAATAATACAATCGCCCTGTCCTTATCTCCAAGTATCTGCGGAGAAGGCACATTATTCTTGAAGGAGTTCAAGAATAATTCCTATGATGAATTTAGTATCCAAGCAAGAAGGTTTTGATGATTAAATAAGATTTAATGATCAAAGTATAATATGAATAGGATTCATATTATGAGAATGTGTCCAAGATAATTAAATGAGATTTAATTATCAAGTATAATATGAATAAGATTCATGTTGAGAGAATGATTGTCCAAGATAATTAAATGGGATTTCAAGGATAAGCAGATCGTGGATAGTGATATCCAGAATATCTGTGTATATTATAAATGAGATTTATAATATATCAGAGAGAGAGAAACATTGTAAATAACATTTGTTAATTATTAATGTGGATTGGATCCACATTAGTTAATTAATTGGAAATGTAATTTACAAATTAGTTTGGGATGTGAATATGATTCATATTTTTTTCAATGGCATGATTGAAATATTCACAAATTAATTTGGAATTAATTTGGTGGATATTATTGCAATAATGATTATTGCAAATAATCAAGAAATAATAATATAAATAAAAGGAGACAAAACCACTTATAATCATAGGTGGCGTCACCTATGACTTAGTAATAGGTGACGCCTCCTTGATTTTAGGAGGGGTTGTTGTCTCCTCTTATTTGTTGACTTATTATCTCTTGATAAATTAATTTATGTTAATTAAATTTTGTTGATAATAATTCAACACATATTTAATTTAATATAAATTAATGTTGTTGGTTTTTAACCAATAACAATCATAGCCGTTGGATGGCTCTTGGATTACAATGACCGTTGGATCCATGAGAGCCATGGATTGAGATCCATTGGATCCCAAACTAATATATAAAGAGGGTAGCCTTAGCCCTTGAAAACAGACCAAGTAGACGCCTACTCTGCTTCTCTCTCACCCTCTCATTCTCGTGCTATCTCTCTCTCCCTCTCCATAGGGTGGCCGACCACCATTGTTGAGAAAGGAGAGAAGTTCTCGCCTTCGCCTTCGACGACTTGAGGATCTCCTTCTTCTTCGTGGCTACTTGATATAGAGGAAGACGACGGATTTCGCTTGACGAAATCAGGGGATCTATTGCTTGGATCTTCATCGAGGATTGCGGGAGGAACGCGACTCATCATCGTGCCCGCAAGTGCGTTCTTTGTGGATCGGACTTGAGACAGGAGGATCTCTTGTTTGGGATCTCGCGATCACAACCATGCTTCAAAGGTATTCCTTATAATTTGTGGTTTGATGAAACGATCCGAGAAGTGTTCTCGTGATCATGTGGTTTCATCATTTGATTTAAATTTTTTAAATTCCGCTGCATCTTGCGACTAGTACGACTAGTCGCTCCGATCGTATTCGATGCGATCGTCACACTTCCATGATGCGCTTGAAGATTCTCAATATCCTTCAAGTGGTATCAGAGCCCCTGGTTGAAAAAGTTTTTGGATATGATCCATGAACCATAGACGACTTGGGTTTGAAATGGTCGCGAAAAAATTTTTGGCGCATTTGAATTTTCGCAACTCTGTCTAATTGATTTTTTCGGCACTGTTTAAATTGTTTAAACACGAAATATTCAATTGGATTTTGTTCCCCATTAAACAAGGAAACCATAGGACTTGAGTTTACTAAATTTGGATTTAATTTGCTCAAGATATGGCCTTTTGAATATGCATGTATTCACAGTTGCGGGAACTGCAGAACAGAACGTGATTAATTTGTTAATTACGGTTTTGTTACGCCTCAAAATGCGGACTAGGTCAGCTATCCTGGCCCTGTCTACCTCTCTCTGATTGCTGGGATCTTCGATCTCCGACTAGCGCTTGAACTCGACGTCCCGGCTGACTGGCCTCAGTCCTCCGCCGACTAGAGAAATTGTGAATTCTTCCCTTTCGCTGTGGAGCTCTTGGGCCTCATCATAGGAAGGTGATGAGTCCGGGACCTTCCTAACCAAAGAGCAAGTCCCTTTTTCAGTCTAATGCCAGATGGTATTAAGGGGATCAAGTCAGTAGGAAATGCCGGAAGAGTACAACCGGACGATCTAAGGACTGCCTGTCTCCTGCCTGGGTGCTGACTAGGCTGATGTGGTGAGAGGACGATCTCGCACTGTCCCTTGTATTCTCTTCAGCTCTACAGCAAAAGCGGGACCTCTTCCTACGTATATAGCGCTATGTCGAAGCAGCAGGTCAGTCTAGCTTGCTTGCTTGATCTACGGAAGATGAGGACTCCAGGCAAGAATGCCTACCTATCTCTGTCCTTGCCTACCCTGGATTGAGCTCTATCCTCTTGTCGACTTCTTCGCTCTAACTTTCACTCCCATAGCCTCTTCGCCTAGCGCTTGTATTGCTCTCCCACAACCCACGGTCCCATTTCGCTGAAATATCACATACGTTCTGTTATAAATCAAGTTGGCAATCTTAGGGAACTAATTTTGCGAATTTTAGATTTAAATTGATCAAGATAAGTTAATTTTAGTGATAAGGGGTCACTGCTGGAAATTGACATTTTTTTATCATGAATCTTGTGATAGTCATTCAAATAAATGTTGATGAAAATTAATTGTTAATTTTCTGAAATTGGTCATTGATAAATATTTGTGTAATATTTAAAGATGATAATCAATTCCTTGAATGACATCCCACTAAACCATAATGATAAGATAGTTGATCTTGATCATTGGTTAACTTTGAAATCATCAACAAGCATTGTTTTCATGTAAAACCCTAGGTCATCCTACAATAGTTGTAGGACAACTTTTTCATGCAAAACCACTTGCTTGAATAGGATTGGGGATTTGTTTAGCAAATCTCCTTATAATATAATCAAAAAGGTTTTGATGTATATTATATGGTATAATTTCGGTTGAAAGACCGATGAGCATCTTAAAGTACATGATGATCTATCTGGCATTATCCTTTCCTGAGGTGGATATGGTGTCTAGTCGGAGATCGCTGGGGTAGCGGGTTGCAACGTATGTGGTCCGTCCCACTCTCGCCGGTACTGGCCATGACAGCGGGTAGGGATTGGATAATGCCGGAGATATCAAAGTGTATTTCTAATTGTTAAAATTCAAAATAATACGTACTTTGATATTATACCTACTATTCAAGTAAAATTCAAAGTTTGTTGATTGATAATAGGATTGATGATTGATTTAATGTGATTAAATTAATTATATCATATGAAACACTCTATTATGAATAGATGTGTATTTCCCTTGGAAGAATTAATTATGTGAATATGATTCACGATGATTAATTACAATTTGAATAAGAGGTGGAGGATCACATAAGTGACATCCATGGTCTCCCGTCAAGGCAAAGAATTTCGTCGCCAAAAGTTGTATATAGGAGACGCCTGTCCGAAGTGACAGATCCTATATACAATTATTTGGATCGGGTTCTTTGCTTCTCGAAAGAGTAAGGCCGTATACGTAGTGACCCCAATATCGGGTCCTCATATTATTGGGGCGATATTGGATTGCGTATAGCGAGTTTTAAGCATGTTGACGGTTGGTTCAATTAGCAACGGGTCAACATCATCTTAGGGGTGGTGGTCCCGGGTGTTAAAGACCGAATTGGGAAATGCAAGTTGGACTTGCAAGGCGGAATGTGTTCCCGCTTCTCTTTGTTCGAGTCACATGTTCTCATATTATTGGGATGTGATAAAGATAGAGAGGAGATCCCAGATTTTGCTTGAGATATAGTGGTAAGTATATCTCTTACTTTGAAAGACGATTAGGGAATAATCTTTCATAGTAGACATAGCAAGACAAATTTGATTTAAAATTCCTAAATCAAAGTAAAATATGTATATATAATATATACCCTTATGCAAATTTCTTATTTCAGATAATCCTTCATAAAACCCACTCAATGTTATACTCAATAATAACCAGTAAAATATCATGGATTGGACTCATGATCCAGATATTGTAATTGCAATTGGACACATAATGTATGTGGTTGCAATGTGCAAGTTTCCTCAACATAATGAGGAATGACAATTAAATAAGACATCATCTTAGGGTCTGTATGTCTCTATAGTCTTGATCTTTCATCGAGTGTACTTTGGAAGTGACATGTCGATGATGATCGTAATTGTCAAATAATCCTTATAAAATCTAAGAAGATGTTCTGGCATACATATGTGCTCTAGACATTTAATCATGAATGACATGGTTCTCTACATTATGCAGAATGGTGGCTCGAAAGAGATGATGTATTCAAAATATTTGAATACCTACCTGAACCAATGTTTTAGGAGTCTAGATGGATGTAGATGTGATGAGTGTCATCATTCTACTGTATATACTCCAGTCATTCATGAAGCTTCATAATATTCACATTGTATAAATTTAATGAAGCATGTATAAATGTTGAAATGCTCTTACATTGAATTCTTTTAAATTTAACATGAGAGACCCTTAGTCTTGAACAATGGTTGTTTATAGATGAAGAAAGCACAGTGGAAGCGTGGGTCGGACCCATGTGAGAAGGAAAGTCAAAGAATTGATTGTACTTCTGTGACTTCCATATGACATCCAAAGAGTTGGATGAATGCCTATACTGCAATAACTTGATGTGTTGATAGTATGACTATCAAGTCTGTCTAGAATCCTTAGAGAAGGACTCAGATAGTGCATCATAATAATCTATATCTACATTTGATCATTGAAATTGACTTACTTATTTGATAACATAAAGTCTGATAATTGTATCTCAATCTATTAATAACACTTGCAATGTGTTGCACATGTTTTAGAAGACTGGAAAAATTTGATCTTAAGGTTTATAGTTATCCACATAGACATTGATGCAATTGTTGCAACAATCTCTGTTGGATTGATATACTTCTTAATTTCAGTGGGAGAGCCTTAGTCTTAGAGAATGTCTCTATGACCTAGATATTAGAATACACTCATTGTTTATTTCTAAATGTTAGAAATAAACATGAATTCTGGAATAAACCTATCATAAAGAGTTATGATGGATATATTTCAGATAATAATCTAGCATCTGGTGGACTCTACTAAATTAGAAATTTAATGAATGGTTCATTAAGATTTCTAATACTGAAAGTTAAACCTTATAAGATCAATAGGAGGATAAAGATCATTTGACAATGATTTAGCATCAAGTTTTAGACATATGTCTACTGATGAAATCAATAGACTAGTAAGATATGAAACTTTAGAATGTCTAAAATTTCAAATCTTACATACTTGTGAATATTGTATTCAAAGTAAAATGTCCAATACACCTTTTTTTTGGGAAAGGCGTAAGATGTCAAGGTACTCGAGATCTCGTACATATTGATGTATGTGAATCATCTATATCATAGTGAACATTGTGGATATGTGATATCTATTAATGATCATGTATGATATGAGATTTCTTCTCTTCACCTGGGAAACCTTTGAAATGTCCAAAGATTTCGTAATTTTGGTTTAGAACCAAAGTTTGAAGGAAGATTAAATGAATTTGATATAACCAAGGTAGCAAGTACCTATTAGATGAATTCAAAGAATATCTTATGGAGATATGAATATCATTTCTATCTCAATCCTCCTGACACACCTAAACTCAATGGAGTTGTAGGAAGATACAATTAGATCGTGTGTGACATGATTTGATCAATTATGAATTTTAGCATAATTATCCCTTAGTTTCTAGGTATATATGTGTAGTTTAGACTACAATATATATCCTTAATAAGGTTCCATGCATGTAAGCTGGAATCTAGCACTTGAGAGTGCTACTTCATTAGGAAAATAAAGGATGGTATTGGATACCTACTTTACGACCTTGAGATTCTTAAAATATCTCATCTTTAAGAATATGATTCTTATAGGATGACTCTCTTTAGAATCAAGATGAAAATGAAGTATAGGAACTCATTTAATCTTGAGAAGATAATGAGGCTCCAGAAATCGGAAACTAAAAGGGACAATTAAAGATGAAACACTAATACCTCTTCAAATGAGTTTGAGGATGTATTCCTTGTGTCAGTTAAGTCTGACAATGATCAGACTTCATGTGATGAAGCTCCTGAGGATCATAACATGGAAAGATGGATATTAGCAATAAAGGTCTAAGGTAGACTTCATATACAAGTGTTGTATATGGACCCTCGAGGATCCACCCATAAGGGTTAGATCCATTAAGGTGTAAATGGATCTTCAATAGAAAGAGGGAACCTGATGAGAAGGTAGAGACCTTCAAAGCATGGTTCGTAGCCATGAGCTACACACTGAAGAGAAGACATCGATTGCGATGTGGCTTGCTTTTCAGTGATCATGCTTAAACCCATCAGAATATTGCTAACCATAGCTACACAATTTGACTATGGCATCTTCAAGATTGTATTCCTCTATGAATACCTCTTTGAGGATATTCACATGAAGTAGCCCCAGGGCTTCATGGTTGAGGAATGCAAGATGTGCTGGCTAAAGAACTCCATCTTTGGACTCAAATAAGCTTATTGTCGTTGGAACATAAGATTTGATGGAATTATAATTGTTATAATTTCAAATAGAATCTTGATGAACCATGTGAAGCTTAGTGGGAGTGCCATTGTGTTCATCGTGCTAAATGTAGATAATATCCTAATCATTTGGAATGATATAAGGATGATAATAAGTGTTTTATGACCTGGTTATTCCATACCTTGAGATATGATCTCAAAAGATGCCTCTTGGATCTTAGTTCTGAAGGTGTTCAGAAGCAAAAAAAAGAGGGTTTTGGGACTGTCGTATTTGTAGTACACCTTGGACATGTTCTATTTTCTTGGAAATTCCAAGAAAGGCTTCCTTCCCTTAAGATTTGGTACTGACCTATCTAAAGGGATAGCACCTCAAAGAGTTGAGGAAGTGAATGCTTAAACTGGTTGCCCTTTTTTTTGTGCATCAGTTACGAGAAGCTGAAAGTATGCTAGATGTGTACAAAAGCCAGATATCTGCCATGCAGTGGGAATAATAAATTGTTATTAATCCTACTATGGAGATAGAACACTTAATTGCAGTAATAACAATATCTTCAAAGATGATAAGGCTTTAGAGATAGTGATCTCTAAGTCTTATCTTCAAGAAATTAAGACTTTTAGATGGAGATCTAAAAGGTCTTAACTGTGAATACCTTAGGAGATAGAGATCTCCAGGGATAAGGGTATTCTAATAAGGATAATAGAAATTACACGTTGGTTATAATAATATTTCTTTGAGTTGTAGTATCAAGGATACTATGACTGACAAGATTGAGTATTGGTTGCATTAGATGCAACATTCGCATTAGATGCGAGCGCTGTTACTGGGGATATGCAAGTGCCGTAAAAGGACTTGGCGTAGTCTCGCGGGAACAGAGTGACAGATCAGCTTACCTAGCTATTTTCTAAATAGCCTATGATTGTCACATGAGTGTGGGTTTAAATGATTAGCCCATTAATGGCTCTTTGGGCTAGTGGGATATTGTTGGACATGCGAGCCCACGGCGAGCCATTATGCAATAAATGTTATTGCAAGTATCATTCCCTGATCTGAAATGAAGAATAAATAATTTGCATAATAGGCCCCTCTGTACAATTAGGGTTATGTACCATGGCCATCTTAATGATCATACAGTTGTTGATTCATTAAATGAATCATAGAGGCTGGTGCTTGGATGAATATCTAATGGGTTAGATAGAGGACTCATCAAGCACCGTCAAATGATTATTAAGAGATGATCTCCAGCCTGAGTAGGAGATGGCAATCCTTTCTCGCATAGGCTGATTTCTGACCGACCTCTCGATGCAGGTCCTCTGCATGGGAATAGTGATTCGGAGGTGTTAGATTAGTTAAGTCAATGGGTTGACTTAGCGATATCGAGATAACCTAAGTCCTATGTTGAAAAACTATCACAGCATAGGCACACATCCTCTGACTAAAGACAGATGTGTTACTATATGTCTGAGTATGTACATTTGGCAGACCATTAGGTTGATGACCTAATCAAGGTCTATACACCGGCGAGCTGGTGTGCATATAAGGGCATATGAGTAATACGATCTCTCAAAGGGATCATACAGGTTCACTTGTGAACCGGAAGACATGAGCTCACTCATGAGGTATTGGGACCGATCGAATTCCATGCATAGTCGTCGTGCTTTGGAAGCATGATAAGAATTTGAAGGTATGATATATGCTTTGGGAAAGCATATGATAGATACCAAATCCCAATGACCAAGATTGAGAAACTTGGTGATCAAACCCTGAAAAAGACAGTATAAAATAGATCTTCATCTTCAGGTTGATCATTGGTCTTCCAGTATGCGGGATGTGCAGGTATTGGAAATACCTGAGGGTGATGTGATCATAAACGATTGTATAACCATGACGCTTCCAGTCCGAGGGAGTGATGAAATAGGTCTGGATTTTAGTGACTCCTCTCAGTAGAGAAGTAACTTGATCTTAGTCCAAATGTTGGAATGTGATTCAGATGCAATGAGAAGATTAAGTATACGGACTTGATTTAATCAAGCATCTATGAGAGGTCCGTTAGATCTGGATTTGAGATGAGATCTCAACATCCAAGTCACTATATGTGGAATAATACAATCGCCATGTCCTTATCTCCAAGTATCTGCGGAGAAGGCACATTATTCTTGAAGGAGTTCAAGAATAATTCCTATGATGAATTTAGTATCCAAGCAAGAAGGTTTTGATGATTAAATAAGATTTAATGATCAAAGTATAATATGAATAAGATTCATATTATGAGAATGTGTCCAAGATAATTAAATGAGATTTAATTATCAAGTACAATATGAATAAGATTCATGTTGAGAGAATGATTGTCCAAGATAATTAAATAAGATTTAATTATCAAGGATAAGCAGATCGTGGATAGTGATGTCCAGAATATCTGTATATATTATAAATGAGATTTATAATATATCAGAGAGAGAGAAACATTGTAAATAACATTTGTTAATTATTAATGTGGATTGGATCCACATTAGTTAATTAATTGGAAATGTAATTTACAAATTAGTTTGGGATGTGAATATGATTCACATTTTTTTCAATGGCATGATTGAAATATTCACAAATTAATTTGGAATTAATTTGGTGGATATTATTGCAATAATGATTATTGCAAATAATCAAGAAATAATAATATAAATAAAAGGAGACAAAACCACCTATAATCATAGGTGGCGTCACCTATGACTTAGTCATAGGTGACGCCTCCTTGATTTTAGGAGGGGTTGTTGTCTCCTCTTATTTGTTGACTTATTATCTCTTGATAAATTAGTTTATGTTAATTAAATTTTGTTGATAATAATTCAACACATATTTAATTTAATATAAATTAATGTTGTTGGTTTTTAACCAACAACAATCATAGCCGTTGGATGGCTCTTAGATTACAATGACCGTTGGATCCATGAGAGCCATGGATTGAGATCCATTGGATCCCAAACTAATATATAAAGAGGGTAGCCTTAGCCCTTGAAAACAGACCAAGTAGACGCCTACTCTACTTCTCTCTCTCCCTCTCATTCTCGTGCTATCTCTCTCCCTCTCCATAGGGTGGCCGACCACCATTGTTGAGAAAGGAGAGAAGTTCTCGCCTTCGCCTTCGACGACTTGAGGATCTCCTTCTTCTTCGTGGCTACTTGCTATAGAGGAAGACGACGGATTTCGCTTGATGAAATCAGGGGATCTATTGCTTGGATCTTCATCGAGGATTGCGGGAGGAACGCGACTCATCATCGTGCCCGCAAGTGTGTTCTTCGTGGATCGGACTTGAGACAACAGGATCTCTTGTTTGGGATCTCGCGATCACAACCACGCTTCAAAGGTATTCCTTATACTTTGTGGTTTGATGAAACGATCCGAGAAGTGTTCTCGTGATCATATGGTTTCATCATTTGATTTAAATTTTTTAAATTCCGCTGCATCTTGCGACTAGTACGACTAGTCGCCCCGATCGTATTCGATGTGATCGTCACGCTTCCGTGATGCGCTTGAGGATTCTCAATATCCTTCAATCCCACCATTCATGGACTCCGAAGTTGTGGACACTTCAGGATTGGAGATTGCGTTGATCTGGTGAGCTTATGTCATTGCACGTAGCCGCAATCAATCCTCCAATACTACCATGACAATTTCCTTTTCTTTTATTATCCAGGATTTTAAACCCTCTACTTGACAAACAAAGGAGCATACCTTCCTTGAGGATCTGGTTGTATAAAACCTCAGGACAACCTTTAATCGCATAACCTAGCGGCTTTAAATACATGTTATCATGGCCCAACCACTGTTGAACCACTCGTTCCTCCACATGACACGATCACATCTTCCATCGTTAAACCCGAATATATTGGCACATGGTACCACGCATTGCAAATCATTCATTTCGTGCGCACTTATCATGACATGGAAACAGTTTACCACCTAGGTAGGGCAACATCAATACAGGTTCCTTCCGACAAACCTACAGGTTGCATGCCTGACCTGTAGCTCTACTCCCAATCATTCTTAACGTAAGACCGATCCTTTCAGGATCTAACTCAATGCACATCAATTCCCATGACGTAATTCTTGCGTTAAGTCTTCCATTTTCATAATCATCAACATTGAGTATAGTCTCACATATATATATTATTTCATATATTTATATACTCATATTTATGCGTATTTTAACTTCCAAACCCTAACTTTCCAAGACACTGCGTCAATGCGATGCTTAGACCTTATTTTAGTTGAAATCACAAATCAACTTTTCATATTTTCTCAAAAATTGACTAATTAAGGTTCTTCGTAGCAAGGAGCATAAAATCAACGATCTCATATGAAAACCCAACAGCAAAAGGAAGGATTTCGTTACTTAATAGAACTCTCTCTCGCGTATGCAGTGCTTTATCGTGATTCTTTTTCAAAGGATGATTTATGGCTCCTGAAACGATCGAATGTCATTTTCATATCAAAAATGCTAAGAATGTACCAGGAACGCGAAGAACGAATGAAGAACATTAAGAATGTGATGAACACACGAAGAGCACGAAGAATGCGAAGAATATATTTTCTCTTAAAATTTCAGCAGATCTTCCCTTTATACGGGGTGATATTTCTAGGAAAATTTTGGTAGAGTTTCCCCTTATATTGGGACAAATTTATATGAAAATTTCGGCAGAGTTTCCCCTTATATCCGGAGATATTTTTATAAAAATTTCGGTAGACTTTTCCCTTAAATCGGGACATATTTTAAAAGAAAAATGGAAAGAGCTTCCTCTATAAAATCACCGAGAGGGAAACAACAGCGAATCTGAAAGAATGTAATCAAACTGCAAGAGATGGAGAATCGCTAGATGCCATGTGTCTTAGGAAAGTGAAGGTGTGACAAATCACAGGGTTTACTGACGTGCATAGCCACCCGTACCTAAGTAGGGTATTACACAGATTTCTCCCTCAAAACAACTGTAAAAGCGGAATCGAAAGAATAGAACCATAAGCGATGGAGAATCGGTAGACAACACGCGTCTTAGGTGAGTGAAAGTGTGACGAATCACAGGGTTCACTGACGTGCATAGCTGCCCGCACCTAAGTATGGTATTACATGGATTTCTCCTCGAACCACAACAGAAAATGAATCGTAAAGAAAGATGAATCGAAAACAAAGACAGAAAAAGAAGATGAATAGAAAACCTAGCTTACGAAGCAAACTAAGAGAGGATCGTACCTTCCTCCTCGTTCTCCTAGCAGCGCTTCGCTAGCGTTCCTTCCCCACCTCCCTCTCCTCCTCCTGACCTCTCGACCCTAACCCATGGGATAGTGGTGGTAGTAAAAACCATAGAGAATGAATGTGTGGTGGGGGGTATTTATAGGCTCCAGAAAACCATTAACCGTGGTTAGTAAACCATGGTTTAGATCTTAACCACGATTAGCGACCTATGATTTTGGCCCATGATTTTGACCAAGTCTTATCCAAATCTTAAGGTTTAAGTTAGAACTTTCCATAGTATTCTAGATTCATTAATGACGTTTAATTAATGCTAATCGTGATTAACTTTCACTCATCACGATTTATTTTTCGCAGCTCATGCTTAACTTTTGCTAACCGCTGATTAATGTTCGTTAATGGTCATTAACAGACCTCAGTCCAACATTAGTTTCTTTAATTGGGTTAATTAGTCTTAATGACGGTCATTACGGGTTAATGACATCTTAAGCATCCTCCTCTTTCTTTCGAAAATCATAACAAATCGAAACGAAGTCTGATTCATATGAAACAAATTTCGTTGGTTTCCTCTTGACGAGCCGGATCTTATTATATAGGATCCGAGAGATGCTCTATTCAAGGCTTTACAATTATAACATCCTTAAAGGAAGTTTTGTCCTCGAGACTTACAGTATAGGCATATCAACCTTAAAGAGAATTGAGACCATAACAATCTTAAAGGGAATGAACGCCATTTATAATGAAAGTACACACAATACATAGTTTTATCATTCAAACAAATAGGGATATTTATCTCTCATATCTACCTCAGGTTCCTAGGTGGCCTCTTCAAACTCTTGGTTCTGCCACAATACTTTAACTAGAGGTACCTCTTTGTTTCCTGAACTTCCTATCCATGTCAAGTATTAGCACATGTATTTCTAAGTATGTCAAGTATGGATCAACATGCAGATCATCATAGCTTATCTTATGCTCAGGATCATTAATATACTTTCTCAGATTTGATACATGAAAAATATCATGTATTGCTGAAAAATATGGAGGAAGTGCAAGTATATGCGACTTTCCTAATCCGTTGAATAATTTGAAAGGGACCTACGAACATGGGTGTCAACTTTCCACGTAACCCAAACCTCTGAACTCCCTTCATAGGCGATACTTTTAGGAATACAAAGTCACCTACCTCAAACTCAAGGTCTCTTCGCCTAGTATCACTATAGCTTTTCTGGTGAGTCTGAGCAGTTATTAATCTTTTTCGAGCAAGCTCTACAACTTTCCATGTCTCCTGAAGTTTATATGAATCGTAAAGGTTCTTTATCCTGACCTCTTGCCAACACAAAGGAGTAGTACACCTTCGTCCATATAGTTCTTCAAATGGTGCCATGTTAATACTTGTATGGTAATTATTGTTGTAGGTGAATTCTGCAAGAGGCAAATGTTTCACCCATGATCCTTTCCATTCTAAGGCACATGCTCTTAGCATATCCTTTAAAGTCTGAATCGTACATTCTGATTGCCCATTTGTTTGAGGATGATATGATGTGCTCAAGCATATCTGTGTGCCTAAGGCTTTTATGAAGTTTTCTCAATAATGTGAGGTGAATCGTGAATCTCGACCAGAAACTACGTTCCTTTGAGATGCCATGGAGACGAATCACATGCGTAATATATAACTCGGTAAGCTGGCCTGGAGTGCTAGATAAGCTTATTGGAAAGTGTGCTACCTTGGTCAGACGATCTATTATAACCCTGGTACTATCTTTACTACCAGGCATCTGAGGTAAGCCATTAACGAAGTCCATGAAAATGCTTTCCCATTTCCATTCAGGTATAAGTAGGGGTTGCAATAATCTTGATGGCTTTTGGTGTGGAGCATTTACCTATTGGTAAGTAAAACATGAATTCACAAACTCAACAACATCCTTCTTTATTCATGGACACCAAAAGTTTGAACGAAGATCCTTATACATCTTCGTAATTTCTGGATGAATACATAATCTAGAACAATGCACCTCAAATAGAATTCCTTCCTCAGTTCGGGTGTGTTTGGTACATAAACTTTGTGATGGTTATACAGTAACCCAGCTTGTATATGGAATCCCTCTATCTCATTCTTCTCAAGTTGTTGTCTCAAGTCTTTAAGGACTGGATCATCCTCATGTCCTTTCTTTATTCTATCCCATATCTCGGGTTTGTATCGGTGAGGAATAGTTATAATAACGGTACTACTATCAAATGGTTTCCATTCACTCAATGTTGATAGTACACCTCAAAAGTGGATAGCACTCACCAACCAAGGTGAATAAGTTCTTCTGCTAAGGGCATCTTCTACGACATTCCCCTTATCAGGATGTTAGGAGATGGTGCAATCATAGTCCTTCAACAAGTCTAGCCACTGTCTCTGTATCATATTAAGTTCATTTTAATCAAATAGATATTTTTTATGATCGGTGGAGATTTCAAAAGTAAAACCATAGAGGTAGTATCTCTCTATCTTTAAAACGAAGACTATGATAGCTAATTCAAGTTCATGTGTCGGGTAGTTCCTCTCATGTGTCCTGAGTTGTCGTGATGCATAAGCAACTACCTTTCCATGTTGCATAAGAACTGCCCCAAGTCCCTTTGATGTGTCGGTGAACACTGTAAACCCTTCACTCTTAGAGGGTAGAGTAAGGATAGGTGCAGATGTTAGGCATTCTTTCAATGTCTGAAAACTAGCCTCGCATGCGTCAGACCATACGAATGGAACTTTCTTCTAAGTCAGTCTAGTAATTGGAAATGCTATTCGTGAAAAGTCCTTCACAAATCTTCGATAATACCTAGCTAAACCTAGAAAAGATCGTATTTCTGTGACAGTCTTCGGGCGTTCCCAACTCATCATCGCATTAACCTTTGTAGGATCAAATGATATACCTTCTCCAGAAATAATATGGCCTAAGAAGGATACTTCGGACAACCAGAAGTCACATTTGTTATATATAGCATATTCTTCCTTAATGTTTCAAGTGCCTTCCAGAGATGGTGTTCATGTTGGTACTTATCCTTGGAGTAAATAAGCACGTCATCAATAAAGACTACTATAAAGTGATCTAAGAACTCCCTGAATACTCTATTCATGAGATCCATGAAAGTTGCTGGGGCATTTGTCAGCCCAAAAGGCATAACTAAGAATTCATAATGTCAATATCTAGTTTGAAACATTGTCTTGGGAATATCTACATCTTTAATCTTCAATTGATGGTATCCAGATCTTAAGTCAATCTTGGAATACATAGTTGAACCTTGTAAATGATCAAAGATATCATCTATCCTTGGTAGGGGATACTCGTTCTTTATTGTCCTCTTGTTTAGTTGTCTATAGTCAATGCGCAACCGCATTGACCCATTCTTCTTCCCCACAAACAAGACAGGTGCACCCCATGATGAAGTGCTAGGACGAATGAATCATATATCTAACAGTTCTTGTAACTGTACCTTTAACTCTCATAACTCAGCCGGTGCCATCCTATATGGAGGGATAGAGATAGGTTGAGTATCAGGTATGAGAGAGATTTTAAATTCAATCTTCTGCTCAGGTGGTAATCTAGTTAGTTCCTTTGGAAATACATCAGGAAACTCGTACACTGTAGGTACATCTTCCATCATTCTATCTGACCCTAATGTAGTGGTCGCAGAGGCTAAATAACCTTGGCACCTTGCTCTAACAACTGTTGTGCCTTCATACTAGAGATGTATTCAGCATTGTCATTGGATGACTTTCCAATAAACTGGAACTCTATCAAGTTAGGAAGGTGAAAATTTATTGTCTTACGAAAACAATCAAGGCATGCATGATGCCTTTCTAGCCAGTGCATCCCAGGATGAGATCAAAGTCATCCATTTCAATTAATAGTAGTGAAACAGGTAACTGATGTCATGCTATCAGTACTACACAATTATCCAGCATTTCTCGGACTATAAATACTTGTCCTCCTGATCCCTTGATCAGATAGGACTGTTGTACTTCAATTAGTATATTATCCAAAGTGGGTACTAACCTTTGAGCAACAAATGAATGTGAAGTACCAGAATCAAATAAGGCATGTACTGAAAAGCCACGATTTCAAAGCTGGGGTAGGAGCATACTCAGTGGAAGGATGGTAATTATATTCTTCCTCAAAAAGGTGGACAGAACCCTCAACTCTAACATTCACAGGTTTGGATGCCTCGGATCTCTCCGTGCTTGTGCATTGAGCCTCTCCTCTAATGCATGCTGCTTTTGCCCCATTTCTTGCAGCATTGTCATCATAGCCGCTAATTGCCTAAACACATCTTGGTTTGTCATGATCCTGGGATGAGTCAAGGACAAAAGTTAGGTCCTATATGTTTTAGCATGATGTACATAAGGGACAATGACTTGTAAATGGTGTTGCAGTCATTTATTAAGATCAAAAGATCTTAAAACCAGTTTAGTTTCTGAATACCGATCATAGTTATCAATTACTGAATAAATTACTGGAGTAACCGAGCTATGATACCAAACTTTCACAACCTAAATTTCGAGCCATTGGATCCTCTCATAATCGGATTTGGTTACTCATCAAGAATTTATTTAGCAATCACAACTAACATTCAAAAACACATTGCAATTAAAAAAGCTCAAAAGGAAGTATTTAATTCTTTTCCATTCACAAATATAGCTTACATGATACATTATCCCACTATAACCATTCCATGTACATCATCTAGAAGGAAATACACAAAAAAATTATCAACTACCTTACAGAGTAAAGCTACTATGGCTGACTGGATAACTATTATGTTAGCTGGTTGGATTACTAAAGTTCTTGCGATGTCTCACCGGCACATGTTCAATTTTCCATAAATTATAGGATGAAGATTAGCGAGTGCTAAGTAACGAAGAAGAGAAAAGCAAACAAATGGGTAATTTTTCTAAACTTGTTATCACAAAAAGTTTCATTCATTCTCATTAGTTTAAGTCTTATTCTTTTCTATTCCACATCAGGAATTAATACAGGGGAACCCCACCACTCATGGACCCCGAAGCTGTGGACACTTCGGGATTAGAGATTACGTTGATCTGGTGAGCTTATGTCGCCGCACGCCGCCTCAACCAGTCCTTCAATACTACTGTGACAATTTCCTTTTCTTTAATTATCCAGGGTTTCAAACCCTCAGTCTGGCAAACAAAGGAGCATACCGTCATCGAGGACCCGGTTGCTTAAAACCTCAGGCTAATCATTAATCACATAACCTAGTGGCTTTAAATATATATTATCGTGACCTAACCGCTATTGAACCACCCGTGCCTCCACATGACGCGACCACATCTTCTGTCATTCAATCCAAATATATTGGCACCCGGTACCATGCGTTGCAATTCATTCATTTCATGTGCACTTATCATAACAAGGCAATCGTGTACTACCTAGGTACGGCAACACCAATATGGGTTCCTTCTGACAAACATACAGGTTGCATGCCTATCCTGTAGTTCTACTCCCAGTCATTCTGAACGTAAGACATGATCTTTTTCAGGATCCAACTCAATACACATCAATTCCCATGACATAATTTTTTCGTTAAGTCTTCGATTTGCATAATCATCAACATTGAGTATAGCCTCACATATATATTAATTCCTATATTTATATACTCATATTAATTCTCATTTTAACTTCCAAACCCTAACTTTCCACGCCAGTGCATCAATGCGATGCTTAGACCTTATTTTAAATAGAATCACAAAGCAACTTTTCATATTTCTGAACAATAGCCAAATTAGGGATCTTCATAGCAAGGAGCATAAAATCAGATATCTCAATGATCTCATATGAAAACCCAACAACAAAAGGAAGGATTTCGTTACCTAATTGAGCTCTCTCTCGCATATGTACTATTTTATCATTATTCTTTTTTAAAAAGGGTGATCTATGGCTCCTGAAACAATCGAAATTCATTTTCGTATCAAAAATGCTAAGAACATGCCAGGAACGCAAAGAGCGAACAAAGAACACGAAGAATGCGAAGAACACACGAAGAACGCGGAGAACATATTTTCTCTTGAAATTTCAGCAGATCTTCCCTTCATATGGGGTAATATTTCTAGGAATTCGGCAGAGTTTCCCCTTATATTGGGATATATTTCTATGAAAATTTCGGTAGAGTTTCTCCTTATATGGAGACATATTTTTATAAAAATTTTGGTAGAGTTCTCCCTTATATCGGGACTTATTTCAAAAGAAAAACGGAAAGAGTTTCCTCTATAAAATCACCGAGAAGGAAACAACAGATAAGCTGAAAGAATGTAATCAAACTGCAAGAGATGGATAATCGCAAGACCCCACGCATCTTAGCCGAATGAAGGTGTGACGAATCACATAGTTCACTGACGTGCACCGTCCGCACCTAAGTAGGGCATTACATAGATTTCTTCCTCAAAATAATTGTAAAAGCATAATCGAAAGAATAAAACTGTAAGCGATGTAGAATTAGTAGACACCACGTGTCTTAGGTGAGTGAAAGTGTGACGAATCACAGGATTCACTGACGTGCATAGCCTCCCATACCTAAGTAGGGTGTTACACAGATTTCTCCTCGAACTACAACAGAAAGGAAAGAAAGTGAATCGAAAACAAATCCAGAAAAAGAAGAATCGAAAACCTAGCTTACGAAGCAAACTAAGAGAGGATTGTATCTTCCTCCTCCTCGTTCTTATGGCAACGCTTCACTAGTGTTCCTTCCACAGCTCCCTCTCCTCCTCCCGACCTCTTAACCCTAGCCCATGGGGTAGTGGTGGTAGTGGAAAACGTAGAGAATGAATGGGTAAGTGGTATTTATAGGCTCCAGAAAACCACTAACCATGGTTAGTAAACCATGATTTAGACCTTAACCGTGGTTAGAGGCCCATGGTTTTGGCTCATGGTTTTGGTCGAATCTTATCCAAAACTCAAGGCTTAAGTTAGAACTTTCCAGAGAATTGTAAATTCATAAATGACGCTTAATTAATGCTAATCGTGATTAACTTTCACTAATTGTGATTTATCTTTTGCAACTCATGCATAATTTTTGCTAACCACCGATTAGTGTTCGCTAATAGTTATTAGCGGTCCTCAATCCATCATTAGTTTCTTTAATCGTGTTTAATTAGTCTTAATGACGATCATTATATGTTAATGGCATCTTAAGCATCCTTACTTCTCTTTCTTCTGAAAATCATAATAAATCGAAACGAAGTCTGATTCATATGAAAAAATTCGTTGGTTTCCTCTTGACGAGTCGTATCTTATTATATAGGATCCGAAAGATGCCCAATTCAAGGCTTTACATATACCCCACAAGACCGTCAACATGACGTCATCTCATGATGTAGATAGGATGGATAGTTCAAATCTCACCATCATTGGAAATCACCTATCCAAAGTCGATATAATGAAAAATTGATCACAAGAACTAGATAAATTACATGTGATCGAGTAGAGGACCAAGCAGTTGGACAAGTTAGATGAGATTACATAGCATCTGGAGCTTCTTGTTAGTGCCACTAGTTAGTGTTAGAGTTCGAATGATGCAGCTGATACTTCTGCACCTGAGTCTTCCACTTCTACAGTTAAGCGGAGTACCGAAGCACCTCCTATAGTTCAGCGCATCTATTACATGTAGACTATGGATCAAGTCTCCTTACTTTTCAGAGCAGCAGTTTCCACTTCCACCTCACATTCAGAAGGAGAATGATATTTGGAGCGGCTTCGAGTACAACCAGACTCATCCGCCAGGGCAGGGACAGTTGGTTATCAGGCCAACCAGAGGCTAGTTCATCAATTCTAGAGTAGTAGGCCACATCGGTTCGAGCACCATCAGCCACAACCTCATTATTCATCTCCACCACATTTCCAGACATGGAGACATGGATATCAACAGATGCAGCATGCTTATTCTTATCAGCCTTATTATCAGCAACAACCTACACAGTATTCACATCCTCTTCTTCATCATTATTTACAATCAACATATTCTGGGTACCTGTAGCCTCCACACTACCTGTATCAACGACCTCCAGTTATTGAGCAACCAGAGGCACCTTTGGTGAACTCAACACTTGATCAGCTTGTTCAATTGATGACAAACATTATGACATGAATAAGAGGTTAGATGATTTAAAGTTGACCAATCTTGATATTTTTCATCACAATAAGGAGCAAGTAGCACATCATGATCCAACCACTCCCGAGATAGGTATGGCTTGTGATTTTTCATTTTTATCTGACATCGTTACTCTCAGGAGCGGTAGGAGATTGCAGCCACCAGCACCAGTGGTATTGGGGAATAAAGTCGTTGATTGAGCATTACCTTCTTCCTTACCTTCTACATCTTTTAAGCAAAGATCCAGCGTTGCAGTCTATGGAACAACACCACCACCAAGAAAAAATCCATAAAGACAACAAAGGGAGATGCAGGGTCAAGCCAGCCTTGGAGGAGAACACACCCGTCATGGAGTTTTCTTCTTCTGCAGCAAACAGAATAGCCTGAGTATTTTTCCCTTCTTCTTTACATGTTATGGATGATACTTTACAGACTGATTCTGATCATTCATATGTACATGTTGATTCAGATATAAATAAAAAGAATGTTGATTTTGATGTTCATTATGTTCTTTTTCCCGAAGCATTGAATAAAACTAAAAAAAATTCAAAAATTAAAACAACCCTTTCTGAGGAGTGGTTGAGATATTACAGAACATCTTACTTGAGATGCCACTCCTAAAAGCCATGGAATATATGCCTGTCGTAGAAAAGAGAAAGAAATAAGCTTGTACAATTAAACGTCCATCCAAGAAGAGAGGACGTAGCAGGACAGAACGTCACATTGTAACCATGTCTACTACAAATGCCATAAACCATCGACTCCCAAACAAAAAGAAAGATAAGGGAGCACCCATTGTCAAATGCCAAATCTCAGTTCTATAGTTTGATCGTACTCTTTTGGGCAGCAGATCATCCATTATTCTATTGCCTTTCTCACTACTCGAGCATATCAAACTCAGAACTCTTAAAAAGAGAATAATGATACTTTGATTTGCATATCGATCTATCAAGAGGATGAAGATTGTCGTGACAGTACAGGGTATGAGCTTTCCTGTGGACTTTGTTGTCATAGATATGGAGCCTACAGTATCGTTATACACCACAATTATTCTTGGATGACACTTTCTACATACAGTGAAGGCTATCATTGATTGTGGTGCATATACGATCACTTTTCACTCTCACGATGAAAGAGTTATTATTGAGACGATCTCCGAGTCGAAAGAAAAAATTGCATCAGATGAGAGTGTTCTTGATTCAACCAATATAGAAGATTGTGATTTTATAGCCAAGATCAAACATGATCCTTTGTCTTTGAATAATATTTTGACCTAATAATTCCTCTATCACAAGGAAAACTTGGAAAGCACAGTGTCCTGTAGTCTGCACACTGAGGATGGAAGTATTATTGATGATGTTGAGCTAGCAATTTCTGAATACATTGGAGCTGATGATGGCTTATGGATATGATTTTTCTGAGGGAAACTGTGATCCACTTCCACCGTTAATGTCAATACTTGATCATCTCAATTCTTTTGAGCACTTTCATTACATCGATTCTGATCGGGGGTTTGAGGAGTCAGACATGGACACATTTAAGGACGACCCCAATGTCGATATACATCTCATTGATTCTATAACTCAACAGACGTGAAAGAAGGTCAAGCTTCTTCCTTCTTGAGCATTATATATTCTGTTGGTCGTATATATATTCCTTTCATTTTATTCTCTCTTTTTCCTATTTTTATCATTCACATCTTTTTCTCTGTGTGTGTGCTATACTTAGGATGTAATCTATCCTAAGTTTAGGGGAGGTGAAAAGTTGTTCTATCTTTCGTTCTGTTTCATCACTCATGTTGGTGTTGATACTTAGGGATCATTTACCCTAAGCATAGGGGGTGATGTCGTTCATTTATTTCTTCTTTGTTTTTTGTTTTATTTTCTTTTGTTCTCTCGCTTGTCCTTCAACTTGTTGATATTCTTTTTCTATATTTAGGGATCTTTTATCCAAAGTATAGGGAGGCAAGTCATGTCATTGAGTTTGTACATTCTTTTCCTCGGTTTTCTAGGTTTGGATATTCTTCTATACTTAGGATTATTTGATCCCAGGTATGGGGGGATTGCTGACTTCTATTCATTTTATTCTTTATTCTTTGAGTCATTGTAGTATAAGATTCCTTTCACTTTTCTATACTTAGCATGAGTTATGTCTTCCTTTGTCGCTTCTTGGTCACTATTAGGACATAATTCGAGCTAAGTATGGGGGTGTTGTATATATCGTATATATACTTTAGCCATAACTCATGCTTTTATTTGTTTAATAATATGTCTAATAAAATTAGAATAAATTTTTTTGTAAAAAGTTAGTAAAAAATCTTTTGTAAACTAGTTTTGTAAACTCTTTGTAAAAATATTTTTGTACAATTTTTTGTAAAATATTTATATAAATCATTTTGTTTATATAATATTTATAAAATTATTTATTGTATAAAATTATTAGTACGTAAATTATTTGTAAAAATGTTTGAAAATAAAATGGTTGTAAAACTAGGTTTGTATGTCTAAATATTTTTGTAAAATATTTTTTGGAAAATACTTTTTGTAAAATATTTTTTGTAAAATATTTTTTTAAAATATTTTTTATAAAAAATTTTGTATAAGTATTATAAAATTATTTATAAATCTTTTGTAAACTAGTTTGTAAAATTATTTTCTCACCTTGTATATAAATAACTTGTGTGTAAAATTTATGTATTACTTGTTGTAAAATTCTTGTAAATACATCTTGTAATAACCTTGTAAAATATGCGAATAAATTCTTTCGTTAATAAATTATTTGTATAAAAGTTATAATTAAATTTTGTATATTAAATTCTTTAATAAAATCTGTATAAAAATTCTTTTAAAGATAAAATCCTCTTCTAAAATTTGTACATAAAACTTGTAAATAAAAGGGATTTTTACCTGACAGGCCTTATAAACTTTACCAATTACCTCTACGACCTTTTGCACAACGTAGTTACCCCATTGATCCTATAAATTACCCCAAGAACACTCACGAGCTTCAAACATATTAACCGCAGGGTTCATGGGGTAAGAGTTGGCAAGTTTACAGGGTCGAGGGAGGGATTATTTTGTTTCAAAGGTCGTGGAGATGCAAAGTTTATAGGGTCTATCGGGTAAAAATCCCTAAATAAAAATTCATTTTATAAAATTCTGTATAAAATCTATATAATTCTTGTAAATATTTTTGTATAAAATTCTTTGTAAAATTTGTATAAAATCCTTGTAAATTCTTGTAAAGATGTCTAAGTTTCTAATTCTCTATTACTAACTTATAAAAATTGAAAAAGTATAAAATCCATAGAAACTTGCAAAAGTCCTCTAAAAAACACATAAAAGGATTGGAGAAAATTCTTTTCTTTTCTTCTAAAAAATGTGTTTTTATTGCATTTGCATTTTTTAGAACGATATTGATGCTTAAACTAATCCGGAATAAAGTCAGGAGAATGGAGCTTGGTCAATATCTTAATCGACTTAATTTTAGAGAACCTTACGGAACTAGAGTTGAGACTTTTCAAGTCATAACGACTTAATTCTTTGGGTCCATAAGACTATGTTTACATGTCATCTTGATTGGTCTAAGTAGAATATTTCATACACGCACATGATTCTTTTAGACAGTGTCCTAACTTGGACAAACACCTTGCACGTAGCTCAACACAGATAAGGTGGTGAGGGGTAGAATCCTCTAGCAAGAAATGCATGCGAATGAAAACATACGCAGTCACTTCGAGTGGCCAGTGTTCCCCAACCTAGTATAGTGGCATGGACGTCTAAAGACGGGAGCCATGGGTTGAAATAAAGCTTCAGATGAGGGATGGTCTGCTGCACAATCTTTTATAAGACCCCAAAACATGGATGGGAAAAAAGATTCTATATATGTCAGGGCACAAAAAGATCAATGCAATGCAACAATACTTTCTACCAAAAGAAGTAAAAAATACACCATTTTTAAATACAAATATCAAAAATGACCACAATAGCCCAAGCTTCGGAGGACTTTTGGATCTTAGTGGAGACTTGCTATACTGGTCGGCTTCACAAGGAGATGTGGCTACACTGGTCACACTCCAATTCTCTTCTTATTCTTCTATCTTCTCCTCCCTTCGATTGTGGACACAACATGTACATGACATTAGAAGAAAATATCCCACTCCTAGAGGAAAGAGTGGCTAGACTGGGGAATTAGGGTCACCTTGCTAAGAGAAGGCTGTTATTTGTCACTTCAGATGTGGAGAGGTATATTTCACTTACACAGTGCAAGTAGTTCATAGTCATCAGAATTTGCGTATGAGCACTTGTTCTGAACTGACTGTTGAGGTAAACTAAATACGGACTTGTGGAACTTAAAGGCTTTTAAGTCTTAAATCCTATTCCAAATAAGGTTCTGCCAAACTAATAATCCAAAGGTCTGACAGAGCTCCATATTTTAATTTTATGAAGATAAGTTTAAAAATCAATATTGTTCTAAGTTCTTTATTTTTCCTATATTCTTTTTCTTTTTAGTCACTTATTCTTCAAATACGGGTTTGTTAAGGGACTAGCAAAGGTAAAGTATATGGGGATGATGAATCACCAATTCATCATTATTATTCATTTATTTTATCTTAAAATCCCTTATAAAATACTTATAAATATCAATAAATATCACCTATTAATAATATTCATTCATCTGTAAATATTATATATTTATCATTATTTTAATCAAAAATAAATAAATAAATAAATAAAGGAAAATTAAGAAAATAAAATAACTGTATGTATGCAATAAATACAGGTTGATCCCAACCCTGAGAGTAGTTCAAGACTTGACCTATTCAACAAGGAATAAAGTAGGGGGAGATATGGCCTTTTATCTGTAAAAACCAAGAAAAACAATTCTCATTCTTGTATATTCATCACTGCACATACTATACATTTCTTCTATTATTTTATTTATCATCAAAAACCTCTAATAAAAATATTTTCTTCTTAAAACTTGTACATAAAAATAAGTCGTAAATATTAAAAATAATTTCAAGAAGAATCCTTTTACAGATTAAAAATAACATCACTCTGAAAAGCCACAAAGTAAAACTTGTCAGGTCAATATCTTCTCCACAAAAACTCAAAATAAATAAACTCACTTTTATTGTGTTCAAAATTAAATAATCTTTAAAATGAATGTGAGTTCATAATCGGAGTTAAGATGTGAAAGTTGACTTTTTGGAGTTCTATTGTATAATGTATATGTGTTATACACTACATTAATCATTCTTTTATTTATTTCTTTGTACTTATGCATATATTGTATTTTTAATATTTTTTATATATTGTATTTTATTTATATAAAACTCAAACAAAAATTATAAAATCAAAAATGAACGAAAATAAAATAATGTATTTATTGTATAGGTATAATGTATCTATAATATACATGCCCATATTTATGAACATATTAAAATAACTCGCAAAAATAAAATAAAAATACATTTGAAATTCTTAAATAATTCTGTAAATTAATAAATTAATAAATTATGTAATTATTTGTAAAAATGATTAATTAAAATTTGGATTGTTGTATATACATGTATTATATACCTATGAATCACGGTGTTTATTTGTTTTATCTTATTTATTTAACTTATTTAATTTATTAAAATTCAATAAAAATAAGTTTATTTATTTATTAAAATTTTTTATTTAGAAAATTTTTTTATTTAAAATCATTTTCTAATTTATTTTGTATTTATTTCATTTTCTATATGTTATTTTGTCCTTTTACACCTCGTCCTATTTGGATCGGGCCGTGATTGGTTGAACCCCGGTCCGTTGACCCGCGTTAACTTCCTATCCTTCTTTTTCTCGAATAACTGGCGATACTCCCTTTAGGTAGCGGATTGGATGAAGATCAAAGGAGTTTGAGCCGATCCAAGTTAATCTTCTCCGAAATTCTTCAGAGTTATTCTAGAGGGTCGCATCAGCGTCGGATCACGATCAGATTTCTAAGATCTGATCCTGATCGTCCACATAGCCCCAAAAGGTGACCATCAGATCAGATCCATGGTGTCCGATTAGTACGTGCATCTCATGCCTACTCGGTGATTTTGCACTCTTCATCCTGCATTCTCTTTTATTTGTAAACAAAGTCGAATTGGACATGTGCCTTGTTAATAATGTCTAAATAATTGCATTAGTACACTTGCTTATTTTTAAATTTACATTTTAGTCTTGATTGAATTGCTTCACGTGCATCAACGTGTGATATTTTGGAGAAATTGCAATAAGTTTCCTTGTGTTTTCTAATTACTGTTTAGTCCTTGCAAATTAAATAATTGCAATTTAGTCCTGTCCAGAGTGACTCACGAGCACTGGCACGCACTTTTGTGGAATATTTACACTATTGATCATGTATTTATTATATTGGCTATCATTCAATATCATGATATTAAATAATTGTGTTTTAACCCTTGCTTTGTTGTTTAATTGTTTTGTTCTTTATTGTGTTTAATAAAAGCTACTTAATTCTAAAAATTTCCAAAAACTTAGAGTAATCTTCTGCTAATTAGTTGTATCACCCTCAAATTTTTTTCACAAATAATCTGATTTCTTATTTTAAAAATTACAAAAAATGATATTATTCTGTTCACATTTTAAAAAATTCATAAATTTTTGAAATTATTTTAATAAATCCAAAAAATACTGAGCATGTGTTTTGATTTGTTTTACCTTCTGTAAAAAGTTGGTTTGAAAATTCCTTCATAAAACCCTTAAATTTGAAACATTTAGAAAAACTAAAAAATCATAAAAATCATTAAAAATCATAAAAATATATAAATTGGCTTGTTTAAAAGCTTGAAATTTTTTTCTATTTAAGATTTTTTTATTTGATTTTATATTTAAAAACCCCAAAATTAGTAGCTATAATTTATGTGTATTCTGTTTCCAATTTTTATTCTCTTGAAAAATCCTACAAAAATCTAAAAATCTCATAAAAATAGCATAAAATTATGTAAAACACAAAAAGATTTTTATTTTGATTTTCTGGTTATTTTTACTATTTTCTAAAAAATCAAAAAGAGATAAAAAAATCATTAAAATCTAAAAATTAGAAAACATAAAAATTAAAAATACCAAAAATCCATAAAAATATATAAAGCGTTAAAAACACATAAAAACAATAGAAGAGAAAAATAAAAAGAATCTTTTTTTAATTTTCATTAACTAATATCAACCGGGCATTGCAGCCTCCCTAGGTTCAATCATGCATACTATACAGATCAAATAATAGCATTTTTCTAGCATTTTCCTTTGTTTTGGTTTATATTTGCTAGATTATAAATTTTTGTTTGAGACGTTTTGGGTTACAATGACCATATCGCTTGTGCATATATCATTTATATTTTCTCATTAAATAATTAAAAACCTGGAAACGATCATCTGAACAAATATACACAGATTTTTAACGTGGATGTCCTAAAAATGACGGAGGAGAAATCCACGGGGCCGACACGACCCAAAATCACTCCACTATAATGGTGATATAGTTGTTTTGCACAAAAGATGCACAAACCAAAACTCGATTGTTGGTCTATCAACCAATATGAGCACCACCAATAAGATAAAAGATGTAGATGAGGGTTTTCGTCAAGAAGGAGAATCAAATCCCCTACTCTCTTTCAAAAGAAGCCTCACCACTGCATATCGTAGTATCTCCAATGCTTCAGCACATGTGAAGAACCACCTGAGGAAGTGGATGCGGGGAGTGAAGTTAGGGCACAAAAGTCGGAGCCCTACCTTTTCGCTGATGTGTTTCCTTCGAAAGTGATGGGTTATGCTATCTGGAGAGCAGAGAAATAAAGTGAAGTCAACCCCCAGAACTAGTGTGGGAACCTCCCACCTGCCAGGACACGTTAAATAGGTAGCATATTCTATAAAAGTGCTGGAAAGTAAATTCAACACATCTTCTCTGCGATTTCTATGGGCGTAAACATTGTAGCAAGTCACCTACTGCATCTGCTATATGCCACCCTCTATAGCACCTATTAGATATTACATGCTGCAAACCAACTGCTGCAACACCTCCTTTTATAACTTCACCTGCTATAGCTTTTATTGCTATCGAAACCACCTGTTGTAGCACCAATACATAGGGATGTACATAGATCTAATTTTATTTTAATCCATGTCCAATCCAACTTTGACGAATTTTTGTTTTTTCCAATCCGTCAAATATCCAAATCTGATCCAATCCATTAGATTACGGATTCCTTCATATTGGTTCAGATTTTTGTACTTACGCATTCCTGCTCAATTGTTACTCTATGATATTTTTATCAAAGAAGGATCCAAAGACAAGTTACATAACTAAAATAATGATACTCGATTGAGTATCCAAGCAAGCCAACTTAAATATAGTCCACAAATTAAATAGAATGCATCTAATTTAAAATAGACTTGAAATAGAATTTATATGTCAAAATATAACTATAATCAAAATATGTAATTTTCTTTGAAACATATAAATTTAATTCATATATGAATTTAAAAAGGAAAAAGAATTCAAGTAATGTCTTTTAATTCTTAGATGATTGTAGTATATCTGAACATTAGTTCTTAGATGAAATAGTGATCCAGTTTCATCCTTGAGATAATGTTACAAGCTGAAACAAGTGAAAGGTGAGAAGCAAAAAGTCTAAGAATAACAAATGGATGACCAAACAATTGGTTTAACTCTAATTTCTTTTAACGAAGATCAGAGGAATGGCAATACGGTTATGTTAGATGGCTTCTCATGCGAGAGGAGCAACATTAAGTGAAATGGGCAACAACATTACAAGGGGGTGACGACATTGTGAGGAAAGGACAGTGGTGTTGTGCTGGAGGGGTTATAGGTGGGGCGGTGTTGAAATGGATTGAGAGGAAGATGCAAGTGGGATCAAAATAATGGGGGTCAAAAGTGAAATGAGATGTGAGGGGACTAGAGGAGAATAGTCCAATAGAATTTGTAACTTTACAAGTTACATCCACATTTTATTATTTAAAAATTTAACCTTTGGCTTTCAAAAGAGAAGAGAATATAGTGATAAGAGGATTTGTTTCATTAATATGAAAAAAGAGATAAATGGCATTGATTATATCCTTATGGGGAATTGAGAATAAATGTAAATAGATATTGTCTCTCTCTGTGTGTATCTCTGTGTGTGTTAATGGGCTAACAGGTTGGATTAGACCATATTAAGGTAATGATATCATATATAGATGAAAATGGATACGAATATATCTGAAAATCTGCTTAACATATTTGGAAAAAAAATACTACATATGTCTATACGTATTTGAATATTAATCAAATATGGATATATTTGTAAAAAATTTCTAAATATAGATATGGATATGGTAACGGCAAAAAGATCTGGATTCAGATCTGAACATCTGAATACAAAATAATACATAGGTACATTCATACATATGCACATAAGTATCTATATACATACATATAATATTGTGTTTAGTAAACAAGTAAGCTAAACCCAAGTACATACGTCCCCTCGATCTTCGACAACCAATATGTCTTTCAACCTCAAAAACTTCTTAGGAATCGTAATACAAGAAGCCTCAAGTAAGCTTCAACCCCTTGAGGAGCCCGAGACCTCAATCCACCGCTTAAGGCTCCGTGTGTATCTAAAGACTAACGACACGCATCTCTTTTTTGCTTTTTTTTACTTTAAGCAGGAGTAGAGAGCTGCTTTGATAGAGTCATGATAAAGACTAGATGTGAGCATGTTTCTTGCCCTCAAGACGTCCATGAGGAATGCATGCATCTTAGCGCAAGGTGTCGAAGGAGGCTTGGTTTAAAACCATGTGGAAGTCCGATATGATGATCTAGAGAAATGTGTGATTCATGAACCCATTGAGATGACCCAAAAACTTCATTATTTTCGATTCTGATAGTCCTTGAGAACGAGGGAAGGCATGTTAGATAAGCATGCGGCGATATATTCAAAGTTTGTATATATTTAATAAAACTATATCTATATAGCAGCCCTTCTGCAACTATAACTTTTATTGATTGGCTAAATATTTTTATTATGGTCTGTATTGTAATGATATCTTTTTTAAATCACTTCATAGTTGGTAGTTATTTGATTGAAATCCATAGATTATCTTTATTCAATTACATGTGTATCCTATCTTAAGGCGATTAGTAATCATATTGTTGAGAAAACCGACAGTAGCATACATACAAAAATCCGATTAACCACAGATTTCCAGAACAGATTTTCATATGTATGAATCCAGGTTAACAATGATAAGAGAAATATCCGATTAAATAACATATGCATATTCACGCAAGGGAAAATCCGGAAACCAATATCACGACAAACAATGCGACAAAGAAAAAATAGAGTTAGAGATCACAACCGAAGCGTCCTGTTGTAGGACTCCCCTTAGAGAGACAGCGCCCCCCACTTTACCGACGCACAGGGCCTTGACGTGCCGCTCCCAGGGTCCGACGGTCCACGCTCGTTGACGGTGCGCACCGTACTGGAGCGTCCTCGAAAGCCACCTCCGTAGACGAAACCCGAGATCGAGAGAGGAAAGGGCGTCCTCGAAAGAGACAAGGGCGCTGAGAAGGAATAGAATGGATGTTCGTCCCCCACACCCACGCACTTTAAGAGATACTTAAAGGCGCCTGGGTGGTTACGTTTTCGTGAGAGGATAATGGGGCGTACCCCTTGGAATTCAAACGGGCGGTTACAAAAATAACCCGATCTTTGCCACGCCGCAGCCGCGGCCGCGGTCGTGGCCGCGCCCACGCCCGAGCCAGAGCTTGAGCCAGAGCCCGGCCCGGCGTGGCGCGTGCGGCGCGCGCACGCGTGCGTGCGTGCGATGTGGTCTAAAGTCCTCTCTATTCTGTTTCCAGACTAGTCTCAGGACTTCCCACATAAAAACCAAGTGACAGTTTTGTCTCTCCACGATGTGGGACTAAACAGCAACCCACAGGGTTGAAACATTGAATTCCATGAATTGAGATACATTAATACAACTTGATATTGACCACAAATTGCATCAAACTATCCCAATACATTTAATTCCAACAATCCCTCACGAATTCACTGTTGAAACACAAAGAGCCAAGAATCTCGAGTTTCCACACTCTGCTTTCAGTAAAGGTACCTTCTGGTTTGCACCTTTACCTAAGTTATCCCCTTTCACCATCACAGGAATAAAGTGAACTAAGTCTCAAACTTTAATCCTTTGATGTAATGGTATCGAGAGGTAACAACAGATTGAAGTCTATGGTGACAATCTTCTGGTTTTGGTGTTATTAATGGCCTTGCACCCTACCCTGTTTCATTAGTATATTAAGGATAAACTCTCATCCTTTATCTGCGGCCCACAGAAATACTCATATAGGTGGCATTCTCCAAGGATGCACTGCTCACATCCTGCTTATAAAAGCTTGAATCCATTAAGAGCATAATGCTCAACCTTTTCCTGCAGTTTTCAGGCACTCGACTTTTCAGGGATAGGACTCACATGAAAGTATTGCATATTTAGTGCCAACCACTTCCCCTTACAGCTTGTTTTCCCATTGAACCTATTTTGTGGGATCTCCACTCATTTAGGTTGGGTTGCTACTGCGGGTAAACTCTCAGTGGGTTTCAGCCCCATCCCAAGTCTGGATTTTTGGACTAAAGATCTATCAGGTCCCTTTGTAAGTGGATCTGTCGTGTTATCTTTGGTACCAACAAATTCCACAGCAATCACTCCAGAAGACACCAAATCCCTAATAGACTTAAGTCTAACTTGGATATGTCTTCTTGTTTTCTGATTGTACTTTGAACTCTTTACCTTTGCAATAGTAGTCATGCTATCACAATGTAAAGAAATTGCCGGTATTGGCTTACCCACAGTGGGCATCTCAGAGAGAAGCTCCCTAAGCCATTCAGCCTCTATACCTGTTGTGTCCAAAGCACACAGCTCTGCCTCAAAAGTAGGTCGAGCCAAGATGGTCTGTTTCACAGACCTCCAGGAGACTGCACCGCCTCCAAGGGTAAATACATACCCAGTCACACCGTTACTCCCGGAGTCCTCCATTTGACCTATCCAACTTGCATCACTATATCCTTCTAAGACAGGAGGATATTTACCATAATGCAGTCCAAGTAGTGCAGTACCCTTAAGGTACTTCAACACTCGATCCAAGGCCTCCCAATGAGTACGGTCAGGACATCTCGTATATCTACTTAACTTTGCGACCGTGAATGAAATATCAGGTCGAGTACAGTTCGCAAGATACATCAAGCTTCCTATAATCTTGGAATATCGTAGCTGTGCTATAGGTACTCCACTCTTGTTCTTGCAGAGGGGTTTAGATGAATCATAAGGAGTGCATACAGATTTACAGCTTTGATAGCCAAATTTTTCAAGAACCTTCTCAGTATAATGTGACTGAGACACAACTATCCCATTAGTAGATCTAATCAGTTTGAGCCCCAAAATCACATTTGCAACTCCTAAGTCCTTCATCTCAAACTTACTGCTTAAGAACCTCTTGGTTTCTTCCACTATCCTTATGTTTGATCCAAATATCAAAATATCATCTACATAGAGGCATAAGACAACAAACATATCACCTTTAATCATAGAGTACACACATTTATCGGATTCATGAACAATAAAGCCATAAGACTGGATAGTCTTATCAAACTTGTCATGCCACTATTTCGGAACTTGTTTTAATCTATAAAGAGATTTTACAAGCTTACAGACCTTTCTCTCATTATCAGATGCTACGAATCCCTCAGGTTGGTCCATATAGATCTCCTCCTCAAGATCGTCATATAAAAAGGCAGTCTTCACATCCATTTAATGAATTGTGAGATCATGTATGGAGGTCAATGCAATGAGCATCCGAATCGTAGTCATTCTAGTAACAGGAGAATAGGTATCAAAATAATCAATACCCTCTTTCTGTTTGAAACCTTTGGCTACAAGTCTTGCCTTATATTTTTCTATGGATCCGTCCGGTCTAAGTTTTCTTCTGAATACCCATTTGCTTCCTATGGTGGAACACCCAGGAGGTAGATCGACCAATTCCCACGTGCCATTTGAAATGATCGAATCCATTTCAGATTTAATGGCGTCCTTCCAATGCCTTGCTTCAGTAGAAGCCATGGCATCCTTGTATGTGGGAAGATCACCCTCGATTTGGTAGGAGACAAAGTCGCTACCTAAATCCTTAGCAATCATAGGTCTCTTACTTCGTCTAGGTTCAACATCCTCCAAAAATTTGAAAAACGTAGCATCACGAAGTTCAACAATAGTATTAGTATCTATGCCTGCGATCTCAAACCGAATTACTAAGAATCGATAGGCATAACTATTTTCCAGATACCCCAAGAAGACCACGTCAACTGTTTTAGGTCCAAGCTTCTTTCTCTTGTGTTCTGGGACTAAGACCTTAGCCAGGCATCCCCACACCTTAAGATATTTTAGGCTTGGCTTTCTATTTCTCCAAAGTTCAAATGGACTCTTATCTTTATGCCTTAAGGGAACTCTATTCAGAATATGACAGGTCGTATTCAAAGCTTCCCCCACATGTAAGATGGTAGCCCAGAGCTTTGTAAAAATACATTGACCATATCAGTCAGGGTCTTATTCTTTCGTTCTGCTATTTCATTGGACTGTGGTGAATATGGTGCAGTGACCTCATGAACTATGCCAAATAATTTGCATTGTTCATCAAATATCTTAGATGTGTATTCACCACCCCTATCTGACCTTAGACGTTTAATTACTTTCCCGACTTGTGTTTCTGCTTCATTCTTAAAAATAAGAAATTTTTCTAAGGCTTCATCCTTAGTTTTAAGCAGATAAACATAACAGTATCTACTGCTATCATCTATGAAGGTGATAAAATATCTTTTGTTATCTCTAGTCATCACACCACCAAACTCACAAATATCAGAATGAACTAAGTCTAGAATTTCAGTTTCCCTATTCACAGAATGAAATGGCTTTCTAGGCAACTTAGCTTGAGCACACATTTTACATTTGGTGAGTTTGTCTGTAGTATGATTAGGAATCATGTCAAGTTTCATCATTCTTTTCATAGAATTGAAATTTACATGTCCTAGCCTAGCATGCCATAAATCAGTAGATTCAATATTTGAAACAATATAAGTAGAAGAATCAAAACCAGAAATATTATTAACTGAACTATCAATGTCACATCTTATTCTAAATAAAAGATCATGATCAGCCAAATATCCTTTGCCAAAGAAAACACCATGTCTCAAAAAAATTACTTTATTACATTTAAAGTCTAACTGAAAACCCTCTCTAACTAATAAAGAACCAGACAAAACATTCTTCTTAATATCAGGAACGTGCAGCACCCTGCGCAAAGTCCAAACTCGTCCAGTTGAGAATCTTAGCTCGACTTGTCCAGACCTAAGCACCTTGGCTGCAGATCTGTTCCCCATCATTACTGTTCCACCGGCTGAAGCCTGATAAGATACGAAGAATGTTCTATCAGTACAATGTGTACATTTGCACCTGTATCAACAAGCCACTCATTAGGCTCGTTTACTATATAGAGTTCAGGGTTCATTGAGACATACCCCTCACCGGGCCCGCCTCCCTCAGTCAGCACAAGAGCCTGAGGAACGACATCCGTAAACTTCTGTTGGGTCTTCAGAGAAGGGCAATCCTTCTTCCAATGTCCAACATGTCCACACTGCCAGCAAGGTTTGTTCTTTGGTTTTTTCTGGATTTTTTCCTTGGCTTTCAGTTTCTTATTTTTCCCTTTAGCATTGTTTCCCTTTGAGGTTATCACATTAACCTTAGGGTTCACGTCTACATGCATCACAGGTTTTTGTTTCCTATGCTCCTCTTCAATAGCTATTGAGACCATTAAATCATCTAGAGAAATGTTCCCCTTCCTATGCTTTAGGGACATCTCAAAATCTTCCCAGGACTTGGGAAATTTCTCAATAATCGATATAACTTGAAACTTTTCAGGAAGTTTCATTTCTGCCTCGGCTAACCCATGGAGCAACAACAAAAACTCATGAGCTTGTTCCGAAACCGATTTGCCCTCAATCATCTGAAATTTCAGGAACTTAGATACTTAATATTTTTCGATACTCAGATCCTCCGTGTTGTATTTCTTGTCCAGTTCCTCCCACAGATCCTTGGCGGTCTTGGTGGATGCGCCATAGACATCGAACAGAACATTCGATAGTGCAGTAAGAATGCACCTATGACACAGACGGTCATATTCTTTCCACGCATCTGCCATCTTAACTGTCTCAGGATCCGGATTTTGTTCAGATAACTTAGGGCACTCGGTTTCCAGAATCGAAATCAGGCCAATCGTGGTCAGCCAGATTTTCATGCGTTGTTGCCAACGCTTGAAATTCTGACCCCCGAATTTCTCTGGCATGACACTGAAATCCACATGAGACCGAAACCTCAAATCCGACATTTTTCTTATCACGTTATAACGTTGTCTCTCTAAGATTGTTGAGAAAACCGACAGTAGCATACATACAAAAATCCGATTAACCACAGATTTCCAGAACAGATTTTCATATGTATGAATCCAGATTAACAATGATAAGAAAAATATCCGATTAAATAACATATGCATATTCACGCAAGGGAAAAATTCGGAAACCAATATCACGACAAACAATGCGACAAAGAAAAAGTAGAGTTAGAGATCACAACCGAAGCGTCCTGTTGTAGGACTCCCCTTAGAGAGACAACGACCCCCACTTTACCGGCGCACAGGGCCTTGACGTGCCGCTCCCAGAGTCCGATGGTCCACGCTCATTGACGGTGCACACCGTGCTTGAGCGTCCTCGAAAGCCACCTCCGTAGACGAAACCCGAGATCGAGAGAGGAAAGGGCGTCCTCGAAAGAGAGAAGGGCGCTGAGAAGGAATAGAATGGATGTTCGTCCCCCACACCCACGCACTTTAAGAGATACTTAAAGGCGCCCGGGCGGTTACGTTTTCGTGAGAGGATAATGGGGTGTACCCCTTGGAATTCAAACGGACGGTTACGTTTTCGTGAGAGGATAAAGGCGCCCGATCTTTGCCACGCCGCAATCGCAGCCGTAGCCGCAGCCGCGCCCGCGCCCGGCGCGGCACGCGCGCGCGCCGCGCGCGCGTGCGTGCTTGCGATGTGGTCTAAAGTCCTCTCTATTCTGTTTCCAGACTAGTCTCAGGACTTCCCACGTAAAAACCAAGTGACAGTTTTGTCTCTCCACGATGTGGGACTAAACAGCACCCCACAGGGTTGAAATATTGAATTCCAGGAATTGAGATACATTAATACAACTTAATATTGACCATCAAATTGCATCAAACTATCCCAATACATTTAATTCCAACACATATCTGGTCTTTATATGATACGGATTTGTATTCGATAAATATCCGATCGGAATTGGTATCCGATTATGTTAAGATATGGTTCCCGAAATTCATATCCGACTCATATCCATATCAATGTTCGGTATAGATGAAGAGAATATAGATATAAAAATAGCATATCTTATCTGTTTTGTCCCTAATCCCATCCAGTTACTTCAATGAATTTGGAATCTTCCATTCTAATCAGATCCATATAATAAAACCAATCCAATTCAATAATATCATATTTGAATTTGATCGGATCAGATAACACTCACGACATCGGACAAAGCTGAACGGTTGAGATACTAAGGATAAACTTTCTTATTTATTATAATTTACATGACTAGAAATTCAAGGGTTTTCCCCTATAAATCATACATTTTAAAGTTGATTCGGACAAACATTCAATGGTATTGTGCATGTGATTCATCTGGACTTTGTCTTAGTCTTAGCGTTCATTATTATTATTTTTTAATGATTCATTGTTCCCATTAAAACCCTAATCGGATGTACCATGCGATGTTAAGCATAGTATAGCAACAGATATTTTTCATCGTAAAATTCTCAAACATATAGTATCCATTTGCTGACGATTCATGTAACGACAACTATCCATTATTTTTTTTTGCTATAAATTTAGAATTATTCATTGCTAATTTAACAACAATTAGTATAACGACGAATATGACTTTCAATAACTGTTGAGAATCTCATTAGCACATATTCATTCCTTATCAATCAATCAAGTAGAAGAAATATGAACGGATAGCCCACAGATAATGCTTATAGATTAACTACAAGTTTTCTTTAATTTTGTTTGATTTTCAACGTTTGAATACGTCCCATGTATTTAATTATCATATCTGAGGTCTCCCGTGTAAACACACGCGGATATCTACATGTACACACATCTATACGTAAAAGCCACACAAATGTCGCTATCTGTTTTTCATATCTACGTATTTACGCAACATAATATCGAATACGTTACTCTTTGCAAATTTCAACATACAACTAGTAATTTCTTACGATTAATTTTCATCGTTTATTGTTATATATTTAAGATCGAACAATGGATTATGTATTTAAAAGGGACTGCAAATTGACATCAAATCCAGCAATCAAACCAACGTGTTGTCTATGTTTTTTTATTAATTTAATCTAATTTCATTTTGCAAACCACATGCTATCGGCTCTATATAAACCTCGTGTTACTCACAACACTCAATCACCTCAACTCAACACACTCACTCCGATCAACAAAACACACACACACACATACAATCGGGTCGCCGGAGCTGTCGCCATGTCACACCACCACCACCACCATCACCACTCCTCGTGCTGCTGCGGCTGCCTCCTCCGCCCCCTCTTGAAACTCATCTTTGCCATTGTCGCCGTAATCGCCATCATCATCGTCGTGCTCTGGCTCATCTTCCGCCCCCATCCGGTGAAGGTTACGGTCGAGAACGCGGTCCTCTCTCGCTTCCAACTCTTGAACTCCGCCTCTTCCTCCGACATTGCATTCGACCTCGCCCTCGACGTCTCGATCCGCAATCCGAACAAGCGGGTTGCCATATACTACGACTCCATCGAGGCCGTCGCCATCTACAACGGGTACCGATTCGGGTATGATGGCAGGCTCCCGGTGTTC
Organism: Ottelia alismoides; assembly: GCA_037367405.1. Taxonomy (NCBI): domain Eukaryota; kingdom Viridiplantae; phylum Streptophyta; class Magnoliopsida; order Alismatales; family Hydrocharitaceae; genus Ottelia; species Ottelia alismoides. Next base: position 1,277,823 of record JAZKJV010000252.1, on the reverse strand, counting down.
TACCAAGGTCACACGAACACCACCTTGATCCACCCGAGATTCGCGGGGCAGAAGATTTTGGCGGACCCGTCGTCGGTGGAGACATACCGAAGGGAGGCCGGGGAGGGGTGGTTCTACGTCGAGGTGAAGTTGTACACCAGGGTTAGGTTCAAGACGTGGTTCGTCAAGACCGACAAGTACACGCCCAAGTTCACGTGCGACCTCAAGCTCCCCGCCCCCTCCAAGGGAGGGAGCGGAACAAAATTCAGCCCCACAAGCTGCAAGGTCAAGTTCATCTGAGTCTATCAGATTCTCTGTTGTTCACTGCATCTGCTTAATAAACCGTCGGATTGCGACGGAATCAATTTGCATCTTGTGTTTTCCTATTGGTGATTTCGATGTATTCAACTGTTTTCTTTTTTGCATGTTATAGTTTGGTGCACTAAATGCATTGTATACTTTTGTACTTTTGCATTTATATGAATATAAGTTTAAGTAGTACTGGTCCTAGCTCAAATTTAACCCTAACGTCTACAGGATTTTTACACCACAAATCTTATAAACTTCATCAATTACTTGCTTGTATCTATGTACTTTGTAATTATCACAGAATCTTTATAAACTTGCCGTTTAAACCCAGAGATCATTCCTTTAATTTGATTATTCCCAAGCAAATTCGCTTGAGTTAATGTTGAGTTGATCGAACCACACTAAAATACAAGGGTGGATTTTCCTCTCCTCTCTTTCCTTCCTTCTCTCCTCCGAGTTCTTCCTCTTTCTCTTCCTTCTACCCCTCTGGGCAACCCGACACCAACCACCACAATGAGCAACATAATCAAGCGGATACATTGTCCTCCTTCCTCCTTCCACAAGCTGCACACTCAAGCGGATGGGCATCACAACCTAGCTGAGTCACCCTACATCGAAGATCCAAGAAAAGAGGTTGTTTCGATAACAAACCCCGCTGAGAATGATCTTTACCAAGGTTACAAAAGTTTATATGGAGCATTCTTGTAATTCACAATCTCATGTCGAAAAAAAGGATAAATTACAAAAAAGAACTCCGACTATGCCTCGATTCCCGCTTACGCGTCTCATTTTTTAAATGCCAGAAAGATGGATCCAGCCTTAATTTTTGTCTCAAATGCACGCCTTTGTACGCTTCCATGATCCTTTTATGTCGGCGTTAAAATAAAAAATTGAAGGCGTAGGCAACCCATATTTGTTATTTTTAAAAAAAGACTCCAAATTGGAACGGAGGTATAGTTGAGGCAATATTTTGTAATTTACCCAAATAATATACTGAAAATCCTTGAGCAACAGATACCAGGTGGATTTTTGCTGGCAAACGGGTGCTGAAATTTCAAACCTGAGCGAAAAAAGTTATATCTAACATCATCCGATGATATCACATGACATTGATAATAAAAAAGTCAACGCGTATAAGAAGAAACATGTTCTATGTCAATAACTATGTACACAACTTAGTCCCATCTTAATATGAAACTATGCTTTTTTCTTCTAACGAGGACGAGTTGTTTTCTAGCTTTATATTTGCATGAGATGGTCTTAATATCTAATATATACATACACATACATACATACATTCATATGTGTATGTGTATATAAGATTGCTTTCTTAGAAGGTCGATCTTGTGAGAGTCAAAAACTATGAGAATACGAAGTAGTGATTCTGGACCACTAGATTATGTCATATCTCTCCTAGTTGATTGGAAGATGAGAGAGATGAGCAAAATCTAATGGTCCAGATTCATTGTTCTCATGCTCTCATATTTTTTGGCTCTCACATGATTAGTCCGTTGCTTTCTTGTGTTCTAACTAACTTTGACGGATGAGGCATGGGAAATAAAGACAGATAAGGGATATAGGGATCGAAGAGGTTTCTCCTCCATTCTTGTTCAATTGGATTATTGGATAATGAAGGGAGATATTTCTAGACATAAAGGATGATAATTAATGATAACATAACCACTTTATCTCATAAAATAAGGAAAGATAAATATAAGTAGCATTTCCCTTTTGTTTTTGTTCAGTGGTTTGAGGGATAAGATCACAAAATAATTGCTATCGACAAAGACATAATGCATGGTATAATCATAATGTAATAGTCTTGTTTTGGAATTTCTTACTTCAAGATAAAGTCCACATATTTCGATATAAGAGAACCTTATTCCTCGTCCAAACATGAGTTTTGATGAGTCTGTTTGTTGATGAGATATCGAGGTCAAACTAGAAGAAGGAAATCAAAGTTTCCTAAGGAGGCTCCGAGCACCCAACTCAGAGCAACGTAGAAAGAGCAATCCATGGAGGCCTTGATCGATCATAAGTCACCAAGCAAAAATGCATGGCATCGCTTTTTTATGATCGTTTCGACAACCTAAAGCCAACACAATTGTGACCGTAGAAATTTACATAAATTATGAACCAAGGTTAGCAAATCTTTTTAGTATAATATTAAAATACAACATGATATATGTATTCGAAGTTGAGATTTCTAGTATAAATTAATGTTGGTGATGGAAATGGATATTAGCTTATTTTGCAACGTCGGAGTCTCTCAACACACTAATAAGGTGGTGACTTATTGATGATTTGTCTACATATTACCTTCCGCACAACACACTATTAAGCGTTAAGACGCTAAGGATAAGAAATGAAACATCGTACACACCCTATCCTATGCTAGGCCTTTAATCTAGTCGAAAGCTGAAGGAGGTCAGGAATTCTTCTAGTTATATTTGTAAAAAGATTGATATATGTTTAATACTTGATAGCAAAACAGATGAATGATGAAACCTTTTTCTAAATCGAGTCACATAATATTTGACAGTTTGCTCACTATCAAATGTTGATTATATTAACTTTTGTTTCTAGTGTTTTCTTGTCAAAAGTGTGGTGTTGGGTATATAGATGAGAGATGAAATGAGACTTTCCTTGTTGTCTCTTAAGTTTCAATCAGCGGCCTCTAAGACAGGTATTGAAGTAATTTTTGAATAGCTTATAATTTGATTTTGTGATTATCCTATTAAATTACTAATTTAATATATTATTGCGCTAAGAGGAAGTATGGTGCAAAAAATAAACTCATGAATAAGCAAACAAGAAACAATCATAACACAAGATTTACAATATTCACATATAACCGAGTTATCTCCTGGGAGACAACTATCATTCTCTCTCAAAGTGGCAGAAGAATGAAGTACATATAATGACTCAAAAGTCCAACCCTATATGGGATTTTATTCTAATCATAGATGGATTATTCTAATCGTGGTATAACCTAGATCAAATCCCAATACAAATAAGATAGATGTCAAAGCATTATCAATAATAAATTCCACCTTGAATTGAATCCAAAATTTGCAGAACAACAACTTCTAGACTCCATTGCTACATTCCCCTTTACTAGGCTATTATCAACCATTGACATTGAACAAGTCTAAGAATGTTTGAATTTGCACCACACACATGTCTTCGTGAACATATTAGTTGGATTATCTATCTTGAAGTAATATATTACAACAATATGCTTGATTCTCTCATAACGCATCTAATACTTAGCTAGACATATTGCATTGTCGCAATCTACAATAGTTTGATGCTAATGTAAATTGAGATCTCCAACTAAGACTTTGTTATTACTCTATGATAGATAAAGTAACTGAAGGTTGTAACGTAGCGAGCCAAATAATGACAAGAACTCCTCAAAGTAAAGGCATAGCATGCCATGGATCTTCTCCCATCAACATTTGCAGCATAGTGTAATTCTGAATACCCAATAAGTAACACATACAAGACCAATATTCCTCTCGAATACTGAGAAATCTATTTGATTGTCTGTGAATTGTCCTTCCTCGTATGCCCCATGAGTTTGCTACCAACGATCATAGTGCGAATGATATCTAATATTGCACACGCCACGGTATACATAAGACTCAAAATTACACAAGCATAAGAGACTCATGACATCTTTTTTTGTGCATTAGACTAGGTGTATGAATATTTGCAACAGATAGAATACTCAAGGGTTCTTTTAGACATCTCAAATCTCGCCAAAAACTTCTCAACATAGTTCTTTTGAGATAAGAACAGGTTTTTCTTTTTCGATCCCTAATGATTTCCTTGCTAAAATCTTCTTTGTTTCACCAAGGTTCTTCGTATCGAACTCTCGATTAAGGAACTTCTTCATGCCGTCAATGGTATGCTTCTTCTGATCAACTGTCACCATATCATCAACTTAAAGCAATACATAGATGAAGGATTCATCCTCCAACTTGTTGCGGTAAATACATAAATTATATGAGCACGTGTTAGATCCTAAACCAACCATGAAATTGTCAAACTTTTTTGTACCATCACATGGGAGATTTCTTGAAACCTACAATAACTTCTTCAATCTACATACATGATCTTCCTTACCTCGGTAATCTACATAACCTCTATCTAACCCATTAGAACGCCTTTATTTAATTTCACCGTGCGTAAAAAGATGTTGTATCTAACTGCTCCACCCTATTGGATATGTATCTTGCAGAGGGAGAGAATATCTCATTATTATTCACAACTTCCTTCTGATTCTAGTATTTTTCTTAAAAATCCAATTATGACTAACAATTTTCCTCCCATTTGGAAATTATAAAAGTTCACATGTTTGAATCTTGTGTAGAGAGTGCATCTCCTAACTTATAGCAGAGATCCATACAACGGAGTCTCCAATAACTTCCTTCTAAGTGGGCAACTCTGGAGTCCCTTTCTCTTCAACAACCTGTATTGCAAATTTGACCATGTTCCTAAAGTTGTATCTTTGAGGAGGATGTGTCTCTATGTGAGGTCAATCACCGGCACTACTATGAGGCATCTTCTTTGGTCGCTCAACTTTAGCATGTTCATCATCGACTTGATTAGAGATAGTATGATCAACTACTTGCCCACTACTTCATTCCAATTCAAAACCCACCTTTTCATGGATATCATCATATGTCCCTAACAAACTCGATATTTGCATGAAGCATATAATTCTCATCAAACGTAACAATCCTGCTAATAATTAATATATACTTAGAAGGAGACTAGATTCTATATCCCTCTACACCTACGCCATAACATGTAAACACCCTTTCTTCTATCTTGATTCTAACTTCCCTTCAATGATAATATGCAACACTACTAAGTACACATAAGAAAATAAACATCATGGCCCTTAGACCATATCCTATAGGGCATCTTGTAGTCGATAGCTGATGTAGGACTTCGACTCACCAAGTAACAAGCAATATCCGTAGATTTAATCTATAATGCCCTATCAAGAGCACCATTTGAGGGAACCACATTCTTCTCTCTCTCTCTCTCTCTCTCTAAAAGCATCATGTTTGCTTATTTTGCAACTTCATTCTTTGCAATATATGTCTCTCAACACGAAAACTCGTCAAATTCTAACAAAAAGAACTCCAAGCCATTATCCGTGCACTGACTCTTGACCTTATTTGATGTCTGATACTCCAACAAAATCTTCCAATGTCTAAACTTCTTGAATGTCTTGCTTTTGTGCTTCATCGTAAACCCATACCATCCTAAAGTAATCATTCGATGATAGACAAAAAATATTAGACAACTCCCAAATATGGAACATGTCATAGACTCCATTAATCAACATGGATGCAATTAAGTATCTCCTTCATCCTATAATTTCTTTATTGAATTGCTTCACATATTGTTTTCCAATCACATAATGCTCACAAAACTCCAACTCAAGTCCTTCAAGATCTTTGAGAACATTTTTTTGATTGAGGAAGCTCATCCTTTCATACTCATGTTCCCTAATTGCATGTGCCACTCTCAAACTCAGGTTTTATAGATGGGCGCACCCAGCTGCAACATAATTGATTATTATAAATACATGCGTACAATATGAGTTTTCTACTTGATCCCATGGAAAAGGTGATTCTCCCTCTATAGTCACCTGCAATAATTATCCTACAATGTTGCAACTATACCCTTAAGACTCCAATGGCTACCGTATTATTTTTAAGTTTGAAAGATAATGAAGTTCTCAAACAGACCTCGCCTTCTCATCATGCATCTTAATTTTCACAGAAATGGTGCTGGTAATTACTCACGACGTGCCCATGATGATGTCTATGCTATTGATGTTCTTGCAAGGTAGAGAACCAATATTTCTGAGGGATCATATTGTATGAACAACTAGAATCAAGAAGCTTTATGTCTTCAACATCCGTTTGATCCACGGTATAAGTGTGCAATCATCTTCCAAATCATTTCATCTTTGAGCCACTACGATGATTATGACCTTATCTTTCTTTTTCAGGCAATTCCTCTTAATGCATGGTTCCTTAAATCAGTTATAGACATTAGTCTGATTGATTTTCTTTCATTTTGCTTTTGAGTTTTCCTTCTTCTGATACTTCGCTGCAGTTTCATGACTTTTAATGGATTGTTACCAACTCCATAACATGTGTCTCCACTGTTCAAAGAAGACATATGACGAAGTTCATGAGTATGGGAGTTCGATTGAACTTCTTCTAAGGTAATTTCTTCTCTGTCGACCATGAATGACTGGACAAAATCCATGAGCAACATCAGCAACAAAATCAATAAAATCAAAAGAAATAACGTCTCCTTTATTTTAGCACATATATTTCTCAAATATAGAATCAATGTATTTAAACAATCTGTATGCCTTTAAAAAAGGGTGCCTTATTGCATACGGAGTGCAAACATGCATTGCTTCAATAACAACTTATTTGTTAGAGACTTCGTCATTAGAGTCTCTTTAGTCTCAAATGCAAACTCACGAAAATCTTCTCATTAATGACCCCATTGATTATTTGGGTTCATGAACCTTCACCTTATAGTTTCTAATATTGTTTAGATGCATTGCTGCTTGAGAAAGGCATGCATCTTGACCTATCATAGCCCAAAGTTGTTCCTACCATTAAACTTCTCAATCTTTATGTTGTGTGAGGTCATCTCTTCTTGTATTAAATGAAATTGACAGCTCTCATGCTACTTTGTTGTGTACAATAGAAGTGGTCACATAAACAAGCACATTGATAAGCAAACAAGAAACTACCACAATACAAGCCTTAGAAGATTCACGCATAATCAGGATACATCCTTGGTGACAATGGTGGATTTTTCTCAATAAAGTGAAAGAATTGAATTGTAGAGGATGACATACTTATGGGGATTTATATAGTAACCCCCTCCCCCCCTCTCTCACACACACCCATACCCCCATGGATGCTTCTAATTTCAATACAAATAAGATTTATATTCTAATATAAATAGGATCTATATCTCAATAAAAATAGAATCATGATACAATTCAAGGCATAATAAACATATAATTGTACATGTGTGTGTATTATATTTAAAATTGACATCATTTTATGGGATGTTATCAAAAAATTTGGTCTCAACTCATCACCCAATAAATAATAGCACCTGACATGGATTTTTGTTGATTTGACAGATGTTGAAGTCATTATATGCTCAAAATGTCGAGCCGACATATCTCCCAACCTATGTGCGATTCAATTTACCCAACTCTAATGATGGATAAGGGATACTGAGGGATAAGAGATATATGATGATTATAGTTTGTTCTTGTTCTATTAGGTTGAAGGATTAGGAAGAATAAATGCATTATATATAATGGTGATGCTATTATGATGTGACTACTTTATCTTGAGATAATTAATTCTTATGGTAACTCTCAATATCAGTTTACAGGGAAATGTGTTCGCATCTAATCAAGGAAAAGATTTTACACTATGTCAGGTTGCATTTGGAGGCAAGTGTAAATTGATGATGGGTTAAATTATTTTTGTATGTTAAGCTAGGGGTACTCTTTATTTATTTATTTATTTTATTTAGACAATAGGTTCATTGTTAGGTAGATATGTAGTGTATTGTTGTAAATTCACAGAAAATTTGAGATAATAATTAATTTATAATCATATTTAAATATTAAGTTATAAGATAGTTTATAATTTAATTTTTATCTGATGAATGTCACGTACGATAATTTACAATATAATGTATAATATAAGATAATATATGTGACATTAGACTTTTTTATTATGTTCATTGCTATAGCTTTTTATTTTTTTTTAAAATACAGTACAAATCATGCTATATATATTGGCATTAGATTTTTTAAAGTAATCACTACATATAATAATTTCTATCCATAGATTAGATTATCAAAATGATAACGAAATTAAAAGACATTTATGATATATCCAATGTTATAGATGATCGATTTTTTTATTTTCAATATGCCTCTATTATATGTAAAACATGAAATATCTATGAAGCTAGATTTAGATCTGTATTCCATAAGTGATGATTCTAATTTTAGATGAGGTTATAATCAAAGTAATTCATTACTAAGATTGGATTATCAATTGATGTAAAATAAAAATATAATTTATGAGTAAGTGTGATCTTTGTAATTTTTTATTTTTAAGAAAAGATCAATTTCATTTTATCAAATAAGCAAAGGTGCTCCACAACATTTATCCAAAAAGGATTGAAGGAAGTCTGATATTTAGTACAATCAAATAAACATTTTCAACATAAATAAAAAAGACAAGCAATTTAAATAGTAGAAAGGAGGCATCCATCCATGCAACAAAAAAGGTGGAGCATTAGCAGAACACCAAGCAGAGGTGAGGGTATCACTTCACTTCTTGAGGGCGCATTGTCTTCTGGTCCTAGAGCATAAGCTCCTACAATTCCTCACATCATGTTTGCATCGAATGCATCAAGGTAATGGAGTATTAATTGGTAGGGAGTCGGTAGTCAAGTTTTTTGTGGTAAATTCTCAAGAAGGAACATCACATCCTTTGAAGTAATCGAGGGTGGATGAGAAGTACCTTAGAACGTCTGCATACATCGTTCCCTCCGGGTTAACCACCAGACAAAGGTCGATACACACTTAGCATAAATATATTTGAATACATCAATGTTATTTAATTTTAACATACATAATAGTTTCAAATGGTAATATTTAATTCCAATGCATTTATATGCTAATTATAATGTCAAATATTAAAAAGATAATTATTAAAAATCCAAAATGAGAAATTGATTGAAAAATATATAACATTGAAAAATATATAACACAAAGGATGTAGATAAAAAATTGATATATAATGTGTGTTTGTTTACACAATTTAGAGATTGTGAGAGATATGTGTAGTTGAGAGAGAAGGTGATGATAACAAGATATGATAAACGGTACACAAAAAGAGATATGTTAATGTTATGATATATAAATAGAGGGTTGATCTTGTGAGAGCCAAAATCTGCGAGAGCATGAGAGCAATGAATCTGGACCACTAGATTATGCTCTTCTCTCTCCTCCTGTAATCAATGAGGAGAGAGATGATATAATCTAGTGGTCCATGATCATTGCTCTCACGCTCTCATAGTTTTTGGCTTTCACAAGATCAACCCTCTCTCTCTCTATGTGTGTGTGTGAGGGCTGATCCTGTGAGAGACAAAATCTGTGAGAGCATGAAAGCAGTGAATCTGGACCACTAGATTCTGCTCTTCTTTCTCCTTCAGCAATCAATGAGGATAGAGCTGATCGAATGGTCAAGAATCACTGCTCTCAAGCTCTCACAGATTTTTGCTCTCACAGGATCATCCCCCCTCTCTCTCTTTATATATATAGGGCTGATCCTGTGAGAGCCAAAAACTGTGAGAGCATGAGAGCAATGATTCTGGACTATTAGATCATGTTTTCTCTCTACTGATTGATTGGAGGAGGAGAGAGATGAACATAATCTAGTGGTCCAGAATCACTGCTCTCATGCTCTCACAGTTTTCGACTCTCACATGATCATCCCTCATATATATGTGATGAATATAACAATCCGGAAAGAGAAAGCAATGCATTTTAACCTTTGTGTAAATTGGTTGCAACATAGGGGATCGAGGGTACCCCCACCATATATAAAACACCATAACCCCTATAATAATTATATCATGATCAGTGTACATTACACTTAGGTTGGGCACTAGGTAGGGCCAACCTACCCTAACCCAATGTCTGGCTTGTGAAACCCGTCCCAAGCCTGGACTCGCAGGTGGCATGGGCAGGCTTGGGCTTTTCTTAGGCTCGATTATGATATCGGGTCAAGCTCGATCAGTGGTTAGCTTGAACTGAAGGCTATCTCCTTAACCCAATTTCTGGCCCAACCTCCAGGCCTGTGAAATCACACCAACTTTGCTTATGCCTACTCCCCAATCACTCCCATAAGTCCCCCTCCCTCCATTCTCTCTTTCCATCCCCAGTCGATGAGGTGGTAGAGTGTCCAGTGATAGCCTCCCCATTCATTACCTCCTCCCATGGTCATATTGCCACCCACAGTCCCATGGGACACGACTCCGAAGTCTCGCTTACACCGGTCAGTGACCAGTCCAGCCCGCCACCTGCCTCCCTCCGTTCTCTCCTCTCCCTCCCTTATTAGTGATGGCCTCTCCCTCCCCTAGTTCTCTCCTCACATGCGTCGAAGTGCCTGGCGACACTCTCTATTCTCCCACCGCCACCAACTGGAGTCACACCACAACCCATCGGATATGTCCCCTTCCATTTTCCCACCCCTACATTCTCTCCTCCTAATTGACAAGGCAAGGCATAGTGTAGCTATTAGCAATGATCAATAAGGTGAGGAGAAGTGCAACCACTGAGTACCCCCTCCTAGTCTCCGACCTAGCATCTGCGAGCGATGACCACAACATATGATTTCCTTGTATTTTCAAAATTTTGATTTTCAATTGGTTCGAACTTGTGCAATGATATGGAATATATTTACAAGCAAAAATTAAAGTGCCCACTATTTGTAGTTTATTGTTGTCCTTGTTTGAAATTTACATAATAAGTTTAGAAATTTACATGGAATTAAGTACCTAGGCTCGACTCATCATGCCTCGAATTGGGCTCATGCTTGAGCAGAGTTGTCCCAAAGTTAATAAACATGGGCATGATCTGTAAAACCGTGTTATATGGGCTCGAGGTGGCCTTCCCATTCGGTAGTCAATTACCCAAGCGATTACCAGAAATTTATCCCTAATTTGAAAGCGTGTTACCTCACAACTACTCGATTTTAGGATTGGAATTAATGTGTTGGATCCTATTTTTTTTGTAGTAGGCCTGGTAATTTCGGAGGTTTGGAATCTCACCCTTGAGATTCAAACCCGAAACACTGCACTACCACCAGACCACCCCTTAAGGCGGGTTAAACTGGTAGAGGGTAACCCGTTTTTGTGTTTTGGTGTTTGGATAGAGGGTTAAACTGGGGGTGGGTTAGAAGTGGGTTTGGGATGATATGATTATATTGGAGTTTGAAAAAGTGAGTACTTATTGTGATGTGATTGTATTGAAGTTTGGAAAAGTGAGTAGAAGTGGAGTAGTTTATAATTTTTATATGATATGATGGTATAATATATTATTTTTTGGTAGGATTGATGATGTAAAATTGATTTCTTTAAATTTTTTAAAAAGGAATAAAGAGGGGCCCACGTAGGAGAGAGGGGAAGTGGGTTAAGGGGGGTAAACCCCCCTAACCCGCAGGTAAGCTGGTACCCGAACGGGTTCGTTTGGTTGCAGGGTTGGGTTGAGTTGGGTTGGGCTGGGTGAATAGTAAACTGTGAGGAAGGGGTACCCCTGTGAATAGTACGCCAACCCAACCTAACCCTGCCCAACCCTGCAACCAAACGAGCCCTTAAGTTCTGTGTTGGATTCTATTTAACCACTCACAAACAACACATCACAGCAACTTTACCACCCTAATCCTTCCAGCCATCCAAATAAAGCGTCCAGCCCAACCTAGCAACCAAACGGGACCAGCTCGTAGGCCAAGCCTTGTGCAGATTATAGAGATCGTGTAATTACACACTTGTAAGGGTTATGATATAATTGGACAGCAATCTAGGTACCACAGTGTAAAATCCACTTTTTAAGCCGTTCACGAGCGGGAACCTCTCCTTGCAAGCCCCTCTGATTTGAAATCCCCAAATCGTCTTTCTCTCGAGCTCATGGAGTCTTGTGGCGAAGGAGGAGCGGCGGCGGCGGAGCGTGAGGCGGCCTACGCTGAGGTCTCGGTGCCGGTCGAAGCCCTCGACCGGCGCGAGATGTTCCACGTGATGAAGGAGATCATCGGGTTCGTCCTCTTCATGCACCAGCAGATCCCTTCGTAAGCGCTCCCTTTAATTGTTGATCTCCCCTTCTTAATATCTCCACTTATTTTTTCTCTATTATTGGATGAATTGTGGTTATTATTTTACTTATATCTTGTATTTCGGAATGCCGTGGGTTTTATGTTTTGTTGATTGTTTTGGTTCCTCTCGATGGGTTTAGGGTTTCGATTAGCACTGGTTGAAGCGTACAATGATGCTCGTAATCGGATATAGATAGAGTGCGTTGTCGCAGCAGAATCGTGTCGAAGGGCTTGGAGATCGCCAATTCATATAAGAGAATTTACAAAATGAAGTAGTTTGCACGATGATAATGAAATCGGGACCGACTCATGTGATGCGGGAGTTTCTCTGCTGGTTCTTTATCTAATAGAGGCTTGAAGTTTATGTTCTTTATATAGGGTAATTTCAAGTTCTAACAATTAGTTATTCTAGAACAGCTATTATTCTGTCAGGCTTTGTTCCGATGAAATGATTAGTAGGGGATGGAAAAGAAAGCAATGAAGAGTGAAATTATGGAGCTTGAGAATTCAAAATTTCCAATTTAAGCTATTTACATCGCCCTCTAAATCGAAGGTAAAAGAGAGAAAAGGAGGGAAATCATTCGTTATTCATTTTCCATATACCTTTTGCTCGAGGAAAATTCCCAGGTACCCTTGTTAGAAAAAGAATCATTATGTAAGGTAGCAACATTGTTTTTTAATACCAAAGAGGAGATTTTCATTTTAAGTTAATCCCAGAATTAAGCTGTGAGTGCCGGCAGAAATTTGCATGTTCAAGAGATATTTTTCATCTTAAAAGCCACCGTTTCAAGAGGCAAATTTAAGATGAAAGCATCCACCTCTTCAAGAGGCAACTTACCTATGGCATATAAAAATTAGTTTTTTCCCTTTAAATAATGAAAATGTTTTACCGATAAAGGTATTAATAAAATTTTCTCTTTTTTCATCTTCAACTGATAACATCTTCAACTATTGAAAATTCAACAAAAAATATATGGAAAAAAGAATCATAAAAACCTCATTTCCTTTGATTTCATGTCCAAACGTGAAATATTAGAAGAAAGGAGCATCAAATTCAGAAGTAATAGAAGTTACCATTAGCTAACTATTATACTATTTAATTATAAATATTTATCTGTAATCTAATAATGGGAAAATGCAATCCCATTAATTTGATCTTGATTCCAATATTTTGTTGTAGTATCTTCTATTATATGATTTTACGGGGGGATCACCCTAGACCCACATTTCCATTATCCCAAATTCGATCTTAGATCTACTCAATGCAATGTTGAAGATCATTTGATTTTCATTCTTTCAGGCTATCTATAGAAATAGACGTTTTATAATTTCATTCATGAAAGTAGACATGTCAGACCTCAGGTCGGTATTGCTCATGTTCATGACTCCAATGAAAAATATAACTTTGTGAGCAAAGGCTCCTATCAAGATGAACCCTATGCTATATCAATAATGCGTATATAACAAAGCTTGAGTAGTAAAGTCTTGTAATATGAATGCATAAGCAGGTAAAGAATACATATGTTGAGATATTAAAGAAGTACTAACCCCTAAATAAGATAAAGAAAAACCTAATTGAAAATGAATCGAATTTTTGTTTGTGTCATAATGACCTTATATCCATGGCCTCAAATTTCAGCGAAATTCGATCGAATTTCTGTCAAATATCGATATCCAGTCGAAACCGAAATTCAACCGAAATGACCGAAATGACCGAAATATGGGGGTCCTAGTACAAAAAATGACCGAAATGACCGAAATTTCGGTCGAAATTCCACCGAAATTCCATCGAAATTCTGTTTTGGTCGATACCGAAATGGTGACCGAAACCGACATTTAAGGCCTTGCTTATATCCATATGCGCTATTAAATTTTTTTTCTTTTCCCTTACTCGTATATTAACGTATTTGTGTAGTCTTTAGTCATCTCTTTTCCTTCCCATACCATAACCTTCCTCTTTTTCACTTTCCTTCCTTTTCTACACATTTGTCCCTTCGACCAATTGTAGGACCTCGAATATTTTTTGTTATGCCTTTCGGTATGAAGGATCTTGGCTTGTTTGTGATTTTGCGAATCTCTCTCTCTCCCCCTATTAACGAGCATTCCCTTCAATAATATGTTCCATTTTTAATTTCTATCGGGCTAATATCTATTCCAAAGGAAGTGCAAAGAAAGTACTGCTATTCTACCAATTTGATCTTGGTTCGAGTTTTCGAGATATCAATGACAGATCAGGTATCGACGGGTCAGGATATCAATATACACTAGTATATCCTTTTCCAGGATATCGACTGATATCTCATGATATATCGACCATATATTGGTATTGTGTCATATCGCTCAAAGTTGGAGGATTTTATTGTAACTTTTGTCAGATATAGATTGATATCATTGATACTTCACTGATATCAATTCTATATCATCGATATCACTTATATTGCTTGATTTCACTGCTTGTTTTTGTGAGTGAAGAAGCTTGGAATGCATTTTTTTAAGTTTTAAAGGTTGAATTGTTAGGGAGTTTGTTTTGTATAATAATTAATATTATCATCACATTAAATCTTTAGTTCATGTGGAAAGTTTAATTTCTATTATATTTTAATTCATCTTCTTCTTTCAAATTTATGGTTCTTATGAATGGTGTTCTTTACAATTTATATGTTATTATGCTTATTTGTTTGTTTGATTTACGATATAGCTCAGTCTTTTATCTATACATAATATGTGATATAAAATAGATTATATAATTCTTTAATATTAAATATACCTCCTTTATCTATATAAGTTGTTATGCATGAATTTCTATCCCTTCGGATATCTCTCAACAGTCAACAATGAGCATTGACAACATTGATATGTGCAATATGTGTGATATAATGTGCATTGATATGCTAAATACACCCTATTCTTGCATATAAAGAATGTATTGGTAGGTGATTTATTGTTGGCGATCTTAATTTCTGAGAAAATCGCTTTTTTGTGTCCTTTCCGAAATTTCCATCGATATTCGATGATATATCCTTGATATATCATTTTTTCAAACTAACCGATACGATATTATATTATGAATCTTGAATTAAATTATCTTTTAAGGATGGCAAAATTACAATTTTATGCGTACATGACATCTATCAAAAAATTCAAATAATATTCCCCTTAAAAGCGTTATTATTTGATGAGTTGTTGATATTTATACTTGTCATGCTTAAAGGAAAGTTGCAGTTTGCAAGGATCAGGAATGCTGTTGCATTTTGATGTGGTTAATTATTTTCTTCGTGTTAATGGTGTATGTAATATATGGGTATCTTTAGGTAACTAAGAGATTTAAGAGGGCAAGAGAGGTATCAGTTATGATGGTTATTTCTAGATGCAGTGGAAGTGGGTGCAAATCATATACAGATTAGCAATCAAGAAAACAACCAAAATACATAGTTAGCTACGTCCTTGGCAGCAATGGTGGAGTTCTATCAATATGGTGGAGGAACTGTAGTTAGAGGATGACACAAAATACTTACTTTATGAGAGACTTATATAAGTTCCCTCGCTTATACAGATGGATGTCCCTAATCCCAATACAAACAGGATCTTAATACTAAATTAGGATCCAAATCATAATACAAATAGGATCTGAATCCTGATAGGTTAGGATTTAACACATATCAACAATCTCCCCTTAAATTGGATTCTCAAATGGTATTACAACAATTGCTAGATTCCACTGTCACCTTCCCTTCCATCGGGTTACTGCCAATAGTTGACATCAAGGGAGTTCAATGCTCAAAGGCTCAAGCAATGTTCCAACTTGCTCCTGGGAACCGTCTCCGTGAATATATTAGTTGAATATATATTGTGCTAACCTTGTTCACCAATATTCTCTTTTTAAAAAGTATGAAGTGATATGAGACACAAACGTGCTTGGTCCTCTCATGATGCACATGATTTTTGTTGGGAAATTGCGCTAAGACTGTTACTATACATGATAATCTGATTTTGTTTTAGATCGAGATCTCCAATCAAGACTTTCAACCATATGCCTCCATTTGTAGCTTATAGAAAGACATAAACTTGCTTATGTGGTAGAGAAAGTAGTTGAATTGAACATTGTAAAGTAACCTTCCACCGTTCCACGTAATGATAGAATTCTGCAAAGTGAAAACAACTTATTATTGTCTCCTCTGATCAACATCTACAACATAGTATGAATCTGAATATCCAACAACAAAACATTTTGAATCACTTATATATATATTTTTTGAATCTCAAAAGAGGGGGAGACACTCGATGGTGATCACCCCAATATATTAAGATAAAATAAAAAAAACAAAACAGAAATTACAGAAAGCACAAAAGCTGTACAAAAACCGGCCCCACCGAGAGGGCAGGCACAAGCCATGGAACCCCCCCAACAGCCAAATTGACTAACCAAGGGACCAATCCTCCATTAGACGCTTAGCACGCAAAATGATATTCTCCTTGTAGAACCTTTGATATGAAAAAATTGCCTCGTTCCTCCCTAGCCAAATGCTCCACATCCTCGCGATAGGATCAAGAATAAGCTTTCTCTCCCTCCCCCTAGAGTTGACCAAACTGGCACACAAAGCAGGAACAGAGACAGCATCAATCCAAGGAAGGTCTGCCCAAAGCGCGGAGACCTGGGCACATCCGAAAAATAAATGAGTAATAGTCTCCCGCTCCGCCCCACAGAGAATGCACGTGGAGTCAACGTTCGGAAAGATAACAGCACAACGATCTCGAGTCAGAAGTCGGCCACGACGAAGCAGCCAAAAAAATACCCCTATGCGCTCAGGCAGCTTGAGGCCCCACAAGAATCGACAATCACGCACCAAGATATCATCATCAGCAAGAAAGGTATGAGAGAGAGCATAATACGCCTTACGCGAGGAAAAAGAGCCGTCCTTCCAAGACCAGTGATCACGGCCAGCAGACGGACGCGAAGTATCAACAAGGTGAGCCAATAAGGAAAGGTAATCATCCAGGCGCTGATTGGACAAGTTCGCCGAGATGAGAGGGCTCCAGCTACCGTGATCCCAGCACGAGGCCACCGACGCGTCCTTATCCTCGACCAACGCAAAAAGACGCGGGAACAAAGAATTGAGGGCACCCCTTCCAGACTAGTCGTCATACCAGAAGCGAAAGAAGTTGCCGTTGCCCAACACAGGCGTAAAAAGAGATCGATTTTGTCGAAAAGCAGCCGTGACTCCATTCCAGCCGTGAATCACTTATATATATGAGACCAATATCATATATTTCTCTCATATATCGAAAAAATCGCTTGACTACCTGTCAATGCTCTTTCTATGGATTCCTCATAAATTTGCTAACAACATAATATGTGTGATATATGATCTTGTGTATACCATCATATACATAAGATTCCAACTGCACTAGCATAGAAAATACATGGCTTGTGCCCCTTCTCTACGTTAAATCGAGGTACAGGAGATATTAAAAGATGTCTCAAACAAAGATACTAAAAGATGAAAATTTACAATACACGGAGCACACATGGATTTTACTGTGGACATTACGCCAAAATGTTCTCAATGCAATTCTTCTGAGATAAGATGAGTGCTTGTTCTCCATGATCCCCGGTAATTTCCATCCTTAAATCTTCTTTGTTGCACCTAGGTCCTTCATGTCAAACTCTAAATTAAGGAGCTTTTTTACATCATGAATGATACTTTTCTTTTGAGTAATAATCAACATATCATCGACGTAAAGAAACATGTAGATGAAGGACTCATCTTCCACCTTATTGTGGTAAATAACAATCATATGAGCTCATGCAGAAACCAATACCAACCATAAAGAAGTCGAACCTTTTGTACCACTGGTTGGGAGATTGCTTGAGTTCATACAAGACTTCTTCAATTTACATACACGGTCTTTCTTACATTGAAAGACGAATCTCTCTGATTGGCTCATCAGAATGTCTTCTTTGAGTTCATCACGTAGAAAAGTTGTTACATCTAACTGCTTCAGCTCTAAGTCTCGATGTGTTACAAGTTCTACTAGCACCCTGATAGACGTGTGCCTTACAACATGAGAGAATATCTTGTTGTAATCCACACATTCCTTTTGACTATAACCCTTTGCAACTTTGTGTTTTGTATCTAATGCCTTCACTGCATGAGATTCTCGTCGTTTTCTTTAAGATCCATTTGTTATCGACAATGTTACACTCCTTTGATAACTTAACAATCTCATATATTTGATTTATATGAAGAAACTCGATCTCTCCATCAACAGTAACAATTTATTGTCTAGATTTTGCTCCTAGAATAGCACTTTATAAATAGATGGTTCTAGAGACATTGCCTTGTCAGCAACCTTCTAGTGTAAATGCCACCATGTCATCAAAATCGTATCTTTGAAGGAGATATCTCTCTCTACGATATCGATCAGTAGGAATGATACGAGCATGTCTTCTAGTTAGTCAACTTCAAGTTGTTAAGCATCAACGTGATCAGAAGTAGTTTGATCACTACTTGTCCGCTACTTTGTGTAATTCAAATTCCAATGCTAGTGAATATCATTACCTATCGTTTCATCACCGTACTCGATCCTCAAGTCAAGCAGAGAATACTCACTAAAGGTAACATTCTTATTAACAATCATTTTATGCTCGGAAGGGTGTGGAGAGAGAAAGAGAGAACATAACGTGTTAATTTCCAAGAGGTCTAGGGGTTTTTGTATCGACCAAAACCCTAGAGCACTCATAAACGACAAATTACATAAAAGGACACCGAGGGGTGCAACTAAAGAAAATAAATAATGATGTCTCTAACACCCCCCTCAAGTTGGAGCATATCTGTTGATCATGCCCAACTTAGGGCCTGTTTGGTTGCAGGGTTGGGCAGGGTTGGCCCAACCCTGGTTACTATTCACAAGGGTACTTCCTCCTCACAGATTACTATTCACCCAGCCCAACCCAGCCCAACCCAACCCTGCCCAACCCTGCAACCAAACAAGCCCTACAAGAGGTGTTTCTTTGGTAGCGCCTTCGTGAATACGTCTGCAAGCTGAAAATCGATGGAGATGTGTGGAGTAGTGATCTTCCCTCCTCGTACAACATCACGAACAAAGCGGCAATCAATCTCAATGTGCTTTGTCCGCCCATGGAAAGTAAGATTCGTAGCAATGTATGTAGCAGACTTATCATAATACGGAGGAACATGAGTAGTGACATCTATTGAAATCTAGAATGCGGAAGCGGAATAGATAAACATAGTAAGAAACAAGAAAGAATAAACATGAATGTGGGATTTTACGTGGAACCCTACTCCTTAAGGAGCAGGATGAAAACACAGAAGAAGACCTCAAGGGGACGTATATTTCTATTGAACTTTCTCAATGAGTACAGAGCGTGTGGGGCTCCTTATATAGCCCCACAGACAACTTAGAGTCCCACAGCTTCGCTGGGAGGCCCCGCCCCTTCCGCCGAAGTGTAGCCGAGTAGCAGACCCGAGGCCCCCACGCACGTGCGTTGGGGGAACTTTGCAAAAAGCCCCCTCTAAGATCCGCGTGCCCCTCTGGCAGTTTTGCACTACCCCCGGAGGACTAGGTAATCTTAGTTCAACCCCTGTGCTGTATTTTTATTTTTCTTTTATTTATTGTAATTGCAGATAGACCCCTATGTTCCCCTCTTATTTTGAACCGATTTATTGCATCATTTTATTTATAAAAAATTTTCATGATGTTCTTCAACTAATTCTCTACATTATGGCATATGCTTGATATTTTTGTGATCTGTGATTAATTAATAATTAATTATTCTCGTGGAAATTGTGTATTTTACCCATCTTGTGCTTCGAAATTCATAAGTAATTAATCATAGCTCTAAAAATCGTCAAAAAATCAAGGATTGTAGAATTAGTTGTATGTTACATCATGCCCAAAAAGATTTGCATTTGCATGCATGATTTTGCATGCATGATTTGTCTTATAAAAATCATTTTGCATATTTCAATATTTAATTTTCAATAGGTATTAAATATAGGATTTTCAAGGTTGAGGATTTTTCTGAGATCAATCACCTAGTTATAGATATTGACAAGGTTGCAGAAGTCGGCAGTTGGTACTCGGTCGGCAGGGTCACTGACTAAGGATTAATCGGCAGTCGGGAGAGTAATCGGATTTAGTCGGGCATTAATCGGTTTTGAATATTTTAAGTATTTTAAATATATAAATTAATTTTTAATACATATATTGTCATTTATATTCATATATTTAACAATTTTAATATTTTTACGAAATTAAATGTTGATGGTTTCTTTCATTAAATGACAACAACTACAGGTATTACACCAATTCAAAATTTATAATGACAAACAACCATAGGGCTGTAATAAATTACCCCATGCAATATTACCATGAGATACTGTGTGGCCTATCTATATTACCCAACATCTCACTCGACTATATAACTTCTTCTTAGCATTGAAATTTTTCAATAATAATTATAAACTTCACTCAACTATATATGCAGTGAAAATATATCCCTTAGGAAGTATTGATGGTTTCTTTCATTAGATCTAGAAACACAATCTAATTTCTATTATATGGTTAACTGTAAATCATTAAGAAAGACAATAGCTTGTGAAAAATGTCAATCAGGGAGAAATACTTGGTACTTTCATAAAAAACCAAACCTGGGCGGCTAGGTTGGGCGTTGGAGAAGCTCGGAGTAGTGCTTGGAGAGGAGCTTTGACCTCCCTCGAGGTCGGCGGCTCCAAGGCGAGGGGTCCTTCGACCGGAGCCAGAGGAGATGCCATCCGACGATTAGGTTTGGTGGAGGCGGAGTTGGAGGCTGCGGTCGAGTTTGGGTGCCTAGCGGAAATTAGGGTATGGGAGCTTACTGTTGAATAGTAAGTTCCCTTTAGAGGATAATCAGGCATTCAATTATTCGGGTTTTCAGGGTCCAGTTACAAAACAAAAAAGTTCTATGCAAAAAGCGGCCGAGTAATCGGCCGACTAAACCGACTACTCGGCCGAGTAATCGGGTCTGACCGATTAGTGACCGAGTTTGGCTAGTCGACTCGGCTACCCTGCCGAGTCGACTAATCGGACCGACTAATCGGATTAGTCGGCCGATTTCTACAACACTGGATATTGATAATTTTATCCCTCGAAAATAAATAGTTTTAATATTTATTATAATTAATTATTGAAATTCATTGTGTTTGCATTCATAAATTCAAAAAATATTTATCTTGCATCCAAAAATTCCAAAAAAATTAAAGTGCATTCATTTTGTTAGGGTAAAAGAGTACTGAGATAATCATTCCATAGAGCCCTCGGGTCTCTTATATAGGGAGAGAGCCCTTGGGTAAATTACATGAGAGGTACATAAAGAAACTGAAATAATAAATAACATAAAAGACGATCAACTCTCTCTACACTCCCCCTCAAGATGGAGCATAGATATCTATCATGCTCAGCTTGGAAGAACATCTCTGGAAAGGTCCTCTGAGCAATGGCTTAGTGAATATGTCTGCTGTCTGGTCCTCTGAACTGACGTGAGATGTGGAGATGAAGCCCTTCTGGATCATGTCCCTAGTGTAATGACAATCCACCTCTATGTGTTTGGTTCTCTCATGGAAGGCTGGATTGTTGGCAATAAATAATGCTGCCTGATTATCACATTGAAGGTTCATAGGCAAGGGAACATCAACATTCAGATCTTCTAAGACTGCTTTAACCCACATCATTTCTGTGCTTGCCTGTGCCATGGCTCTGTACTCGGATTCGGCACTGGATCTCGCCACAACAGTCTGCTTCTTGCTTTTCCAAGAGACTAAAGAGCTTCCTATGAAGATAGCAAATCCAGAAGTAGACTTACGATCCCTTGGACATCCTGCATAATCTGCATCTGCACAGGCTGAAATAGACAGATCTGTACCTTTCTTGAATAGCAACCCTGTGCCTGGGGAAGATTTCAGATATCTCAATATCATGTACAAGTCATCCATATGTACTTGCCTCGGCTGCTCCATGAATTGACTCACCCGGTTTACTGCAAGGGCAATATCCGGTCGAGTTATAGTGATGTATAAGAGCTTACCCACCATTTCTCTGTACCTTCTCTTGTCCACCTCCTCGGTATCATCATCGTACAGCTTCATACTCGGGTCCATAGGTGTACTTGAAGGTCTGCATCCGGTTATTCCTGTTTCAACTAGCAAATCAGTGACATATTTTCTTTGAGTCATCACCATTCCTTGTGCATTTCTTGCAAATTCTATCCCCAGAAAATATCGTATTGTGCCTAGATCCTTTGTAATGAACTGGCTGCCCAACATAGACTTGGTTATCTCAACCCCCTGTGCATCATCTCCAGTAACCAATATATCATCAACATATACCATAACAACAATGGTACCTCTAGGGGTCTTCCGGACGAACAATGAGTGGTCTGCATTTGATCTTCTGAACCCCTGTCGTTCAATAAGCTGGGAGAGCTTCTGGAACCATGCTCGAGGACTCTGTTTAAGGCCATAGATAGCCTTATGAAGTCTGCACACCTTCTGAGTCTCCCCCTCAGCAGCAAACCCGGGTGGCTGCTGCATGTAGACTTCCTCCTGTAGATCACCATACAAGAAAGCATTCTTAACATCAAGCTGGAATATGGTCCTGTCACGTACCACTGCAACCGAAAGAAGGATGCGAAGGGTAGAGTGTCTCGCCACCGGTGAGAAGGTATCCAAATAATCTACACCATATGTCTGAGTAAATCCCCGTACAACGAGCCTGGCCTTGTATCTGTCTAGACGGCCATCCGCATAATATTTCACTGTAAAAACCCACTTGCAACTTACTACTGAGGCACCTGAAGGAATGGGGACAAGAGACCAAGTTCCCCTAGATTGCAAAGCACGCATTTCCTCTTCCATTGCAAGACGCCAACAGTCAATCTTCAAGGCATCCTGATATGTCCGCGGAATCTCAACTGACGAGACAGCAGCTGTAAACTTCTGGAAATCCCTAGTGAGTCGATGAAAGGAGACTTGAGAGGCAAGGGGATATGTGGCACACTGTCTGCGCTGCTTCCTATGAGCAATGGGCCGGTCCAAATCATCCAAGACTGTGCTGACCGGTTGCTCCTCCTCCTGTAGTAAAGGTTCCTGCACAGGTGCATTATCTAAGCCATCGTTAGTGTTAATTTCAGAACAAACCTGAGGCGTGTTGGATGGTTGACTTGTAGTTTGAGCAGGGCCTGTCCGCCTCGTATAGAACTTAGTGAAAGGGACAACTGGAGGAGGTGGTGGTGGTGGTGGTGGTGTTGGTCGAGTAGATGATTGACTCAGGCTTGGCGGTGGTGGAACAAAGACATTGGACTCTGGAGAAGTGGAGGAGGCCAATCTGTCACCCGCAGGTGAGAAATACATGACAGGTTCGAAAAAAGTAACATCTGCACTCACATAGTACTTGTCATGGACAGGATCATAGCAACGGTATCCTTTCTGTGTCCTGGAGTAACCCACAAAAACACACTTGATAGCCCTAGGAGAAAGCTTATCAAGTCCTGGAGATAAGCGGTGGACAAACGCAACAGTGCCGAAGACCCGAGGTGTAAGTGCAAACAAATCTCTGTCTGGAAAAAGAACAGAGATTGGGGACTTTTCCCCAAGAACAGTTGTAGGCATTCAGTTGACTAAATAACATGCTGTAAGTATAGCATCTCCCCAAAAAGACAATGGAGCACAACTTTGAATGAGTAATGTGCGAGCAATATCAAGAAAATGTCGATGCTTTCGTTCCGCAACCCCATTTTGTTGTGAGGTGTAAGCACACGTGGTTTGATGAACAATGCCTTTTGAAGAAAGAAAGGTAGCAAGAGAGCGAGTGCAGAACTCCAATGCATTATCAGTTCGCACATACTTAACAGTAGAAGAGAAAATATTCTGGATTTCATTAATAAGATTTTGGATAACACTTCCTGCTTCAGATTTATTTTTAAGAAGAAACGTCCAGGACACTCTAGAGAAATCATCAACCACTACTAAATAGAACCTGTGCCCCTGATGATCTGGGACACGACTTGGACCCCAAATGTCTACATGAAGTAATTCAAACGAGGAGCGACTGCTCCGACTCTGACGACCTGGGAAGCTAGATCGATGGTGCTTCCCTAACTGACATGCTTCACAACGAAAGGAGGAACTCGGAGAGATCTGAGGCAGTAGGTGACGCATCTTCTGCAGGGGCAGATGACCGAACCGAAGATGCCAGGTGTACGAAGATACGACGCCTTGGGAATGCAGTGAGACACCAACGTAGGAGTTACGGACTAGACGATAGAGGCCATTGTGCTCAGAACCACAGCCAATCACCCTGCCCGTCAGTATGTCCTGAAAAATAACAGATGATGGATCAAAAATAGCACGACAGTGCAAATCACGTGTAATCTGACTAATGGATAAGAGGTTCATAGAGAATTCTGGAGCATGTAGGACATTCTGTAAGTGCATAGAGGGAAGCAAAGCCGTCTCCCCCTGACCGATGATAGGAGAATGAGTGCCATCAGCTATGAGTACAGAGCGACCGGGCTGTACAGCTCTGTAGGACTGCAGAATATCTTTCTCACGGCATAGATGATGGGTAGCTCCAGAGTCGACAATCCATCCTGTGAGATCATGACAATGAGGTGAGACTGAAGGACTACCTGAGGCACTGGCAGAGGCGGATGTACTAGCGGACGCCGAGGCTGCAACATCAGAAGCTTCAGCACCCTCTGGCGACGATTGTGGCATGATATCACGAAGTCGTGCCACCAACTCTTCGATCCTGTGATCTGTAGCAGGAGCTGAAGGACCCTGAACATGATCCGCGACACGTGCAGAAGGAGGGAAGCCGTGCTTGGAATAGCAAGTATCCTTCGAATGACCAGTACGGCGGCAGAATGAACACGTGGAACGTATGCGACCACCGCGTCCATGTCCACCACTTCCTCTGCCACGAAACGAGGACGAACCACCACGTCCCCTGGAAACTGCCATTGCAGACGGAGGTGCAGTTGATGTAGTAGATGGAACCGGTACACGACTGAGCCTCCTGTATACCTCTTCCATCGGCGGGATAGTGGCATCTGCAAGGATCTGAGAG
Organism: Ottelia alismoides; assembly: GCA_037367405.1. NCBI lineage: Eukaryota > Viridiplantae > Streptophyta > Magnoliopsida > Alismatales > Hydrocharitaceae > Ottelia > Ottelia alismoides. The sequence goes on along the minus strand of JAZKJV010000252.1, from coordinate 1,252,447 downwards.
CGCGCGGCCTCGTACTCCGGGTCTAGGGCAGCGAGTAAAACACCAACCATAGTGGCATTGCGGAACGTCTTCTGTTGTTCCGGCGTGGCTGTGAGCGGAATGGTGCTATAGAGCTTCTCGAACATACCACGAAGCGACGTGTATAGCGAATGAAGATGCCTCCCATTCTGCTTTGTGGTAAATATATCATGCTGCAGCTGGAGCATCTTCGTCTCGTTGCGGACCTGAGAGTACGTCATGGCCAAAATATCCCACATCGCCTTGGCGGTGGGCTGGTGAAGAACATCATTCGCTATCTCTGTCGTGAGCGTACCTGAGAGCCAAACCTTGGCGTACGCATCATCAGCCTCCCATGAGGCATAGACTCCTGTCTTCTCCGGCGGTTCATCCTCGGTAAGAATATGCTTCTTACCACACGACTTCATGAGACTGAGGAACTGCATCGCCCACAGTTCGTAGTTTGTCCCGTCCATTTTGACGATCGGTGCTGAACCTTTGAACGCACCTATGGCGGGCATATCGAGCTTTTGTTCGGACATAATGCCGGAGAAGAACGACTATTGATAGACCAAGAAGAGGTTGTCTACCAAGACTTTAAGGATTCAAGTGCATATGTAGACGTTATGCACTTGAATCCATCATCTATCCGAGACCGAGTGAAGGAGCGGCACCCGGCGACAAGTAGAGGCTCCGGAAGCCTCTACCAAGGAAGATGGTGGCTGGGCAGGGACTGGTCGGCGGCGCCCTGGGGGCTGGGCGGAAACCTGGGGGCGGCGGCGGAGCCCTGGGCGGCGCCCTGGGGGCGGCGGCGGTGGGAGAGAGTCGGCGGGGAGGGGGGGTGGGCGGCGGTGGAGAGAAACCCTAGATTAGGGTTAGGGCTCTGATACCATGTTAGGGTAAAAGAGTACTGAGATAATCATTCCATAGAGCCCTCGGGTCTCTTATATAGGGAGAGAGCCCTTGGGTAAATTACATGAGAGGTACATAAAGAAACTGAAATAATAAATAACATAAAAGACGATCAACTCTCTCTACACATTTCATCATAATTAACATCTAGGCTAAGTTTCATATTTTTCGGACATTGTTTTATTGATTTTTACATTTTAGTCCCTAAAGTTGGACACATTTGCATTTTGCATCCCAAAATTGCATTAAAAATACAAAAAAATACCGTCTCAAAAACCGTGCACGAACTTTGATAGACAGATCTCTAGGTTGTTCCTTTGCCTCCTTGAGTTCGACCTTGGGACTTGCCCAAGTAAAATAAACAAAAACCACGCTGAATTGAAAATTGAATTAATTAATTCTGGTTATTTCTTGACCGATTCTGATTGCCCGACAATGATAAATTCAACATTAATTTAAACGCTCGATAACTTACGACAATTAGTTAGGACAAGTCAGGACTCATCAGTGGCAGATCATCTTTCCATAATCATCGAAGTTGAAACTCCTTAGTAAAATTCTATTCCCAGCACAGAGACTTTTCTAGATGAGGCAATTCCCTGGTACGCGGACATCGTCAACTACCTTGTCTCCAAGAAGACTCCGTCGGATTAGTCGAAGATCAAAGTTGACAAATTCTTTGCAGACATCCATTTCTACCAGTGGGAGGATCCACATATTCTGAGAGGGAGCATATTGCATCTGGAGGAGATGTATACCTCAAGAGGAGATCAAAGATGTCCTAGACCATTATCACAAGCTTGAAGCTGATGGACACCATTCTAGAAAGAGAGCGACATCAAAAATGCTTCAATGTGGCCTTTGGTGGCCAACTTTATTTAAGGATGTAGTTGATCATGTCAAGAAATGTACTGACTGTAGGAGAATGGCTGCAAACATCAATATGAGAGACGCAATGCCTCTAAAATACATTCAGATATCTGACGTATTCGACACATGGGGCATTGATTTTATGTGCCCATACCCTAATAGTCAGGGCTTTGAATACATAATGTTGGTTGTTGACTATATAAACAGATGGGTGGAGGCAATCCCCGCTCGAGCCGTAGACAGTCGCACCATGTGTCATTTTCTAAAGAACAATATCATCTTGCGATTCGAGATTCCAAAGATTCTCATATCTGATGGGGGGTATTTCATAAACAAAGAGGTCAAGAAGTTGACCAAGGAATACATTATAGAACATCGTGTTGCAGCACCGTACCACTCACTATCCAATGACTTAGATGAATGTTCAAACATAGGGATCAAGACAATCATGCAGAAATTTGTACGGCCAGACATAAAGAATTGGTCGCAGTTGCTTGACTCAGTTATTTAGGCATATCGCACAACATACAAGTCTCCTCTCTATATGTCTCCCTACCGCCTTGTATATGGCAAGCCATGTCACCTGCCTGTGGAGTTAATTCACAAATCATTATAAGAATTGAATATGTGCAACTTGGATTACGACAAAGCCGGCAAGAACTGTAAAGTTGATCTGAACCATTTGCTAGAATTCCGGGACAACTTATATGACAATAACCTGATGTATAAGGAGAAAGTCAAGAAATGACATGATAAACACATTCGAAGAAAGACTTTCAAGCATGAACAGAAGGTGTGGTTATTCGACGCAAAGTTGAAAATAATTTCAGGCAAACTGAAGAGCAAATGGATCGAGCCATTCGTTATGAAAACTATGTGTGACAATGAAAGCATCTTAATATCTGAATTGTCACCTAACACCCAACCTTTTGTAGTCGACGGACAGTCGTTGAAGCCGTATCTAGAGAACGACACATTCCTATCCGTTGTCGATTTGTTACAAGTGGTTTTTCAAAATGAGCACATAGACTCTGATGGGTCAGATACTTGAGCTAAAAAATCTAAAAAATGTTTTTTTTTTCTTCTTTCCTTTTATCTTTTCAAAAGCTTTCGAAAAGGTGTTCATCCCTTTCATCGTTGTTATACTAGGACGTATTTTATCCTACGTATAGGGGGATGAGTACCACGAGTTGTTTATTCGTTGATCTCTCACCGGTCTCCTCAACTCTTGATATTATGTCTATACTTAGGGATATTTTACCCTGAGTATAAGGGGATACAGGTCAAGCCGATGAGTTCATACATTCCCAACCTTGACCCTCCCTGCCTTGTGTATACTAAGTATAGGGGAGTCTGTTATACTTAGGATTATTTCATCCTAAGTATAGGGGAACGATCGACTTCTCCTTCTTTGATTCTTTAGTTGTTGTAGTGTAGGTTTTTCTATACTTAGTACGAGTTATGTCTTATTTTTTTTCTCCCTGGTCTATGAGAACATAGCTCAAGCTAAGTATAGGGGGTCAGATGAGAAATGGTCTGCTGCAATGTTCAGGAAGGCGCTATGCGGTATTCAGTCGGAAGGGTCACTGTATAGAGAGTATGCGGTATGCGGGAGAGTATGCGGGGAGTATGCGGTTTTATGCGGTTTGGTATTTTTTATTATTAAAAATATAAATAAATATTTAATATTATGATAATATCCTCAGTCGGGAGAGTATGAGGGGAGTATGCGGTTTTATGCGGGAGAGTATGCGGTTTTATGCGGGGAGTATGCGGTTTTATGCGGGGAGTATGCGGTTATGCGGGTGGGGCTATTTGGCTTCAGATTAAATAAAAAAAGTTCTATCAGAAAAGCGGCCGAGTTTGCGACCGCATAGGGGGTATACTCGGCCGAGTATGCGGGTCAACCCGCATACATGACCGTTTCATCATACTCGGAGCGGCAGGGCTACCGAGTACGAGTATGCAACCGAGTATGCGGCTTACTCGGCCGTTTTTCTGAACACTGGTCTGCTGACGCAACATTTTCCAAGACCCAAAAACATGAGCGGACCGAAAGACTCTATATCCGTCGGGGCACAAACAAGAATGTAGAGCAATGCAAAGTCGAAGACAAATCCAAAGAAGAAGCCTATACCAAAAATTCCAAAAAAATGAGCTTCAAGAAAAAGGTCCGCTTCTTGGTGGAGACTCAGTTACACCAATCATGCTTAATAAGGGAATGAAGTCTACACTGGTCCATTCCTAGTTCTTTTCTCATTCTAGTTTCTTCCCCTTTCGGTTGTAAAGACCAGCGGTACCTGACCTTAGAAGAGAATATCTATCTCCACAAGGATGAGCTACCAGGAGAGCAAAGTCTTTTATAGTTCAATAGTTTGTCTAGAAGATCTGTACAATTCACACACTTGGATATGTCATTTCAAGGTAGCAAGAGTATGCGACTGAGAGGATGTCTCAGACCGAACTATGAATAGAACTGAATGATAGGATTATGGAACCTAGGGGTTGTTATGTCACATTTCCTAACCTCGATATGATTCCGAATAAACTAATAATCCCAAGGTCATAACTGAGCTCTAAATGTTGATTTTAATAATACAAGCTTAAGAGTCAAAAATCGTTCCAAGTTCTTTCTTTTTCTTTTCTTTATTCTTTTTTCTGCACTTATAAGTATAAGCGTTTGCTAGGGAATAACAAAGGCAAGTATAGGTGTGATGAATCTCCACTTCATTACCTTTATTCTTTCATTTTGGCCTTTAAACCCAAGCTAAATGCATATGTATAGCATTAATTTCAATCAAATAACACTTCTTGTTTGTACCATAAATAATGTACAAAATACCGTATTTAATGTCAAAATAAAAAAGTAAAGAAAAGAAAAAAGAATGAAATACCAAAGGTATTGAATGACCCTAAACCTTGAGACCTAGACATCATGATGACTAGGTCAACAAGGAATAAAGTAGGGCGAGATAAGGGCTAAAAAAATCATAAACTCTAATTTTTATTCCCCAATAAATAGGTTTTGGGATCTATTTTATTTTCTTATTTTTATACCTCAAATTAATAAACTTTGAACACGAAACTTTCAGATAAAATACATAGAAAATACAAAATTTATTTCACATAAAAATAATGCATAGTGTTCCCTAAACACTCATAATAAAAATCTGCAATGAAAACTTTCGAGACCTGTATCTTCTCCATATGAAGATACAAGAGGTGTTTCTTTGGTAGCGCCTTTGTGAATACGTCTGCAAGCTGAAAATCGATGGAGATGTGTGGAGTAGTGATCTTCCCTCCTCGTACAACATCACGAACAAAGCGGCAATCAATCTCAATGTGCTTTATCCGCTCATGGAAAGTAAGATTCGTAGCAATGTATGTAGCAGACTTATCATAATACGGAGGAACATGAGTAGTGACATCTATTGAAATCTAGAATGCGGAAGCGGGATAGATAAACATAGCAAGAAACAAGAAAGAATAAACAAGAATGCGAGATTTTACGTGGAACCCTACTCCTTAAGGAGCAGGATGAAAGCACAGAAGAAGACCTCAAAGGGACGTATATTTCTATTGAACTTTCTCAATGAGTACAGAGCGTGTGGGGCTCCTTATATAGCCACACAGACAACTTAGAGTCCCACAGATTCGCTGGAAGGCCCCGCCCCTTCCGCCGAAGTGTAGCCGAGTAGCAGACCCGAGGCCCCCACGCACGTGCGTTGGGGGAACTTTGCAAAAAGCCCCCTCTAAGATTCGCTATTTACGGAGCCGCCCCCACCACAACACGTGCCCCTCTGGTTGTTTTGCACTACCCCCCGGAGGACTAGGTAATCATAGTTCAACTCTTGTGCTGTATTTTTATTTTTCTTTTATTTATTGTAATTGCAGATAGACCCCTATGTTCCCCTCTTATTTTGAACCGATTTATTGCATCATTTTATTTATCAAAAATTTTCATGATGTTCTTCAACTAATTCTCTACATTATGGCATATGCTTGATATTTTTGTGATTTGTGATTAATTAATAATTAATTATTCTCATGGAAAATTGTGTATTTTGCCCATCTTGTGCTTCGAAATTCATAAGTAATTAATCATAGCTCTAAAAATCGTCAAAAATTCAAGGATTGTAGAATTAGTTGTATGTTACATCATGCCCAAAAAGATTTGCATTTGCATGCATAATTTGTCTTATAAAAATCATTTTGCATATTTCAATATTTAATTTTCAATAGGTATTAAATATATGATTTTCAAGGTTGAGGATTTTTCTGAGATCAATCACCTAGTTATAGATATTGATAATTTTATCCCTCGAAAATAAATAGGTTTAATATTTATTATAATTAATTATTGAAATTCGAATGTCAAAAAAAAATTATTGAAAGTCATTGTGTTTGCATTCATAAATTCAAAAAATATTTATCTTGCATCCAAAAATTCCAAAAAAATTAAAGTGCATTCATTATATCATAATTAACATCTAGGCTAAGATTCATATTTTTCGGACATTGTTTTATGGATCTCTACATTTTAGTCCCTAAAGTTGGACACATTTGCATTTTGCATCCCAAAATTGCATTAAAAATACAAAAAAATACCGTCTCAAAAACCGTGCACGAACTTTGATAGACAGATCTCTAGGTTGTTCCTTTGCCTCCTTGAGTTCGACCTTGGGACTTGCCCAAGTAAAATAAACAAAAACCACGCTGAATTGAAAATTGAATTAATTAATTGTGGTTATTTCTTGACCGATTCTGATTGCCCGACAACGACAAATTCAACATTAATTTAAACTCTCGATAACTTACGACAATTAATTCAAGACTCATCAGTGGCAGATCATCTTCCATAACCATCGAAGTTGAAACTCCTTAGTAGAATTCTATTCCCAGCACAGAGACTTTTCTAGATGAGGCAATTCCCTGGTATGCGGACATCGTCAACTACCTTGTCTCCAAGAAGACTCCCTCGGATTAGTCGAAGATCAAAGTTGACAAATTCTTTGCAGACATCCATTTCTACCAGTGGGTGGATGCACATATTCTGAGAGGGAGCATATTGCATCTGGAGGAGATGTATACCTCAAGAGGAGATCAAAGATGTCCTAGACCATTATCACAAGCTTGAAGCTGATGGACACCATTCTAGAAAAAGAACGACATCAAAAATGCTTCATTGTGGCCTTTGGTGGCCAACTTTATTTAAGGATGTAGTTGATTATGTCAAGAAATGTACTGACTGTAGGAGAATGGCTGTAAACATCAATATGAGAGACGCAATGCCTCTAAAATACATTCAGATATCTGACGTATTCGACACATGGGGCATTGATTTTATGTGCCCATACCCTAATAGTCAGGGCTTTGAATACATAATGTTGGTTGTTGACTATGTAAACAGATGGGTGGAGGCAATCCCCTCTCGAGCCGTAGACATTCGCACCATGTGTCATTTTCTAAAGAACAATATCATCTTGCGATTCGAGATTCTAAAGATTCTCATATCTGATGGATGGCATTTCATAAACAAAGAGGTCAAGAAGTTGACCAAGGAATACATTATAGAACATCGTGTTGCAGCACCATACCACCCACTATCCAATGACTTAGATGAATGTTCAAACATAGGGATCAAGACAATCATGCAGAAACTTGTACGACCAGACATAAAGAATTGGTCGCAGTTGCTTGACTCAGTTATTTAGGCATATCGCACAACATACAAGTCTCCTCTCTACATGTCTCCCTACCGCCTTGTATATGGCAAGCTATGTCTCCTATCTGTGGAGTTAATTCACAAATCATTATAAGAATTGAATATGTGCAACTTGGATTACGACAAAGCCGGCAAGAACCGTAAAGTTGATCTGAACCATTTGCTAGAATTCCGAGACAACTTATATGACAATAGCCTGATGTATAAGGAGAAAGTCAAGAAATGGCATGATAAACACAATCGAAGAAAGACTTTCTAGCATGGACAGAAGGTGTGGTTATTCGACGCAAAGTTGAAAATAATTTCAGGCAAACTGAAGAGCAAATGGATCGAGCCATTCGTTATGAAAACTATGTGTGACAATGAAAGCATCTTAATATCTGAATTGTCACCTAACACACAACCTTTTGTAGTCGACGGACAGTTGTTGAAGCCGTATCTAGAGAATGACACATTCCTATCCGTTGTCGATTTGTTACAAGTGGTTTTTCAAAATGAGCACATAGACTCAGATGGATCAGATACTTGAGCTAAAATATCTAAAAAAATGTTTTTTCTTTGCTTTTTTTCCTTTTATCTTTTCTAAAGCTTTCGAAAAGGTGTTCATCCCTTTCATCATTGTTGTACTAGGACGTATTTTGTCCTAAGTATAGGGGGATGAGTACCACGAGTTGTTCATTCGTTGATCCCTCACTGGTCTCCTCAACTCTTGATATTATGTCTATACTTAGGGATATTTTACCCTGAGTATAAGGGGAGACAGGTCAAGCCGATGAGTTCATACATTCCCAACCTTGACCCTCCCTGTGTTGTGTATACTAAGTATAGGGGAGTCTGTTATACTTAGGATTATTTCATCCTAAGTATAGGGGAACAGTCGATTTCTCCTTCTTTGATTCTTTAGTCATTGTAGTGTATGCTTTTCTATACTTAGTACGAGTTATATCTTATTTTTTTCTCCCTGGTCTATGAGAACATAGCTCAAGCTAAGTATAGGGGGTCAGATGAGAAATGGTCTGTTGCAATGTTCAGGAAGGCGCTATGCGGTATTCAGTCGGAAGGGTCACTGCATAGAGAGTATGCGGTATGCGAGAGAGTATGCGGGGAGTATGCGGTTTTATGCGGTTTGTTATTTTTTATTATTAAAAATATAAATAAATATTTAATATTATGGTAATATCCTCCGTTGGGAGAGTATGCGGGGAGTATGCGGTTTTATGCGGGAGAGTATGCGGTTTTATGCGGGGAGTATGCGGTTTTATGCGGGGAGTATGCGGTTATGCAGGTGGGGCTATTTGGCTTCAGATTAAATAAAAAAAGTTCTATCAGAAAAGTGTCCGAGTATGCGGCCGCATAGGGGGTATACTCGGCCGAGTATGCGGGTCAACCCGCATACATGACCGTTTCATCATACTCGGAGCGACAATGCTACCGAGTACGAGTATGCGGCCGAGTATGCGGCTTACTCGGCCGTTTTTCTGAACACTGGTCTGCTGACACAACTTTTTCCAAGACCCAAAAACATGAGCGGACCAAAAGACTATATCCGTCGGGGCACAAACAAGAATGTAGAGCAATGCAAAGTCGAAGACAAATCCAAAGAAGAAGCCTATACCAAAAATCCAAAAAAATGAGCTTCAAGAAAAAGGTCCGCTTCTTGGTGGAGACTCAGTTACACCAATCATGCTTAAAAAGGGAATGAAGCCTACACTGGTCCATTCCTAGTTCTTTTCTCATTCTTCTAGTTTCTTCCCCTCTCGGTTGTAAAGACCAGCGGTACCTGACCTTAGAAGAGAATATCTATCTCCACAAGGATGAGCTACCAGGAGAGAAAAGTCTTTTATAGTTCAATAGTTTGTCTAGAAGATCTGTACAATTCACACACTTTGTAACATCCGAATCTGAATGAACTGAAGCTCCTGTCAAGAAAAGGATGTTGCAAGAAAGTTTGGATCTCCAAAGTGGAGATATTCAAAGGTACATATCTCTCTCCTCTTTGTTCTCATTAAAGTCAATGTTGACGTTTCTAATTCATTTTTTTATGTTGTTATATTTTATCTATTGTTGCATGTTAGATAAAGCCACAAAATCCCTCCAAACTTAAAGGATCAAAGGTACAATCTTTAACCCTCCTCTTGCTGCCTTCCATGCATGATTCAATACCTTAAATTACCTCTGAAATTAGATGAGAATGTGAAGTTTTACATGGAATTCATTTAAACTTTACAACAATTATATATGCTCTTGATTTCTTAAAATTTTGAGGATAAAAATTTGGGTTTAGCATGCAAATTAACCTAAGTTCAAGCCATTAATTAGCTAGAAATTTTAGCACAGAAAAATAGAAATTTGGAGAAAATGACATGCATTTTCTTATGGAATCCTGAGAAGGATGAAGCAATTCATAAATAAAGAATCTAATATAAGTAACCGAGCCTCTAAAATTCCTAAAAAAAACTCAACCTCAAAACTGGATGACTTACCTTTATAATTGAAAGCAAGACTCCTATTAATCAATTGCATGTTCTTTACATCAAGGACATGCTCAATTACTATTTTTAATGATACAGAGAGTCTTAAAGTCGATCATAAGATACTTTGATGCATTTATGACTAAAGATGCATTATTTTTGGATGAAATCCTAATAAGGATGATGTCAATGGTTATAGATGATGGGCCAAAATCCCACTAATCCGGATCAGGTAAAAATATCACACTCGGGTCGTTGCGACCTGGATCGATAGAAATCTCGGCTCAACAAGAAAATAAGGGATCGGACCACCAAAATAGAATAAAAATCAAAGAAAAATACTAGTGGCCCTGGCTATTGGATTAGCCTGGTATAGCGACCAGGGTCGGACTCAAGGAGCATGTGATGGCCTCGCGGCCTACGAAGTAGTCAAGAAATAAAAAAAATAAAATAAAAGGTTTTTTTGGTGGATTTTTAATGTTTTTATATTTTTTAGAATTTTTAATTAATAAAAGAAATAAGAAAAACAAGCAAACAAGCAACTACAAACAATTATTTAATCACTCAAAAATCACCCAAAAATTCAAACAAAAACATTTTTATGTTTTATATATTTTTCTGTGTTTTTGGTTAATTTTTGGTGTTTTTCTGATTTTTATGGAATTTTATAAAAATAAAATAAGACAAGAAAAGAGTGCTGCTGTCCAGTCAGACTTGGAGGACCAAAATAAAATGGATAATGGTCCTATCAAGGTCTGAAGGTAATTTTCCTGTAAAGTAGGGAATGCAAGGAAAATTTAGGCACTGGTTTTATTAATTTTTGATTTTTCAATTATTTATTAAAATTTTTAAGGGGTTTTAGGGGTTTTGTAATTTTTATGGGTTTTATAAATCTAAAAATGACCAAACTTGGTCAGAAAATCAAACAACACAAAACACACTATATCTAGTTTTTTTTGTAATTTTTAAAGTTGTTTTTATATTTTTTGTGAATTTTCTGTCTAGACAGTAACAAAAATTCTTGTTTTTGATCTTTTTAAAATATTAAAAAGAATAAAAAATATCCCAAAAATTAGAGAAAATTTTACACCATGGCAGGAGCCATGTGTCCAATTTTCATCAAATTCGGAGTAGGTTTGCTATTTTATTCAAATAAAAAACCAAGGTATAGTGCACAGGGACCTGTACGCAATTAAGATAAGTTCCAGGGGGTCCGGTGCAAATTCTCCAAGGTTTCACGCGCAAAGCACATGACCTGGGCACTGAGGGACTATTTTGTAAGAAAACTTAAGTCCCCGGACTAAATAGTAGCATGTACTAAAAGTCCAGGGGCGAAAGTGTAAATTACCCACGATATATGGCACATGCACAATTAAAACATTCACAGGGGCATTTCTGCAAATAATCAAAACATATTTTCATTCATTAACACCCTAGAACAACATGCCCATACATGCAAATATCCCACAAAATCACGTGTCGAAGCACGTGCACCACTACGTACAGGGGTATAAAAGCAAATACAGGAAATGACAAGGTCCTCTATGCAAATTACCAAACTAAAATAAAGGTTCTAAAATATTTACAGGGCTAAAGATTAACAACTAAAAAATTAAGGGCCTAAGAGATATTTACCCTTTATTAAATCCGAGGGCTGGAGTGGCGCCACGTGGCTGATCGGTCGGCTGAGAGTAGCGGGCGCCTCCTCGAGTTAACCCTCGCTCTGATCGACGGTGGAGGACGTGCCACGTGGGGAATCGGACGACTATGGGGCGCTGTGGCTAAGGTTCGTTGAGTCGACGGTCACGATCAAGCCTCCAAAGATCTGACGGTGATGGCAGCTCCTCAAATGGACGGATCGGATCTGAACTGGAGCTGGAGGAAGATCGGACGGCTGCGGAGGGTGCACGAAGAACACACGGCCGACGAACTTCGCCGGCCCGGTGCACGCACGGTGACCCTCCTCGCGGGCTGTTAGTGATCGAAAAAGGTTCGCCTGGGCCTCCCGCGTCTAATGGACTCCTCCAATGACGCAACGGAACTCCAGAGAGCTCAGGCGACGTCGGCGGAGGAGGAGCTGTTGCTCCAGAAGGTCGAGCCCTCAGATGGACTCGTTTGGACCTGCAAAACAAGGCAACAGACTCCTGGGTCGAGGGCAAAGTGCCTCGACCCGGTTAGGGGTGGTGAAGGTGAGTTGTGCGTCGGAATGAAGGGGCTCCGGCGAAGCGACGACGGTGGAGCCCCAATCCCAGTTCCGTGGCAAACTGGGTTGGACGAAGGGGTGGAGAAGGTGCGCGGGGGAACGACGAAGGTGATGGGTGACTCCGATGATCGAGATGTCAGCGAGGATGGTCGGAATCAGAGATGGTCGGCGATGAGTCGATTTGGGCGAAAAGCTAAGTTAGCTAAGGAGAAGAAGAAAGGGGTATACCTGATGGCTGAGATCGACTGGGGAAGAGCTGGGGAAGCTCCAGGTCCTAGCCTCAAGGGCCGTCGGTGCCCGAGGCTCGAGCACCACCTCTGGGCGGCGCACGGTGGTGTGAAGTCGCTGGATCAGTGGTCCGTCCACTCCCTCCTCGATGCGACACGGTCGGAAGCAAGCTGTCACTCTCGCGGTGGCTGTGGAGGTCTTAGGGTGGAATGAAATGATCCAAAGATGCGAGAAAATGGAGGCGTAGCTCAGGCTATATACGAGTGCAGGTCCTAGAAGAGGAGGTCGGGCAGGGTTCCACGAAGCGCGGATCCCATGCGGATGAGCGGGCGTGGATCTCGGATGCACGGGGTAGGAGAGCCCGGGATTTGCGGATTTGGTGATCGGGTCATGACACAAAAATTTCGCGAAGTCGGGTCGGGCGTGCATGACCCGTGGGAAGTGGTCCAAGGGGGGGAGTTGACCGGGGGGTCAACATCCCCCGTGGACCAACCAGGACCTACCATGTCATAAATATTTACAAATTCAAAATAAAATAATAAATGGCTGAATTAGGAAAAACTTAAAATATGAAAAATATTTATTTTATTTTAAACTATTTTTTTGTGATTTTCAATTATTTTTTTGAAATAAAAATAAGGTATTTACAATATAGTGCTATATATAGGTATATGTACAATATACATTTTTAATTTTTGATTTTTAATTAATTATTTTTATGCATTTTTATTCCCATTTTATATTTTATTTAATTATAGCATAAAATTAGGAATATTTTGATGTTTTTATTTTATTTTTATTATTTATGTACAAGGGGCAAATAAATAGCTATATATAAGTATATACATGGTATATTTACAATGTTCTTTTTGGTTTTTAATTTTGTTCTTTTTATTTAATTTTTATTTTTATGGTTTTTATTTTATTTATTTACAGCATAAAATATAGAATATACACATATTTTCTGAAATTTTGATTTATTTATTTACAAGGTAAAAATAAATATAGAAGTGGGTTTATATGCATGGTGAATATGTACTAGGAAGGTTATTTTTATTTTCTTTTTAATTTTTCTATTTTTATTTTGATTTTGTATTTACAAATATATACACATATATACAAGCCCATTTTTATTCTATTTTTAGAGGAAAATATTTTTATTATATTTACTGGTATATTTACACAGATGAACTCCCTATCTCTCTCTACTTTGGCTTTTATGCGGTCAGGCCCATGCTGAGCCCTCCCTTGGGATTAGGTTGCTCAATATTTATTCTAAATATCTCCCTCTTTTTCTTTTGTTTCTTTATTCTTTTGTTTTTGCACAAAAACATGCTAATTATTATATTTTATACAATGCATGCTTTTTGGTAATTATTTGTATTTACAAATATCTACATGCATTTGCAAAGGTTTTTGTAGCTAAAATATAAGAATAAAGAGTGATGAATGGGTATTCATCAATAGACTGAACATAATTCACATCAAAATAATGTCATATCCCCCAACAGATGAGCTGTAGGCAACAGCTCGAGATTGTGAGTTATTCTAAACATAACAAGCATTAGACCACACCAACCAAGAATTCCAACAGCTAACATGGAGGTTCACAGAGTGATTGTTATGAACTTGCTCGAACAGATAATCATGTGCCATTAACCTCCATATGTTTGGTCCAAGGTAGAAAACAATATTGTATCTATAAATAATGCAGTATAATATCATAATTTAGTTGCATGGGTAGATGCTCCTATAAGAACATATGCCCTAAGGATCTATCCATATAGCTTTTACAGTTGCTTGAATCGCAATGTGAGGAGGTTTCATCCAGGTTGCAAACTAAAATTTGTCATGGGTTTCTTGTCTACAGGAAAACCTGTATAATATACATATACACAAATGGTGAAACCCAGAGATTCCTTGCTGAGGAAATCATATGTATATGTGTAGCATTATAACAACATCCTAGAGTGACCCATGAACTAATCTACTTTGCTATCTACACGAGCAATATCCAAGCAATTCACAGTGATATGTAATAGCTTCCCGATAACCCTTTATATTATATAGCATTGACATCTTATGAGTAAATATCTTTGAAAATATTAGAACTCTTCTCTTAAAGTCAACAAATGATTTCTCAAGATCTTTACGAATAAGAAATCATCAATCAATTGATCATTATGTATAGTCTACTATTCATACAATCTATTATATATATGATGTTATGGCAAATGATCAGAAATCACCCCTACTTTGATGTCTCAACTAGAACTGGTACAATTTAGACATGATTCTTGTTTAGGTACCATATAAAACAAAATGATAAATACTAGCTAGATCCATATCCAAAGCATAGATGGCGATCTTATGATTTTAGAAATAATAAGATGTGACCACAAAGACCGATCATCTTCATAAATTAATCTTTTAGGTATACTCTACTATTTATACATATCATCAAAGATAGATAGTGGCAAAATATCTAGAATTGTAAAGTCGACCATTGAAGAGGTTGAGAAATGATGGGTAGATGAATAAGTGAAATCAATGCTGAATCAGTTATATCAATAAGATCGTTGATAAAAAAAGACATAGATCTGTACAGTCAACACAACAGAGATTGAGAAAGGTTGAGGAATCAAGTCAGCGTTGGTGATTCATTGATGACTAATAATTAAGAGTGCCAGTCATGGTGACCTTTACGCCTGACTGTGCGAGGGTACGGTGACCCTCAGCTGGGCGGGAGATTAAGAAGTCCAGTTAGGGCAGCGGCCGCTTAATGCGCGGGTCTAGGATCCCAGTCTTTTTCTCGGTTTTTTTTTCGCGAACGCTCGCAGTTTTTATGCCTCTCTGGGATCCACATGTTTTTTTTAAAGACCAGTTCTGCTGACCCTCGTTCTTTAGGGTACCTAGGCTGGAGGACCCTTGGTTTTAGTTTTTCGAGCTCGTTAGCCCGTACCGGTCGGGCCGGTTTTTCTTTTAGAGCGACTTTTCCGGAAAGTCTCTCTCACCCGTCTCAGTGACGTAGTTTTGGGGGAGACCTATCCCTCTATTGGACCGCCCTTCCAATTAGAGGGCGAGACGGAGGAGCCTCTTTTGTAGGCTACTTCACCGCTTGAGTTTTTGTTTACTTTTCGCTAACAGACTTGGCGATGCTACATCTGAATCATCCATGTATACATCTGAATCCTATATGGCTACATGTGAATTAGTTACAATTGAATTTGGAGTTCCATTTGAGATTGGATTGAGTCACAAATGAGTTTGGCTAAAGTTGAGATGAATTACAGTTGAGTTGATTGTAGTTGAGCTTAGTTTTCATTAAGCTAGTTACTGTTCCGCCAGTATTTCCTGACGAAGAGAAAAGATCAATTTATGAAGATCAAAACATCAGACTCATCATCTACACTTACTATGGTCTATCCATATGACACACAATCATCAGAAGAGACCTAAATTATCTCGACCATGTCAATCACTAAATACTCAAGATATCTGAATCATTTTAATCATGATAGGCATTGAAATCATTGAAACTTGAAATTGATGGGAAAGAACGGAAATCATATATATTTTTATACTGGAGTCACACCTTAGAATCATAATGTGAGATCACACTCGGATCAAGATCCTAGATTATCCACTAAATCTGAGAGATTAAATAAAGACCAAGAACAAAAACTCAAAACCCACATCTCCAAGATCTATTAAACATGATTTATAATTAAGTAAAAGATGACAGTTTAAATATGGATCATATAATCTATGTATCAAAATGATAAATATTGGGAAATTGAGGTGGGGTAACTAAGTCGGGAAATTCACTTGCTGAATAAGTAGAAAACTTGTTTCATTGCCAATAGTTCTAAATTTAATTGCTAAGCCCTACTTACTTGCTTTCTTTTGGAGCCACTAAAATTTCCTGTTACTTCTAATTAATAAGATTTACTCAACATTTGTTGATGTTCTTTTCTCCCTATTGCATGGATTGCAGTCAGAATACCTGCACCGTGGTATTGGGAGAGTTGAACGTCATTTTCTGAAGCAAATATATCAGGTATGTATGCTATAGTTTGTTCAAGGTATTATTAAATGCTTTTATTTCTCTTCTGATATAATTGGGATGCATGTACATAATGTAATTTCTGTTGTTACATGTTAACTGTTATGGATACTTATGCAATATAATTGTGATATACTGTACTTCTGTGGCTTATTAGTTAATTTGTGAATGCCATTCGTAAAAAAAAATTTCCCCAAATTTTCAATCCTTTAATGTGATCTTTAGCGAACGCGATACTACAGGTGATATGTAAACGGGTAACCCAGATCCGAGAAGGAGTGGACCTCACACACTTGGATATGTCATTTCAAGGTAGCAAGAGTATGCGACTGGGAGGATGCCTCAGACCGAACTATGAATAAAACCGAATGATAGGATTATGGAACCTAGGGGTTGTTGTGTCACATTTCCTAACCTCGATATGATTCCGAATAAACTAATAATCCCAAGGTCATAACTGAGCTCTAAACGTTGATTTTAATAATACAAGCTTAAGAGTCAAAAATCGCTCCAAGTTCTTTCTTTTTCTTTTCTTTATTCTTTTTCTGCACTTATAAGTATAAGCGTTTGCTAGGGAATAACAAAGGCAAGTATAGGTGTGATGAATCTCCACTTCATCACCTTTATTCTTTCATTTTGGCCTTTAAACCCAAGCTAAATGCATATATATATATAGCATTAATTTGCATCAAATAACACTTCTTGTTTGTACCATAAATAATGTACAAAATACTGTATTTAATGTCAAAAAAAAAAGAAAAAAAAAAGAATGAAATACCAAAGGTATTGAATGACCCTAAACCTTGAGACCTAGACATCATGATGACAAGGTCAATAAGGAATAAAGTAGGGTGAGATAAGGGCTAAAAAAATCATAAATTCTAATTTTTATTCCTCAATAAATAGGTTTTGGGATCTATTTTATTTTCTTATTTTTATACCTCAAATTAATAAACTTTGAACACGAAACTTTCGGATAAAATACATAGAAAATACAAAATTTATTTCACATAAAAATAATGCGTGGTGTGCCCTAAACACTCAGAATAAAAATCTGCATTGAAAACTTTCCAGACCTGTATCTTCTCCATATGAAGATACAAGAGGTGTTTCTTTGGTAGCGCCTTCGTGAATACGTCTGCATGCTGAAAATCGATGGAGATGTGTCGAGTAGTGATCTTCCCTCCTCGTACAACATCACGAACAAAGCGGCAATCAATCTCAATGTGCTTTGTCCGCTCATGGAAAGTAAGATTCGTAGCAATGTATGTAGCAGACTTATCATAATACGGAGGAACATGAGTAGTGACATCTATTGAAATCTAGAATACGGAAGCGGAATAGATAAACATAGCAAGAAACAAGAAAGAATAAACATGAATGCGGGATTTTACGTGGAACCCTACTCCTTAAGGAGCAGGATGAAAACACAGAAGAAGACTTCAAAGGGACGTATATTTCTATTGAACTTTCTCAATGAGTACAGAGCGTGTGGGGCTCCTTATATAGCCCCACAGACAACTTAGAGTCCCACAGCTTCGCCTTCGTGAATACGTCTGCAAGCTGAAAATCGATGGAGATGTGTGGAGTAGTGATCTTCCCTCCTCGTACAACATCACGAACAAAGCGGCAATCAATCTCAATGTGCTTTGTCCGCTCATGGAAAGTAAGATTCGTAGCAATGTATGTGGCAGACTTATCATAATACGGAGGAACATGAGTAGTGACATCTATTGAAATCTAGATAGCGGAAGCGGAATAGATAAACATAGCAAGAAACAAGAAAGAATAAACATGAATGCGGGAATTTACGTGGAACCCTACTCCTTAAGGAGCAGGATGAAAACACAGAAGAAGACCTCAAAGGGACGTATATTTCTATTGAACTTTCTCAATGAGTACAGAGCGTGTGGGGCTCCTTATGTAGACCCACAGAGAACTTAGAGTCCCACAGATAGTAGACGTGGGACTAAACATGAGTGGGTGGTAATTGGATCCTGGAGAGATCCAATTACCACTCTATTACATTCTCTAACACTACCCTTCAAGCCGGAGCTGAGAAAGCTGCAACTTGCAATAAAAAGAAAAAGGTAAGGTATACATCGCATCTTCACACGATACATCTGAGAAAAATACATGCCTGCTGTTAGAAGTCCTCGTTTGAGGACGGGTCTACGACTTTCAGGTCGTCGGAACATATTCTTCGCAATGCTTGTAGAGTCACTGCGATACCAGGTCAACAGAATGTATCTATGTCTTTTCTAGAGAAGAGTTGCAATAGAAGAAGAAAGATCAACATGGAGTAGTAGTTGGGGATAGAGACATCCGATGAAGAAGTCGATGCTCGGTGAAGACATATGATAGCGATGTAAGTCCGAAGTGTCGGTTTATCAGTCGGAGATGAGCAATAGAAGTCATGTAGTACATTTCAAGAATAAGGGTATTGTGAACCCCTCAGGATCCGGGTACCCGTTTACGCGCAATTCGCAATATTTCATTCACAATTATATCGCACAAGTTGTAAAAATACAGGGAAATTTTTTTTTTTTGTTTCGCGACTATGACATTCATTCTCAATCACATGACCACAAGTAAAAGAGACAGACATCACCAAAATTTCTTTTCATTAATATTCATATCTATTTACAACATGTACAAGCATATTCCATGTACAACATATATCCCAAAATGTGACAAAAGAGATAGCATTCACATCATTATCTGAACAAAAACTAAGACAAAGTAAACCATACCGTCGGGTGTACACTATATCTCCTGGAAGCATGTATGTACTGAGCGGCTACTAAACTGCAGGCTGTTTGCCTGCCACACACAATAGGAAGAAAAGGCGTCAGCGGTTGCTGGTACCTCCCAAAAACTTATATAAAATTAACGGGCATTTATTATTTACAAAAGAAACAAGCAGAAAGGCGAGAGCAACTCAAATTAAGATTTAATTCTACTTGCAAATGAAAACGGTTTTTCAGGTTACTTGTAAGCATCTCAAATGTTCGTAATGCATTTCTAATAACTTTCCCCTGAACCCGGCATTTCCCATATGTAACCTTATTTCGATAGCAGTTGTGTAATCATGAGTGTGTGAGGGGGAATGCATATATCATTTTCTTTAGAGATTATGTTGGTGAGTGAAAAATGGAAAAGTTGAGATTGTAGAGATCTATTAATTTATTTAAATTCTTGGGTAGAGAGAATGGTCTTTTGATCTTAACTTCTCAAATTCTCAACTTCAACGTTTCAGATATAGCTCCAGATGTTGTAGATGTAGATATGGATGATCTAGATATAGAATCGCCAAGTCTGTTTGGCGAAGTAACTCAAGCGGTGAAGAAGCCTGCAAATGGCTCTTCCGTCTCGCCCTCTAGTTGGAAGGCCGGTCCAATAGAGGGATAGGTCTATTCTCCAACTACGCCACTGAGACGGGTGAGAGAGACTCCCTAGAAAAGTCGCTCTAGAAAAACAGCCCGACTAGTACGGACAGACGAGCTCGTACGTAAAAACTGAAAACCAAGGATCCCCCGCCTGGGTATCCTAAAAGACAGGGTCAACGGAACTGGTCTAAAGTTAGGATCCCAACGAGGCGTAAAAACACTGCGAGCTCGCGTAAAAACCGAAATGGGACTGGGATCCTAGACCCGCGCACTTGGCGGCCGCTGCCCAAACTGGGCTTCCTTTCTTCCGCCCAGGTGAGGGTCACCGCCCCCTCGCACGATCAGGTGAAGAGTCACCATGACCGGCATAATTAATTGACTTCATTGATTCACTGGTTTCTTTCTTCTTTTGGTAACTCGACTTACTATCAATCCTTTCTGTGGATGATTTACAGATCTAGGTCTTTTAATCAACGATCTTATTGTTGGTAATGTATTCCTAAAATATTAATTTATATGGATGATCGGTACTTATTAATTATAAGTCATCACTTGATGTTTATCAAATCATCCATTTATGTTAACACTTATTAATAAGTTAAATGGTGTCCCATCTTGATGCTTTGACCGGCAAAGTCCTTAATCTAAGTTAGTAGAGTATATCTAAAAGATTAATTCATGTAGATGATCCGTCTTTGAAGTCTTATGTTATTATTTCTAATCATAAGTTTAGCAACTATTCATTGGATCTGACTTTGAATCTTAAACGCATGATAATCACCCTCAATCTCCAAATATTATAATGTGGACTGAAACTGAGTCTTAGAATATACATACAATAACAACCCCTTTATGCTTCACTTACTAGTGTTCATTGCATTCCATATATCTAGACACCTCGACGTGATCGAAAGGACCGATCAACTCAAAACTATATATTAGAGAATGGGTGCCTATCTTAGAATGATTTTAGTTAAACCATTTGTTGCTGTTCATCTGACAGGAATTTGATCTTCCTCCTGTGATTGAATATAACCAGAGTTTGAATTTCACAAGTTGGATTAAGTAAATATATATATATTAAACCGGTTTAGATGTGTTTCAATTGTTGTTAAGGGTTATGGAATCTAACTAGTTCAAAATTTCATTGTTTCATTTTTTTTTGTATGACTAGCTATTTTTAATTTAAAGACCATGAACATGCCTGGCTGTTAGGATTATTAAATGTTATAATGCATAAAAGCCTGCTTGATCCTATGCTCAGTGCTTCTTCGTCGAGCTCCAAGGGTAAATACATAAAAACATCTCCCTTTATTTTTCCTTCTTCATTGTCAACAGTGAAGGGATTGCCTAGAGTAATACACCAAATCCATAGTATTCATCAGTGAAAACAAGCTTGATGATGGGAGAAAATGTCTATGAAAAGTTTGATATTAAAATTGATTTTAAATAGGGACCTTTAAAATGACTTAACTTTACAGTATATACTGTTATGGTTTTGATTGCATGGGTTTCCACTGAAAAGGGTACTTAAAAATATCAAAATAGCAACTAAATCAAGTATTTCGTATGCTTATAATATTTGTTCTGGCATGATGTATGTAGCAATACTTTACCTAAATAACTAGTATTTAACTTGCTTTTACATGAATACATATAGATATCCTAAATTTTAATATGTATCCAATAATTATTGACGTGATTTGTAACTTAATCAAACACAGACCACCGAATGCTTATGACTATTATATTGTATGAAATACCAAATAACATATTGATATAAAAAAAATACACAATTCCAAAAGGAATAACTTCTCTGATTAAAAATGGCTCACCCATTTTATTTTGTGCAAGTTACAGGGTGACCCTTTTTGAGTATCTTAGTTGGAATCCATTGAAACAATATCCACTGTTCTCTCCCAAGTTCTGTTTGAAAATTATTAAGAAGCATAACAAATACCATAATCAACATGTGCATACCAAACACATGCCAGACACTACTTACGAAGCAACAAAGTGAGAGATAAGACCTTGACACCCTTTGTGATTCTCAAGATGAACGCAAGGGTTAAACTTGTACAAGCAACTACAAATGTTGCATCGTCTCAACAGGGCCAGAAATCTATATTTCAGGAGTACGATTCTACTCAAGAAATTTACATAGTGAACATGTAAACCCCAGGTGCCCCAACTTTCAAAACATAAAATGTGTGGAAAATAAGTATGGCATCAAAAGAAAAGGGTTTAACTTATACATGCATGGCAGCAAAGAGAAGGAAAATAGGATTGTACCTCTTTGGGTTCTTCAAATTGGGAGATAGAACTCAACATGCAGTGGCTGTGATGGTTTGTAGCTGCAGTTGGAGAGAGTAGCAGGACCTTGCAGCAAGAAGGAGAAGAGAAGAATGGCTCCTTCGGTGGAAGGGTTGGAGGGGTTTTGGGAATATGGGGAGAAAATAGGAAAGCAATAGGGGGTTTATATAGAAATAGGAATGGGGTTTTGCCACAGCCGAGTGGAGAAGAGGTACTGCCAACTGGCAGTCCTGGAAAGTAGCAGAGTCTGCTGCCTTTATTCATTCATTTATTTATTTTTTTTTTAAAACAACCTTATTTTTACATATTTCAGGTTGACCGTAATCGCGCATCAAGCGTCGGATTTTGGCGCGAAGTATCTCGTTTTAATCGTCTCTGAATGACGGTTAAAATGAGTATAATATTGATATACTTTCGGTTGGGTTTTGAACCCCCGAAATTTTCGGATTCGGTTTTTGTTTAAGATTAAATTTTGTGATTTAAAAATATCATATGACCTCCGATTGACGAACGGTCGATTCCGTTGGTCTCGTGTCGTCGAATCGGATCTAATGACGGTCTCGGTTCGTTTCGCGGTTTCCGAATTTGCGTCGCGGCTTTTCACGGCGCGCTCTACGAAACGACCGATTTTTGATAGATTTCACCCGAACAACTTTTGATTTACTACCAATTGGTCGTTTTAGGTTGGTTAGTATTGGCCGACAATGTTTTTGGGTTCATTAGACCCAAAATCGGACGACTTCGGGTTTGATTGGAAACCGGATGCTACAAATATAAAAACCTCAAAGGGAGTCTCGTCCTCGAGACTCGAGTTAAGGCTATTCTGTGACTTGTTTAAATTTCATATGTCCATAAAAACCTCAAAGGGTTTTGAACCCATAAAAACCTCAAAGGGAAAACAAGCCATATATTTATAATGTGTTTAATTACAAAAGCTTGTTTTGACGGTTACATCAAAATAGCTGCGGGTATCGTGCCCGCATGTCGGCTTCAGTCTCCCATGTCGCTTCCTTGACGCCGTGTCGGTGCCACAAAACCTTGACCAATGAAATCTCTTTGCTGCGAAGCTTCTTCATAGCACGATCAAGTATCCGGACAGGCTTCTCCTCGTAGGTCAGATCCGGCTCTACATCAAGATTCTCGTAACTGATGACGTGCCGAGGGTCGTGGACATATTTCCTCAGATTGGATATGTGGAAAACATCATGAATAGCTGAAAGATGTGGAGGAAGGGCTACTCGGTATGCCACTTTCCCCACTCTAGCCAGAATCTCAAAAGGTCCAACATATCGTGGCGCCAACTTGCCACGAACACCGAATCTCTGCACTCCTTTCATGGGAGATACTCGCAAAAATACCCAATCTCCAACCTAAAATCGATAGGAGTGTTATTAATATGAGATTAAGTTGAACACATATATATTATAATTGAGTGGATGAGGAGAAATTAATTAGATTACCTGAAACTCTAAATTTCTCCTCCGACGGTCTGCATAACTCTTCTGGCGACTTTGTGCCGTCAGAAGTCTCCGTCTCACAAGATCAACAGCTCTCGCAGTCTCCTCCAAGAGATCCACGGAATACAAAGCATGATCACCTACCTCACGCCAACTGAGAGGTGTGAGGCATCTCCGCCCGTATAGGGCCTCGAATGGTGCCATGCCAATACTGGAGTGATAGCTGTTGTTGTACGTGAATTCCACCAAGGGCAAATGGTCCTTCCAGGACCCTTTCCACTCCAAAGTGCATGCGCGAAGTAGATCCTCAAGCGTCTGAATGGTGCGCTCACTCTGCCCGTCAGTCTGTGGATGATATGCAGAACTCATCTTCAGCTCTGTCTGTAGTGCTGACATGAACTGATGCCAATAATGAGATGTAAATCTCGAATCCCTGTCAGACACCACCTCACGTGGTATACCATGTAGTCTGATGATGTTCTGTACATACAGCTTGGCCAATCTGGATGGAGTGTAAGTCGTGTGGACAGGTATGAAATGGGCTGACTTGGTCAACCTATCAACAACGACCCATATAGAATCATGGCCACCTGGTGTCTTCGGCAGATCTGTAACAAAATCCATAGAAATGCTCTCCCACTTCCACTCGGGAATGGGGAGAGACTGCAGTAATCCTGGCGGTCTCCTGTGCTCAGCCTTGACCATCTGACAGGTCATGCATCTGCTAACATGTAGCGCCACATCGCGCTTCATCCCATCCCACCAGAAATGTCGACGCAGATCACGGTACATCTTCGTACTGCCTGGATGGATAGATAACCGTGAACTGTGTGCCTCGTCCAAAATGTCTCTGCGAAGCTGCTCATCATTGGGTACAACGACCCGTCCTGCTTTCCATAAAATAGACTCTATCACAACAAAGTCGTCAAATTCGTCCTTGACGGCGCGCATGTATCTATCATGAATCCAAGGATCGGTATTCTGGCCCTCAACAATACGATCCCAAAGACTGCTGTATCGTGGAGGCACGGCGGTAGAAATGGATGCGCTCTCCTGAGGGTGCCAATCGGTCAAAGCTGCAAGCGTATCCCACGTGTATAGCCAGTTCGCCGTACCATCAGCATGCGCTCTCCTGCTAAGTGCATCAGCCACCACGTTTCCCTTACCGGGATGGTAAGAGATCGTGCAATCATAATCCTTCAGCAGCTCGAGCCATCTACGCTGTCTCATATTCAACTCCTTCTGATCAAAGATGTACTTTAGGCTCTTATGATCTGTGAAAATCTCGAAGTTCACCCCATATAGATAGTGGCGCCAGATTTTCAAGGCGAAGACAACTGCCGCCAACTCTAAGTCATGTGTGGGGTAGTTCCGCTCGTGCGGTCTCAACTGCCGTGATGCGTAAGCAATCACCTGTCCTCTCTGCATCAACACTGCTCCCAGACCTTCTCCAGATGCATCCGTGTAGACTGCATAGTCCTGAGTGCCTGAAGGAAGAGCGAGAATAGGTGCTGTAGTCAACCCCTCCTTCAGCGTCTGGAAGGCCTGCTCACATGAATCGTCCCAAATGAATGGAACTCCCTTCTGCGTCAATCGTGTCAATGGACGGACGATGCGTGAAAATCCGCTGACAAAGCGTCTGTAATAGCCCGCTAATCCTAGGAAGCTCCGAATCTGTGTAACAGTCTTGGGCTGCTCCCAAGACATAACTGCATCTATCTTCGCAGGATCAACCGCGATACCTGCTCCAGAAATGATGTGCCCCAAAAATGAGACCTGGGATAACCAGAACTCACACTTGCTCAACTTGGCATATAGCTTGTGCTCCCGCAATGTATCTAAGACAATCCGTAGATCATTCGCATGATCCCATTCATTCCGTGAATAGATGAGCACATCATCGATGAACACCACTACAAACCTGTCCAAGTATGGACGGAAGATACGGTTCATCATATCCATGAAAGCCGCAGGTGCATTGGTGAGCCCAAACGGCATCACCACAAACTCGTAGTGTCCATAGCGAGTCCTGAAGGCTGTCTTCGGAATATCCGACTCGCGAATCCTCAGCTGATGGTAACCTGAGCGAAGATCGATCTTCGAGAAAACCGAAGATCCCTGGAGCTGGTCAAACAAATCATCGATACGTGGCAAGGGATAACGGTTCTTCACCGTTCTCTTGTTCAGCTGCCTGTAATCGATGCATAACCTCATGGATCCATCCTTCTTCTTGACAAATAGAACCGGAGCACCCCAAGGTGAAGTGCTCGGCCTCACGAATCCCAAGTCAAGCAACTCCTGCAACTGCACCTTCAGCTCTCTCAACTCGGCTGGTGCCATGCGATATGGTGCCATAGAGATCGGCTGTGTATCTGGCAACAATGTAATCTCGAACTCAATCTCCCTCTCAGGAGGTAGCCCTGGTAACTCATCAGGAAATACGTCAGGGTATTCTGAGACTACTCGGATGTCCTGTATCATCGGCTCCTGATCAGACACCTCTCGAACAAAAGCAAGGTAAGAATCGCAACCCTGATCAACAAGTCGCTGGGCTCGCAATACTGAAATGTACTCCATGGTGGAGTCATGTGTAGTACCCTCAAAGGTGAACTCGGGTAGATCTGGAATCCTGAAGACAACCGTCTTCCTAAAGCAATCAACAAGTGCATGATGAGTGGATAACCAATCCATGCCCAATATCAAGTCGAACTCATCAAGCTGCAGAAGTAGGCAATCTGCGATCATCTCATGACCTCCTATCAGTATGGGCAAGTGCCTGACTATCAGAGATATGACAAATAACTGGCCACCTGGCCCTCGGATGTGATATGGAGACGATAGCGTCTCTGCAACTCTATCTAAAGAAACAAGCAATCTCGAAGCAAGGAAAGAGTGTGTCGCGCCGGAATCAAATAAAACATGGAAAGGTCGGCCCAAGACTGAGACCATACCTTTCACTACAGTAGCCGCTGAACGTGCCTGCTCCTCAGTAACGGCATGTAACTGTCCCTGCCTGGCTGATGCAGCACTAGAACCTGCCACACTCTGCGTCTGTCTCTGCTGCTGCGGTCGCCTGAAGTTGGAGTTCCTGCCACGGAAACTCCCTGAACGCTGTGTCTGAGGCTGTGGCTGAGAAGGCTGTGGCTGAGGCTCGCCAGAAGCATGTGGGCACTGTGCTCGGTAATGTCCCCACTCGTGACATCGGTAGCACCGGACTGGTCGAGTAGAGGGAGTAGCTGTGTCCGTGCTCCGAGCTGGTCCTGCAGGTGGTCTATCTGCTCGCTGCGACCCAGATGGTCGAGCGGACTCTGTACCTCGTCCGGCAAGTGCTCCTCCTAGAGTAGTCGATGGAGAAGAGCGAGCACTGCCAGAGAATGTCGAACCTGTAGGTCGGAACCGTCTGGCTGACCTCTGCTGCTGAAACGGTCGACGTATCGGCCCAAAATATCGTCGCGGTCTAGGCGGTGCTCCAGACGAGCTCCCGTAACGTCTCCCTCTGATGTCCTCGAACTTCTCCGCAGCATCGGTAGCCTCGGAGATAGAAGTGATGTGTAGTCCAGCCAGCTTCTCCTGCACCTCCTCTCGCATGCCGCCAATGAACTTCTACAGATTCTCCTCTGGAAATGCGCCAGCTGCTCGTGTGTGTCGTGACAACTCTGTATATCTGATAAAGTAATCCCGGGCCGTCATCTGTCCCTGACGAAGCTCTGCAAACAATCGGCGCTGGGACTCCCTCCACTTCGCAGAAAAGAAGTGGGCTCTGAACTTCGTCACAAAATCGTTCCAAGTAGGCTCTCGGCCTAACTCGGACACTACGGCCATCCACCATCGCTCGGCGAAGTCTATCAGTGAGTACTCTACGAAAGATAGCCACGTGTTTCGTGGCGCATTAATTGCCCTGAGCACTTTCATTACTCTCATCAGCCACTGCTCAGCGTCATCTGGTGGACCTGTGCCCTCGAACAAGGGTATGTTGGCCCGCTGATAGGAAGTGAAGACTGACTGGTGCCTGTGAATGGCTGCAAACTCGTGTGCATCCTCGTCAGCAAGGTCAACAGGGTCCTGCTCCCTGTCTAAGTCTGCATCCCCCTCAGCTCCATGCTCTGGAATGTCCTCTAGTGGATCATCAGGATGAGGCTGCTCCACCTCAACGGACTGGTGCTGGTCCTGTCGTATCCCATCCTGAGATGGATGGTACGTGAAATCTGACAGATCCTCAAATCTCATCTCTATGTCCGTCTGCCTGTCAGCAATCTCGGTCTGCTGGGCCAATATCTGCTCCTGCTGGCCTCTCATAGCAGCCTGCTGCTGCTGAAGATCAGTAAGTGCGCTCAGTATGCGTGCCAGCTGATCAGAAGTATCCTGACCTGGTCGAGATGCCATGGCTCTGCATAAGAACCATAATTAGTCATAGAAATGCCCTAAACAGATATAAATGCTTTTCTCTTCTTGGGATATAAGATGAAAATTAATGAAATTGGTGACATCTGTGGTTATTGGATATGAATGTCATATTTCCCTTCTCGAACTCACGACAAGTCGGTAGACTGTCGCTATTCGAGATCTTAATGCGATCGGAATTGTAATATCGCGAATGTGCGTATCGGGGTACCACTGCTCTGATACCAAACTGTGAACCCCTCAGGATCCGGGTACCCGTTTACGCGCAATTCGCAATATTTCATTCACAATTATATCGCACAAGTTGTAAAAATACAGGGAATTTTTTTTTTTTGTTTCGCGACTATGACATTCATTCTCAATCACATGACCACAAGTAAAAGAGACAGACATCACCAAAATTTCTTTTCATTAATATTCATATCTATTTACAACATGTACAAGCATATTCCATGTACAACATATATCCCAAAATGTGACAAAAGAGATAGCATTCACATCATTATCTGAACAAAAACTAAGACAAAGTAAACCATACCGTCGGGTGTACACTATATCTCCTGGAAGCATGTATGTACTGAGCGGCTACTAAACTGCAGGCTGTTTGCCTGCCACACACAATAGGAAGAAAAGGCGTCAGCGGTTGCTGGTACCTCCCAAAAACTTATATAAAATTAACGGGCATTTATTATTTACAAAAGAAACAAGCAGAAAGGCGAGAGCAACTCAAATTAAGATTTAATTCTACTTGCAAATGAAAACGGTTTTTCAGGTTACTTGTAAGCATCTCAAATGTTCGTAATGCATTTCTAATAACTTTCCCCTGAACCCGGCATTTCCCATATGTAACCTTATTTCGATAGCAGTTGTGTAATCATGAGTGTGTGAGGGGGAATGCATATATCATTTTCTTTAGAGATTATGTTGGTGAGTGAAAAATGGAAAAGTTGAGATTGTAGAGATCTATTAATTTATTTAAATTCTTGGGTAGAGAGAATGGTCTTTTGATCTTAACTTCTCAAATTCTCAACTTCAACGTTTCAGATATAGCTCCAGATGTTGTAGATGTAGATATGGATGATCTAGATATAGAATCGCCAAGTCTGTTTGGCGAAGTAACTCAAGCGGTGAAGAAGCCTGCAAATGGCTCTTCCGTCTCGCCCTCTAGTTGGAAGGCCGGTCCAATAGAGGGATAGGTCTATTCTCCAACTACGCCACTGAGACGGGTGAGAGAGACTCCCTAGAAAAGTCGCTCTAGAAAAACAGCCCGACTAGTACGGACAGACGAGCTCGTACGTAAAAACTGAAAACCAAGGATCCCCCGCCTGGGTATCCTAAAAGACAGGGTCAGCGGAACTGGTCTAAAGTTAGGATCCCAACGAGGCGTAAAAACACTGCGAGCTCGCGTAAAAACCGAAATGGGACTGGGATCCTAGACCCGCGCACTTGGCGGCCGCTGCCCAAACTGGGCTTCCTTTCTTCCGCCCAGGTGAGGGTCACCGCCCCCTCGCACGATCAGGTGAAGAGTCACCATGACCGGCATAATTAATTGACTTCATTGATTCACTGGTTTCTTTCTTCTTTTGGTAACTCGACTTACTATCAATCCTTTCTGTGGATGATTTACAGATCTAGGTCTTTTAATCAACGATCTTATTGTTGGTAATGTATTCCTAAAATATTAATTTATATGGATGATCGGTACTTATTAATTATAAGTCATCACTTGATGTTTATCAAATCATCCATTTATGTTAACACTTATTAATAAGTTAAATGGTGTCCCATCTTGATGCTTTGACCGGCAAAGTCCTTAATCTAAGTTAGTAGAGTATATCTAAAAGATTAATTCATGTAGATGATCCGTCTTTGAAGTCTTATGTTATTATTTCTAATCATAAGTTTAGCAACTATTCATTGGATCTGACTTTGAATCTTAAACGCATGATAATCACCCTCAATCTCCAAATATTATAATGTGGACTGAAACTGAGTCTTAGAATATACATACAATAACAACCCCTTTATGCTTCACTTACTAGTGTTCATTGCATTCCATATATCTAGACACCTCGACGTGATCGAAAGGACCGATCAACTCAAAACTATATATTAGAGAATGGGTGCCTATCTTAGAATGATTTTAGTTAAACCATTTGTTGCTGTTCATCTGACAGGAATTTGATCTTCCTCCTGTGATTGAATATAACCAGAGTTTGAATTTCACAAGTTGGATTAAGTAAATATATATATATTAAACCGGTTTAGATGTGTTTCAATTGTTGTTAAGGGTTATGGAATCTAACTAGTTCAAAATTTCATTGTTTCATTTTTTTTTGTATGACTAGCTATTTTTAATTTAAAGACCATGAACATGCCTGGCTGTTAGGATTATTAAATGTTATAATGCATAAAAGCCTGCTTGATCCTATGCTCAGTGCTTCTTCGTCGAGCTCCAAGGGTAAATACATAAAAACATCTCCCTTTATTTTTCCTTCTTCATTGTCAACAGTGAAGGGATTGCCTAGAGTAATACACCAAATCCATAGTATTCATCAGTGAAAACAAGCTTGATGATGGGAGAAAATGTCTATGAAAAGTTTGATATTAAAATTGATTTTAAATAGGGACCTTTAAAATGACTTAACTTTACAGTATATACTGTTATGGTTTTGATTGCATGGGTTTCCACTGAAAAGGGTACTTAAAAATATCAAAATAGCAACTAAATCAAGTATTTCGTATGCTTATAATATTTGTTCTGGCATGATGTATGTAGCAATACTTTACCTAAATAACTAGTATTTAACTTGCTTTTACATGAATACATATAGATATCCTAAATTTTAATATGTATCCAATAATTATTGACGTGATTTGTAACTTAATCAAACACAGACCACCGAATGCTTATGACTATTATATTGTATGAAATACCAAATAACATATTGATATAAAAAAAATACACAATTCCAAAAGGAATAACTTCTCTGATTAAAAATGGCTCACCCATTTTATTTTGTGCAAGTTACAGGGTGACCCTTTTTGAGTATCTTAGTTGGAATCCATTGAAACAATATCCACTGTTCTCTCCCAAGTTCTGTTTGAAAATTATTAAGAAGCATAACAAATACCATAATCAACATGTGCATACCAAACACATGCCAGACACTACTTACGAAGCAACAAAGTGAGAGATAAGACCTTGACACCCTTTGTGATTCTCAAGATGAACGCAAGGGTTAAACTTGTACAAGCAACTACAAATGTTGCATCGTCTCAACAGGGCCAGAAATCTATATTTCAGGAGTACGATTCTACTCAAGAAATTTACATAGTGAACATGTAAACCCCAGGTGCCCCAACTTTCAAAACATAAAATGTGTGGAAAATAAGTATGGCATCAAAAGAAAAGGGTTTAACTTATACATGCATGGCAGCAAAGAGAAGGAAAATAGGATTGTACCTCTTTGGGTTCTTCAAATTGGGAGATAGAACTCAACATGCAGTGGCTGTGATGGTTTGTAGCTGCAGTTGGAGAGAGTAGCAGGACCTTGCAGCAAGAAGGAGAAGAGAAGAATGGCTCCTTCGGTGGAAGGGTTGGAGGGGTTTTGGGAATATGGGGAGAAAATAGGAAAGCAATAGGGGGTTTATATAGAAATAGGAATGGGGTTTTGCCACAGCCGAGTGGAGAAGAGGTACTGCCAACTGGCAGTCCTGGAAAGTAGCAGAGTCTGCTGCCTTTATTCATTCATTTATTTTTTTTTTTTTAAAACAACCTTATTTTTACATATTTCAGGTTGACCGTAATCGCGCATCAAGCGTCGGATTTTGGCGCGAAGTATCTCGTTTTAATCGTCTCTGAATGACGGTTAAAATGAGTATAATATTGATATACTTTCGGTTGGGTTTTGAACCCCCGAAATTTTCGGATTCGGTTTTTGTTTAAGATTAAATTTTGTGATTTAAAAATATCATATGACCTCCGATTGACGAACGGTCGATTCCGTTGGTCTCGTGTCGTCGAATCGGATCTAATGACGGTCTCGGTTCGTTTCGCGGTTTCCGAATTTGCGTCGCGGCTTTTCACGGCGCGCTCTACGAAACGACCGATTTTTGATAGATTTCACCCGAACAACTTTTGATTTACTACCAATTGGTCGTTTTAGGTTGGTTAGTATTGGCCGACAATGTTTTTGGGTTCATTAGACCCAAAATCGGACGACTTCGGGTTTGATTGGAAACCGGATGCTACAGGTATGTCCTCTCTTACTCCCCCCTTTCTCCCATACTTGATAGAATAAGAACATGGTTTATCAAGTTGGGAGAAACCAATGAATAGCATGCATTTTTTTGTGCTTCCTCTTTTTTTGCACAATTCATAATTTTTTGTAGCTGTTTTCCTTTTTTTCTCGGCTATTCTCCTTTTTTTTGGTACGATAGTTTTTTAAATACTAAGAGGCCCAATTGGGATGTCAATGTATTATACATAGCAAACATTATTTCACCTTCGAACTTAGGGTTCCAGAAGAACCCAAAGGTAAATGTGCCGCCACATACAGCTTGGGAGAAAGAAATAATGTGAAGTTTGGATCATTACACGAGGAGGTTGCGCTGCCGCTTGCGATGTCGTCGAGATGCACTGGAGATGAGGATGACGAGGCTTGGAGGTGCGTGTCTTCGAGATAGAGGATTCAACAGAGATGCAACCTATAGATTACTGCGCATGAAGAGGACATTGCTAGAGATCTCGAGGGGTGCGACTAGTGAGCATCGCCTGGAGGGGATGCCCTTGGCATGACCTCAAATTTCAGCGAAATCCAGTCGAATATCAATATCTAGTCGAAATTGATATTCGACCGAAATGACCAAAATATGGAGGCCCTAGTTAAAAAAATGACCGAAATGATCGAAATCTCGATTGAAATGCGACTGAAATTCGATCGAAATTCCGTTTTGGCCAATCATCGAAATGGTGTCCGAAACTGACATTTAAGGCCTTGGTCTGTGGAGATGAACAAGAACCACCATCGACTTAGGTTGCTGGAAAAGTATAATGACAAGATCATGGGGAGCCTAGAACTGTGGAATCGTGCGATCTTCATGGCGGAGTATGGAGGGAGAGTATCATCGTCCCTTCACGGATCTCGATGATGATGGTTGAGGCTTGTAGCCTCGGTGAAGTGATTTCTAGAGAACAATAGTTGAGGAAATGCTCATGGGGAACTGCGGCTGCAGATCGGAGATTGTTGGGAAAAATAGAAGAAGTGTTTATTCCATCAGCCCTAGGCTCTCTTATATAGGAGAGTAGCCTATGGGTAAATCACATAAAGCATACGGCAGAAAAGAAAAATAACAGAGAAATACAAAGGAAACTAATATATGTTTACACTCCCCCTCAAGATGGAGCATAGATATCAATCATGCTCAGCTTGGATGCATACTTCTGAAATGGGCCTCGTAGTAATGCCTTGGTGAATATATCTGCAGTTTGATTCTCTGAACTAACATGGGATGTAGCAATGAATCCCTTCTGAATCATGTCACGTATGAAGTGACAGTCGACTTCAATGTGCTTAGTTCGCTCATGGAATGTTGGATTGTTTGCAATGAACAAGGCTGCCTGATTGTCACATTCTAAGGTCATAGGAAGTGGGACTTCTATACATAAATCTGTAAGCACAACCTTTACCCACATCATTTCTGTGCTAACCTGAGCCGTAGCCCTGTATTCAGATTCAACACTAGACCTGGCTACCACAGTTTGTTTTTTGCTCCTCCATGAGATTAGAGAATCTCTAACGTAAACCGCAAACCCAGAGGTGGACTTCCTGTCCTTGGGACAACCTGCATAGTCTGCATCTGCACATGCTGAGATAGAGATCACCTTGCCTTTCTTAAATAGCAAACCCGCACCTGGAGATGATTTGAGGTACCTGAGTATCATATGTATAGCATCCATATGAACCGGACGTGGTTGCTCCATGAACTGGCTCACACGACTCACTGCAAAGGATATATCGGGTCTAGTGATCGTGACATACAACAATTTGCCCACCAGTTCTCTGTATCTTCTCCTGTCCACCTCCTCTGTATCATCATCATATAGCTTCATACTGGGGTCCATTGGTGTTGTAGCAGGCCAGCACCCGAGCATTCCTGTTTCACTCAACAGGTCCGTAACATATTTTCTCTGCGACATTACTAGCCCATACGGATTTCTGGCAAACTCCAGCCCCAGAAAATATCTAAGGACTCCAAGATCCTTAGTAACAAATTCGCTACCAACATTTCTTTCGCCTTCTTTATTCCTTGTGCATCATCTCCTGTAATCAAGATGTCATCTACATAGACCATGATTGCAATAATACCTCTTGAAGTCTTCTGTACAAACAAGGAATGATCAGCATTAGAGCGTTTGTATCCTTATTTTTCAAAGAGGTCTGAGAGCTTCTGAAACCATGCTCTGGGGCTCTGCTTAAGGCCATAGATAGCTTTATGAAGTCTGCACACCTTGGAACACTCCCCCTCAACAGCAAAATCGGGTGGCTGTTGTATGTAGACTTCCTCCTGTAAGTCACCATATAAGAACACATTCTTCACATCCAACTGATATAGCGGCCACTCACGAGTAACCGCAACTGACAGCAAGATCCTTAGGGTAGAATGACGGGCTACTAGCGAGAATGTATCAAGATAGTCCACCCCGTATGTCTGTGTAAATCCACGAGCAACCAGGCGAGCCTTGTATCTGTCAATATTGCCATCTGCATTCTGCGTGACTGTAAATACCCACTTGCAGTTCACTGGGGACACATCTGTAGGCATAGGAACTAGACTCCAAGTTCCTCTAGATTGAAGTGCTGCCATTTCTTCCTCCATTGCTAGACGCCATCTACTATCCTTCAGAGCGTCTTGGTAATTCCGTGGAATATCTACAGCTGACAAAGCGACCACAAAGTTCCTGAAATCCCCAGATAGTCGTTCAAATGACACAGAAGTTGCTAAAGGATATGTGGCACAGCTCCGCTTCGATTTGCGTATAGCAATAGGAACATCTAAATCAACTGTGTCCTCATCTGTCCTCTGCAACACATCCTGCTCAGAAACATCATTAGATCCTTCAAGAGTAATATCTTCAGAACATACTTTAGGCCTGCGGGTATAATGAAATGGTAGTGGTGAAACAGGGATGGTAATAGGAGCTGGTGGTGGTGGTGGTGGTACTGGTGGTGGTGGTGTCATATAGATGGCATCGGTAGTAACTGGGGGTAGCGACTGATCAGCTGAGGATGAAAAATACATTACGGATTCAAAAAATGTAACATCTGCACTAACAAGATACCGCCTGCGCAATGGATCATAGCACTTGTACCCCTTTTGAGTTCTGGAGTACCCAACAAACACACACTTGACAGCCCTAGGAGAGAGCTTGTCAGTACTGTGTGGGCTTTAAATCAAGACTCTTCCCCGGGGCCTGATGGGTTCTCCGTCGCTTTTTATCGCGACTTTTGGGAGACTGTTGCGGGGGACGTCATGGAAGTCATCTCAGAATTTTGTTCGGGTAACTTCGGCTTTGATTGCATCAATCGGGCTAATATTGTTCTAATTCCTAAAAAAGAACCGGCGATGCGTATTGAGGATTTTCGGCCTATTTCGGTCTCCAATGGAATCTACCTTATCGTGGCAAAAATTTTGGCCACGCGTCTGTCTCGGGTTCTGGATGGCCTTATCTCTCCGGTTCAAGCAGCGTTCATAAAAGGGAGGCAAATCGCTGACTGCATTGTCGTGGCGTCCGAAAAGGCGACGGATTGGAAAAAAGAAAAAAAGAAGGGGGTGCTATGGAAAATTGATTTTGCTAAGGCTTATGATTGCCTCGATTGGAGCTTCCTATGGTATGTTTTGCGTAGACGGGGTTTCCCAAACTTATGGATCTCTTGGATGCGTAGATGCATCTCCACGGCTTCGCTTTCTGTGATGATCAATGGACGGTCGGTTGGTGGATCTTTTCAGCCTCGCAGGGGGGTGCGTCAGGGCTGCCCTCTTGCGCCCCTCCTCTTCGTTTTGGCCTCTGATGTGCTGGCGCGAATGGTGTACCGCGTAATTGACGCGGGGCTTACTAATGGGTTCCGCAAGGGAGATGTTTGCGTGCCCTTGATCCAGTTCGCTGACGATACGATTTGCTTCATTGAGGGCGGTCCGGAGGAGGTTTCCGGTATGGCCAATACTCTTACTCTTTTCTGTGAATTATCGGGATTGTCGATTAATGTCTCCAAATCCAACGTGGTGCCTTTTGGCTTGTCGCCTGCGGAGGCGGAGGAATGCGGTCGGCTGCTCGGTTCTTCGCCTGGGGAGCTTCCAATTCCTTATCTCGGTATTCCTTTATCGGTGGGGCGGGCCAGAACTAAGGACTGGCGTGTTATCACTGAACGGGTGGAGTCGCGCCTTGCCGGTTGGCGGGCGGCCTTACTTTCTCGGGGAAGGTGTCTTATCCTTCTCAAATCGGTGCTCTCATCTATACCCGTATATTTCCTCTCTGTTCGAAAAATGCCTGCGGGGGTCCGCTTATGCCTGGAGCGCTGTATGCGACGCTTCTTGTGGGGGCAGAAGGACGGGAATGGTAGGGGCATGCATCTGGCCGCTTGGGATGTGGTGTCCATGCCTAAACGTTTCGGTGGGCTTGGTGTCCGGAGATTGGATCTGGTAAATGACGCCCTCTTACTCAAATGGGTGGGTAGACTCTGGGGAAAGGGCGATAACTTTTTCACCAATGTTCTAAGGGTGCTCTTGGGCAGCGACTGGTTCGGGCTACAGCGAGGGGCCTTGCAGTTACATTTTTCCCCGTTCTGGCGCAGCGTCTCGGCCGCCCTACCGAGGAATGTGGCGCTCTTCACCCCGGTGCTGGGGACGGGGGAATCCTTCAAGTTTTGGCTGGATGACTGGTCGGGAGGGGGCCCTCTTCAGGTGCGTTTCCCAAGATTGTTCGCGCTTGCGTCGAATAGGCATGCGTCTGTCGCGGAGTGTTGGGCCGATGGCTGTTGGTGCCCTTGGTTCTCTGCGAACTTCTCTGAGCAGCGGGTGGATGATTTCATTTTGATGATGGCGGCTCTCAGTTCTGTTGCTACGCCTACTTTCTAGGGGGATCATTGGCGCTGGAAGGACGGTTCCTTCTCCACTCGGAAGGCCTACCGGGCTCTGCTCCCTTCTCCTCCACCTACGACTTCTCTTCTTGTACGTGACTGTGGTCTTATCTGGGGCTTGCGTTTGCCGGAGCGCATTGGCATCTTCCTTTGGTTGCTTCGCCAAAGGAGGCTGTTGACTCGCGATCGTTGCGCCAAGTTTTTTCCACATACCAGTGCTTCATGTCCTCTATGCTGCGATGAGGACGAAACCGCTGATCATCTTTTCTTTGGCTGCTCCTTGGTTGCGGGTGTTTGGGACGATTTGGTCTGGGCTCGAGCGGACAACCTCGAAGGCTTTTGCGAGACTCTTTGGTCGAACAGGGACAGGGACAGGCGTGATCTCTTGGCTCCTATCGCGCGGGTGTGGTGCATTTGGCTTGCCAGGAACGACGTTATTTTCTCGGGGCAGCGTTTCTATCGTGAAAACGTCATTATTTCGGGTACTCGATTTATTTCCGATTGGTGTACTCCATAGCTTAATGGCCTATCTATGGCGGCTATTCTTCTTGTATTCTGTTCCCTTCTACCCCACCTCCCCTTTGTAAGTAACTCTCATTTCTTTCTTTTTTAGTTATATATATTTCTGGGGCGAGCACCAACGAGTGTATCCCCCTTCTTTTGAGCCTAAAAAAAAGTTGTATTTACTGCTTCATCCCGGAATGCCTTATCAATGTCAACATTTGAGAGCATGCACATTGATATATCCCGAAGTATAATGTTCATTTGTTATGTATCTCCATTTTGTTGTGATGTATCACTAAAAGTATGTTGTCTTTCAATTCCTTGCTCCTTGTAGATTTCATTAAACTCTAACGAACATATTTGTAAGCCATTATCAGTGTGTGTACGCAAGGTTTAAAAGACGCGAGGCGGATCAAGGTGGTTTTCCGTTATTGAGGCGAGGCGTAAGCTCGAAACGGTCGTGGCGTAAGCCTCAATTTATAGAGAAAATACATGTCAAAACTATTATTAACCATACTTATATTATCGTAGAATCATAAACTTCAAACATCCACATAATATATGATCATAAATCCTAAATTTGAATAGTTCAAATTTAATAAATGTACAAAACAAATCATGTTGACAGTATATGTTAGTGTTAATTTGTAATTATGCAATATTTATATTGTAAATATGTGAATTCCTGACATTCTTACAAAAATATATAGCCTCTTAAATATGTATTATACTCATTGTAGCGATACAAGCAATTGAATATCACTTATTGATATAAAATTTGTTCATACTAATTAGAAACAATCATTATACACTTGCATGATTTCTTTGATGCCATGATGATTGTAATATAAATGTATAATTATATATTTATGAAATATTATATTTCAGAAGTAACATATAATGATACTATAATACAATATTGTGATAGTGATTTGTATACTTGTGACTAATACATGCTTTATTGCTTTAATATTATTATAAAAGTATAGCTTTATATAGTTTTTTATTTACTTCCCAAAAAAAACTCACAACGGACCGAGGCGACTCCTCGGGACCGCCTCAGGTCTTTGAGGCTTATGCCTTGGATTTCCATACCGAGGCTATAGCCTTGAGGCGGTTTTCATGGAAAATCGTCTCGAGGTCTCGAGGCACATTTTTCTAAAGCTATGCCTGGACGTTTGTCATTCTTTAAAGTTTGATACTCTACCAAGATCTTCCATTGTCTAAGAAGTCTTAAATATTTTGCTCGAGTTCTTCATCGTGAAAACCCAAACCATCTTGGAATAATTGCTATAGTAGACGAGAAATATCTAGCACCTCCTAAAGATGAAATAGATGAGGGGTTCCGACAATAAGCGTGGATGCAATCAAACATCTCATTTGTTATGTTGATTGCTTTACTGAACCGCTTCCCTGTGTTTTCAAGCATGAGATGCTCACAAACTTCCTACTTGGTCCTTTAAGATCTCTGAGAAACCATTCTGATTGAGGGTATACATCCCCTTCTAACTCATATGCCTAGCTGCATCGGCCACAATTCAGATTTACATTTTACGGCTTGAGATACATCAATACAAGAACTGGTATTTAGTATTTATTGACCCCTTTAAAACATAAAGGGTCTTCTACATAGTTTTGGATCATGACATTGTAGGTACATCCTTTAGAGTCCTAGATTGCAAGGGATATATACTTCTTCCTCAAGTCTGGAACATGATGAACACTCAAAATCATCTTCACCATCCATGTCATGAATTTTGATTTTTATTGAATAGATTTCAATAATTTTGCATGGTGCCATTCCTCATGATAACATTAAGTAGACAACAAATCTCTGTTAGATGTCATGTGATATGTGTTGAGATATTTCTACATTCCTATGTAGCTTTCGGTTATTTTATTTCTTCATGTCTATCTTATGTAATTTACCTATAGGTCTCTCCTCTATATAAGAGAGCTTAGGTTTTCAGGAATAAAACATCTCTCTTATTTTTCCCAACATGGTATCAGAGTGGCGGTCCTAGACTGGTGCTCTCGTACCAAAAACCCTAACCCTAGCCACCCTCCCGCCCCCATCTCCGCGTACCACCCACATCCGCGCGCAGTCGTCCCTGTGCCGCCCTACGCGCTGCTAGCGCCTTTCTGTACGCAGCCTTGTGACTACCTACACGTCGATCCGCGTGCCTAGCAGTCTTGCGAGCGCGCACCCCTGCACCCCTGCGTGCGGCTCGTCTTCTAGTCGTCCGCTTTTCCGTCGGAGTCGATTCCTCAATTTATTTGATGGATTTGGGTGCATAAATCTACACATGCATTCAAATCCACATATGTTTGTGTAGACATTCACACTTTGGTCTACAAAACCCTAGTCTTCTACATCCGGCAATATGTCTGAGAACAAGGTCGATGTAACCGCCACATGCGCTTTCAGAGGTATAATGCCTATTGTCAAATAGATGGGATAAATTATGAGCTCTGGGCTATGCAGTTCATGAGCCTTATGAAGTCAAATGGTAATTACCGAGGAGCCGGTGGAGAAGACTGGGGTAAATGCTTCGTGGGGGACGGATGACACGTATGCCAAAGTTTGACTCTTTGGTATATTGACGATTGAGATCGCCAATGATGTGTTACATCAGCCTACTGCTAAGGCGACGTGGGATATCCTCGCAGCAACATATTCTCAGGCGAGGAATGAGATGAAGATTCTCCAACTCCAGCATGATATATTCACTATGAAGCAGAACGGACGGCCCCTGCATTCGTTGTATACATCCTTGATAGGAATGTTTGAGAAGCTGCACAATTTCATGCCTCTCACTGCCACCCCTGAGCAGCAGAAGACATATAGGAATGCTACCATGGTTGGTGTATTTCTAGCTGCTCTTGATCCTGAATATGATGTTGCTCGCTCTCAGATCCTTGCAGATGCTAGAATTCCTCCCATGGAGGAAGCTTTTCGCAGGCTTAGCAGGATTATTGTTCTGTCTACTACTAGTGGCCAGATTTCTTCGATGATGGCAGCCTCCCGAGGCAGAGGAGGCTCGTCTACTTTCCGTAGACGTGGACCCTGTGGTAGAGGGGGTTGAATCCGTCAGCCCTGCACGTTTTGTCATCGTCCTGGCCATTCAGAGGATACATGCTATTCCAAGCATGTGTTTCCCCCATCGGCCTTGATGGCGGAACGGGTTGAGTCTCCAGCAGCTCCTACTTCAGATCAACGGTTTGATGACCTCGTGGCCAGACTGAGGAATATTATGCCTTCTTCCGCTTCACCATCTCTCGGAGGCCATTCAGATGTGGCTACCTTTGCTTCTGCTAGTATCTCTGCTACAACCAACGCCTCAGGTACTTATGCTTTTACATCTTGTCATGGATCTGAGATTACAGAGTGGATTATGGACTCCGTGAGACATCATTTATGTGGAGACAAAAAACAGCTTGCATCATATAGATAGGTTCCTCCAGGGAGAGCGATTGTGATAGCTGACGAGACTCATTCCCCAATCACAGGACATGGGGAGATCACTTTGACGCCCTCGATGCGTTTGCAGAATGTGCTACATGTTCCTGATTTCTCTATGAATTTGCTTTCTATTAGTCAGATTACAAAGGATTTGCAATGCCAAACTATTTTTGACCCATCATCTCTTGTTTTTCAGAACATTCTTACGGGTAGAGTGATTGGGTGTGGCCGCGAGCAGGGTGGCTTTTATCGCTTGGTTCAGACTCCCTATACAGACGTATCTTCTCATTCATCTGGTTCAGTTTCTCTGTTCACTTGGCACCTTCGGTTGGTCATCTACCTCTTTAGAAGATGTGTCATATGTTGTCACAGATTTCACTTGGTTCTTCATTTCAGTGCAAGGCATGTCAGTTGGGAAAGCATCATCGGTCTGCTTTTCCCAATCGTCAGAGTCGGAGCACTAGCTCTATTTTGAGTTATTTCATGTTGACATTTGGGGTCCAAGTCATGTTCCTAATCACCAAGGACACATGTTTTATCTTGTGGTTGTGGATGATTTTTCACGGTTGTCATGGGTATTTCTTTTGAAAAATAAATTTGAAGTGGGGGATGTCATCAAAGCTTTTATTAATGAAGTGCAGAATGTTTTCTCTACCTCTGTGAAATTTGTGCGAACTGAAAAAACTTTGGAATTTTGTACTCATGCACTATCCCATTTTTTTCATCTCAAGGGTTTATTCATCAAACATCTTGGGCTTACACTTCTCAACAAAATGATGTTGT
Organism: Ottelia alismoides; assembly: GCA_037367405.1. NCBI lineage: Eukaryota > Viridiplantae > Streptophyta > Magnoliopsida > Alismatales > Hydrocharitaceae > Ottelia > Ottelia alismoides. Next base: position 1,210,525 of record JAZKJV010000252.1, on the reverse strand, counting down.
TGAGAGAAAGCATCGTCATCTTCTCAATGTTACTCGGACTCTTCTCATTCAGAGTCGTACCCCACATTCGTTTTGGGGTGATGCGATTTTTACAGCATGCTATTTGGTGAATCACATGTCATCGTATGTCTTGGGTGAGAAAATTCTTTTCTCTATAGCTTTCCCTGAAAAGGAGTTATTCTCACTCACTCCTCGTGTGTTCGGCTCTGTGCTTTTGTTCACCAGTTGATCCCAGGTCTTGACAAGTTCTCTCCTAGAGCTGTCAAATGTGTGTTTGTTGGGTATTCCAGGACCCAGAAGGGATACCGATGCTAAGATCTTTTTTGCAGAAAATACTATATCAGTGCTGATGTCACATTTTTTGAGTCTGTGATGTATTCTCCTACATGTGACATGTTGGCTTCATCAGACTCAGATGATGAGGTTTACATGCCACCCCCTCATACGCGCTATTCACTACCTCCTCCTGTGCCTATGGTCCCACCTCTGCCACCACCTCCACCTCCATCACCACCACTCCTACTACCCAGTTGCATGCGCCAATTGTTCCACTGTTACCTAAATTCTATACACGTCGGACTGCTTCTGCTCATGGTCATCGCCCGCCATCCAGTATGCCCCAGGATTGTTTTGATAACATGGCTTCTAATTACGGATCTGGACTCTGGAGGTAATCTGTGCAGGAATCATTGCAGGAGAATAACCCACAGATGGAGGAGGTTACCAATGACCTGAGTATTCCTATTGCAGTTCGCAAGCATAAGCGGTCTTATGCTTTTTACTCCCTTGCTTCTCAGGTCTCATTTCATCGTCTAACAGGGGACTTTCAGAGATTTGTAGTGGCTCTATCTGTTGCGGAGATTCCACGAATTATCAGGAGGTATTGAAGGATAATTGTTGGTGCTTGGCTGTGGAGGTAGAGATGGTTGCGTTATAGTCACGTGGTACTTGGAGCTTGGTGTCTGCTCCTCCTGGGGCGTCTATGGTCAGTTGCAAATGAGTGTTTACTATTAAATGTCATGCAGATGGTAGGTAGCACACAGCCTTTATCCGCCGCTCACACCCACATAAGCCTACTTATACATATACATATCTGAACACACACACTTCTTCCACTCCTGTGAAGCAAAATCTAATTCACAACAAGTACCTTGATTTTTTTCTTTCGCATTTTAGGACACTTTTTCTCCAGTGGTAAACAAACAGTTGTGGCTAGATCAAGTGTCGAATCTGAGCATAAAAATGGCACAAGCAAGTACAAAAATGATGTGGGTTCAAGCAGTGTTAGCAGATTTGCATATATATGTTCCTCTACCCATGTAGTTACAATGTCATAATCAGGTTGCCTTATTCATTGCAAACAACCCTGCATTTCATGAGAGAACAAAACATATTGAGGTAGACTGCCGTTATACTAGAGATATGATTCAGAAGGGGTTGATTTCTACCTCTCATGTTAGTTCAGGAGAGAAAACAACAGATATTTTTACCAAGGCGTTACTCAGAGGGCCATTTTAGAAGTGTTCGTCCAAGCTGAGCATGATTTACATCTATGCTCCATGTTGAGGGGGAATGTTGCGATATTTCTATATTCCTATGTACCTTTTCGGTTATTTTATTTCTTCATGTCTATCTTATGTAATTTACACATAGGTCTCTCCTCTATATAAGAGAGCCTAGGATTTCAGGAATAAAACATCTCTCTTATTTTTCCCAACAATAGGGATAACCATAATCAAGGATCTGTGTACCTTCAGAATATGCTTGATCTGCGACGGTAAGTATGTAATCATTATACGAATCATCTCCTCCCTAAACCTTTGTGATGATTGTGGTCAATGTCAAGGTTCTTTATAGTAGTTGTATACTTGCATGCATCCTTAGGATTGATATTCTTTGATTTTACTTTGAACTTTCCTTCTTCCGATACTTCTCCGTGACACCATAACTTTTCACATGAGTTGTAACCAATCATACAACATGCATGTCCCCACAGTTTGTAAAAGCCATGTAACAAACTTTGTGAGTATGAAGACTCGACCAAACTTCTTTTAGGTTAATCTCTTCAAAGCTGACTATGAATGACTGAAAAAATTCTCTAACAATAGCGGTAGAAAACTAATAAAATCAAACTGGCATTTCCATCCTCTAGCTTAGTATCTATGTTTCTCATATCTAGAAATACTGTGTTTAAACACTGTAGTTGCTCTTGAAGAGGGGTGTATCTTCTTGCATACCAAGAACATACGATGCTTTACCAACAAATTGGTGGTCGGAGACTTTGCCATGTGCATATTCTCCTACCTTTATTACATACTTGTGATCTTTTTACCAACAACTCTACGATCAACTCAACATGGTTGTCGAGTGTGTCTTTTCTTCTTGCACCAACAACTCCATTGGCTCGAGTGTCTTGGTAATGTTTAGGGGTGTAAATGAACCGAACCTGAGCGAACCTACCCAGGTCCGGTTCGGTTCGTTTATTAGGTATATAGGTTCGGGTTCGGCTCGATTCGATAAGATTAAAATCATGTTCAGGTTTGGTTCGATTCGATTGAGGTTCGCAAATGTTCGGTTCGGTTCGTTAAATGTTCGATTATATACAAAGTCGCACAGAGAGGGGGAGCGACACTGCGGGCGCATTGCACAGCGAGGACAAATGGCACCTGCGGTCGCGTCGTGCGGAGTGGGAGCAGGAACAACGGCTGCAGTGGCCGCGTCGCGCGGAGAGGGGGCCGGCACTACGGCCGCATCGCACGATGAGGACGAGCGGCTGCGGCCGCATCGCGCAGAGAAGGGGACTGCGGTCGCGTCGCGTGGAGGGGGGGGCGGCACCACGGTCGCGTCGCGCGGAGAGGGACCTGCAGTCGCGTCGCGTAGAGGGGGGGCGACACCACGGCCGCGTCGCGCAGAGAGGGGGAGCCGCACCTGCGGGCTGCGACCACGTCGCGCGGAGGTGCAGGAGGCTGGGCAGCGGCGACGGGTAGGTGGGAGAACGAGGGATCGAGGGGCGAGGGTTGCGTCGTGCGGTGCTGTTGGCATGGAAACGAAGAGGAGAGGCATGCGGTTCTGCGGCTGGTAGGAGGAGTTTAGGGTTTTTTTTGGAAAAATTTCATAGTAAATCCATTAGTTTCTGAAAATTAAACATAAGGTTATATATAAGGGTACTTGTGACTTGTGAGATTTATATGAGGTCTCAATTCCTAAATCATATTATATACGTATAATTATATATATATATATTTATATCGAACTATTAACGAACCGAACCTGAGCGAACCTATCATTTCAAGGTTCGGTTCGTTTATTTAAACGAGCCCAAAGTTTTGTTAAGGTTCGGTTCGTTTATGATCAAATCGAATTCGAATCGAACATTTATCGAATCGAACCTGAGCGAATATCAAACCTGAGATTTTTCTGACAGCCCTAGTAATGTCTTTGTCCACTAGTGCCTAAATGCCATGCTACATGAAAAGGGTGCATACCTTGACTTGCTAGAGACCAAAGCCATTTTTGCTGATAAACTTCTCGATCTTCGTATTATGTGATGTGATCTCCTCCTTGTTTTTGACGGAAATGACGTTTCTTTTGTACTAGTTTGTACTCATAGCGAAAGTAGAGCATGAATTAACACATAAGCAAGCAAGAAAACAATCATAAGACAAGATTTAAACGCTTCCCCCCAAACCATGGCCTCAAATTTCAGCGAAATTCGGTCGAATTTCTGTCGAATATCGATATCCAGTCGAAATCGAAATTCGACCGAAATGACCGAAATGACCGAAATATGAGGGTCCTAGTACAAAAAATGACCGAAATGACCGAAATTTTCGTCGAAATTCCACCGAAATTCCATCAAAATTCTGTTTTGGTCGATACCGAAATGGTGACCGAAACCGACATTTAGGGCCTTGCCCCAAACTGTGCTACGCCCTTAATGATATTTATCTAATCCTAATACAAATAGAAACCAAACCTTAATACAAATAGGATCCAAACACTAAGACAAATGTGATCCAAATTCCAATATATAGAATAGGTTAGGGTTCAAGGCATATCAACAACTATTTTCTCGATATTATAGATTGCCACCTAATATAATCATGTGGAACATCATCAAATAGGTGCTATTTGGCTGATAAGTTTGTAATATCGTGCTCGTGAACAATGTTCAGACTTGTTTCTAAAAAAACAATGTTTAGAAAAGCAGGTTAGATGGCCGCACATGCGTAATCAGTACCTGTGCTTATTGCATACGCTTCAAGCGGTCATTATGCTGTTCGAGTTCATAATCAAAATGCTTAAAGCGCACATGCACCAAACCTGCAGTATGGTCAGATATTATTATACAGATATTATCATATTGCATGACTAATTATCTGGAGATAATCCTAAAACATGTTCAGATCTTTTAAACATGGATTTAAGCAAACATCTAGATTTCGTTGGGGGGTTCCCTACTTGCGACTCGTTGCATCGTCCGAATGCAATGAGAAGTTGGCAAGGGCTGCTACATCATTGCTCGGATGTAGTTCAAAATTTACTAGGGTTCTCGCATGAGGAACACATGCGGGTAAATAAGCTACATCGCTGCCCGGATGCAGTCCAAAATTTGCAAGGGTTCTCGTATGATGGATGCATGCGAATAAAGAAGTTAGTCCAAAAGAGGTTGCAAAGGAAGTTGCGGATAGGTAGTTGGAATATTGGCACTTTGACTGGTAAATCGATGGAGATAGTTGATACAATGGAAAGAAGGAAGATTCAGATATTATGTCTAGAAGAGATAAAATGGGTTGGAGAGAAAGCAAGGGAGATCGAGAAGACATGCTTTAAACTTTGGTATTCAGGTAAAGATAAAGGCAGAAATGGTGTTGGAGTGGTTGTTCATAAGGATTTAAAGGATTGTGTGGTTGAGGTGCAAAGTTCTGGGGATCGGATTATATCGCTAAAAGTGGTGCTCGAAGAAGAAATTATGAACATCATCTTAGTTTATGCACCAAAAATCGGTTTAGACGATAATATTAAACAAGCTTTTTGGGAGGATTTGGATAAGATTATGCAAGGAATCCCACAAAGAGAGATGATTTGCATAGGTGGAGATCTTAATGGACATGTGGGAAAGGATGTTTTAGGGTATGCTAGTGTTCATGGAGGACATGGCTTCGGGAATAGAAATGAAGAGGGAAAAGTCTTTCTGGATTTGGTAACGGCTTATGATCTTTTCATTGCAAACACTCTCTTCAAGAAGAGGGAGGAGCATCTAATTACTTGCTCGACTACAACTCGGATAGATTCAAGGCCTCAAATGTCGGATTTCGGTTTCGTTTCGGTAAGTCCAGAAAAGGAATTTCGGTGGAATTTCGGTGAAATGGCCGGAAATTTGGAAAACGACTTGAAAACTCATTTTTTCAAAATTTAAGATTTGTAATATTGTTTAATCAATAAAAGAGACATAAATACAAGTTTTTTTGCTTATAATAAGATGTTATAATGTTCAGTTCTTAAAATAATGATTTCGGTCATCATATCGATGACCGTCCAGAGTGAAATTTCATATTTCAGTACACAGTTAAATTTTGGCATTCAACTTTTCTATCAATTCTCAAAAGAATAATAATACTTTTATTTAAAAATAAAATAAGATACACATACAAACACGAATATTTTAACATGTATGCCAAAATAAATGCATAATAGAGCTTGTGATCATAAAATGTATGTTATACGAGACTTAGAATTTGGAAACTTGGCTCTCCAAGACTTAAGTTAGGTTGTGAATTGTGACTTGTGAAGTTGTGAGATGGAATGAGAACATATACATTATATTTATTGGGTTTAAAGAGGACCCTTAATGGCCTTATTTATTACAATGGTGGTTGGAATAGTGGCTTATATTGCAATGGTGGTTGAAATAGTGACCTATAAATTTCATTTAGTGATCAAATAGTACCTATGAATATCAATAAGTGGCCTAGGCATGACATATGGTGACCTAGAACAATTTCAGTCGAAATGGACCGAAATGAACCGAAATTCCATCGAAATTCCACCGAAATCCGAGAAATCTGTGAACAATTTCCACCGAAATGGACCGAAATGGACCGAAATGACCGAAATGACCGAAATTCGGCCGAAATCCTGGAAACTGATATTATACATGGTTTCGATATCGGTATCACCACGAAACCGAATTTCGACCGTCTTTCGGTCGAAATTCGCCGAAATTTAAGGCCATGGATAGATTACTTTGCGTTGAGAAGAAGAGGCTGGTTGTGTTGCAAAGTAATCCCGAGAGAGAGTTTGACTACCCAACATTGCTTGTTAGTCATGGATGTACAAATAAAAGGGTTAGTAAAGAAAATGAGGGTTTTCAAGATCGTTGGAACTAGATGGTGGAATCTTCAAATTGAAGCAATCAAGCTTCAAGAAGAAGGTTTTAGAAGACTTATCTTGAGATTGTACCGGAAGTGTTAATGAGATGTGGGAGGCAGTAGCATCTTGTATCCGAAGGATAGCCAAAGAGATGCTAGGCGAATCAAAGGGAGGAGCTCCAGGCCAAAAGGAGGCTTGATGGTGGAGTGGAGTGGTGCAAGAGAAGCTCAAAATTAAAAGAGCTTTCTTTAAAGCTATGCCTAAGGATAAAACAAATGAAACTGTCACAAACTACAAAATAGCGAAGAAGGAAGCAAAGAAGGCGGTAAGAGAAGCTAAGTCAAAAGCTTATGAAGTTTTGTACAAAAATCTCGACTCTAAGGAGGGTCAGAAGGATATATTCATGCTAGCTAAATCAAGAGAAAGAAAGATCAAAGATTTTTCTCAAGTGAGATGCATTAATTATAAGGAAGGTCACACGTTTGTTACTCAGAAGGATATATAGACTAGATGGAAGCAATACTTCCATAAGCTTTTCATTGGGAAGGAAATAGAGAGATCACTTTGGGAAATCTAGCTAGTAGGGAAAGTTACTTGAATCGTGCAAGCTATAGACGAATACAAAGGAAGGAAGTATATGAGGCTTTGAATGTTATGAGATATGGGAAAAGTATAGGACCTGATGACATTCCTATAGAAGTTTGGAGAGCTTTAGGTGAGCGTGGTTTGACTTGGCTTACAAATTTATTCAATGTTATTTGGCGAAGCAAGAAAATACATGAAGAATGGAGGAGAAGCATTATGGTGCCTCTTTATTAGAACAAAGGAGATATTCAAAATTGTTCAAATTATAGAGGTATCAAGTTGATGAGTCACACTATGAAAATTTGGGAACGTGTGATCGAAAGAAGATTGAGGCAAGTTTCCAAAGTAAAAAAAATCAATTCGAATTCATGCCATGTCGCTCTACTATTGAAGTCATCCACTTGCTAAGGAGAACAATGGAGATTTACAAAGCTAAAAAGAAGAACCTCCACATGATTTTTATCGATTTAGAGAAGGCTTATGATTATGTCCCACGAGAGATATTACGGAGAGTTTTGGAGAAGAGACAAGTATATGTCCTTTACATTAACCTCATAAAAGATATGTATGATAGGGCTTCATCTTGTGTAAGGATACAATTTGGGAAGACTGACTATTTTGACATCAACATTGGTCTGCTTCAAAACATTGAGTCCGTTCCTTTTTACTTCGATTATGGACGCGTTGACAAGTCACATTAAGATACCTTGATGTATGTTATTCGCTGACGATATTGTGTTGATTGATGGGACTAGAGATGGAGTAAATGAGAAGCTTGAGGTCTGGAGACATGCATTGGAGACTAAAGGATTTTGTATAAGTAGGACCAAGACTGAATATATGGAGTGTACTTTTGATGGAAGCAATGGTGAAGGAATTGAGGTTGAGATAGGTGATGATAACATTCAGAAGAGAGATTCTTTTAGATACTTGGGATCTATTTTGCAACATGATGGAGAAATTGATGGAGATGTTACAAATAGAATAAATGCATGTTGGCTAAAGTGGAGAGGAGCCTCTACTGTTATATGTGATAAGAAAATTCCTTTGAAAATCAAAGGAAAGTTTACAAAGCAGCTGTGAGACATGCTATGCTCTATGGATCTGAATGTTGGCATGTGAACCATAAACATGTGCAGAGAATGACGGCAACAAAAATGAAAAAGCTAAGGTGTATGCGTGGACACATACACACACGTAAAGATCGTATTTGGAATGATGTCATCAAAAGGAAAGTTGGTGTACCTCCGATCGAGGATTAGATGCGAGAAAATTGCTTAAAGTGACTTGGCCATTTGCAAAGGAGGCCTGTTGATGCACCGGTGAGGAGATGTCAGTTTTGGAATGTTGACCTGGCTAAAAAAGGGCGAGGAAAGCCCAAGAAGTGTTGAAATAAGACTATACGAAGGGATCTTAGTTTTTTTGGATCTAAGCCTGAGAGTGACCCAAGATAGATCTGAATGGAGGCAAAGAATCCATGTAACCGACCTTATTGTGAAAAGAGTTGAAATGAAAAGGTTGTATTCCTCATAGCCCTAGAGCTCTCTTATATAGGAGAAATGCTCTAAGGGAAAATTACATAAAGTAGGTTGGAGAAATAGAAAGGCATAAATAAAGACGTAGAGATATAAGTATCTCAACACTCCCCCTCAAGCTGGAGCATATATGTCTATCATGCCCAGCTTGGAACAACAACGGTGAAAAGGACCCCTCGCAAGAGCTTTGGTAAGCATGCCTGCAATCTGATCGCCTGATGCAACATGAGAAGTAGAAATAAGCCCCTTTTTGAATCAAATTTTGGTCTGGTAATAGTAACATATAACAACTTCCCTACTAGTTCTCTGTATCGTCTCTTGTCCAACTCCTCAGAGTCATCATCATAGAGCCTAGCATCGGGATCCATTGGTGTAGTGGCAAATCTATATCTTGTCATGCTTCTCTCAGATAGAAGGTCAGTAACATACTTCCTTTGCGTCATAACCATATCCTGCTGATTTTGTGCAAACTCCAATCCAAGGAAGTAGCATAGCTTGCCGAGGTCATTGATCACAAATCGCCATTCAAGGAAATCCTTAGCTACCTGAATGCCTTGTTCACCGCTGCCAGTAACAATGATGTCATCAACATAAACTAGAACAACAATGGTACCTCGCCGAGTTCCCTTATCAAAGTGAGAATGATCTGCAGTAAATCTAACAAGCCCGTTCTGTTCAATCAACTCTGAGAGCTTCTGAAACCAAGCTCTCGGACTCTACTTAAGGCCATATATAGCCTTGTGGAGACGACATACCATACTGGACTCCCCCTCAGCAACAAATGGTGGCTACTGCATGTACACTTCCTCCTGCAGATCTCCATACAAAAATGCATTCTTGACATCTAATTAGAAAAGTGGCCAATCACTTACCACAACAATAGCAATAAGAATCCACAGCGTAGAATGACGCGCGACAAGAGAAAAAGTATCCTGATAATCTACCCCATAGGTTTGGCTGGACCCACGAGCAACCAATCTGACCTTATATCTGTCCACAGTACCATCAACTCGGTGTTTAACAGTAAACACCCACTTGTTGCCAACAACAGACGCACCTGGAGGAGCCTGTACAACACTCCACGTACCCCGAGACTGTAAAGCTGCTATCTCCTCTATCGCCAGACGTCACTGACTACTCGGCAACGCCTCCTGATAGGACTGTAGTATCTCCACGACTGACAGTCCCACAACAAACCTCTGAAAATCCTCGGAGAGACGTTCCAAGGAAACATGTGAAGCATGAGGATGCATTATGCATGCACGCCTCTGTTTCCGTAGAGCAATAGGTACATCCACCTCAGTACTCGCAGAAGGTGTATCATCCGGGACATCCTACACCTCAAGCTGTACGTGCAAATCACCAGTGCCATTAAAAGAATTCAAATGCTCAGAACATACCTTGGGCATGCTGGATGATGGAGGCGGCACATGACCACGAGGTCGATGCTGGTAAACCTGGGGAAAGAAAGTAAGTGTTGTAGGTAGTGGCGGAGTAGGTGGTGGTGGAGAAAATGTGATAGCGGTGACGATGTTAGTATAGCGGAGGTCGGAGGCAGAGGCATATGGACCTCTTCCCCCATCCTCTGAAGGAATGAGCTTGTCACCTGTAGGAGAGACATACATAATGGACTCAAAGAAGGTGACATCTACTCTAACGTAGTACCTTCGTTGAACAGGATCAAAGCAACGATATCCCTTTTGGGTCTTGGAGTACCCAACAAACACACATTTGACAGCTCTAGGAGAGAGCTTGTCAAGATCAAGAGACATCTGATGAACAAAAACCACTGAACTGAAGACACGAGGTGTGACTGAAAAAAGATCCGTCACGGGAAACACAATCAAGAACGGGATCTTTTCCCCCAATACCGAAGAGGGCATACGATTTACCAGGTAACAAGCAGTTAGAACCGCGTTCTCCAGTACGGGTGAGGAGCACGACTCTGAATCAAAAGAGTCCTGGTAACATCTAAAAGATGGCGGTGTTTTTGTTCAACCACCCCCTCTGTTGGGAAGTATACACACAAGATGTCTGATGCAAAAAACCATGGGACTTAAGAAACTGGGAAAGCTGAGCACTGCAAAATTCTAGAGCATTGTCTGAATGTATAAGCTTGTCTTTTTCTGAAAAATGTCCCTTATTTCATTAATAAAGGACTGAATAATAGGACCAACATCATGCTTGTTTTTAAGAAGAAAGACCCAAAATAATCTTGAAAATTCATCAACTGCAACAGGATAAAATCTATGACCCCGATGATCTAGGATACGACTGAGACCCCAAATATCAAAATGAATTTTAACTCAAACAGACTATGCTACTCCGACCCTGACGACTTTGAAAAGTGGACCGATGATGCTCCCCAAGCTGGCAAGCCTTGCACTGAAAGGTAGAGCGAGGAGAAATCTGTGGAAGAACGTGACACAACTTTTGTTAAGATATTTATGTTATTTTGTCTCTTTTTCATATTTTTTATTTCTATTGCCTAGTTTATGTAGGTTACCCTTAGAGCTTTTCTCCTATATAAGAGAGCTCTAGGGTTTAGATGGAATACAATTTTTCTTTAACTTTCCACATGGTATTAGAGCGATGGTCCTAGACCGGAGTCTGTGCCCTAGAATCCTATCCCAATTTAAACCCTAACCCTTCACGGGCGTGTTGCCGTCCAGTCTCCCCTGCGGGTTCGCTGCCATAGGCTTGCCGTTGCAGGCTTGTCGGTGCCCCGCCCCCTGAGGGCTTATCGCCGCATAGCCCCCCTTGTGGGTTCGCGGCTCCTTCGTTCCCTGCGGGCTCGTCCAGCCCCTCTTGTGGGTTCGCCGCCCAGCCCCTCTTGCGCGTGCTCGTCGTTGCACGCCTCCTTGCGGGTTCGCCACCCCTTGCGCGTCCAGGATGCACACTTCTCTTCGACTGCCGCTGCACATTTTGTTTCAGCCCTTGTAGTCTTCCAGTGAATCTTTGGGTACCTAGGGTGTAACGTGAAGCCCTAAACACTCTAGTTACCCAAAGGACTCTCCAAAAAGGGATAGAAGAGGTTGTGGTATGAATCTACACCCACAACTATCTTCCTTGTTGCTAGCCCAGTCTTGAAGATTGTTGTCATCATGTCCGACAACAAAGTTGACGTCCCATTCCTGGGCGCCTTTAAAGGTTCTGCACCCATTGTCAAGATGGAACTAACTATGAACTGTGGGCCATGCAGTTCATGAGTTTGATGCAGAGTAATGGCAAGAAGCACAGTCTACCAGCGAAGGCCCCATGCTCACGCGCCTCCTCCATCATCCAACACACCCAAGGTATGTATTGAGCATTTGAGTTGTTCTAATGGTTCGGGTGATTTGCATGTACAGACTGAGGTGCAGCGTGCAGATACTATCTCTACTACTCGTACTGAGGATCTGAATATGCCTATTACACTTCGGCGTCAGAAAAGAGCATGCACTATGCACCCCATTGGTTCTCATGTTTCCTTGGAGCGTCTATCCAAGGACTTTCATCACTTTATTGTGGGGTTGTCTGCTATAGAGATACTACGGTCATATCAGGAGGCCCTGCAAAGCAGTCAGTGGCGTCTGGCTATGGAGGAGGAGATGGCAGCTTTACAGTCACGTGGTATGTGGAGTGTGGTCCATGCTCCACCTGGTGCATCTGTTGTTGGCAGCAAATGGGTATTTACTGTGAAGCATCTGGCTGATGGTACAGTAGACATACAAGGCGAGGTTGGTTGCTCGTGGGTTCACTCAGACCTATGGAGTGGACTATCAGGACACTTTTTCTCCTGTGGCGCGTCATTCTATCTTGTGTATTCTTTTTGCTGTGGCGGTAGTATGTGATTGACCTCTTTTCCAATTGGATGTCAAGAATGCTTTCTTGTATGGTGATCTGCAGGAAGAGGTTTACATACAGCAACCACCTGGGTTCGCTACTAAGGGGGAGTCCAGTATGGTGTGCCGTCTTCATAAGGCTATATATGGCCTTAAGCAGACACACACTCCCCCTGACCAGTAATGGGAGAGTGTGTCCCATCTGCTATCACAACAGATCGTCTAGGCTGGGTTGGACTGAAAGCACTAAACTGACCTTTGTCATCACAAAGATGATGGGATGCTCCTGAATACATGATCCATTCTGACAAATCTGCCCTGTAACAACTAGTAAAGGCATATGTTATACCTGATGTAGATGTTGATGCTGAGGCTGCTACCTCTGAGGATCCTGAAGGAGAACTGGTTGACCCAGAAGTAGGCATAATCTTCCTGAGCCATGCCACAAGTTCGTCAAATCTCTGATCAGATGCAAGTGAAGAACTGCCAACCTGCTGGATCTACTCTGCCACACGTGCTGAAGTTGTGAACCCATGCTTGGAATAACATATTTCCTCAAAGTGACCTAGCCTATGACAGTAAGTACACGGCTGACGAGGGGGGCGACTACCCCCTCCCCAGCCATGACCACCTCAACCACGATACTGTGTAGGGCTCCCCTATCATGAGAAGCTGCCATGGCTGAAGATGTCTGAGACAATTGAGTACCACCAGAAGATATGGAGTGCCAACTCAACCTGCAATATGCCTCCTCCATTGGAGGTATGGTGGCATCAGTAAGTGTAGAGATAGTTATTAGTCTTTGATGTTATTTATTATTTTAGTTTCTTTACGTACCTTTCATGTAATTTACCCAAGGGCTCTCTCCCTATATAAGAGACCCAAGGGCTCTATGGAATAATCATCTCAGTATTCTAACATGGTATCAGAGCCATGACCCTAACCTAGGGTTTCCACCGCCGCCCCCCCCCCCCTCCCCTCTAGGGTTTCGCCGGCCTCCCTCCCAGGCTCCCAGCCTCCAACGCCGCCGCCGGGGTCTCTCACCCTCATCGGGGCCCCCTCCCACCGCCGCCGACAGCCCCTGCCGGGCACTCCATCGCCGCCAGCCCCCTTTCGGGCCTCCCACGCCGCCGCCAGCCCCTTTCGGGCCTCCCACGACGCCGCTGTAGGGCATCCTCGCCGCAGCCAGCCCTCTTCTACCTACCGCCAGCCCCTGTAGGGCATCCTCAACCCCGCCGGGCCCCCACCAACCGACGCCGGGCCCCTGCACTTGCTGTCCAGCCCCTGACCGACCCCTCTCAGGCGCTATTTTGGCGAGGTAGAGGCTCCCACCGCCTCTACTTGTTGCCGGTGTTCCGAGTTCTTCCTAGGACTCGGAGTTATGTTTGATTCAAGTGCATAATCGTCTACCTATGCACTTGGATCCTACAAAGTTCCGGTAGACAGTATATTCTTGGTTATCATTAGTCGCTCTTCTCCGGCATCATGTCAGATCAGAAGCTAGATATGCCCGCCATAGGTGCCTTCAAAGGTTCGGCACCAATCATCAAGATGGACGGGACGAACTACGAACTGTGGGCGATGCAGTTCCTCAGTCTCATGAAGTCGTGTGGTAAGAAGCATATTCTTACCGAGGATGAACCGCCGGAGAAGACATGGATCTATGCCTCATGGGAGGCGGATGATGCGTACGCCAAGGTGTGGCTCTCAGGTACGCTCACGACGGAGATAACGAATGATGTCCTTCACCAGCCCACCGCTAAGGCGATGTGGGATATTTTGGTTATGACGTACTCTCAGGTCCGCAATGAGACGAAGATGCTCCAGTTGCAGCATGACATATTTACCACGAAGCAGAATGGGAGGCCTCTCCATTCACTGTACACGTCGCTTCGTGGCATGTTCGAGAAGCTCTATAGCACCATTCCGCTTACAGCCACACCGGACCAGCAGAAGACGTTCCGCAACGCCACTATGGTTGGCGTATTACTCGCTGCCCTAGACCCGGAGTACGAGGCAGCACGCTCTCAGATCTTAGCAGATGCCACTATCCCGCCAATGGAAGAGGTATACAGGAGACTCAGTCGTGTACCTGTTCCATCCGCTACAACAAATTCACCCCCGTCTGCAATGGCAGTTTCCAGGGGACGTGGTGGTTCGTCCTCGTTTCGTGGCAGAGGAAATGGTGGACGTGGACGTGGAGGTCGCATACGGTCCACGTGTTCTTTTTGCCGTCGTACTGGTCATTCGGAGGATACGTGCTATTCCAAGCACGGTTTTCCCCCTTCTGCACGTGTCGCGGATCATGTTCAGGGTCCTTCAGCTCCAGCCACAGATCACATGTTCGAAGAGTTGGTGGCACGGCTTCGGGACATTATGCCACAATCTTCGTCAGAGGGTGCAGACGTCTCTGATGTTGCGGCTTCGGCATCAGCCAGTACGTCAGTCTCAGCCAGTGCCTCAGGTAGTCCTTCAGCCTCATTTCATAGTCATGACCTAACAGGATGGATTGTTGACTCTGGAGCTACCCATCACCTATGTCGTGAGAAAGATATTCTGCAGTCATACAGAGCCGTTCAGCCAGGTCGCTCTGTACTCATTGCTGATGGCACTCAGTCTCCTATCATCGGTCAGGGGGAGACAGCTTTACTACCATCTATGCACTTACAGAATGTGCTACATGCTCCAGAATTCTCTATGAACCTCTTATCTATTAGCCAGATTACTCGTGATTTGCACTGTCGTGCTATTTTTGATCCATCGTCTGTTATCTTTCAGGACATACTGACGGGCAGGGTGATTGGCTGTGGTTCTGAGCACAATGGCCTTTATCGTCTAGTTCGTAACTCCTATGCTGGCGTCTCCTTGCATTCCCAGGCCTCCGTTTCTCCGTACACTTGGCATCTTCGGTTCGGTCATCTGCCGCTTCAAAAGATGCGTCACCTCCTGCCTCAGATATCTCCGAGTTCCTCGTTTCGATGTGAAGCATGTCAGTTAGGGAAGCACCATCAGTCTAGCTTCCCCGGTCGTCAGAGTCGGAGCAGTCGCTCTCCGTTTGAACTATTTCATATTGATATTTGGGGTCCAAGTCGTGTCCCGGATCATCAGGGGCACAGGTTTTATTTAGTTGTCGTTGACGATTTCTCTAGAGTGTCGTGGACTTTTCTTCTTAAGAATAAATCTGAAGCAGGACATGTTCTTCAAAATCTAATTAATGAAGTTCAAAATGTTTTTTCATCTACTGTTAAGTATGTGCGTACTGACAATGCATTGGAGTTCTGCACTCGCTCTCTTGCTAGCTTCCTTTCCTCCAAAGGCATTATTCACCAAACCACATGTGCCTATACCTCTCAACAAAATGGGGTTGCAGAACGAAAACATCGCCACTTCCTTGATATTGCTCGTACTTTACTTATTCAGAGTTGTGCTCCATTAACGTTTTGGGGGGATGCCATTCTTACTGCATGTTATTTAGTCAATCGAATGCCTACAACTGTTCTAGGGGAAAAATCTCCTATCTCTGTCCTTTTTCCTGACAGAGATTTGTTTACACTGACACCGCGGGTTTTTGGTACCGTTGCGTTTGTTCACCGCTTATCTCCGGGGCTTGATAAGCTATCCCCTAGGGCTATCAAGTGTGTTTTTATGGGTTATTCCAGGACTCAGAAAGGATACCGTTGCTATGACCCGGTCCATGACAAGTACTATGTGAGTGCAGATGTTACATTTTTCGAGCCTGTCATGTATTTCTCCCCTGCCGGTGACAGATTGGTCTCCTCCACATCATCAGATTCCAATGTCTATGTTCCACCACCTCCAAGCCTGGGTCCATCTTCTACTCAACCGACACCACAACCACCACCACCACCTCCTCCGCCACCACCTCCAGTTGTCCATTTCCCTAAGGTCTACACGAGACGGACAGGCCCTGCTCAAGCTACGTGTCAACCATCCAACACGCCTCAGGTACATACTGATGATAACACTAATGATGGGTTAAATAATGCACCTGTGCAGGAGCTTTTACCACAGGAGGAGGACCAACCAGTCAGCACTGTGTTAGATGACTTGGACCGGCCTATTGCTCATCGGAAGCAGCGACGACAGTGTGCATCATATCCTCTGGCCTCTCAGGTCTCCTTTCATTGTCTCACTGGGGATTTCCAGAAGTTTGCCGCTGCTGTGTCGTCAGTAGAGATACCTCGGACTTATCAGGATGCCATGAAGATTGAATGCTGGCGTTTAGCGATGGAAGAGGAGATGCGTGCCTTGCAGTCTAGAGGGACTTGGTCTCTTGTCCCTATCTCTCCAGGTGCATCTGTGGTGAGTTGTAAGTGGGTATTTACGGTCAAATATCATGCAGATGGTCGTCTTGACAGATACAAGGCCAGGCTCGTCGCAAGAGGGTTTACACAGACATATGGTGTCGATTACTTGGACACTTTTTCACCGGTGGCGAGGCACTCTACACTTCGTATTCTTCTATCAGTTGCAGTGGTACGTGACTGGACCATATTCCAGCTTGATGTTAAGAATGCTTTCTTGTACGGCGATCTACAGGAAGAAGTCTACATGCAGCAGCCACCTGGGTTTGCTGCTGAGGGGGAGAATCAGAAGGTGTGCAGACTTCATAAGGCTATCTACGGCCTTAAACAGAGTCCTCGAGCATGGTTCCAAAAGCTCTCCCAGCTTATTGAACGACAGGGGTTCAGAAGATCTAATGCGGACCACTCACTGTTCGTCCGGAAGACTCCTAGAGGTACCATCGTTGTTATGGTATATGTTGATGATATATTGGTTACTGGAGATGATGCACTGGGGGTTGAGATAACCAAGTCTATGTTGGGCAGTCAGTTCATTACAAAGGATCTAGGCACAATACGGTATTTTCTGGGGATAGAATTTGCAAGAAATGCACAAGGAATGGTGATGACTCAGAGAAAATATGTCACAGATTTGCTGGTTGAAACAGGAATGACTGGATGCAGACCTTCAAGTACACCTATGGACCCGAGTATGAAGCTGTACGATGATGACACTGAAGAGGTGGACAAGAGAAGGTACAGAGAAATGGTGGGCAAGCTCTTATACATGACTATAACTCGACCGGATATTGCACTCGCAGTAAACCGGGTGAGTCAATTTATGGAGCAGCCAAGGCAAGTACATATGGATGCATTGTACATGATATTGAGATATCTGAAGTCTTCCCCAGGCACTGGGTTGCTGTTCAAGAAAGCCACAGATTTGTCTATTTCAGCCTGCGCAGATGCGGATTATGCAGGATGTCCACGGGATCGTAAGTCTACTTCTGGATTTGCTATCTTTGTAGGAAGCTCTTTAGTCTCCTGGAAAAGCAAGAAGCAGACTGTTGTGGCGAGATCCAGTGCCGAATCCGAGTACAGGGCCATGGCACAGGCAAGCACAGAAATGATGTGGGTTAGAGCAGTCCTAGAAGATCTGAATGTTGAAGTTCCCTTGCCTATGAATCTGCAATGTGACAATCGGGCAGCGTTATTCATTGCCAACAATCCAGCCTTCCATGAGAGAACAAAACATATAGAGGTAGATTGTCATTACACTAGGGACATGATTCAGAAGGGCTTCATCTCCACGTCCCATGTCAGTTCAGAGGACCAGACAGCAGACATATTCACAAAGCCATTGCTCAGAGGACCTTTCCAGAGATGTTCTTCCAAGCTGAGCATGATAGATATCTATGCTCCATCTTGAGGGGGAGTGTAGAGATAGTTATTAGTCTTTGATGTTATTTATTATTTTAGTTTCTTTACGTACCTTTCATGTAATTTACCCAAGGGATCTCTCCCTATATAAGAGACCTAAGGGCCCTATGGAATAATCATCTCAGTATTCTAACAGTAAGAATATGTGATCTAGTTGCATCATACTCAGAGTCGAGTGTTGCTAGAAAAACACCAGTCATCACCGAATCCCTATATGTCTTGAGCTGCTCTCGTGTGGCAGTCAAGGGAATGTAAGCATGTAACTTTTGAAACATACCCCTTAGAGAAGTGTAAAGGGTATGGAGAGGATGATCATTCTGCTTCGACGTGAAGATGTCGTGCTGAAGTTGCAGAACCTTCGACTCATTCTTCGCTGGAGAGTTGTAGCGACGAGAATGTCCCACATAGCCTTCGTCGTAGGCCGACTCAATTTCAAGGCCCTGAATGTCGCTTTCGATCACCATTTCGGTGACTGACTGAAACGGAATTTCGATCGAAATTCGACCGAAATTTCGGTCACTTTTTGCACTAAGGTCCTCATATTTCGGTCATTTCGGCCATTTCGGTTGAATTTCGATTTTGACAGGATATCAATTTTTTTAATAGAAAAAAGGGATCTTTGCTAAGAGAGTGCGGGGACGACTCAAGAAGTGTTGGAAAGAGACCATACGAAGGGATCTTTGTTTTGTGGATATAAGCCCGGGATTAACCCAAGATAGATCTGAATGGAGGCGAAGAATCCATGTAGCCGACCCTACTTAATTGTGGAAAAATGTTTTGTTGTTGTTATAGAAAAAAGGGGGAGCCCTCCCGAGTATGGAGTCAACACCCCAAAATATTCATTAAAAATGAAAGGGTACAGTAGTTGGATACCCAGAAATTGTATACAGCATTACAGTACGCTATTACATTTTCACAGTAAAACCGTTATCCCTTGAAAATACAGTCATTCCTGCCAAGCCTGATAGACCATAGGGCGGCGAAGGGCCTGGAAACATCACCGGAGGACCCAAGCCCCACCGATCGAGTAGATCTCCAAAAATGGCCCAAATCGAAAGTCTGGACCCAAGACAACCCCAAGGAATCCCATACATGCGCCGAAGTCCTGCAACCGAAGAAAATGTGCTCCGCGTCCACTACGCCCTCCTCGCATCTGTCAAACATCAGATCTGACACACCCAGCATCCTCCCCCTCCTTACTTTGTCGCACAGACGGTTTCTCCTTAGGCACCAGAGGAACACCTTAACACGAGTAGGTATCTTGGCCGCCCAAATTAGTTTTATGTCCGCGCATAGGTCTTCATCACTCACCAATGCTCCAGCACTCAGCTTCTGATAAGCCATCTTAACCGAAAATTTACCATCTGCCCAACCAAAATGATCCTGCTCACATGGCATCTCTCCAACAGAGGGAATCTTAGATAGCAGACGTAAGAACTCCTCCAACCTCTGATCCAAGAGATCCGAGCGGAACCTCGGAGCCCACGACCCAGATTCAACCACATCCGCCACCCGCGTTCCTCTGTTAGCAGCTAAAGCCATCAACCTAGGAAAGTGATTGCCCAACGCCCCCTCCCCCGTCCAGTCATCCTGCCAGAAACGGAAACGGTGACCATTTCCCAACCTCGGCTGAAGAAACAGTCTGAGCCCCGGATGCACCGCACGAATCCCCATCCACGGTGGAGACTCATGACGTTTCCTCGCAGCCATCAAGTCCCCAGCAACGCCATAGATCATCCTCAACAACCGCAAAACCAACGAGTCGGATGAGCCCCAAATATGCACCATCCATTTAGCTATCAATGCTTTGTTCATCAGCTTCACATCTTGAATACCAAGACCCTCCTCCGAAACGAGTACAGCTAAATCCTTCCAAGCAACCGAGTGAAAACCCCTTCCTGCTTGCCTCCCATCTGACCAGAAAAAGGCTCTCATCATAGCCTCCACCTTCTTTCTCACCCCAACAGGCATCAATCTCGTTGAGTAGAAAAAGACCGGAATGGCTGAAAGGACGTGCTTCAACAGGTGAGCTTCCCACCCTTGGACAGAGTGGTAGCCTTCCAACCCTCCAGTCGCTTCTCCATTCTCCGCAGAACACAATCCCAATCAGACTTCCTCAATCTGCCAGCAATCAGAGGCAACCCCAGATAGGTTATCGGTAAATGTCCCAGAAGACATCCCAACCACTCCGTGAGCCTGTTGCCCTCCTCATTGTCCATCCCCAGTGGAACCAAGATCGACTTCTGCCTGTTAATCTTCAAACCTGACAGGCATGGAATGCTGTATCGATATCGTTTCGGTCCGCCCGGAAATGGATATATCAGGATATATCGACGATTTCGGTGGAAATGTCAAAAATAGCTCAAAAAAGCCAATTTTTTAGCATTTTTTTAGAAATTAAGATCATCCAAGATATTAAAACAATAAATAACCAACAAATACACACTTATATCACACATATCGTTCATTTATAGACCATATATCGTACATATCGGTCATCATACCGAACATATCGCTGTTTAATGCTTATTCCTGACCTTTAGATATTGGAAATGGATTTCATTCAAATATACACTTAGATGACACATATAGATCATTTGTGAATACTGTAATCCTTATATTGCACATATCGATCATATCGAAATATCGCTGGTACTGTTAGTTGTTGACCTATATATATTGAAAATGGAGTTCATCCAAATTCTTAGATCACTAAATATCTTACAAATATACTCTTAATCACACATATCGATCAATCTATGAAGCTTATATCGCATATATCGATCATTTTGAATATATTGATATTAATGTTTGATTCTTGACTTATAGATATTTTGTTTTTGAAGAATTGACTTATATATATTGGAAAGCGATTTCATTCAAGTCTTACAACATGAATAACTTGTAAACATACACCAAGTTGAAGAACCATTGTGTGCACCCTCCTGTCGCACCATACCCTACCAGTACGGGATAGCATTGATATATAGAGATATCAACGAAATATCGACGATATCGATCGATATCCGGGATTTTTCTACTGAAACCAGTTATTTTTGACCGATATGAGCCGGTATGGCAATATATCGCTGATATATCAGCGATATATCGCCGATATCCCTGTAAAAGGAGATACTGGGTAATATCGATACTCCGACCCTGTCGAAACCGATATATCGCCGATACGACCTTCCATGCTGACAGGCATCCGAATAAGTCCACCAAAGTAGCCGCATTGTGGTTCTGCTCCTCCGTCCCCCCCAGAAAGATTAGCGTGTCATCCGCATATTGCAGCACCGGAACGGAGATGTCCCCCAACCTGAAGCCCTCACACCACCTCTCTTCAATCGCCCGCTGAAACAAGACGACAAGACAGTCCGCCACCAGCACAAACAACAAGGAAACTAGGGAGCAGCCCTGATGCAGCCCCCTCTGCAGTTGGAACCAACCCTCCTTAGCCTTCCGTTGACCAACACAGAGCACGAGCTAGTAGTGACACATCTCTTGATCCAACGAATCCAATCCTCGGGAAATCCCCTTCTCTACAACGATACCCACAGGAACTTCCAACTGACACAGTTGTAGGCCTTGGCGTAGTCAATCTTCTAAATGGCACCTTTTTTTGCAGACCTCTTCCACTCAAGACAAATTTCCGACGCAGAACAACTCTAAGCCTGCTCGCAAGCACCTTGGAAACAATGAGATAGATGCCATTAGAAATAGAGATAGGCCTGAAGTCCCCAACCCCCACAGGAGTCTCCTTCTTTGGCAGTAGAAAGACCAAGGCCCTGTTAATTTTCTCAAAATCGTTGTTGGCACTCCTGAACTCATTCAGGACCTCCAAAATGTCCCCCTTAAGCAGCTCCCAGAACTCCCGGTAAAAAGATATAGAAAAGCCATCAGGGCCAGGAGCCCCATCCACATTCAGATCCCAAACAGCCCTGCAGACCTTCTCCTCCGAGAACGCGGCTACCAACGAATCTGCCTGGGGTCCAGTCAAGGAACCTGCGCCCAGGCCTGTCCATCCCCAGCCACTCTCCTCCCTCACTCTCCTCGAAGCCCTTACAAAGTGCTCCTGCAAAGGCGGCACCAATGTTCCTCTCTCCCGACACTCTGCGGCCTCCTACCTCCACCTCGTGTAAGAAGCTTCTTCTCCTTCTCTCGGACGCCACGGAATGGAAGCACGTGTTCGCATCTCCTTCCCTTAGCCACTTCTGCCTCGATCTCTGCCGCCAGTGAACCTCTTCTTTCCTGTCCTCCAGGTATACCGCCTCCAACCACGCTGCCCTCTCCTCCACCTCCGTCGGAGTCAACCCCCGCTCATCATCAAGCCCATCCAACCTGCTTATCCCGACCTCAGCCTCGATCTTAACGGCCCTCCGCCTCCTAGCGATATCCTTCCCATACGACAACAACAATCGCCTTAGGGAAGCCAGTTTAGCCGCGAATCGCGACACCGCTGACCCCACCACCATAGATCCTCGCCAATGCTCAATGACCAAGTCCCTGAAACCCTCTTTTAGCAGCCACTTCTTCTCGAAATGAAAGGAAAACCGACCCGACCGTTCCTCCCCAGAGTACCAGAGATTGGGAGTGTGATCAGAGGGCGTCCTCGGAAGGGCCCACGCCCTCGCCAGCGGGAAAGTCTCCCCTGCCTCAACAGACATCAGGAACATATCAAGTATGGACCTGGATCTTGCATTCCTCCAAGTGAATTTGCACCCAACCGCGTCCACTACGGATAGCCCCAGAGAATTAGCCACCTGTCTGAACTCGCCAGACCCTGAATCTCTACCACTCCCCCCCCGGCATGTCGCCTGAAAGCAAAGTGACATTCAAGTCACCACCAATGACCCAAACACCAACTCCCATCTCATGCGCAACAGTCGCCAAATCAGCGGCCAAGCTACCATCCTCTCGTCTACACGGGCCATATATATTAGTGACGCATAGGCAAACTCCATCAACTCTCCGTAGCAGCTTGACCGTCAATGTGAACAAAGAGACGAAAGATCCCAGCAAGTCAAAGGAGTCGGTCCGCCGGCCAGAAATGATTCCACCCCGAAGCACCTGCGGCCCCCTTCTCCGCCAGCGTGAAAATATCCCCCCTACACAGCTCATGGCGCAAACGATCGTCTAGGGCCTGCGGCTTCGTCTCCTGAAGCAAGAAAACATCCGCACCAGCCTCTCTCACCAGATTTACCAACCCAAGCCTCTTATCGGGGCGGCCCAGACCCCTCACATTCAGAGACAACATCTTCATTTAACAACCTGAATCGCCCTCTTCTTTGGGGGAATGACCCCTAATCGCCGCACCAAATCCCTATCCAGAATTGCAAAGCGGTAACACACTGTCACAGGCCCTGAATCTCAGAATATATAGGAGACCCTGACGCCAAAGAGGCCCTCAGCGCAACCCTCGCCATCTTCCCAAACCCCCTCCGTCCCCCTCCCCCCCTCCTATACGCCAACCCAAACCTACTCTGCCCCGACCCACCCCTTCCAAATCCAAAGAAGCATGCCCTGAGCCCTTCCCCTCACACACATTAGGTGCTCCCAACATAGGAACGAAAGACCCCCCCGTGGCCTCCGCTTCAGAAACAACCGCCCCAGCACCGGTTGTGCTTCTCCGCACCCCAACAGAGACAGGCACCCCCGCCTCCCTCCTTAGCGTATCAAGCCCTGCCCCAGTTCTTGCAATCCCGCCCCCAACAAAGGCTTCCTGTCGCGGTTCGAGCATCGTCCCTGCCAATGCACATCTCTCAAGGGGACCGATGTTCGAAGCAGCTGCGGACAAACCCCCATCCGCCACATCCACCGCATGAATCGCCGATAGCTCCAGGAAACCCGAGCGGCGGTCGCTCGGGTCCGAATCCACAAAAGCGTCCGAATCACGCGCACACGTCGGATCACCCGCCGTAGGACCTTCCATACTAATCAGATGCAAAGCAGTATGCCCGATCC
Source organism: Ottelia alismoides (assembly GCA_037367405.1). Lineage (NCBI taxonomy): Eukaryota > Viridiplantae > Streptophyta > Magnoliopsida > Alismatales > Hydrocharitaceae > Ottelia > Ottelia alismoides. The sequence goes on along the minus strand of JAZKJV010000252.1, from coordinate 1,186,501 downwards.
GACAACCCGAGAAGCAGCCAACCCCTTCGACCTGCGTCTCTTCAGGATCCGATCCGTAATGACGTACTAACACTCGGGGCTATCCAATGTGGACCCCACCATCCCTGAAACCGTCAACTGCCCCGACCGCAACACGCTAAGGTAGAGGAAGTGTCACCAACCTCGAAACCCTCAACGCGGATATCACGCCGAACTAGATCGTCTCCATCGGAGATCGCGCCATGTTCAAACGTCTTCCCCCATCGGAAAGCTACGACCTCTCCGGTAACCGGGCCCGTTCTGCCTGTGGTTGCTCATCGGAAGGGCGCTCCACGACTTCGCCACCACCGTTGGATACCTTCTCCACCGCCTGGACCTCCCTTCGCCTACACCCAGCAACCGGCTTAATCTGTCATGCATCTGCTACCACCAGCTCAAGCAAGACACGCCTGCCATCAAAGGGCACTTCCCACCAGCCCATCTTCTCGGCTCCAACTGACCGCACCCGAAGCACCACATCCAGGGATTGACCGGGCTGACATCCAGTGCACTCGACGAAGTCAACGACGACCACCCCCAGCAGAAGCCCTGAGATGGTAGATCTCGTTCTTTCCCTCACAGGGACCCCCTTGACGATGATCCTCTTCACCGTGCCTGGCTCCACGGCGACGTCCGCGTCCTTTGGCTGTCGCCACCTTAGCTGTAAGGACCCATCAACCGAGCCTCACAACAACTCCCGCACCTCTGAGGCACGGAGCCCCCTCGCCATCGCCCTCCAGGGAGAAAGCCTAACCACGTCGCCCTTAAAGGACCCCTTGGAGACGAGCCCCATATCAGAGGTTGCCAAGAAAAGAGCCCCCTCCCCGTCTCCCTCGCCAATCAACACGGCTGTATCGGTAGCAGCCGCCGGACAGCTCCTCTGCGAGTGGCCAAAGCGATGACACACGAAGCAGCGCAAAGGTTCACGACATACCCGCGCTCAATGGTCCATACCACCACACCGGAAGCACCCATAGCCGAACGGGGACTCCGGTGGTGGCCCGCGTGGTCTCCGAGTAGCCACATCGCGCCTTGACCTCCGACGGCCCAACACCAACCGCCACCCCCTAGGTCGCCCATTCTAGGTCAGGAAGACCAGCGCATACATCAGTTACTTTCAAGGATGTCGATATTCGACATGATATCGATATTCGACAGAAATTCGATCGAATTTCGCTGAAATTTGAGGCCATGCTCAATTTGTCATTGGCTATCTCCATGCATACCATTTCAGAAAGCCATGCACGTGTATAAGCTTTGTCTGCCTCCCATGAGACATTAACCCCAGTCTTGTCAACATGCTCCTCCTGTGTGAGGATATGCTTCTTCCCATTACGTTGCATTAGGCTCTTGAGCTGCATGGCCCAAAGGTCATAGTTCGTTCCTTCCATCTTCCCAATAAGTGCTGGACCTTTGAAGGCACCCGGGGATGGAATATCTGCTTTGTTGTCTGACATGATGGTAACAATCTCTTAAGTCTGGGGTTGCAAACTAGAATAACAATGTCTATACAGACATATAAGAAGACGGTTATGGGTATAGACTCATATCACAACCTCTTCCATCCACGGGAGGCTTCTTTAGGTGCTTAGGATGGTTTTAGAGGATCAAAAACCGAACCCTAGGAACCAAATCAGACCTCCTAGTTCACAATCGACCCGAAAGAGATGTGTGGCAACCTTTAATAAGCGACGGCAACCGGCGGCTGGAGCCGCTGCTTCTGCTTGCGGGTGGAGGATGTAGCCGCTGCTGCTCGGATGTCGGCGGCAACGGCGGCCGCATGAGGTAGGGGCTAGGGTTTTGTTGTGGTAGGGATTTAGGGCGCATGCTTCGATCTAAGACCATCACTCTGATACCACGTGAAAAGAGTTAAAATGAAAATGTTGTATTTCTCATAACCCTAGAGCTCTCTTTTATAGGAGAAAAGCTCAAAGGGAAAATTACATAAAGTAGATTGGAGAAAGAGAAATACATAAATAAAGACGTAGATATATAAGTATCTCAACACCTACTTAATGTGGGAAAAGGCGTTGTTGTTGTTGTGCGTTCATATTCATATTGGTCAAAAAGCGTGATTCTAAGGAGGGCCAGAAAGATATATTCAGATTAGATAAGGCAAGAGAAAGAAAGACTAAAGATCGTACTCAATTGAGATGTATTAAGGATGAGGAATGACATGTGTTTGTACTCAGAAGGATATAGAGACTAGATGGAATCAGTATTTTCATCATCTTTTCATTGGGCAAGGGAATAAAGATATCATTTCAGGTGATCTAACTAGTAGTGAAAGTTACATTAATCGTGTAAACTATAGACGAATACGAAGGAAGGAGGTAAAGGAGGCTTTACATTTTATGAAACCTGGGAAAGGTGCATAACCTGATGATATTCATATAGAAGTATTGACGAGCCTGCAAAAGCCGCGATAAGAAATCGTTTTTATCGTTCGTGCGTGAAATTAATGAAAGTCGTTCGTTGTAGGCGGCGATCGGAAACAGTCAAGAAATAACCACAATTTTTAATCAAATTCAATCAAGTGGTTTTTATGTTTATTTTACTTGGGCAAGTCCCAAGGTCGATCACAAGGAGGTAAAGGAACAACCTATATTAATGTCTATCCAATTTTGAGTTTGGTTTTCAAAGCGGTCTTTTTTTGGAATTTTTCAATGCAAGATGAGATGCAAAATACAAATTCGGCCTATTTTAGGGACTAAAATGTAAAATACGTTCAAACGGTGTCCGAAAAATACGAAACTAGGCCACAATGTAATTGACGATGAAATGAGTGCACTGTAAATTTTTTGTAATTTTTAGATGCAATATGAATTTTTTACGAATTTTTAATTGCAAATAGAATGATTTTCAATATTTAATTTTAATAAATATTAAACCTACTTATTTTCGAGAACTAAAATTATCTAAGATCTATCACTAAGTAATGGATCCCAGAAAAATCCTAAACCTCGAAAATGTGGGGTTTAATACCTATTAAAAATCAAACATTGAAATGCACAAAATGATTTTTACAGAGCAATTTATGCATGCAAATGCAAAGATTTTTGGGCACAATGTTAATCGAAATAATCTCTACGATATGTGATTTTTCGGGGATTTTTGGAAGAATGGTTAATCAATTGTGAATTTCAGAGCAAGAAATAGGTAAAATATGCCAATTTTCACAAAAACAATTATTTATTAATTAACCGTCCATCACAAAAATATCCATAGCATGTTAAAATGTAGAGCATCAAGCAATGAACAAAGTGCTATTTTTAAATAAATAAAATGATGCAATGTAGAGGTCTATAATGGATGACAAAGACAGGGGTACAGATGCAAACTGAATAAATAAAAATAATGCAAGGGGGGACCTAAAATCAATTACCAGAAGTAAGGGGGTGAATCTGCAATTCTTCCAGTGGGGCACGTGCGCAGCACGTGCCCTCTAGAAGGTGGATTGGTGCGTAAATCGAAGGAGCTCCGGGGGGGCCTTTGTAATTTACCCTCAGGTCACGTGCGCAGCACGTGACCTGGCTGACGTCAGCCTGACGTTCCCCACGCACGTTCGTGGCACGTGCTGGGGCCTCGGGGTCCGAGCCCGGCGGCGAGGCGGTGGGGAGGCGGAAGGCGGGCCGGCCTGGCTGCTTGACCTCGGCGGTTTCAGAGGACGAAGGCCAGCGGAGCTCCGGTGGTTGTCGATTGCGGTGAGCTCCGGGCGGTGGCGGCTATGAACACGGTGGAGAGGAGGCGTTCGGAGGTGGTCGGAGCAGTCGGTCCGTGGCGGTCGATGAAGATGAGGCGGCTGGTGAGGCGGAGGCCGAAGAAGACCCAGTGGCGTGGTCGAGGGCGCAAGGCGGAGCGGGGCTCCGGTGGCGGGGGCGAGTCGAGGAAGATGATGATAACGTTGGTCGGTTGTCGGCTTCGCGTAGGCGAAGCACTGGGTTTGACGAAGCGGAGGTGACCGTGGGTCGTCGTGGCGTTGATGACGAAGCGCTGGAGGCGGTCTTCGATGGTGACCGGTGAAGACGAAGGTGAAGTCGCCGGTGTAGTCGTTGGCGTAGCGGTGTAGCGAGTCGGCGAGGAGGGGATGCTCCAGGCGGAGCGAAAAGCTCGGAGCGGAGAGGTAGAGCGAGAGAGATAGAGCGAGCGAGAGAGATAGAGCGAGAGAGAGATAGATTACCGGGAGAAGAAGGCTCGATGGCGAGTGATGGCCGGAGCGAAGCAGCGCTGGAGGAGCTGCGACGAGGCATCGGGGGGGGCTCCGGATCACGCCGGTGAGGGCTGTCACCACCTGAAGATCGGCGGATGATTGGACTGGGGGCGGCTTGTGCTCTTTTATAGAGAGAGAGGGAGGCGGCCGGTGCGAGGATAGCGGGGTTGTGACGCGGAGGGCGTTGGCGAGAACATCGGGGCGGCCGTTGCGAGATGGGAGGAGCGGCGGCGGCGGTTCCGAAGATCGGGGGCGGGCGGTCAAAGGAGGCGCAGGGGGAGAAGACGGGTCTCCTGCCGTTCGATCGACCGAGATCGAACGGCTGGAGGCGTGCCACGTGGCAGGGAAAAAAGGGCAGGCAGCGCCGCACGTGCGGAGCACGTGCCTGGGGGCACGTGCAACGCCCGTGCTTCGATTTTTAATTTTTTTTTTATAAAAACGAGATAATAAAAAGGCGAAAAATAGCTGACACGTGGCGGCCTCTGGGGCTGCCACGTGTCAGCACCAGAAAAATCCGCGAATAAATCCTTTGTAAAATCAATAAAAAATAGCAAATGACCTTGGATCGAAAAAGTTCCTTCACGAAAAATGTTCGTCTCGACGAGATCTACAACTTTCATGAAGACATCAAAGCCAAATTCGGTCAAATGTGAAAAGTGAATTTTTGGGGTATCCCATGTACATAGAATACCTTGAGTTTTGGGTTTTCTAATTTTTTTTTCATTTTTAAACACGATAAAAGTCCGGAAAAAAAGAAAACTCAAAGATAAATAAAAGACACCTTAATCTAATTTTTTTGGATTTTTACTGATAAAGAAAATATACACATAAAATACAGGTCAAAAAGCCGCGAAAATATAATGTACAAAAGAGGCCCAAAACCCAACTTTCACATACGAGCTCCGATTCACTTGAACTTGGTCTTGTTTTGAAGGTAATTGAATGTGCATTAGTTCAAAAGTGAGTAGGATCAAATCGGATACTGGATGGGGAAGATATGTGGTTTTTAGTCCGAAAATCCTATAACTAGGGTTTGGGTTTTTGGTCCACTTTCCTGGGTTAATTATTTTTTTGTATTTTTTTATTTATTCTTGTTAGTGATATGTACACAGTGGAGTTGGGTTTGTGACATTCGGAGTTAGTATGAAGGAGTTAAAAATAGGGGAAGTTAGGCTATTTACAGATCATTTTTGGCTTGGATTTTTGGCTTCTTATTTTATGCAGAAATTAATGATAAAATGCAATTCTTATGCAATCATGCCCGAATGCTAATTATGTGAAATAAATGCAGAAATGCAGTTGATTTTGAGGGACTTGAGCCTAATTACTGAGACTTAGAGTGATGAATCCGAGATTCATCATCCCCTATACTTAAACCATGCTCGTCCCTGAGCATCAAAAAGAAATACCATTAAGTGAAATGAGACTGGGTTCCATACCAAGATCATGAACTGAAGGTGAAAGTGAAACTAAACTCGACCTTTGGATTAATAGTGTGGCGGAACTTCTGCGAGACTTAGAATTTCAAAATCAACAGCCCTCAAGTTCTACACATCATTGACACAATTTCAACTCAGAAGTCATCTTAGATCAATCCTCTTCCCAAAGTATACCCTATGAACATTGAATAACCGACTCATGTGTGTGAAGGGTTTTAGCTCTTCCCATTCAGAATGCCGGACTACCATGCTCCTCTCCTCTCCAGTAACTCGTCCTCGGGGAGTCAGGTATTTCCTTCTAAGGTCTGTCGCGCTGTGTTCACAATCGAATGAGGGAGAAGATAGAAGAAAGAGAAAAGAACTGGAGGGCGGCCAGTGTAGTCACCTCTCCTTGTGGAGATAGCCAGTGTAGCCGAGTCTCCACCAAGATCTGCAGGTTTCTGAAGCTTGGATCTTTTTGGTCGGATTTTTATTTGGTAGAATGCTTCTATGTAATTGGAATTTTTGGTGGTTCTGCTTGGATCATGGCCTCAAATTTCAGCGAAATTCGGTCGAATTTCTGTCGAATATCGATATCCAGTCGAAATCGAAATTCGACCGAAATGACCGAAATGACCGAAATAAGGGGGTCCTAGTACAAAAAATGACCGAAATGACCGAAATTTCGGTCGAAATTCCACCGAAATTCCATCGAAATTCTATTTTGGTCGATACCGAAATGGTGACCGAAACCGACATTTAGGGCCTTGGCTTGGATCTTGTTGTGCCTCTACGGATATAGAATCTTTTGTTCCGTACATTTTTTTGGGGTCTTAGAAAAATTGTGCCCAGCCGTCCATCCCTTTTCCGAAGCTTTATTTCAACCCGTACTCCGGTCTTTAGATTTCCACGCTACCAGAAAAGAGACTTACACAGTCTTCCAACATCCCGTTTGGGTTGAGCTAAGTGCATAGTGCGAGAGTGCGAATTAATTCCCTATTCCAGAGTGGTACCCAGAATGAAGAGACCAGGTTAGACACTAAAAGTCAAACGCTGCACACTGTCATGTGGAACTTAAGGAATTAAGTCAAAAAGACCTGAAGCTCTTAAAATTCTATTTCTCGGTGAAGTTCCTCTGAAAATTAGGTGGATTAAGGTCAAACCCAGACCACTCTCGGTTTCGGCTCATAACTCGGTTCAGAACCCAATGACTTTTCACAGGTGCAAATGCATGCGGTGATGGATGGAGTGCAGGTGCGTGAAATGCAGACATTTCATTTTTTTTTGACATTTTATGCAAGGGATTTTTTATGCAGAAAATGGAATAAGAAGCCTCTTTTTTTCATTCATTTTTTTATTTTTTTTTTCAGAAAATTTGGGCAAGTCAGTGTTCTTCTCTTTTTTTTTCAGTTAGTACCCACCCCGTAAATACATATAGACTTACGCGAAAGTACGAGATATGGGTAAAATATATACAAAGTATATATACAGACCCCCCTATACTTAGCGAGTGTTGTGTCCTCAGAGCACAAGAAGCGTAAAGAAGACATAGCTTGGGCTAAGCGTAAGAGAGTGAGAAAGAAAAAAAGAAAAGAAGAAAAAGAATGAAAAGAAAAGCGGTCAGGAAATGAGGAGAGTATATACGGGTGGATGTCGGTTCCCCCTATACTTAGGCTCTGAACAACCTAAGTATGGAAGAAGGGTGGATATGGAGCGAATGGGAGTTAGGAGAAGAATGATATATACAGATGGCATTGGTCCCCCCTATACTTAGGCCTTGGCCTAAGTAAAGGAAGAAGCTGTACAAGGAGACCAATGTGGTCGGGAGGGAGGGTGGGAGTGATCAGATAGATTTTCAATATCCTCGCTCTGCGTGAAATAGATGGCCCCGACTTGAACTGTTTGTTCTTTGGGTGATTCAATGTATGGCTTCAGCATTTGTCCATTTACTGAGAACGGTTGTGCATTCTCTTTGAGTTAGGCAATGTCTACGCTTCCATTGGTATGCACATCGACGACAATGTAGGGACCCGTCCATTTTGATTTGAGTTTCCCATGAAAAATCTTCAACCGAGCATTAAACAACCACACTTTTTGTCCAGGGACAAAGGTCTTCTCTCGAATGTGTCTATCATGCCATCTCTTGACCTTGTCCTTATAAATCACACTGTTGTAATATGCCCGATTTCGGATTTCAATTAGCTCATTCAGATTTAAGTCTCGACATAGTTTCCCAAGGTGACAACTCCAATTCAACTTTTTGATCGCCCATTCAGATTTGTGGATCAATTCTGCAGGAAGATGACATGGCTTGCCATAGATCATCCTAAAAGGTGAAGTACCGAGTGGAGTCTTATAGGCTGTCCTATAGGCCTATAGAACTTGGTCCAACAGTGTTGACCAATTCTTCCTATCGGGACGAACCAACTTCTGGAGAATGCTCTTCACCTCTCTGTTAGAAACCTCTGCCATGCCGTTAGATTGTGGATGATACGGGTTGGCTATTCTATGCTCAAATTTGTACTCCTTAGCCAAAGATCTCATCTCCCTGTTCACAAAGTGGCTACCTCCATCAGAAATCAATACTTTTGGTATCCCGAACCTCGCAATGATGTTATCTTTGATGAACTTACAGACGATTTTGCTATCTGCGGTTCGGGTTGGAATAGCCTCTACCCATCTTGATAAATAATCCACCGCTAACAAGATGTACTCAAATCCATTGCTGTTGAGAAAGGGACCCATAAAATCGATCCCCCATGCATCAAAAACATCACAGAAAATTATTGGTTGCATGGGCATTTCATCTCTATATCCTATAGTCCCTCCCATTCTTTGACAAATCGGGCATGACCGTACAAATTCATTAGCATCCTGAAATAAGGTCCGCCAGTAAAATCCACATTGGAGTACCTTGTGCGCGGTTCTCTTTCCCGAATGGTGTCCTCCAGCCTCGAGAGAATGACAGTGTGTGAGGACACTCTGATATTCCTTCTGAGGAATACATCTTCTCCAGACACAATCCGGTCCTTCATAGAAAAGGAAAGGATCGTCCCAATGGTATCTTCTCGAATCTGACTTTAATCGATCAATCATTTTTTTGGTCCAACCATAGGGAACCTTCTTGGAGACAAGATAGTTCACTATGTCGGAATACCATGGGGTTGACTCAATGACGCAAATCGATTCGTCTGGAAAAGTCTCCTTGATTGGTCCGATATCAGGATGATCGTTTTGCTCAATTCGGGAAAGGTGATCAGCAACAACATTCTTTATTCCAGGTTTATCCTTGATCTCCAAATTAAACTCCTGGATTAACAAGATCCATCTCAAAAGTCGTGCCTTGGCTTCCTTCTTATCCATGAGATATCTGATTGCTGTGTGATCTGTGAAAATTGTCACCTTGGAGCCCAATATGTATGATCTGAATTTTTCCAGGGCCCAAACAACCGCGAGCATTTCCTTTTCAGTCACTGTATAGTTTCTCTGTGCAAGGTCCAATACTTTGCTCGCGTAGTGAATCGCATAAGGAATTCCATCTCTTCTTTGTCCGAGTACCGCTCCGACAACAAAATCCGATGCATCAGTCATGATCTCGAAGGGAAGAGACCAGTCGGGAACTTGTAATATCGGCGATTCACATATTTTCTTTTTCAGGAGCTCGAAGGCCTCTAGACATCTGTGATTTACAATAGACTCGGTGTCTTTTCCTAAGAGCTCAGTCAGTGGGCGGGCGATCTTTGAAAAATCAGGAATAAACCGTCGATAAAATCCAACATGCCCTAAGAACGACCTCACTGACTTGACGTTGGTTGGTGGCTCAAGTTTCTTGATCACATCCGCCTTGGCAGGGTCCACCTCCATTCCCTTTTTGGAGATGACGTGCCCCAACACTATACCCTCAGTCACCATGAAGTGACTCTTCTCCCAGGAGAGTACCAAATTTACCTCCCTGCATCTCTGAAGGACTCGGTCCAAGTGTGCTAAGCATGTATCAAATGAATCATCATGAACCGAGAAGTCGTCCATGAAGACTTCCAGGAAATCACCAACCATTTCGGCAAATACGGCAATCATGTACCGCTGAAATGTGCCTGGGGCATTGCAAAGCCCGAATGGCATGCGCTTGAATGCGTAAGTACTGAAGGGACATGTGAACGTGGTCTTTTCCTAGTCCTCGGGAGCGATAGCTACTTGATTGTAGCCGGAGTACCCATCAAGAAAACAGAAGAATGCTTTCCCTGCAAGTCTCTCCAATATTTGATCAATGAATGGCAGTGGAAAGTAGTCTTTCTTGGTCGCAGCATTCAGGCGCCGGTAATCGACACAGACGCGCCACGACGTGGGTACTCGGGTTGCGATCTCTACCCCCTCCTCGTTGGTAACCATCTGGATTCCCGACTTCTTCGGGACGACATGAAGGGGGGCTACCCACTTGGAGTCAGAAATGGGGTAAATAAATCCTGCTTTGCACCATTTCTCTATTTCTTTCTTCACTACTTCCCGAAGATTGGGGTTTAATCTTCTCTGGAATTCACGGGAAGGCCTTGCATTATCCTCAACATAAATTTGGTGCGAGCAGAGAGCGGGGTTTATTCCTACGAGATCCGACACAGTCCAACCTATGGCTTTTCGATTTCGCTCAAGGACTTCGATCAGTCTGGATTCTTGGTCCACGGTTAATGATGAGCTAATGATCACAGGGAATTTTTCTTTGGGTCCATTGAGGAATGCATATTTCAGCGTGGGAGGTAGTGGTTTCAGCTCTGGTAATTCTGAATCGTCGATCAAGTCTGGCTGAATGACTTTTGCTTCTGGCTCAGTATCGGTTGGCGGTGAATCACTGTGTGAGATGTTGGCTACCAATTTCGAAGAAGAGTGAGTCGGATCTCTAGAGTAGAATGGCAATTCGGCCAGAGCCGTGTCCGACTCATCATCGATTGACTGTCCCAAAGGTGATGTGATTGATAAATCCAAGAGGATTTCAGTGTTGTCTGGGGGTATAGAAATCTCAGAGACTGCATGGTGGATTATTTCTTCTTCGGAGGATGTGCTTTCTACCTGTGTGTCTGGCAGTTGGTCCCATGGCCCAGTGGTTCTGAGGAGATTGCATTCTGATGTTTCGGCATCTTCAGTTGTGGATTCGGAGTCTGGTCTTTGCCACTTTGTTTGTTTCATCTCCAAGTCCACTTCTCCGCCTGGAGAACGGAATTTCATCATGCCAGTTCCGTAGTCGAATACAGCCTTAGCAGTTCTTAAGAAAGGTCTTCCGAGAATGATTTGCGATTCCTTCCAATGGTTCGGGGTCTCCATGTCCAGGACAGTGAAGTCCACTTTGTATTCTGTACCCTCGATGATGATGATGACATTCTTCACTTCTCCCTTAGGTCTTTTAGTGGATTTATCAGCAAATTGGAGTAAAGATGATGATTTCTTGAGAGGGCCCAACTCCAATCGATAATATAAGGCTAAGGGTAGAAGGTTTATGGAAGATCCATTGTCGAGAAGTGTGCGTGTGAATGCTATGCCGCCAATGTGACTCTCCACATAATGGGCGCCCAGATCCCTTTTCTTTCTTGGCAGATGCTGGTTTTTGACGCACTTGGTGGTGGCAACTGTCAAGATATGAGTCTCCACGAATTGACTTGTTCTCTTTGTACGAGTCCGGGTGGGGGTACATTTTGCCTTCAAGTATTTCTGAAAGGTTGGATTACCTGCTACGTATTGATCAAATGGTACTTTGACTGTGATGTTTTATTGGCAGAATTTTTCCATGACTGGGTCATCTTTGATGTTTTTCTTTTGTTTTTCTTTCTTTAAGGCATGAGGGAAAGGAATGGAAGCATTTGAGACAGGAGATAGAGGATCAGAATCAAAAATAAGAGCATCTTTATTCGACTTGGAGTTTTTATTACAATCATAATAATCAAAATCAGGTTGCTGAAAAGGTGACAAAGGTATTTTTGCAGCAACTAGAGGCTCAAGGTCCTCTGCAGACTCCATAGATGCTTTCCCTTTATCTACTGCTGGGATCTTTAGGCGTCCTTCATCTTCCTCCTCGGAAACATCCTCCGGTTGATCTTCCGAGTCTTCATGGTCCGATTCCCTTGCCCGGTCAGGTACGACCACGGTCCTTCCGCTCCTGAGTGACATGGCATTGATTTTGTCAAATGAAAGGATCTCATGTTCAGATGTGGAAAAGTCTGGATAGTATACCTGGTTATTGTGTTGAGATGAGTTGAATTTGTTCAAGCTATTGGGGTTAGCTTGAACCTGGGCGGGAATGGTTGTGGCTGGAGCTGTCTGCTCATCCTTCCAACGGGACAAGCGGTTGACATCAACCCGTAGATCTTCCAGTTCATGTCGGAAGTGACGAAACTCCTCAAGTAGTTGTCTCTGGATGTCGATCGGTTCTTCTGGGGGTTTGGATGACTGAGCTGATTGTCTGGGGGCTTGAGATTGCTGATGGTATTGCTGAGGTTGGCTCTAGCGATTGTACGGTTGCTGCTGCTTCGGTTGCTGGAATGCGGCATTATAGAAAGTAGGTGGGCGCTGATAAGTCTGACGGTCTCCCATATTACCCTGTCGGGTAGTGTCTTGGGTGTACCAGATGCCATTCACTTCAAATGTCAGAGGCGGGGCTTCCTTGACTGTCTCAGTCGGTGGGGGCGGCTGTTGGGAATATTGGGCGTGGGATTGATCGTGAGCCCATGGTTGTTGTTGCTCTGCTCCTGGTTGCTCCTGGACATGATGCACATGATATATCGGGACAGTAGGTGCACTAGGCATCCCCATCTTGGACACCTTCTTGGTGAGTTCCTCCATCTGCTTCGGGAATTGCGAAATCCTACTGTCGATATCGTTCATTCTCTTGTCCACAATTGTCAATTTATCAGAAATAAAGTGCATGCTTGGAATCAAGTCCTCAGCTATTTCTGCCACCGTCTGCTTCCCGCCTTTGGCTTGAAGGGTGTTCAGGGAATCAATGTATGCTCGACTGGCAATTTGAGACCGGCTTGTTTCTGCCATCTGCTCCAGTATTTTCAAGACGGTCTCAGCTCCCCGTGATGTGTAATTCCCTCCGCAGCCAGCACTAACTAACCCTTGAGTCTCGTGGTTGAGGCCAGAGTAGAGTGATTGGACTAGGATGTTGTTGTCCAGATCATGGCAGGGACATTTTTGTAGCAGGTCCTTAAACCTATCCCATGCCTCACAAAGTGGTTCATTGGGCATCTGAGCGAAACTGGTGACGCGGGTCCTCATTTGATTGGTCCGGCTCAAGGGGTAGAATTTCTTCAGAAAGAGGTTTTTGAACCTCTCATAAGTCGTCACAGTTACCCCCAAGTTCTTCACCCAGTAGTCTGCTTTCCCTTTCAAGGCGAAAGGTAGTGTAGTGAGACGAATGTAGTCTTGGCTGACTTGTGGGTGCCTCAGATTAGAACATATCAGCTCTAGGTCCCTCAGGAATTCATATAGCTCCTCAGTCGTATTACCATGGAATTGAGGTAATTGACTGACAAAGTGTGGCTTTAGTTCATAGTGGCTCTATGGTTGTGGTGGCTGCAAATAATTCCACACTCTGTATTGTCCAGGGTTGTATGCGGCTTCCATTGGCACTTCTCCCCCAGCATTCATTTGTTCGAGCTGCTCCCTCAGCAGCTGCTGTTGCTGCTCAGATGCAGTCAGTCTCGCGAGAATCATCTTCATTGGATCTTCATTAGGTTCATCTTCAGGGTCTTTCTTGGAAGGTATCTTGGGTGGCATCTCTTTTTCTTTATCTGGAGAATATAAAGGATTTGAGTTAATAGATTGGAAAGAATTGATGTAACAGTTATTCTCGATCTTTTGGGGTGAGAAATGGACAGGGTGGGTCTGTCCTCCTAGGAGGAAGAAGGAATAGGGTTCTTGGGAAGGGTTTCCCGGAGGCCAAGCAGGTCCAGAGTAAGAGTTTCTCTGGGCTTTTGAGATTGGGGAGTTTGTGGTAGAGAGAGACGAGCCTGAATAAAAATTACCACAATCCTCCATTCTCGGGGTCAACAAGATGTTTTATGATGTAGACACAATTGTGTGGTATTCGTTGATGCTCTATTTTCTACGCACAATCAAACACAGTACAAGGGTTGTTTCACCAACTCAACTCAAAGTGAAGACCGTAAAGGTCCGGTCAATTATCTTGTTAGTTTTAATTGGTGAGAATTCAAGTCTTGCAAGCCGTTTACGCGAGCTGTTAGGTTTGGCGCTGGGCTCTATCCTAGTGTGCGTCTCTCTCCTCGCTGCAAGGTAAATCAAACAATGTCGGGGTTGCTCTCCCGCAGAAATTCTTGATTTTTTTTATTTTTAGATCGGCTATATTTAGCAGTCCCAGTTTTATTAAGACGATCACTGTAGAATTTAGGTGAACACAAATTCACGTCTACCGTCCAGTCCCAATTTCCTTTAGATTTATGTGATAAAACAAGAGAGAGGAATTCGGGAGAAGCCGATGCACGCGGAAAACTTATGATGAATGCTCAGTTAGAAGACTTACAGTGCCTCCTCGCAATCTCCATGTGGGATGCAGTACAGAATTGAAAATTTATACTAAATGCGTGCAAGCCGATGAAAACCGCACCTAAGCAGAAAGTTTTATTAGCGGGAAGAATTGAGTTGAATTTGGCTAAGTTGAACGATCTAATGTGCGTCTCAGTTAAAGTGCAGTGTGGCTTAAGATCCTACGAGCACAATCAGAAATAAAAAATGCTCTAAGAGCCGTATGTGCAGGTCTATCCTAATCGCCACTCAAGACGGGCCCCACCCTCTCCGGAGAGTGAAACAGGCTACGACACACCACAAATAAAGTTCAATGTCCTTGTACACACGCGAGAGTCCAAACGGACACCGCCATAAATGAGCAGAAAATAAAAATGCAGAAATTAAAAACCTAGACTCTACTCTCTCTCACGACTCGACTCGATCTTAATTTAATTGCGGTTTCTTCGGTTGTCGGTGAAGATGCGTCGGTTCCTTAAAAAACCGCTCCACGTGCGCCGGATACCTCGCAAGAAAAATAAGAGAGAGATTGTAAGAGAGTGACTCAGAAAATAATCAAAAATAAAATAAATGAAAGAAATGCTGAAAAATAAATACAAGAAATAAAATGGGATTTACAATGACAAATTTCGGGGGTCAGACTACCCGAATTTGGAAAACCGAACAAAAATTTTCAAAACAAAAACTAAGCCGTTTGCCTCCCCGGCAACGGCGCCATCTGACGAGCCCGCAAAAGCCGCGATAAGAAATCGTTTTTATCGTTCGTGCGTGAAATTAATGAAAGTCGTTCGTTGTAGGCGGCGATCGGAAACAGTCAAGAAATAACCACAATTTTTAATCAAATTCAATCAAGTGGTTTTTATGTTTATTTTACTTGGGCAAGTACCAAGGTCGATCACAAGGAGGCAAAGGAACAACCTACATTAATGTCTATCCAATTTTGAGTTTGGTTTTCAAGGCGGTCTTTTTTTGGAATTTTTCAATGCAAGATGAGATGCAAAATACAAATTCGGCCTATTTTAGGGACTAAAATGTAAAATACGTTCAAACGGTGTCCGAAAAACACGAAACTTGGCCACAATGTAATTGACGATGAAATGAGTGCACTGTAAATTTTTTGTAATTTTTAGATGCAATATGAATTTTTTACAAATTTTTAATTGCAAACAGAATGATTTTCAATATTTAATTTTAATAAATATTAAACCTACTTATTTTCGAGAACTAAAATTATCTAAGATCTATCACTAAGTAATGGATCCCAGAAAAATCCTAAACCTCGAAAATGTGGGGTTTAATACCTATTAAAAATCAAACATTGAAATGCACAAAATGATTTTTACAGAGCAATTTATGCATGCAAATGCAAAGATTTTTGGGCACAATGTTAATCGAAATAATCTCTACGATATGTGATTTTTCGGGGATTTTTGGAGCAATGGTTAATCAATTGTGAATTTCAGAGCAAGAAATAGGTAAAATATGCCAATTTTCACAAAAACAATTATTTATTAATTAACCGTCCGTCACAAAAATATCCATAGCATGTCAAAATGTAGAGCATCAAGCAATGAACAAAGTGCTATTTTTAAATAAATAAAATGATGCAATGTAGAGGTCTATAATGGATGACAAAGACAGGGGTACAGATGCAAACTGAATAAATAAAAATAATGCAAGGGGGGACCTAAAATCAATTACCAGAAGTAAGGGGGTGAATCTGCAATTCTTCCAGTGGGGCACGTGCGCAGCACGTGCCCTCTAGAAGGTGGACTGGCACGTAAATCGAAGGAGCTCCGGGGGGCCTTTGTAATTTACCCTCAGGTCACGTGCGCAGCACGTGACCTGGCTGACGTCAGCCTGACGTTCCCCACGCACGTGCGTGGCACGTGCTGGGGCCTCGGGGTCCGAGCCCGGCGGCGAGGCGGTGGGGAGGCGGAAGGCGGGCCGGCCTGGCTGCTTGACCTCGGCGGTTTCAGAGGACGAAGGCCAGCGGAGCTCCGGTGGTTGTCGATGGCGGTGAGCTCCTGGCGATGGCGGCTATGAACACGGTGGAGAGGAGGCGTTCGGAGGTGGTCGGAGCAGTCGGTCCGTGGCGGTCGATGAAGATGAGGCGGCTGGTGAGGCGGAGGCCGAAGAAGACCCAGTGGCGTGGTCGAGGGCGCAAGGCGGAGCGGGGCTCCGGTGGCGGGGGTGAGTCGAGGAAGATGATGATAACGTTGGTCGGTTGTCGGCTTCGCGTAGGCGAAGCACTGGGTTTGACGAAGCGGAGGTGACCGTGGGTCGTCGCGGCGTTGATGACGAAGCGCTGGAGGCGGTCTTCGATGGTGACCGGTGAAGACGAAGGTGAAGTCGCCGGTGTAGTCGTTGGCGTAGCGGTGTAGCGAGTCGGCGAGGAGGGGATGCTCCGGGCGGAGCGAAAAGCTCGGAGCGGAGAGGTAAAGCGAGAGAGATAGAGCGAGCGAGAGAGACTAGAGCGAGAGAGAGAGATATTACCGGGAGAAGAAGGCTCACGGCGAGTGATGGCCGGAGCGAAGCAGCGCTGGAGGAGCTGCGACGAGGCACCGGGGGGGGGGGGGGGGGGGGCTTCGGATCACGCCGGTGAGGGCTGTCACCACCTGAAGATCGGCGGATGATTGGACTGGGGGCGGCTTGTGCTCTTTTATAGAGAGAGAGGGAGGCGGCCGGTGCGAGGATAGCGGGGTTGTGACGCGAGGGCTTGGCGAAGAATCGGGGCGGCCGTTGCGAGATGGGAGGAGCGGCGGCGGCGGTTCCGAAGATCGGGGGCGGGCGGTCAAAGGAGGCGCAGGGGGAGAAGACGGGTCTCCTGCCGTTCGATCGACCGAGATCGAACGGCTGGAGACGTGCCACGTGGCAGGGAAAAAAGGGCAGGCAGCGCCGCACGTGCGGAGCACGTGTGCCTGGGGGCACGTGCAACGCCCGTGCTCGATTTTTAATTTTTTTAATAAAAATGAGATAATAAAAAGGCGAAAAATAGCTGACACGTGGCGGCCTCTGGGGCTGCCACGTGTCAGCACCAGAAAAAATCCGCGAATAAATCCTTTGTAAAATCAATAAAAAATAGGCAAATGACCTTGGATCGAAAAGTTCCTTCACGAAAAATGTTCTGTCTCGACGAGATCTACAACTTTCATGAAGACATCAAAGCCAATTCGGTCAAATGTGAAAAGTGAATTTTTGGGGTATCCCATGTACATAGAATACCTTGAGTTTTGGGTTTTCTAATTTTTTTTTCATTTTTAAACACGATAAAAGTCCGGAAAAAAAAAAGAAAACCCTAAAGATAAATAAAAGACACCTTAATCTAATTTTTTTGGATTTTTACTGATAAAGAAAATATACACATAAATACAGGTCAAAAAGCCGCGAAAATACAATGTACAAAAGAGGCCCAAAACCCAACTTTCACATACGAGCTCCGATTCACTTGAACTTGGTCTTGTTTTGAAGGTAATTGAATGTGCATTAGTTCAAAAGTGAGTAGGATCAAATCGAACACTGGATGGGGAAGATAAGTGGCTTTTAGTCCGAAAATCCTATAATTAGGGTTTGGGTTTTTGGTCCACTTTCCTGGGTATTATTTTTTTGTATTTTTTTATTTATTCTTGTTAGTGATATGTACACAGTGGAGTTGGGTTTGTGACATTCGGAGTTAGTATGAAGGAGTTAAAAATAGGGGAAGTTAGGCTATTTACAGGTCATTTTTGGCTTGGATTTTTGGCTTCTTATTTATGCAGAAATTAATGCTAAAATGCAATTCTTATGCAATCATTCCCGAATGCTAATTATGGAAATAAATGCAGAAATGCAGTTGATTTTGAGGGACTTGAGCCTAATTACTGAGACTTAGAGTGATGAATCCGAGATTCATCAAGTATCACGAGTTATAGGTGAATGTGACCTGTCTCACATATTGACGAAGCAAGAAAATGCCCGAAGAATGGAGAAATGGCATCGTGTTGCCTCTTTACAAGAATAGAGGAGACATTCAAAATTGTTCGAAAACAGAGGTATCGAATTGATGAGTCATACTATGAAAATTTGAGAATGTGCGATCAAAAGAAGGTTGAAGCAAGTTTCCTAAGTAACAAAAAATCGATTCGGATTAATGCCAGGCCGATTAACTATTGAAGCTATCCACCTGCTGAGAACAATGAAGATTTATAGAATTAAAAGTCTAACATCATATTTAAACCAACTTTTTGGGATTGTGTGAAATCATGAACTGTGACAATAGCTCTACGTCAAATTTTATAATTTGGCTATTTAATTTAAATTATACAAACTGCATTATCAACATATGCTCTGCATACTCATACTCCTTACTTTGCATACCTTCTTAATCTCTTTAGACTTTTTGGCCGAATGGATGGTTGTTTTTCCTGCTCCCTTCCTCATTTTCATTATATCTTGTCAGTTGTCTACTATTTTAGAAGTTTAGATCTATCGTTTTTTGTTTTAACTTATGCTGAAGGTGCTGAAGATCAGACATGGATTGACTTATAAAATCTTTTGACCATACATCTGACTAGTTTTTCATTGCAGTGTTCTACAACATTTAGAAAATGAATTTGGTAACTTGAAGGACAGCATAAAGCATTGGTAATATTTATTGATCTCCTTTTCTTGCGTCCAGAACAAGAGGCGATTAATTACTATATTACATATTGATCTTCATTTTCAGGAAGAAGTGATTGTACCGTCAAATGAAGTGAAGCCATGTTCTCGAAGAAATAAATTAATGCGAATCAGAGAGGTGAAGCAGGAGATCCGAAGGGCTTGATAAGCTAATGTCTGCACTCACTAGTTTGGTTGACTTCCCTTCAGTTCATTTTCGAGAAAATGAACCATTTCTATGGAGTCATTCTGGCTCTTGGAAGCAGTCTTGCACGACCTCAACAAATTTATGAGGTGTCGATGTCAAATGGAAAATTCACAACTCCGGGCTCTGCAGAAAAATGGCATGAGCAAATTGGCTGAGGTTCTTTCAAGAAAGGTCCTTTCACAATTATTGTTCATAGGTGTTTCTTACTTGGTTCATCCTTGTCTTGATCCTAACGTTAACCTCCAGATTATTTTCAAACATACGGAAAATTAGGTTATCCGGGCTTTTTTGTCAAGGGCGCAGGAAGCAGTTCCTACACAGGTTTCTCGGATAATTTCTTCATGCTAAGAACCATCACTGTGAAGGAAGGAAATGGTTTATTAGCAAAATTGTATTCTTTTCAGGTCCTATGAAGCTTTTTCTTTTGGTGAAAGCTCCAACAACCTTGGATTTTTCTCAGCATTTTCTTCCCAAACGTGACTTCATATATAATAGAAAGGTTACTAGCAAAATCAAGTACCATTACCAGTTAATCAAGCACAACTTTTTATTAATGCCCTTGCCATGGATATGTGGGGTGTAGATCACGCCATTCAAATTACATATCAAGTGCAAGATCACAAATAAAGGCATGCAAGAAGTTCATTGCCCATACCCCATTACCGGATCAGATGATATGTCGAACTCCTCATCTAGTGATTTGATCTGGTAAGTGACATCTCTGCTCCTGTTTTTTTGCCTGTGTATGATGCTCTTCATACCTCCATCTATGTCATGTTCCATTCTTGGTGCTGGAGCTTTAATTAGTGGCCTTTGTTAGTGTAAGAAACCAGGAGAGAACCACAATCTGCTTTCTGTTAGGAAAAATTATTAGCTTTTATAGGGAATTTTCATAGGTGAGGTGTTCGGTGTGCCTGTGGTTCCTGGAGGCGTTGGTGGAGTGTGCAATGCATCCATGACTTGATGGTGGAATATCTGGTGGCTTTGGCATGTGAGTTGTAGCAGTGGAGTGATAGTTGTGATGAAGTACGAGGCCGTGGGGAAAGGGTATATTTGAAAAGTGGATGAGACTGCGCAACAAGATAAAAATGATCCAACACAAGGACCCAGAGTTGGGCGAGAAGTGCAGATATCGATATGTGTAGTTTCAAAGTCTACAATTCACAGCAGTACAAGTGATGGAACGAGAACTAATTTGGTCGAACTCTTCGGTAGGATAGGAAAATAGAAGAAAAAAAAAGCTCAACTAGAACGGTTTCAAATAGCCATTTTTGTGCTTGTTTTAGCTGTAATCAAAAGTAACAGGATTTATCTCAATTTGCCCAAATTTCCACGATGAAAATCTTAGTTGGGACAATGGTTTTGGTTGGTTGAAGTGGACTTTTTCCCCCCAGAATATAAGTGCTTGGTTAAACATTATAACTTCTCTTTACCTATCTGTAGTCGCATTGAGCAAACCGATTTCTCTTTCAGGTTTCAGTGCAGGAACACTGTGAAAGGTTTGGCACGAAGAGACACTGCTATGGAGTGTGGATGAGAAGTTTTTATGCACCTTCCCTATGTCCTCAACAATAATAAAGTTAGAATTCCTGCGGATCCACCAGCACTCTCAAAAGTAAGTTTAAATCACAGGGAGATGTTCAAATATCTGCTGCAGTATTTTTTTTCCGATCAAACATTTGGATCGTATGTACATTTATGTCATTTGTCTCAGCTCGTAACTTTTCGAAATATTGTCTGTGGAGGCAGAAGGGGCAAGACAGATTCCATCTCCAAGTCGCCATCGATATCCTTGGGTCCAGAATTATTAGTCACTTGCACGCAGGCAATATATTCTGTAAGTACATGTGTAGTAGATCTATGGTCAATATGAGAACTTCTAGGGACATAACCAGAGAGAATATATTGCATGTTGCTCATAAGTTTCAGTATATGCAGTTTTCTTCCATTATGTCAGTACTGGCTCCTGCTTCCTTGTGGCTTTCAGAATTTTATTTAAATTCTTCTGTGATGCTAGTGTTGCAGCTTTCGGTTTGTGTTGGAATATGATCCAGTGTGAGAAATAAATCATTGGGTAAATTACAAAAAAATGGCCCCTTATGTCTTGATTTTCGATTACATGTCCTGTTTTGTGAAAGGTATCAAAGAGGGTACTAAACTTTGAACTTAATATTTTAATTTCGACATGAACGAATTGCATGAGCTTACAGAGGCATTTGTTTGAGATAGAAAAAAAGATTGAATTCTTCTTTGTTTTTTTTAAATGAGCCTCGTACTTGGAAATGGAGACATAGCTAGTCTTTTTTGTCATCTTCCCTCAATCATTTTTAACCTAAATTTCATATTAAGCCATCGAAGTTTTATATGATTTGACATGCTTCACGGTTGTTTTCAAGTAAAATGTATAAGAACGTGGATTTTTTACATAAATGTCCCTATAAGCTTATTTTGGTAACATTTGAAATTGTCATAAAAAGAGTCAGATTGTAATATGGAATACGTTTGCAAGGGTTGTGGAGATAAATATAAAAGAAGTCGAGGGTTGTTGGGTAGAGTCGTATAAAAATCCCAAGTAACATTCGTTACTTTTGTTAGCAAAAATGCCATTACCATTCTAAATTTTACATTTTCTTTTCAGAAACTGTCCTCGTGCCGTGGTGTACATGTCCATGATTGTATTTTTCATTAACTATCAAACTATATCATATATCGTTTAAGAATTCAAATTACTGATTAAATATTTTGTTGGAGCATAACGTGTATGCGCCTATTGTGGGACTTGGAGGCTCTGGAGAGGCTATATAAGGAGCCCCAGACCTCCTGTATCCATTGAGAAAAAGTAATGCAATAGCATGCCCCGTTGAGGGCTTCTCCCGTGGTTTCATCCCGCTCCTCACGGAGTAGGGTTCCATGTAAAATCCCGTTCTTTATTCTTGTTATTTATCTTTTCCATGTTTATGCTCCCGCTTCCGATTTTCTAACATGATATCAGAGCGGGTTCGATTCCCGCGGATTTATTCTTTGTTTTGATCCGAGATTCAATTATCATGAGGTTCAGTTCTCGTTTTTTGAAGATCGACATCGAGAAAAATTTTTTTGAGTTCTTGAAGATTTGCAAGTTAATTCATGTTCAAGGTGTGGCTTAGGGTTTTCTGGAACCCTAGGTGTATCGGCGGCCTCCAGCGGCGCACATCGTAGGCTCTAGGCTTGGTGCCCCTGCCATCTCCTTTACAGGAGATTCTGGTCGCTAACTCCTCTAAGCATCTCAAGCATCTCGCCGTCTGATGCCCCTCCCACGTGATGCTCCGCCCTTGCACAGGCAGGCGACGCATCTGCATAGCGAGGCGACTCCTCTCCAGCCAAGCCATCGTGCATCTTGCAGGAGGAACCCATATACTTTCAGGCGGAGCCTGCCTCCTGCCATCTCGGCAAGCGCTCCCAACGCCCGTGCCTCCTCTGTTTCACCGCGCACCCCCTTATACTCCAGCCGCAGAGGTCCAGCGTCCCAGGCGGCTTCCAGATCGCGCCCTCCAATCCAGGCGCGACCCAGGCGTGCTCCTCGTTCCCCCCTTTCCAGCAAGTGGCGGTGCACCCTGAGCAGGCTAAACCCTAGCCGCTCCCCGCGACGCCGCAAGAAACCTCCAGGTGGAAGTTCACATCGCCATCACTCTCCTTCCTCGTTGCGCTTTGCCAGGTCGCACCGAACCTTCGGCCCCATCACAGGTCCATGCGGATCCTCCATCACAGATCTCCAGGCCGATGCTGATAGACGTTGGCGGCGCAGATGCCCTCACGCGCAGCCCCATGCGCAGCCCCCCCCCCCCTCGCGAAGCCCTCGCGCGAGACCTAGCCCATTCCTTCCAGCACCTGGCAGTGCCGCCTAGACCAATGCTCTCCCCGACGGCGATGCAAAGAACCAAGGTAGCGGCGGCGTTGCTACCCGATTCGTGAAGAAAGGTCTCTGGGGGAACCCTAATCGGCTTTTAATAGCCAAGCGTTATCATATTCCAGGCCCATATGGGTCCATACTTATTGTTTATTGAAAAAAAAAGGGGGGCTGAGGCATCTCTATGCCCAAATGGGCTTGAATTGTAAGAGAGAGAGAGAGAGGGGGCCCTGTTGGGTCGGTTCATTAAAAAAAAATTTAAAAAAAAGAGAGAAAAGGCGCGTGCATTAAAAAAAAGCCGCACGCAATTTAAAAAAAATGATTTCAAAAAAAAAGCAATGATGTAAAAGCCGTAAAAAAATTGAAACGGCTTACAAAAAAAAGACGGCTTAAAAAAATAAAAAAAATGAAGAGCCGCATGTTTCATTTTTGTTTTCCCCATTTATCTTGTCTTCTCCCAACTTGGTCGACGATTGTCATTCCGACCTATATGGGAGAAAAGGGGAGGATATATGTAGAGTCACAGGTGTAGATCAGATGCAGATTTCCATACCGTCCAGATTTTCAGACTCTACAGGTGTTCAGACTCGACAGATTGGTCAGAGTCCAAGTTCGAGGCACTCCAAGATTAGAGGCCCAGTTTCGAGATCTCTAGAGAGAAACTCCAGTTTTAGACACGCACGAGTGTGCGGTCTTATTTTTAGATAAGCATATGTTGCCATCATTGTCAGAGGTCCCCATCATTCGTCTTGTTGTCAGGTCAGAGTTTTCATGTGAGCCATAGGGACTCCAGAGCAGAGGACCATTCCCTATGCCACCATTCCCTATGCCATTGAGGGCAAGGGTTTTCATGTGGTATCATAGGTACACCGGAGAAGTGCACCATTCTCTGAGCCAGATGGGAGAGACCCGGTTCTCCGACGAGGAGACTTCAGGCGCAAGTTCAAACTCGATGGTCAGGTTCCGAGTCTTCAGTTGACTCACACTCCAGCCCGTTCGTCCTCCTCACCTGCACGGCATGATAAGCAACGTCCTCGACAGCAGCAATGTGCGCGTTGGGTTGATATTGTCCGTAGTGTCCTGTAGTGTTGAGTTGAGTCTCTTTATGTTTGTCCAAGCTGAGCATTGCATGCTCCGGCTTGAGGGGGAGTGTTGGAGCATAAGGTGTATGCGCCTATTCTGTTGTAGCAGGGTAAATGGATCCTGTAGGAGATCCATTTACCCCAACCAGTTGTTTCGTCCCACATCGTCCAGTGGTGGGACTTGGAGGCTCTGGAGAGGCTATATAAGGAGCCCCAGACCTCCTGTATCCATTGAGAAAAAGTAATGCAATAGCATGCCCCGTTGAGGGCTTCTCCCGTGGTTTCATCCCGCTCCTTACGGAGTAGGGTTCCACGTAAAATCCCGCTTGTTCTTTATTCTTATTTATCTTTTCCATGTTTATGCTTCCGCTTCCGATTTTCTAACATATTTTGGATAAATTTTGACACCTGCAAAGAGCACATCCATGTTTCAAAATATTCACGATTGCTGGGGTACATTTCATCCTCAATTATAGTAATGGTAAAAAAGACACAAATTCGTTAAATAGAATTTTTGTTCTAAAAGAAGGCTCGATATAATGTTGATCATTACTTGTAATATGATTAAAAACAACGGTTGCTCGATCTATAATTTTAATATATCAAAATCTTTGCATAGTAACTTTAAAGTCGTTACAAACAGTAACCGGTAAGCAAATTAAAGTGGAATTTCAGTCTAAAAAAGTGGAACTCACAATTCGAATAATTAATTTTATCTGGGGATAACAATAGATGGTGTTGACACAAACTAATGCCAAACAAAACGAAGCCCAAGAAGGCTTGAGACTTGACACATAAACTAATATAAGAGCCTACTAACACTAGTTATTATTGCATAACTCTTTTTGTGCGTGCGCGTGTGCGTGCATGTGTCTATATAGGGGGGCCATACCAATGAGGCGAGCCTTTCTTGAAATTAAAAAAGCCACTATTGAATTTGTAAATTGTGTGCCAATTTTGTAAAATAAAAATTTGCACAATGTAAAATAATGATGATGGTACTGTTCTGTAAAATATAACATCCATATTGTAACTGATTTTTTTATCCAATATAATAATATTCTCATAAATCTTTCTTGATATGCATATTATGTCAACTTTTATTACTAAATTTATGGAGTTAGAAATTATAAAATAAATAGAAAAAATACCTAAATTATCGTGACTTTCCATGCATCCAGGAAAGGCCTACCTCATTGGTTGTTTTCCCTATATATAGTGGGGCCCTTCCAACGAGGCGAGCCTTACCTGAAATTTAAAAAGTCACTACTGAATTTGTAAATTGTGTTATAATTTTTTAAAATAAAAAATAATGACGATAGTATTGTTTTGTAAAATATAAGTGATCAAAGGGCATCTAATGATCAAACCTTTCATATCAAAGTCCTCTTAGCAAGGGAAGTGACCACGTGGCATTAAGCTTAACATGCTAGCATACATAAAATACAAAAAAAAACAACATAACAAGGTAAGAACCGACTACAATTTCTCACCTAGTTGTGGGATCATATTTGCATTGAGATATACAATAAAATTGGTGGTTCAAGAGAAATAACAAAAGGGATTCAATGTCTTTACTTTTAGAAAAAAAGTCTTCTTATCCGATGTTCGTGGGTTGGGCAGTCCTTCTTCAAGTTTTTCAATCAATCAATAGTGGGAAGATCTATTTTATGGAAATAAAGAGAAGGTGACGGCTTTTCAATGAGAGAATGGGATCCCTACCAATTCTTATATACAAACATGGGTGGTGATGCAATCATAATGGAAATAATTATCATCTCCAACTAAGTGCATATTATCTCCACTTTTCCTTTAGAAAGCAAGAACATAAATCCATTCGTTATTTTAACAATAAAATTTGACAACAAATAAATCAAATATCTACTTGGTTTATTTTAACTAATCCCATTGAATGCCAATTTGAACAAAAAAATACGATTCTGGCAGCTCCCAACTAATTAGCAGAAAACTGCAATGTTCTACCCCAGTCAATTTTAGTAATTTAATTACCCGCATCTTGTAATTTCGTTGTAGTTGGTATTTATTCAATTGATCACTCGGATAAATTTTAATCCAGTCACTTTGCGATTTCCTAAGTTAATTTGCATCTAATTAGATTTTATCTCGATCGACTAACTCCATAACCATTTTTGAAATGTTATATTATATCAATCTTATAGGAAGTTCACCCCTGGATTACAAGCAACTCAAAAGAACACAAGTAACAAGGTAGATAACACTCTTAAATAGATTAGGCATGTGATTTCAACAAGATTGGACAATAGCAATCTTAAAAAGATTGAAGCACGACTTATGAATGTCTACCTTCGAAAGAGATGGAGTATACTACTGATAACAAGCTCTAATCTAGTATGTAAAAATAGGGTAGTCAGTATAGTACAACAATTAAGACTATCAATCAGGAGTTTTAAGTTCTTACTACTTAATCAGACATTTGTCCGAGTCGATTCTAGGAGGCGGGCGGCTAATAAGAACAATTTCATGCTCAAGTCATTCACCGTGTCAAGCGTGTGTACTAAGGATGTGTGTTATGCTTTTATTGACTATATTTTGGTATTTTAAATTGATTTAATCTTTCATTTGATTTTGAATTTTTAAATTATTTTTTTATTTCTTGAATACCTTTAAATAATGGTAAATATATGCAGTGTTTCAAAAACTTTTAGTTTTATATTTTGATTAATTGTTTATTTTCAGAATTGAATTAACTTTTACCAATATAATAGATAAAAAATAAATAGTTTACTTAACATATAAGATGTGAAAAAAGATTTTCAATATAAAATGAGATAAAAATATACTAAAATCCAAATAAAATTTTTTGAGCTTTTAAAGTTTTTTAAATATGTTTAAATATTTTGGATAAAAAATGCCCAATATAAAAACAAAATAAAATATATATTGAAAAGAATTAAGAGGGAATATCAGACTCTCTTTGAAAAACAGAATTCTATCACAAAAAGAGCTCTTGAAAATTTGAAAATAATTTTCCTGGAACATTTTTAGGGGATCCATAATACTTTTTTTCTTTTTTAAATAATACCCATTTTTTTTAATGATTTTCGATAGTTTTCTAATGTATTTGTATTTTTAGTGTTTAGATACAATATTCATTGACGAAGAAAATTTGGTGTACTATAAAAAAGGAGATTATCCTATTTTTTTGAGAATTTTTAACAATTTAGAGAATACTTGAAAAATTATTATAGACGGAACACAAAGTGTGTGTTTTTTATTTTTAAATATACCAACCAATAACTAGAAATTATGCAAAAATTCAGAAATGACATGTTTCAAAAATGAAGAGAATTAAAGGAACATCGTAGGGTATTTTTAGATTTAGGAATGTTGCGATTCATATATAGAAAAATATAAGAATTTCACATAGTCATAACTTTTCTTTTTCTTTGGTTTTTCTATTTTTTTATTTCATTTTCTCCATGATAAGTTAATACGCTAATTAAAGATAAGAAATTAAAAAGAAATAAATTAAAGAGGTAAATATATACATAAAATAACAAGCTATACTTAATAAATATGCACATTATACAATTTGATCCCACTCATGCTATTTTGAGTTCGATATTATTTTGTAGATAATTTGATGCATGCTACATTGAAGGTTGGTATGGTTCCATAGGAGATTGTCGGAAAGAGATCAATTTACGACTTTTAGTTTTCTGAACAAGGGTTTGGGTTTATTTGCAACATATATAGGTCAATATCTTTAGCATTTTATTACTGAATAAGTTTAGTATTATATATGCAGTGAAGTTGATTTTATGTCATTCGGAGTTAACACGACTTTTTCGAAAATGTTTGAAATTTGTGCTTATATACAAGTGAATATTTACAAGTTTCAACTCTTTTTTTCCAATTTTTATTCAGATTTATTTAGTGAATTTTATTCACAAGATATTAGTGTACAATTAGCTCAATTTATTACAAAAGGTTCTCTTTATTTCTTGCTTTTTGGGTCTTTTATTGTGCATTTTTAGGGTTTTAAATCAAAGTTTTGATATCAAGTTAATGAATCACAGATTTGTCACTTCACCATATGGTGAGGTCCTTCGATAACACATGAGGAATGATGTTGATCAAGTGGTAGAGAACCAAATCAGTTTTCAATGAGTGAGGTCGAGGGGTGGAGACAATTCGACGGTCCAAGGACATGCACATGGAGAGATGAGAAATTTTGGATTCCTGCTATTGGACGGTAAAATTCCAGAGATCCTTGATCTGATGACTTGAAACTCTTCCTCAGGTTGATGGTCGAGATCAGGCTTCCCTTCCATCAGATGACAATTGTAAGACCTAGAGAGTCCCCTCCCCTTTTCCTCTAATGGTCTGCAATGGTGAAGGCCTCCGGTGTAATGCTTCCTTCTCCGATGAAGATCTTGCCAGTAGAAGATGAGATTGAATAATCCAGACTCAACCATAGGTACATAGGCTCAACAATGGGAAATTTCAGAACGGAGGGTGGTTGGATCTCTTCTCGAGGGTGATGGGCTGAGAGAAGGAGCTCCAATTAATTGAAGATGAGTGGTTCTAGAAAATAGAAGAGCAGTGAAGAGGGAAATGAGATGGTGTCTAAGTAATGATGGTTGCTCACCAATGGATGAACAAGTTGGAAAAGAGAAGAAGCAGCATAGAAGGAGATGAAGAGAATTAATTGAGAAGATGTTCGAGTGAAAATGAAGAAGACGAAGAAAGTTATGGTTTACCTAGAAGAAACAAGATGAAGAAAGTGTTCACCCGATTGGGTGCTCGTTAGAAAATGGTGATTGCCTCAAGGTTCCAACCAGGAAGAATCGAGGCTACACGATGTTGCTGATGTTTCTCTTCTATGACGAGTAGAGATCCAAGGACATCGTCGATAAATTTACCATGAAGTTCATCTTTACTTAACAAGATCAATAGAAGTTGTTAACTCCGATTCAATATGGAGCAGAAGCATGAGGATAGGCCAATTGAGAGATAAATAAAATCAAAAATTTTTGGACAAAGCTCTTATACGGGGATCAAATGATTCATTAGGGTTTCACCAAACTTACCTTGACCAAAAAGAACGAGTGCATGAATGTAGAGTATCGAGGTGGCGTCACTCCATGGAAGGTAGGGTTGGTTGGTGACATGGAAAGGGGTAGAGGTGGAGTAGATTTCACACGCTCAAAGGGCATCAAGTGGACCTGCAAGTCTAGGATGGAGGGTGAGGTGGCACAAGTTGAACCAATGGGGAAAAGGAGTGGATGAGTCATAGCTTCGCTGTCCATGGTTAGTAGCAACCTGTGGAGGTGGACCAAGAAGGATGTGTGGGCCAATAAGACACATCTATGTGGTGGGTCTGACCCGAGGGTGCATTTGCCACATGGCAACAATAGATAATTCACAAAATAAAAAAAAGAAAATTAAAAATAAAATACTAAATCGCCTCAAATGAAGAAGTGAGGAACATGGAAATCGTAGAGCTCAATGAGATCTTTAACTTTTATGAATATAACAAAAGCAAAGGATGTAATTTACATATAGAATTTTTTTGAAAGTATTTTATAAGTCCAAATACATAGATTTCTAGTTTTATATTTTTTTTATTGTTTTTATATTATATACATATTATTTTTTATTATAATGTATCATATCGTTTACATATTAACTTATTTTTTGGATTTTTGATAATTAGGAAATGATAGATATGAAATATAATAGATGGTATTTATAGGTGGTATATTGTTATGTATACTGGATTCATTTTATTTTTTTTCTGTTTTTCTTGATTTTAAAGGATTTTTATATCTTTCATAGTTAACTATTAATGCACAAAAGCAATGGAAAATTGTATCAAAAGAGTAAGATATATACATTTTTTCGAGAAGAAAGAGGGTGGAGTCTCAAGGTGGGATCCACCGTAAAAAGATTATATTAAAAACAGATCAAAAGAAATAAATTATCTTGTAGACCAGAGACGGTAAAGTGAGAGGCACAAGGCTATTACCGTAAAATCCTGTATTTTCGTTTTCCAAAAATCTGGAGTATTTTAGACATCCAAAAAATTCAAATAATCATGCCTTTTCGTAGATTTCGTCGAGATCTTTTCAACGAGCCCAAGAACATCAAATTCTGACATTCCTAGCCCAAGACATCAATGTTTTATGATGGATGATCGAGATCCATATATGGATCCGAATCGGATCCGAAACTTGATCCATTTACACACCTCTTTCTATAAATATACTATGATAGGTTGCCCTCTCCAAAGCCCTAGCCACCATCACCCTTCCCTCTCATTGGAGCACCACCATCTTGGTCAGTCTGGTCATCGGAAGGCCGTCGTCCACATCGGAGAAGGAGCTCTGATCGAAGATCCGCGACCATCATCATGTAGGAAAACTCGAGGTCACCGTGGTGCACGCCTCCGCACTGCGATCGAGCGACGGAAATACCATTCCGTGTGAGAGGAGATCCCGAGGGAACATCCTCGGAGGTAACGATGTTATACCTTCCTCTTGCTGTTGGTTTCTTACGATTTTCATTCCCATATGCTTGAACATGCTTAGAGCCTTAGTTTCATACGATTTCAGTTGGTTCGATTCTAAGCCTTGAGTCGATATCAACTATTCTTTTGAGTAACCTTCAATTCTATCTTTGGAGGGGTTTGACATGTGCATTTAGTATTTGTATATGTGACTGATTTTGGAGGAGAAAAAAATATATAGATAAATGAACATCATACAAATCTATTTATGATAACACATAAACTTTATGCACGTTGATTAAAATATGGATGTAGAGATGTCGTTAACATTCTCAGCCCTTTAAAATTTTATTATTCTCAAAAAGGAATAAGTTGTAATAGATCAATATGATAAAAGTTGATAGGTGTTGGTTTAGATTTAATATGTAAACTTTGTTATGCCGTAAAATCAAGTCCTGGGGCTTTTTAATGTATTGATAAGTTCAAACCATGAGATAGTCCAATCACCAATGTATTACCACCACATTTCAAGAACAATTTATCTGTGTGTGATATTACAACAAACTTTCGATTTCATGCCATGCTAAATTCTGCCAGTAGATTATTATTTAGAATATGAATACGTTATGTGCAGAAAAGCTCTAAATCAGAATGGCCTTTCCAAGTACCATAACGCAATTCTGCATATGATATCTAACGTGTAGTGAGGAATAAATCAGTAATGGCATGCGTCTTTATATCTCTGACGTTAAAAAAAAGGTGAAGTTATTTGTCATCATTATTTTAGTATAATATGAAACGTCATTATCATAAAATGCTTGAGAGACTTAACTCATGCATGGAGTTGCATGCATTATATATAATCCGTTAGAAAGGTTTTGAATTCGATCCAATGTACGTCAGCCATCTAAATTTAATGTTGTCAGGTTATGGACGCTTATTTATGTCTCTAGACTATGAATAGTTTAATATATATTTTTTAAGTCGAAGAGTATTGATGGCTTCTTTTGCCACATAGTGATCCCTGTTGTCGGCAAAATTATTCCATAAATCATCGATAATGTATCCTTCTAAAGGTTTATTATGTTTTACAAATAAACATTGTTTTATTGTTTATGAAAAAAATAGAGTATAGGAGCCTAGCGGTATGCGATTTTTTTATAGGAACTTGACTTACCGAATAACCTTACTCCATGTATCGATACAGAAAGTTTACAATCAAGTCAACATTAATGTACAACGATCACTAGTCTAAATAATTCAAAATTTCAACCGAAGATTAGATTTCTTTGTCAAAGATGATTATCATCCCA
The DNA here is from genome assembly GCA_037367405.1 of Ottelia alismoides. Lineage (NCBI taxonomy): Eukaryota > Viridiplantae > Streptophyta > Magnoliopsida > Alismatales > Hydrocharitaceae > Ottelia > Ottelia alismoides. Next base: position 1,154,706 of record JAZKJV010000252.1, on the reverse strand, counting down.
TGAATGAGATTTCATGGCAAACGGATAGATGGAGTTAGGATCCACAAGGGATTGGGCATGCACCCTTGGGCCCCGGATAGATGCCATGGAAGCCGCGACCCCAACGGACGAGTTGGGTGACGTATTGCACCTAGCAACCCGGTAGCATCCAGAGTCGCTCGACGGAGTTGGCAGGTGGTGCGGTTGGTATTCTTGGTTTCTCACTTATACACAATATTAGGACTCGGAGTAGAATTGGATGTGGCCGCATCAAATTCTATTTCGAGTAATATTATTGTGAGAGGTGTTCCGGGATGTGGATTACAGTTGGAGAGATTGGGTTTATGATCTTCTTCATGTTCTAGTTGAACACAGGTTCTTGAGGGTTTACTCAAGATGAATATTAAATTCCCGCGTAGCGGAGGCCTGCGAGTCGTGTACTTGCATGTGCTAAAATAATACGAGAAATGATTATTGATCGGGTGTCGGAGATTGTATACCATTGTGGACTCCAATCAACTTATAGAAATATCAAGATTATGATGGTAGTACTTAAATGATTATTATATAAATAAATAAAAAATAAAATTTGGGTGATACAATGTGAATCAGAATGACTTGGTGTGTTTATCAGCTTCTACAATTTATGCATGTGTCATTTGATAAAGTTGAGTATACATTTTTTTCTTACCCTTACAATTGTCATTATAGTGTTTGTCTCGTTACTGGACAATTGCTCATAACGTTACCCTCGTGTGAACCCAACAGGTGTACCTGAGCAGCAGCCGCCACAGTAGCGCTCTTTTGAGGAGATCAGACTTCTCTTTTTCATATTCACATCAGGCATGGTGCGTCCTGCTTAGAGTAATTTATTTACTTCCGCTTTATTTTATGTTATTCTGAGAGACTTTGTAGTGAGATATGTAGAGAGTTTTCCTACAAAGTTTGAGATTTTCTGATGTATCTCATATCATGGACATGGACTTCATGAGTATTGATCATAATGGATGTTGAATTTTTATTTCCATTTCATATTATTCTCATGTTGTTATTTATATTTCAAATGTTAATCTAATATGCATAAGATGGTTTGCTGAGCATCATAGATCATGGGCGTATTTGGATCGTAGGTCCGACGCTCCCGTCTCGTCGGTTTCGGTATCCGGAGGGGCGGGGCGTCACAGATGGTATCAGAGCCCGATATTCCATTCCCTCTTTTGTATATTAGATTATAAGTGGGATTTGAATTATAAATACAATGATAAGCCTTTTGACCTTGTCATTGGTTTAAGGAGAATAATATAAGTCATACTCAATGTGTCCATTGTCTCTCTAATAAAAAAATCTGATATAATGATTCTCGTAGGGAATCATGCCGTCTCGTGTTGACCTTGATGTCGCACAACAGCTGGTCTTATTGGTTCAAGCCGTGCAGGGTATACAACAGCGTCAGGAGGCATTGGAACAGAGGCTACTTCAGTAGGAAGATTCCTCTTATCAACCTTCCCGTGAGGAAGAGAGCAGTATTCATCCTTCGGTGTCTTTGGACCCTGAAGGGTAGGAGGATTTAGAGGCATTGCAGAAACATCAGACCACTTATGCCGCCTACCAGAGGTCTAAGGTGCCCCAATTCTTCGGCACAGGCACACCAGATGAGGCTGAACTATGGATGGATCATGTATCTAAGGTCTTACGGATGATCCATGCTCCTGAAGAGTCTTGGCTTACATTTGTGGAATTTTCACTAGCAGGTTATGCTGAACGTTGGTGGTACGCCACCAAGGAACATCTGGAGGATCCCATAACATGGGAAATATTTCTTGATGAGTTCCGTAGCCAGTTCTACCCAGACCACTGGGTTGAGGATCAGAGGAGGTTGTTTGCTGAGCTGAAGCAGGGGTCAATGACGGCCCAAGAATACCTCATTCGCTACATTGAACTCTCTCGTCACTCGCCAGCGACTACTGCTTTTCTTGAGGAGAATTTACAGAAATTTATCCAGGGATTACGTGACGATGTGCAACACCAACTATCTACATTGGATTTCACTTCCATCAAAGAGGTAGTTGCCAAAGCTACCAAGATGGAGGCAACTCAGAGTCGACTTCAGGGGAGTCCATCACACTCCTAACCACCTCAGTCCGGAAGATCTGCTCGTCGAGATTTACATAGAGCTCGTAGAGAGCGTCGTTTCCACCCAGTGGCTACTACTCCTACCGTTAGCAGACTTGCCCCTACACCTACTTTGGGGAAGGGTTTGGCGAGCCGTGGTACTACTTCCTTCTGCTCTTCGACACACTCGCCTAGACAGGAGGTGCTAGCCTTATCTCAGGAGGCTCCTTCTCTCAGCCAGGAGATCGCAGATGTTTCCACTGCCAACACCCGGGCCATTTTAAGACCAAGTGTCCTTTACTTGCCAGCAACTCAGGTGGCCACCCACCAAGTATACGACCAACTTTCTCATCTGCACAGTCACATGGATCAGTTTCCCGCTGTGGGGGTCGAGGTTTTCAGCGTCCTCCACCACGACCAACCTTCAGTGCTGCAGGTTCTAACGCCCTCCCACAGCCTCAAGAACAGTTGAATGCAATCACACAGGAGAAGGACCACGCCTCAGGAGCTGTAGTGCAAGGTATGATTTCAGTACATGGTATATCCTTACACGCCTTATTTGATTCGGGAGCTACACACTCTTTTCTAGCGCATCGCTTAGTATCCAAGTTAGATAAAGAATCAGTCTGCGTTCCATCTCCTTACTACATCAAGGGTCTAGGGGGCCAATTATTCATAGTGCGACAAGCGATGGAGAAGGTAGCAGTGCAGATTGGCGGGCACCTAATGCCTGCATATCTTTTACTCATTCAGCTAGAAGATTTTGATGTCATCTTAGGTATGGATTGGCTCGAGCAATATCACGCATGCCTTGATTGCTTCGAGAAGACGGTAGTGTTTCGTATCCCAGACATACCTACCTTTCAGTTTGATGGGCGTGCCTCAGATAGTGAGGTCTTATATGTATCAACATTGAAGGCCCAACACTTGCTCGATCAGGGTTGCATAGGTTTTCTCGCCTATGTTGTGGAGTTACCTGCCGAAGATCGTATGATTGAAGATGCCAAAATTGTACGAGATTTTCCTGATGTATTTTCAGAGGAATTACCTGGACTGCCGCCAGAGAGGGAGATCGAGTTTGAGATTACTTTGATACCAGACACGCAACCGATCTCCATACCTCCATATCGAATGGCACCGGCCGAACTCAGGGAGCTCAAAGTACAACTGCAGGAGTTGTTGGAAAAGGGATTTATCCGTCCCAGTACATCACCTTGGGGAGCACCGGTCCTCTTCGTAAAGAAGAAGGATGGGTCTATGCGTTTATGCATCGACTACAGGCAATTGAATAAAAGGACGGTGAAGAACCGTTATCCACTTCCACAAATAGATGATCTTTTTGATCAATTACAAGGAGCAGCGGTATTCTCAAAGATTGACCTACGATCGGGTTATCATCAATTGAGAATTAAGGACACAGATGTGCTTAAATCTGCTTTCGTACCAGATACGGCCACTATGAGTTTGTGGTTAAGCCGTTTGGACTCACGAACGCACCTGCCGCGTTCATGGACATGATGAACAGAATTTTCCGTCCATACTTAGATCGGTTTGTGGTAGTGTTCATTGATGATATCTTGATCTACTCATGTGATGAGCATGAGCATGAGCAGCACCTTCGTATTATTCTTGAGACACTCAGAGAACACAAGTTGTATGCAAAATACAATAAGTGTGAATTTTGGTTTACTGAAGTAGCTTTCCTCGGTCATGTAATATCAGGAGCAGGTGTGGCAGTTGATCCAGTCAAGATTTAGGTTGTCATGTCCTGAGAGCAGCCCAAGACAGTTACCGAGATACGCAGCTTCTTAGGCCTTGCCGGATACTACAGACGTTTTGTTAGGGGCTTCTCGCAGCTAGTTCTACCACTTACTCGTCTGACACAGAAGGATGTTCCTTTCATTTGGAGCGACGAGTGCGAGCTGAGATTTCGTACGCTGAAAGAAAGACTGACCAGTGCTCCGATTCTCACCCTTCCTTCAGGCCCCTTAGACTTTACAGTGTATACTGATGCATCAAAGGAGGGTTTAGGAGCCGTGTTGATGTAACGTGGTCATGTCGTGGCATATGCATCACGACAATTAAAGAATCATGAACGGAACTACCCTACTCATGACTTGGAGTTGGCAACTATAGTCTTCGCGTTGAAGATATGGCGTCACTATTTATATGGGGTCACGTTTGAGATTTTTACAGATCACAAGAGTCTCAAATATATCTTTGACCAGCGAGAGTTGAATATGAGGCAAAGCCGATGGATGGAGCTGTTGAAGGATTATGACTGCACTATCTCTTACCATCCGGGTAAGGGGAATGTAGTAGTAGATGCTTTGAGTAGAAGAGCACATACCGAGGGTACCGCAGCATGGCTACAGACTTGGGATATGCTCGCAGCACCTAGTGAGTGGCACCCCTTTGATAGTACTATAGACGTTGTAACTGTACCTGCCAAGTATAGTGGACTATGGGATAGGATTGTGCATGGTCAGCAAACAGATCAGAAATTAAAAGACTTATTCCATCGATGCCTGAAGGAGGAGTTTGATGGATTCAGAGTCTGTGAGTCCATCTTATGGAAGGGGGACCGTGTCTGTGTTCCTGATGATGGTGAATTAAGGAGAGACATCCTAGATGAGGCTCACTGTTCTAGATTATCCATCCATCTAGGGAGCACCAAGATGTATAGAGACCTCCGTCAACACTTCTGGTGGGAGGGGATGAAGAGAGATGTTGCAGAACATGTTAGTCGATGCCTTACGTGCCAATTAGTGAAGGCAGAGCACAAGCATCCTCCTGGCTTGTTACAGTCGCTTCCTATTCCGTTGTGGAAATGGGAGAGTATCTTTATGGACTTCGTGACATCCTTACCTCGTACGGTAGGTGGATATGATGTCATTTGGGTTATTGTGGACATGTTGACCAAGTCCGCACACTTCATTCCCGTAAACATGACATGCACTCCGGTAGATCTGGCCAAGTTATATATTCAGCATGTTATTCGCTTGCATGGGATTCCTAAGGAGGTTGTATCTGATAGAGACTCTCGTTTTACATCGCATTATTGGGGAGAATTCATGAAGGCCCTAAAAACCGAACTATGTCTTAGTTCAGCCTATCATCCGCAGACTGACGGGCAATCAGAGAGGATAATTCAGACCCTTAAAGACCTACTCAGAGCATGTGCCATTGAGTGGCAAGGATCTTGGAAGGATCAACTTCCTTTAGTGGAGTTCATCTATAACAGCAGCTACCATGCTAGTATTGGTATGGCACCTTTCGAGGCATTGTATGGGCGAAGATGCACTACTCCCTTGTATTGGTAGGAAGTGGGTGACAAGGGTATTTATTCCACTCAGATAATCGATGACACAACAAGAGCAGTGGAAACGGCTAGGAAGAAACTATTGACTGTACAGAGCCGTCAGAAGAGCTATGCTGATCAGAGACGTCGTGATCTTGAATTTGATACCGGAGACTTTGTATTCTTAAAAGTATCTCCAATGAAAGGTATTCAGAGATTTGGTGTCAAGGGTAAGTTGGCACCACGGTTCGTTGGCCCTTTCGAGATTTTATCTCGTATTGGGAAGGTAGCATACCGAGTAGCACTCCCCCCTCACTTGGCAGGCATGCACGATGTATTCCATGTGTCAAACCTCCGGAAGTATATTCGAGACCCTCGACATGTGATTAGCTATGAGGATCTCGCGGTTGAACCAAATTTATCTTTTCCTGAGGCACCCGTGCAGATTTTAGACCGGGCAGTCAAGAGGTTACGACGGAAAGACATCCCTTTAGTCAAGGTATTGTGGCAAAGTCAGAATGTTGAGGAGGCCACTTGGGAGCCTGATGCAGATATGCGACAGAAATACCTCTATCTTTTTCAAGGTATGTTCACAAAACCCTATTTCTATCATCTTTAACATTTTTATGGGTTTCGTTCTCTTTAAGATTTTTATGCCTGAATCTACACCACATTCAAAACTTATACGTTAAATCCTACGTCTCGAGGACGAGACTTCCTTTAAGATTTTTATGATGTAAAATCCCGTATTTTCGTTTTCCAAAAATCTGGAGTATTTTAGACATCCAAAAAATTCAAATAATCATGACTTTTCGTAGATTTCGTCGAGATCTTTCCAACGAGCCCAAGAACATCAAATTCTGACATTCCTAGCCCAAGATATCAATGTTTTATGATGGATGATCGAGATCCATATATGGATCCGAATCGGATCCGAAACTTGATCCATTTACACACCTCTTTCTATAAATATACTATGATAGGTTGCCCTCTCCAAAGCCCTAGCCACCATCACCCTTCCCTCTCATTGGAGCACCACCATCTTGGTCAGTCTGGTCATCGGAAGGCTGTCGTCGACATCGGAGAAGGAGCTCCGATCGATGATCCGCGACCACCATCACGTAGGAAAACTCGAGGTCACCGTGGTGCACGCCTCCGCACTGCGATCGAGCGACGGAAATACCATTCTGTGTGAGAGGAGATCTCGAGGGAACATCCTCGGAGGTAACGATGTTATACCTTCCTCTTGCTGTTGGTTTCTTACGATTTTCATTCCCATATGCTTGAACATGCTTAGAACCTTAGTTTCATACGATTTCAATGGTTCGATTCTAAGCCTTGAGTCGATATCAACTATTCTTTTGAGTAACCTTCAATTCTATCTTTGGAGGGGTTTGACATGTGCATTTAGTATTTGTATATGCGACTGATTTTGGAGGAGAAAAAATATATAGATAAATGAACATCATACAAATCTATTTATGATAACACATAAACTTTATGCACGTTGATTAAAATATGGATGTAGAGATGTCGTTAACATTCTCAGCCCTTTAAAATTTTATTATTCTCAAAAAGGAATAAGTTGTAATAGATCAATATGATAAAAGTTGATAGGTGTTGGTTTAGATTTAATATGTAGACTTTGTTATGCCGTGAAATCAAGTCCTGGGGCTTTTTAATGTATTGATAAGTTTCAACCATGAGATAGTCCAATCACCAATGTATTACCACCACATTTCAAGAACAATTTATCTGTGTGTGATATTACAGCAAACTTTCGATTTCATGCCATGCTAAATTCTGCCAGTAGATTATTATTTAGAATATGAATACGTTATGTGCAGAAAAGCTCTAAATCAGAATGGCCTTTCCAAGTACCATAACGCAATTCTGCATATGATATCTAACGTGTAGTGAGGAATAAATCAGTAATGACATGCATCTTTATATCTCTGACATTAAAAAAATGTGAAGTTATTTGTCATCATTATTTTAGTATAATATGAAACGTCATTATCATAAAATGTTTGAGAGACTTAACTCATGCATGGAGTTGCATGCATTATATATAATCCGTTAGAAAGGTTTTGAATTCGATCCAATATATGGCAGCCATCTAAATTTAATGTTGTCAGGTTATGGACGCTTATTTATGTCTCTAGACTATGAATAGTTTAATATATATTTTTTAAGTCGAAGAGTATTGATGGCTTCTTTTGCCACATAGTGATCCCTGTTGTCGGCAAAATTACTCCATAAATCATCGATAATGTATCCTTCTAAAGGTTTATTATGTTTTACAAATAAACATTGTTTTATTGTTTATGAAAAAAATAGAGTATAGGAGCCTAGCGGTATGCGATTTTTTTATAGGAACTTGACTTACCGAATAACCTTACTCCATGTATCGATACAGAAAGTTTACAATCAAGTCAACATTAATGTACAACGATCACTAGTCTAAATAATTCAAAATTTCAACCGAAGATTAGATTTCTTTGTCAAAGATGATTATCATCCCATGAATGAGATTTCATGACAAACGGATAGATGGAGTTAGGAGCCACAAGGGATTGGGCATGCACCCTTGGGCCTCGGATAGATGCCATGGAAGCCGCGACCCCAACGGACGAGTTGGGTGACGTATTGCACCTAGCAGCCCGGTAGCATCCGGAGTCGCTAGACGGAGTTGGCAGGTGGTGCGGTTGGTATTCTTGGTTTCTCACTTATACACAATATTAGGACTCGGAGTAGAATTGAATGTGGCCGCATGAAATTCTATTTCGAGTAATATTATTGTGAGAGGTATTCCGGGATGTGGATTGCAGTAGGAGAAATTGGGTTTATGATCTTCTTCATGTTCTAGTTGAACACAGGTTCTTGAGGGTTTACTCAAGATGAATATTAAATTCCCGCGTAGCGGAGGCCTGCGAGTCGCGTACTTGCATGTGCTAAAATAATACGAGAAATGATTATTGATCGGGTGTCGGAGATTGTATACCGTTGTGGACTCCAATCAACTTGTAGAAATATCAAGATTATGGTGGTAGTACTTAAATGATTATTATATAAATAAATAAAAAATAAATTTTGGGTGATACAATGTGAATCAGAATGACTTGGTGTGTTTATCAGCTTCTACAATTTATGCATGTGTCATTTGATAAAGTTGAGTATACATTTTTTCTTACCCTTACAATTGTCATTATAGTATTTGTCTCGTTACTGGGCAATTGCTCATAACGTTACCCTCGTGTGAACCCAACAGGTGTACCTGAGCAGCAGCCGCCACAGTAGCGCTCTTTTGAGGAGATCAGACTTCTCTTTGTCATATTCACATCAGGCAGGGTGTGTCCTGCTTAGAGTAATTTATTTACTTCCACTTTATTTTATGTTATTCTGAGAGACTTTGTAGTGAGATATGTGGAGAGTTTTTCTACAAAGTTTGAGATTTTCTGATGTATCTCATATCATGGACATGGACTTGATGAGTATTGATCAGAATGGATGTTGCATTTTTATTTCCATTTCATATTATTCTCATATTGTTATTTATATTTCAAATGTTAATCTAATGTGCATAAGATGGTTTGTTGAGCATCATAGATCATGGGCATATTTGGACCGTAGGTCCGACGCTCCCGTCTCGTCGGTTTCGGTAGCCGGAGGGGCGGGGCGTCACAATTACACATGAATAAGGGGTTTGAATATATAATTGTATAATTTACACATGAGCCTAAAAATCAAAGTTTCACATGTGAACTTTGATTCCTTTGAAATTGATATTGTTTTCTAGATAATTGACAGTGCAATATTTAATGGTGAGTAAAGTATCATACGTGCCTTTCCGTGAGGGAAATTCAACTTTTAATATTGATAGACAGTAAACAAGAGCGTATGTTTATTTGCAACATATACAAGATAGATTTTTTATATATTTAGAATACTTATATGTACACTACAAAGTTATATTTTCCATCAAAATTTCTTCTACTATATTTGCTTCTTTTATAATTGCCACCTTTTGTTTCCACTCATGGGGGAGGGAATTACTCATTTTTCCTGGTAATTCTCCCTTGCTGAGTTTTTTTTCTAATGTATTTAAGTTTCCATGATGATTGTAAACCTCGTATAAATATACCTAGTGAAGTCTCCTTTTATTTCAAAGTTTTCATGTTCCCTAATAATGCAAGGACCTCTAACTTTTCAACTTTAAGCACGCCTTCATAAACTAATTGCAGAGAATTCCAAATCTTGTGGCCGATCTTTTATTGAGAGACTTGATTGTACTCATCGGCACACAAAAGCATAATACGACACAAATTATCATTTTCGCATTTATCTCTACTTCTTTATTTTGCACAATACTGAAATCTATTTCTCCTCCCTTCAAAGACAGCTTCACAAATATCTTCAATAAGCATATGTCTTCAATAAGCATGTTTGTCATTCATTAAATAAACATGATTTCTCCATTGAAGTATGGCAACTTCCATATAAAGTATGCAGATGAGCTCGAGTTGGCCGGTAATGTTCCCTTGTGTCGTGTAGGACATGCCAGCAGGCTATTTAAATCCATGAAAACCTTCGTACATTCAGATACCAAATGTGAAATTGGAACAAGAAGGGGGAGAGGGAGATGTGCAATATATTCCAAAATAGTAATTGCAAACTAAAACCTACAACTTAAAAGATTAGAGATAGAGAAAATGCATATTGTAAAGTACATATAACCTGGAAAATCAAGCGAGTAACAACCATGACCCAGAACTTCTCACTGATAACAATCAAGCAATCAAGTCATAAAAAAGTAATCAACCTACAAAATATTGGTAAGTTACAAAAAAGGGCCTCTACTATACATTGACTCCCAGTATGTTTCAATAGTAAAAATAGAGGCTTGAACTTTCTAACTTTAAGGTTGAATATCGACATATAAGGTTCGTTGTAAGTTGAAGCTTACAGAGACTTATAATTGAGACAAAAATATAAAATCAGACCCCTCTTGTTATAATTGGAAAATGAAGTTTCTAATTGAAAATTGGGACAAAGTTTTGGTCTTTTCTTGTAATTTAGCCCAAAATATTCGGCTGATAACCAGCTGAGAAACAGACCCTTATTCCAAACCGCGTCCGTTGAGCCGAACCAAGGAACCATAGCCGGTTCACCCAAGCCCGGGCCAAAACCCCACCGAGGAAGGACGAGCAGCGGAGAGATATAAATGGTTTTTTTTTCTTTTGAACCTTCTCCCATTTCTTTTGCCTCCATTCTTTTAAATGGTCGTTTATAGAAAAATATTTGGGGAGAGGTTCTCCTGATGCAATGTATGTTTGTTCAAAATTATTTCATATCAACTGTTATTCACTATAATGGAATGAATCCACAAGGTTGGACCCTCCTCATCTGTGTTCTGCATATTACCTGTACGTTATAACATCTTAATAGTTGTTATTCTTTAAAATTTAATCTTATGTCTTAAATTGTGACTGATACGCCAATGTCTAGGTATAGATATCTCCACAAGGATATCCACTACTTTAAGGGCCTGTTTGATTGCTGGGTTGGGATACACTAGTGTATCTCTCCTTCTAACCCTCTCAATCATCCATACAGTTTACTTTTCATAGGGGTATCCCAACCGAATCCAACCCAACCCAGAACCAAACAGGCCCTAAGGGCATGTTTGGTTGCTGGGTTGGACTGGATTGGGTTGGAGTACTCCTGTGAATAGTAAACTGTACCCCTGTGAATAGTAAACTGTGAAGAGGATTGAGAGGGTTGGAAGGAGAGGTACACTAGTGTACCGCAACCCAACCCAGTCCGACCCAACCACCAAACAGGCCCTAAGAGTCCGTCCTTCAGTAATCGTTACTTAGAGTCCTTCGATGGTCGACCTCCTATCGGGTTCGTCCATTCCCCATCCCCTAGGATGCTAAAGCTAAATGCTTCCAGGAAAAGAAGAGCTGACGTTGCCAACCAGTGGCTGTGATTATTGAGTAGATGCAGTGGAGCTCAAGTTGATTGCTCAAAGGTAGAGATAGCAACCGTTGGTAATTGTTCCATCATCTGGGCAATCGCTGCTACTAAACCGGATAGTTCCAAGTTTAATAACTTACGAAATTAAGGTTCTGGTAATTAATTATGCAGTGGTCCAAGACTTGCATTAGGTATCCAGAACTGATCCGATCCTCCATACATCCCACACTTGGATGACGAACGAGTTAACAGTGAAAAGGTAAAAAAAGAATAAGCATAACCTCCAAATTACTCACAATCACTGTGCAAAAATCTATCTAAGCATATATATCGAAGATAATAACCAGACCTAGAACATAGTCCAGAACTAACACAAAGAACATTTAGATCAACAAGACGAGCAAGGATCCCAGGAGCAAAGCCAGCAACTGATAGCCAACAGAGAGATCCAAGACCCGACCACCTCCCGACGTCGTTGCGAAGTTCCCGGTGGGGGTATTCGTCGTCAACACCACGACAATCCAGTCCCCTTCATCGGCAATCCCTGCACCTGCATACTGTGTCTTGTTCAGGTTCCCCGAGTACGGTGTCTTGGTGTAGTTGGCGAGCACAAGGCGTGGATCCAGCCCCGGCACGCATGCCGGCATTATCGCACTGTCCCGTGTGACCGAGGCGTTGAGACGGCAGTGGTCGAGGAAGTCCGGGTAGTTGGGGAACTGCTGCTCGATTCCCTGGACCGTGTAAGCGCCGCTGGTGTTGGTGCATGGCTTCCCCTTGAGGTTCTCCGCGATCTGGTTTGCCAAGCAGTCGGCATTGTCGTTGCCGGTGAAGATCGGCAGCCTCAGCGAGGTCCGGTACTTGTTGAGATTCTGGAAGAGTTCCTGACTGGCATCTGCAGATGATCCATCCACAAGAAATTACCACCAAATCATACAAAGACTGCAACAGAATCCAAGTAAGACACTTCAACTGGAAACAGAGGGTTACCCAGAAATCCATCCAGCAGGAAAACACCAAGCAGATCATAGAACAAACAAACAAACAAACATATTATAGTTATTACCATACGATCTGCATGCATGGAAGGAGGCAGTGAGGAGGAGGAAGAGGAGGGAGGTGGAAGGGGCCATCATCATGATCTGAGGGAGGGGAAATCTCTCACGTGAAGTGTACTAATGGGTGAGGACGATCCTCTGTTGGGATCTTATGAGGGAGGATTGCAGATGAGATGTCATCGTCACGATCAAAGGTGCGGTTGGATCTGCCGCGTGGTGTGTCCAAGCGAGGGCGGTTGCTTCCAACGTTCATCCATCTCTTTTTTTCTGAAAAAAAAATAATTTAAAAAAGAAGTGCTCGGTGCTAACCGTCCAAAGTCTATTTTGGCGACCAATTAAGATAAATTCCGGAGTTTGTCTCTGAGCTTTGAAGTCATCTTCTACACAAGTGTCATGAAATCAGGATGGGTCTGGCTCGTTGATTTGGATTGGATCCATCTACATACTTCATCTACGCCCCGTTACAACAACGCTCTCCCTCCATTAGAGCGGATCTTCTGCTTCCCTGCAGAGGTCGATCATGATCAAAAGATTCACACGTAAAAGGTCATTAAAATCTGGAATTTATGTCGATGTTGATGGAACAACTATGACAGCAGAGGAGTCGCGTCCATTCCCCGTGTTGTTTCTGATGCCACGTGTCCATATTCTCCGCATCCCTACTGCATGAACATCTATCATCTATGGTCTAGTACTTTTCCCTTCTTTATCTTCAAATGATCAGAACAAGTACAAACATTACTTATCGAATATCTTCGCACTATTCTTATTCCTTATCCACATCTGAATAGATATAAAATATATTATAATTATACTTTTTTCAAAGAGACAAATCCTTATTAATCTAATTTTTTTCAAAAGATAAAGATGAGTTAGATAAAGAAAAAAACTGAATGAATATTTAATTCTAACTGTAAATTCACATACACATATATATTTCCATTTCTCTTCTTTTCACTCTCTCTTATTAGAGAATTCTTAAGTTCGATTTTCGCTTAGATTCGATTCGTTTAAAAAGAGATTCGATTCGGATTCGGTTCGAAAATAAACGAACCGAACCTGAACACAAGTTTAAGCTCGATTAAATAAACGAACCGAACCTAAAAAATATAGGTTCGCTCAGGTTCGGTTCGTTTACACCCCTAGTTATCATTCCTCTGCCAACCTAATTGCGGGTGTAAACGAACCCTAACTTGGATGAGTTGGATTCCGTGCAGTTCAGCCAGATGTGTTCAGTCTAGATTTGAATTCAATCGAAGTTCACGTAGGCTTAATACGATTTGTTCAAGGATCGACTAAGATTAAAACAGTCATTTGAAGTTGGAGTGAGGTTCATTTCAGAGATTTGATCCGTCTGAACCGTGACTAAACTTTATCTTCACCCATAAAAAAGATTTATATTTAATGAAACATTAATGACAAATTAAACTCTCATAATTAAACTCTCGTTATGTTATGCCTATGGGGTAACATGGACGTGGCTGCCCCACGTTTAATTTGTTTTTTTGCGTTATCTTTTAATAGCACTTGGGAGTATTCTGATCTTTTTATGACAACATGTCCTCGTTTAAATTTTGATTAAATTTGACACTTCCATCCCATGGTCTCGGAATTGATGAAGCCGGCCTCTTTCAAATGGATGAATTAGAAATGTATGTTTTACATAAAATTTGAAGAACATATTTTCGTCTAGTGAATCGGATCATCTCTGATGTTTTTTAAATATACATCAAAAATAAAAAAATAAAAGTGGAGATATCCAAGTTGGCTCTGTCTAGGGGTAGCCCTTTTTACCCATATGTGTGCGCGCACACATGGGCATGCATTCTAAATATAGATGTGTATGTGTGTCTCGTGTGTGCGTGTGCATGTGTCCCTTAAATGAGACAAAGTCTTTCATGAGTTAAGGAAGATCAATCCCACTTTTCGGTAAAAGCCATCAACGACTTAGTAAAATAAGTAAACAGTTGTGTAACAATTTATAACATAGAAAATGAACATTATAAGTTACAAAACTACACAATACATTGTGTGTATCTAACGAATTTTTCGTACAATAGCATTATATTTTTATTTTTAACCTCATGCCGTTATACTATTAGTATTTACTTATTAAACCCAAAATTTAAACAACATGAAAAGTGTATGTATATGTGTAGTATCATAGCTATACCAAATATGGTTAAAATTTGAGCTTCTGGAATTGAATTAGAACGGAATGTGGGGGAAGGACATGCGGAGTCTTCATATCCTTTCACCATCCTTTGAACGATATGGCGTGGTAGGAATGATGCATTGTTTAGGGGGAGTGTATTCTACTCTGAGAATGTAAGGGAACGTTGTAGGGCGTTATGTGTTTTTTGGAATCACATGGTGTAGAGTATTCTATGAAACCTAATTACACGAACACACGCACGCGTGCGCGCGCGCGCACACACACACATATATATATACACATAATTTTCTTGCGATGGATCCCAAATTGGGACTCCATCCTTTCTTTATTCAAAAAAATTTATTAAAAATATATGCAACTATATTAAAATATTGAATTTAATATATACATATAAACATTGATATCTATGGATACTGGGGTGATCACATATTAGATATTGATATATCCATATTTGTTTGCATAAACTTACAATTATAGAGTTTTTTCCTTTTAATATTATATTACAAATAAAAAATCATTATTTCTATCTAACTATTGATGCCAATTCTCTTCTATATGTAATGAAATATATCAAAAGAAATGTTAACTTCTTTCCATTCATTTCTCCTATCAAACATAAGATATGAATGTATCTCGTATTAAAAGTTCAACTTCCAATGTGAACTAAACAATAAAATTAAAAAAAAACATATAATTAGCTATTCTATTGTTATTTTCATTCTTGTCTTGATTCTATTCTATGATAACTCATTTTGAACCAAGTACACATACCATAAGAAAGAGATACGAAGAATGATAAAAGTGATTTTAACGAAGATAAAGGACACGCCAAGTAGAGTCAGCCTTAGATCCTAATTTGGGTAAAGATTTCAACCTTTCACTTGATTTCTCGTGACCACGCATGTGAAGAGTTACCTATACTTGATTTGTGATGTTTAGTATTTGAAAATTCACAAAAAAATATCATGGGGATCATGTGATTTATTCGATTAATGTTATATTTTTTTAATTAATGATATGTTGGAAAAAGAAGGAGAGAGAGAGAGAGAGTTGATTGTATGTTGGAAATAATTTTGTTGAAAATCCATGTTACTTAGATGGAAAATTAAAGTTCAACATGTATGTTTGTAGGTTGACATGTTCGGGATGCAATCTAGAAAAACGATGCTTTAAACGATTTTTAGTTCATAATATTTTTTTAATATTTTTCTTATTTTGAATGTTTGCGGAAACCTTGTTATAATGGTATTTCTTAGGTTGTGACAATGGGAATTAGAAATTAATAATCATATATTGGGCCTTGGTATAAGGATTTTTTACTATTGCATGCTATACAAGTACGGCTGGGACACATCCTTAATATTGTGTGCTTGTATGCGTGAGTCAAAAACTATGAGAACATGAGAACATTGAGTATGGATCATTAGATTCATCTCATCACACATTAGTTGATTGGAGGAGGAGAGAGCATGAGAGCAGTGAGTCGGTTGGATATATATATATATATATATGACCCTTCCAATGAGATGTGTCTTTCATGAAATTTTAAAAGTCACTATCAGATTTGTAAATTGTGTAATGATTTTATAAAATATAAGCCACATATTATAAAATAATGATGATTATATTTTTTGTAAAATATAACATCGATATTGTAACTAACATTTTTTGTCCAATATAATAATATTTTCATAAATCTTTCTTGATATACATATTACGTAAAGCATTTATTATTGAATTTATGGAATCAGAAACTGTAAAATATATAGAAGAAATACCTAAATTGATGTGCCTTCTATGCATCCAGGATGAAACGCCCCGCCTCGACGGGAGCGCATCTCAAGATCCATTATCAATATTACCCAACAACAATCATAAACAACCTGCATGATATACCATTTATACAAAATAAGGAAAAAAAATTTCGAGTTTCTACTGATAACAGGAGTCCACATATGGATAACAATAAGTCATCAGAATCTCTCTTTATTACATCATAAATACTCATAAAGGAAGGATAACAGAACTACTAAGAAACTAGTCTTCGACCTTAACAACGGCCTGCAGATGCACCACCAAAGATGTGAGCCTCTGTCTCCTGCTCTACACTCCCTGTTGGATTTCCAAAGAATTTAACTGTGAGTCAACTGACTCAGTAAGGATAAAATAAATTATAAATCAAGAGATTATGGGTAGATAATGCAATTGCAGTAACTGAGCAAGTTTAGAAGAGAACAACTTAAAAACATCTAGTAATAAGCAATCAGTTATATTCTAATAAATTATAAATCAAGAGATTATGGGTAGATAATGCAATTGCAGTAACTGAGCAAGTTTAGAAGAGAACAACTTAAAAACATCTAGTAATAAGCAATCAGTTATATTCTAGGCATTTAACAAGCACGCCATCAAAACCAATTCTTTGACACATCTATATTCATATTTTCATTTACTTATCCCGGACTCGTTTGTCAAAGGAGAAAGCCTACACTAGGAATGAAGTCTGCAACACTCCATTCATAGTGCAATCTAAATCCCGTGCGCAAACGCGATCCTTCAGCTAGTCTAGTTGGTAGTACTCTAACACCCGTGACAAGGAGCATATAGCCCGAAGAGTTGTAACTTCGTCAACCGAGTCTGCCGGAGGAGTCCCGCTCGCTCCAAAACAAGTACCACAAAACGGATCCGTACGGTGCGATGCATGTGTGCATCCACCTCAATTTCACCAGAGTACCTACCAACACCCCACTCTATGATGCCCCTCGAGTGGGGATGACTCACTGTCGGCTCAACCGGACTACAAGGGTGTGCACCCACCTTGCAGTATTAAACTTTCAATTCCATATACGTGTACCTTACCCGGAAAGTTCAACTTGAGATTTAATAACAGATTCAGAACTTATAAACCAAAAAACATTGATAGGTTAGACCCTCGGCCATACACGCTACTTCATGGTTACGTACCCTTAGAATATGCTCGCAATCACAGACGATAATACCACACTAAATGCATGTTGTTGTAAGAGACACTAAGGCCGTTGTCTCATGCAACTAGTAGTAGAGCAAATATTGTTTAATCAGATATAGCACGTATGACCCCAAGTATATGTGCATGGCATTATCAAGTGTTACGTACTTACAGGGAGTACACGTATTTTCATAAATGTGTTCGCCAACCAGACAATAGACCCATGATGTAGTATGCAATGTCGTCATATGTTTTCTATGTATAATTGACCCTTAAAACATTCGCACCATAAAAACAATAACTCTCTCCATTATCTAAATGGTCATAACTAATAACAAATTTCTTAAGATTAAAAAATGTATATATGCTATTTACCGTAAGGATGTTTACCAAGTCCAAGTCTTCTTAAAAAAACAGAGAGAGAAGATTATTCCCAATTATTACGGTAGAAGCTATTAATAGATAATTGTACGTAACTTATAATAGATGACTAAACCAATAAAAACTATTATAATTATTTAGTTATTTTTGAACAATTGAATCATTATCTCTTAAAATACCTGAACAAGGTCTATGATATAGCTATTTGTGATTGAGCTTAACGTCATAACTTGACAAAATACAAGGACTTGTAAATTATGGCAAAACAGTTGAATCGTACTAATAGACTTAGAAGACACCTTGAGTTGTTAATTAGTTTACCTCACAATATTCTCCGTACGACATCTTAGACAAGAAAACAAGTTTAAGAGATCAAGGAATAATTGATAAAGTTGATTTAATATGAATTATCAAAGTAGTGCTTAATAAACATATCCACACTACCCTCCGTCCGTGACTTGTTATCAACTATCTACACTCCAATATGATGCCAAAAACCCATCTCGCAAGAGCATTGTAATTACCAACAAGAATTCTATAATGTTATAAAGTGCTATCGGATGCCTTAACCTTTCTGACACGCCATCAACCACAAGAGGATATCGACCAACGAGACCAGATCATGAGAAAAAAATAATTTGGTAGAGGATTCACGATATACCAACAGCAAGAGGCGATCCCGGGGTTAGGATCGAAAATGAGTATTCAACCCCAAAAGACAATCTCCAAAATCGCAATATATGCGAAAGAATAGAGGAGAGAGTCGAAGATCCGTTACCTATGCTCGTGCACGTCTTTGATTCACAGGCTCGATAGCCGATCACGATTCCGATGAGAGGGTTGATTTTCCCTTGCGATGACCCTCCTCGTCTTCTTCTTGTCGCGAGTCTACGAGACTTCGAGAGTTTTTGATAACGGTGGTGACACCGTTCTCTCCTTGATTCTCTGAAGAAGGAGATGGAAAAAGAGATAAGAGAATGACTTGGGGAGGAAGAAAGGATGGATTAGGGTTTGAAAAAAAGAGTAGGAATGAGGGGAGATGAAGGGTGTGGGTCTTTATATAGTTGGGGATTAAAATCTTAGTTTTAGAAACCCTGAAACAACCCTAATTCGAAATTAATTAACCAAAACCCGTAACCCTTAATTCCCTCAAAAACCATGAACCCTCTTCACTAAAACAGACATATCTCCCACATCCGGACTCGGAATTTTGCGTTTTTGGGCTCGTTGGAAAGCCTGCGACGAGACGCTTCTTTTGAGTATAATATTGAATAGGTTTTAAAGCTTCAGAAAAATCCGAAAATTACGGGGTGTTACATCATAACAACCTTAAAAACAGTCTCGTCCCCGAGACTTAGGATACAAAAGGTGTAATCATAACAACCTTAAAAGGTTGGATCCTATCGAGTAAAAGATAAGAACCTTAAAAAGGATGAAAGTCGCTTATATAATACCTTTAAAAAGGCGGGGTAGTCCCGTCGCATATCCGCCTCAGGTTCCCAGGTGGCCTCCTCGGAGTTGTGTCGTTGCCAAAGGATCTTCACCAAAGGTATCTCCTTGTGCCTTAACTTCTTCACTGAACGATCGATGATCCGAACCGGTTCCTCCGGATAACTCAGGTCAGTATCCACATGAAGGTCATCATAACTAATCACATGCGATGGATCATGCACATATTTTCTCAAGTTGGAGATAAGAAAAATATCATGCACACCGGCAAGGTGAGGAGGAAGAGCAATCCTGTACGCAACTTTACCAATCTTGTCGAGAATCTCGAATGGTCCGATAAACCATGGTGCTAATTTTCCCTTCACTCCAAACCGTTGAACTCCCTTCATGGGAGAAACTCTCAAGAAGACAAAATCTCCAACCTCAAAACTAAGATCAGTGCCTCGTCTATCGCTATAGCTCTTTTGCCTACTCTGTGCAGTAAGCAATTTCTCCCGAGCTATCTTGATTGCCTTAGCCGTCTCCTCCAAGTACTCTACTTTATGTAAAAGGTTATGTCCCACCTCCTGCCAGCTCAGAGGTGTAGAACACCGCCTTCCATACAATGTCTCAAAAGGAGCCATGCCTATCCTGACATGGTAATTGTTATTATATGTAAACTTTGCTAACGGCAAATGGTCCTTCCACGTCCCTCTCCACTCTAGCACACATGCTCGAAGAAGATCCTCCAGTGTCTGAATCGTCCTCTCGGATTGTCCGTCGGTCTGTGGATGGTAAGCAGAACTGAGGCATAGTTGCACTTCTAAAGAACTCATGAATTCTCTCCAGTAGTGAGAGGTGAACCTTGGATCACGATCAGATACGATCTGCTTTGGCAACCCATGAAGTCTGACAATATCCTTAATAAAGATCACTGCAAGCTGTGAGGGAGTGCATGCCATACTCACGGGTATGAAATGTGCTGACTTAGTAAGCCTATCAACCACGACCCAGATGGCATCATGACTACTAGTGGTCTTAGGAAGACCCGTCACAAAATCCATAGATGTACCTTCCCACTTCCACTCAGGAATAGGAAGGGATTGCAAAAGTCCAGGTGGCCTCTTATGCTTAGCCTTAATTTGCTGACACGTCAGGCATTTTGCCACAAACTTGGCCACATCCCTTCTCATTTGCTTCCACCAAAAATTCCTTTTCAGATCCTTATACATCTTTGTGCCACCAGGATGTATCGACAAACGTGAAATATGTGCCTCACGCATGATCTCTTCCCTCAATTGTACTTCTGGTGGAACACACAATCGATTCCTATTTCGTAACACACCATCTTGATAAGAAAAGCCAACTAAGATTCCTGCGATAGCCTTCTCCTTGAGTCTCTGCATACTCAGGTCTTCATGTTGCCCTTGGATGATTCGCTCAACTAACTCTGGACGAGAAGGGGATGGAGCTATGACAGTCTCTCGACTGCTCTGAAACGGATGCCAATCACTGAAAGCTGCAAGAAGATCCCATGCTTTAAGCTGAGGACGAGATTCACTTGAATGAGGCCTACGACTAAGGGCATCAGCAACCACATTCGCCTTACCAGGATGGTAAGAGATGGTGTACTCATAATCCTTTAACAGCTCCAGCCATCTCATTTGCCTCATATTGAGCTCCTTCTGATTAAAAAGATGCTTGAGACTCTTGTGATCTGTGAAGATTTCGAAAGCAACACCATAAAGATAATGTCTCCACATTTTAAGAGCAAAGATAACTGCTGTCAGTTCCATATCATGAGTTGGGTATTTTTTCTCATGGGGCTTCAACTGTCTAGATCCATATGCAACAACCTTACCATGTTGCATCAAAACCGCACCCAGACCCTCCTTTGATGCATTAGTGTAAACTATGAATCCGTCTGGACCCGACGGAATTGTCAAAATGGGAGCTGTAGTGAGCCTTTCCTTCAGTGTCTGGAAGCTATTCTCACACTCTTCTGACCAAGCATATGGCATCTCCTTCTTGGTCAGCTGGGTGAGGGGAAGGGCAATCTGAGAAAATCCCTTCACAAACCATCTGTAATAACCGGCTAAACCAAGAAAACTTCGGATCTCAGACACGTTCTTCGGTCATTCCCAACTAAAGACTGCTTCGATTTTTGCAGGATCCACAGACACTCCTGCACCTAAGATAACATGGCCTAAGAATGATACTTCTTGAAGCCAAAACTCACACTTACTAAACTTTGCATATAGCTTGTGCCTCCGCAAGGTCTCCAGCACTGTTTGTAAGTGAGTGCGATGTTCCTTCTCATCTCGAGAGTAGATAATGACATCATCAATGAAAACCACAACAAAACTGTCGAGGAAAGGCTGAAAAACCCGATTCATCATGTCCATGAATGCTGCTGGGGCATTTGTCAAGCCAAAGGGCATCACCAAGAACTCGTAGTGACCATATCTGGTTCTGAATGCAGACTTAGGTATATCCACATCCCGAATACGTAACTGGTGATAACCAGACCGTAGATCAATCTTAGAGAAGATGGATGACCCCTATAGCTGATCAAAGAGATCGTCAATGCGCGGCAAAGGGTAACAATTCTTGATTGTTACTTTATTCAACTGTCGATAATCTATACACATGCGCATAGATTCATCCTTCTTCTTAACAAAAAGGACAGGCGCTCCCCATGAAGAGGTACTAGGGCGTATGAAACCCTTCTCCAGCAGTTCTTGTAACTGCACCTTGAGTTCCTTCAGCTCAGCTGGTGCCATCCTGTATGGTGTCATGGATACTGGTTGAGTTCCTGGAATGATAGAAATCTCAAACTCCACCGCACGAGGTGGAGGAAGCCCAGGAAGATCTACAGGAAATACATCTGGAAAGTTCTTTACTATTTCGATCACCTCTATTCCTTCCATGGGAGTTTGATTCCCAATGACGTGAGCAATAAATCCTTTACATCCTTAAGATAACAGACGATGAGCTTGCAATGCTGATATGCAGGTTACCCCTCTCGACGAGGTGCTTCCATCAAATACGAATTCTTGTAGCTCAGGAATCCTAAAAATAATCTGTTTTTGGAAACAGTCTAAACATGCGTGGTGATTCTCAAGCCAGTCCATGCCGAGAATAACATCAAAATCCTCCATCTGAATGAGCAGCAAGTACGTGATAAACGCGGATCTCACGAGGGTCTAAATTGGTATCTCACACAAGGCGGAGATAACCGTCGCTGTTGCGACTCTCAAATGAAATCCGTATTTGATCAACAATTAACCCACACTAAGATCAACAAATTAGAAACAATGTGGAGTTAAAATTTATTTTTAACTCTGCACAAATGGTGTATAGTGTCAAGTATGCAGAGAGTTCGAACACAGGGAGCAAACAGTATAGTCCAAGCAAATGAATGCACAAGTGTGTGAGTGTGTGAAGTGTCTACACTAAGCAAGCAAGCAACTACAATTTTTGTGGGTTTTTAATTTTTAATTAATTTTTTTTAATTTTTTTTTTAATTTTGTATTTTGATTTTTTTGAATTTTCTGATTTTTATATTTTATATTTTATATTTTTTTATTTCCTTTTTCAATGTTGGAAATTAAAGACAATGTAATAAAAGGGAAACTAAAGTATTTATAAAAATGGATAAAAATGCTCAAAAATTCAGAAAATAAATGTTTTTGGTATTTTTAAGGTTTTTTACTGTTTTTGTGATTTTTGGGGATTTTTCA
Source organism: Ottelia alismoides (assembly GCA_037367405.1). Taxonomy (NCBI): domain Eukaryota; kingdom Viridiplantae; phylum Streptophyta; class Magnoliopsida; order Alismatales; family Hydrocharitaceae; genus Ottelia; species Ottelia alismoides. The sequence goes on along the minus strand of JAZKJV010000252.1, from coordinate 1,131,584 downwards.
AGGTGTTTTTGGTATTTTTAAAAACTGAAATGAAGGCAAACAGTGCAAATAAGGCTGGCTGTGAGTAAAAGGTAATCTAAAAATACCAACCAGTAGTCAAAATTTTTCAAAATATTTTTCTAATGAAAAGAACAAAATAAAGGACAAACAGAAGCTGAGTTTATATTTTTTTTGGCTTTTTCTACTATTTTATATATTTTTTTGAAGTTTTTAAGTGTTTTTAAATTTTTAGTGTTTTTCTTTTGAAATTTTTAATGATTTTTGGACTGACACTAAAGTAGGACAAAATAGACACTAGGTGATTTTTTTGGGAATTTTTGGAGGTGTTTTAATATTTTTTTGGTATTTTCTAAGGTAAACAGTACACAAAAAGGCTGTTTTTGATTTTTAATAAATATTAAAATAAAATAAAATCAAAAACTAAATAGGTGGCGTTAAAGTACACTTATCCAGAAACTTAAACCTATTTTTGTGGAATTTTTGGAGCTAAAATGATCAATCAAATAAATCCAACAAACATCCAAACATTAAACAGTCCTGGCAGGGGTAGAAATGCAATATTCAAAACTTCCAGGGGCATACATGCAATTTCCACAAAAATATTGAACTTAATATTCAATTTCTGGAACCAAAATGTAAATACAAAATCCGCTGGGGCACGCCTACAAATTACCCACCAGGGCGCGTGACTTGCACGCGCCTGGGAGGGACTGGAGTGCAATATCACAAAAGTCTGGGGGTTAACATGCAAAATACCCAGAAATATTACACGTGCTATGAAAGTTTTAGGGCTAAAACGAAATACACAAATGCACGGGGGCTCCTCTGCAAAATGCCCACCACCTCACGTGTACAGGTCACGTGAGGTGACGTGGCGAGGGACCCAAACGCAAATAAACAAAGCCTAGGGGTTGTTTTGCAAATATTACAAAATATTTTAAACTACAGACGAAAGTTTATAGACTAAATATTAAATACAAAAATGGCGAGGGTGTAGATGCAAAATACCCTCGCTCCTGCGCTCCGATGATGACGCGTGGCGCGCATCCAACGGCTGGACGACGAGGCGCGATCCAGCGGCTGGGAGCGCTCCACTTATCCACGTGGCGTGTCCTGGGCGCGCGATGACGGTTCGGCACGTGCGGCTGAGATTAGATCCTCCTGAGTTGATCTGACGGTCGAGGCTGAGGAAGATCCAACGGCCGCTGCTTGATCTGGAGCTGCGGCTCGATCGGACGGCGGAGAAGCAAGGAGGAAGAACGGGGAAGAAGGCCGGCGAAGGCGAACTTCCCCGACTCCGATCTCGCGTCTCCGGCGATGAATGTGCTTCAAAATGGCCGTGGAGACTCCTGGGGTCGTCGGCTACCTCCTGGGGGCTTCAAAATGCCTCGGCGACGGCCAAGGTGCTCAGGCGAAGGTGGCGGAGCTGGAGAGCTCGGCTGAGGTCCGGCGAGCCTCAAAATCGCTCCCAGGCGCGATTCAACGTGCGTTGACCCTGCAAAAAGAGTTAGAAGGTCCAGGGCAAAGTGCCTGGACCTTTGGTGGACCTAAACGAAGCGCGAGGTGGAATGGACGTTTGTGGCCGGAGTTGCGCTCCGGCGAGGACGTGTGATCGGGTGATTTAAGCGATGGATCTTTGATTTTTTTTGGGGGTTTTTAAAGCCTAAGCTAACAGGAACGAAATGCAATAAAGAAATGGCGGAGTGGAAGCCCTCGATGGCCGGAGCCAGAGGAAAAAGACTACCTCGACGCCGGCGGTTGGCGGAGGTGCTGGAGGCTCCCTCGACCTCGGACGCCCTGGCTGAGAGGCTCGCGGCGGAGCTGTCACCTCCGGCAAGACCTGGAGCACAAGAGAGGCGGAGAGGGGTGGACCAAGGGGACTCGAAATCGATTTGAAAATGGGGGGTTGGTTTTATTGGGTTTGACCCGAGGTGACGAGGGTGGAAAGAACGAGGTGGCTGGCCCGATTCAGAAGCTCTCAGCCCAAGATGATCCTTGTGCGAGCAAGAGGGATTGTAGGTGAAGATTTTTGCAGAAGGAATCGAGCTCAAAGGGTGCAAGTTCATGCCTCGAAAAAAATGGAGAAGATGGGTCAAACGCCGGTTCTGACAGAGGCTATAGGGGGGTAGGGTACCTAGTTGACCGAGGTCAACTAGGGTTTGCACCTGGTTGGTCCACGTGGACCAACCAGGAAAAACCCTGGAAAAATGTTTGTTAATTCAATTAAAAATAGTGAATGGTCGAATTAAATAAAAGTTATAAAATAAAAAATGTTCAAAATTTTATGTAGTATTTTATTCTGATTTTTATTTATTTTTATGACTTTTATTTTTACAAGTTGCCTTTTTAACCCTATATAGGTATAATACCTATGTGTTTTAGTATTTTATTTTATTTTATGTATCTTTAATCTTATTATTTTTATTTATGATTTTGTAAAATTATAACATACTTTTATATACATAATTATATTTTTATTTTATTTTTCTGATATGTTTTGTATATTTAATAAAATACAATTGTATTCTATACAGGTATAAGTGTATATAATATACCTATGTAGTCTTTGTACAAGTATTTTTATTTTTATTTTTCTTTGCATTATATTTCAATTTTAATGCACATATATAGTATATGTAATATTTACAAAATTATAAAAATATAAAAATGAATAAATATTGAATAAAGAATAAATTGAATATTTTATTCAGTACAAGTATACAATGAGGGTCTAAAACTCAACTTTCAAACCGTAGCTCCGCCAAATGCGAAACCACCACCATTGGATAGAGTATTTCATTCTATATACAATTAAAGGTGAGTACACTGCATTTGGAGTTGTCGTTTGTGAGATACGGGTCTGGAAAGTTGGGATTTTGGATTCTTATTCAGACCATATCTTTTTGTTTGTACATTCTTTTTCTGTGAAATCAATTTTGTCTTTTTCTTTACGACTTTATCTACAACTTTTATGTACAAAGTTTCTTTATTTGAAGTGTAAAAAGTGGAACCAAAAATAGGTCCCAAAATGAATAAAGAATGAATAAAATGTATAGGAATTTTGTTGGTAATTTGGCCCTTATCTCCCCCTACTTTATTCCTTGTCGACCTATTCATCAAGATGCCTAGGTCTCGGGGGTTTTGGGTCATAAAATATTTACAATATTTTATTCTTTTTCTTTTCTCTATTTATTCTATAATTTTGGCCTTAATTACAGTGATTTACACACTGTTGAGATGCACATGCATGAATGCTAAAATACTTGATTTAAGGCTATTTACAGGTATTTGCTAGGGTTTTAGGTGCCAAAATGATAGAATAAAGATGATGAAATGTGGATTCATCATCCCCCTATACTTTACCTTTGCTAGTCCCTAGCAAACACTTATGCAATAAGTGCAAAAAGAGAAAGAAAGAAAGAAAAGAAAAAGAAGAACTTGGATTTCATTTGATTATCAAACTTGTCTTCGCAAAATCAAAGTTTGGAGCTTAAGTCGGACCTTTGGAATTTTAGTACGGGCGGAACCTTAGTGAGAACCGTGTCTGAAATCCAACAGTCCCTGAGAATCCCAAAACTCTGCTCAAGTCTCCTCAATAGCCAGGTCAGAAATATCTCAACTCATACGCAAACTCTTACGACTATGAATCAGACTTGTACAGTGTAAGTGATGGTGGCTCTCCCCAACTAAAATGACAAAGAAACTGACTTCTCCAGTACGACAACCCAATGATTCCTCAATCCAGCAACTCCATCCTCGAGGAGCGGGGTATTCCCTTCTAAGTTCAAGTGGCAACCAGCTCAAGAGGAAGGGGTGAAGGGAAGAATGGACGGTAGCCAGTGTAGCTACCTATCCCTGGATGCAAGACCAGTGTAGTCAAGTCACCCTGCTGCAGGCTCACATGATATGACTTTGGAAGTCAAGCTTGCTTATTGACTTTGTACATACTTGCAGGCTTTTTATTTTTGTACATGCCTGAACATTTTTTTTTGAATACTATATACAGCAGCATTTACATAAGGAGTTTTTCCTCTTGAGCCAGTAGACTATCCCTCTTTTGAAGCTTTATCGCAACCCACAGCCTCCTGTCTTTAGACTTCCTAATCACTGGATGGGTTGGGGTGCACTTCCCTCCCTAGAGGAGGACAATTGTTTCCACTTGTGTGCGTCTCGTACCGGCAAATCCAATCCCCTCACCACTCCAACTGAGTTGAGCCATGTGAAAGGTGCAGGTGTCCAAGTTAGGTCATTATCAACAAGAGTCGTGCGTGTGCTCCGAAATACTCTACTTAGGCAGTCAAGAATCCATTGAACTAAGTCTCGTGATCCTCAAAGAATTAAGTCAACTAGACCTGAAGTACCTCAAACCCAGTTCCTATAAGGTTCCTGTTATTAGGTAGATTTTAAGGTCCAATCAAGCTCCAATCTTCGGATTTTACTTAGACTCGTTCAACTATCAAACTCAATCCGAAAAATGCGAATGCTATGCAATGCAATGCAGAAAATATTTTTGTGATGCAATTTTCAAAGATTTTGAACTTTTTTATGGATTTTTGAAAATATGATGATGATGCATATGCAGATGCATTTTTTTGTGTTTTTCAAAAAGATTTTTCAAATGTTTTTTTTTTGGATTTTAATTTTTGCAAATGTTTTTTGGGAATTTTTGAAAACAAAAAGATTTTGGCTGAAAACTAGGCTAAAATATGTACACGGGAGTGCGTCTTATATATACAAGAAGTGGATTTTAAGAATTTACAAGGGTAAGTGGTCAATTTTATACATATATACATAAGATGGATTTTTGTGTGATGTGTATATTCCTCAAACTTATTTGAAAGCCATTTACACACAATTTTTGAAAACTATAGTCCAAAATAGTTTTTACAAACATTTTACACACATTTGAAAATCATTTTGCAAAGGCTTTTCAAAACAGTATATATAGGTTTTTCAAATCATTTTTGCAACCATTTTTCAAACCATTTGCAAATCATTTTATTTCACACAAAGAAAAGAGGTTTTACAAACCACACAGGTTGAAAACACGAAACTAAATATTTTCAAAATAGTTTTCAATAGATGTTCACAAAGATTTTCAAACTATTTTTCAAACATTTTGCAAAAAAAACATTTTCACCTGATTTATTAATCAGTAAATACAAAAAAGAATTTGAGGAATAACCACATCTTTTTATTAAGAATTTTAATGAATTTTAACGAATTTTTAGCCATAATATTAGGAAAATACAAAAGTACGAGTTATGGCTAAAGTATATACGTAGTATATACGACCCCCCTATACTTAGCTTGAGCTATGTCCTCATAGATCGGAGAGAAAAGAGAAGACATAACTCGTACTAAGTATAGACAAGTCTAAATAATAAAGGAATAAATGAATGAAGGAATCAACGAATGAGAAGTTGACCGTCCCCCCTATACTTAGGATCAAATAATCCTAAGTATAGCAGACTGTACACAAAGCAGGGAGGGTCAAGGGTGGGAATGAACAGATCGTACTCAGATTGTCTCCCCCTATACTTAGGGTAAGATATCCCTAAGTATAGACAAGAAGAGGAGACAATGGAGAGGATCGAAAGGAATAGAAAGACTCGAGGTGCGCACCCCCCTATACTTAGGACAAAGTACGTCCTAAGTATGGAAAACTGTCTACAAGGGCGGCACCTTCTCGGTAGATGAAGAAGATAGAAAAGGAAAAGAAGAAAAGAAGAAAAGAAGACAATAAATCAACGGAAACAGAGTGATATGAACAGATGGATCTGTACAGCGGAAGATAGAATTGATCACCATGTATGAGATGTAGATGATGAGAATCAAAGGACACATCTCATACCAGAAGAATGGGGGCAACGTCAATGGTCGGCGGATCATGATCAAGATATAATTTCAAGCGTTGACCATTGACGCGGAAGGTAGAGGAAGATGACGGTTCGGATATGTCGATGCTGCCATTGTCATGTACCTTCCTGACCACATACGGTCCTTTCCACTTGCTCTGCAATTTCCCTGGAAATAACTTGAGCCTTGAATCGAACAACCATACTCTCTGATCTGGCTCAAACTGTTTATGGCTGATATGCGAATCATGCCATGTCTTCACTTTTTCTTTGTATTGTAGGCTGTTGGAGAAGGCTGTATCTCTCAATTCCTCCAGGGCTGCCAATTCTGCTCTTCTCTGGTCTCCTATACTCTCGGGATCTAAGAGTAACTCAGTAACTGCCCAAAAAGATTTATGCTTGATTTCCACTGGCAAATGGCACGGCTTGCCATAGACGAGACGAAAGGGAGATGTCCCTAATGGATTCTTGAAAGATGTCCGATAGGCCCACAGGACCGAGTCCAAAAGCTGTGACCAATCCTTTCGGTCTGGGCGGACAACTTTCTGCAAGATAGTCTTTATCTCCCTGTTCGATACTTCGGCAAGACCATTAGTCTGAGGGTGATAAGGTGTGGCAACCCGATGGTCAATGCCGAACTCGTCTGCAAGGGCCCTGACTTTGTCATTGATGAAGTGAGACCCCCCGTCTGAAATCAAGACTCTAGGTACTCCGAACCGTGAAATGATATTTTTCCTCAAAAATTTGCAAACAGTTTTAGCATCTGCGGCTCGGGCGGGGATGGCCTCAACCCATCGGCTGACATAATCCACAGCGAGCAAAATATGCTCGAATCCCTGACTCTTAGGAAATGGGCCCATGAAATCAATCCCCCATGCATCAAAAATCTCACAGAAGTGAATGGGTTGCATGGGCATCATGTCTCTCTGTCCGCAGGTTCCCATTTTCTGACAGTCAGTACATCTCTTCACGAACTCATCAGAATCCTTGAAGAGAGTAGGCCACCATAGGCCAGATTGAAGCACCTTTTGTGCTGTCCTTTTTCCAGAATGATGTCCTCCTGCCTCAAGCTTGTGGCAGTATGTGAGGACGCTATGCTGCTCTTCTTGAGGAATGCACCTCCTCCAGATACTATCCCCTCCTTCATGATAAAGGACGGGATCCTCCCAATGGTAAAACTTGGCCTTAGCTAGGAAGGTCTCAAGTTTCTGCCTGGGCCAACCCTGAGGGACTGTCTTGGCAACAAGATAGTTTACAAAGTCAGCATACCATGGGAGTGAGGTGACAGCCAAGATCGCCTCATCTGGAAATGTCTCTGTGATAGGTGCGCTGGGCTCAGATTCCTCAAGATTCTCCAATCTGGAGAGATGATCCGCCACCACATTCTTGACTCCAGGCTTATCCTTAATTTCAATATCAAATTCCTGGAGTAGAAGGATCCATCTGGTGAGACGTGCTTTGGCATCCTTCTTAGCCATTAAGTACCGGATGGCGGTGTGATCTGTGTAAATGGTTACTCTAGATCCGAGAATATATGATCTATACTTATCAAGAGCGAAGACTACGGCCAGCATCTCTTTCTCAGTCACAGTGTAATTCCGCTGCGCGGCATCCAAAGTCCGGCTGGCGTAGTGAATGGCAAAGGGTAAACCATCCCTCCTCTGTCCAAGCACAGCCCCAACGGCAAAATCTGAAGCATCCGTCATGATCTCGAATGGAAGAGACCAATCGGGTGGCTGAAGGACAGGAGCTGAAACAACCATATTTTTGAGAGTCTCAAAAGATTCAAGACACTTATCATTAACAATAAACTCGGTGTCTTTGGTGAGCAAGTCAGTGAGCGGTCGGGCAATTCGACTGAAGTCCTGAATGAACCATCGGTAGAAACCGACATGCCCCAGAAAAGACCGTAACTGACGCAAATTGGACGGCGGGTTGAGTTTCTTGATGATGTCCACCTTAGCCGGATCGACCTCCATGCCCCTGTTGGAGACGATATGACCAAGGACCGTCCCTTGAGTCATCATGAAATGACTCTTCTCCCAGGATAAGACTAGATTAACCTCTATGCAGCGCTTGAGCACACGGTCTAGGCAGTCAAGACAAGCGTCGAACCTGTCGCCATAGACCGAGAAGTCATCCATGAAGACCTCTAAACAGTCACCCACCATGTCCGAGAAGATGGACAACATGCACCTTTGGAATGTCGCCGGAGCGTTACATAGACCAAAGGGCATCCGTCTGAAAGCATAGGTCCCAAACGGACAGGTGAATGTCGTTTTCTCCTGGTCTTCGGGCGCAATGGCCACTTGATTATATCCAGAGTACCCATCAAGAAAGCAATAATGACTCTTCCCGGCTAGCCGCTCGATAATCTGATCAATAAATGGTAGCGGGAAGTGATCCTTCTTGGTGGCCTCATTCAATCATCTGTAGTCCACACAGACCCTCCAAGAAGTTGGTACTCTGGTAGCGATCTCCTCTCCGGACTCATTGACAACTGTAGTGATACCCGTCTTCTTGGGTACCACATGGAGTGGACTAACCCATTTGGAGTCGGAGATGGGATAGATGAAATCAGCGCTCCACCACTTGGAAATTTCTTTCATGACTACGTCTCGAAGATTCGGGTTCAGCCGTCGTTGGAACTCACGCGACGGCTTAGCGTTATCTTCAAGATAGATGTAGTGAGAGCAAAGCTTTGGGCTCAGCCCCTGGAGATCAGCTATACTCCAACCGATTGCCTTGCGGTTTCTTTCAAGAACCTCCATCAGACGAGATTCTTGTTCTCCAGTCAAATCTGCTGAGATAATGACTGGGTGCATTTCTGGCTCTCCAGCAAGGAATCTGTACTTCATTGACTGCGGCAGAGGTTTCCTTTCCGGACAACTGGGAGGTGGCAGATCTGGCTTCTGATAAGTCTGTGTAAATGCTACCAGGTCTGCATGGGAGAACTCTCGCTCTGCATGAATTTCTGACGAAGGGCGGCCTGATGGATCATCAATAAACTGCACTGGCTCGCACTCTGTCATGGATGTCGGCTCTGAAGGAATCAGACAAGGCAAATAATCATCAAAATCATCCCAATCAATGTCTGAATCCGAGGGATCAGAAGACGATGAGCAAGATTGAAATTCTTCAGCGCCACTCATTACAACACTGTCAGCCTCAGAGATATCCTCATCCAAGGATGTGCTCTCCCGGCTCTCGACTGCCATGAGCTTGAGATAGAGTGAATCTGCAGGAAAGGCGAGGGTCGGTGCTACAGGATCTTTCCAGTTGGATTCATCATCAGTCATCTCGAAATCACAAACCTGGTGGATGTCTAGCTCCTCTTCTGTCATCTGCTCGGCCTCGCTGGACTGCTCGGAGCATTCTGTCTCTCTGGCTCTGATCTCTTCGATCGTCTCTATTTGTATGGTTTCGCCCGCTACGCGAAAACATACCTTCCCACTATCATGGTCGGTCACCGCCTTGGCTGTGGCCAAGAATGGACGTCCGAGAATGATGGGGGCATCAGTTACCGACTCAGGGATCTCCATGTCCAACACGACGAAGTCCACGGGGAATTGCAGGCCCTGAATGGTAACGACCACGTCTTTCAATAACCCCTTCGGCCTCTTAATCGACCTATCAGCAAACTGAAGGACGGTTCTGCTTCGAAGAAGAGGGCCAAACTCGAACTGCTTGAGTAAGGCTGCCGGAAGGAGGTTAATTGAAGAGCCGTTGTCTAATAGAGTACGATCAAACTGCTGCTCCTGAATCTCGCATCTGACATAGGGAGCTCCTGCGTCTGGTCGCTTGGCTGGCAATGTGTTCTGAATGGCGCAGCAAGTGTTATGCGTGAGCATATGGATTTGATCTCTGTGCCTCTTCCTTCTTCGGACAGTAGTTGTTTCTTTCAGATTTTTCTTGAAGAAGGGGATATGCTCAAACGCTTCTCGTAGAGTCAGCTGAATATGAAATCTGTCAATCATCTCGTTGCCGAACTCTACCTGCTGATTCTTTTTGGGATTTTCTTTTTTATTCCCCTTCGCTCGGCGGAGTGCCTCGGGAAAGGGGATGGTAGGTGCCTCCTCAGATGGAGGTCTAGGAATTGGTCCCTGTGCCTGTGAAGATGGAGAATCCATACAAAAATCATCATTCAACACATATGGATCCGTAATTTGAACAGAAACCTTTCCTTTATTCATATTTTTGTTTTTGTTTTTCGTCCCACAGTCTCTAGATACAAAATGTGGTGACATCACAGTGGCTGGCTCAACAAAAGTAGAGGTGGTGGCCTCAGTGCCACCACTAGCACCGGTCTTTGCGGCATCAGCACCGCGCTCTGGTTCATCTCCCAAAATGGTGGCTTCAGCACCACCGTCTGTCTCTGGCATCACAACGGCATCAGCACCGTCGTCCTGAACTCCATCATTGGTGGCATCAGCACCACCGTCTTCAACATCATCATTAGCGGCATCAGCACCGCTCCTCTGCTCCTCTGGCGCTCCTGATTCTGCATTTGGCTGTCGCTCAGAAGAGGCGCCGCCGGCTGGCATCCTACCGCTCCTAGTAGTCACAAAATTAGCATCATTCAAAGAATCATACATATCATTCAAATCATCACTAGGAGAGGTATCCTCTGTGAACTCTACCTGCTCAGATTTTCTTTTTAGGTTATTAGGATTGGGTTCGATCTGAGCGGGTATGGCGGCTTTGCCTTTGATAATATCCCGCATCTCCTGCCGGAACTCATCCATTTCTTGCCTGAAAGATGCTCGCTGTTCAGATAGCAAGCGGGCAAGATCGTCAAGGGCTGGGTTCTCATAGGCTGGACCCTGAGAACCGGATGTCTGTCCCTGCTGGACATGGGGCTGCTGCTGCTGGTATTGCTGCTGATATTGGGGGGGAGGCTGGGCATAAGAATGCTGAGGCGGCTGACGCTGCCTCCACTGCTGTCCCTGATAGGCGGGACGAGGACCACTGTGGTACTGCTGGGGTTGGTTGTACTGGGGCTGCTGGTGTTGTTGTTGTGGCTGGCCGCTCTACTGTCCTTGAGCAGGAGGATGCTGTTGGGATGAGGATCCACCATTACCCCAACGGAATCCAGGGTGATCCCTACGAATTGCGGGCTGAGGGTATCGGTCATACCAAATCCCGTTGACTTCCATCAACGGTTCCTGCTCGAAGGAGGGTGGAGGAAGAACTGCTAGTGGCTGCTCCGGCTGATAAACCACCATCTGAGTCTCCTGAGATGGCGGTTGCTCTGGATGGTACTGCAACAATGGAACCGGCTCCGCCTGGATATGGTTCACCTGGCGGTATGAGGTGGAGGCCTGGTTGGGATTGTTGCTGCTGGAAGCAACCTGTGACCTGGGAGGCTGTTGTGAATGGGCCTGTGCCTCCTGAATACAGAGAATCTGAGTTTTCAGGTCACTCATTGTCTTTGTGAGAAGGTCCATCTGGGCTAGACCTTGATTCTGCTTTTTCTCAAGGATCTCTATGCGGTCCAGCTTTTCACTGATAATGCCCATGTCGGTTGCTGCTGATTCGGCTTGGGCCGTGGCTACCGACGTTGTGCTAGGACCGGCATCGATGCGGGTGATCCTCTGAAATGATCTCGCTCCCTGCGGGGGTTTCTGCTGGGTGTAGACTCTGACTTGGGTCATCACTGTAGAATTTTCTGCCATACCTTCGTATATGGCCCAGACATCGTCTTCACCTTTGGAAAAATATGATCCACCGCAAGAGGCGTTCACAAGCCCCTGCAGCTCCGGTGTCAGCCCACAGAAGAAACTCTGCACCAGATGGGGCTTAGAGATATCGTGATGTGGACACCGGTCTATGAGCTCTCTGAATCGATCCCATGCTTCATGGAACTGTTCATTTGGGATCATGACGAAATTGCTGATCATGGCTCGCGCTGCATTTGTCCGGCCGAGAGGATAGTATTTCTTCAAATACACGGACCGGAGATCTGCCCAAGTGTCGACAAATCGCCCTAGATGCTTGAGCCAATATGCGGCTCGATCAACCAATGAGAACGGGAAGGCGATCATCTTGATAGTATCCTCGGTCAACAGCCGATCGTGGATGGTGCTGCATATCATTTCGAACTCTTGGAGATGGAGGTGCGGCTCTTCGGTCGGCAACCCATGGAACTTGGGTAACATCTGAATTGTGTTGTGCCGAAGCTCGAAGTCTCCGTGGATTGGCGGGAGTCTGATCCACCGGTGAGTGAGGGATGAAGCTGGGTTGTGCAGCTCCCTCATGATGGTCTGTGGCGGTCGCTCACCGTCTGGGTCGCCCCCTCCTGCATCGGGTCCTCCTCCTCCTCCACCGCCACCGCCCCCAGGTCGGTTTTCTCTCAGCTGTGCTATCTCTCTCATCAGATCACCCATAAATGTACCCTGGTCACGGATCTGTCTCTGCATATTTTCCAGGGACGCTAGCAGGGAATTGTTGATGGCCGCTTGATCAATAATGAACGGCGGGTGATCGTGATCATCTTGGTGCTCGCCTCTGTCTGCCATTGCTTGGTTCTCTGAAAATGCAAAAGAGGCCATTTCAGGTGCTGTGGAATGAGCCGAACTTGGTGATGCACTGAAGTCTGAAATGATTGGACTGAGGGAAGGAGAATGGGAAGGGTGGTCGAGGGGGAACAGGGTGGATGTGAACTCAGGCTCGGAGAGCGGACTCTCCGAGTTATTCCTAGATGAGTAAGGAGGAGTGCTGGATAGCGGTGCCGACAAGGTCGGCCTAAGAGACCTCCGTCCCATCATCTTGATTATTGGAGAAGAGTGGGGGGAATGCAAGAGAAGAAGAAGATGAAATGCAACAAAATTGTGCACAATTGTGCGGTGTTTTTGATCTTGACCTTAATAAATCTAGAAATCAAACACAAAGCAAGGGTAGGTTCACCAACTCAACTCGTGAAGCCGTGAAGGTTCGGCTTTTATCTTGTCAATTTTAACTTGTTTTTCAGGTATTAATCTTTTCACGAGTCCTTAGAGCGCTACGCCTATAGGAGAGAGAGTACTGCCAGGAAAGTGTCCCCGTACTTGTCCTCCTCCTGTGTAACCTGTAACTTGCGCTTTTTGAGGTCCTTGTAACCCTTCCTGGATCCCTACTCAGCCAAAGAAAAGAGGGAGGAAGCCGATAGGCGAAACCGATACTTCGGACCTCGCTCGCAACGGAATCACCCGTGAGCGTACAAGGTCCTACTCGGACGCAGCCGGTGAGACAGACACACCCGTGAAGGCGTGGCCTAAGCTCTGTACTTCGGACAAGGTCGGTGCTCTCACAATAGAGAGTCACCAATGGCGACCAAGTCCTACTCGACTACCTACGATAGTAGCGCCAATACTTCGGAAATCCAGGCGATACACAAGGCAGCCACAAGTTGGGTTTTGGGCTCTAATCCTTACGAAGCGCTCACCTCACTGGGAAGGAAACCTTCCTATGCAACCTGAAAACAAGTGAGGGTGTTACTCTCCCCAAGCAATGAATCCAATTACCGTTTTTATTTTGGTCAAGTTTTCTTTAGCAGTCCCTTTTTTAATTTTTTTGGTGTTATCGCTTCTTTTGAGTCAATTCAAGCAAGCGCCTAACGTTTTTGTATTTTTTCCTTTATCCTACTTTGTCCAAAAACAGAGGGAGAATAGAGTCGGAAAAGCCGTGCAAGTCGACACCAAGGTGGAAATCTCACCTTTGTGCCTAGATGATGCGTGCAAAGTAAGAAGACTTACAGCGAATCCCAGCTCTCTCCATGCGGGATGCAAAGCAGAATATTTTAAACCTAAGCTATATGGCGAAATGCAACGGAAATCGTCCTAGAACAGGCAACTGCTAGCGATAGAACCACAAGCTAGCTAATAACTTCTAATCCGAGTGTCCGGTCTTGGCTCACCCCTCCTCTGCCCAACACATTTGGAGTAGGAGAAAGCGCTTGTTCGGGTGTGAGCTCGCGGCGCGTGGATTTGGAAGCTACTCGCTAACTGTTTAATTAGTCTAAGTCCAAAACGTAACTATAGGAGCATGCAAAGATAATTAAGTGTTTGGACCTATTCTACTCGAGTCAAGTAGGACCTAGATCTAGGAGCTCAATCCACAAAAGAAAATGAAAAATAAACACAAAACCGGAAAATGACAGCGATGAAAAGGCGGCAAAACTGCGGTGAGCCCCCGGGTGAACAAACACCCGGAAGTTAGGCCCGAATGTCTAAGTCCAAGTCCTAGTGTACCTGTATTATTACAATTTAAATGAATCACTCTCTCACAAAATAAAAGAAAAGCTAACTAATCCCTCTCTCTCTCACTCCTTGCTCTCTCCTGCCGGCTTGGCTAAAGAAAAGCCGGCTCCACGTCCCAAGGTTGCGTCGGTCGCCTAGGCGATCCGCCTCGCTCCGCGGTCCCTCGCAAGAAGACAAAGAAGAGATGGTCAGATAACTCAATCAAGATATATCAAAAATGTGAGAAATGGAAAGTAAAGCTATGGTAAACAATCACACAATCAAGTAAAAATGAACTACAAGCTGTTGCTCCCCGGCAACGGCGCCATTTGATAAACGCGGATCTCACGAGGGTCTAAATTGGTATCTCACACAAGGCGGAGATAACCGTCGCTGTTGCGACTCTCAAATGAAATCCGTATTTGATCAACAATTAACCCACACTAAGATCAACAAATTAGAAACAATGTGGAGTTAAAATTTATTTTTAACTCTGCACAAATGGTGTATAGTGTCAAGTATGCAGAGAGTTCGAACACAGGGAGCAAACAGTATAGTCCAAGCAAATGAATGCACAAGTGTGTGAGTGTGTGAAGTGTCTACACTAAGCAAGCAAGCAACTACAATTTTTGTGGGTTTTTAATTTTTAATTAATTTTTTTTTTATTTTTTTTTAATTTTGTATTTTGATTTTTTTGAATTTTCTGATTTTTATATTTTATATTTTTTTATTTCCTTTTTCAATGTTGGAAATTAAAGACAATGTAATAAAAGGGAAACTAAAGTATTTATAAAAATGGATAAAAATGCTCAAAAATTCAGAAAATAAATGTTTTTGGTATTTTTAAGGTTTTTTACTGTTTTTGTGATTTTTGGGGATTTTTCAAGGTGTTTTTGGTATTTTTAAAAACTGAAATGAAGGCAAACAGTGCAAATAAGGCTGGCTGTGAGTAAAAGGTAATCTAAAAATACCAACCAGTAGTCAAAATTTTTCAAAATATTTTTCTAATGAAAAGAACAAAATAAAGGACAAACAGAAGCTGAGTTTATATTTTTTTGGCTTTTTCTACTATTTTATATATTTTTTTGAAGTTTTTAAGTGTTTTAAAATTTTTAGTGTTTTTCTTTTGAAATTTTTAATGATTTTTGGACTGACACTAAAGTAGGACAAAATAGACACTAGGTGATTTTTTTGGGAATTTTTGGAGGTGTTTTAATATTTTTTTGGTATTTTCTAAGGTAAACAGTACACAAAAAGGCTGTTTTTGATTTTTAATAAATATTAAAATAAAATAAAATCAAAAACTAAATAGGTGGCGTTAAAGTACACTTATCCAGAAACTTAAACCTATTTTTGTGGAATTTTTGGAGCTAAAATGATCAATCAAATAAATCCAACAAACATCCAAACATTAAACAGTCCTGGCAGGGGTAGAAATGCAATATTCAAAACTTCCAGGGGCATACATGCAATTTCCACAAAAATATTGAACTTAATATTCAATTTCTGGAACCAAAATGTAAATACAAAATCCGCTGGGGCACGCCTACAAATTACCCACCAGGGCGCGTGACTTGCACGCGCCTGGGAGGGACTGGAGTGCAATATCACAAAAGTCTGGGGGTTAACATGCAAAATACCCAGAAATATTACACGTGCTATGAAAGTTTTAGGGCTAAAACGAAATACACAAATGCACGGGGGCTCCTCTGCAAAATGCCCACCACCTCACGTGTACAGGTCACGTGAGGTGACGTGGCGAGGGACCCAAACGCAAATAAACAAAGCCTAGGGGTTGTTTTGCAAATATTACAAAATATTTTAAACTACAGACGAAAGTTTATAGACTAAATATTAAATACAAAAATGGCGAGGGTGTAGATGCAAAATACCCTCGCTCCTGCGCTCCGATGATGACGCGTGGCGCGCATCCAACGGCTGGACGACGAGGCGCGATCCAGCGGCTGGGAGCGCTCCACTTATCCACGTGGCGTGTCCTGGGCGCGCGATGACGGTTCGGCACGTGCGGCTGAGATTAGATCCTCCTGAGTTGATCTGACGGTCGAGGCTGAGGAAGATCCAACGGCCGCTGCTTGATCTGGAGCTGCGGCTCGATCGGACGGCGGAGAAGCAAGGAGGAAGAACGGGGAAGAAGGCCGGCGAAGGCGAACTTCCCCGACTCCGATCTCGCGTCTCCGGCAATGAATGTGCTTCAAAATGGCCGTGGAGACTCCTGGGGTCGTCGGCTACCTCCTGGGGGCTTCAAAATGCCTCGGCGACGGCCAAGGTGCTCAGGCGAAGATGGCGGAGCTGGAGAGCTCGGCTGAGGTCCGGCGAGCCTCAAAATCGCTCCCAGGCGCGATTCAACGTGCGTTGACCCTGCAAAAAGAGTTAGAAGGTCCAGGGCAACGTGCCTGGACCTTTGGTGGACCTAAACGAAGCGCGAGGTGGAATGGACGTTGGTGGCCGGAGTTGCGCTCCGGCGAGGACGTGTGATCGGGTGATTTAAGCGATGGATCTTTGATTTTTTTGGGGGTTTTTAAAGCCTAAGCTAACAGGAACGAAATGCAATAAAGAAATGGCGGAGTGGAAGCCCTCGATGGCCGGAGCCAGAGGAAAAAGACTACCTCGACGCCGGCGGTTGGCGGAGGTGTTGGAGGCTCCCTCGACCTCGGACGCCCTGGCTGAGAGGCTCGCGGCGGAGCTGTCACCTCCGGCAAGACCTGGAGCACAAGAGAGGCGGAGAGGGGTGGACCAAGGGGACTCGAAATCGATTTGAAAATGGGGGGTTGGTTTTATTGGGTTTGACCCGAGGTGACGAGGGTGGAAAGAACGAGGTGGCTGGCCCGATTCAGAAGCTCTCAGCCCAAGATGATCCTTGTGCGAGCAAGAGGGATGGTAGGTGAAGATTTTTGCAGAAGGAATCGAGCTCAAAGGGTGCAAGTTCATGCCTCGAAAAAAATGGAGAAGATGGGTCAAACGCCGGTTCTGACAGAGGCTATAGGGGGGTAGGGTACCTAGTTGACCGAGGTCAACTAGGGTTTGCACCTGGTTGGTCCACGTGGACCAACCAGGAAAAACCCTGGAAAAATGTTTGTTAATTCAATTAAAAATAGTGAATGGTCGAATTAAATAAAAGTTATAAAATAAAAAATGTTCAAAATTTTATGTAGTATTTTATTCTGATTTTTATTTATTTTTATGACTTTTATTTTTACAAGTTGCCTTTTTAACCCTATATAGGTATAATACCTATGTGTTTTAGTATTTTATTTTATTTTATGTATCTTTAATCTTATTATTTTTATTTATGATTTTGTAAAATTATAACATACTTTTATATACATAATTATATTTTTATTTTATTTTTCTGATATGTTTTGTATATTTAATAAAATACAATTGTATTCTATACAGGTATAAGTGTATATAATATACCTATGTAGTCTTTGTACAAGTATTTTTATTTTTATTTTTCTTTGCATTATATTTCAATTTTAATGCACATATATAGTATATGTAATATTTACAAAATTATAAAAATATAAAAATGAATAAATATTGAATAAAGAATAAATTGAATATTTTATTCAGTACAAGTATACAATGAGGGTCTAAAACTCAACTTTCAAACCGTAGCTCCGCCAAATGCGAAACCACCACCATTGGATAGAGTATTTCATTCTATATACAATTAAAGGTGAGTACACTGCATTTGGAGTTGTCGTTTGTGAGATACGGGTCTGGAAAGTTGGGATTTTGGATTCTTATTCAGACCATATCTTTTTGTTTGTACATTCTTTTTCTGTGAAATCAATTTTGTCTTTTTCTTTACGACTTTATCTACAACTTTTATGTACAAAGTTTCTTTATTTGAAGTGTAAAAAGTGGAACCAAAAATAGGTCCCAAAATGAATAAAGAATGAATAAAATGTATAGGAATTTTGTTGGTAATTTGGCCCTTATCTCCCCCTACTTTATTCCTTGTCGACCTATTCATCAAGATGCCTAGGTCTCGGGGGTTTTGGGTCATAAAATATTTACAATATTTTATTCTTTTTCTTTTCTCTATTTATTCTATAATTTTGGCCTTAATTACAGTGATTTACACACTGTTGAGATGCACATGCATGAATGCTAAAATACTTGATTTAAGGCTATTTACAGGTATTTGCTAGGGTTTTAGGTGCCAAAATGATAGAATAAAGATGATGAAATGTGGATTCATCAGTACGCCTCCATCATATAACCTCCAATATAAACCGGGCAATCGGGAAATACCTGATGGACAACAAACACCTGACCTCCAGGTCCCTTAATAAGATAAGGGTCTGGAACTACGGTAGGCTCTCGGCCTAAGGTATCCGCAAAACTCCATGATACGAAGGAATGAGATGCACCCGAGTCAAAAAGAGCATGAGCTGTAAAGTCGCCTACTGAAATCATACATCGTACTACTGATCCCGAAGCATGTGCTTGCCCATCGGTGATGGCATTTAGTTGTCCTTCTCTTCGTGGCCCACTGGAACCTGTCGTGCTTCGAGTCTGGTTGGGATGTCCCCTGCCACCACGAGAGGTGGAACCACGTCCCTGGTGCTGCGGACGTCCCCCTCGTACAGTACCTCGCATCTGTGAAGATCCTAACGGACAGTTGGACCGGATGTGCCCCTCTTGGTTGCATCGGTAGCAAACACGTGCATCGGTTATGCTGTTCACCATTGGATGTGATGGTCGTGATGGCTCGGAAAGTGCTTGCCCCAAGGTAGGAGCTCCTCCATGTGCGGCCCTGGTAGACATGCCATGCCGGTAGGGGTGGATACGTTGTCCTCTTCGTGTTGTGGAACGATCATTACGAGCAGTCCTCCCATAATAGCTTGATCCTCCTTGCCTGGTTTGTACTGACCTGCCTTCACGCAAGTCCTCCTCCACTCGTGATGCAGCATCAACCACTTCCTTCATAGTAACCAATCTAAGGGGTACTAGTCTCTCGCGAATTTCCTTACGGAGACCTCGAAAGAACTTGAATGCTTTGTCAGCCTCAGTCGGCACAGTGCTAGCAGCATACTTCAGCAACTCCATGAACCTGTTTAGATAAGCAGTCACAGTCTTGTTCCCTTGCTCGAGTAGTGTGAACTCCACGCGGCGCTGCTCTAGCCAGTATTCCGGATAGAAATGCTCCCGGAATGCCTCCGTAAATTTCTCCCAAGTAACTGGCGTTGTAATCTGCGGCTCCATAGAACTCCACCATTCCTCAGCATAGCCCGCTAAGGAGTAAGTGGCAAGGGTAACCTTCTCCTCATCTGGTACATGTATGGTGCGGAATACCTTTTCCACAGGCTTCAGCCATCTCTCTGCCACATCTGGGCTTGTATTGCCCAGAAACTCTGGAACTTTCTCCTTGCGATATTTTGAAAATATGTCCTCTTGTCGCGGTGGTGGCGGCGACGGAGGAGGAGGAGGAGGAGGAGGAGGTGGCGGTGGTGGTGGATCACCATCTCCCCCACCCATCCCATACTTGCCCTCATATGCAGATCTCGATAATCGCTCCTCGAGCATGAGCTGCCTCTGCTACACATCTTGCAGCATCTCCATCATGGCAGCCAACTGCTGCGCAGTCTGATCCCTACGAGGCGGCATGATCTGCATGAGTAGAAATTAAAAGGGAATTGTGATTAGATCCAAGAGTAGAGGTCACTAGTCAACCTTGATCATTACTCTTTTTTTTGACAGTAGTACGAAGACTACTTGTCTAATGTACAATGGTATTTCTCCTACCATACAGTTGTCTATGACTGATGGGGTAATTGGGCTCTGATACCAAATGAAACGCCCCGCCTCGACGGGAGCGCATCTCAAGATCCATTATCAATATTACCCAACAACAATCATAAACAACCTGCATGATATACCATTTATACAAAATAAGGAAAAAAAATTTCGAGTTTCTACTGATAACAGGAGTCCACATATGGATAACAATAAGTCATCAGAATCTCTCTTTATTACATCATAAATACTCATAAAGGAAGGATAACAGAACTACTAAGAAACTAGTCTTCGACCTTAACAACGGCCTGCAGATGCACCACCAAAGATGTGAGCCTCTGTCTCCTGCTCTACACTCCCTGTTGGATTTCCAAAGAATTTAACTGGTGAGTCAACTGACTCAGTAAGGATAAAATAAATTATAAATCAAGAGATTATGGGTAGATAATGCAATTGCAGTAACTGAGCAAGTTTAGAAGAGAACAACTTAAAAACATCTAGTAATAAGCAATCAGTTATATTCTAATAAATTATAAATCAAGAGATTATGGGTAGATAATGCAATTGCAGTAACTGAGCAAGTTTAGAAGAGAACAACTTAAAAACATCTAGTAATAAGCAATCAGTTATATTCTAGGCATTTAACAAGCACGCCATCAAAACCAATTCTTTGACACATCTATATTCATATTTTCATTTACTTATCCCGGACTCGTTTGTCAAAGGAGAAAGCCTACACTAGGAATGAAGTCTGCAACACTCCATTCATAGTGCAATCTAAATCCCGTGCGCAAACGCGATCCTTCAGCTAGTCTAGTTGGTAGTACTCTAACACCCGTGACAAGGAGCATATAGCCCGAAGAGTTGTAACTTCGTCAACCGAGTCTGCCGGAGGAGTCCCGCTCGCTCCAAAACAAGTACCACAAAACGGATCCGTACGGTGCGATGCATGTGTGCATCCACCTCAATTTCACCAGAGTACCTACCAACACCCCACTCTATGATGCCCCTCGAGTGGGGATGACTCACTGTCGGCTCAACCGGACTACAAGGGTGTGCACCCACCTTGCAGTATTAAACTTTCAATTCCATATACGTGTACCTTACCCGGAAAGTTCAACTTGAGATTTAATAACAGATTCAGAACTTATAAACCAAAAAACATTGATAGGTTAGACCCTCGGCCATACACGCTACTTCATGGTTACGTACCCTTAGAATATGCTCGCAATCACAGGCGATAATACCACACTAAATGCATGTTGTTGTAAGAGACACTAAGGCCGTTGTCTCATGCAACTAGTAGTAGAGCAAATATTGTTTAATCAGATATAGCACGTATGACCCCAAGTATATGTGCATGGCATTATCAAGTGTTACGTACTTACAGGGAGTACACGTATTTTCATAAATGTGTTCGCCAACCAGACAATAGACCCATGATGTAGTATGCAATGTCGTCATATGTTTTCTATGTATAATTGACCCTTAAAACATTCGCACCATAAAAACAATAACTCTCTCCATTATCTAAATGGTCATAACTAATAACAAATTTCTTAAGATTAAAAAATGTATATATGCTATTTACCGTAAGGATGTTTACCAAGTCCAAGTCTTCTTAAAAAAACAGAGAGAGAAGATTATTCCCAATTATTACGGTAGAAGCTATTAATAGATAATTGTACGTAACTTATAATAGATGACTAAACCAATAAAAACTATTATAATTATTTAGTTATTTTTGAACAATTGAATCATTATCTCTTAAAATACCTGAACAAGGTCTATGATATAGCTATTTGTGATTGAGCTTAACGTCATAACTTGACAAAATACAAGGACTTGTAAATTATGGCAAAACAGTTGAATCGTACTAATAGACTTAGAAGACACCTTGAGTTGTTAATTAGTTTACCTCACAATATTCTCCGTACGACATCTTAGACAAGAAAACAAGTTTAAGAGATCAAGGAATAATTGATAAAGTTGATTTAATATGAATTATCAAAGTAGTGCTTAATAAACATATCCACACTACCCTCCGTCCGTGACTTGTTATCAACTATCTACACTCCAATATGATGCCAAAAACCCATCTCGCAAGAGCATTGTAATTACCAACAAGAATTCTATAATGTTATAAAGTGCTATCGGATGCCTTAACCTTTCTGACACGCCATCAACCACAAGAGGATATCGACCAACGAGACCAGATCATGAGAAAAAAATAATTTGGTAGAGGATTCACGATATACCAACAGCAAGAGGCGATCCCGGGGTTAGGATCGAAAATGAGTATTCAACCCCAAAAGACAATCTCCAAAATCGCAATATATGCGAAAGAATAGAGGAGAGAGTCGAAGATCCGTTACCTATGCTCGTGCACGTCTTTGATTCACAGGCTCGATAGCCGATCACGATTCCGATGAGAGGGTTGATTTTCCCTTGCGATGACCCTCCTCGTCTTCTTCTTGTCGCGAGTCTACGAGACTTCGAGAGTTTTTGATAACGGTGGTGACACCGTTCTCTCCTTGATTCTCTGAAGAAGGAGATGGAAAAAGAGATAAGAGAATGACTTGGGGAGGAAGAAAGGATGGATTAGGGTTTGAAAAAAAGAGTAGGAATGAGGGGAGATGAAGGGTGTGGGTCTTTATATAGTTGGGGATTAAAATCTTAGTTTTAGAAACCTTGAAACAACCCTAATTCGAAATTAATTAACCAAAACCCGTAACCCTTAATTCCCTCAAAAACCATGAACCCTCTTCACTAAAACAGACATATCTCCCACATCCGGACTCGGAATTTTGCGTTTTTGGGCTCGTTGGAAAGCCTGCGACGAGACGCTTCTTTTGAGTATAATATTGAATAGGTTTTAAAGCTTCAGAAAAATCCGAAAATTACGGGGTGTTACATCATAACAACCTTAAAAACAGTCTCGTCCCCGAGACTTAGGATACAAAAGGTGTAATCATAACAACCTTAAAAGGTTGGATCCTATCGAGTAAAAGATAAGAACCTTAAAAAGGATGAAAGTCGCTTATATAATACCTTTAAAAAGGCGGGGTAGTCCCGTCGCATATCCGCCTCAGGTTCCCAGGTGGCCTCCTCGGAGTTGTGTCGTTGCCAAAGGATCTTCACCAAAGGTATCTCCTTGTGCCTTAACTTCTTCACTGAACGATCGATGATCCGAACCGGTTCCTCCGGATAACTCAGGTCAGTATCCACATGAAGGTCATCATAACTAATCACATGCGATGGATCATGCACATATTTTCTCAAGTTGGAGATAAGAAAAATATCATGCACACCGGCAAGGTGAGGAGGAAGAGCAATCCTGTACGCAACTTTACCAATCTTGTCGAGAATCTCGAATGGTCCGATAAACCATGGTGCTAATTTTCCCTTCACTCCAAACCGTTGAACTCCCTTCATGGGAGAAACTCTCAAGAAGACAAAATCTCCAACCTCAAAACTAAGATCAGTGCCTCGTCTATCGCTATAGCTCTTTTGCCTACTCTGTGCAGTAAGCAATTTCTCCCGAGCTATCTTGATTGCCTTAGCCGTCTCCTCCAAGTACTCTACTTTATGTAAAAGGTTATGTCCCACCTCCTGCCAGCTCAGAGGTGTAGAACACCGCCTTCCATACAATGTCTCAAAAGGAGCCATGCCTATCCTGACATGGTAATTGTTATTATATGTAAACTTTGCTAACGGCAAATGGTCCTTCCACGTCCCTCTCCACTCTAGCACACATGCTCGAAGAAGATCCTCCAGTGTCTGAATCGTCCTCTCGGATTGTCCGTCGGTCTGTGGATGGTAAGCAGAACTGAGGCATAGTTGCACTTCTAAAGAACTCATGAATTCTCTCCAGTAGTGAGAGGTGAACCTTGGATCACGATCAGATACGATCTGCTTTGGCAACCCATGAAGTCTGACAATATCCTTAATAAAGATCACTGCAAGCTGTGAGGGAGTGCATGCCATACTCACGGGTATGAAATGTGCTGACTTAGTAAGCCTATCAACCACGACCCAGATGGCATCATGACTACTAGTGGTCTTAGGAAGACCCGTCACAAAATCCATAGATGTACCTTCCCACTTCCACTCAGGAATAGGAAGGGATTGCAAAAGTCCAGGTGGCCTCTTATGCTTAGCCTTAATTTGCTGACACGTCAGGCATTTTGCCACAAACTTGGCCACATCCCTTCTCATTTGCTTCCACCAAAAATTCCTTTTCAGATCCTTATACATCTTTGTGCCACCAGGATGTATCGACAAACGTGAAATATGTGCCTCACGCATGATCTCTTCCCTCAATTGTACTTCTGGTGGAACACACAATCGATTCCTATTTCGTAACACACCATCTTGATAAGAAAAGCCAACTAAGATTCCTGCGATAGCCTTCTCCTTGAGTCTCTGCATACTCAGGTCTTCATGTTGCCCTTGGATGATTCGCTCAACTAACTCTGGACGAGAAGGGGATGGAGCTATGACAGTCTCTCGACTGCTCTGAAACGGATGCCAATCACTGAAAGCTGCAAGAAGATCCCATGCTTTAAGCTGAGGACGAGATTCACTTGAATGAGGCCTACGACTAAGGGCATCAGCAACCACATTCGCCTTACCAGGATGGTAAGAGATGGTGTACTCATAATCCTTTAACAGCTCCAGCCATCTCATTTGCCTCATATTGAGCTCCTTCTGATTAAAAAGATGCTTGAGACTCTTGTGATCTGTGAAGATTTCGAAAGCAACACCATAAAGATAATGTCTCCACATTTTAAGAGCAAAGATAACTGCTGTCAGTTCCATATCATGAGTTGGGTATTTTTTCTCATGGGGCTTCAACTGTCTAGATCCATATGCAACAACCTTACCATGTTGCATCAAAACCGCACCCAGACCCTCCTTTGATGCATTAGTGTAAACTATGAATCCGTCTGGACCCGACGGAATTGTCAAAATGGGAGCTGTAGTGAGCCTTTCCTTCAGTGTCTGGAAGCTATTCTCACACTCTTCTGACCAAGCATATGGCATCTCCTTCTTGGTCAGCTGGGTGAGGGGAAGGGCAATCTGAGAAAATCCCTTCACAAACCATCTGTAATAACCGGCTAAACCAAGAAAACTTCGGATCTCAGACACGTTCTTCGGTCATTCCCAACTAAAGACTGCTTCGATTTTTGCAGGATCCACAGACACTCCTGCACCTAAGATAACATGGCCTAAGAATGATACTTCTTGAAGCCAAAACTCACACTTACTAAACTTTGCATATAGCTTGTGCCTCCGCAAGGTCTCCAGCACTGTTTGTAAGTGAGTGCGATGTTCCTTCTCATCTCGAGAGTAGATAATGACATCATCAATGAAAACCACAACAAAACTGTCGAGGAAAGGCTGAAAAACCCGATTCATCATGTCCATGAATGCTGCTGGGGCATTTGTCAAGCCAAAGGGCATCACCAAGAACTCGTAGTGACCATATCTGGTTCTGAATGCAGACTTAGGTATATCCACATCCCGAATACGTAACTGGTGATAACCAGACCGTAGATCAATCTTAGAGAAGATGGATGACCCCTATAGCTGATCAAAGAGATCGTCAATGCGCGGCAAAGGGTAACAATTCTTGATTGTTACTTTATTCAACTGTCGATAATCTATACACATGCGCATAGATTCATCCTTCTTCTTAACAAAAAGGACAGGCGCTCCCCATGAAGAGGTACTAGGGCGTATGAAACCCTTCTCCAGCAGTTCTTGTAACTGCACCTTGAGTTCCTTCAGCTCAGCTGGTGCCATCCTGTATGGTGTCATGGATACTGGTTGAGTTCCTGGAATGATAGAAATCTCAAACTCCACCGCACGAGGTGGAGGAAGCCCAGGAAGATCTACAGGAAATACATCTGGAAAGTTCTTTACTATTTCGATCACCTCTATTCCTTCCATGGGAGTTTGATTCCCAATGACGTGAGCAATAAATCCTTTACATCCTTAAGATAACAGACGATGAGCTTGCAATGCTGATATGCAGGTTACCCCTCTCGACGAGGTGCTTCCATCAAATACGAATTCTTGTAGCTCAGGAATCCTAAAAATAATCTGTTTTTGGAAACAGTCTAAACATGCGTGGTGATTCTCAAGCCAGTCCATGCCGAGAATAACATCAAAATCCTCCATCTGAATGAGCAGCAAGTACGTGATAAACGCGGATCTCACGAGGGTCTAAATTGGTATCTCACACAAGGCGGAGATAACCGTCGCTGTTGCGACTCTCAAATGAAATCCGTATTTGATCAACAATTAACCCACACTAAGATCAACAAATTAGAAACAATGTGGAGTTAAAATTTATTTTTAACTCTGCACAAATGGTGTATAGTGTCAAGTATGCAGAGAGTTCGAACACAGGGAGCAAACAGTATAGTCCAAGCAAATGAATGCACAAGTGTGTGAGTGTGTGAAGTGTCTACACTAAGCAAGCAAGCAACTACAATTTTTGTGGGTTTTTAATTTTTAATTAATTTTTTTTAATTTTTTTTTTAATTTTGTATTTTGATTTTTTTGAATTTTCTGATTTTTATATTTTATATTTTATATTTTTTTATTTCCTTTTTCAATGTTGGAAATTAAAGACAATGTAATAAAAGGGAAACTAAAGTATTTATAAAAATGGATAAAAATGCTCAAAAATTCAGAAAATAAATGTTTTTGGTATTTTTAAGGTTTTTTACTGTTTTTGTGATTTTTGGGGATTTTTCAAGGTGTTTTTGGTATTTTTAAAAACTGAAATGAAGGCAAACAGTGCAAATAAGGCTGGCTGTGAGTAAAAGGTAATCTAAAAATACCAACCAGTAGTCAAAATTTTTCAAAATATTTTTCTAATGAAAAGAACAAAATAAAGGACAAACAGAAGCTGAGTTTATATTTTTTTTGGCTTTTTCTACTATTTTATATATTTTTTTGAAGTTTTTAAGTGTTTTTAAATTTTTAGTGTTTTTCTTTTGAAATTTTTAATGATTTTTGGACTGACACTAAAGTAGGACAAAATAGACACTAGGTGATTTTTTTGGGAATTTTTGGAGGTGTTTTAATATTTTTTTGGTATTTTCTAAGGTAAACAGTACACAAAAAGGCTGTTTTTGATTTTTAATAAATATTAAAATAAAATAAAATCAAAAACTAAATAGGTGGCGTTAAAGTACACTTATCCAGAAACTTAAACCTATTTTTGTGGAATTTTTGGAGCTAAAATGATCAATCAAATAAATCCAACAAACATCCAAACATTAAACAGTCCTGGCAGGGGTAGAAATGCAATATTCAAAACTTCCAGGGGCATACATGCAATTTCCACAAAAATATTGAACTTAATATTCAATTTCTGGAACCAAAATGTAAATACAAAATCCGCTGGGGCACGCCTACAAATTACCCACCAGGGCGCGTGACTTGCACGCGCCTGGGAGGGACTGGAGTGCAATATCACAAAAGTCTGGGGGTTAACATGCAAAATACCCAGAAATATTACACGTGCTATGAAAGTTTTAGGGCTAAAACGAAATACACAAATGCACGGGGGCTCCTCTGCAAAATGCCCACCACCTCACGTGTACAGGTCACGTGAGGTGACGTGGCGAGGGACCCAAACGCAAATAAACAAAGCCTAGGGGTTGTTTTGCAAATATTACAAAATATTTTAAACTACAGACGAAAGTTTATAGACTAAATATTAAATACAAAAATGGCGAGGGTGTAGATGCAAAATACCCTCGCTCCTGCGCTCCGATGATGACGCGTGGCGCGCATCCAACGGCTGGACGACGAGGCGCGATCCAGCGGCTGGGAGCGCTCCACTTATCCACGTGGCGTGTCCTGGGCGCGCGATGACGGTTCGGCACGTGCGGCTGAGATTAGATCCTCCTGAGTTGATCTGACGGTCGAGGCTGAGGAAGATCCAACGGCCGCTGTATGATTTTATATTTATAATGTGCAGTTATAATACAAACTACATACGTATTATACTGAAGTGCTCGTTTTTTTTACAAAAAGAGGGCGATCTTCCTAAACTCGGGAAGGATGCATCCTATTGGAAGGGCCCCAATATATACATACATATATACATGCATGCATGCATGTTAGGAAGATTAAGGCCTAGATATGAATGCCTTAATTGCCTCTCCTTGTGTCTACTTAATACTTAATGTGGTGTTTAAGATATTATCGATTAAAATGTCACATCATGTAGATAAGCTTGTTAATTACTACCTGATATTTATGTTGGCTTTGTTTATGTATCCTCGAGATTGCATTGAGTACGTACATGTATGGTGTATAAAGACGCCCATCGGTCCCAACTTAACATATAGGTGTAATTGAATTGAATGCTTCGAATTCAATTAGGATTCCTTCGTTTAAAGTTCAAAAAAAGTTCGACTTGAAATAGAACAAACTGGATGTGGTTTTGAATTGTGGATTCGATTTCCAAATAAATTGAATTTGAATTAACATGAATTCGTTCGATAATAAATCGATTTGATATTTACATATACATATACATATATTTATATATATTATATAAACATATAGCATACAATATATCTATAAATACATATATATATATATGTAACAATCCCACTCTAGGTCAATACAGATTGCGTCCAAATGTTCCCGTGTAGGGTATTATAGTACAATATCTCGAGTCGATCTTACTTTTTTCTCTGATTGTCCTACTTCTCATTGCTTTCTAATAGTGAAAAGGTCGTTGATAATCAAAGCGTTGACTTGCATTTTATCTAATTTCATTTGCTAGTAAATATTGCAAAAAAAATAAAATATAAACACGTTGAAAGATTTAGTATTTCCATTATATCACTAATTACATGTCAAAGTACGACAGCGGAAATAAGCATTTTTTTCATTTCTATTTTGATTTCTTCGTTCACAAAGTTATAAATTATGCTTTCACCATTAAGTACATGAGAAAAGAATACCACCAGATTCCTATTGCTGCAAGCACCTAAAGGTACTCTCACATACCTGTACTAAATGTGATTCAATTGCTACTTTTAAATTTACTATCATATCAAGGCTGCATTGCTATGATTTTTCACATCCAAACTTCACCGACATGATTTCCTACTCTCAGACATCAATGGTGTGACTTCTCACTACTTGACGTGTATATGCAACATTAGGCTATTGTATTGGAGACCAATCTCTTTCCTTTCCACTTTACAAGTTCGTTTTGAGACACCACTCAATCTATCCTAAGTCTTCCAAGTTTACTACTCTCATTGGTTATTATCTTCATATTTATCCAATTACTCATAGTTAATAAGTAGATCTAATTTAGTTATTTGCTTACGATATTTCTTAATTTTTCTTAATTCCCATGGTAGAAGATTATCTCATATCTTAAATTAAGTTCAAGTGGTTCATTTTCGAAACAAGTTGTGAGTTGTATACGGGGATCTTTCGTGCATCGGTTAAATAAACATCTATGTCCCCATCTCTATTTCTTATTTTAGCTAAGTGTATGAGTTATGTAGTATAAATACGAGGGTCAATCTTAGTATGCTATTTAGAAATTTCAAGGCATTAAAAGAATTACAAAACAATCTAAGTCATTCCCAATTTAATATGTATATATTATAATTTTATTAATTAAATACTATGTATTTAATTAAAAAATAAGTAGAAAATATTAGTCTTAATGTCTAGTATGAAGGAATAAAATTTTAAGATTTTTATTCCAACTCTACACGTCACTTTATTTTGATGGTCATGCAGTCCTTACCCCACCATTTCTCTTCCCATTTTCGTTACTAAGTAAATATCATACAAACCCAGGGTAGATAATGGTGTTCCTTCCCCTTGGACGTCAAAACAATGATCATGCTACTTCAACTTCTTCTTTAATACTTATTGCAGTTCATGAGCCTATCTAGACATCTCTCCTCCGCCTCTTTTTTGTTTTGATTTTCCATCCATGAAAGACTATAATGATGTCTATCTTTGTTAAGATAAAATTTATCATTACATGAGTAATCTACTTGATCCTTTCACTATAATATAACTTGTTCCTTTGTATATCAGAAGTCATATGCGTTTCATAGCTTTAGTTTTTAGATGTCGATAATTCTTAAGATGAATGAATCGGTTTAATCTTGCTAAGTTATATTTTGCAATTCCTAATATTTCAAAAAAAGCTAGTTTGTATTATTTCTCTATATGAGCTTTATCTTGTCTTATTGTAACAGCAATGTTACTCATAACTAGTACGTACCCGCGTGGTTTGCACGGGGAAGCAAGTGTGATTAGTTAACATGCAACTCTTTTTAGGAAATAAACATATATGCAAATTTAAGACAGTCGTTCACATATCAAGAATCGTAGAATATGCTTCCCTTTCAAGATGGTCAACTGTTAACATATAAGGTATACTTTTGAAGGAAGATAGACAAATGCTCTCAAGTATGAATGTTTGAACCAAACAGCGGAATTTATTTGTTTACCAAGGTAAACTTGAAAAAATGTAAGAATGATCTAATTCAAAAAAATATAGCACCTTCATTAATCAGTAAAGTGATTGAACAATAAGTCATCTATACTCAAACACTAATAAATATGGAGAGAGATCAAAAGTAAAGAATAGAAAGGAATTTTGGAATTATTTGCTATTTTAATTTTCATTTCAATTTCAGCTATTTATTGAATCCCTGATTTGGGATATTTTCTATTTTAAAAATATATAAAAATTACAGAATTCATAAAAATTCCAAAAACTAGTAAAAATTTATTTAAAACCCCAAAACAATTGATTCTACAATTTTTTTATCTATATTATCTATTATTGTATATATAGTCTTATATATATCCTTGTATTAGATAATTAAAAGAAAAAGAAAATACAGAATCTAAAAATATAAAAAATAATAAAATTAAAAAACAAAATATAAAAATATCAAGATTCCACCATTCGATAGCATGGCAGCAAAGAATAATTAGTCGAAGAACCTATCACATGAGCGGTACATATTTCCTACATCAGTGATACACTTCACTTCCAAGATGGCAATTGTTGTCGAGGATGAATATTTAGATTAAGTTATATTAAAAAATTCAAGTATTGTGATGAATCCTCATTCATCACTCTTTATTCTTTTATTTTAGCTATTTATCTTTGCAAAACACCATGTAGATAGCTGTAAATATAATAAATTACCAAAGAGCATGCTTTTGTTAATATTGAACAATTAGCATGTATTTGTGAAAAAATAAAAGAATAAAGAAATAAAGAAAAAGAAGAAAATATTTAGAATAAATATTGAGTGACATGAACCCAAGAGAGGGCCCAATATGGGCCTGATCGCCAAATAAAATAACTAGAGAGAGATAGGACCATTCATTAGTGCATACCTTCCTTCTACTTGTACATATTTTATTTTCATAAAAACAAAAATAAAAATGTGTTTCTAATACTTTGTAAATATTTCTAAAAAGAAAATAAGAATCAGAAAAATAAAATTAAAATAAAAACAAAATAAATTCTCTCTCTCTCACCCTTGTATATACCATGTACATATGTACCTATATCTATTTATTTTACTTTTGTAAATAATTAATAAAAATAAAATAAAAATTATTTTATATCCCAAATTTTATGTTGTAAATAAATAAAATATAAAATTGGGGTTTTTATACAAAACCAAAATAATAAAAATAAAAGTATAAAATACATAGGTCTTTTATACCTGTATATAATATTATATAATGTATATAACATAATTTATTTTCAAAAAAATAAATAAAAATCACTAAAAATAGTTTGAAAATAAATAAACGTTTTTCATTTTGTAAATATTTTAAAATAAAATCATTTTCGATTTTTAATTTATTTTCTAATTATTTTTGACCTGGATTATTCTGATTGGTCCACGGGGGATCGTTGACCCTCGGTCAACTCCCCCTCCCGGGTCCCTCTTCGCGGATCTCGCTCACCGACCCGACTTCTCCAAAATTTCTGGAGCAGATCTGACCAGCTTTCGCCTCAATTCCTGCGCCCATCTCTTCCTCATGGATCATGCACTCTCGCGGATCCCTAGGAGGGATCGGATCAGCATCGGATTGCGCATACGTGCCCGGTCTTCATCGTCACCTGGGATGCATATAAAATCTTCATTTTCACCCCCCAGATCCTTAGCTCGTGTCGCAAGCCCTAACTCTACCCTAGAGAGACTCCCCTCGGTGACAGCGACCGGAACCCCTCTTTGGTGGCCGGATTAGGCGCTTGTAGCCGTTGCTCGACGAACGTAGTCGGAGCGCCGCCACGTACGAGCCTCCCAGTCCACCGCAGCTCGGTTGAGGCGATTGACGAGTCGCTAAATACTATGTTTAATTCGTGTTCGTTGTGGTACGTGTACTTAACGATTCGGTCAGAACCGAGAGAAGATCTCCGTGAAGAGTGTCTCGGCTTAATTTATATCCCGGGCAAGTCCGGGGTCGAACACAGGGAGGCAAAGGAACAACTTTGGATTTAATTCTAAAATTGAGATCTAGGTTTTCAGCACGGTTTTTTTAGATTTTTTAATGCAAAAAGAATGTCAAATACAAAATGCGGGTGAATTAAGTACTAAGAATCACACAACTTAGCCAAATTAATTTTAATGTCAAATTAATCCAATTCAGCCAAATTATATTTTTCCTAGAATACTAATCCAGCGATGAACACAAAACACATTTTTTTAGAATTTTAGGGGTTAAAATGCAACAACTAAAAATACACACTTTTTATAGGTTTTTTTCGCAATTTTTTCAGATAAACAGAAAGCAAAAATTATGAAAAAATTACTGGAACTAAAACATGATGCAAGGAAGCTACAGTATTTTTTTGGAATTTTTTGAAAAGTTATGAATTTTTTATGGATTTTTAGTGAAAATAGAGTGACAGTGAGTAAATAATTTCTAATAAATCCACATTATCAAAATAATCATAGTGCGAATTATTTCAGAAAGATATTTAGAGAAGCAATTCAGTAGAGTTGAAATTTTGCAAAAAGGATATACGTAGATTTAATTAAAAATCAAATACTAAAAATACTCTACATTTTATTTCAGGAACAAGACATTCCCATTTTAGATGAAATTTGGATAGTACATTCATCACATATCAAGGCATCATATATAATTTTAGTGGAATTTTTAGAGCAACCGTGTGTGAGATATAAATTTAAGAGTCCAAATTGGGTAATGTATGCAATATTTTAGTTGAATAATTTTATTTAATTACCCAAATATAACAAAAATATAAATAAATATCCACAATGTAGGGAATTAGTTGCTCAACATGAAAGCATTTTTCATTGAATATAAAGATGCATAAACGAGGCCCGAATTAAAAGACGAACACAGGGTTGTCCTTGCAAAATAGAAAGACAATAATTACAACAAAAGCATGTGCAGGAATTGTTTGTAATTATAAAAACATGAAAAGTAAAAGGTGCAATTTTTACAAAATAAAAAAAATGAAAAAGGGAAAGAGACCTTCTTCTTCGTCACGATGGGGATTAACCCAAAGGAGTGGGGGTGGCGGCGGTAGGAGGCCACGCGCGGCCGCGAGAAGGCGGCGTGCATCGCGCGCAGGCGGGTCGGAGGGGCGCGAGGGGCGGTCACGGCGGCTGGAGGGCGCGGCGGAGAGGCGGAGTCCTGGCGGAGAAGTGGCGCGGGCTAAAGAGATGGGGGCCGCGCTGGGGGCTGGCGGCTTGGCGGAGACGTCGCGCGCGGCAGCGCTGCTGCGAGAACGGCGGTGGCTGGGGGCGGGTTGCCTCCCGCGCACGGCCGCGCGAGGGCTGTAATGGCCAGCGGTGGGGCCGACCGGCGGTGGAGGAGAAAGGGAGGGGGGCGGTGGTGCCTGCCGTTTCCCCTCAGTTTCGTTCTTTTTTTGATTTTTTTCTGGATTTTTTAGATTTTATTTTTTTTTTATTTTTTTAATTTTCTTGAACAAGAATACACCAAAGGATATGGAGGACAAGGAATGGTGAATGTTGGTGATGAATATGAACAAATGGGTGTGTATAGATGGTAATGTGATGGTTTAAAAAAATTGCAAAGATAAAATAATGATAAGATGAAATTAAAATTACCTAAGATGGACGATCGCCTATGATGTGCTCACGAGAGCACGGTCTTCGCTCAAATCGCCGGCGAGCGATGAGCTCGAGCAACGTACATATGTGGCTGCGATGTTGGCCAAAAAGCCAACGGATCTCACCGGAGAGAGGGTCGTCGTCGCTCGACCGCGGTTGCGTCGCTGTCACCGATTCAACTCTGGGAACTAGACTCTCCTCACATAAAGATGGATCAAAGGCAAAAATAAGGAGAATGGCATGTATATAAAGAAGAAAAAAATGGAAGTGAGAATTAAGATGGAGTGGGATGGAGGTTAATAAAATGGTGGAGTTAAATTAGAAGTTGGAAAATATGGTGGAGTAATGGAGTTGAATTGGTGGTTATTGTAGAGAATGTAAAATAAAATAAATAAATAAATAAAATAAAGTTGGCTACTTTAATTACAATAGAATAAAAAAGAATAAAATAGATAGTGGAGAATTTACAAGGGAAGACAAACAACATGTACACATTTTTTTTACTTTTCTAATATGTAATTTTTTTGTCTTTTTAATAAGAGATATTTACAACGAAAAAATACAATAAAATAGGATAATTAAAATACAACACAAGTTTGATTTTTTTGTATTTTTAATAATTAAGAAAGATACAATAAAAATTAAAGAAAGAATGAATATATACATGGTATACAATATACATCTAGGTCCCAAAACCCAACTTTTGCAAACGAGCTCCGATTTTAATGAAACCACTTCCGTTGGATAGATAATTTTCTAACTTGAACTTTAAAAGTGAATTTGGTGAATTTGGAGTTCATACGGAGCGGGAATTTAGCTTGGAAGTTGGACTTTACGGCTTTTTTTCTCTCTGGGATCTAGGAGCATTTATTTGAGATGAAATTTGTTTTGTATTTTTGTATTTTTATATACATTTTTATAAACAAGTTAGAGAAAGAATTAGGCAAAAAGGAGTTGAAATGAGATTATTAAAATACATGAAGTTTTGGACT
The DNA here is from genome assembly GCA_037367405.1 of Ottelia alismoides. Lineage (NCBI taxonomy): Eukaryota > Viridiplantae > Streptophyta > Magnoliopsida > Alismatales > Hydrocharitaceae > Ottelia > Ottelia alismoides. The sequence continues at coordinate 1,096,599 of JAZKJV010000252.1, read as the reverse complement.
ATTTACATGTATAAAACTCCTTTATTTTTGCGGCTTTTTATGTGTAATTTATTTTGTACAATCTAATATACAATAATTAGTGTGTTTTATTTACAAGAGTTATTTTATTAATTTATTGATTTTATGGACATTTATTTGGGATTTTACTCAGGGATTTTGCTAAGATCAAGATATTGCGATGATGAATCACGGATTCATCATCGACGGTCCTCTTCGTCGCACCCTCCTGGAGCTCAGGTTCGACTTTCGATCATCAGGTAACACTTTCATCGATCCTAGTTCTGCATATCTTCGATTTCTTCACCGTTCCTCCGCCGGCTCTGCATTAGTGGTCGGAGCTCCATCGACCACTTTCATCCGTTTAGATCGACGAGTCGTCCCATCGTCACCCTCCTTCCATAGCCTGATCATCTCGATCTTGGCTATCCGAGCCAAGATCGAGCTAGGTTCCTTCCGCTGCCTTCGCCGGAACCCTCCTCCGTCGTTCCCCGTTGCTTCACTTAGCTTCGTATCTAATAACCCCCGCCGGAGTTACCCTTCGAGCGTTAGCTTTCATCTGCAGGTCCAGGAGTGCACGAGTACCCCCCAGAACGCCTTCAACCATCCTCGACGGAGTCGTCCCAGGTTGCACCACCCATCCTGTAGATCTGACCGTTGCGAGCTTCATCAGCCATCACCACCCGACGCGGAGGGGCCTCGCGAGATGAACCCCTCCCTCTGATCGTCCATCAGCCGTCTGGAGCGCTTTCAGTCCTCCGACGAACTTCACCAGGGAGGAGTTCATCCAGACCCTCCCAGAGCCGTCGGATCGAGCCCACTCGCCAGACTTCATCTGGACCATACAGCGCCTGCGCCTTGTCAGGCTGTTAGATCTGGTATCTAACGGTCCCCGTATGACCACGTCTGAGCCCGCAGGACGACCGTTGGATCCGTTAGGTGGTTGCACCAGAGCCGCATGCCTTCAGCCTATCAGTCACCGCCACCTGGCCATCACGTGACCCGCACGCACCTTGGCCGCGTAACTTGCCTCCGTACCCTTGCAGTTTCGTTATGTTTCTGTTTAGTCTATTAAATAAATAGGTACATTGTGGACAATTTGCATGTGAGCCCCTATTGTTTCCCTTATTTGCATTCAGGTCCTGTTTGTATGTGTGCACGTGCATCGACACGTGCTTTTGTGTGAAATTTACGTATTTTACCCCGAACTTAATGAAGGTTATGGTTTAAAGTTATATTTCTCATATTTACATCCATACCCCTATGAACGATGAGTTTCGACATGTGCTAGAATTCGTGGGTAAATTGCGGGGAGGGACTTATACTTTTAAATCTTGTTAATATTTAGTCCTGGAAATTTGTTTTTATTGCATAATGGTCTCTGTGTGATGTACATGTTTGATTGATTGAATAAAATATCAATTCTCGCCCAAATCTCATGAAATTTGGACACGTGGCCCTTGCCATTGTGTAAAAATTTCAGTGAATTTTTTAGACATTTTTTTATTTTCTATTTTTAAAAATTCAAAAACCTCTTATTTTGCTACTGTCTAATTTGAAAAAGTCAATTAAAAATATTAAAAAGCCTCCAAAAATTCTAAAAAAATTACCATGTGCTTGTTTTGTGGTGTTTTTAATTCTGTGCAATTTTTGTCTATTTTGAAATTTATAAAAACCCTAAAAATTGAAAAACTCTAAAAAACTCATAAAAATCATTAAAAATTCCTAAATATTCAAAAAAATGCAATTTCTTTTCTATTGGTTAGGTTTTTATTTTTACTTTATCATAAAATTGTCTCTGGAATTTTATAGGCTATTTGGATATTTTTAAATAGCCTTTAGATTCTGGTTGTATATTCTCTTCAATTTTTAGCCTTCTTTCATTTTTAGAAAATTCCCTAAAAATCATAAAAATCTGAGAAAAATACCAAAAACATCTGAATAATCATAAAATCCAAAAATATTTTTATTTTAATTTTCTGACCCTTTTTATGGTGTTTAATAATTGTTTATTTTGGCCTTTTTGAGTTCTTTTATATATTTTCTTTATAATTAAAAATCACAAAAAAATTAAAAATATAAAAATCCACCAAAAATATTGTTTTTCTTTATTTTCGATTCTCGACTACTTCGTAGGACTTGTCCAGTCCGTGCTCCTTGAGTTCGACCCTGGTAGTTATACCAGGTAAAATAAAATAGAGAGACCGTTATTTGTTTGATTTTCTTCATTTTGATTTAGTGGTCTTTGTTTTCTTGTTGAGTCCGACTCATGAGGTTGAGGTCGCAATGACCCTTGATAGCTTCTCTCCTTAGTCTCTCGGATATTCGGCTCGTCATATTGTAATAATGCCTTGAAAGAGACCCTTTTAAAGAATACTGGATCTAGTTGTTCCTTGTACAATGTAGCTTTTGAGAGTTGCATCCTCGATCTTCTAGTGACCTCATCTCACTCGAGCTTTGTTGTTGTTGCAGCATGAGCATGATGTCCTCCCTATTCTAAAGTGCCTTGTCAATGGATAGTAGGCCAGGCAAAGTCATACATGAAGATGGGGAGGGGGAAGAAGAAGAAGATAAGTTTATATTATGACCGGATATAATTTGATATTACAGGACTACAAACATCGTTGTCCCTGACCTCATAGGGAGAGAGGGGATGGGGAGAGTATGCTCTAAGCACGCCATCATCGAAAACTCCAAGCAATGACAGAGCGACCATGTTTGTCAATCAATGATGAACAACCCCATGGCTTATATAGATATATATATAGATAGACAGATAGAGAGAGAGAGGGATGGATAAAATCGTACGGTCAAGATGGATAAAATAATATCAAATGTCGTTGTTCTCAACCACTCGAATCGGTCAACTAGAAAAATAATTTTGAACTACTCAAAATATGATGAATCAATAAAAATAATGTAAGCAGTTTTTGCTATTCTTTTTACCTGGTATAGCGACCATGGTCGAACACAAGGAGCACGATTTAAAAACTAAGTAGTCAGATTTCCAAGCTAATTTTTAGTGATTTTTTAATTTTTATTTTTTTTAATTTTTTAAATAAGGCATAAAGGATAAAACACACAACCCACACTCTTTTTGTATTTTTCAAAATGATAAAAATGTACAGAAAATTATGAAAAAATATTTTTGTGTTTTATATGTTTTAAAATAGTTTTGATAATTTTTTTGGATTTATAAGTGATCTAAGCACAAAAATTGGACGGAAATTAGAACACACCAAAACACACCTACACTAATTTTTTTTGGAATTTTAAAGCAATTTTTCGAATTTTTATTTATTTTTAAATTTTAGATGAGTAAAAAACATTGTTTTAATTTTTTAAATATAACAAATGATAACAAAAAAATGATAAAAAAATTATACAATGAAGAATACCATAGCAGGAGCCTACACAATTATTTTGAGAATTTTCAAAGCACACATAACATTTATTCCATTAAAAAGATCAAACAAATTATGGTTCTGAAACTGCAGGGACTAAAACGCAATTATTTTAAGTTTTTGTCTTAAAATATAACAAAATTAAATACAAGGGTAGGATGTTGAAAATACCCAGTGAAGCGCATGCGTTGCATGCGATCTTTTGGAGGACAGGGGTGGATTTGCAAATATTATAACCTCCCAGGGATGTTTCTGCAATTGCTCCAAAGATTATTATTATTATTATTATTTAAAACCCCCTGCTAGGATTCTTCTCGTTTCCACCAAGAGGGAGAAAGGGGGCACGCCGCCGCCACAGGAAGAGGGGGTCGACAGCTGGAGGGTGGCGCCACCCACGGCGGAGGAGGCAGCCGTGGAGATTGGTGCGGGGCCGAGCACGCGACCGGTGGCTGGGCCTGGAGGTTGGTGCGGAGGGCGGCGGGACCGGCCATGCGTCGGACGTGGGTGGAGCACGGGCTCGGGGCTGCGGAGGGCTCGCGCTGGGAGTTGGCGGCGAACCGCCGTGGGCGAGCGGGACACGCGGTGACGCACTAGGCATTCGGAGCTGGGAGCACGCGGCGGTTACGCGCGCAGGAGGATGTGGCTCAGCTGCGGCTAGGTCGGAGAAGATGGCAGGGGGTCGGGCGACGTTGCGCGGGAGGCATAGGGACGCGGTGATGTGTAGGTCGCGGTGTGGGGCGGCGCTGTCTGGCGGATCCGCCGCTGGCGGCAGTGAAGATGGTGGACAGCGGGTGGTGGTGGCCAGCCCGCGGGTGACGCAGGCTGTTGGGAGGCGCAGGTGGAGGAGCACGGGCTCTGGGTGCGGCGGTCGTGGTTGGTGGCCCCGCTGGGCGTAGGGGCTACACGGCGTGATTTCTTTTTTTGTTTTTATTATTTATTTTTTTGATTTTTATTTCCTATAAACACTGATAATAAAAAAATGTTGTTTTTTTAAATTTTTAAAGTGGAAATGCAAACAGGGACAAAAAGGAAAAAAATTTATGTTTTTTATATTTTTATTTCCTACAAAACAACTATTAGAGATAAAAACAACAACTATATTTTTTATTTTTGTTATTTATTCATGCAAAACAAATGTTAGAGATAAAAAAGGTAAAAAAATATTTTTTTAATTTTTCTGCAAAAACAACTGTTAGAGAAATAGAAAAAATAATTTTATGTTTTTTTATTTATACACAAAATAGGAGGGATGAATGATTTGGATCTTGGCGATATGGAAGAGAGATCCGTGACTCCGACCACCGAGCGTGGTCGGAGGTGATAGGTCGTGCGAGGTAGAAAGTGAAATGAGACAGTCAGAAAATGAGATGGTAAGTCGGTGTCGGACGTGGATTAAAGCGTGATGGAATTTTTATGATTTTTAATCTAAAAATTAATCACTACAGCTATGCAAAAATTAAACCTACGATTTACCTATGAAAAATGATGAGAAGAAAAATTGGATCTCACATCGGGGTTCGGAAATACCATGATGGCCTCGACGAGGGCCGACGCGCTGTCACCGGACGACTCGAAGGCTAGGCACCCTTCTTCGACAAGATTGCTCTCGGAGATCGGGCTTCTCTCCACCAAAGATTGATCAAAGAGTGAATGAGGAGGAGGAGCCCATTAAAAATAGAAGAAAAACAAAAGAGGAAGGTATCTACAAATAAGGAAGGTGATTATTGGTTAATTAAATAAAATAATTAAATAAATTAATTAAATAATTAATTAATTACGAAATTCAGAATAAATAAATAAATAAATGAAAATCAATTAACCACCATAATGGTGGCCACATAAGGTTTGGAATAAAATCCTATATACATGGTAAGTATATAAAATCAATTAAATCACATAAATCAAATAATTAATTACAAATTTCATAATTAAATCAAATTAATTAAATAATATTAGATAATTAATTTTTTTGGTGATTTTTATTTAAGGAAGTTAGTTGTATACACATATTATACTCATATAATACAATATACATAGGTACAAATAAGGAAATAATTTTTTTAACACAATTTTTTAATTTTTAATATTTATATTTTATTTTTAATGAAAATAATATTTATAATTATATACATTATGTATAAAAATTAATATGAATAAAATATATACAACAAGTATATGAGAAAACTGCATAAAACACCTCAGAAAACCGACTTTTCAACCGTATCTCCAAAAATTATGAAATCACAGCCACTTGAAAGATAATTTAATTTATAGTATAATGGAAGTGAGTTTGGTTCAATTTGAGCTCGTATGGAGCCGAAATTAGTGTTTCAATGATCGCATTGCGGCTTTATCTGAGGGTGATTAATTGCCATATACACGTTATTTTATTTTACACTTGTTTTTCTTATTTACAACACATTTTTATTTACAACTTTTATTTACAAAAATAATTAGTTTGAGGTTAACTTATGTACAAATAAAATATGGTAAGTCTTGTACAAATATACATGAAAATTATTCACAAAATATTTTTTGGATTTTTTGATAGAAGACCCTATCTCCCCCTACTTTATTCCTGGTCGATCAGGGTAAGTTTTGACCTTCTCTCAGGGTTCGGGTCAGTCTGTATTTATTACATAAACACATCCTTTTCTTTTTCTTTTCTTCTTTATTCTTTTATTTATGTACAAAAAGTGTTAAAAATGCAATTTAACAAATGCATGCAAAATGATAATTGTATGCAACTAGTAGGTATTTACATGTGTTTGACTAAGGAAATGAGGCTAAAATAAAAGAATAAAGGCGATGAATCGTGGATTCATTAGGAGCCTACTTCATGAAATAGGTAACTGATTAACCCCCAAATCGATGGTCTTAAGTTCCACACAAAGCGGGAACTCAGTCGTTGAGTCGACCACACGAAATCCGGATTAAGTCAATAACTAACCCACAACAACAATCAAACAATGAAAAGCAATATGTGGAGTTAAAATTTATTATAACTCTACAATAAGTGTGTATAGGTGCAAGTATGTATAGAGTGTCGAACACAGAGAACAAAGCAGGATAGATCAGGGCAATAATGCTAAAAAATGTGAAAGTGATCAAAAGCCTACAAATGTGCTATTTTGTGGGTTTTTAATTTTTAATTTTTTTATTTAATTTTTGATTTTATAATTTTATATTTTGATTGATAATTTTCTGATTTTGTATTTTCTTTTTATATTTTGTATTTTTATATTTTCTTTCTCTTTAAGGAAGTATATATACAATAAAGGAAAAGGAGATATAATATATAGATAAAAATAGGTAAAAATAAGCAAAAATCAGGGAATAATATATTTTAGGCTTTTTATATTTTTCAAATGTTTTTGTGATTTTTCAATATTTTTCATAATATTTTTGATATTTTTAAAAGGCAAAAATATTGAAAACAGTGAATAAAATAAAAAGCTGAAACCAAAATGAGGATGAAAAATATCAAACAAAGTCCAAAATTCCTCAAACTAATTTTAAACTAAATACAATAAATTCGAGAAAATTTAGAGAAAAATGTATATTTTTATGATTTTTCTGGAATTTTTAAGATTTTTATAAAGTTTTTGGGGTTTTCTAATTTTTAGGGGTTTTATTTTGAATTTTTTAGTGATTTTTGGATTGAAGTGAAAACACATCGAAATAAACAAAAGTTGGTTTTTTTAGAATTTTTAAAGGGGTTTTAATATTTTTTGGTATTTTCTAATGCAAACAGTAGCAAAAATGCAAGTTTTTAAATTTTTATAAATATGAAAATGTAATAAAAAGGCAAACTAAAAATATGGAGTGAAAGAGTAGATAAACAGGAGCTAAGTTAATTTTTTGGTGATTTTTAGGATTTTATAGATGCGTGAAATAAATAGAGACAACAAATAGAAAATGCACTACTGATAGGGGTATAAATGTAAATATCCAGAATCTTAGGGGGCAAAATGCAATTTTTCCACAAAATATATAACTAATAAACAAAGTTCTAGGATCAAATGCAAATAGCAAAACCTGCACGGGCACAAATGTAAAAGTCCCAACCCCGTACGTGGTATGCACGCGCTTGGGAGGACCTAAATATAAATAACAAAAACCTGGGGATGTACTTGCAATTTTTTTCCAAAATTATTACACTTAATTAAATAGTTCCCGGACTAAAACGAAATAACAAGACCCGCAGGGGGTCCCTTGCAAAATACCCATCACCCCACGTGCATGAGTCACGTGAGGTGACGTGGACAAGGACCTGATTGCAAATACGAAAAGTCTAGGGGTCTCATTACAAATATTACAATACTTTTTAAACTACAAATAAAAGATTTAAAACTAATAAATAAATACAAAAATAAGCGGGGCTTGAGTGCAAAATACCCACGGCTAATAACTCGTGCGCGATCGGACGGTTGGGGGCCGTCCACTTATCCACATGGCGCACACACAACGCGCGATGACGGTTCAGCGATGATCGGTCCAGATCAGATCCTCCAAGGCTGGTCGAACGGTGGTGGCGTGCGAGGATCGGACAACTAGGATGCTATCTGGAGCGGCGGCTTGATCCAACGACGCTGGAGGGCAGAGGAGGAACAGGGAAGCAACGCCGGCGAGGCGAGCTTCCCAGCTCCAGATCTTGATCCTCCGATGGTCTTCGAGGCTCAAAAGTGGCCGGCGGGCTCCTGGGGTCCTCTTCTTGCTCCTGGGGGCTCCAAAAATCTCCGGCGGTGGCCGGAGTTCGCAGAAAGGGATGGCGGAGCTGGAGGGCTCCTAAGACCTCCAGCGAGGCTCAAAATGAGCCCCACGCGATTCCTTTGCGTCCCTGGACCTGCAACAAACTTTGGGCCGACGAGGGCGAAGTGCCTCGACGGTTGGTGAGGAGAATGGCGACGGGGAACGGTGGCGCGAGACGGCGGATGGATGAAACGCGAAATGAACTGGGGGATCTAATCCTAGGACTACAAGGAATAGAAAGAGCAAAGAAAATAGAGGAAAAACTAGGACCTCAAAGGTGGTATACCTGAGGTGGGGGGACCTAGGAGGGCTTCGCCGGAGGTGGTGGCAAAGCCTCGGCCCTTCCTCGACCCTCCTGAAGCTTGGAATAGGGAGCTGTCACCTCCCTCTATCTCTGGAGCACGTTAGGTGGGGAGAAAGCGGCACGCAAGGGGTTCAAAATTCAAGTTGAAGGTCGGGGCTCCATACAAAGGGTTGACGGATGGGCTAGAAGATCGAGGGACAACGAGCAATGCGTTGATTCGATTGCCGAGGTTTTATCTGGGCGTGGATGCCCATTGAACAAGGAACAAAAGTCATGAAGGGACTTAGCCGAGAAGGTGCAAGGATAGTCCTCGAAAAAATCGTGAAAAGAGGTCAAAACTCGGTTCTGACAAAGCTACAGGGGGCGGGTCAGAGAGTTGACCGAGGTCAACTCGCGGACCCTCCTAGTTGGTCCACGTAGACCAACCAAGAAAAATCCTGCGAAAAAGATTAAAAAATTCAATTAAAAATATCAAACGATTTTATTAATTTTTGTTATTAAATGAAAAATGTTTATATTTTATTTTTTTATATATTTAATTTTATTTATTTTGTTTATTATTTTATAAATGTATAAAGTATTTTTATACACTTAACTATATTTTTATTTTATTTTTCTGAAGTTTTTTGTACACTTAATAAAATCAGAGGATTAATTATACATGTATACTTATAGGTATTATACCTTTGTATTATAGACAAGTATTTTATTTTTGTATTTTCTTTAAGTTTTTATTCCTATTTTAATATACACATATATTATAAATAATATTTACAAAATTATAAAAATATAAAATTGTAATAATAATAATAAATAAAATGAATTTGTTAATCTAGACAATTATACAATAGGGGTCCAAAACTCAACTTTCAAACCGTAGCTCTGCAAAATACAAAACCACCTTCATTAAATAGCTTATTTAAAATTATATACAATTAAAGTGATTTTCATGCATTTTGAGTTTTTATTTGAGAGATACATGTCTGCGAAGTTGGGATTTTGGATTCTTATTCAGATCATAACTTTCTATCTATATACTATTTTTGAGTGAAATCAATTTTGTATTTTTCTATATTCAATTATCTACAACTTTTATGTACAAAGTTTCTTTATTTGAGGTATAAAAAGTGGAACTAAAAATAGGTCCCAAAATGAATAAAGAATGAATTAAATAAAAGGTATTCCTATTGTATTTTGGCCCTTATCTCCCCTTACTTTATTCCTTGTCAACCTAGTCATCGAGATGCCTAGGTCTCGAGGTTTCGAGTTATAAAATATTTGCAATATTTTATTATTTTTCTTTTCTTTTCTTTATTCTATTATTTTAGCTTTAAAAATGTATTTTATACACTATTTACATACACATGAATGAATGCTAAAATGCAAGAATTAAGGGTATTTACACGCATTTGCTAGGGTTTATGAGGCCAAAATGACAGAATAAAGATGATGAAATGTGGATTCATCATCCCCCTATACTTTCCCTTTGCTAGTCCCTAGCAAACACTTATGCAATAAGTGCGGAAAGAAAAACAGAGAAAAGAAAAAGAAGAAAGCTGGATTAAATTTAATTATCAAACTTGTCTTTACAAAATCAAAGTTTGGAGCTTAAGTCGGGCCTTTGGAATTTTAGTGCGGGCGGAACCTTGATGGGAATCGGATTTGAAATCCAACAACCTTCGAGAATCCCAAAACTCTGTCAAGTCAGAAATAGTTCAACTCATACGCAAACCCTTACGACTACGAATCTGACTCGTACAGTATAAGCGATGGTGGCTCTCCCCAACTAGAATGACAAAGAGACTGACTTCTCCAGTACGACAACCCAATGATTCCTCAATCCAATAACTCCTTCCTCAAGGAGCAGGGTATTCCCTTCTAAGTTTAAGTGGCAACCAGCTCAAGAGGAGGGGTGAAGAGAAGAATGGACGATAGCTAGTGTAGCTACCTATCCTAGGATGCAAGACCAGTGTAGTCAAGTCATCCAGCTACAGGCTCACATGGTTTGACTTTGGTGCTCAAGCTTGCTTATTTACTTTACAACAAATTCACATACTTTGAAGGCATTTTATTTTTGTACAGGCCTGACCATTTTTTTTAATACTATATACAGCACATTTACATAGGGAGTTTTTCCTCTTGATCCAGTAGACTATCCCTCTTTTAAAGCTTTATTGCAACTCACACTCTCCTGTCTTTAGAATTCCTCATCACTGGACGAGGTGGGGTGCACTTCCCTCCCTAGAGGAGGACAAATGTTTCCACTTGTGTGCGTCTCGTACCGGCAAATCCAATCCCCTCACCACTCCAACTGAGTCGAGCCAAGTGAAAGGCGCAGGTGTCCAAGTTAGGTCATTATCAACAAGAGTCGTGTGTGTGCTCTGAAACACTCTACTTAGGCAGTCAAGAATCCATTAAATCAAGTCTCGTGATCCTCAAAGAATTAAGTCAACTAGACCTGAAGTACCTCAAACCTGGTTCCTATAAGGTTCCTGTTATTAGGTAGATTTTAAGGTCCAATCAAGCTCCAATCTTCGGATTTTATTTAGACTTGTTCAACTATCAAACTCAATCCGAAAAATGCTAATGCTATGCAAATGCAGAAAATATTTTTGTGATGCAATTTTCAAGAATTTTGAACTTTTATGGATTTTTGAAAAGATGATGCATATGTATTTTTTATGTTTTTTTAAAAAGATTTTTCAAATGTTTTTGGATTTTAGTTTTGCAAATGTTTTTGGGATTTTTGAAAACAAAAGTTTTGGCCAAAAACTAGGTACAAATATTTACACGGGAGTGCCTCTTATATTTACAAGAAATGGATTTTAAGAATTTACAAGGGTAAGTGGTCAATTTTATAAGTATATATTTAAAGAATTTTAGGTGTGATGTATATATTCCCCAAACTTATTTAAAAATCATTTTACAAACAATTTGAAAAGCTATAGTCCAAAATAATTTTTACAAACATTTTACAAACATGTACACACATTTGAAAATCATTTTGCAAAGGTTTTCAAATAGTATATATAGATTTTTCAAATATTTTTGCAAACATTTTCTAAACCATTTGCAAATCATTTTATTTCACATAAAGAAAATAAATTTTTCAAACAACACATTTTTACAAAGATTAAAAACATGTAACAAAATATTTTCCAAATAGTTTTCAAAAGATTTTCACAAAGATTTTCAAACTATTTTTCAAACATTTTGCAAAAAACATTTTCACCTGATTTATTAATCAATAAATACAAAAAGAATTTGAGGAATAATAGAATCTTTTTATTAAGGTTTTTAATGAATTTTAAAGAATTATTAGCCATACTTATTAAGGAAATATGAAAGTACGAGTTATGGCTAAAGTATATACATAGTATATACGACCCCCCTATACTTAGCTTGAGCTATGTCCTCATAGATCGGAGAGAAAAGATAAGACATAACTCGTACTGAGTATAGACAAGTCTAAAGAATAAATAAAGGAATGAATGAACGGATGAGAAGTTGACCGTCCCCCTGTACTTAGGATCAAATAATCCTAAGTATAGCAGATTGTACACAACACGGGGAGGGTCAAGGGTGGGAATGAACAGATCGTACTCAGATTGTCTCCCCCTATACTTAGGGTAAAATATCCCTAAGTATAGACAAGAAGAGGAGAAAATGGAGAGGATTAGAGGATAGAGAAACTCAGGGTGCACACCCCCTTATACTTAGGACAAAGTACGTCCTAAGTATAGAAGACTGTCTATAAGGGGCGACACCTTTTTGATAGATAAAGAAGATAGAAAAGGAAAATAATAAAAGAAGAAAAGAAGAAAAGAGAATAAACAGATCACAACTTAGTGTGTGCACCCCCTATACTTAGGACAGTGTGTCCTAAGTATAGCAAAATCATAAGATGACAATGGGGTGGCATACATAACGGAAGAATAAATGAATGATATAGACATATGGATTTATACAGAGGAAGATGGGAGTGATAAGCATGTATGAGACGCAGATGATATGAGTCAAAGAGCGCATCTCATACCAAATGAATGGGGGCAACGTCAACAGTCGGTGGATCATGATCTAGATATAGCTTCAGGCGTTGACCGTTAACTCGAAAAGTAGAGGAAGATGACAACTCGGATATATCAATACTGTCATTGTCATGTACCTTCCTTACCACATACGGACCTTTCCACTTACTTTGCAATTTTCCTAGAAATAATTTTAGCCTAGAATCAAACAACCATACATGCTGATCGGGCTCAAACTGTGTTATGATTGATATGAGAATCGTGCCATGACTTCACGGCTTCCTTATACTGTAGGCTGCTAGAAAAGGTTGTGTCTCTCAGTTCCTCCAAGGCTGCCAACTCTGCTTTCCTCTGTTCTCCTATACTCTCGGGATCCAACAATAACTCGGTAATTGCCCATAGTGACTTGTGCTTGATTTCCACTGGTAAATGGCACGGCTTGCCATAGGCGAGATGAAAGGGAGATGTCCCTAATGGAGTTTTGAAGGAAGTCCGATAGGCCCACAAGACCGAGTCCAAAAGCTGTGACCAATCCTTTTGGTCTGGACGGACTACCTTCTGTAAAATAGTCTTGATCTCCATGTTCGATACTTCAGCAAGACCATTGGTCTGAGGGTGATATGGAGTGGCAACACAATGGTCAAAGCTGAACTCGTCTGCAAGGGCTTTTACCTAGTCATTAATGAAGTGAGACCCCCCATCTGAAATCAGAACTCTAGGTAGCCCGAACCGTGAAATGATATTTTTCCTCAAAAAACCAACACACAATCTTAGCATCTACGGCTCGGGCGGGGATGGCCTCGACCCAACGACTCACATAATCTACAGCAAGCAGAATGTACTCGAACCCCTGACTCTTAGGAAATGGGCCCATGAAATCAATACCCCATGTGTCAAAAACCTCACAAAAGTGAATGGGTTGCATGGGCATCATATCTCTCTATCCGCAAGTACCCATCTTCTGACAATCAGTACATCTCTTTACGAATTCATCGGAATCCTTGAAGAGAGTAGGCCACCAAAGGCCAGACTGGAGCACCTTCTGCGCTGTCCATCTCCCAGAATGATGTCCTCCTGCCTCAAGCTTGTGGCAGTAGGTGAGGATGCTATGCTGCTCTTCTTGAGGAATGCACCTCCTCCAGATACTATCCCCTCCTTCATGATAAAGTACAAGATCCTCCCAATGGTATGACTTGGCCTTCGCAAGGAAGGTCTCAAGTTTCTGCCTGGGCCAGCCTTGTGGAACCGTCTTGGCGACAAGATAGTTCACAATGTCGACGTACCATGAGAGCGAGATGATAGCCAAGATCGCCTCATCTAGAAATGTCTCAGTAATAGGTGCGCTGGGCTCAGATTCCTCAAGGTTCTCTCAGCGGGAGAGGTGATCCGCCACCACATTCTTAACTCCAGGCTTATCCTTAATCTCAATATCAAACTCCTGGAGCAGGAGGATCCATCTGGTAAGGCGAGCTTTGGCATCCTTCTTAGCCATGAGGTACTTGATGGATGTGTGTTCTGTAAAGATAGTCACTCTAGATCCGAGAATATATGATCGGTACTTATCAAAAGCAAAGACTACAGCTAGCATCTTCTTCTCAGTCACGGTGTAATTCCGCTGAACGGCATCTAAATTCCAGCTAGCGTAGTGAATGGCATACGGCAATCCATCCCTCCTCTGTCCAAGCACAACCCCTACGGCAAAATCAGAAGCATCCGTCATGATCTCAAATGGGAGAGACCAATCGGTTGGTTGAAGGACAGGAGTCATGACAACCATATTCTAGAGAATCTCGAAGGATGCAAGACACTTATCATCTACAATGAACTCGGTGTCTTTCGTCAGCAAATCAGTGAGCGGTCGGGCAATACGATTGAAGTCTTGAATGAACCGTCGGTAGAAACCGACATGCCCCAGAAAAGACCGCAATTGACGCAGATTAGACGGTGGATTGAGTTTCCTAATTATATCCACCTTAGTCGGATCAACCTCAATGCCCCTGTTGGAGATGATATGACCGAGGACCGTCCCTTGAGTCACCATGAAGTGACTCTTCTCCCAAGATAAAACAAGATTGACCTCTTTGCAGCACTGAATCACACGGTCTAAGCAGTCAAGACAAACATCAAACCCATCACCATAGACCGAGAAGTCATCCATGAAGACCTCTAAACAGTCACCCACCATGTCCGAGAAAATGGACAACATGTACCTTTGGAATATCGTCGGGGCGTTACACAATCCAAAGGGCATCCACCTGAAAGAATATGTCCCAAACGGATAGGTGAATGTTGTTTTGTCCCGGTCTTCGGGCGTAATGGCCACTTGATTGTAACCGGAGTACCCGTCAAGAAAATAATAGTGACTCTTCCCAGCTAGCCTCTCGATAATCTGATCAATGAATGACAATGGGAAATGATCCTTCTTGGTGGCCTCATTCAATCGTCTGTAGTCCACACAGACCCTCCAAGAAGTGGGTACCCGGGTAGCTATCTCCTCTCCAGACTCACTCACAACTGTAGTGGTACCCATCTTCTTGGGTACTACATGTAACGGACTAACCCACTTGGAGTCAGAGATGGGGTAGATAAAATCGACGCTCCACCACTTTGATATTTCCTTCATGACCACATCTCGAAGATTCGGGTTCAGCCGTTGCTGGAATTCACGCGATGGCTTAGCGTCCTCTTCAAGATAAATGTGGTGGGAGCACAGAGCCGAACTAATCCCATGAAGATCAGCTATACTCCATCCTATCGCCTTGCGGTTTCTTTCAAGAACCTCTATCAGAAGAGATTCTTGTTCTCCAGTCAAATCTATTGAGATAATGACTGGGTGCATATCTGGCTCACCCATAAGGAATCTATACTTCAGCGACTACGGCAAGGGCTTCAATTCTGGACAACTGGGAGGTGGCAGATCTGGCTTCTGATATGTCTGTGTGAAGGCTACCAGGTTTGCGTGAGAGAACTCTCGCTATGAATGAAAATCTGACGAAGGAAACCCTGTTGAATCATCTGTAAACTGTACTGGCTCGCTCTCCGTCCTAGCTGTTGGCTCAGAAGGAATCAGACATGGAAAGTAATCATCAAAATCATCCCAATCAATGTCTGAATCTGAGGGATCTGAACAAGAAGAACATGAATGAAATTCCACTTCACCACTCATCCCAGAACTGTCGGCCTCAAATGTGTCCTTGGCCAAGGGCGTGCTCTCCAAGCTCTCAACTGCCATAAGCTATAGGTATGTTGAATCTGCGGGCAAGGCGAGGGCTTGTGCTACTGGATCTGTCCAAATGGCTTCATCATCGGTCATCATAAAATCACACTCCTGGTGGATGTCTCGCTCAACCTCTGTCATCTGCTCGGTGTCACTGGACTGCTCTGAGCATGTTGATTCTTTCGCTCTAGTCTCGTTGATCGTCTCTATTTGTATACTTTTGCCCTCTACGCGAAAGTACACCTTCCTGCTATCATGGTCGGTCACCGCCTTGGCAGTGGCCAAGAATATGCATCCAAGTATGAATGGGGGTATCTATCACCGACTCAGGGATCTCCATGTCCAATACAACAAAGTCCACGGGGAATTTCAGGCCCTGAATGGTAGCGATCATGTCTCTCAACAACCCCTTCGGCCTCTTAATCGACCTATCAGCAAACTGAAGGATTGTCCTGCTCCGAAGAAGAGGACCAAACTCGAATCGGTCAAGTAAGGATGCCGGAAGAAGGTTGATAGAAGAGCCGTTGTCTAATAGAGTACGGTCAAACTGCTGCTCCTGAATCTCGCATCTGACATTGGGAGCTCCTACATCAGGTCTCTTGGCTGGCAGTCTGTTCTGAATGGCAAAACATGTCGAATGGGTGAGCACATGAATCTCATCTCTGCGGTTCCTCCTCTTCCTAAGGATTGTAGTCTTCTCTCTCAAATTCTTTTGGAAAAGGGGGATATGCTCAAGCGCCTCCTGTAGAGTCAATTGAATATGAAATCGATCAATCATCTGGTTGCTGAACTCTAACTGGTGAATGTTTTTGAGATTTTCTCTTTTATTCCCCTTCGCCAAGTGGAGTGCTTGAGGGAAGGGGATGGTAGGGGACTCCTCGGATGGAGGACTAGGAATAGGTTCCTGTGTCTGTGAAGGAATGGAATCCATACAATGATCATTATGCAACTTATATGGACTCGAAGTAGATACATAAACTTTTCCTTTATTCATATTTTTGTTCTTTTTCTGGTTACCATAGTCCTGAGATACAAAAGGTGGCAACACAACAGGTGGGAGCTCAACAAAAGTAGACGTGGTGGCCTCAGTACCACCAACGGCATCTGACTCCGCGGCATCAGCACCACGCTCCAGCTCTGAATCAAGTAAAATGGTGGCCTCAGCACCACCATTTGCATCGGGTGTCGTGACGGCCTCAGCACCGTCATCTGGATCTCCATCCTTGGTGGCATCAGTACCACCGTCATCAACATCATTGTCAGCGGCATCAGCACCGCTACTCTCCTCATCTGGCGCTCCTGGTTCCTCGTGTGGATGTCGCTCAGATGAGGCGCCGCCGGCTGGCATCCTACCGCTCCTAGTAGTCACGAAATCAACATCACAAAAAGAAGACATGTCACTTAAATAGTCACTAGGAGAGGTATCCTCTGTAAATTGTACCTGCTCAGATTTCCTCTTCAAATTGTTCGGATTAGGCTCAATATGTGCTGGTATGGCGGCCTTGCCCTTGATGATATCCCTCATCTCCTGCCGGAACTCATCCATTTCCCGCCGGAAGGATGCCTGTTGTTCAGAGAGTAAGCGGGCGAGGTCATCTAGAGCTGGGTTCTCAAAGGCAGGTGCCTGAGAACCAGAAGTGTTCCCCTGCTGGAAATGAGGCTGCTGCTGCTGAGAATAGTGAGGGGGAGGCTGGGAGTATATCTGGTGAGGCTGTTGACGCTGCCTCCACTGTTATCCCAGATATAAGGGACGAGGACTCTGCTGGTACTGCTGGTGGGTGTGATGGGGCTGCTGCTGGTGCTAGTTGTTCTGCGGGCTCGGAGCTGAAGTCTGCTGTTGGGATGAGGTGCCTCCGGTGGACCAACAGAATCCGGGGTGATCCCACCGAATCCCGACCTGTTGTGGGTACCGGTCGTACCATATCCTATTGACTTCCATCAATGGTTCCTGCTCGACGGAAGGTGGAGGGAGAACTGCTAGTGGCTGATCCGGCTGGTATACCACCATCTGAGTGTCCTGAGATGGTGGTGGCAATGGGTAGTGCTGTAGTTGTTGGACCAGCTCTGCCTGGATGTGGTGAACTTGGCGATATGTGGCAGAGGGCTGGGTGGAGCTGCTACTGCTGGGATCAACATGTGACCTGGGAGGCTACTGAGTGAACTTTTATGCCTCCTGAATGCATAGGATCTGCATCTTCAGGTCACTTATGGTCTTCGTCAAAAGGTCCATCTGGGCAAGACCTTGACTCTGCTTCTTCTCAAGGATCTCGATGCGGTCCAACTTCTCGCTGATGATCCCCATGTCGACAGCGGTGGATTCGGCCTGAACTACGGATGTTGACGGAGTGTGTGTACCGGCATCGATGCGTGCACTCCTCTGAAATCCAACTGCCTGTGGTGGGATCTTCGAATGTGTGTAGACGCGGGCTTGGTCCATGACTGTGGAGTTCTCTGCCATTCCCTCATAGATCTCCCGAACCACATCTTCTCCCTTGGAGAAGTAAGATCCACCACAAGAAGCATTAACAAGCCCTTGCAGCTCTGGTGTCAGCCCACAGAAGAAACTCTGAACCAGATTGGGCTTGGATATATCGTGATGTGGACACCGGTCGATGAGCTCTCTAAATCGATGCCAAGCCTCATGGAACTGCTCATTTGGGATCATCGTGAAGTTGCTGATCATTGCTCGTGTTGCTTTCGTCCGGCCGAGTGGGTAATACTTGTTCAAATATTCGGTCCGGAGCTGTGCCCAGGATGTGACATACCTCCCAAGGTGCTTCAACCAATAGGATGCTCTGTCAGTTAATGAGAATGGGAAGGCAATCATCTTGATCGTATCCTCGTCCATAAATCTGTCATGGACAGTGCTGCAAATCATCTCAAACTCCTGCAGATGGAGATGAGGCTCCTCGGTGGCTAGCCCATGGAACTTGGACAGTAGCTGAATGGTCTGCAGGCGAAGCTTGAAGTTCCCAACAATGGGAGGGAGCTGGATCCATCGGTGGGTGAGGGTTGCGGCTGGGTTGTGCAACTGCCTCATGGTCATCGGTGGTGGTCTCTCATGGTTAGGTTCTCCTCCTTCGCCTGCTGCTTTTGGTATATCACCACCCTCTGGTCTGTCTTCTCTTCCCTCTCGCATCTACTCCAGCTCCCTCGTGATATCACCCATAAATACTCCATGGTCTCTGATCTGTCTCCGCATGGTCTCCAGGGATGCTAACAGTGGATTGTTGATGGCAGCTTGGTCATATATGAATGGTGGCGGTCCCTGCTCATCTGGGTGTTCATCTCTGCCGGCCATAGCTCGGGTCTCTGCAAAAGCAAAGAACCCATCTCAGGTGCCGTCAAATGTTCTGAGCTATGTGTTGCACTAAACTCTGACACCACTGGACTGATAGAAGAAAAAAGGTGGTCGAGGGGGAACATGATGGACGTAAACTCAGACTCGGAGAGTGGGTCTGGACTCCCCGAAGCCGACCTAGATGAATAGGAAGGAGTGCTCGATAGCGGTGCCACCAGACGTGGCCTAAGGGATCTCCTTCCCATCATTTTGATCTGGAAAAGGGCGGATGAGATCTAGAATGCAAACAATATGTGAAAACAAACCCCCAATTCACCTACGCAACTCTGAGCTGATGACCGTGAAAGTTCGGTCGTTTTTCTTGTTAATTTTAGTTAGGTGTTCAATCGATCTATCAGAGCGATTAAGCGAGTTGTTGGGAACCCGATGCTCCTAGGAGACTGTCCCGACCTAAGGCTAGATCTTTCCCGGCCAGTATGAATTGCGGACCGTTTACCGGCCACCCGATCAATCCACTCTGCAAAGGACGTCACGGTCCACTTTACCGGTTACCGGAGAGATCCTCACTGGAGAACGACTAACCCCAGAATAGTAGTCTAAGAGGAGTTCAGGTGTGGCTCTATCCTAGTGTTCGGGTCACTCTCTAGCTGCAGATAAATCAACCAAGGAGGGGGTTACTCTCCCCAAGATAAAATTTTTGACAACAAGGTGAGTTTTAGAGTCAAGTTTGCATTAGCAGTCCCAATTTTATGGTTATCACTTTTTTTAGTCTTTTTCTGAATAAACACAACGCTTAATGAATTTTTCGATTTCTTGAGTTATTTGAAGTCCAATAAAACAGGGGAGGAAGTCAGAAAAGCCGATGCGCGATAAAAAACGATGATGCATGCAGAGATAGAAATGCGTACCTTACTCCAACACTCTACATGCAGGGTGATCCGCGCATAAATTTAATAACAGAAAAGTAAACTACCTATATGATGCAAGAAGAAATCGACCTTAGACAAGAATTTCTACACGAGAAGAAAAGTAGCTAATAGGTCAACAAGAGGGGTCGGGGTCCGGTCTCTGATGTCGATCGGTGTCCGCCACAACGGATCCTGCCAGCGCTATATACGACCTCTAGCAGCACGTGACCCTTCAGGTGATCAAATTAGCTTTTTCTTTTGTGAGTTATTAATTAGGTCCACTTAACGATCTATAGGCACATGCAAGATATTAGGTGTGATATCCTAATCAATTACATCACAATCAAAATAAAATCCTAAGTCTAGGGGCCAAAATCTGCGTGAATCAAAATAAAATAAAATACAAAGAAATCAAAACCGACGAAAAATCGCGAAAGCAGACGAGGCCCCCAAGGGAACAATCCCTCGGGCACTAGACCTCGTGAAGTGTCGAAGTGTATGAATGTCCTGAATATTACAAGTTATGAGTCTCTCTCTCACAAATAATTACACAAATATATACAAAAAAATAAATGGAGCTATTCTACAAAATTCTCTAAGTCCTCCTCGTGCAGGGGTAGCAGGCCGAACCCATCTTCACGTGGGTGCCCAGGCGCCTAGGAAAACGTGCCTCCCTTGATCCGCGGTACCTCGCACAAGTCAACAAAGAAGAGTGGTTAGACATCTCAAAAATATATATCAAAAATAAAGAAAATAAATAAAGCGAACATGGTAGGCAAATAATCACAAACAAAAATCAGATCTATACGTTATTGCTCCCTGGCAACGTCGCCATTTGATTAACCCCAAAATTGATGGTCTTAAGTTCCACACAAAGCGGGAACTCAGTCGCCGAGTCGACCACACAAAATCCGGATTAAGTCAACAATTAACCCACAACAACAATCAAACAATGAAAAGCAATATGTGGAGTTAAAATTTATTATAACTCTACAATAAGTGTGTATATGTGCAAGTATGTGTAGAGTGTCGAACACAGGGAACAAGCAGAATAGATTGGGGCAATAATGCTCAAAATGTGAAAGTGATCAAAAGCCTACAAATGTGATATTTTTGTGGGTTTTTAATTTTCATTTTTTTATTTAATTTTTGATTTTATAATTTTATATTTTGATTTTTAATTTTCTGATTTTGTATTTTATTTTTATATTTTGTATTTTTATATTTACTTTTTCTTTAAGGAAGTATATATACAATAAAAGAAAAGGAGATATAATATATAGATAAAATAGGTAAAATAAGCAAAAATCGGAGAATAATATATTTTAGGCTTTTTATGTTTTTCAAATGTTTTTTGTAATTTTTCAAGATTTTTCCTAATATTTTTGATATTTTTAAAGGCAAAAATACTGAAAATAGTGAATAAAATAAAAAGCTGAAACCAAAATGAGGATGATATCAAACATAGTCCAAAATTCCTCAAACTAATTTTATATTAAATACAATAAATCATAGAAAATTTAGAGACAAAAAATATATTTTTAAGATTTTTTGGAATTTTTAAGATTTTTTATAAAGTTTTTAGGGATTTCTTTTGAATTTTTTAGTGATTTTTGGATTGAAGTGAAAACACACAAAAACAAACAAAAGGTGATTTTTTTAGAATTTTTTAAATGGGTTTTAATATTTTGGTATTTTCTAATGCAAATAGTAGCAAAAATGCATGTTTTTGAAATTTTATAAATATGAAAATGCAATAAAAATGCAAACTAAAAATATAATGTGAAAGAGTAGATAGACATGAGCCTAAGTTATTTTTTTGTGATTTTTAGGATTCATAGATGCATGAAATAAATAGAGACAACAAATAGAAAATGCACTACTAGCATGGGTATAAATGTAAATATCCAGAATCTCAGGGGCCAAAGTGCATTTTTTCCACAAAATATATAACTAATAAACAAAGTTCCAGGATCAAATGCAAATAGCAAAACCCGCAGGGGCACAAGCCCAACCCCACACGTGGTATGCACGCGCCTGAGGAGGACCTAAATGTAAATAACAAAAACCTGGGGATGTACTTGCAATTTTTTCAAAAATATTACACTTAATTAAATAGTTCCTAGACTAAAACGAAATAACAAGACTCGCAGGGGTCCCTTGCAAAATACCCACCACCCCACGTGTGTGAGTCACGTGAGGTGACTTGGACAAGGATCTGATTGCAAATATGAAAAGTCTAGGGGCCTCGTTGCAAATATTACAACACTTTAAACTGCAAATAAAAGATTTAAAACTAATAAATAAATACAAAAAGAAGCAGGGGCTTGAGTGTAAAATACCCACGGCTAATAACTCATGCGCGATCAGACGGTTGGGGGCCGTCCACTTATCCACGTGGCGCGCACACAACGCGCGATGACGGTTTGGCGATGATCGGCCCAGATCAGATCCTCCAAGGTTGATCGGACGGTGGTGGCACGCGAGGATCGGACGGCTGGGACGCTATCTGGAGCGGCGGCTTGATCCAACGGCACTGGAGGGCGGAGGAGGAACAAGGAAGCAACGCCGGCGAGGCGAGCTTCCCCGCTCCAGATCTCGGTCCTCCAACGGTCTTCGAGTCTCAAAAGTGGTTGGCGGGCTCCTGGGTCCTCTTCTTGCTCCTGGGGGCTCCAAAAATCTCCGACGGCGGCCGGAGTTCACGCGAAGGGGTGGTGGAGCTGGAGGGCTCCTAGGACCTCCGACGAGGCTCAAAATGAGCCCCAGGCGATTCCTTTGCGTCCCTGGACCTGCAACAAACTTTGGGCCGACGAGGGCAAAGTGCCTCGACGGTTGGTGAGGAGAATGGCGATGGGGAACGGTGGTGCGAGACGGCGGATGGATGAAACACGAAAAGAACTGGGGGGATCTACTCCTAGGACTACGGGGAACAGAAAGAGCAAAGAAAATAAAGGAAAAACTAGGACCTCAAAGGTGGTATACCTGAGGTGGGGGAACCTCGACGACGGGCTTCGCCGGAGGCGGTGGAACCGCCTCGGCCCTTCCTCGACCCTCCTGAAGCTTGGAATAGGGAGATATCATTTCCCTCTATCTCTGGAGCACGTTAGGTGGGGAGAAAGCGGCACACAAGGGGTTCAAAATTCAAGTTGAAGGTCGGGGCTCCATATAAAGGGTTGATGGATGGGCTAGAAGATCGAGGGACAGCGAGCAATGCGTTGATTCGATTGCCGAGGTTTCATCTGGGCGTGGATGCCCATTGAACGAGGAACAAAAGTCATGAAGGGACTTAGCCGAGAAGGTACAAGGATAGACCTCGAAAAAATCACGAAAAGAGGTCAAAACTCGGTTCTGACAAAGCTACAGGGGGCGGGTCAGAGAGTTGACCGAGGTCAACTCTCGGACCCTCCTGGTTGGTCCACGTGGACCAACCAGGAAAAACCCTGCGAAAAAGATTTAAAAATTCAATTAAAAATATCAAACGATTTTATTAATTTTTGTTTATTAAATGAAAAATGTTTATATTTTTGTAAATTATTTTATTCTGATTTTTATTTATTTTTTTGAGGTATAAAATTACAAGTTACCTTTTATAGCCTATATAGGTATATTTATCTACATATTTTAATATTTTATTTTTATTTTGTATATTTAATTTTATTTATTTTGTTTATTATTTTATAAATGTATAAAATATTTTTATACACTTAACTATATTTTATTTTATTTTTTTGAAGTGTTTTGTACACTTAATAAAATCAGAGAATTAATTATACATGTATACTTATAGGTATTATACCTATGTATTATAGACAAGTATTTTATTTTTATGTTTTCTTTAAGTTTTTAATCCTATTTTAATATACACATATATTATAAATAATATTTAC
This sequence comes from Ottelia alismoides, assembly GCA_037367405.1. NCBI lineage: Eukaryota > Viridiplantae > Streptophyta > Magnoliopsida > Alismatales > Hydrocharitaceae > Ottelia > Ottelia alismoides. Next base: position 1,072,801 of record JAZKJV010000252.1, on the reverse strand, counting down.
AAAATTATAAAAATATAAAATTGTAAAAATAATGAATAATAAATAAAATGAATATGTTAATCTAGACAATTATACAATAAGGGTCCAAAACTCAACTTTCAAACCATAGCTCCGTAAAATACGAACCTACCTTCATTAAATAGCTTGTTTATAATTACATACAATTAAAGGTAATTTTGATGCGTTTCAAGTTTTTATTTGAGAGATACAGGTCTGGGAAGTGGGATTTTTTATTCTTATTCAGATTATAACTATTTATCTGTATATTATTTTTGAGTGAAATTAATTTTGTATTTTTCTATATTCAATTATCTACAAATTTTATGTACAAAGTTTCTTTATTTGAGGTATAAAAGTGGAATAAAAAATAGGTCCCAAAATGAATAAAGAATGAATTAAATAAAAGGTATTCCTGTTATTTTTTGGCCCTTATCTCCCCCTACTTTATTCCTTGTCGACCTAGTCATCGAGATGCCTAGGTCTCGAGATTTCGGGTCATAAAATTTTTGCAATATTTTATTATTTTTCTTTTCTTTTCTTTATTCTATTATTTTGGCTTTAAAAACTGTATTTTATACACTATTTACATATACATGCATGAATGCTAAAATGCAAGAATTAAGGGTATTTACACGCATTTGCTAGGGTTTATGAGGTCAAAATGACAGAATAAAGATAATGAAATGTGGATTCATCAGTAACCTTACCTACTTCATACTCACTTTTTTGCCAGTTTTTATATTTTTAGAAAATACCACCATGGATTTTCATTATTATATCCCTCTAACATGTCATTCCAATTTCGTCGGAAATAGAGACCCTTATGCCATCCATCTAGAACATGTAATTTTAACGGTCTTAGAATTATTATAATTGACATGTTCTGGATGGAGGGCCTAGGAGTCTCTGTTTCTAACGAAATTGGAATGACGTATTAGAGGGATGTAGTTATGAAAATCCATGGTGATATTTTTTAAAAGTAATAAAAAAATTGACCAAAAATAGACATGAAGTAGGTAAAGTCACCTACTTCATGAAGTATGCCCCCTTTCCTCATATATATATATATATATATAGTAAGATGTGCTCATTTTTTAACCAATATTTTATCTCTTTAAAAGACCTTATATAGTAATATTGTACTTATATATTTCTTTCATGGCAAAAAAAGAGTATATATTGATTTTAAAAGATGTATAATAACTGTATAAATTAGGTGTTTTTTATCCACTATATATTACTTATTTGATAGTTTCATTGATTATACAACTTACCTTAGCAATCTATATTCAACAATAGATTATACATTATCTTTAAAAGTATAACATTCTTCGTATAAATTTATTTATATGTGCTTTAAACATAAAGTAATATTCCAAATTTGAAATAAATGGATCAAAATTGAATGTCCAAAATTAAAAATGGATCGAAATTGAGTTTAGTTTAGCCAATTCGTTTAAAATTCGATTCGAGTTCGATATGAAGCTTTTAAAATGAATTGAGTCGGAATCACGATATATTTAAAGGTATTTGATTCGATTAGCACCCCTATGAACATATAATCAGAGCTGTAGAGATTAGAGTTTCTTCGTACCAATACATGATTAACCCTATAAAAGCACCGAGTCCCAACTATGTCACTAGATTTACATCATCCGGTAAAGAATGATGGAAAATATGAAAATGTGAGTATGTGAGCCTACAGACCTAATAATGACTATGGGTGTGCATTGACTAAGTGTTAATGAATACATATTGGACTAATTAAAGATAATTAATGTAAAAGTGTCATGAACTTGAGGAGCCTAGGTAGAATGACTGTGTGGTTGTGATGATTGGATCACAATTATACCTAAGTTGTTATTGAGGAAAAAGGTCCTGACAAGTCGTTGGCGTTGACAACCATCCAAAATATTTAAGACTAATTTGCCAAGTAGCGATTTTCAACACTTGTAACACACTATCACTTGTGGGGATATGTATAGTACATGTCATCACTGGTAACCATGATGAAATAAAAAAGAGTAGCCATCTAATGGTCCGAACTTACACCCATATTGGCTGGAAAGGGATGCAACTATTCATATGAGCTTGGGCCAGCCATTATTTCTCTTAAGATTAAAAAAATCCACAAAAATTAAAAAAAAATCAAAAATCACAAAAATTCACTAACTTTGGAGTTGGTGTACTCTTGACACATTCACTATCACTCAAGGCTTGAAGATTTGTGGACACTTATTTTTTGAGATCTTGTGAATCTGAGTTAACCAACCTTAGTCATTAGGGTTTGAAACCTAATGATACACACATCCCTAGTTTGAAGGTTTGAGCGCTATATTGCACTCTTTATCTCTACCTTCTAACGAATATGATCATCGAAGCAACAACTACAGGCCGAGCCTAGCTTCGGCCACCATCCGGACAAGAAACCCATCAGCGACCATCTTCAAACCCCTTGCAGGCAATCGTCCTCAACCCTTCTCTTCTCCTTCTTTTCCTTCTTCTTCCTCCCCTTTCTCTTCCTTCTTCTTGCTTCCTCTTCTTCCTTTTTTCCTTTGCATCCGATCATCACCTTTACTTCCTGCTACCCTTTCACCTTCCCCAATCCCCACCTTCACCGTCCGCCTCCCTTCTCCCTTGCCGACCACCGGCATTGGTCTATGCACCTCCGCCTTGAGGCGAACCCTGCTGATGATGTGCCTACGCCCCAGCCTTGCTTCACCACCATAGAGCTCATGGGCATGTGTCATCTGGAGCAGCACTGCACCATATCCTCAAACAGCTTGGAGCCACTCACTGCCCTGCTCTCCACCACTGGCTCCTCCGCTCACGTTGAGCGCCTCCTCCGTATCCAACCTTCGCCCTACCGCTGAGCACCTCCTCCGTATCCAACCTTCGCCCTACCGCTGACATCGACTCGTGACTACTTCACCGACCGTCACCTCTGCCTTGGACCACTCATCTTCACCATCATAGAGACCTGTCGACGATGCGCCTTTGCCACAACCTCGCTCAACAGCATCACGCTTCCACCGAGCACCTCCAAGAGAAGCAGATGCTGCTCGATCTTGATCGAGGGGCGGTTGTCGCATCTCTGCTACGACCATTTATCTACCATCAAACTGTCGAGGACCCGCCACGACATCATCCGTCCCACATCGTCAGGTGGGTCCGAGATGCCCGAGCCAATTGCGTGGAGCCTCCGCGCCCTCCAAGCCTCATCCACACACACATCTCATGTGAGAGGCGGGGATAAATTGCGTCAAGCCCCCCAGTCTTCTAGAAAATCGTAAAGGAGACCCCGCCAGCGAGGCCACGTGTGGCGCATGAGTATCGGGGGGGGGGGGGAGAAATTATTCAATAAACCCCCTGGTCTTGGTAATTATTCTTAGGTCCTCTCTAGCATATATTTTTAAATTTATTTCATTTTTTGTATTGTATATAGGACCATGCATGTGCATGTTTATTTGAACAATCATTTCGCATCTGACTTTTATTCTACAAAATTGCACTTTGTAGAACTATTTATTCTCTGTCGTATGGATATTTAATGGTAATTTAGCGAGTTGTGCTTGATTAAATATAATTAATTTGGTGGAAAATTGCTTATTTTGACCACTGTGTGCTCTTAAATTCCTATTAAATTGATTATTTCTCTATAAATTCTAATATAGGCTTGCTATTTTTAAAAATTAATTTATGATAAATCACCCTTCGTGCATATTTAATTCACAATAAATTCATTCTAATCATAAAAATAAAAAATCACAGTAGATTAATTTTACATATTTTCACATTCTGGTCAGTTTTAGGATTTTTGATATCATTTGACTGGAAATTACCTTCTAGCCCTTAAACTTGATCGAAATTATATTTCATAAATAATTGCATAAAAAATATAAAAATACCCCTCTGAAACTTAGTATTTAGATCATCTGTTAATTGACATAAGGAGACACTGACCTCCCTAAGTTCGACCTTGGGTTTTTCCAAGTAAAATAAATTTGACTGCTTGCTTTAATTAGAAAATTAAACCGAGTGGTCTTTCCGATTAATTCGAATTTCCTACCTATAATGAACACTTAAAATGTTAATTCCACGAGATTAATAGAGGGCGATTCGTTATTCATCATTCCCCTTGTTGAGCTCCTCGTTCACCTCTCGAAGTACATGCAGTCGCAAGGCGAAACCTTTTGCCTCGGAAAGGCACACCACTGCCTTCTTCGCGTGAGACATGAGGAGCCCATTGGTGCTACAGATATAGGTGGGGCTTCCATGGAGCAGCAACATGGTGCCTCGATGCTCCTCCAATTGGAGTCAGTGAAGTAGGCATCAAGATGCTGGATGAAGAGAACCACATTTACGAGGGAGGGACATGATAGAGATTTTGAAGGACTCGTTGGTCCAAACACTGCTTATCAGATTCTTCAAAGGATGGACTATTGGAGAGCTTTTTATGTTTACTGAACAAAGTTAAAACATGATATTTTTTATACTCTTAACCCTTATAATTTTATAACTACACATTAAATCCTCCATAACGAGTTATGCATATAATCTTCAATAGTCACTCCATCTTACACCTTGACCGTTGTTGTTAGTTTACTCCACTCATTTAACTATCCCTTTGAGCTATTCTGACCCTATAAAGATCCAAAAACATCAGATTAAATTGCATAAGAAATATCTACAGTATAAGATTGGCATTTGATCCAAAAAAATAGAATAATTACAAACTAAGTTCAATAATTTAAAAGAACAAAAATAAAGAAAATACATAGAGGGAGGGGAGTCTCTTCTCCAGCAAGAGAACCCTCCTCATCACTTCAGCAAGACATCCCTCCTTTTGCAGGAACATGCTACTAAACTGGCGAATACATTGACATATGACGTCAAGATCGCACCTTGGATTTCACTTATGAGTCTCACATTCTCTATCTATTGTTCGCAGTTGTCCTTGGAGCATGGAGAACTCCTTCTCGAGATTCTTGCAGTCTTTGGTGGCAAGGGAGATCACACGGGAGGTCACAATGATGGACATCAACCTAGGAGTGTGCGAAGAGATGGAGGAGGATGGTGGAGGAGGAAGGGGAGGAATTGGAGAACAGAAGAGGTGGTTGATGTGGGGAAGGAGAAAGGCATGGGAGAGGGAGGAGAGGAGGTGGCAGATGTGGGAGAGGGAGGCGGGCATGGATCGATATGTAACAACCCATACATTATGGTTAAAAGAATGAGAAGTATTAATGGATGTATGATAAACATTTCCATTTAAATGAGAGGTCTCACAAAGAGGAAAAGGAAAACTCTGTGCATGGAAAAGTGCTGTGACGTTTTGGATGACATGATCTTGTGGCAACCCTCTGCTGTCTCGAATTGCTTAGGGTATAGTATATCTTGAATCGCATGCAAAACACCAAAGCGGTTTCCTTGCTGTTACTCAAGGTGCTGTAATGCAGAGGAGCCGCTGGATCACCATTGGGATGCATACCGGTCATCCCCAGCCCCCTTCGAGGGTCGTCCCATAGCGATCCAACAACTAGCATGTGTTACAGCACCTGCTATAACAACGGATGATCCGCCATCGCAAAACACGTAAGGGGACTACGTGTGGGCTTAAATTGCATGTAAGCCACCCAATTTGTCTTACTACAAATTGGGTGGGGGGAGGGGGTTGTTACATTGAGAATCAAGTCAAAGAGAGAGAAGAAGAGAAAGAGAGAAAGAGGGAGATAAAGCGAGCACGAGAGCGAGGAAGGGAGCGAGAGAGAGAGAGAGAGTACTGGTAATTATAAAGGTTCTCTCATTAGAATTCTTCTACATAATTATATAAAAAATTAAAATTAATTATATATATATATACACACCATACATTGTCTCCTATGCTACCGAAATGGGGAGTCTGATTTGGGATTGGTCCATCTACAAAATTTGATTTTCCTCCAAGAAGATTACCCATTTCATGCAAATTTTAAGAATGAACATCATATTTCCTCCCCATTTCACCTGATTTTGATTATTATGTAGTATTATCCTAACATTAAACTTACATCGAAATCCAAGTGAAGATTTCACGCCATCGAACTTAAGAAAATATTTTGATATATAGGTCAATATTTTTCAATATTACGGAGTATGTTTAATGATTATCGAGCACATTGACATTGATTTGAGGTGGAAGATTGGCGGAGAGCTTGTAGTCGAGGGAAATTGGGCAGATCTCGCATTTGAATGAGAGAAAATGAGAGCGCTATTTATGGAATTGATGCTTCTTCTTTCATTTTTTAGAAAATGACCTCTGTCTTCTATTATTGGTGGAAAGTTCAATGGAAATTATGATACTATATAGGTTTGTGAAATCATTTGAAAATGCTCTATATCATTGTATATGTATTTCACATCCGGTTTTGTGAAGTAAGTGCTCGTGTAGAGAATTCGATGACATAACCGTACAAATTGCAAATTTTCCTTTAACTGAAGATTAGTTTTTCTCAAAAAAATACATAGTTTAATATTATAAGGGACCCTTTTCTTTTATAAAACTTTGCAACCCTCCATTTCCTACTTTTATCTGCTGACTCTCTTCACATCTAGACTGTTGCTGAGTTTTTTGCTTAACATTTTGTATTGATTGAGTAGTAACATGCATGAGTGAGTGTAGTGCAACTCATGATGTTCCGGGTAGTTCCACAAGTTGACTCCTATGTTAAATGACCATTGTTGATCTTAGAGGGGGTAACGAATAATTTGCCAATGCCTCTGCCCACTTCGGTACCTCGGGTGCTAAAATTGGGGGTAGCCGTTACTTTTAGCCATCGGTATCTTCTATTTCAGTACATGAGGTCCCGAATTATGATGTTTTTTTAAATATGAAAACCATATAGCTATTTAATTAATTTGAATTTTTAAATAATTATTTTTTTAAAATAATCCCCCAATTTTCCTCTCCTATTTGGACTATTAAGAAATTTACCATGAATGCTCTCCTAGCTCGACACCTCAGGTGCTGAATTAAAATGAGAAATTTCCATTCCGACACATGAGGTGCCGTTTTGGGGATGAACTTCCATCTCGACACCTCAGATGTTTGAAAAATACACATTTTTTAATTATTAAGTTCTCATACCTATTTTATTTAATTATAAATATTTTAATAATTATTTGAGAAAAAAAGTCATAACAAAAGCTCTACGAGGAAGACTCCAACTCAAGCATATAACAATCAACAACGGACGATCGATATCATCTCTTACATCACCCAATACGTTAAAGGCAATGTACAATAACGAGGTCACACCATTCTCTGAGATCTACGCAAATCCGAAACAAACATCTTGCACTACTTGCTAACATGCACCCGAACAATTAGCATTTATATCATTGAACAATATCAGGCAAAAACATGAAGATTGTATTGCAAAATCAAATAATAATAATAGTGTTCCTTTGAAGCTTTTAAATCTGTCAATATTTTTTTTAATCTTAAATCAAGTTAAAATAGTCGACAGAAGCAAAGAAGAGTGATGTTTCCTTTTTTCTAGGGGTGTCTATCGAGTTCAACGAGCCGAGTTGGCCCCAACTCGGACTCGAACTTGATAAGAAACCTAAGGCTCGGACTCTGGCTCGATAAGGCTCGAGCCCTAGATCACCAACTCGAACTCGTCGAGTTCGAGTTGACTCACGAGCCTCTTATCGAGCCACGAGTTTCTGAGATGGCTCACGAGCCTTAAAATGAGCTGGTTCACGAGCCTCTTATTGAGTCATGAGTTTCTGAGCTGGCTCACGAGCCTCAAAATGAGCTGGCTCATGAACCTCTTAACGAGTCATTGCTCCATTTATACATTAAATTATGCAAATGAACCTCTTAACGAGTCATTAGGGTTAGGAAATAGGAACCATCGGTCTATAGTCTGGGGAAGTTTCAGTATATAGGTTTTCAACATTTTACTAAGAGGGGAAAGAGTTATCGAGTCGAGTTTCCGAGTTGAATAACGCTCAACTCGGACTCGACTCGATAAGCTAACGAGCCATAAAACCCAACTCGAGCTCCGACTCGTTAAGGTTTCGAGTCAGGCTCGTGAGCCCTTAACGATCCGATCCTGAGTTCAGCTCATCGTGCTCAAGCTTTCTTGACATCCCTACTTTCCCCCCCCCTCATATCAAAATAACCAAAGCTTGCAATGCAACCCTTGAATGGGAGATTTTATGATTGATTAGAGGAGCATCTATTCCGAGAAGGGGACATTGACGGGTCAGGGACAAAATGGCTGCAGAACCCGTCCAGATTCAATTAACCTGCGGTCGACACCGCGACACCACCACGGGCAAAGGCGCTCCTTTGATGTTCCCCTCGCGCTCCCTCCGCAGCACCATTGCCCCTCTCCTGCGCCGACCCCTCTGCGCGAGCGCCGGGATGAGCGCCACTGCCACAGAGCTGCAGAGAACTGCCGCCGGCGATGTGCCGCCGCCGCGTGCACCTCAGGTGCGTGGATGCCCTCTTTCCGTCCGTATTCATTCGCAGACTCGATGCGATTGCTTCGATTTTAGGGTTTAATATTTCGGCCACGGGAACACTAATTTGTTCCCTCATTCTCCTATCTTAAGAATGAGAATAGAAGTAAATATCAAATCTTGAAGCATAAAATCCCCGGCCTCTTCCTAGGTTGGCGATTATTTCAATGCACGTTATTAAGGGAATGTGAGGAGTTAGTGGTGTCATGTCAGGGAACCACTAATGGTAATAAGCACAAGATTCTTCCTGAAAATAAGAGATTACTAGTTGTTTGCTCGCGCTTCGCTGCGCACGTGATGGGCTCACGTGACTTGGGAGATCATCCCTCGGCTTGGAGATGCTTCTCCTCATGCTTCCATACTGGAGTTGAAGATTTCTATGTGGCTCCATATTTTTAGGACGATAGTTAAATCGAGATCTCAGATCAAGCCGTTGTTCTAAGGAAGGTCCCATCATCATCGATGGGCCTTTCATAGCCATCACCAGTGTATGCCTCTTCATTCCTAAATCACATCATTGATCCTATCTCCCCTCTTATAGACACCAAACACAACTTTCTAGTCTATTGTATCTCTACAGTATCTACTCATCTCATAGCCTTCACCTCACGCCTTTGATGTAGGAAGCAAACTCCAACTACCACTAAAATAAAAAACACAACTTCCGTTGTGTCCTGTCCTTCTTGATATCCCAAAGAGAACATATCTTCCCATTGTTGAACTTTTCTAATCCTATGTACCTGTTACCTACTACCTCTTCTAAAGATGTCTACTGAACCATCTTCTTGTACCCTCTTCTCATATTCCCAAGCAAACCCAAAATCAAGATTATTCTTCTTTAAAATGATCCAAGTCTCAAATTTCAATGATCTGCCATTAGAATGGGCATGAGCTCTAGCTTCCTGAGAAAAACCAGTGAAAGTGGGTTGAGGTCAAGCCACTACAAACCAAGCTAATTCGAGGTTGGGTCCAGGTCGGCCTCTATCTCATGCAATGGAGATTCTCCGTCCAGATTCATTGTCGTCTGCTTGATGGTTGGGGTCCAGATCAAAGCACCTGGTGCTGGTTGACAGGCGCATCTTGCTCATCTGTTTAGGCGCATCTTCAAGTGACCATTATTCTCAACATTACTCTTTTTTGTCTTGGCTTGAAATCTTCCCCGGTTGAATCCATAGATAAATCTCTTCTTTTCCAAACTCGAACCACTCATCTCATCCGAATAATTCCACTTCTCTTCCACCTTCCATAACCCTATCATTGTTGTTCTCTTTGCAAGAGATCGAATCCCTCGAAATCCTCCCTCCCCTCGAATGTTGGAGGATCTATTCATGACACTCACTCCCTGCTTTTTGTATATAATGTTGAACCAAGCACAAGGACTCCATCCTTGCAGGACTCACTTCGGAGCCTTGCTCCCATGGTGTCGGATTGGGAAGCAAACGACAACAACAATGGAACTACCACCAACAACGTCATCGAAGTGCTAACCAAGATCCATCAAAGAAAAAGGACCATCCATCCGATCGTCTCTCTCTCTTTTATCTTTCCCTTTCATTCAACCATTCACCAACTTCAAAGACTAAATATATAAAGAAATCTCTAACATCGCTGTTATTATTAAGATTTTGCATGTTAATGCAGAAGAGAGAGAAATGAGAGTGGACAACACGTGTTTGGATGCAAGCATTGCAAAATATGGGGTCAAAATGCAGGGGAGAGAAAGTGCGAAAAGAGAGGTCACGACTGATAGTCACATGCAATAATATTAGAGAGCCGAGAGAGGAGCATGACTAAAAGGAGGGGGAGGAAGCAAGGAATGAAATGAGGTGGCTAAAGATGGGGAGAGGTATCCAGCTTTAGTATGAACCTGGCATAGAAGATGCAAAAATATAGGAAAATGATGTCATAATAAATTTATATCGAATAAAAACCTCAAATTACCTTCTTAACTTCAAAAATCCACAGCTATCTCCATTTAAATAAAAAAATATTCCACAAAAATAACTTAAAAGACATATCTAGAGTTCAGATTTCATATAAAATTGGAATCTTCAAAATTCATGTAGATGAGCAAAAGTTATAAATGCTAGAAGATGCATGTGTTTCTTGCAAAGTTTGAAGTTAAAATAGAGCTTCAAAACCATGTGGAAGGTTTTATCTATAATAAGGGAGACCTGTAAGAGCCTTCTTGGAATTCCCCTAAAGCATCGCAAGTCTTATGCATGAGATGCTTCCTCAGAAGAGATGAATGGTCCCGATAAAGTGTTGGTCGCTTGATCATGTGATATCGTCCTTTTTGCTTGACAACATATAAGGAGGAAGGGTTGAAAATCGAATGGCTAATGTCCTTTCTCACATCCTCTTCGTTCGGCTACCAAGATGTCTTAAAAAGACCTGCCGATGCTCTTCTATGATGAGAAGGGCTTGACAGTGGGTAGTTGATCACAAACAATAAAAATATGAATGCTTAAATTAGAAAGTACATTTTATGAATACTAATTGAAAAATTCAAATTATAAATAATAAAAGCCTTATATGAGCCGTTGTTTTATTTTTCTATTTCTTCTTCTAGTTTAATTACATCTGATGGGTTTCTTGGGCCAAGTCACTTAATTAAAGCAAAATAAATAATTTTAATAGAAAGTAAAGGAATGGGTCGACGTCAACACCATCCCCGTCCTCATCTCCTTCGTTTCAAGGAGAATACACCGCGGGGGGCAGGGGTTCTACTTCTTACAACATCAATGGTAGATCTCGTGGTTCCCCGTCAGGCTAACAGCTTACCGCTTAACCACTATCCCTCACCTCCTCAACGGCTGTCGATAATGACAACAAAATGCATATGAGATAACTCGGAAGGAGGTGGAACCCATTGGGACCTTGGGCTCGCGCCAAGGGAAGACAGGGACTTCAAGCCCCAAATCCGACCTTCCATCTGTTCTTGTTCCGTTGTGCTCCCGATCACCACTCCTTTGCGTTTCTTGTGTCGCTACGAACCTCCTCTCTCTCCAAGATCTACTGTCGCGAGGAGATCGAGATCTCCTCTTCTTCTGATGTGCCTCGCCTTCGACATCCCACTCCAGCCACAGGCCACGTCGTCGGTCTCGTCACGAATCGTCCAACTTTGCCGTGCTCTGCCATTGGTGGCCGAGCATGGTCTTTCTGTTGTCCACATGCCTTGGTTAAGGTCGAGGGCCCTTTTGAGAGGGGGGAGAGAGAAGCAGAGGTCATATGGGAAGGAAGGAGGGACGGATCCGAAAGAGTTGTCGAGAACATGGGAGATACCACGTGTCAGTAGGAGGGAAAAAGTTGGGTGGAACCCAACTTTAGTATATAGTATAGAAGTTCTCCTACAATTGATGAATCAATTAGTATATTAACATTATTTTTATTCCGGTCGATATTTTTTTAGAAGTTGAAGGATGACTACTCAAGGCAGGCAACCATCTAATATATCAATAATTAGGAGCTTACAAGCTAAGGCAAGAGAGGCTTGAATGGAGTCAAAGAATTCATTTAGCAGACCCTACTCATTATATTAACCTTCTACTCCTGCTAAAAGATGCGAGATTCGGTATGTTGAGCCGGATAGGAGCGGCAAGAAAGTCCAAGAAATGTTGGAAGGAGATTTTCTGCAGGGATCTTAGTTATTTGGATTTAAATCCGAGAATGGCCTAAAATAGATCTGAATAACGGTAAAGAATTCATTTAACCGACCCTACTTAATGTAGGAGAAGGCTTTGTTGTTGTAGTGTAGTAACAACAATAGCTTATGTGCAAATTGGACACATACAACAATAACAACAACAAAAAAGCCTTTTCTCACATTAAGTAGGGTCGACTACATGGATTCTTTGTCTCCATTCTAATCTATCTTGGGTCATTCTCGGGTTTAGATCCAAAAAATTAAGATCCCTTTATATAGTCTCATTCCAACACTTCTTGGGCCTTCCTCGCCCTTTCTTAGGCATCTCAACATCTCAAAACTCGTATCTCCTCACCAATGCATCAGCTGACCTCCTTTGTAAATGGCAAACCACTTTAAACAATCGTCTCGCATCTTATTCTCGATCGGAGCTATACCAACTTTCCTTCTAATTGCATCATTCTGAATCCGATCTTTACATATGTCCATACGTCTACCTTAGCATTTTCATTTGTGCTACTTCCATTCTTTGTACATATCTATGGTTCACAGACCAACATTCAGATTCATAAAGCATAGCAAGTCTTACGGCTGCTTTGTAAAATTTTCCTTTGATTTTCAAAGAATTTTCTTATCACAGAGAATAATAGAGGCTCCTCTCTGCTTTAGCCAACCTACACTTATTCTATTAGTAACATCTCCATCAATTTTCCCATCGCGTTGCAAAATAGATCTCAAGTATCTAAAAGAATCTCTTCTTAATGTTATTGTCACCAATTTTCATCTCGATTCCTTCACCATTGCTTTTATCAAAAGTGCACTCCATATATTTAGTCTCAGCCCTTCTTATACGAAATCATTTAGTTTCCAATGCATATCTACAAACCTCAAGATTCTCATTTACTCCATCTCTTGTCTCATCAATCAACAAAATATCTTCAGCGAATAATGTATACCAAGGTATTTCATCCTGAATGTGACTTATCAACTCGTCTATAATCAAAGTAAAAAGGAATGGAATCAAAGATGAACCTTGATGTAGACCAATGTTGATGTCAAAATAGTTAGTCTTCTCAGATTATATCCTTACACAAGATGAAGTCATATCATACATATCATTTTTGAGGTATATGCATGGGATATGTAATTGTCTCTTCTCCTAAACTCTATCGTGGGATATAATCATAGGCCTTCTCCAAATCACTAAAAATCATATGGAGGTTCTTCCATTTAACTCTGTAAATCTCCATTATTCTTCTCAGCAAGTGAATGGCTTCAATAGTTGAGCGACCTGACATGAATTCGAATTGGTTTTCTTTTACTTTGGAAACTTACCTCAGCCTTCTTTCGATCATACATTCACACATTTCGCTTGATACCTCTGTACAACAACAACAAAGCCTTTTCCCACATTAAGTAGGGTTGACTATATGGATTCTTTGCCTCTATTCAGATCTATCTTGGGTCATTCTTGAGCTTAGATCTAAAAAACTAAGATCCATTCGTATAGTCTCATTCCAACACATCTTGGGCCTTCCTCACACTCTTTTAGCCTGGTCAACATTCCAAAACTCACATCTCCTTATCGGTGCATCAAATGACTTCCTTTGTTAATGTCCAAACCACCTTAAGCAATTTTCTCGTATCTTATCCTCGATCGGAGCTACAACAACTTTCCTTCTGATTGCATCATTACGAATACGATCTTTACGTAGGTGTCCACACATCCACCTTAGCATTTTCATTTATGCTACTGCCATTCTCTGTATATGTCTATGGTTTATGTGAGGCCCGCTCCTTTTCGGATCTGGGATACCCGTTTACACATCATTCGTCGTATCATATTCGCAAAAGATCTCATTAGAGCACTGAAAATTTGGTAAATTTTCCGCGTTTAGTTTTCGAACGACATTCACATTTAACGATTATCATATAACTACAATATGTCACCAATTATATTGCATACATTTCCATAGCAGTTAACATGTAACAACGGAAATGAAATCCCAATTGTATCAGAAGAGAAATAAAAGTTTATATAATGCCTTGAACAAAACTATAACATACATACCTGATATGTTTTACTGCATAAACTAACGTTCAACTCTTCCAATATCACGATGCAGGTGTTTTTCTTGCGATCAATACAAAAGAGAGAAAGAACATCAACAAATGTTGAGTAAAACTTATTAATTAGAAATAATAAGAAGTTTAGCGGCTCCAAAAGAAAGCAAGTAGTAGTGTTTGGTAATTAAATTTAATGAGCTACTTGCATTTGAAACAGTTTTTCAAGTTATTTAGTATGTAAACCTCCATACTGCTCTTCCTACCTTAATTACCCATATTTATTATTTTTATACAAATATTATACGATCCATATTTAAGTCATTGTCTTTTTATTAATTACAATATATGTCTGATGGATCTTGGGAATGTGAAAGATGAGTCTCTGATATAATCATTGTCTTTATTAAATGTTTATGATGAGTCAGGTGTTTTGATTCTTTTCTTGTTGAATTTCTCAAGCTTAGTGGATAGTCTGTGGTCTTGGTCTGGGTAAGACCTCACACTATGACTCTAAGGTAGTAAGGAAGCCTTAGGGTTGGAGTGCCTCCGTAGGCATGCAGTGGAGTAAAATGCATCCTAACTAAGTTCCCAACACATCCACTAGCTATTTCAAACAACTGTGGTAGTAGTTCGTATGTCTGATAAGGATGATTTTCATGATATGGTCTTTTCTCTTTGTCAGGAATTACTGACGAAATAGTAACAAGCTCAACGGAAACCAAGCTCAACTACAACCAACTTAACCGTAATTCATCTCAACTTTAGCCAAACTCATTTGTGACTCAATCCAATCTCAAATGTCACTTCTTCAAATTCAGCTGTAACTGATTCAGATGTAGCTATAAAGGATTCAGATGTATACATGGATGATTCAGATGTAGAATCGCCAAGTCTGCTGGTGAAAAGTAAACAAAACTCAAACGGTGATGTAGTCTACAAAAGGCTCTTCCGTCTCGCCCTTTAATTGGAAGTGTGGTCCAGTAGAGGGATATATCTACTCCAAAACTACGCCACTGAGATGGGCAGGAGAGACTCCCCGGAAGAGTCACCCCAAAAGAAAAACCGGCCCGACCGGTACGTGCTAACGAGCTCGAAAAACTACAACCAAGGGCACTCCAGCCTAGGTACCCTAAAGAACAAGGGTCAGCGGAACTGATCTTTAAAAGAAAACCTGTGGATCCGAGAGAGGCGTAAAAACTGCGAGCGTTCGCGAAAAAACTGAGAAAAAGACTGGGATCCTAGACCCGCCCAGCTGAGCGTCACCGCACCCTCGTACAGTCAGGTGTAAAGGTCACCATGACTGATACTCTTAATTATCAGTCATCACTGACTTGATCCCTTATCCTTTCTTAATCCTTGATGTGGTTGATTGTATAGATTTAGGTCCTTTTTATCAACAATCTTATTGATATAACTGTTTCATCATTGATTTCACTTATTCATCTACCCCATCATTTTTCAATCTCTTCAATGGTTGACTTTACAAATCTAGGTATTTTGTCACTACCTATCTTTGGTGATATGTATAAATAGTATACCTAAAAGATTAATTTGTGAAGATGATCGGTCTTTTTGGTCACATATTATCATTTCTAAAATCATAAGATTACCATCTATGCATTGGATATGGATCTAGCTAGTCTTTATCATTTTATTTTATATGGTACATATAGAAGAATCATGTCTTAATTGTACCAGTTTCAGTTGAGACATCAAAAAAGTGTTTTCAGATCATTTGCCATAACATCCTATATATAATAGATCGTATGAATAGTAGGCTATACATAATGATCAATTGATTGATGATATCTTATTCGTAAAGATCTTGAGAGTTGACTTTGAGAGAAGAGTTCTAATATTTTAAAATATGAATTCTCAGAAGATCGTCATATTTGCTCCTATATAAGTAAGATATTAAATCCGATCAATGTTTATACATATGAAATTAACTGGTGGCATGAAGGAGATTGCCTATGATGATTAAGCTCTTTTATTCGGGCAGTGTCTCATAGGTAGATAGAAGTCGATCATACTAAGGCCATTCATAGTCTTTTATTAAAAAAATGTGACAGCATGGTCATATGTTGCAAGGCTTACAATGTTCATATGTGAAGCAAGAGTTTCACTAATTGAACAATCCTCAGTAGATTTTGATTTCGAGCGATTGTAGCCAATGGACATATGCATCTAATTTCGAACTTCTATCCAAAAATCTGTTAAGAAGGTATCACTCCCCCAACATAGTTTACACAAAGTTACAATGGTATAGATAAAAGTGATTACGATTTCTACAGGTGGTGGGAATGTGAACTTTCAATAGTGCAACATAGTTATAATTCATGAACAATCCAAATCTAGCCCATCATCAAACATTGCTCATGATGCTTCTTTACCTTAGTTGGTTTCCCTATGTGAAGGGATGAGATCATGCGTTCACCATTCTATATATAATTATTACGAGTAGTTACTAATCTGATCCCGAATGCAATCCATTGATGTACTATTAACTGTATTGATTCTAAGAGATTATATTGATATATTACAAAACTCTAACTGAAGTTAGGTCATGAATGATAAGAAGAATGCTCCTCTAACCTCATGTTCTTTATTTTGAATGTCACTCTTGTTTCCCGTCGATGGTTATTTCCTATAAAGCATAAACTTAATGGTAAGGTTTTTTTTTTGAGTAAAAAAACGAGGGAGCCCTCCCGAGGCGGAAGTCACCACACCAATGCATTCATTAATAGAACATATGGTACATCAGTTGGATAACCAGAAATTGTACAAAGCATTGCAGTGAGCAACAACATTTTCAAAGTAAAACCGCTGCCCCTTGAAAATTGTATCATTCCTACCAAGCCAAATAGCCCAAAGAGCTGCAAACCGTTGCCCCACTTAATGGTAAGGTTGATTGGCTTAAAGAGGGGCTTTCAATAAAAGAATTCTCTTATACGTATGGAGTTGATTACATCAAAGCCTTTTCTCTAGTAACCAGTATGGAGACTAGGTGCACCAAAAGTTGGTCTATTTGTGAGTTTGATATGACCAATACTTTCGTATAAGTAATATCAGTTAGGAGGTTTTTATGTCCCAACCCTATATATCTAGAAGACTTTTGTAATAAAAATTTTATAGGCTAAGTCATGCATGGAAGGCAGCAATAGAAGGGAGAAAGATTGTACCTTCGATCCTCTAAGTTTGGAGGGTATTTGTGGCTTCATTTAACATGCAACCATGGCTAAAATACCTGATGGACAGCAACCTAAAAAGGAAAAAAATCGAATTAGAAACTTCGACATTGACTTTAATGAGAGCAAAGAGGAGAGGGATTTGTATCTTCAGATATCTCCAATTTAGAGATCCAAACTTGCATGCGGCAATCTCTTCTTGACAGAAGCTTCAGTTTATTCAGATCCCGATGTTACAAATATAAAAACTTCAAAGGAAGTCTCGTCCTCGAGACTCGAGTCAAGGTTATTTTGTGTATTGTTTGGATCTCATCTGGCCATAAAAACCTCAAAGGGTTTTGAACCCATAAAACCTCACAGGGAAAAACAAGCCATTTTCTTTATGTATATATAATTAAATGTGCTTGGTTTGACCATTACCTGAAAGAGCTGTGGATATCGTGCTCGCATATCCATTTCTGTCTTCCATGTTGCTTCTTTGTCATCATGTCGGTGCCATAACACCTTTATTAGGGGAATCTCTTTGTTGCGAAGTTTTTTTTCACAACACTATCATGTATTTGTACTGACCTTCTTTTCGTATGTTAAGTTTGGCTCCACGTCGAGGCTCTTGTATCTGATGACGTGTCAAGGGCCGTGCACGTATTTCCTTGAATTGGATATATGAAATATATCGTGTACAATTGACATGTAAGGAAGGGCTACTTGGTAGGCCGTCCTCCCTTATGAGCAATAAACTCAAATGATCCAACATATAGTGGTGCCAACTCGCCATGAATATCAAATCTCAGCATTCCCTTCATGGGAGATATACTTAGAAACAACACATCTCCTTGTGTTTGCAGGAATTTCCATCGGTATGAAAGATTAAATGTAATATTGATAAGTCAGATTTTGATTAAGAGAAGAGGATTGGATTACTTGAAATTCCAAATCTCTCTTCTGACTGTCTGCATAGCATGCTTGCTCTGTCTATTGGTCTGGGGATGATATGCAGAACTCATCTTCAGCTCTGTCTGTGGTACTGACATAAGCTGGTACCAATAGTGAGATATAAACCTTGAGTCACCATCAGACACTACCTCACGCGGTATATCATGAAATCTGATAATGTATTTTTTTTGCACATGTAATCTAGCCAGCCTAGATGGGGTGTAGGTCATGTTGATATGCATGAAATGGACTATCTTGGTCAATCCGTCAACAACATCCCAATAGCATCGTGACCACCTAGTTTCTTTACTAGTCCCGCGATAAAAACCATAGAAGTACTCTTCCACTTTTATTCGAGAAAGGGGAGAGACTGTAATAACCATGGTGGTCTCTTGTGTTCCGCCTAAACCATTTGATAGATAATGCACTTGCTAATGTGACATGTTGCATCTTGCTTCATTCCGTTTTGCCAGAATGTAGACCTAGATCCCGGTACATCTTTGTGCTGCCAAGAACAATAGACAATCGTGAATTGTGTGCCTTATCAAGAATATCTCACGCAACTGCTCATTGTTGGGCACAATGACCCAGCCAGCCTTTCACAAAATAGACTTCGTCACCACCAAAATCATCACATTTGTCCTTGATGGCACACATGCATCTGTCTCAAATTCAAGGATATGTCCTCTGTCCTTCTACTATGCAATCCCAAAGACTGCTGAATTGTGGAGGTATGACATTAGATATAGACACACTCTTATACCAAACTGTGAGGCCCGCTCCTTTTCGGATCTGGGATACCCGTTTACACATCATTCATAGTATCCTATTCGCAAAAGATTGCATTAGAGCGCTGAAAATTTAGGGAAATTTTCCGCGTTTAGTTTTCGAATGACATTCACATTTAACGATAATCATATAACTACAATATGTCACCAATTATATTGCATAGATTTCCATAACAGTTAACATGTAACAAAGAAATGAAATCCCAATTGTATCAGAAGAGAAATAAAAGCATATATAATACATTGAACAAAACTATAACATATATACCTGATATGTTTTACTGCATAAACTAACGTTCAACTCTCCCAATACCACGATGCATGCGTTTTTCTTGCGATCCATACAATAGGGAGAAAAGAACATCAACAAATGTTGAGTAAAACTTATAAATTAGAAATAATAGGAAGTTTAGCGGCTCCAAAAGAAAGCAAGTAGTTAGTGTTTGGTAATTAAATTTAATGAGCTACTTGCATTTGAAACAATTTTTCAAGTTATTTAGTATGTAAACCTCCATACTACTCATCCTACCTTAATTACCCATATTTATTATTTTTATACAAATATTATACGATCCATATTTAAGTCATTGCCTTTTTATTAATTACAATATACGTCTGATGGGTCTTGGGAATGTGAAAGACGAGTCTCTGATATAATCATTGTCTTTATTAAATGTTTATGACGAGTCAGGTGTTTTGATTCTTTTCTTGTTGAATTTCTCAAGCTTAGTGGATAGTCTGTGGTCTTGGTCTGGGTAAGACCTCAAACTATGACTCTAAGGTAGTAAGGAAGCTTTAGGGTTGGGGTGCCTCCGTAGGCATGCGGTGGAGTAAAATGTATCCTAACTAAGTTCCCAACATGTCCACTAGCTATTTCTAACAACTGTGGTAGTAGCTCGTATGTCTGATAAGGATTATTTTCATGATATGGTCTTTTCTCTTTGTCAGGAATTACTGGCGGAACACTAACAAGCTCAACGGAAGCTAAGCTCAACTACAACCAACTCAATTGTAATTCATCTCAACTTTAGCCAAACTCATTTGTGACTCAATCCAATCTCAAATGTAACTCCTCCAAATTCAGCTGTAATTGATTCAGATGTAGCTATAAAGGATTCAGATGTATACATGGATGATTCGGATGTAGCATCGCCAAGTCTGTTGGCGAAAAGTAAACAAAACTCAAACGGTGAGGTATCCTACAAAAGGCTCTTCCGTCTCACCCTCTAATTAGAAGTGCGCTCCAGTAGAGGGATAAGTCTACTCCAAAACTACGCCACTGAGATGAGTGGGAGAGACTCCCTGGAAGAGTCACCCAAAAGAAAAATCGGCCCGACTGGTACTGGCTAACGAGCTCGAAAAATTAAAACCAAGGGCGCTCCAGCCTAGGTACCCTAAAGAACAAGGGTCAGCGGAACTAGTCTTTAAAAGAAAACCTGTGGATCCCAGAGAGGCGTAAAAAGTAAAAACTGCGAGCGCTTGCGAAAAAACCGAGAAAAAGACTGGGATCTTAGACCTGCGTATTAAGCGGCCGCTGCCCTAACTGAGCTTCCTATCTCCTGCCATGTTGAGGGTCATCGCACCCTCACACAGTCATGTGTAAAGGTCACCGTGACTGGTACTCTTAATTATCAGTCATCACTGACTTGATCCCTTATCCTTTCTTAATCATTGATGTGGTTGATTGTACAGATTTAGGTCTTTTTGATCAACGATCTTGTTGATATAACTGATTCATCATTGATTTCACTTATTCATCTACCCCATCATTTCTCAATCTCTTCAGTGGTTGACTTTACAAATCTAGGTATTTTGTCATTACCTATCTTTGGTGATATGCATAAATAGTAGAGTATACCTAAAAGATTAATTTATGAAGATGATCGTTCTTTTTAGTCACATATTATCATTTCTAAAATCATAAGATTAACATCTATGCTTTGGATAGGATCTAGCTAGTCTTTATCATTTTATTTTATATGGTACCTATAGAAGAATCATGTCTTAATTGTACCCGTTTCAATTGAGACATCAAAGGAGTGTTTTCTGTTCATTTGCCATAACATCCTTTATATAATAGATCGTATGAATAGTAGACTATACATAATGATCAATTGATTGATGATTTCTTATTCGTAAAGATCTTGAGAGTCGACTTTGAGAGAAGAGTTTTAATATTTTAAAAGGTGAATTCTCAGAAGATCGTCATATTTGCTCATATATAAGTAAGATATTAAATCCGATCAATGTTTGTACATGTGAAATTAACCGGTGTCATCAAGGAGATTGCCTATGATGATTACGCTCTCTTATTCGAGCAGTGTCTCATAGGTAGATAGAAGTCGATCATAGTATGGCCATCCATAGTCTTTATTAAAAAAATGTGGCAGCATGGTCATATGTTACAAGGTTTACAATGTTCATATGTGAAGCAAGAGTTTCACTAATTGAACAATACTCAGCAGATTTTGATTTCGAGCGATTGTAGCCAATGGACATATGCATCTAATTTCGAACTTCTATCCAAAAATCTGTTAAGAAGGTATCACTCCCCCAACCTAGTTTACACAAAGTTACAATGGTATAAATAAAAGTGATTACGATTTCTACAGGTGGTGGGAATGTGAACTTTCAATAGTGCAGTATAATCATAATTCATGAACAATCCAAATCTAGCCCATCATCAAACATTGCTCATGATGCTTCTTTACCTTAGTTGGTTTCCCTATGTGAAGGGGTGGGATCATGCGTTACCATTCTATTTCTAATTATTACGAGTAATGATTAATCAGATCCTGAATGCAATCCATTGATGCACTATTAATTATATTGATTTTAAGAGATTATATTGATATATTACAAAACTCTAACTGAAGTTAGGTCATGAATGATAAAAAGAATGCTCCTCTAACCTCATGTTTTTTATTTTGAATGTCACTCTTGTTTCCTGTCGATGGTTATTTCCTATAGAGCATACACTTGATGGTAAGGTTGATTGGTTTAAAGAGGGGCTTTCAATAAAAGAATTCTCTTATACGTATGGAGTTGATTACATCAAAACCTTTTCTCTAGTAACCAGTATGGAGTACAGGTGCACCAAAAGTTAGCTTATTTGCGAGTTTGATAAGACTAATACTTTCTTATAAGTAATATCAGTTAGGAGGTTTTTATGTCCCAACCCTAGGTACCTAGAAGATTTTTGTAATAAAAATTATATAGGATAAGTCATGCATGGAAGGCAACAAGAGGAGGGAGAAAGATTGTACCTTTGATCCTCTTAGTCGGAGGGTATTTATGGCTTCATTTAACATGCGACCATGGCTAAAATACCTGATGGACAACAACCTAAAAAGGAAAAAAATCGAATTAGAAACTTCAACATTGACTTTAATGAGAGCAAAGAGGAGAGGGATTTGTACCTTCATATATCTCCAATTTTGAGATCCAAACTTGCATGCGGCAACCTTTTCTTGACAAGAGCTTCAGTTTATTCAGATCCGGATGTTACAGTTCACATGCCAACATTCAGATCTATAGAGCATAACAGGTCTCACAACTGCTTCGTAAAACTTTTCTTTGATTTTTAAATGAATTTTCTTATCACAGAGAACAATAGAGAATCTTCTTCATTTAGCCAACTTGCATTTATTCTATTTGTAACATCTTCATCAATTTCCCTATCA
This sequence comes from Ottelia alismoides, assembly GCA_037367405.1. Taxonomy (NCBI): domain Eukaryota; kingdom Viridiplantae; phylum Streptophyta; class Magnoliopsida; order Alismatales; family Hydrocharitaceae; genus Ottelia; species Ottelia alismoides. The sequence goes on along the minus strand of JAZKJV010000252.1, from coordinate 1,049,988 downwards.
TGTTACAAAATAGATCCCAAGTATTTAAAAGAATCTCTCTTCTGAATGTTATCATCACCTATCTTAACCTCAATTCCTTCACCATTGCTTCCATCAAAAGTTCACTCCATATATTTAGTCCTAGTCCTACTTAAACGAAATCCTTCAGTCTACAATGCATGTCTCCATACCTCAAGTTTCTCATTTACTCCATCTATAGTCTCATCAATCAACACAATATCATCAACGAATAACATATACCAATGTATCTCATCTTGAATGTGACTTGTCAACTCGTCCATAATCAAGTAAAAAGGAATGGACTCAAAGTTGAACCTTAATGGAAGTCCGTATCGATATCGATATCGTTTCGATATCGTATCGATACGATATTTCGACGATATATCGACGATATATCGCCGAAATATTGCCCATATCGACGAGCCTTTGTGAAGAAAATGCCTGGAAATCGGGATATATTGCCATATCGGTGCCCATATCGGTCCCATGTCGATATCGATATATCAGCGATATATCGCCTATATTTCGCGATATTTCCTTCCATGAATACAGACCAATGTTGATGGCAAAATAATCAATCTTCCCAGACTGTATCCTTACGCAAGATGAAGCCCTATCATACATATCTTTTATGAGGTTAATGTATAGGACATGTACTTGTCTCTTCTCCAAAACTCTCCACAATATCTCTCGTGGGATAGAATCATAAGCATTCTCTAAATCAATAAAAATCATGTGGGGGTTCTTCCTTTTAGCTCTGTAAATCTCCATTGTTCTCCTTAGCAAGTGGATGGCTTCAATAGCTGAGCGACCTGTCATGAATCCGAATTGATTTTCTTTTACATTGGGAACTTGTCTCAACATTCTTTCGATTATATGTTCCCAAATTTTCATTGTGTGACTCATCGGCTTGATACCTCTGTAATTTGAGGCACCACGATGCTTCTCCTCCATTCTTCAGGTATTTTCTTGCTTCGCCGAATAACATTGAATAAATTTGTAAATCAAGTCAAACCGCGCTCACCTAAAATTCTTCAAACTTCTATAGGAATGCCATCAAGCCCTACACTTTTCCATGTCTCATAACCTTCAAAACCTCCTCTAATTCCTTCCTTTGTATTCATCTATAGCTTGCATGATTCAAGTACCTTTCACTACTAGCTAGATTTCTCAAAATGATCTCTCTATTTACTTCCCTAATGAAAAGCTTATGGAAGTATTGCTTCCATTTGGTCTCTATATCCTTCTGAGTAACAAGCACGCGACCTTCCTCATCCTTAATGCATCTCACTTGAGAATTTTTTTGTCTTTCTTTCTCTTGCTTTAGCCAATCAGCTTGAATATATCCTTCTGGTCCTCCTTAGAGTCAAGATTTTTGTGCAAAACTTCATAAGCTTTTGACTTAACTTCAGTTACCGTCTTTTTTGCTTCCTTCTTCGCTATTTTCTAGTTAGTGATAGTTTCATTTGTTCTATCCTTAAACATAGTTTTAAAGCAACCTCTTTTAATTTTGAGCTTCTCTTGCACTCCTCCACTCCACCACCAAGCTTCCTTTTGGCTTGGAGCTCCTCCCTTTGACTCATCTAGCATCTCTTTGGCTACCCTTCGGATACAGGATGCTACTGTCTCCCACATCTCATTAGCACTTCCGTTATAATCTCAAGACAAGTCTTCTAAAACCTTCTCCCTGAAGCTTGATTGCTTCAATTGAAGATTCCACCATCTAGTTCTAGTGATCTTGGAAACCCTCTTTTTCTTTACTAGCCCTTTTATTTGCACATCCATAACTAACAAGCGATGTTGGGTAGTCAGACTCTCTCCTGATATTACTTTGCAATCTTTGCAACACAAATGATCTCTTCTTGTCAATGCAAAGTAGTCTGTCTGTGTTCTAGTCAAGCCACTCTTATAAGTAATTAGATGTTCCTCCTTCTTTTTGAAGATAGTGTTTGCAATGAAAAGATTATAAGCTATTACAAAATCCAGAAAGACTTTTCCCTCTTCATTTCTATTCCTGAAGCCATGTCCTTCATGAACACTAGCATAGCCTGAAGCATCCTTTCCCACATGCTCATTAAGATCTCCACCTAGGGAAATCATCTCTCTTTGTGGGTTCCTTGCATAATCTTATTCAAATCCTCCAAAAAGTTTGTTTAATCCTATCATCTAAACCAATTTGTAGTACACAAACTGAGATGATATCCAGAATTTCTTCTTCGAACACCACTTTTAGCAATATATCCGATCCCCAGATCTTTACACCTTAACCCACACAATCCTTCATCCTTATGAACAACCACTCCAACACTATTTCTGCCCTTATCTTTACATGAATACCAAAGTTTAAAGCCTCTCTACTCGATCTCCCTTGCTTTCTCTCCAACCCATTTTGTCTTTTGTAGACATAATATCTAATCTTCCTTCTTTCCATCGTATCAACTATCTCCATCGATTTGCCAGTTAAAGTGCTAATATTCCAACTACCTACGAAAATTTCTTTGCAACCTCTTTTGGACTAACTTCTTTACTCGCATGCGTCCATCATGCGAGAATCCTTGCAAATTTGGACTGCATCCGGGTGGTGATTCATCAAAACTAGCTTATTCACCCGCATCCGTTCCTCATGCGAGAACCCTAGCAAATTTTGAACTACATCCGGGCAACGATGTATCAACCCTTGCCAACTTCTCATTGCATTTGGACGACGCAACGCGTATAAGTAGGGAACACCCCAACGGAATATAGATGTTTGTTTAAATCCATGTTTAAAAGATCTGAATGGTTTCAAGACAAATCTCTAAATAGTGTTCTTAAAAATACTTTTTAGGAATTTATCCGAATGGTTTCGAGACAAATTCCTAAATAGTGTTATTAAAAGAACACAATTTAGGAATTTATCTCTCATGTGCTGGCCGTGAGCTACCTAACGCGCAACCCTCCTCAATTTACCCGGGCTTGGGATTAGTCATGGTTGAATTAGCTTGATACCTTTGTAATTTGAACAATTTTGAATGTCTCATTTGTTCTTATAATGATGCACCACATGCTTCTCCTCCAATCTTCAGGCGTTTTCTTGCTTCGCGAAATAACATTGAATAAATTTATAAGCTAAGGTCAAACCACGCTTACATAAAACTCTTCAAACTTTTATAGGAATGTCATCAGGTCTTACACCTTTCCCATGTCTCACAATCTTCAAGGCCTCCTCTACTTCATTTGTATTCGTCTATAGCTTGCATGATTCAAGTAACTTTCACTACTAGGTAGTAGGTAGATAACCCAAAGTGATCTCTCTATTCATTCTCCAATGAAAAGCTTATGGAAGTACACTACTTTCATCTAGTTTCCATATCATTCTGAGTAACAAGCACGTGCCCTCCTCATCCTTAATGCATCTCACTTTAGAAAGGACTTTGGTCTTTCTTTCTCTTGCTTTAGCCAACCTGAATATATTCTTTTGGCCTTCCTTAGAGTCGAGATTTTTGTACAAAACATCATAAGCTTTTGACTTAGCTTCGCTTACAACATTCTTTGCTTCCTTATTTGATATTTTGTAGTTTGTGATATTTTATTTGTTCTATCCTTAGACATAGCTTTAAAGCACGCTTTTTCAATTTTGAGCTTCCCTTGCACCCCTCCACTCCACCACCAAGCCTCCTTTCGGCATGAAACTCCTTATTTTGACTCATCGAACATCTCTTTGGCTACCCTTCGAATACAAGATGCTACCGCCTCCCACATCTCGTTTGCACTTCCGCTACAATCACAAGATAAGTTTTCTAAAACTTTTCCCCAAAGCTTGATTACTTAATTGAAGATTCCACCATCTAGTTCTAGTGATCTTGGAAACCCTCTTTTTTACCATCCCTTTTATTTTCACTTCCATGACTAATAAGCGATGTTGGGTGGTCGAACTCCCTTCTAAGATTACTTTGCAGTCTTTGCAACACAATCTGTGTTCTAGTCATAATACTCTTATAAGTAATTAAATATTCTCCCCTCTCCGTGAAGAGAGTATTTGCAATGAAAAGATAATAAATGCTACAAAATCTAGAATGACTTTTCCCTTTTCATTTCTATCTCTGAAGCCATGCCCTACATGAAAACTAGCATACTTGAAGCATCCTTTCTCACATGTCCATTAAGATATCCACATAGGTAAATCATCTCTCTTTGTGGGATTCCTTGCATAATCTTATCCAAATCCTTTCAAAAAGCTTGTTTAATCCTTTCATCTAAACAAATTTGCGGTGCATAAATTGACATGATATTTAGAATTTCATCTTCGAGCACCACTTTTAGCAAAATAATATGTTCCCCGAATCTGTGCACCTCAACCACACAATCCTTTAGATCCTTATGAACAACCACTCCAACACCAGAGCGTCAAAAAAAAAACCACTCCAACACCATTTTGTCCTTATCTTTACCAAAGTTTAAAGCATATCCTCTCAATCTCGCTTGCTCTCTCCTACCAATTTTGTCTCTTGGAGACATAGTATCTGAATCTTCCTTCTTTTCGTTGTTTCTACTATCTCGATCGATTTATCAATCAAAATGCCAATATTTCAACTACCTATCCGTAACTTCTTTTGCAACCTCTTTTGGATACCTTCTTTACTCGCATGCTTCCATCATACGAGAACCCTTGCAAATTTTGAACTGCATCTGGGCGACGATGCGACGGAACTAGCTTATTTACTCGTATGTGTTCCTCATATGAGACAATAACAACTACAAAGCCTTTTCCCACATTTTGCCTCCATTCAGATCTATCTTGGGTCATTCTCGGGCATAGATAAACTACATTCGTGCAATGACGTAACGACCCTTACTAACTTTTGAACCCTTGCAAATTTTAAACCCTCATGTGAGAACCCTTGCAAATTTTGAACTACATTTGTGCAACGATGTAGTGGTCCTTGCCAACTTCTCATTGCATTCAGGCGATGCAACACATCACTAATAGGGAACGCCCTAACGAAATCTAAATATTTGCTTAAATTTATGTTGAAAAGATCCGAACTCTTTTGAGACAAATTCCTAAATAGTGTTCTTAAAATGAACACTATTTAGGAATTTATCTCTCTTGCGCCGGTTGTTGGCTGCCTAACGAGCAACCCTCCTCAATTTATCCAGTTTAGGACCGACCATGGCTGAGTTACAAATTGGACACATAGATCAGCCTCCATCACCCCTCTCTTCTTCTTGCTCGGTGGCCCTTGTGCTCCTTTCCTCTCATTTTTTGGTGGTCCTCGTACATTCTTTCACCTTGCTTCGCACATCCCAACGGAGGCGCTCTCTTCATCGCCGGACGCTCTCCATCTTAATTCTCGAGGTGCAACCAGAAAAAAAGGGAGGGTTGGGAGAATGTTATGTCACGGGCAAGAGGGATGTCGATGTCGAGAAGGAGGTATGGGACGAGGTTGTGGAGTAGAGGGGAATATGGAGGGTTGGGAGGCTGCTAGTGTTGGCACTATTCTCTGAATGTTAATGGTGGACTCTCGTGATAGAGATCTCGTTGAAGAGTCTTTGAGTTAGACAGATTTTGGAAAATGACTCTCATTATCGTTATGGCTACATGACTGAAATGTAGCCAAGTAGATGTGCAGGTATTTCGTTGTTTGATCGATCTTGATTTAATGCACCAATGGTTGATTATTGATCATTTTATGATGACGATTGAGAAGCATTGACACCAAATGTGTCTCGAATGTATATAATGTTAGGTATAAAGAATATTTGCAATGTCTTTCCTTACTTGAATGGCATTAACCAGTGAATGCATGCATGATTGCTGGAAATTGAGTAGCGAGTAGTTATCTGTTTTCATTGTCTATGTCTACATGCAGTCAACCCACCATCCTTCCACAATGACAAACGTTAGTGCTCTTTATGATTATGTATTCATTTGGAAGGTCAAAGCCTCCATTAGGGGTTAAGATTCTCATTTGCATTTGCGGAGAGAAGATTTAAGTTGTTTATTCATGAGGCCTTAGGGTTCTCGTATATAGAGGAGAAACTTGTTGGGCAAATTATATAAGATGGATAGAAAGAAAAGAAAATACAATAAAGCAATAAATGATAACTAATATATCAACACTCCCCCTCAAGCTGAAGTGTGTGTATATGTGTGTGTATATAGCAATCATGCTTAGCTTGGAACATCATCTCTGGTAAGGCCCTCTGGCTAGGGCCTTGGTAAGTACATTTGATGTCTGATCTCCCGAGCTAACATGAGTAGTGGAGATGAGGCCCTTCTGTATCATGTCTCGAGTGTAGTGATAGTTTACCTTGATATGTTTGGTCCTCTCATGGAAGGCTAGGTTGTTGGGGATGAAGAGAGCAACCTGGTTATCGCATTGGAGGTGCATGTGAAGAGGTACCTCAACTATTGGGTCAGTAAGAACAGATCTGGCCCGCATCATCTCTGTACTAGCTTGTACCATGGTCTTGTATTCTAATCCTGCACCGAATATGGCAACCACTGTCTACTTCTTGCTCTTCCATGACATCAAGAAACTCCATATAAATACTGCAAAGCCAGAGCTAGACTTCCTATCCTTGGGATACCCTGCATAATCTACATATGCACAAGCTATAACGACAAATGATGTACCTCTGTTGAATAGAAGACCATTGCCATGTAAGGTGAGGCCTTTAGAATACTTCAGAATCATATGGACTGCATCCATATGTGTCTGTCTAGATTGCTCCATGAACTGACTCACTTTGCTTACGGCAAAGAATATATCTGGCCTAGTGATGGTCACATATATGAGCTTCCCAACGAGCTCCATTTACCTCCTCTTGTCTACCTCCTCAGTGTCATCATCATATAGCTTCATACTCGGGTCCATGGGAGTAGTGTTAGGCCTGCAATTTGTCATGTCTATCTTAAAGAAAAAATATGTAATGTACTTCCTCTGGGTCATCATCAGACCTCGTTGGTTCTTGACAAACTCCGATCCAAGGAAGTAGCGTAGACTGTCAAGGTCCTTGGTCACAGACTGCTGAACTAAGAAATCCTTAGCATCCTGGATGCCTTGATTATCATCCCGTGTAACAATGATATCATCAACATAAATAAGTATGACAACAATACCTCTCCGAGTCCTCTGAATAAACAGTGAATGATCGACAATCGATCTCATGAACCCATGTTGCTCTATAAAGTCCGAGATCTTCTCGAACCATGCTCTTGGACTCTGCTTAAGGCCATAGATCGCCTTGTGAAGCCTGCAAACCTTCTGACACTCCTACTTAGCAGCCAACCCAGGTGGTTGTTGCATATAGACCTCCTCCCTATAGGTCACCATAGAGAAATGCATTATTCTCATCTAGCTGATATAGGAGTCAATCCGGTGTTACTGTAATAGAGAAAAGAATACACAATGCCGAATGCCTAGCCACTGAAGAGAAGGTATCATGATAGTTCACCTCATATGTCTGGGGTGAACCACGTACTACAAGTCTCGCCTTGTAGCGATCTACGCTGCCTTCTTCTCGATGCTTCACCGTAAACACTCAATTGCATCCAACAATAAATGCTCTTGTAGGAGTTGTAACAATGCTCTAAGTGCCATACGACTGTAGCGCATCCATCTCCTCCTTTGTGGCAAGACGCCACTGATTGTTCTGTATGGTCTCCTGATATGTCCGTGGTATCTCCATGACAGATAGTGCTACAAGAAATCTATTGAAGTCCTCTAAGAGTCTGCTCAAGGAGACATGAGCTGCAAGAGGATATGTAGCACAAGTACGTCTCTGCTTCCACAGAGCAATATGCGCATCTAGATCGTGCGTCACCTCCTGAACCTGTAAACTACCCTACTGAGAGGGCACCTGCTCATCCTGTAAAGAATCACGCTGCATAGACAACTCAGTAGTTCCATCAGTAGAAACACTATGCTCATTACATACATGGAGCGTGTTGGATGATGGGGAAGGCCCATGAGCACGTGGAACAGTGTAAGACCTGCGAGTAAACACACGTGATAAAAACTGAGTCAAGGTACTGGGTGGTAGTCTAGGGGCAACCACAAGAGCAAGTATAGGTACTGGAGGTGGTGATGGTGGTGGTGGTGAAGGTGAAGACAGAGTAGGTACTGGAGGTGGTGCAGCTGTAGAAGGAGACATATATACCTCCTTACTAGAGTTAGATGGAGTCAGTCACACGTAGGAGAGAAATACATATCTGATTCAAAGAAGGTGACATCATTACTGACAAAGTATTTTCGTCAAAGCGGATTAAAACAACGGTACCCCTTCTGGGTACGAGAGTAACCAACAAAGACAAACTTGAAAGCTTTAGGGGAGAGCTTGTCATGATCGTCTGTCAGATTGTGAACAAATACCACACAACTAAACACTCATGGTGTAAGGGAGAACATGTCCTCGGGAAACACAATCGAGAACGAAACATTTTCTCTTAAAATAGAAGATGGCATACGATTCACCAAGTAGCACGCTGTGAGGACCACATCACCCCAGTAAGAGTGAGGGGCACGATTGTGAATCAAAAGGATTCAAGTCACATCGAGTAAATGATGGTGTTTGCGTCCACCAACATCGTTCTATTAGGATGTATAGGCACATGAGGTTTGGTGTACGATGCCAAGAGACCTGAGGAACTCGGATAGCTGTAAAGCGCAAAACTCTAAGGTATTGTCAGATCGCAAATACTTGATAGTAGCAGAGAAAGTGTTCTCTACTTCATTAATAAAGATTTTAGTGACATAACCAGGCTCAGACTTATTTTTTAACAAAAAGATATAAGAAAGTCTAGAATAGTCATCCACAACAACAAGATAAAAATAGTGTCCATGGTGATCAACATGAGAAGGTTGGACTAGTCTATAGAGCCCCTGTTGCTCACAGTCAATCCAATCACCCTGCCCGTGAGTATGTCCTGAAACACAAAAGAAGAGGGGTAAAAAATGGTATGATAATGCAGATCCTTCGTGATCTGACTAATAGAAAGCAAGTTCATCTGAAAATTAGGAGCATATAAAATATTTTGCAGGCTCATGGATGGCATCAAATGCACCTCCACCTATCTTGTGATGGGTAAGTAAATCCCATTCGCAATGATGACCCATCTACCATGTTGTATAGACCTGTAAGAATTGAACCTGGCTCTGTCTCTACACAGATGGTGGGAAGCACCAGAATCCATGATCCACTCTTTCATATCTACCATGTTACAATTGATAAAAGCTTATGCTATGCCTGAGGAGCTCGAAGAGGATCTAGCAACAGTTGCAACATCTGAGGAACTGGTAGTAATGTTGGCAACATGACGATCTCCCGTATATGAGAGACAATATCAAGGCGTGGATCTGCCTGAGGAGCCGAAGTGTCTATAGGCTCAACTACTCTGCCATTCGAGCAGATACATGGTATCCATGCTTCTGATAACATGTATCATCGAAGTATCTTGTACGACGACAATTGGTGTAGGGGCTACGCTGACGTCCACTTCCTTTGCTACATGGACCACTCCTTCTGAACTGTGTAGAACCTCCCCTATCGTGAGATGGGGCCATCGTTGAGGTCTGTGTAGTAGCTGCGAGTGAGATAAGAAGCATGCTGAGGCGACTGTATGCCACATCCAAGGAAGGTATGGTCGGGCCTGTAAGGAGCTGTACGCGTGCGGCCTCATATTTAGGATCCAGAACTGCCAAGAAAACTCCAACCATCATGGAGTTCTTGTATGCCATCCGTTGCTCCGTGGAAGTGGTAACATGCATGAAGCCGTGAAGCTTTTCAAACATGCCTCAAAACGAAGAATAAAAAGTATGCAGAGGACGTCCATTCTGCTTGGCCATGTATATATCAAATTGGAGCTGAAGAATCTTGGCCTCATTCTTCGCTTGGGCATATGTAGCTACCAGAATATCCTACATCGCCTTGGCGGTAGGCTGGTTCGCAATATCATTGGCAATCTATGTACTGAGAGTCCTAGATAGCCAAACACTTGCACACTCGTCATCTTGCTTCCACGAAGCATTGTCCCCGGTCTTGTCCATCGGCTCAGGCTCTGTCAGAATGTGCTCTTTGTTATTGCACTGCATAAGGGTCATAAACTGCATGGATCACAACTCATAGTTGGTCCCATCCATCTTCACGATGGGAGCCGGGCTTTTGAAGGCACCGGACGAAGAGAAGATGTCGCCCTTATTTTCTGACGTGTTGAAAAAAGAATGCCAAAGCGGAACTTGATTGGGGAAGTAGACCTATTCGAGTGAGTCTACACGATCATATAGAGGATTGGTTGCACGTGTAGACTCATACAACTATCGTCATCAATCCTCGATCCACGCTAGCTTCGGAAAACATGATTTATAGGTTTGAAATCACGTTTTTCGGTCAAAATAAACCATACAACAGATCTGGACAGCGCTGCAGAGCAGTAGAAATAGAAGAATCCTAAGAGGCCTGGGGGGGGCAAGGAGGGCCTAGCGGGGGCCTAGGAGGCCTAGTGGAGGTGTAGGGTGTCCAAGATAGGGCTGTACGGCACCAAAGGTGCCCTGATGGCAGCGATGGAAGTCTCCAGCGGCCTGGTTGGCTGCTGCGGAGCCCCAAAAAGGGCTGGTGGCGTTGGTTGTGCCCCTAGGGAGGCTACCAGCAGTGGCGCTGGAGGGTTGGGGCTTTTCAGTGACGTCGTTAGGACCCTAAGAGGGCCTTGCGGCGTAACCTAGGGTTTAGAACTCCGGTCTAAGGCCGTTGCTCTGATACCATGTGGAGAAAAGAATAAGTTGTTTATTCATGAGGCCTTAGGGTTCTATTATATAGAAGAGAAATATGTTGGGCTAATTACAAAAGATCGATAGAAAGAAAAAAAATACAAGAAAGCAATACATGAGGCCTTAGGGTTCTATTATATTTCAACAACCTTTTTTGTTGAAGAAAGTGGTTGGGGATAAAGGTCTACAGGAAGCATTGGAATCCTTAGAGTGAAACATTTTGCCCCATCTGCAGCAATTGGGAATTTGGGAAGAAGACATTGGCCGTATTTTCTTCAATCCCTCTTTTGCGAGGGAGTTGTATGTGATATTTGAGATTTCTTGGCTGGGCATATCTATTATCACTCCTTATTACATAGTTTTGGAGTGGACATAGTGAATGGAATTGGATTAGCATATGTGAGAAGAGAGAAATGTTATGGCCCTTGGAGGTGATCTGGACTATCTGGTTACAAGGAAATAAGGCAGTTTTTAGATTGACTGATCTTATTTTGAGAATGTGATTTGGCTGGTGACTTATTATTGGAGCTTATGAGATGAGGTGTTGTAAATATCCTATATAACAGTTTGTGACATGAAATAAAATTCTTGCATGATCACTAACTCTAGAGATCAATAAACGCTAGTGATCATTGTTTGGCTTCTATAAAAACATACAGGGAAATTTTTTCAATTCAACCTCAAAAGCTCCAAATGCTGGAAAACAGTTCTTGAGTGAAAATTCTTTAGTTTTAACCATTGACATTTAGGAAAATGAGCACTCTTGGATCGAAATAATGAACAACCTGCATGAAAATTTGCCATCCAAATGGTTAAACTGTATTAAGGGTTATTTGCAATTTTAAGGCTAGGGTCTTGTTGAAGTCGATTATTGCATTTTTTTTATGTTGAAGTCTTATGAAATTTATGCCATATGTAATTATCAGAGCAGTTAAACTTTGGAGCATCATTTACATTTTTAGATTTAAGATGAATTCATGGGATCATTCATTTCCCGTTTCCTTCTTTCTATTAGAAATTAGAGCTAGATGCAATACTACTGAACTAAATAAAAAGGCAGCCACTTTCCCTCTCTCTGATTTACCATTAAAAAAATATTTAGCCGCAGAAGAAGAATCAATCCTTGCTTGTAACTTATGAACTATATTTTTTTACTATTACTCTTTTATGTATATAAGCTCTTATTTTGGATGAATAGAATCAATGAATATTGTTCTTTAGTATCACTGGCTCCTTTGTAGGTTGCTAAGCGCTTGGAGAAATTCAAGACAACAATTTTCACGCAAATGAGCCAGCTTGCCATTAAGCACGGAGCTGTAAACCTTGGCCAGGGGTTCCCTAATTTCGATGGTCCAGAGTTTGTAAAAGAGGCTGCTATTGATGCAATTAAAGAGGGGAAAAATCAATATGCCAGGGGATATGGTGTTCCTGACCTTAACAGTGCTATAGCTGAGAGGTTTTAGAAAGGACACCGGCCTGGAGGTAGATCCTGAAAAAGAAGTTACTGTTACCTCAGGATGCACTGAAGCTATAGCAGCCACAATGTTGGGTTTGATTAATCCTGGGGACGAGGTCGTAGTCTTTGCTCCTTTTTATGACTCATATGAAGCTACTCTATCAATGGCCGGGGCCAAAATTAAGTCCATAACATTGCGGCCCTCCAGATTTTTCTGTTCCGATTGATGAACTTAAGTCTGCATTTTCCAGTAACCCTCGTGCTGTATTGATAAATACACCTCATAATCCTACTGGGAAGATGTTCACGAGAGAAGAGCTTGAAGTGATTGCTGCTCTCTGCATTGAAAATGATGCACTGGCATTCACAGATGAAGGTCTATGATAAGCTAGCATTCGATGCTGACCACATTTCCATCGCATCACTCCCTGGCATGTTTGAGAGGACGGTAACTATGAATTCTCTTGGGAAGACATTTTCCTTGACGGGTTGGAAAATTGGATGGGCAATAGCTCCGACACATTTGACTTGGGGATTTAGGCAGGCTCATTCCTTCCTCACCTTTGCTACATCAACTCCGATGCAACATGCAGCTTCGGTGGCTCTTCGGGCTCCGGATACATATTTTCAGGAATTGAAGCAGGACTACATGGCTAAAAGAGCTATTCTTGTGGGATGGATTAAAGGCTGTTGGTTTCAATGTTTATCCATCAAGTGGCACCTATTTTGTTGTGGTCGATCATACTCCTTTCGGGTTTGAAACTGATATTGAATTTTGTGAGTACCTGATTCAGGAAGTAGGCGTTGTTGCGATTCCAACTAGGCGTCTTCTACTTGAACCCAGAAGAGGGAAAGAATATGGTAAGGTTCACCTTCTGTAAAGATGAAGGAACTTTGAGGGCTGCAGTTGAAAGGATGAAAGAAAAGCTTCATAAGAAAAACTAAGACTTATCATTTAGTGTGGCGATGGCGTGCCTGGTGGGTGGGAATCACCAAACTACTGGACGATCCTCGTCAGATGAAAGAAAGTTCCGAATACGAGATTGCTGCTGATCATTGATAGTGGAGGTAGTGGAAGCACGAAGGGAAAATATTAAATCTTGGTAATTTTACTGGTTCCCTTGGATTGTTTGATGCGCTAGTTCACTTCAACTTGTCATAATCGCTGGATGCTTCTTAACTCCAGAGTTTCTCCACGTCTTACTCAACATTTATCGTTTAGGTTTTATCTTTATACGATGCTATGGAATTTCTGTTAACATTTCTGCCTTCCGAGGGCTTTTAGAGTAGTTGACTGTAGTCTTCAGCTAGGATATATTTTCTGATCCCTTGCGCAAATTTATGGTCTCGTCACCAAGACATTATTGTCATGTTTTCAGGTTCATGTGGGGTTCTTTTTCCTATGTAATTCAAATAAGTGATTAATGAAGACCATATGATTCCTGCATGATACTTCAACAACAATGATACTGCTATTTGAGAAATGCATGTCCTGACGATCCAAGCAAGAAGATGAAACAAAGCAAAAAAGTAAAAATGAAGCAGCATCTACATTATGAACTATGGTACTGTGAAAAAATAATGTTAATTGAAATTATACTATAGCTTGCATTTGATAACACTTGAATTCAAAGGTTTGTTTCATTATTTGGAACCTATGTGCTTTAAAATGTAATTTATCTGTTCAGGTATAGCGGTAAAAACATAGAAAAGCTGTCCTCGTGTCTCACTTCGTTTATTATACTGCATGTTGGCTGGGTAACTTAAATCACACTTCCAGCATATATTCATGAAGGCATATCATACATGCTACAGTGATGGTACATTTCCATAAGCATCCTCCACCTCTTCGAATTCACGGTAACACCTTACGAAACCATTTCCTGAATCAATTGGAAGAGTGATTCTCTCACATGAAATCAACATCAATTGAAGATGACATTTTTGTAGTTTCAAATGCTATTTTGGATGCCTAGCAGCATTATGATATGCACGACTGATAGATTGATCATCATGAAGTATTGAGAAAGAAAAATGAAAATGGATATGTGCATGTGCATCCTTATAAAAGTTGTCCGTCTTACATTGTATGCCCTTGCTGTCAAAGTCGGTCTGTCAAACCATTCAGTTCGACCGCAACTATGGTCTCTAGAAATAAGATTATGTTTTTTTTGCTCTCTTCCTACTCCCTCCATGGTACCAATCTTCTTTCTTCTCTCTTTCATGGTACCTCTCTCCACCTCTGCTCCGAATATTCCTCCGCGGTCCCGTCCATGATTCCAACCAGGATGGCTGTCATGAAAGCCACCTGTACCTTTTGACGTCGAAGAGTTTGAAGATGGTGTAGATGTTGGTACTTCAAGAATTTGAAGGTGCTGTGGTGCAGTAAAAGTAATGGCATTTCATCACCCCAATGGATGTATACCCTAGTATTCCCCTTTCAATCTGAACACTCTGACTTATCAGTTCCTAGATACATAACAGCTGTTTGAAGATATAACAGATGTTGGCAGCATGTCGACTACTGCTTTTAACCTCTTATAACATATGAAAAAAGGCTTCTAAATTAAAAAAAGGAGTCCAAAAAATGTACTCATCCTAGGTGACTGTTGATGTGGACTGCCATCCTGCAGCCATGGTTAGATTTAATGCAGGGTCTATTTGGTACCTCTGCAACTTTTGATGAACCATCGTGTGGGTTTTAGGGTTTGCTTCATACAACTATTAGTCTATTACTTTTCGACCATGTTTTGGATGTTATCATGCATTTTTTTAGTTTGTATCGTGCATTATTGTTGGATAAACTGTGACTATTAGTTAGGGAAATTGCAGGTTTGTTTCTGTGTTGCATTGTTCTTGTTTGCTTTTCATTTTTTTTGGCTTTTATATTGTTTTTGCTACTGATTTTGAAATATACTACTGCAGTAGTTGTTTTGATTAAGCATATTCCATTATATCATATAAGAAATGTTATTATTCCATTTTATCATACAAGAAAAGCTATTTTTGTCTATCCAACTATATTATTAATCTGTCCTATCAAGCAGTTCTTCCTTTGGAGCATACCAGTGAACACCTGCTTGTTAT
Source organism: Ottelia alismoides (assembly GCA_037367405.1). NCBI lineage: Eukaryota > Viridiplantae > Streptophyta > Magnoliopsida > Alismatales > Hydrocharitaceae > Ottelia > Ottelia alismoides. The sequence continues at coordinate 1,034,697 of JAZKJV010000252.1, read as the reverse complement.
TTCTTTAGGTACCCTGTATTTTTTAAGGAACATGTTATAAAACGGAAGGAGGATATTGCTATATTTTCTTGTAAGTTGTGGATTTCCATGACTTTCATAGCATAGTACCATATTTCTTAAAGGAAACGCCTGATATTCTTTGTGGATAGTCCTTGTACTTAAGAGCAGGTTCAAAGATCTGCCATTATTGTAGGCTACTTGCTATTTTTTGGGAGTACTGCATTATTTTTTATGGAAAATGAGAATATCCTCCTTGTCAACTCAGTCCTTTGGAACACTGCAATTGCATCTAGTTCAAACATGTTAATAATTGATTCTCTTAATCAAAGGAAACTAAATCCAAACAATAAGAACCCCCTTGATATCTTAAGCAGATCAGTACTTATATCTGTCTTATCTGTATATGATCGTTTGCATTCTTAGGTGGATATGTTTGTCGCAATGTGGATGAATTAACAAAGATTGAAGAAGAGTATATCATTAGACATGAACACTAGAGTAAATGTTGAAAGGAATGGAATCTTGAATCCTGTAGGGGTATTTAGGAATGAGAGTTCCCATGTAAAAGTGGAATTAGATATCCGTTGTAGTCATCATTCCTATGTGATTATGCTGCGACTAGCATAGGAATGGAAATAACAAAAGAATGGTGACTCCATTATTCCCTCTATTCCCGCCTAACGAGCCTAAATATCAGTCCAAGCAACTAATTGCCTACACAAGATTTTTTTAGGCATGTGAGTTTGTCACCCTCAGTTTCGACATATCTGTATCCTGTAGAGATATAACATATACATCCAAAAATGTACATAAAAACCTATCAAATCTCATGTGGTTATTGATGCGGTAGTCATGTGGCGACAAACATTCTCTCGTTGTTTCGTTGCTATTACAAGTGTAGAAATAGCAGAATTATACTATTCGATACTATCCCACTCTAGAGAAAAATAGTAAGGGAGGAATGGTAAAATAAAGAGAAATGGTAAGTATTTAACAAAAAAAATATAAATAATATGGATGAAAAATAAGACATGCTATAAATATGCGATATGTTCAAAATCCTACTATATATATATGGGTAAAATGGGGCTGCCCCCATGGGGGGAGCTAACTTGGCTCCCCCCACGGCATTTCGCTCGGTTTTTTTATTTTTTTTTTGAAAAATTTCTTCCGTGGATTTTCATCAATATATCCCTATATTATGTCATTAAAATTTCGCGCGAAACAGAGACTTCTACGACCTCCATCCAGACGTGGTCGTTTTTAGCAATTCTGTTACCGTTAAAAAAATGACTGTTTAGATGGAGGCCGTATGAGTCTCTGTTTCACACGAAATTTTAATGACATAATACATGGATATAGTGATGAAATTCCACGGAAGAAATTTTCAAAAAAAAATAAATAAAAAAATCGTGCGAAATGGGGCGGGGGAGCCAAGTTAGCTCCCCCTCAGGGAGCAGCCCCATCTAACCCTATATATATATATATGATTTTTATCCAGAGAGCCCTGTGCCCATTTGAGTTCAAATGAGCCCGTGCTTTCATCCTTCGGATCATGATCTAATGATCCTATTTTATCTCATCCATTCCCTTTTTTTAGCGTCAATCCTTACCATAACAAATTTCTTCCGCATTCTCCTCGTGACTGATTTCCTTTTTTGATTCGCAATTAAGTCTATCCGACGTTGCATTGTATTTTTTTTTGAAATTTCCAAAATCATCTATGGCTTCCTCTTGCTGCGAAATCTCAAGATCTCCGGCGACGAAAGAAGATCGTCTTCAAGTCCTCGATTTGTAAGTTTTTTCGTTGTTTATTAGACATTTATTTATTGTTCTTTTGTAGAATTTGATCGTTTGTTTTTTAGTTCTCATTTTCAGTTTCAAATGCGATGGATCATCTGTGAATGGAAACTGAACATGATTCCAAAGAAGCAATGATGAACGATGCTTCATGGATGGATTTGAATCGTGAAAAGATCGTATCAAAAGGAGCGAAGATGGATGTCTTACAATTGGATTTGGATAGCGAAATCATTATTTCAGAAAAATTATAACAAGTTACTGATGACATTTGCATATGTTACTGATAATATATCATTCATTACTTTTCTATCTTATCATTCTTACTGATTAAAATCCATTCATAATTACTTATGTATCTTAAGAAAATACAAGTTCTTTCTATCAAATACAAGTTAAGTAATTTATACGTAGCTATCAATAACACTTGACGTAATGCAAGTAACTAAATAGACTACATCAGTAATTTATACATATCTATCCGTAACACTTGATGTATTGCAAGTAACTAAATAGACTACATCAGTAATTTATACGTAGCTATCAGTAACACTTGACATATTGCAAGTAACTAAATAGACTACATCAGTAAAGAAGGCGGGATTCGATAGTAATTTAAAACAGAGAATATAATAAGTAAGATATACAGAAGCATCAGTAACCTGTAACAAATTATAGGTAAAAGAAGATAATGGAATCAGTAAGTTGGAATAATTATAAAAAACCACGTGACCAGTAACTTATGTATTGCTATCAGTAACATTCGATGCATTATAAGTAATTAAAAAGGTTATATAAGTAAATAAGAGGTGCATCAGTAACACTCAAAGTATTAAGTAACTATGACATTAGTAATAATCAAAATGAGTACAGTAAAATGGATAATTGTAATCAGCACTTCTTGTATAGACATTAGTAATTTACATATTTAATTACTGATCTCACAACAATAATTACTTGAGAACTGAATATTTATTACTTGAGTAACATGAATGAATTACTGATCTCAGTACAATGTAATATTACAGATGTAAATTACTGACAACTGTTTCAATATTACTGATCTCGCAACACATAATTACTTACGTACAATATATACATTACCGATCAAATGTACACTGACTATTTATTCAAAACGAAATTAAGGATTTGAATTTATCTTTCCAAAACCGTCTTCCTTTTTTTAAGGACTCGGTATAATTGGAAATACAAAAGGCACAAACATATTAATATCCTTCCAAAACCGTGTCCTTCGAAATAGGCAACCTCTCAAATGGAAATACACGTGGAGAGCCAACATTGGGTGCTCGCTAAAACTCAAATGGGCACAGGGCTCTCTGGATAAGCCCTATACACACATACACAAGAGGTTCAAATCCCATACTAAAAATATAGGGATAATTACACCCATAACCCTGAGTAATTTCTCAATCTCAATCATAACCCTGCATAATCGCGAATTACATTCAGGACCCTGAATAATTGTACCGTCTCTTGATCCATCCATCGCTGACTTTTGACAAGGACAAAATCTGACGAGCTCGCATGCTGCGGCGGGCCTGTAGGCGGGCGGGTGCAGAGGAGGGAAGCACCAAGGGAGGCTTGCTGGTCGGTCGAAGAGGGAGGGGTCGGTTGCAGGGACGAGGGGCTTGGGTCGCAGGGGTGTGTTGGGGGGGACCTGTTGCAGAGGATGAAGGGAGCTTTGCAGGACGGCGGAGCCAGGGGAGATTTGCAGGACGGCGGCGCGGTCTTCGAGTGGAAGGGGCGGAGGCCTGGGGGGTGCTCTGAGGCTGTTAGGGGATCGGGTTGGGGGCTTCGTGCGGCGGTAGGAAGGGGGGGGGTATGCGGGGCTGGGTGGTGGAGTCGCTGAGGAGGTGGCAGGGGTGTTGCAGAGGTTCGACCGGTTGGGGGGTGGGGTGGGTACTCGAGGATGGGTGTAGGTGGGGGGGAGGGGTATACGGGGTTGGGTGGGGGAGTCGCTGAGAATGTTGCAGAGGTTCAATCGGTGGGGGAGAGGGGTGGGTACTCGGGGATGGGTGGGGGGCGGGAGGGGGTTGCAGAGGTTCGACCGGTGGGGGAGAGGGGTGGGTACTCGGGGATGGGTGAGGGTGGGGGGAGGGGTATGCGGGGTTGGGTGGGGGAGTCGCTGAGGAGGTGGCGAGGGGGAGGGGGGGAGTCGCTGAGGTTCAACCGGTGGGGGAGAGGGGTGGGTACTCGGGGATGGGGGTTGCAGAGGTTCGACTGGTGGGGGAGGTGGGTACACGGGGATGCGTGGGGGTTGCAGAGAGTTCGACCGGTGGGGGTGGGTACGTGGGGATGGGTTGGGAGTTGACCGGTGGGGGTGGTGCAGAGGTTCGACCGGTGTGGTGGGGGGTTTCGACCGGTGGGGGGAGGGGAGGTTCGACCGTCGGCTGGCAGGGGTTTGCAGAGGACGGCGATTGGGGGGTGCAGAGGTCGACGAAGATAGGGGGGCTTGCAGAGGGTTGGATCGGGGGACTGCAGAGGTCGACAACAGGGGGACGGGGGTCGTCGATCTTGCAGGCAGGGAAGGTGTCCGGTGGGGTCTGTGGAGCTTGCAGAGGCTTGCGCGGTGGTGACCTTACTGGAGGCGGAGGCTCTTGCTGGCGACGAGGTCGGCTGCCAGTCCATGGAAAGTGATGAAGAGACACCATGGCATGATTTGTAAATAAAAATGACTATTAAGGACAATTTTGTCTTTTTTAACGGAAACCGTCAAATATAACGGGTGTTTCAAACGGAACATAACACAGGGTTATGTCATGTAAGAGTTAAGCATTACTCGGGGTTTCTCATGTAATTCACGATTATACATGGTTATGATTGATATTGAGGAATTACTCAGGGTTATGGGTGTAATTATCCCAAAAATATACAATAGGTTTCAAGCTTATACTATCAACATAGAAAGTTTAAACCCATTTTATAAATATACAACATATTGTAAACCCATGTTATAAACATGTAGCATGTTTAACCATGCGCTACAATATATAGTAGGTTCACACAAAATATGCTATGACGATATGGCATGTTGCAATCTTCATTATATATATAGGATTTCTTTCAAATAAGACTTGGTCCTTCTTGACGTTGACACTAAATCTGCTATATATATATAACATGTTCAAACCAACGATATACAATCAAGAGCATGCTGTATATTTATAGTAAGGTTTGAACATGTTATAAAAGAGATGATGTCAATAGTGGTGTCTATGAGTAGATAAAAGAAATCTATATCAAATCATGTTAGTGAACATTTTTTTTTAAAATGAGAGTTAGTTATCCTAATTGAGTGACCATGTAGGATGTGTAAGATTTAAGTTCTTTTTTGGATTTTGAAAATTATTTTCCTTTTTTATATCAGTGGCAATGATGTTACCGTTCCCTTTTTTATGTATGACAAATGGTCTAACTCTCACACATGCACACTCTCCCTCTCTCTATATCTCTTTCTCCCTTTTCGAGCTTTTCACTTTACTCCTAGATGGAATCTTTCTCCCTTTTTATTTTGATTTGAAATCAAATATTCCCTGTGTCTCACAATAATCCTTAGTTTAATCCTTAGGAAAAAAAAAGAAAAATTTCATGATATTGAAGTACATATCTCACATAATAGTTGGTACTATCTTCATTTTGTGATATTTTGTAAATTACATATGTATGGGACAAAGATGATAAATCATGATAAGGACTTACATTCTTACTACCACTATTAAAAAGAGACCTTTTTATGGTCACAATAAATGGAATCTTATTTTTATTGGGTATCGGTCCATTCTTAATTAGTTTTATTTTTAAAATTGGATTTTTTCCATTTTTTTAAAGATCGGACTTCTTCTCCATCTTAGGTGAATAAAAATAAGGGGTTTTTACATAATCAACTGCTATAGCTAGTTACAGTGCATAAATGCTCCTACAAACTCTTTATTTACAAAATTATCCATTTCATTTTCTTCATTTTACAAAAATATCCTTTTGCCAATGCGATCGAGTTGGATATAACTTTGTTGTTTAAAAAAATGAATAATTTAATTAATTCCTATTTGTATTTCTTATCATGATCTCTTTTGGTTCTTCCCTCCCTACCTCACTTCATCTTCAATAACAACCTCGATGGCGATCTTCCCTTAACTTTCCATATTCTTTTAACGATGACTTATGACCATTGATGTCTTGACAAAAATCCCTCCTTGCTTGTAAACCTACCTCCATTATGAGTTCGTTAAACGATCCTCTCAGAAACCTCTAACATGTCGCCACCGCAAACTTATTAGAACTCATACTTCATATTGCTACAAGTTTATCATCAAACCCCCCTCAATCTGTAGTAGACATGGCCAAAGTGCGGGCCACAATGATCGGGACTGAGGTCTAAAGCCCCCTATCCATGGTTCGAGTCGGGCCGATCAATGGGCCATATACTTCACGACCCAAGCCCGAGACATGGGCTGATTTTAAATATTTTCTTTCTTAATATGTAATATAACTTATATAGATAAATTTTTTTTGAACATCATCTAAACTTTTAAGCCTAATTAACTATTATGTGTAAACTACTAAATATATTGTAACATTAATAATATAAAAAAACTTGAAGTATATTATATTAAACTCACATAACATCTATTTTTTTAAAATATATTTTTCATTTTTGCAGGTCGTACTGGGACAGGTTGGGGTTTGTAGCACATTTCCATGGCCCGCTCGTTCAGTCCAAGCTGTGCCTGCACATTCACAAATATCTTGGCCTAGCCCAAGAGCGGGCTGAGTGGGCCTCCGACGCATTGGCCAAGTCTTATCCACAACTACATGACTTGTCGGACCCCCTTACCACTTACCTTATGAGATGTCGAACACTCGAGCTCATATTCAATACCCAATGATGAGCATTGTGCACATGATAGCACATCAACCGACACTCGAAAAAGCACATATCATAATAGTAAGAGAAGCAAGCATGGAAGATTACATTTAATAAAAACATAAACAGTCAAATATTCCTTTTCCTAAAGTATATAAGAGAGCTTACATGCTATAAACCAAGTGGAGCGAAATTTGTATTAATTCACACGATTGCTACAAGAAGGAGTAAAGTTGCAAGTGTTTTGTACACCAAGGTACGCCATTGCCCAAAAGCTAGCCAAATGAGGGAGTGACTTGCTCACTCAACAATGCTTGTAACCTAGTGAAAAACCAAATAAAAAGTTAGAAAATTGAGCAAACCTATAACATCCTACTAAAAGAAATGGATGCAATATAACTTAATCCCTTCGGTTGAACTGGCTAAATTCTATTTTATTCTTTCCATGTTTAATCTAACAAGCGGTAAACCATCTATTCCCATTATTTCTCTCGTTTCCTATGCCAGGTATTTCACATTATCACTCTAGTCCCACTAAGGAGGAACCGAATCGAGATCAAGTGGGATCAAAGAAGTAACTTAGTACCTCAAAGAGGCACATTGGTGTAATAGGCTCCATCACGAACACACACTATTCACTGTGTAGTGAACTCTTTCATGCATGCACCTCCAATGGCGATCATGGTAGAATCCATAATGGTCAAACTTAGATAAGTCTAGGAACATCTTTACTAGTATCTCAAACCATGATGTTTGCACCTATATTTCTTAGTGTATTAGGTCGGAGCTCCCATGTCTCGAGACATTTTAGGTATGGTTTTGACTCCATGGCCAAGTTTTCACATAGGTTGCATAAATTACATAGCTACCAAATAAGAGATAGCCATTTAATATATCATACGAGCCTTAATTGATCATGCACTTGGTTTAGTTGAATTATTCTTGTAGATCTCTCAAAGTATAACTTACTCTCAATTTGGTATGCATGATTGGCACAAGAAGGGGAATGGATTTTGAAACTAAGAGGCATTGAAAGAATTATTACACCATAATTGCACAATATTTTTTTGTGGGTACTCTTCCAAGTAAAAGCCACCACCTAGAACAAATCATTCTAGGATTCTTTATCTGCTCGTTCATCAAAGAAACTTCCAGTATTCATGCTACTTCAATTGAGGATAACACACCTCATGGTTAATGTACCCTTCTTGAAAAATGCCCAAAAAAGATTTTATCTCTTCCAGATAAGTGAACCCACAACTTGTATAACTAAGTACAAGAATGTTAAAAAAGATTTTTTTCAGTTTGAAATAAAAGCGCACAACTTAGAGAGCTTGTCTAAATTAAACAACAATTTCCAAACAAAGAGATGAATGCTTTTGGAGCATGGGTTTGACTAAGCACAAAAAAAATATAAATTTTGAGCTCTCAAATACTTCTTGATGAATAAGAATGTTTGCGTTGTATCTTGTGCCTTATAATAAATCTCACATGATCTATTTATAGGACTTAACATGGATTATTAGTTGTTATGAGTAGGATTAATTATGTAATGGATACAATATATACATCAAGTCAAACAAAAAGTAGCGGGCTCAACAAAAAAAATTCGATTGAAAATAAATAGTCATTTGACTTTTGAGTTAGTCTACTGAATCAATAGACATAAATTGTATAGTTTCACTAAGAAATAGATTGGTTGTTTGAAAATGTGTTTAGTTGATAGAAGGACAGTTAGTTAACTAAAAATGTAAGGTAGTTGGCTCAAACTGGCTTCCAAAAAGTTCGATTTTCACTAATTGAAAATTAGTTGATGGAGACAAAAAATTGTCCATCGAAGATTGAAAACTAATCGAATGGAAATAAGTTTTTGACTGAATTAAGGCACTTGAAAGGCGGTGATTGGTAATTCATGTATCACTTTAGCTTGAGCATCCTTAGCTTGTTTTTTTAATTCAGTCTTGTAACCTAAACATGCAAAAGTAAATTTTATCATCATTAAATTATATATGTATGCATGAATTAGCTGTTTACATATCTTGAAAACCAATCAATTCACTTAAAGCAATGCAATTCCTACACTAGAACTCGAATTGATGTAAACTTGGATCTCTTGGTCACATCGCTATCTCACAAAGAGCCCTTTAGGGAACTCCCAAAATGAGGGTACACATTGTAACTTCCTCATACTTTCCCCTATCTTGCATGCCTCTCATTGATTCCATGATTTCCTTTTTGATCGCTTGATCTCTCTTCCGCCAAGTCTCGTACCTTTCATAAGATCCTCGAGCAGTTCATATTACCCTCTCCCCCACCCTTGACATAACAACTAGCTCGTTCGAACCAAATGTTTCAAGTCTTCTGCAATGAGCCTATGAGACTGTTGATCTCTTAAGACATCCTTTCTCTTTGAGTTTCTTGATAGTTTGGCAGAGCGTTTGACAAACCGTGAATTAGTGAATTGAGGGAAGAGGTGGCAAGAGATTTGATGATCTTGTGACGAGAGGAAGGAGACGGTTTCGATGACAAGCATCTTCAATTATGCGCCGGATGAGGATAGTCATGGACATCAAAGAAGGATAAAACAGTAAAATAACCATTCAAAAAACTCTTTTTTACACTACAACAAATGGTAAACTGGCTTTAAGTGATAATTTTGTAAGACGAGGAACTTAACATTGCTATTTTGTAAATATGAAGTAGAGGTCAGAATTTATTGTAGGGATATTTACCCAGCAGACCCTGAAATCTTTCAAAATTACCTCTATGACCTTTGAAACATCATAATTCCTCCCACGACCCTGTAATCTTGCTCCGTCTTACCCCACGAACATTGCCGTTAAATTGACACATCTTGAGTTAACTTCATTGAGTTAAAAACGAGTTAATCTAACCAATCCGTGATCGGGCGACTAGAATCAACCAAAAGCCTCTTCCATCTCTCCTCCCTCATCGAGGGCATTTTCCTGGCCAGAGGAGGTGTGCGTGAGGGGGCGTGGCACTTCGGCTCGACCTGAGCTGGGGCTGGGCTGCAGGACGTTCATGGAAGGGAGGAGGTTGGCGACATCCTGGAGGGAGGTGGGGGGCTTCGAGAAGGAGAGGCGGACGGGTGGGTGGGGGAGGGGGGACTTCGAGCGGCTGCCGGAAGGGGGGGGGGACTTCGAGCGGCTGCCGGAAGGGGGAGAGGCGGGGGGGGGGGGGTGGTCTTCGAGCACTGGGGGAAGGGGGGGTTGGGTTTCGAGCACTGGGAGCTTCAAGCGGACCGCGCACCGGGAGGGGGGCTCCAGCGGCAGGGGGCAAGGGCGCTTCGAGCGGCAGGGGGGTTACTTCGAGCGCTGGGGGCTTCAAGCGGACCGCCGGAAGGGGGGGCTCGAGCGGCAGGGGCAAGGGTGCTTCGAGCGGCGGATCGAGCGCTGGGAGTACGGGGGGGCTTTGAGCGGCCGCCGGGAGGGGAGGAGCTTCAAGCACTGGGGGTGCGGGGGAGGGGGGGGGTGGACTTTCGAGCTTCGAGCGGCTGCCGGGAGGAGGGCCAGGAGGTGTTGGGTGGTGGGGAAAGGAGGCGGCGGGAGGAGGGGGTGCCGAGGATGAGGGCAGAGTCGGGAACGAGGAGGAGGAGGAGGTCGGGGAGGAGGGCCATGGAGGGAGGAGGTGTTGGGTGTTAGGTGGTGGGGAAAAGGAGGAGGGTAGAGGGAGTGGCAGTGAAGGTAAATTCGACAAATAAAATAGGCATAAGATAAAAGAATTTAACGGAATCTGGTTAGTTTTAACGGGTAAATGGATGGGAGTTAACCACAGGGTTTATTGGGTAAGGGTTAGCAAGATTACGAGGTCGTGGGAGGAATTACAATGTTTCAAAGGTCGTAGAGGTAATTTCGAAAGATTTGAGGGTCTGCTGGGTAAATATCCCTTTATTGTAATATGGTCCAAATATCTCCCAAACTTTGTGGAGACAATTACTGGGAGAAATTTACATAAACCCTGCGCGCGACGCTGCCCTCTCTCCACTCGCCACTTGCTCTCCACCAACTCCCCCGTTGTTTAGTTCCAAAAGAAGATGGCGGCCGCCGTGGCGACGAGGTTGGGGAGGCGATCGCTTGTGGCATGGGATCGATCGCCTGCCGGAATCGAGGGTTCGCGTAGGTGGTTGCGGCCCTTGCGGGGAGCGACTTCGTGTCGTTGGCGGGCGTCTCCCTCCAGAAGGCCCGCTCTTGGGACGAGGCCTTCTCCTCCAAATTCTCCACCTCCCCCCTTTCCGACATCTTCAAGGTCTCCTCCATTCGATTCCACGAAAAGTATATATTTTTGTCTTCCCGAATGAGGATTTGTTCGTTTGGTTGATATGTTCTTTTGTTTTGGTTTCAGGGCAAGAATGTTGTCATCTTCGGGCTAACGGTCAGACCTCTTTTTTCGCCGCTTTCACTGTCTCTCTCTTTTTTGTTTTGATTTTGATGTGAAGCTAACATATGGAAAGTTAAGGTTTTTTTGCCGACAGTGCTGGGCAAATTTTTGGGCTTTACACACTTTACGATCATACATGAATCGGACTTTAGGTGGCAGATAACGGGGAAAAGGGGAAGGAAATGTAATGTTCTTTGTGATCGTATGGTGTCGACACGGTATATCATCGATATATGATATATCGTCAGAATTTCGCCCATTTTGATGCACAATTATGAAGCTGGGACTGTAAAAACCCGAGGACATTGACAATAATATTGCCATCATGTCGATACCATCACGATATTTCAATCCATGAAATTTTGTAGTTGTATTGTTTTTTTATTGCCATACATGTAAGTCTATTTTTAGTTTAACGGGGCATGGGAGGCGGAATAATGAGTTGGGAGGAGATGATGGAAATGGATCTGATAAAGGACACACAAATAGAAATCGATCGAGAATAGAAAACACATAAAAATTGCACAATACAAGGATTTATAGTGCTCGAAAATGCACGTGATCATTAAATGTGCCTTTTCTTCTTGTTATCACAATTTACAATTTTCTCATTAACGACCATTGTGCTATTCTTGTCCACTGGAAACATCGAGTACACCTTCTTGATCTAACAACGTTCCACTCTTGAGTGTCTTTGTCCTTTCTTTCTTTGTCCAATGTTGTCCATATGTCAGGTTGCTTAATATGAGCATACATCATGACATGTTAAAGTTGTTCCTGCTGAACTTCTCAATCTTTATATTGTAGGATGTCATCTCCTCCTTGTCTCAGGAATATGACAATCTAGACACCAACATGTTGAACTGTAATGGAAGTAGGACACATATCAAATACACATATAAGCAATTATGAAAACAACTGCAAGACATGATTTACAAGGTTCATTACTAATTGGGCTATGTTCTTGATGGTGGAAATAGTGGATCTCTCTTTATACAGTGTAAGGAGTATAATGCAAAGGATGATTCAAAACACTAATTGTATGGGAGTTTATATAGTATCCTTTACAGATGGATCCCTTAATCACAATATAATTAGAGGATTCCTAAGAAATTAAGATCCGAATGGATTATACAGTCACACAACAAATATAATCCAAATGGATCGTCGATTATCTTTTGTGCTGTCCTTCTTTACCTTGATCTTCTTCTCAGATAAATGTAGTGATACCTGACGTCAACATGCTCGATCTTCCATAATGCACATGATTTTTGGCAAGACATATTACGTTAAGACTGACACAATATATGATAACTTGATCCTATTGTAGATCGAGATCTTCAACAAGGTAGGAAATATTGACATTGATATGGTATCGGTCCGTCCAGAAAAGGATATATCGAGATATATCATTGATATATCGACGATATTGGTGAAAATATCGGAAATGGCGCAAAAAAGCTATATTTGCCTATTTTTTCATAAATCAAGATCATCCGATATATTAAAATAACAAATAACCTACAAATACACACTCATATCACACATCGGTTATTTGTACCCCATATATCGCACATATCGGTCATGTCGAACATATCACTATTAATGTTGATTGCTGACTTATAGATATTGGAAATGGATTTAATCCAAGTTCTTATAACATTACACACTTAGATGACACATATAGATCATCTATGACCCTTATATTGCACATATTGGTTATATCGATGAGATTGCCTAGTCATGAGGGGTTTAAAATCAATAGTTCTATGGAGGACACTGTATGAAATATCGATATCATATCGGTTCGCTTGATCGAAAATGGCGTAAAAATGTTTTTTCATGAATTAAGATCATCCTAGTTATTAAAACAATAAATAACATATAAATATACATTTAAATGCAAGAATGAGGTATATTTAGCTCACTAATACACATTATATCACAAAAATCACTAGTTGTTAATGCTGACCGCTGAGATGTATTCTGGACCTGTCATTCTAACTTGATCATCATTAGACTTGTTTTCATCTCTATTGCTAAAGAGGGCGAAGTCCATCAATTGAAGAAGCGTTATATGCACCCCCTGTAGCACTATACCCTATCATGCAAGGTAGGAAATATCGGTATCCAAGAAATTTATATTGAAATCATTCAATTTCGAGCAATATGGCTCGATATGGCAATATATCGTCGATATCTCACGAGATATCATTCGATATCCTTGAAATGGATATCTATATGAATATTGGTACCCACATCTCATCGATATCGATATATCGATGATATATCATCGATATATCTCTAGACAAGCTTTTTGACCAGGTGTAATACTTTTCAGATTTTTGTCCAGATGTATTGCTTTTCTGCTTTTGTTAATGTTACACTCTGCCAATATGGTAGATATATTCTTGAAAGTTGTAAGATAGCCTTCCGATTAATAATAGAACTTCCCAAGATAACAACATAATATGTCATTGATCTCCTCCCATCAGTATTTACGACATAGTCTGCATTTGAATATTTGACAACTTAACATTCTTAATCACTTTCATGCATGATGCTAATATCAAATGCTCCTCTCAGATGTTGAAACTTTTTCTTGATTGCCAGCCAATGCCCTTTTCTAAGATTTCCCATTTATCTACTAATAATGCTTACAAGATGAGTAATATCTAGTATTGTGCATACCATAATATATATTAGACTCCCATTTACACTAGCACAGGGAATGCGTGACACATACTCCTATTCAATGTAAGAAATATCGATATCGATATCATATAGGCTGACCTGAAAAGGGATATATCAACGATATCCGTGGACATCTTAGAAATGCCACAAAAACATTTTTTTCGCAAATTCAGATCATCTTGGTTCTTTAAACCATAAATAACTTACAAATGTACATGTATATTGTAGAATGAGGTGTATTTAGCACACCAATAGACATTATATCGTACATAACGTTGTTGTCAATGCTAACTATTGATTGTTGACTGCTGAGATATATTAGAAAGAAAACAATGAAATTCAAACAATAACCTAGTGACATCAAGGAGGTGTATTTAACACATTAGCTTTACATCACATACTATATAAACAAAATAACGAGCTATATCAGATATCATATGTACAAGCTAATGAGCATAATAACATATATGTATCAGCTTGTTTCGTTTCTGTTGGAGTATTTGGTTATGCGCTTATTGAGTTGTAGATGGGTAAATGGATACCTCCAGGATCCATTTACCCCATCCAGTTATTTAGTCCCGCATCGTCCAGTGGTGGGACTTGGAGGCTCTGGAGAGGCTATATAAGGAGCCCCAGACCTCCTGTATCTATTGAGAAAAAGCAATAGAATATCCGCCCCTTTGAGGGCTTCTCCCGTGGTTTCATCCCGCTACTCACGGAATAGGGTTCCACGTAAAATCCCACGTTCTTATGTTCTTTATCTTATTCCATGTTTCTGCTTCCGCTTTCGATTTTCTAACATGGTATCAAAGCGGGTTTGATTCTCGTGGAGTTATTTTATCATGTATTCAATTCATTATTATTTTGTTTGAAAACTGTTCGAGAAGTTTTTTGAATTCTAGGGTTCCAATCTGGATCCCTAATCCCTATTCAAGTTCAATCTCGTCTTCATCTCCAAGCAACGTTCTCCGATCTGGAAACCGAGAAGATTGAGATCAACGCGGGCCACCAACAACCTCTCCTTCTCGTCTCGCACATCACGAGGCCGATAGTCCTAGAGGCGCCGCCTCCAGGCGACAACTCTAGGCGGAGGCCTTCCCTATCTCCAGGTGACGCTAGACCCTCCTGCGCGTTGTTCGAACTCTAGGGCGCAACATCCTGGCACCCCGCCCCTGGGGCTTCTCCCTTGAGCCACTCACGCCCTAAGACTGCGCGTGCACCTCCCTCTCAGCCACGGGAGCCGCACCTTCCAAGCCTTCTTCGACTTCATGCACAAAGGCTCCTGGCGATAGGCGGCCCCGATCTCCCCTTCACCGCCTCCAGACCCATCTGCAGCGATAGCGACATCTATCCTTTGGCGCACACTCATCGCGCGCGCAAACCCATCGGCGCGCAGCTGTTTCTGGAGTCGCGCCTGGAGCATAGGCGCACCCAGGGGCGATGGCGGCTCCCTCCGATCCTCTCCCAGCAGGCGGCTCCCTCCGATCAACCTCTCCCTGGCGGCGGCGCGATTCCCGCGCTCTCCTCCTCCTTGGCAGCGTTCGAGGAAGAGGTTCCCAGATGGGGAACCCTAAACGGGAGGAGTCGATTATTTTTTTTAAAAAGAGTGGTTATTTGGTTCATGTGGGCCGTGACTTGTTAAAAAAAGGGATGCTAGGAGGCAGTTTTTAAAAAAAGGGGGTTGAAAGTTAGGTCCCAAGTGGGCCATCGTCAGTTTAAAAAAAATGATGGGCCTGATTGAAAAAAAAAGGTTGAAGTTTGTATTTTAAAAAAAATATCATTTGTTTCAAAAAAAAAAGAAAAGAAAAGAAAAGAGGAGGGAGATGAGTTAAAAAAGGAGATTGTTCAAAAAAAAGGCCCGTGCAATAAAAAAGGAGTCGCACGCATTTCGAAAAAAAATTGATGATGAAAATCCGAGAAAATTTTTTGAAACGGCTTATATATATAAAAAAAGAAGAAGATTTTTTTTGAATTGACGGCTTATAAAAAAATGATGAAAAGCCGCGGAAATTTTTGTGAAGGTCCATGTTGTTTCTCTCCCCATATTTATATATCTTGTCTTCTCCCAACTTTGTCGATGTTGAGTTTCCGACAAGTATGGGAGAAAGGGGGAGTATTATGTAGAGTCACATGTCTTGTATTCCAGATTCCAGATTCAGATGCCAATCTCCAGACCAGCCAGTTAATCAGACTCTACGGTTGTTCAGACTCGACGATTGATTCCGAGTCCAGTTTCAGACACGCACGAGTGTGCGGTCATTTTCAGATGAGCATATGTTGCCATCATTTGTTCGTGGTCCTCATCATTATTCTTGTTTTGTCGGCCAGAGTTTTCATGTGGTATCATCGGTACTCCAGAGTAGAGCTCCATTCTCTGAGCCAGATGGGAGAAACCCAGTTCTCCGACGAGGAGACTTCCAGCGCAGTTTCAGACTCGATGATCAGATTCCGAGTCTTCAGTTGACTCACACTCCAACCCGTTCGTCCTCCTCACCTGCACGGCATGAGAAGCAACGTCCTCGACTGCAACAATGTGCGCGTTGGGTTGATATTGTCCGTAGTGTCATGTAGCGTTGAGTTGAGTCTATTTATGTTTGTTCAAGCTGAGCATTGCATGCTCCAGCTTGAGGGGGACTGTTGGAGTATTTGGTTATACGCCTCTTGAGTTGTAGATGGGTATATGGATACCTCTAGGATCCATTTACCCCATCCAGTTGTTTAGTCCCACATCGTCCAGTGGTGGGACTTGGAGGCTCTGGAGAGGCTATATAAGGAGCCCCAGACCTCCTGTATCCATTGAGAAAAAGCAATAGAATATCCGCCCCTTTGAGGGCTTCTTCCATGGTTTCATCCCGCTCCTCACGGAGTAGGGTTCCACGTAAAATCCCGCGTTCTATGTTCTATATCTTATTCCATGTTTCCGCTTCCGATTTTCTAACAATTTCCATCGCCAAAAGAGGATAAAGTCCCCTGCTCAAAATGGGGTTCATAACGTGTTTTTAATGTCAGGAGTAGATACAAAGGAAAAATCCCAAATAAATAGATCAAAAATTTAAAAAGTGGGTGATATATCATTGAGTAATATCAGCCCCACAACGATGTTATTGATCGATATCAATCAATATCTAGGAAATTCTGTACTGAATCTTCAATTTTTGATCGATATGAGATGATTAGTGATATCTCCTCGATATCTCGTGAGATAGTAGGCGATATCGTGGAGTTCAATATACATCCGAATATCAAAGCCTTATCAATATCCTAGAATGTTTAAGATAAATAAAAAATCTAGAATAAATATGAATAAGTTGAAAATTCTAAAAACCGTCTCCCTAATCTTATTAAATACTAGAAATCGTAGCCCGACACTAGAAAAACTCAAAAACAAGTAATAGCGTATGAAACATACAAAATCCCTAAGAACACATCTAAACTCATTTAAAATGATGAAAATCTCCTTAAGAAAGCCTTATCTAAATCCAAGAAGAAATTATATGCAATAACAACTCGATATGGAGAGATATAGAAAATCGATATTGGTGATATCGGTCGATACGGGAGAACATTACATTCAAAATTTCAAGTTTTGTTCAAGGTTGCAGAAAGCGGTAGTCGTACCCAGTCAGCAGGGTCACTGACTAAGGATTAATCGACAGTTGAGTGAGTAATCGGATTTAGTCAACCATTAGTTGGTTTTGAGTTTTTTAATTATTTTAAATACGTAAATCATTTTTATAGATATATTCTTATATATTTACATAGATTTGTACACTTTCTATACTATCATAATGAAACAAAAGAAGTAATCGACTTTAAATATAATATTAAGCATATTAGAATACG
Source organism: Ottelia alismoides (assembly GCA_037367405.1). Taxonomy (NCBI): domain Eukaryota; kingdom Viridiplantae; phylum Streptophyta; class Magnoliopsida; order Alismatales; family Hydrocharitaceae; genus Ottelia; species Ottelia alismoides. Next base: position 1,017,077 of record JAZKJV010000252.1, on the reverse strand, counting down.
TTTCCCTCTTAAAAAGCAAAAAACTAAAGAACTAAATAAAACTTTATGTAAAAGTCAGCTGATTGGTCGGCCCCATTAGTCGGGTTGACTGACTAATGGTCGACTAAGCCTAGTTGAATTGGCTACCCCCCACTCAACTATTCGGTCGACTTTTATAAGCTTGGTTTTGATTGATACCCACCGATATCACGATATATATGCGACATATTCACTGATATATCGGGAAAATGACATACATAGTAATATCGATATCACTCGATATCCAATACCTGCTGATATATCAGTGATATGTCCCGATATTTGAATCCTTGTTCCTATTTATTTGATTAATATGCAAAAGAAATCAAAAGATGGATATTTACAATATATTACATACTCAGTGGCTTTGTTGTGGATATTCAAATCTTGCTAAGTCGCCTAGACCTTCTCAATAAAATTCTTTTGAGATAAGAAGAGTTATCCTTTTGAATGATCCCTAACGATTTCCATTCGTAAAGTTTTTTGTAGCACTAAGGCCCTTTATGTCAAACTCTAAGCTGAGAGGCTTCTTTTGGTCATCTATATTACTTTTCTCCACCATATTATGGTCACTCCAACAATAATATGGGCTCTTATTGAATCCAACTCGAACTATGAATCTGTTAAAGTTTTGTACCATTGATAGAGAGACTATTTGAGTTTATACAAGGACTTCTTTAATTTAGACTCATGATATTCCTTGCTTCCTCAAAAAAATAAATCCCTTAAATTGACTCATTAGAATATTTTCTTCAAAAAAATAAATCCCTCTAGCCAAAGGTTTTATAAGGAAAACATTTGTATCCATGTGTCGAGTCTGTTAGACTCGTGGCTTTCTTAAGCCACCTTTTTGTATTTTTGAACTGTGTTTTTTAATGCATTCTTGGGGTGGACACCTATGAGTGTTACCCCCTCTCTTTGATTTCAAAAAAAAAGAATATTTTCTTCAAGAACACCATGAAAAGTTCAATATGGTACAAGAGCTAGCAGCTACTTGATGGATGAGTGTTTCAAAATAAGAGAATATCTTGTTACAATCCATGCCTTCCTTTTGACTGTAGTTTTTTTTCAGCTACGCTTGCCTTGTATGTGATACTTTTACTATGTGAGATTCATGTTTTTTTCATTGAAGATCCATGTGTAACCAATTTTCCTCCCTCCTACAACTTGGCAATATCCTTTTTTTTGAGGCTCAAAAGAAAGGGGGAGACACTCAACGGTGTTCGCCCCAATATATTAAAAAGCTAAAGAGAAGAAGAAGAAAAAGAAGGGAGAAAACGTACAGGACAATACAAGACAATAATAGCGAATATACAAAAGTATACCACCACCCCCACCATAACAAAAGCAAACTGCGGCCTACACCACACTCAAGTCATCCACAAGACGCGAACAATGAATAAGAATGTTATCCCTGTAAAAGCGTTGGCCTGAGAAGAGGGCCTCATTCCTTCCCAACCATATGGACCACAACCTTGCAATCGGTGTCAAGATGTCCCTCTTAACCCTGTTCCTGTTAAGCACCAACACGTCGCAGAAAGCTGACAGGTCATCCGTTCTCACCCAATCCAGATCATCCCAAATCCCTCGGACCATGGGGCAACCGAAGAATAAGTGATCAATGGTTTCCACATCCGATTCACAAAGCACACAGGTATTGGCGACATTAGCCATGAATCTAGCGCAACGATCACGCGTCAACAACCTCTTTCTGCGTAGAAGCCGAAGGAAAAAAAAACCAATGCGCTCAGGAAGCCTCAGGCTCCAAAAAAAACATGAATCGCGCACCAGGAGATCAGCCCCATCCGGAGCGGGCGGAGCCAAAGCCCGATAAGCTTTCCTCGTGGAGAAGGAGCCATCCTTCCAAGCCTAGTGATCCAGACCATCACTAGGCCGATCAACGTCACAGATGGCTTCCATAAGTGAAGTAAAATCATCAAGCCGCTGGTCCAAAAAATTCGCCAAGTAACGCGGACACCAGCAACCATCCACCCAGCAGGAGGCAACCTAAGCATCTTTGTCGGCCGCCAATGCAAACAAACGGGAGAAACACTCATTCAAGGATCCCCTTCCCGTCCAATCGTCAATCCAAAATTTAAAAGAGTCCCCCTTCCCCAGCATCGGCCAAAAGAGCGATACATTCCTAGCAAAGACATCCAGCACACTACGCCAAAACGGAGTATGGACACCGACCACGCCCCCCCGCACCAGCCCCATCCTTCCTTCCCCAAGAAACTCCCTCAGAACGAAAATAAAAAAGTTATCACCCTGACCCCAAATTCTGCTCACCCATTTGAGAAGCAGAGCATCATTAACAACCTCCAGCCTCCGCACACCCAGGCCACCTTCCCGCTTGCCCCTAGTAACCTCATCCCACGCCACAAGATGCACCTTCTTGGAAGATCATGTTTCTTTCCTGGATGTATAGTCACTTGTGAGCGGTGAGGAGGAGAACGCATAGCATTTATTCTTTGGATGCCCTATTGTTAAGGAGGTTTGGTCGGATTGATGGCGCAAGCGGGCTCTAAAGCGGCGGGCGGATGGCGCAAGAGCTCTCTGAAGCAAGTATGGATTCCCAAGCGCTCCGGCTCTCGACACAGCGATCAGGTTCGTGCCACTCGTCAACCGGTATTGCGTTCGAATATCGCTGTCAAAGACGAAGATACCAAGGACGGATGGGTGAGGGTAACTCGCTCCAATCCCGGAAGGCGTTGCTTTCGTTGCGCGGAGCGTGGGCACTTGGCGTCTGCGTGCATGGCGCCTCCACGATGCTTCCGGTGCGGTCGTATCGGCCACCGGTCGTTCTCATGCAGGGAAGCTTCCGTGGACCTCAGGCGGACGAGGATGTCATCTCGAGTGGATGACCCTCCCAGTGTGAAATCTTCTTCGGCTTTTCGGGACTCTCGATCATTTGCTCAGGTGGTTTCGGCGAGCTGTGCTGTGGTGGTTTCTGCAAAAGGAAAGACCACTCCTTCCGCGTCACACTATGGATCTGGTATGCCTGGCAATCCCTCCCGTCCAGCGATATTAGCTCATGACACAGGTCGCCGGGGTGCTCCTGCGGCGACGGTCAATCCCATACCGAAGGTGATGAATGCAAATCAGGGCGTGGTGATTGGCATGGTGCATCGACGGGCCCTCGACAGAGAGGCGATACGAGCGGAAACTCTTCTTCTCCTTGGCGAAGGATTCTCGGGGGACTTCTTCTTTCTGGACGACTCCCGATGCTGTGTTCGTGGACTTTCCCTGGAGCAACGGGAAATCCTCATCTCTCGGTCGGATTCTTCGGCGGTCAAATGGCGTCATCCCCGGGTGGCCGATGGTGCTTCTCTATCCTCCGAGATATGCGTTGTGGAGGTCCGCGGAGTTCCATTCCTGTCTCGCTCGGCGCACTGCCTCTCCAAGGTAATCCGAAGTTGGGGTCAAGTTCTGGCTATCTTGGACGATGGTCTTTCCCCTGGCTCGGACTGGTCATGCACAAGAATTTTGGTCGAATGTTCCTCCAACCTCTCTCGCTCCATGTCTGGTAAGACATTCTCGGAGATCCTGGATCTGGGCAGATGGTCCTTCAAGCTTGAGTTTTTCTTTCCGCCGCCGGTGGCGCCGCCGGTGGCTTCGTCAGTCCATTCCGAGGCCGGGAACGATGCTTCCAGCTCCAACGACGGTTCGTCTTCGATGGCCCACGTGGCACCTCCCTCGGGTGTTCCCGAAGCACTGCGGAATCATGACGACCCTTCGTCTTCGTCGCCTCGGCCTCGCTTCTCGTGCGCATTTGGACGGACGCCTCTTCACGTGCCGAGGGGCCTATTCGAGGCGGATCCGCTAGCAGTGGATTTTACTGACATTCCCATTCCAACTGTGGCGACATATCCCCAACTCTCGATGTGGCGCTTCCGATTCCCACTTACGGGTCGGACCCTATTCGGGCGCTAACGTGGGTCGGGCATGAACCGACAATCTTCGGGGACTCTATTATCTATTTTGAAGATATTCCCTGCCCTACTCCTATCTCTGCGGTGCCTTTCTATCCATCGCAGTGCTACGAAGACTGGAGCCCCTCTTCCCCAGCTTCACCGCCTATTCTGCTTGCAAACGAGTCGATTCCCCCGGTGGCCGCCCCAGAAATCGGTAACCTCGATATCAATCATCCTTATGACCTGCCGTCTTCTTCCTTTGGGATTTCTAGGTCTTATGGTTATCAAGGGGATTCTTTTCCAAGCGCCATGCCGCTATCTCCAACCCGAAGTGCAGCTGCGTGGAACTCTGGGAATGCAGCGGCTGCTTCCCCGAATCGATTTGGCATTATTTATGCTCGGCGCATGGACCTCTCCTCCGAAGGGACTTCTTCGCAGACGATTCTGATATCTAGGGAGGCGGTGGCGGAAGCGGCTGGACTTCGCCGTCTGGACCGACGACGCGCTTAATTTGGGCTTTCCTCCGACCACTTGTTGGGATAATTTTTGTAATATTTAATGAAGATACTCTCGTGGAACGTTCGTGGATTGGGTGATCCTCTGCGTCGCAGGGCCTTGGGATCACGTTTGGTTGATTGGGATTGCGATATCGCTTTCATACAGGAATCTAAGATACATGGAGTGGACGTCGCCTTATGGAGATCGGTGGGAGCAGGACCGATGGATGCATATTGTGCTTTGGACGCGACTGGCTCCTCTGGTGGGGCTATTGTGGCTTGGAGATCTTCAAGCTTTTCATTATCCTGCTCTCGCATGGGACGACATTCTATCTCTGTAATCCTTTTGCATTTGGCCACAAATGTATCTATGGCTTTTTCCTGTATCTATGCGCCTATATGTCACCTTGCGCGTCGAGATTTATGGGAGGACTTGCGGGACGATGCTGCGGCCTTTGGGGATATTCCGTGGATTTTGGGAGGGGATTTTAATGTCACTATGCTCTCAAACGACCGCCCCCGCGGGCGGGGGGGAGGGGACCCTGGCTCTATCGATTTCCTGAACTTCTTCAACGACTTGTCCCTGGATGATTTGGCACCCTCGGACATCATATACACCTGGCGCAATAGCTCCTCTCGATCGCGGCTTGATCGGTTTCTAGCTAATTCTCGTTGGATGGAGGCATTCCCACTGTGCTCGGTTTCGTCTCGTCCTCGGTCTTTTTCGGATCATAGCCCCATCATTTGGGATTCGGGCGAGTCATCCCGTCCGCGCGGCATTTTTCGTTACGAGAAGAGCTGGCTTATGGAGCCTAATTTCAAGGAATTAGTGCGAAATCATTGGTCACAAACGTCCTTCTCGGGCAATGCGGCTCATCGTTTTGCCCTCAAACTCTCCTCACTGCGGCGGGTTCTTGCGTCCTTTAAATTCTCTACGCGTCTGGCTAGGCGGTCGGTCCGTAACGAGGCTGAGGAGATAACTATTAGATTGGATCGCTTGGAAAGCATCAGGGAACTTACTCGGGAAGAATTACAGGAGAGATCCGCTGCGGCTCAGATCGTTTCGGAGGATGACAAGAAAAAAGCAATTGAATGGAGACAACGCTCGCGACTTCGCTGGCTCAAGGAGGGGGATGCTAATACTGCCTATTTCCATCGGGTCGCTAGCGCACGTAATCGATCCAATCGTATCTCTTCCATGGAGATTGGGGACGATATATTCCAGAATGAGCGAGACATGGGTGCGGCATTGGTTAACTATTTCAAGAATTTTTTCAATCGCCTCCCCTCTTCTTCATGGCAATGGATGGCGCCCGGGGCCCCTTCCATCTCTGGCTCAGATGCTTCTAATTTATCTCGCCCTCTATCAATGGAGGAGTTAAAGAGCGCGGCTTGGGACCTTAACGCCGATGCCTCCCCAGGCCCAGACGGATTCCCTATTTCCTTTTATAGGGACTTTTGGGACGTTATCGCAGGCGACGTTTTGGCCGTGGCTCTCGAGTTCTGTGAAGGAAACCGGGGTTTCAACAGGGTTAATCGGGCCTCTCTGGTTCTCATCCCGAAATCCCAGGGTGCCCGTCGTATTGAGGAGTTCCGCCCTATTGCCATATCCAATGGTATTTACCTGATCATTGCGAAGGCGTTGGCACGTCGATTAGCGCCACTGCTTACTTCTATCATTTCCCCCTGCCAGGCGGCCTTTGTTCGGGGGAGGCAAATATCTGACTGTTACGCCCTTGCCTCCGCCATCATTGATGGTTGGCACAGAAATGGAACGAAGGGAGTCCTATGGAAAATTGACTTTGCTAAGGCTTACGATTCCTTGGATTGGCGTTTCTTATGGTCGGTTTTCAAGGCTCGGGGATTCCCTCCGTTATGGATTTCTTGGATCCGTCGATGTGTGACCACGGTCTCCTTCTCCATATTCCTTAATGGTCGACCGTCTGGGAATTTATTTCAACCTCGCAGGGGTGTTCGCCAGGGGTGCCCCCTTGCCCCCCTTCTTTTTGTCTTGGCGGCGGATGTGCTGCCTCGTATGATTCAAGGCGTATATGACGCTGGGTATACTCGAGGCTGCTCGCTGGGTGATCTTCATATCCCGCTGATCCAATATGCAGACGACACCCTATGTTTTATCGAAGGGGATCAGCTGCAATTTTCCGGAATGGCTACTACGGTACATTTATTCTGCGAAGTATCGGGGCTCCGCATCAACGAGGCCAAATCCAAATTTGTGCCCTTTGCTCTCTCACCTCTGGAGGTCGGGGATTGCTCCTCCATATTGGGGGCCTCTCTCGGGAACCTTCCTCTTGAGTACTTGGGATTATATCTCTCTGTGGGCAGGCCGCGGTTGCGTGATTATCAGCGGGTGGTGGAGAAGGTCGAGACAAGGCTGGCAGGTTGGCGCTCTTCACTGCTCTCTCGGGGTGGTCGATTGGTGCTTATCAAATCCGTCCTCTCCGCTATTCCTATTTATTTCCTCTCGGCGCGCGGTTTGCCTAAGGGGATTAGACTGCGCTTGGACAAATGTATGAGGGGATTCCTTTGGGGCAGGAGTGGGTCTGCAAGTCGAGGGATTCACCTGGTCGCTTGGGAGGACATTTCGCGTCCTAAACGGGACGGGGGATTGGGCGTTCGGCGGCTGGAGATCGTGCGGGACGTTTTCCTTCTCAAATGGGCGTCGCGGCTTTTAGGCCGGGAGGATGGCTTTCTTGTTCAATGCCTTCGCTGTGCGGCGGGTAATGCATTTCTCTCCGTCTTTGATGGTAGATCACATTCTCGGTCTCCCATCTTTTGGCGCGAAGCTTTTAGCGTTTTCAACCGCAACCGGTCCTTATTCCGACCATCTCTCGGCGATGGTTCCTCCTTCCGCTTTTGGACCATGGACTGGTCTGGCAAAGGCATCTTCATGAACATTTTTCCAAGACTATATGCGTTAGCCAGGGACAAAGATGCATCGGTGGTCTCATATTGGTCCAACGGCACCTGGTGCCCGATTCTGGTGGATTCTCTCTCGTCTCAGCGCCTGATTGACTTCTCTGCTTTGATGTCTTTACTCGGGGACGCCCCTACTCCATCGGGGGGGCGAGATCACTTCTATTGGAACGACGGGTCCTTTTCGTCGTCAAAGGCTTATTCTGCTCTCATCCCCATTGCTGTGCATCCGGAGGCGTCCTTTCTTGACCATTGCAAACTCATATGGGGTCTCAAGCTTCCGGAAAGGATTGGCATTTTTTTGTGGATCCTTAGGCGTGGACGCCTTCCTACTCGCGACCGCCTGGTAGCAATTTTTCCATCCGTTCCCATCTCTTGTGGCTTATGCGACTCGGCTGTGGAGACGGTTGAGCACCTCTTCCTACACTGTGACCTTGTGCGGCCTTTATGGGAGGACATTGCGTGGCTGAATCTTTCGTCGATGGTATCTTTTTGGGAGAGCATGGTTCTCGCGGCAAATCATCCGAGGGCGGTGAGACTGGTTCCCTTCGCACGCATCTGGTGTGTATGGCTGGCGAGGAACAAATTCCTGTTTGCAGGGCAGAGATTCTACGTAGAAAACATATGTATTGACGCTAATCGTCTTTGTTCGGACTGGTCTATCCGGTAGCGAGTTTCTGGGTCTGGGGCGAATGATATCAGTATTGATATCATCTTCCCCTATTTTTTACTTTTTCCTCCATCTGTAAGTTTTCTTTCTTTTTCTCATCATTAATAAAATGGGGCGAACACCTACGGGTGTCTCCCCCTCTTTGGAGTGTCAAAAAAAAAGATGCACCTTCTCCCCCCTCCCCCTTCCTCCTCCATAAGAAACGACGCATACAACGCTCAAGACGCAAGCGAATCCCCACCGGCATGCGACGATTAGAAAGAAAGAATATCGGGATTGAAGAAAGCACCGCCTTGAGAAGAACAAGCCGACCCCCTCTTGAAAGCAAAGCCGCACGCCAGCCAGCAAGGCGCATTTCCACTCTCTCGACAACCAGGTGCCAGTCCCGAAGCCCGACCCTTCCCACCACCAGCGAGAAGCCAAGGTACTCAATAGGAAGCACACCCGGAGGAGACCCCAAGTCCGGCCGCACTCCACCGCCTCCGCCTGCGACATCCCAAAGGGGATCACCTTGGACTTGCTGCCATTCATAAACAGCCTCGATAATTCGCTAAACAGTTCAAGAGTCACCGCCATACCGGAGACATCAGAAGGGCCTCCCTCAATGAAGCAAATGGTATCATCCGCAAATTGGATCAAGGGCACACGCTGGGCGCCCTTAGAATAACCATTCGAAAGCCCATCCTCGATCACACGGTCCACCATACGCGCCAAGACATCCGAAGCCACAACAAAGAGAAGGGGAGCGAGGGGACACCCCTGGCGCACCCCCTTCTCGGCTGAAAGAAGCCCCCAACCGCCCGACCATTTACCAAAACAGAGAGGGATACGGTGGTTACACACCGCCGCATCCATGAAATCCAAACCTCAGGGAAGCCGCGCCTTCTCAAAACCAACCACAAGAACCGCCACTCCAGGCAGTCGTACGCCTTGGCAAAGTCGATCTTCCATAGCACCCCCTTCTTATATGACTTCTTCCAATCGGCGACCAACTCAGATGCCAGCGCAATGCAGTCCGATATCTGCCTGCCCCGAATGAAAGCAGCCTGGGCCGGAGAAACAATTGAGTCCAGGACACGAGCAAGCTGATGGGCTAAGACCTTAGCAATGATAAGATATATGCCGTTAGAGATCGAGATAGGACGGAAGTCCTCGATACGCTGCGCCGCCGTGGATTTAGGGATCAACACAATGATGGCCCTATTAATCCGATCAAAACCAGAATTCCCATTGCAGAACTCGGACACAACCTCCAGAACATCCCGGGCCACCACCTCCCAAAAGTCTCGATAAAACGCCACCGAAAAACCGTCAGGGCCCGGGAAATGCCACTCAATAGCCCGTTTCTTGTCCTCCGCCGCGACCTGCTTTTGCACAGATAAGCGCTCACGAAGTTCCTCAGGCAGGAAGTCCCTCTCATTCTCAACACGATCAAGGACCGCAATGACGTCCTCCGCCGCAACCCTGGCGGCACCTCTCGCCACTCTCGACTCCTTGAATAACGCAAGCACCTTCCGCAACGAGGCGAGCTTCTGATCAAGTCTATAAGCCGCAGACCCACAAAGCACGATTGAGCCCAGTGCGCCATCACCAACTCCTTGAAATTAGCCTCCTGAAGCCAGCACTTCTCGTAACGAAAGAGGCCCCTCGCCCGATGGCCCTCACCAAACTCCCAGATGATAGGCGAGTGGTCTGAAAAAGATCGGGGGCGAGAGGAGACCGAGCAGAGAGGGAAGCACTCCAACAGCTTCCCAGAAGCCAAGAACCGATCAATCCTAGAACGGGTAGTATTGTTCCTCCATGTGTAGGAAATATCATCAGGCACCAAACCCTCCAGAGCTAACTCATCCAAAACCTCAGCAAAGTCAATAGACCCCTGGTCCTGGCCCCCTGCCCCAAGGGCGATCCGAAGAGTGAAGCATAACATTGAAGTCTCCCCCCAAGAGCCAGGGAAACCCCTCAAAAGCAGTAGCCGCAACGCGAAGATCATCCCACAGCTCCTTCCTCAAAATGTGACAACAGGGGGCATAAATACAGGAGAAAGCGATAGGCAAGGCAGTATCACCCCGGGTCAGCACCACAGATAACATGTCTTCCCACCAAAACAGAGCTGAAGGAGAACGCCGTAGAACGCCACGCAATTAAGAAGCCTCCCGCCGTCCCAACCGCATCCACCGCCCGAAATTCATCCAGAGGACCCACACCAAAAGAGCGCCAAAGGGTATCATCAACCCCCCTCAATTTCGTTTCTTGAATAAAAACAATGTCACAGCCCCAATCGGAAAATCTAGAGCCCAAAGATCGTCTCTTATCGACCTCCCCAAGGCCCCTAACATTCCAGGAGAGAACCTTCATTAAGACACATCAGAAAGACCCCCCAAGAGGATGAGACCAGCCGCCTCCGCCACAGAGTCCCTCAAAGTCGCACAAGAATGCTTCACCAAGGATCCCGATCGCGATCGATTACGCCTCCGATACCTTTTCCCCGACCCTGTCGGGGAGGCTCCTCGCATCAATAGCAGCAGCCACGTTTGAAAGAACCCCCGAGGGGCAAACAGAAGGGATCATCACCGACGAATCACCCTGGTTCACGAGTGTGGAGGGCAAGGGGGATCTGTTAACAGATGCAGCAAGCGGGTTCGAACAATGCGCATCCAGATCCGACTGGGACCCCAAGTCCTCAATCAGAATCCTGCGGGCCATACCCGTATCTGACACAGGCAGGTTAATCGGATCATGAGGCATCCCCGACGTCGTCCAGGGTCCGAATTGAAAAGACCCGCCAAAGTCCAGCGCCACCTGGCCCGATACTAGACCCGAAAAGCGAAATTGAAAAGCACTAGCCGACAGCCACGGTCGAGGATCAGGAAACGAATCATCCTCGGACGCCCCCAAACCACGCTACCTAGCGGCCAGATGACGGGGCGACATCCCCAACCCCCGAGTCCACTGGGCCGGAAACAATGGTCGCCCGATCAAGAGCCCCCGTCGGCGGAAGCGGCGGCACGACGATAGATAGCTCCACCCTAAAGCGCCACTGACCAATCTTCAAGGACCCGAAGAAGAGCTTGCCAACCGCATCGTGAAGGAAGCCCTTGCTGCACTCCATGAGAACACGTGTGACCCTCCAGTCCGCTCCCGGCTTAAGACCGTCGTCCACAATCGCAAGAACTTCCCCCCACCGCCGGAAGGTCTTGCAAATGCAGGGAACAGTCCTAGAGAGAAAAGGAACACCTCGAACCTCCGCAACGCACACCTCTGCGTCGGAGAAGGCACCATTCGCAACGCGAAACATCCTCCAAACAATATCTTCGGTAGCACCATTCCGAATAAGCCTTTCCCGTTGCTCCGGGGAAAGGCCACGAACACAACATCGAGTAGCATCTAACACTTGAACGTCCCCAGCGAAGAAAGGGCCCAGAAAGCCAAGAAGATGAGCTCTGACACCAGCCCAATCGACGCAACTCTGACGGGCAAGTCCCACAACCGCACCGCACCTGTTCGCGCCATGCAAACCCTTCCCATGCACACCATCTACCAATGATGGTTCTTCCCCCACAACCTCCAAACCCACCGTGGCAGCACCGCCACCCAGGCCGTCACCCGCGCCGCCCAGTCCGCCGCCAGATGAAGAAGACATGACGCGAGACCCCTCCACCACCTGCGCAAAGGAGCGCACCCCCATCCCAGGGACAGGCACCGACCAAACCGACCTCGAGGCGTGCATGTCCCCATGACTCCCCGACAGGCTTGCCATCCTGGGGGGAGGGTTGCCACGTCCAGAACCGAACCAGCACGAGGCTTTCCGGTGACCAACCTTCCCACAAGCATAACATCTAGCGGGAAGCCGACAAAACGAAGCAACATAACCATGCTCACCGCACCTAAAGCACCGCTTCCCAGGCTTCTTGTGAGAGACCTGCACCCACTCACCATCCACCTCCCTCCTCTCCTCGCAGCCTTCAGCGCGCAGCGGAGACCCAGCCATGACCCCGAGAACCACCCCCTTCCCCTTCGCATCTTCCTGACCAGAGAGAGCACCTCCAGTTGCACACGTCGAGCTATCCATCTCGTTTCCCGAGCTTTCGGACGCCCCACTCCCTTTCGCCTTCACTCTCCACCAGCGCTCCATCAAGCCGTTATTGAAGATATTGTTTGATATGGAAAGATCATAAGCCGTTACAAAATACAGAATGACTTTTCTCTCTTCATTTCTGTCCTCAAAGCCATGTGCTACATGAACACTAGCGTACCCTCAACTTGGCAATATCCTATTTTTGATTCTTGTGAAGAGACTCCTTTTTCTCACGCATAGCAACACTTCGCTATCTAGATTCTGCTCATACATTAGCCTCCTTATATGTGAACAGCTCTTGATTGATTTTCTTTGATTTTGCCTTATGTTTCCTTTATATAATAATTCTTCGCGACACCATAACTCTTCTCATGATACATTACCAATTTCACAACATGCTTGCCTTGACAGTTCATAGAAGCCATGTGTTGAAGTTTACGATGAAGACTTGGCCGAACTTCTTATGATAATCTCCCATCTCCTAAATATGAATGACAAAATAAAATTCTCAAATGATAAAGGTAATGAAAGCCATAAAATCAAACCAAAATCCTTATTATTTATTTTAGCATCTAAATTTCTCAAATCTATAAGCAAAATGTTTAAACGTTATGGTAGCTCTTTAAGATAGGTATCACATACGGAGCGAGAGCAGATGTTGCGTCAACAAAAACTTGTTGACCAGAGACTTCTGTCATGTGCAAACTCTCCAACCTCAACTAACATTTGTTTTCTCAATTGGCTCCTCAACAATCTCCTTTGTTAAGGGCACCATGATCGTCAGGTGACCTTTTCTTCTCATACGAACAACGGTTCTCATACATTTTGTTGCTTCATTTTTGGCCCACCAAAAACCAAAGCCGTTCCTATGGATGAATGTCTCAATCTTCAGATTTTGTGACATCATCTCCTTGCTTCAGATAAATTTGATGGCTCTGATACTAGCTTGTTGAAATGTAGGGGAAGTAGGGCAGATCAAACACACCGATAAGTAAGCATGAAAATAACCACAATATAAGATTTACAAGGTTTGTCAGTAACTCGGTGAATCTCTCCCAATATGGTGGAAGGATTGTCGTACAAAGGATGATCAAAACGCTAACCTTATGGGAGTGTTTATTAGATCCTCTGATCAATGAGAATTCGAATGGATCCTCATATCAATTAGGATCTAGATGGCGAGTTGGTGATCAGTCATGATATTATAGAGTAGGGAGGCAGTTGGGGTGATGGGTCTCCTATGTGGGGTTTAAGAGTCTTGCTGAGGTTTTTCTTATTGTCATTCCCTGCTTACCCTACTACTTTGTTTTCACGTTGCCATTGATATTTCAAAATGGACTTGATATATGAGAAGGTTCCTTTAGACGAGCATTGTGATTGTAGGGTAGTCTGGGATGCGATCTGCAGATCCAGTGCAGAAGGTGGCCTCTGTGTCTAAACTAAAGGATCAGGAACATGGATTTACTGTAGAGATGGGTAGTGAAGTTACATGGAATTGAAGATTTTTTCAACCTTTTCTTCTCAGGTTATGACAGGATGTTGGACTTGTGTAGGGAGAGATATTGAGGCAAATTCCTAAGTAATGTCACTAGAAAAATTTTTTCTTCAAATAAGCCACCAATATTTTTTTTCTCTGTATAGTGTAGAGATATCGCATAAAATGTATGCGATATAGGATAGCGCAGCTATTCCATGCGTTTTCTGTAGGTAACGCAGACAAATCCTGCGATATGCAGGTAGAGTTCTCCACATAGACCAATCAATTGGATGTCTTGACACGATAGAGTTCTCCACATAGACCAATCAATTGGGGTTAGCACAACTCCGGATTACATGGGTTGGTATCTCCGCATCACCAGAAGATACGTGGGGAGATTAGGTGCAATCCTAGCCTACAATGTAAGTATACATAACGCAAATATATTTCGCTTACTTGTTATTATGTAAAATCACATTTATTCCAATTTTTCAGCTGCAAAGATGGGATCTTGTTATGAATTTAGGAGGAAGAGATCCTGGCCACTACCAGTATAGAGACATAGCACAGGAGACCAAGGCCGAGATGGAGCGTTCATTAGCAACTCAATTTGTAGATGCTATGATCTTGAACGAGGAGTACACGCAGCAAGAGGACATCCAAGATAGAGGAAGGGGACGTGGAAGAGGTAGAGGTCGGGCTAGGGCACAACATGCTCATGGACGAGGTCGGGCTAGGGCTAGGGCACAACAACAAGATTTTGCACATGGCGTCAACTTGGAGGAGGGACACCAGGATATGGATGACGTTCCTGACTTTGTTTTAGAGACACAGTTTGTCACACCGACTGTTGAACCTCGAACCGGCGAGATGTCAACTCCACAAGCTCCTGCAAGGAACATTAGAGGTGAAGAAGTTCAACATGCGTATGCTGCATTGACACCGCCACCTGCGCCCACCTTTGAAGAGGAAGAAGGCATTGGAAGTTCTCAACAACATGATCTTGATCTCAGATTTGGAAGGACTGCATACCAAAGGAGGAGGAAGAGATAGATATGTAATGTAAACAAAATTTGTCAATGTAGCCTTACTTTTTTGTATTGTACCCCTCATGTACTCATTTTGGAAGCAATGAAGACTATTTATGGACGTCTATTCAAACATTCTTCAAATTTTGTACATATCTTATGGATGAAGAAGTATAGTCATTACAATTCTTGGTGTTGTGGTTATGTTCTGTCCAAGCTTCTGCCTCCCTTTATTTTTTTGGCCGCATAGCAGAGTATAACGCAGCAATTCTATGCGCTATAGGCTGCCTTCCTTTATTTTTTTGGCCGGTAGCAGAGTATAACGCAGCTATTCTCTGCGCTATAGATAGAAAATGCACAGAAAGTATGCGCTAACATAAAGCGCATAGAATAAATGCGTCTTCCTATATTGCACAGAATGTCTGCGATATGCGTACACTATTCGAAGAAATTTTTTTTTGGCTTAGTTGGAGAATACTGTTTTCCAACTATGCCTCTTAGGAATTTTTCTCGAGAGATATTACCACTGAGAGCCTCCCTATTTTTAAATGTAGTTGCACAATTGGTCTTGGATGTGTCTATAGTTTCTGACTAGATTGGAAAATGGTAGTTTGTTAACTTTGTTTTTGGGTTGGAAGAATGGATAAGATGTCTTAAGAGAGGTATCCCAAGACGTACCTGGAAGTAGAATTTGAAGCCATTGTGGTAGCGACTCATTTTATGTTTCAGATTGTAGCAATGGCTCCTATATCTCAATGTCTACATTTCCACTAGATCAATGAATTGATGTTCCACTGAATTTCTTTGATCGTATTGGGCACTTGAAATCATTGGGAGGAGGGAGGGAGTGATTGTGAATGTCGAATGCACATTTATCGGCAGCCCATGCTTACAACGCACTCGGATAACCTTGTGAGCCTATTGATCCCCACTTTCTGCGTTGATTGTTGCCGCATTTGGTGGATGAAGACTGCCCTGAAGGCTAAGAATTTGATGTGGCTGTTGAGAAGGAGACATGTGACACAGGTTTAAAGAAGGGCATGGACACAAGTTACATGTCTGATTATCCGATTGCAGTTTGGGCTGAGAGGATACAGAGCATCTTTTCTTCTGTTGCTTCTTTTTAAAGAAGTTTTGGACAAATATTATTGTGTGGTTGGATCTATCCATATGGAACATGTTGTGGATATTTTTCTTTGAATGCTGGAGGGTGGAAAGCATTGCATTTTATCATTGAGGAGGCGAATGGGCACATATCTTTTGTGGCAATTTGGGATATTTGCTGCAAAGGAACGGGATAGTTTTCTTATCTGTTGAATCGTTGATGCTGCAGAATTGGTTTTGCACTTTTACTCTGGTTATTGTGGACACTGTGAAGGATGATTAGATTCGGTTCACCACAATTGCACTTTACCTTTTGGTTTAATGAATATATGGATGGTCGCTAACCTCCATTGGTCCTCTGACTGCATCACACTCGTATACCTAGGTGAATTTTGAAATGTAATGTCAAAGCACTGCTCCACCAGTTTCTATTTGCTTTGACAAGACTTTTACAATGTTGTCTTGCTTTCTGACTTGTACAACTGTTTGCTTGAATTTATCGGGTATGAATGGCTGAACTTGTGCATACTTATTTGGATTTTATTTCATAGCCAAATTCTTTTATTTTAATCTATTGTTGTTTTTGAAAGCTAAAATAATTGCTATTCTGATTGCAGGGTGCTTTTACTGGTGTTTGCTCAGCACATGTTCCTAGCTACAAAAAGAACATAGATAAATTCAAAGCAAAAGGTGTTGATTCTGTTATTTGCATCTGTTAGTCATGAACGGATGGGCAGAGAAACTTGGTGCAAAGGAAGCTGTGAGTTCTTTTTGATTGTAGTGCCGTCTTTTGAAAAATTGAGAACATTCGCAATTACAATAAATAAAATGACAACTAAACTTTTCTGACTGTTTAGTTACAAGGACTTCTTGACCAAACATATTTAATTAGAGTCATACTTATGTGTAAATATGTAAAGATCTTATTGTTAGAAAATAAGAATGCGGAAGCTAATATCAGAGTAAAGAATGAAACTTTGAGGAATGCAGGATTTTAACGTGGAACTCTACTCCCTAAGGAGCGGGATGAAACTACAGGAGAACATCTCAAAGGCTGATGCTTCTATTGCTTTTCTCATCAGATACAGGAAGGCTGGGGCTTCATATATAGCCTCCTCAGACCCTCCAAGTCCCACCACTGGTAGATGTGGGACTAAACTCTTGGATGTGGTGAATAGACCCTGGAGGGATTCATTTAGCCATCAATACATATGACTCATATACTCCAACACTCCCCCTCAAGCTGGAGCATGCAATGCTCAGCTTGGACAAATAGAAAGAAATCTCAAACCCACTCTACAAAACACTACAGACAATATCAACTCAACGCGCACAACTGTCGGCTGCTGTCGAGGACATTGCTTCTCATGCCGTTCAGGTGAGGAGGAATGAACGGGCTGGAGTGTGAGTCAAACTGAATCTCCTCGTTTGAGAGCATGTGCTCTATACTGCGCCTGTCAGAGTTACTGCTACTGAAGATGAGTCTCCACATGAAGAACTCTGGCATGCCACAACATATGGATAACTGCTCCATCTCTGAAAGGGTCGAACTGGAAAAGCAGTGGAGACATCCTCATCGGAGTTCACGATCATTGGAAATGGAGTCTGAAAAAGTCTCATCGTCGAAGAACTGGGTCTTTCCCATACTGGCTCAGAGAATGGGATCTCTACTCCGGAGTCCCTATGAAACCACATGAAAACCCTAGCCCACACGGCATAGGGAATGAGATCTCTACTCTGGAGTCCCTATGGAACACATTGTTGGAGTATTTAGTTGTGCACCACATGAGTTGTAGATGGGTAAATGGATACCTCAAGGATCCATTTACCCCATCCCAGTGTTTAGTCCCACATCTACCAGTGGTGGGACTTGGAGGCTCTGTGGAGGCTATATAAGGAGCCCCAAACCTCCTGTATCCAGTGAGAAAATCAACCCTTTGAGGTGTTCTCCCGTAGTTTCATCCCACTCCTTAGGGAGTAGGGTTCCGCGTTAAAATCTATTGATCTTCATGTTTATATTTCTGTTCTTATAATTTTCTTTCGCTTCCGCATTCCTATTTTCTAACACGGTATCAGAGCGGGTCGATTCTCGAGGATTTGTTCTTGAAAATTTATTATTCGAGATTCAATTTTCTGAAATTTATTTGTAATTTGTTCAAGAGTTCTAGGGTTCCACGGAACCCTAATCAAGTCGGTGTTGGGAGTTGTACCTTTGTTCCCAAGTAAATTATTTTTGGAGATATCATCACAGAAAATTCTAGGGTTCTATGAACCCTAATCCAGGCGGCACCATCTACAGATCTTTGCAATACATCTTGTTATTCTCTCAGGCCAAGCAGAAGGAGCCTCTGCTATCGGCTTTTTTCTCTAGGCAATCCTCTTCGGCAACCTCCAGGCACCAGCACGGTGCAACCCCACTTCAGGCAGTGCTCCATTCGCGTGACCTCCAGCTCCCAGGCATCTCCAGCCATGTCTGCTCCTTCTCGGAGCCAACAACTCCAGCGACAATGGCCGCATCTCCAACAAGGCTTACGCAAGCCCCATCTTCAACGCCTCCAGGCTGCAGGCGGCTGCGCATCCACTACGCACACCTCCTCTCTAAATCCCTGACTCCATGCGCGTTCTCCAGGCGGTGCCACCCTCTCCTCCAACCTCCAAGGGCGGCGCGAGGAGAGAGAATGGCCCCTAATCCACCCGCAGGCGGTGCGAGCTGCAGGCGATAGCCCTAGCCGATCGCGACCCGATATTCGCCTATAAGCAGTGGCGACGCAGGTGCCTCTCCTCTCCTGTGTCGCGCAGACGGAACCTCCAGATGGGTTCCGTTTCTTGCGACCCTTCCAGATCTCCAAGTGGTGGCGCCCACCCCTCTAGCTGTAGTTCCTGGCGGTGCGAGATGCCTTGCATACTCCATGTTCCAAGCGGCGCAGCTCTGGCTCCCCTCCATCTCTACCTCTCGTCTTCTCAAACCTCCTGACGGTGGTGTACGACGGTTCCCACTTGGGAACCCTAAACGGGGGGGGGGGGGCATGTTTTATTTTATTTAAAAAAAAACAAAAAGAGTAAAGGGCTCGATGGCCCCTCGCCCCTTAAAAAAATATTTTGTTTTGTAAGCACGTGGGTCGTGCTTTAAAAGGGGGGTACGGCTGCAGTTCTGCCCAAGTTGGGCAGATTGGTTAAAAAAGGGAAATGCAGAGAGGCCGAGAAAAAAGGGTAGGGGCTGAGAATTTTGTTAAAAAAATAGCAGAAGGGCCCGTTTAAGAAAAATATTTGGGGTCATTTGTTGGAAGTTCGACCAAGTGGGACGAATAGTAAAAATTATTTTTTTGAAAAAGACGTGTACAAAAGAAAAGCCGTACGCATATTTGTAAAAAAAGAAGTTCCAAAAAAATGTTTAAAAAAATGTATGATTTGCAAAGCCGTAAAAAAATGTAATACGGCTTATTTGGTTTTGATTTTCTCCCCAAATTTATTGTCTTCTCCCAACTTGGTCGACGATTGTTATTCCGACCAGTATGGGAGAAAGGAGAGTATTGTGTAGAGTCACAGGTCGGTTCCAGATTTAGTTTCAGATTTTTCAGACCATTCAGATTCCAGACTCTGCAGTTCAGACTCAATGGTTTCCGAGTCTTCAGTTTTCAGATGTGCACATGTATGCCATCTTTTGTCCTGGTCCCCATCATTCTTCTTGTTTTGTCGGCCAGAGCTTTCATGTGAGCCGTAGGGACTCCAGAATAGAGGATCATTCTCTATGTTGACAAGGGTTTTCATGTGGTATCATAGGAACTCCAGCGTAGAGTACCATTCTCTGAGCCAGATGGGAGACACCCAGTTCTCCGATGAGGAGACTTTCGGACTCCATTCTCCAGCGACCGTGGACTCCGACGAGGATTGCACTCCACGACCTTTCAATTTGGCTCTTTTTCAGAGATGGAGCAGTTGTTCACATATTGTGGCGGGCCAGAGTACTCCGACGAGGAGGCTCTATTTTAGTTGCAGTGACTCTGACAATCGCAATACAGAGCACATGCTCTCCGACGAGGAGATTCAGTTGACTCACACTCCAGCCTGTTCATCCTCCTCACATGCACAACATGAGAAGCAACGTCCTCGACATCAGCCGACAGTTGTGCGCGTTGAGTTGATATTGTCTGTAGTGTCATGTAGCGTGAGTTGAGTTTCTTTCTATTTGTCCAAGCCGAGCATTGCATGCTCCAGCTTGAGGGGGAGTGTTGGAGTATTTGGTTGTGTGCTACATGAGTTGTAGATGGGTAAATAGATACCTCCAGGATCCATTTACCCCATCCTAGTGTTTAGTCATCTATCAGTGGCGGAACTTGGAGGCACTGTGGAGGCTATATAAGGAGCCTCAGACCTCCTGTATCTATTGAAAAAATGCAATGCATATATCAACCCTTTGAGGCGTTCTCCCGTGGTTTTATCCTGCTCTTTAGGGAGTAGGGTTCCACGTTAAAATCTCTTGTTCTTCATGTTTATTTATGTTCTTATGATGCATTGTTTATCATTTTCGCTTCCAACAACAACAACAACAGAGCCTTTTCCCACAATTAAGTAGGGTCGGCTACATGGATTCTTCGCCCCCATTTAGATCTATCTTGGGTCAATCTCGGGCTTATATCCAAAAAACTAAGATCCCTTCGTATAGTCTCTTTCCTAAACATGGCGATGCAACGTGTCGCAAGTAGGGAACGAGATCTGTATGTTTGATCATTTTCGCTTCCGCATTCCTATTTTCTAACACACATGAAAACTCTGACCAAAACAAACGATGGGGACAACTGAAAATAATGATGGCAAACATGTGCACATCTGAAAAGGAGTCTCTCTCTGGAGAACTCGAAGAAATGGGTCACTCAAAGATGGAGTGCCTCGAACTTGGACTATGAACCAATCCGCAGAGTCTGAACATCTGCTTGGTTTGGAATTTGTCGTCTGAATCTGGGACAAACCTGTAACTCGACACAATACTCCCTCGTTCTCCCAGACTGGTTGGAAAATAATGACGTCGATCAAGTTGGGAGAAGACAATATAACGGGAAGAACAAAAACCAATATGTCAATCACATGTTTCAGAAAATCCTAGAAACAAGAACTTGAATGATCTTGAGCAATGAACATGAATATGCTTGCAAATCTTCAAGAACAATATCAGGGACTGATACACGATCTTCAGATCTTCAGAATATAATAATATTCAAAATACCAAAATCAAATCTCGAACAAATGATGTAATATAAGTCATCGAGAACCGAACCCGCTCTGATACCATGTTAGAAAATAAGAATGCAGAAGTTAATATCAGAGAAAAGAATAAAACTTTGAGGAACGCGTGATTTTAACGTGGAACCCTACTTTCTAAGGAGCGGGATGAAAACACAGGAGAACGCCTCAAAGGACTGATGCTTCTATTGCTTTTCTCATCTGATAAAGGAGGGCTGGGGCTTCTTATATAGCCTCCTCGGACCTTCCAAGTCCCACCACTGGTAGATGTGGGACCAAACTCCTGGTGTGGTAAATGGACCCTGGAGTGTGGTAAATGGACACTGGAGTGATCCATTTACCCATCAATACATATGACGCATATACTCCAACACTTATAAATCTTAACGATCTTCTGACATCTCTTTTTTTAATCTTCCCTCCTGCTACAAGGCTGGTAAAAAAAATCAAATCTGCGCATCATCGTTTTTAGTTTTTTAAACTTTCTTAAGTGAATTTTTTAATCTATTTGCATGTAGCGGCTTGTAGGCTTCTTTATCGGACACCGAAATTGAACTTGAATATTATGTTTAAGGATGTACTCTGTATGGTGGAATGCTATTGATTAGATGGTCGATGTCCCTCTTATATTCGCCATCAATGTCTAGATGAGCAATTTGCATGCCTGATAATTCTTAATGGGTTCAGTTCAAATTGATCAAGCCCCACTAATCATTCCAGATTAATTCAGGTTAACCTGTCAGAAAACCTACGGCCCTATGTTAAGTAATAATAATTCCTTTTCTTTTTTCAGTTTAGGGGTTTGAACTTTTTTACAAGGACCTTTTTTTAGTACATGGCTAACAGATAATTCCCTAAAAGTTATTACTGTATGTGATTATGATGGGCTAAATGGCTTATGCATGGATCTGGTAACCACTTAATTAGCGAGATTGTTGGCTTTCAGCTACTGTGAAGTGAGTGGCCTAGCTTCGGATTTGACCTATGTTTCTGTCTGGGAATGCTAATGTATCTGTTAATGCAACCTGCTGCACAGTCCTCTGATCATCGAAATTCTCACCTCTAATTCCATATGCGAGCATTTGCCCTACATGAGGCCTTCGAAGAACACAGAGGGTAGTTTATCTTTCTCAAATAAAGGAGAACAGGGGGCAGTTTATTTAAACCTTAAAGGATTAAACAATTCATTGTCTGTCTTAAAAAACTATTTGCTGTTATTTAGTTAAAATTCATGCAGTTAAATGGGCCTTCTGCTTCACTAACTGTCATAGATACACTAAGATAATTGTTTCTTAATGAAGTGTCTGAATGGTTGATGTTACATTTCCTGTTCATAGATTGAATTATATGGAGATTTTGACGGGAGCTTCGATAAGAGCTTGGACTTGGGTTTAGATATCTCTCTGCTTCTTTAATAGGTTATTGTTCCTAGGTTTATGGATGTCTTGTTTAGAAGGACTGGTTTTGCAATTCACAATTCAAAAAGGACTAGCGGCGCAGCTTGTTGCCGGCTTGTCTCCTATTTCGGTGTTATGATATATTCAAGTCTATAAGGACCTAAATGTAATTACCTATAACCCAACCTGCAATTTATAAGAAATCCCCGCGGCAGGTGGCGATGCTTCTATGATATTTGAAAAAAAATGCAAAACTAAATTTGATCTTTCATTCGATAGCTGTTTCGAACTTTCATGCCAATAGCACAATCCACCTTTGGGCTGGGATTTGCTTGGTTCCTGTCTTACATTGTATGGCATCTTTTATTATATAATCCGCATCCAGTAAAATAATTTCTGTAAGGAGTCCATAGGCATGCTGAAGTAAAAGCACCTGTTGAACTGCATATAAATATGACCACTATTTTCGCTGTTACTGTATAGACTGATTTGTATAATTTATGTTCTGTTTTTTGAACCCATATAGTGCTACTCGAAGAGTTTGACGAGCATTTCACTGCTATCTATTGTAATGCTGAGTATATTGTCATGCAGGTGGTCTGCTTATGTCATAGATGCTAAAGCTAAGATACTTAACGTAGAGAAAGTCCCATCAGAGTTCAAGGTTTCTGATGGCAAGGTCATCCGAGAGCAGATCTGAAATCTGAAGAAACTCAATCTAGATCTTATCATCTTTTGTTGGCTATTTGCTCTGTCTTGAAAGATTTATGTAATAAGTTACTTTCTGATTCGATCTGCGGACTGAAGTTTGCATCTCAAAATTTTACATGAATTGTCATCTTAACAGCTCAGATGAAGTAATCTACATTTACATTTTTCTTCTTCTTGGAAGACGTGTGCTAATGTCCTGTCGTCTTATGCTTTGAATATTTCTTTCAACATATTGTATTGCGTTTACCAGTTCTGTTAAATTGGTCGTCGTTAGGGTATGGGTGCCTATCGACCTAACGAGTCAAGCTCACCTTGGCTCAAGCTTGAACTGATTTGGAAGTTTGTTGACAAGCCTACACAAAATTGATTTACTTAAACGGACAGGTCTAAAGATGGAATCCTAAGGTAATAAATTAAAACTGATTTCATGAATCCTTCCATATAAGAATTTTGATTTTGTATTTGAAAGGATATTATCCAGTTTAAGAAATTAGAAAAATTATTATTATATTTTCACACTAGTTTCAACAATGCAGTATTTGGATATGAATTTATCTCGTTTTTTTAAAGGAAATATAACAATTAGTTGTATGTTTATATAGTTCATAGACATTGAAGATATCCAATATATGCATCAAATACATATAAATTTACATAAGTTCTTGTTATGGCTATCGAATCGAGTAAACACAAAAGCAGTCTTCAGTTTGAGCATGGCTTGATCTCTTCCAGTATAAAATACATCGCATTCAAAGACGAGGAGAAACACGACCACATCAAGGACAAGTGGAAGCAAGCCTGTGAGTGTCGGGGGTAGAAAAGTGACCTTACAAGAATTGGAAACATGATTTAGCAAAAGAAACCTAAATGTATTTCAAAGGAGATCTTTAATGCAAGCTCCCCATAATTAGCTGGCATCCAAGTGAAGAAGGTACAAGAAAATATCCTTCAAATGATTGGGAGAAAGATGCAACTGCGAAGCAGATACATGGTTAAGAGGCAATATATGCACAAGGGTTGTCTATGTCAAGGATGTGATGGGAGCATCAAAAAGAAAATACTGGATGATCGGAGGGGAAGAGGCGGTCATTCACTGGAGGCCTGTAGGAAAAGGGAACTGGAGTTGATCTTCCAAACTCTTTATAGCAAGGTTGGATCATTGTTCATCTTCAACGTATCAATATTAGATCTATGCATGCACATACACCCATGATGGCATTGAATTTACTACAGGCCTATTTGTACTATCTGAACACTTCCATGATCCTGGCGGTGATCAAACGGATAAATCAAGGAAGTCAGGAGAAATTAACTTGAAAATTAGCATATAGATTAACAGAAAAAGAGACTTACCTTCTTCACTAAAGATCCGATTAGACTGATTTATCATATTCCGACAGTAGTCACTTTACTATCGGAATTTACCAGACAAATAGCACCAAGGCCTTTCGGACTCTGAGTAGTCGACCATGTGCAAGAATCTTCATTGATCATTAATGTAGTTAGAATGATTACCTGACCACAATGTAAAACGTCCTGATCAATCAGCATGCAGGTTTCTAGTTTACCAAATATTAGATACACGAAACACAATTCATAGACCAGTATTACACTATGCAGACCAAACTAGACCATAGTTTTGCGTTATGCCTGCAATACATTTTCTTTCAGCTTCTCTGTTGAAGTAGTGCATAGTCTGTCAACACCGCTAATTCTTGCACAGGTAAAATAGATGAATCCAATCTGTGACGCTTTCTTGAATCGGCTAAAATATCGACAATGGAGATATCTGAAAATGCATCTGTTTCTCCTCAGCAAACATCATCTGCCAACCAAGATCCTGTAGCACATTATACAATCTCCTCTTTGAAATCCTTATCTTGGCATTAAGCATCATGAAAATCTGGCTTGAAGAGATCAAACGATGTCTTCTGCCCCTTTTGGCATCTAGTTGTACAGTTTTTGCTCCTTAACGAGGCATGATACACCATTTTAAAACCTTCACTGTGGAAGGAATACTTGGACTTCCTCACATTCAAACAGCAGCTCATTTTCGTATCTCTGAAGCACAAAGCGTTCCTCTTCAGTAATGAATGTTGTGACCACGTAATTTTCATCAGAGAATGGCTTCCTGCAGGTCCTGCCAGCACGATGGAGGTAGTCAACAGCTGTCCTCGGGATATCGAAGTTGTATATATGAGATGTCTCAGGAAGATCGACTCCCCGTCCTACCAGATCTGTAGCTACCAGAAGACAGCAGCCCTGTCTAGCTTCCTACAAACATACGCACACAATCAAAGGTCTCAGGTGTGCATCAGAAACTCTCAAATTGCCTACTGAACAAAACTTACAGAGAGCGAAGTTGCTCGGACATTGAAATTCATGTCTTCCTCCAGTGAACGTATATCTAAGCCTTCTTTATAAGAAGACCTTAAGAATTCAATGACAAGCGTAGTTGAAGGGGTCACTCCAGCTTTTTTAGATCTCTCAGACTACAGCAATGCATAATCAAATTCCATAAGAAACAATGGATAATCAAATTCCATAAGAAAGAAGACGGCTTCTTAGAGCGATCTTAAAGCATCATTTCTCGAAAGAGCTACATGAAGGACTTAGTAAACGGTATGTACTGCACAGAATGAGGACACAGCTAAAAGGACATTAAATATGTCGGTCACCGAAATGAATGAAAGCATCCGTCTGCACCATTAGGGGAACCGATGGGCATGAAAACCACTAACACTGTTAGACAAATTGAAAATAAAGCTTTAGAAAGAGATGTAGAACTGCTGGTCTGACACCTCAAAAACATAATATACAGATTATCAGTGTGCGTACAATTAACTGCCAAGATAGAGTTCGAGAAGCTCATCGTGTATATGGATGGTTATGAAGAACAGAAATTTTATCATATGTCCTACGTCATGTCATCTTCCTAAACATGGGCTAATTTAATTGGGTGATAACCACTTCAGAGGGCTAAACTAGTTTGTCAAGAAGGTTACCTCACTCCCCAAAGAGGAGAAATACCCCTCATTTCCAGACCTGTAGAAGGTGCTTCAATGGATTTCACCCCAATACCTCATGGGTTCCTATTTTCAATTTCCCACTTTGCTCCCATTGGGAAACGATTATCCCATCCATCTCATCCTTCCCTCTTCTCTGGGGATTCTATTTAGATTTATTGGATACTATGAACATTCCAACATGCTCTTTCATGCAACTTTCCTTAAAATCAAAAAGAGAAGAGCACGGGATAGAGGAATTAGATCCTCCAATTGTCCTACAAGACAATGAAGAAACATGACAAACATTAATGGATGATTAAACATCCAAACTTAGAGAATTAAGTCATGAAAAATGGCCTTTGGATGAAACGGGTGGATCCACACGACCTACAAGTATAATTGAAAACAAGAAGCCCAAAATACAACATGCATAGATGGAAGATTATTGATTCTATGTGTTGAAATCTGAGAAGCGGAAGCAAAATCGATAAAACAAAAAATATAAACACGAAGAAAACAAAGATTTACGTGGAACCCTACTCCCTGAGGAGCATGATGAAACCACGGGAGAAGCCCTCAAAGGGGCATATATTCTATTGAATTTCTCAATGAGTACATGGGGTGGGGATCTCCTTATATAGCCTCTTAGACAATCCAGAGTCCCACCACTCATCCATGTGGGACTAAACATGAATGGGGTAATCGGATCTTGGTGAGATCCATTACCCACCTATTACATTCTCTAACACTCCCCCTCAAGCTGGAGCTGAGAAAGTTGCAGCTTGCAACAAAAAAGAAAGTATACAACACATCTTCACACGATACATCACAAGAACACATCCGCTATTGGTAGAAGACCTCGCATGAGGACGGATCTGCGACTTTCAGGTCATCGGAACGTATCTCTGCCATGCTTGTAGAGCCGTTGCGATATCAGGTCACAAGAACGTATATTTGTCGTGCCTGCAGGTCACCGGAACATATCTCTGTCGTTCCTGGTGAAGAATCGTTGCAGAAAAAGTACAACGCGGGGAACTGATGGGCTCGTAAAAGAAGTATACGCCCTGATGAAGAATTTGATGCTCGGTGAAGATGGATGATCTGTACAAATATGGAGTGCCAGTCTGTCAGTCGTGGATGTGCAGATGTCCTGAAGAATTTAGCTCCAACTCCCCACTTCTCCCATACTTGACAGAATAAGAGCATTGATCAAGTTGGGAGAAACCAAAACATGCATTTTTTTTTCATCATTTCATTTTTTCCTTCAATTTTTCTTTTTTTCTCTCTTTTAAGCCGTTCAACTTTTTTTACGGCTTTTCCTCTTCTCTTTTTTTGCAATTTTTTAGACTTGCGTATTGTTTTTTTTTCAATGTACGCAACCTCTTTTTTTTTTCTCTTTTTCCTTTTTTTTTGAACAAAATAACTCGGCCCAATTGGGCTTTTTCTCTCTCCTCCCTCTTTTTTTAAACATGCACAGTCCAATTAGGCTTGAAAACTGCGCTACTTCCTCTCTTTTTTTAATAGCCATAGCCCTACTTGGGCCTGGAATATCAAGCATCCCCCTCCGTTTTTTTAACACACTACTGTGAGACCTTTTTTTTTCTTATTTAGGGCTCCCAATTGGGAACCCTTTTTTTTTCGACGCCTGTCGCCCCGATGGGGTCTCTCTTGCCTTTGTCGCCTATGGAGCACTAAGGAGAGGAGTTGCTGGAGGGAGGAGCCCTTGCGTAGATGGCGGTGCGCAACATAAGGGTGACATGCGGTGGGCGGCTCCGCCTATTTGGAGCCACGAAACAACGAGAGCGTCTAGAACTGGGGTACGCACATGGAGGCTGCGCGCCTGGAGGGTTTGAAGGGGCAAGGGCCCGCTGCCTGGGCCGCCGAGCTCGACGTGATGTCACTTGGGGAATCATGCAGAGATCTGCTAGAGAGAGGCGATGCTGTCGCTGAGGGGATGTGCCGTCGCCGAGAGCCGTCAGAAAGGGAGGGTCAGATCTGATTTTCTTCGAGCTCTTCCTGGCGAGGATGAAGAGATGGTGCGCCGCCTGCTGGAGGACCGCTCGCTACTTGCCGCCTGACGCGAGGTCTTCGCCTGGAGGGGTTCCGCGCAAGGAGTCGTTGAGATGTGCCACCCACTTCTTTTTTTCTCTGTTGCACGATGGGTATCGAGTAGATGGGGCTCTTGAGATGCTCTGCCGCCTTCTGAAATGTGGGAAGTCATGCGACTTCCACTTGGAGGTCTGCTATTGCTAGACTCTTGCGAGCCTCCTGTTGATCTCGAACCACTGAGACCCCTTTCGCCAGTCATTAATTTTGAGCATCGTATTGCTTGCACGTGTATGGAATCGCCAGTTCGCCACCATTGCCTGAGCACTGAGATGTTGTGCCGCATGAAGATCAATGCCAAAATAAGGTTTCCAACAAAACCCTTCAAGAACAACTAGGGTTTCAGAAAACCCTAGGATGCCTGAACAGGAGAATAACATCGACAAGATCTTGGACATAAAAATTCAGAACAAATCTTCACAAATCAATCAAGGACAGAACTTGTTCTGATAATCGAATCTCGAATAAATAAAGAACACCAAAAAAATCCTCGAGAATCGAACCCGCTCTGATACCATGTTGAAATCTGAGAAGCAGAAGCAAATTCGATAAAATAAGAAATATAGACATGAAGAACACAAAGATTTACGTGGAACCCTACTCCCTAAGGAGCGAAATGAAACCTCGGGAGAAGCCCTCAAAGGGGTAGATATTCTATTGAATTTCTCAATGAGTACAGGGGGTGAAGGGCTCCTTATATAGCCTCTCAGACAGTCTGGAGTCCCACCGCTCATCCATGTGGGACTAAACATGACGCCTATTACATTCTCTAACACTATGCATGTAAGATATCACTTTATATTATAGAAAATGATAGAGTGGGATTGTACAGATCCAATATCATTGAACAAAACTATAGCTTCGAAGGAGTCTGAATCATGAACGCCCATTATGAAGGATTAAGGTTGTAGAAGTCGGTAGTCGCTACTCGGTTGTCCAGTCACTGCCTAAGGATTAATCGGCAGTTGGACGACTAATCAAATTTAGTCGGGCTTTAATCGATTTAGACTTTTTTAATACTTTAAAATATATAATTAATATTTTATACATATATTCTTATATATTTACATAGATTCATACATGTTCTATACTATCATAATGAAATAAAATAAATAATTGAATTTAAATAAAACAGTAAGCATCTTACATTAAGTTGCTTTTAAAAAAAGCAAAAAATAAAAAAATATTGTAACTTCATGCAAAAAAATCGGCTGACTAGTCGACCGACTAACTAAGCTGAGTAGTCTATTGACCGATTGGTCAATAATTAGTTCACCACCCAGCCGACTCGAGTAGTTGGCCTAGTCGATCGATTTTTACAACTATGTAAAAGATGAGTTGGACTCAATTAAATGAATAGATGTACGAGAGCTATGTGATTTATGGAATCAAGCTTGTAAAAGTTGATCGGCTAGGTGTACAATTCGACCCGACTAGTCGAATCGGGAGGGTCCCGAAACAACTAGGACCTGTTAGAAAATCGAAAGCGGAAGCATAAACATGGAAAAGATAAATAACATAAAGAATAACACAGCGGGATTTTACGTGGAACCCTACTCCATGAGGAGCGGGATGAAACCACGAGAGAAGCCCTCAAAGGGGCATGCTATGCATTGCTTTTTCTCATCTGATACAGGAGGCCTGGGGCTCCTTATATAGCCTCCACAGGGCCTCCAAGTCCCACCACTGGACAATGTGGGACTAAACCACTGGATGGGGTAAATGGATCCTGGAAGTATCCATTTACCCATCTACAACTCAATAGGCGCACTACTAAATACTCCAACACTCCCCCTCAAGCTGGAGCATGCAATGCTCAGCTTGGACAAACAAACAGAAAGAAACTCAACTCAATGCTACAGGACACTACGGACAATATCAACCCAACGCACATATGCTGTAGTCGAGGACGTTGCTTCTCATGCCGTGCAGGTGAGGAGGACGAACGGGCTGGAGTGTGAGTCAAATGAAGACTCGAAATCTGACTGTCGAGTCTGAACTTGCGCCTGAAGTCTCCTCGTCGGAGAACTGGGTCTCTCCCATCTGGCTCAGAGAATGGTGCACTGCTCTGGTGTACCTATGATACCACATGAAAACCCTTGCCCTCAAGGGAATGGTCCTCTGCTCTAGAGTCCCTATGGCTCACATGAAAACTCTGGCCTGACAACAAGAAGAATGATGGGGACCGCGAAACAAATGATGGCAACTTATGCTCATCTGACAATGACCGCACACTCGTGCGTGTCTGAAACTGGACTCGGAACCTTCTGACGTCGAGTCTGAACAATTGTAGAGTCTGATCATCTGGCTGGTTTGGAGACTGACATCTGAAATCTGGATCTGGAATACAAGACCTGTGACTCTACATATATACTCCCCCTTTCTCCCATACTTGTCGGAAAACATGGATGTCGACCAAGTTGGGAGAAGACAACAATGATGAGGATAAAAACAAACACTTAGCCGATTACAACTTTGTCGGCTTTCCAAAACATTCATCATTTTTTCCTTTCATTTAATTTTTTTTATAAGCCGTTTGATTTTTTTTATCGGCTTTTGCAATTTTTTTTGAAATTGCGTACGACTTTTCTTTGTACGCGGCTTTTTTTTCTTTCCTTTTTTTTAACAACGTACGGCTTTTTCTTTTCGTGTACGCGCCTCTTCTTCTTCTTTTTTTAACAAATCCTTTTTTTTAACAAAAAACTCATAGCCCAACAAGGCTTTCTTTCTCTCTCCCCCTCTTTACTTTTCTCCCTCTTTTTAATACAGCTCACATGGGCCCAACCAGCTGTAACCACTTACAGTGCTTTAATAAGCGGCGGTCCCCCTTGGGTTGTAACACCTTTTAAAAAAAAATTGCCTTTTTTTTTCCAAATGACGGGGCTTGCTTTGGCTCTATTAGGGTTCCCATATGGGGAACCCCTTCCCTGTAACGAGAGATGCCCCGATGGGGGTCATCCCATGCCGCCGCCAAAAACCTGGAGATGCGGCTTGAGATGGAGTTTGCGCACGAGAGGCTGGAGGCGCCGCCTTGCCCTGGGAAGTGTGCGAGAGGTTCTGCAATTGGAGGGGGCGCGAGTATGGGGTCGAAGGAGTTGCTGGGAGATCTTGCCGTGAGAGGAGAACGAGGGGAGCGCCCCTTTTGGGCTCTTCTGTGCGCCGCCTCGTGCTGGGGCTGAAGGGAGATGGGAGGCGTGCTGGGCGCGGGGGCTCGGCGCGATGGGTTTCGCGCGGTCGGACTGGATCTCGCCGAGGGAGAGGAGCGCGGCTGGGACTCGCGGCACCATCGCCATGATTAGGGTGCGCCGCCTGCGCCTGAAGATCGAGACTGCTGTAGAGGAGGGGACGCCTCTACGGCTAGGGAGATGCGGCTCCGCGGGGGAAGATGGCGGCAGGAGGGTGGCGCTTGAGTGGGCCACGAAACACCTTGGCATCCTGGACTGCAAGGGCGAGTGCGGCTGGAGAGATCATATTGAATATTAGGGTTCCAATAGGAACCCTAGAACTGATTCCACCAATAGAAATTCAAGAACTCTCGAAGAATCTCAAAGAAATTACAGTAATCGAAATCTCGGATAAAATATAGAACATAATGAAAATCTCCAAGAATCGACCCACTCTGATACCATGTTAGAAAATCAGAAGCGGAAGCATAAACATGGAAAAGATAAATAACATAAAGAATAACACAGCGAGATTTTACGTGGAACCCTACTCCGTGAGGAGCGGGATGAAACCACGGGAGAAGCCCTCAAAGGGGCATGCTATGCATTGCTTTTTCTCATTTGATACAGGAGGCCTGGGGCTCCTTATATAGCCTCCACAGGGCCTCCAAGTCCCACCACTGGACGATGTGGGACTAAACCACTGGATGGGGTAAATGGATCCTGGAAGTATCCATTTACCCATCTACAACTCAATAGGCGCACTACTAAATACTCCAACAAGGACCAAGATTAGTCAGTTAATCGGATCGACTAATCAAATGACTTATTTTCACAATTATTTATGGATTTTCCTCATTTTTTAGAAGTAAACTTTAAGATGCTTAATGTTTGAAATGGAAAGCTTCTTTTGTTTCATGATGATAGTATTAAATCTTTGTAAATATATAAGAATATGTTAGTTCATGCAAAAATGGGGAGATTGTTAGTGCATGAGCGTGTGTATTTAGACGATAACAAAACATGTGTGCAAAGCTTGTAGCTAGGTCAAGAGCAGGAAAGCTACTGGATCGGGAAGAAGCTCAAGCTTGGGGAGTTCAAGCTTGAGTGAAGAAGCTAAGAAGCTCAAATGAGTTCAAGGTAAAAGAACTCTAGCTCAAGCTCGAGCTCAAGGATCTCAAGCTGAAGGAGACGAAGCATTTTCTTTTATTAAGTTCTGCATTTTTTAATTGTCTTAGAATGTAAAAGATCTCAAACATCATGCTTCTTACATTTCAATATCATTGACTTTGACTTTCAAGTCAAATGATCAAGCTGGTCGATCAACCACTATAAACCAATCGATCACACCTAATGGATCAACCTTGTTTCCTGCTAAATCAATATTTGGATTATAAATTTTTTGATTGATCAATTTTGATCTCTGATCAATCATCTTTTGATTTTGATCGATCATCTAAATCCACATGATCCATCACTTGATCTTGATCGATCACACTTTGTATCTTGATCGATCATGTTCCATTTCAGGAAGATTTTAGAAGGCAATTTCATTCCTGATTTGTTCACAATGGCTAGTTTTTCAAAGCTAATGGCTATGTGGACTCTATACCTATAAATAGAACCCCATACCTTACTTGTTCAACACACAGCAAGAGAAACAAGTTCTCTTCTCTCTGCTATATTTTGAGAGAAAGATTCAAGATCTATTTTCTTTTTCGTTCTTCATGTCTACAACTCTAGTATTCTGCGATAAATTCTTACGAGCACATACCTCGTACAGTAAGATCGTTTTAAGTTTGTTTACATGTATACAGTTGAGTTATTCGCGTAATCAACTCAGGTTGTTATACAATTGGATTGCTTGCGTAAGCAACTCGGTACTTTAACGGTCGGGTCAGGTTGAAAGCTCGAGTCTGGAGACTCTATTCGTGGTTTCTTCCACGTGAAATACTTGCACACTTGTGATTGATTGCTTATCTTGTGATGAAAAGTGCTACGTGACGTTGTGATTGTTTAAATTTATTATTTGCATCGATCCATGCCATAACAGTTGGATCCACCCACCAAGGTCTTAAATGTCGGATTTCGATTCCGTTTCGGTAAAGCTTGAAAAGAGAAATTCGGTGGAATTTTGGTGAAATGGTCGGAAATTGGAGAAATTACTTGAAAACTCATTTTTTTCTAAAATTAAGATTCTAATATTCTTTAACTTAATACATGAGATAGAAATACACAATTTTTTGCTAATAGTAAGATATTGACATGATATGTTAATTAAATTTTCATCCAATCGCTCCAATAGTAAATAAGCAATATACTACTCAAAATCAAAATCAGATTCGAAATCGAATTTAGAAGCCATTAGTTTCAACCCTTGAATATGAAGAGAATGGTGACACGTTCAATAATAACAGAGAAAAACATAGACCACCAAAGAGTAATAGCAAAATGATATCTTATGCGAGAATTAAAGTTTGAAATGATAGCTTATAACTTGTATCTAACCAAAATACATTCAACATAGAAAAATATTTACTTTTAAAAATAAAATAAGGCACAAATATACACTCACAAATACAAATCTTTATAACATGTACGCCTAATAGATGCATTGTATAGCTTGTGATCATAAAATATATGGTATACAAGACACAAACAAATCAACTAGCACCAAGAAATTGCATAGCATTCACAAGCATAATCTATATCCAACCTGATAGTAGGCAAATACTTACAATCACAAGATTTTAAAGGTTGCTAACAACCTATCCCTCACACAATTGTACGTACTCCTTGCAGTAGAGAGAAACCGTAAGAAAGCAAAGCCTTAAATTTTGGATTTCGATTTCATTTCGTCATCTCCGGAAAGAGAAATTTCAGAGAATTTTGGTGAAATCGTTGGAAATCTTAAAAATGTCTCGATACTGGACTTTTTTTTCCTAGAAACTAAGGTTTTTAGTATTCATAAGTCAATAAATAAAATAGAAATGCACACTTATTTGTCAAAAAGAATTGTAAAAATAAGTTTTGAAGTAATATTATTGTCATAATCATCACAAATGTTGATAGGTAGAGCAACGTGTTGCCTAGAGTCAGAAATGTATGCTAAATTGGAAGCAAAAGCCATGATAATAACCTTGTCAATAAGAATGAGATGACACCTATAATAACTACTAATCAAAACATATATATATATATTTTTTTGAAAGCTATATATATATTAAAATAAAGAAATAACAAAAAATAAAGCTCTTCAGTAAAAACTCGTGTTTAACTTTTAAATCTTTTGGCTAACTGATTTGGATTAGATTTAGATTTAAAATTTAGAAACTAGCTAAATAAAGTTCCTCAAATAACATAAAACACTCTAACAACTCAACAGATTGACGAATAAATAAGTGAAAATTCATTAATATGCAAATTTCAATGAAAGCTGAAGTTTATTTTATATTCTTGTATCATTTATCTATTTCTCTTTTCAATTGTCTACCGTATGTAATTTGCCCATAGGCCTCTCCCTATATAAGAGAGTCTAGGGCTCAAGGAATAAACATAACTCTTATTTTTTCCAACATGATATCAGAGCGGCGGTCCTAGACCGGAGCTCTCGTACCGAACCCTAGCCCTAATCCTTCCACCTTCAAGCCGCCGTTCAGCTCCCCCTCTCTCCCGTGCACTGCCCCGGTCTCCTGCGCATCACCCTGGTCTCTCGCTCACCGTTCAGCCTTCCGCCGCCCTGGTCTCCTACGCACAGGTCGGCCCCTAGCGCGTTGCTACGCTACACCTTCCGTGCCCTAGGGCCCTCTCCAGTGCGCCTCTCCTAGGCCCGTGTGCCGCTGCCGTCCCTAGGGCTCCACTGCCCCTAGGGTTAGGCCGTGTCTTCTCTAAGGGGCCCGTCGCTTCAAGGTTGATGGACTTGGTTGTGTAAAGTCTACACATGCAACCAAACCTTGTCATGTCAGTATAGACCAAAGTTTATCTTGTCTACAACCCTAGTTGTCTCCAGTCACCATGTCAGAAAGCAAGGTAGAGATCCCCACCACAGGCGCCTTCAGAGGTCCTGCACCTATTGTGAAGATGGATGGGTCCAACTACGAGTTATGGGCCATGCAGTTCATGAGCCTAATAAAATCGATGGGTAAGAAACATATTCTTACCGAGGACGAGCCAACGGAGAAGACAGGGTTGTATGCCTCATGGGAGGCTGATGATGCATATGCTCATGCCTGGTTGTCTGGTACTTTGATTCCAGACATTGCTAATGATGTTCCGCACCAACTTACTGCCAAAACCGAGTGGAATATCCTTGCTGCCACGTATTCCCAAGCCAAGAATGAGACAAAAATCCTACATCTCCAGCATGACATCTTCATGATCAAGCAAAATGGCTGACCCCTGCATGCTCACTACACTGCAATGCAGGGAATGTTTGAGAGGCTTCATAGTTTCATGCCTCACAGCTACTCCAAAGCAGTTGAAGACATATGGGAATGCTACAATGGTGGGAGTCTTTCTAGCCTCTCTTGACTCACAGTATGAGGTTGCTTCTTCTCAGATTCTGGCAGATGCTACCATTCCTCCCATGGAGGAGGTTTTTCGGAGATTGAGCCGAATCAACATCTCAAGCCCTACTACTGTGCCAAATTCTTCTGCTATGGCAGCCTCTCGCGGAAGAGGCAACCCATCTCATTTTCGTGGACAAGGACCATGTGGTAGGGTTGGCCGTGTTCGTGGATCACAACGCACTTACTGTTATCGGACTGGTTATACAGAAGATACATGCTACTCCAAGCATGGTTTCCCAGCATCTGCCCGTGCAACTGAACATATTCAACATCATGGTGCTACACCCGCGTCAGATCCACGATATGATGAACTTGAGTCTAGACTGCGTGATATCATGCCTCCAGCCAGTACTCCTCCACCTGTTTCAGAGAGCGGCTTGGATGTTGCTGCTACTGCAGAAGCTAGTTCCTCAAGTAGTGCTCATACTTCTGCTTTCTACCAGGGTTCAGGTACCTCAGAATGGATTGTAGATTCAGGTGCCACACATCATTTGTGTGGAGACAGACATCAGCTCACATCCTACAAGCAAGTTTCCGCAGGAAGGACAGTGGTCATAGCAGATGGGACCCATTCTCCCATCACGGGACAAGGACAGATTGCCTTAACACCCTCCATACAGTTGCATAATGTGCTTCATGCTCCTAATTTCTCAATGAGTTTACTGTCAATTAGTCATATTACTAAGGATTTACATTGTCGAGCGATATTTGACCCATCATCTCTTGTGTTTCAAGACATAATCACGGGCAACGTGATTAGACATGGCCGTGAGCAAGGCGGGTTGTATCGACTGGTCCATACACCTTATGATGGAGCATCATCTCATTCCACTGGACATGTCTCTCCTTATCAATGGCATCTGCGCTTCGATCATCTTCCGTTTCAGAAACTGCGTCAAGTCCTTCCTAAAATTTCACCCCGCTCGTCGTTCAATTGTGAAGCTTGTCAGTTAGGGAAGCATCATCAGTTCGTCTTCGGTAGTCGTCAGAGTCGGAGCAATAGCATTCCATTTGAGTTTTTTCATATTGATATTTGAAGTCCAAGTCGTGTTCTTGATCACCATGGACACAAGTTTTATTTAGTTGCTGTGGATGATTTTAGTTGTTTGTCTTGGGTCTTCCTGTTAAAGAATAAATCAGAAGCGGGCAACACTATTATGAATTTTATTAAAGAAGTCCAGAATATTTTTTCTGTTTCTGTCTAAATTGTACGAACTGATAATGCCCTTGAATTCTGTACTCATACATTATCTCAATTTCTTTCATCCCATGGCATTCGTCATCAAACGTCTTTTGCTTACACGTCCCAACAGAATGGTGTCGCGGAGAGAAAACAATGCCACCTTCTTGATGTCGCTCGTACACTTCTTATCCAAAGTTGTGCTTCGCACTCGTTCTGGGGCGATGCGGTTCTCACTGCATGTTACCTTATTAATCACATGCCCTCGTCTGTGTTGGGGGAGAAGATACCTTTCTCCCTTATCTTTCCTGACAAGGAGTTGTTCTCCCTTACTCCTTGTGTCTTTGGGTCCGTTGCATTCGTTCACCAATTGTCTCCAGGGATTGACAAGCTCTCTCCTAGGGTTCTCAAATGCATTTTTGTCTGGTATTCTGTGACTCAAAGGGGTATCGTTGCTATGATTCGTTACGTCAAAGATATTATGTTAGTGCAGATTTCACATTTTTCGAGTCGGTCTTGTTTTTCTCTTCTACATGTGACAGGTTGGTGCCATCAAACACAACTGATGAGATCTATATTCCTCCTCCACCCATGTATGCACCACAACAAGCTCCTACACCTCCACCACCATCCTCACCATAGCCACCACCTCCACCACCTTCCATGTCTTTGGTTCCTCCTCTACCACACCACTATAGTCGACGACCAGACCCTGCTCATGATCATGGTCAATCATCAAGCATGCCTCAGGTTTGTTTTGATAACATTAATTCTAATGATGGGACTGATGGCATTTCTCAGCAGGAGCAGGCAAGAGATGACACAGATGGTGGTACAGCTGATGCAGAATTTGATTTGCCTATTGCGGTGAGAAAGCAGAAGAGGTCATGTGCTTCATATCCGATTGCCTCTTATGTTACCTTTGAGCGTCTGACAGGAGACTTCAGGAGGTTTGTAGTTTCTTTATCCGCTGTGAACATTCCACGGACTCACCAGGAGGCATTAGCTGATAGTAGATGGCGTCTGGCTATGGAGGAAGAGATGGCCGCCCTTCAGTCGAGAGGTACTTGGAGCCTTGTTCCAGCTCTTACTGGGGCATCTATTGTGAGTTGCAAGTGGGTTTTTACGCTGAAACAAAATGCAGATGGTAATATTGATAGGTACAAGGCTCGACTGGTTGCTCGGGGCTTTACTCCGACGTATGGGGTTTAGATTATCTTGACACATTTTCTCTTGTTGCTCGTCATTCTACCTTACAGATTCTCTTATCTGTTGTCGTGATTCGAGATTGGCCCCTGTTTCAATTGGATGTCAAAAATGCCTTTTTATATGATGATCTTCAGAAGGAAGTTTACATGTAGCAACCACCTGGGTTTACTGCTGAGGGGGAGTATGTACAGGTATGCAGAGTTGCAGACTTCATAAGGAAATCTATGGCCTAAAGCAGAGCCCGAGAGCTTGGTTCCATGAGCTCTCAGATTTGTTTGAGAAGCAAGGGTTCAAAAGGTCGAATGCAGATCATTCTCTCTTTGTACAGAGGATATCCAGAGGTACGACTGTCGTTATG
The DNA here is from genome assembly GCA_037367405.1 of Ottelia alismoides. Classification (NCBI taxonomy): domain Eukaryota; kingdom Viridiplantae; phylum Streptophyta; class Magnoliopsida; order Alismatales; family Hydrocharitaceae; genus Ottelia; species Ottelia alismoides. Next base: position 978,421 of record JAZKJV010000252.1, on the reverse strand, counting down.
GTGTATGTTGATGATATACTTATTACAAGAGATGATATGCAGAGAATAAAAAGAGCAAAAGAATTCTTAGGCCGTAAATTCGTTACCAAGGATCTAGGAGTACTTAGATATTTCCTGGGATTGGTGTTTGCTAGAAATGAACAAGGATTTATGATGACTCAGAGAAAATATGTCACTGACTTGCTAAGTGACACAAGTATGCTTGGATGTCGACCTGCTTCTACACCCATGGATCCAAGCATGAAGATGCATGGTGACAATACTGAGGAGGTTGACAGGAGGAGATACATGGAACTAGTAGGGAGGCTTTTTTATGTTACTATTACCCGACCAAATATTTCATTTGCAGTAAATAAAGTGAGCCAGTTCATTTAGCAACCTCGTCAAGTACACATGGATGCTATACATACAATACTAAGGTACCTTAAGTCATCTCCAAGTGCAGGGTTGTTGTTTGGGAAGGAGGGCACTATTACTATCTCAACATGTGCAGATGCAGACTATGCAGGGTGCCCACAGGATAGGAATTCTACACCAGGCTTTGCTATATTTGTTGGGGAGTCACTTGTCTCATGGAAGAGTAAGAAGAAAACAGTAGTTGTGAGATCCAGTGCTGAATCGGAGTATAGAGCTATGGCCCAAGCATGTGCAGAAGTGATGCGGGTTCGCGCAGTTCTGACAGATCTACACATAGATGTTCCTCTTCCCATGTCGCTAAAATGCGACAATCAAGCTGCATTATTCATTGCAAATAACCCTGCAACGAGATGACAAATCACATTGAGGTTGATTGCCATTATATCCGTGATGTGATCCAGAAAGGCTTCATTTCTACAACCCATGTCAGCTCAGGAGACCAAGCGATAGACATTCTTACCAAAGCTTTGCTTCGGGATCCCTTCCAGAAGTGCTTATCCAAGATGAGCATGATAGATATCTATGCTCCATCTTAGGGAGAGTGTAGAAGTTTATTTTATGTTCTTGTATCTTTTATCTATTTCTCTTTTCGTTTGTCTACCGTATGTAATTTGCCCATAGGCCTCTCCCTATATAAGAGAGTCTAAGGCTCAAGGAATAAACACAGCTCTTATTTTCCTGACAAAAGCTTAGGGTAGATTCCCTTATTTTTTTGTTTCGCTGAAACATGCAATTTCGATGAAATTTCATTGACATTTCGGTGATATTTTGTTAAAATCCCGAAAAAAGAAATAAGGCAGCGTTTTGATTTCAGTGACCTAGAGAAATGGAAATTTCCGAGAAATTCGGCGAGGCCATGCCACCAACACGCACTAGTCCATGTCTGCGGGACCAATAAAATAAATGTATAAAAATGACTTTCGATATTTAAAATAATAAAAAAAACAAAATCAACTAAAGTCTGAGTAAATCTCATTAGTCGCCCGACTACCGATTATTCCTTACTCAGTGACCTAACTGACTTACTACAGAGTATCGACTTTTGCAACCTTGGTCGAAAGGTAAATAATGCATATCTTATTAGTAAGTATCACGGAAAAGTATCAAGTTGATACAAACGTTGAAATATACAAAGCAAGACTTTCCCAAAGGTTATAATATGAAGGGATAATTACACCCATAACCCTGAGTAATTCCTCAATCTCAATCATAACCCTGAGTAATCGCGAATTACATGATAAACCCTGAGTAATGCTTAACTCTTACACAACATGCCCCTGTGTTATGTTCCGTTTGAAATGCATGTTATCTTTGACGATTTCCGTTACCGAAAAGACAAAGTTGCCCTTAAAACATATTCTTATTTGCAAATGATGCCATCTCATCCCTGTCCAACATCAAGATGCGGAAGTTGAGGTCGCAGGCGAAACCCGTGCCCTCCCTTCCCCTCCGGCGCCGCCTGGGAACTCCGCTCGTGCCCCCCCTCCCCCTCCGGCGCCGCTTGGGAACCCTCGCTCGCGCCCAAGCCCCAGGTCACCCGCGCCCTCCCTTCCCCTCCGGCGCCATTCAAGAGCTTCAGCATGTCCTTCACCTTCGCCTTCGTCCCATCGTCGCAGCCCACCTGCAGCACCAGCAGCAGCTTCGGGAACGCCCCCACCTGTGCCGCCTTCCCCACGCACCGGCTCCGCCCCTCCCTGCACAGCTTCCATAGCACCGACTCCGCGAATTGCGTTGCAGTTTCGACAAACGCAACATCTTCTTCACCAGCACCGGCACGACCAGTGCGTGCATATATGCCTTCTGCCTCCCGGAGTCCGATCCCTAAAGCCCGTCGAGCACTCCCAGCGCTTCCTATGCCATGCTCCGGCAGGGAGACCTCCATGGATTTACGGTCCTTCTCGGTGGTTGGGTTCCTCTTCTTGGTGGTTCTGAAGGTTCTCCAAATGGAAGCCATCGCTGGTTCTGTATTGCCTTAGATTCCGAGAGATCCAAAGACGAGGAGTATATATGTAGAATTGGGATCCCGAAATGGGAGCTATTCTGGACGTGTGGGATGCGAAGCGCTCCTTCCCGAGCTTTCAACAGCAACGACCCCCATGGAAGTCCCCCCTCCTCCTGTGCGACCGGACTTTGAACCCCTCCCCGCCCGCACCGACCTTCAAGTGTCTGAGTTCCCCTAGCTTATCCTTTCGGAACCCCCAAAACCCGATGATGGGGGAAGGGGAGGAGGTCAGAGTGGGGAGGTTGAGGTGGACGAAGGGGGAGGGAAGGGTGGAGGGAGAGGGATATTTTTTTATTATTTCCTAACCGTTGGATTGAGGGTGAGTTAGATTAACTCATTCATGTAGTTGAGTTAACTTAGTAAACTAACGGAGGGTTATAGGCGTGAGACGGAGTAACTATCCAGGGTTTCCCACGTAATTCGTGATTATGCAGGGTTATGATTGAGATTGAGGAATTACTCAGGGTTATGGGTGTAATTATCCCTAATATGAAAACTGTAATAGACTTTTGGGAAGCCTACTCTCCAACTAAGTTTGCATCAATAAGGATGACCGTAGGCATAGTAACATATATGAATTAGGAATTTAAGAATAATTCTGAATAGACGTGAAGACAATATTCCTTAACGAAGAATTGAGAATGGAAATATATGCGACAACTTGATGGTTTTCAACTAGATCGTTACAAGAATAAAGTTACCAACTAAGAAAGTCATTTCCATGGAATAATCTTCATGATAATCAGTTGGTTTTGTCGAATTGCATAATTATGTTTTCACGGGATAAAGCTTGCAATTATGCCATTGTATGTATCTAGACGATATCTTACTAGTAATAACATTAAGATGCTCAATAGTATAAAAGAGAAACAAAGTAAATGTTTGATATGGAAGACATGAGAGAAGCATCCTATGTTTTAGGAATTGAAGTACTAAGAGAAAAAATCAAGATTTCAGATGATGACAATAGTTATGTTCCTACACCATTTGTGTTTCAATGGAGACTATGTAATAAACAAGATCTTGAAAAGGAAGAGAAACCTTATGGTGTTTTTTATGAATGAGTGTAAGGAATTACACATTGAAAAGGTAAAGAAAACTCTAAGATAACTAAATCAACGTGGATATCAAAGTAAACATGAATGAACACATTAGAAAGGTAAAGACAATTCTAAGATCTCTAAAGCAATGATACATCTAAAATTAGTTTATTAAGCTGAATAGATTAAGGTAGTTGGAAAGGCCAATGCCTCAGAAAAGGATGTGGATGATAAACAATCTACATTTGATCACTTTTCATGTTTAGTGGCACAATCACTTATCAGATTAGAAGAAACAACAATATGTATTCAAACATACATAGGAAGTAGAATGTTGCATGTAGTATGACCGTTACTAATATTGTTTAGAGAAAACACTTCATGAAGAATATGCGGCCTCCTTGTACCTGCAGAGTGGACAAAGAAGGGTTTCAGACTGCCTCCTTGTACCTGCAGAGGAAAAGACGGCTGTCGAGCATGCAAGTTTGAACATAGGTCAAGCTAATAAAGGGAAGCTGAGTAAGTGCAATGCGATTCGTCGAGTGATGGAATTGAAGCCCAAGCTATGGCAACGATTCGATCGGAAATGGAGGGGAGATGAGAGGTAGGGAAGAAGCGATTAGGAGAGAAGGTGGGGCGATTTGTGCGGGATTGTGTTCAATTCACACAAGATGAAGAAGAAGATGAGGGGGAGAAGATTTGGGGAAGAAGAGAACTGGAGCAGCATAGAAAGGAAGAAGAAATAAAAGAATAAGAGGAAAAAGGGAGGAAGAATGTTACCGAGACTTGGACTTTCGCAGGAGAATGGTTGGAGAGCTCAAAGGAACTTCTCCCTGATCTTCGCCTCAGGGAACTCAGGTGACAAGCTCCGAAGCTTGGCAGCGGTAAGGAGTGGCTACTACATGGGAGAACAACCAATGGATCTCGTTGGAGATGGGTTCCTGTCTTTGTCTTGAAGGACTTGTCGTCTGTTATCATCAATGCAACCCTGAAGATGGTAGGTGTTCTCTATCAATGGGCAGATAGGGTTGAATGGAGGTTAGGGCTCCGTTTTTCGACTCGGGTGGTGGTTTGGGATTTGAAGACATGCAGATCGTTGGGGCGATGGAGGTCGTCTCAGGTGAGATGGGGTAGGATGAACGGTTGGAGACGATGGTTGGAATCGTGGGGATGACTTGGTAGTTGTTGGAGGTGAAGTGGGGAGTCGGGTATGAGTGTGTAGAATGTGGGGGAAGAGAGTATTAACCAAAGGTCAACAATCGATGATGATGTGGCATCATGTGATAGGACTCTGCCTGAAAGGGTAATGCACATTGATTGAGGTCAAATAAAGAGAGGTGGAAAAGTGTGAGCAAATGGTTATGGATACATGTGGTTGACCAAGAGAATTGACCGAAACGAAATGAAAATACAACAACAAAGCCTTTTCCCACAATTAAGTAGAGTCGGCTACACGTATATTTTTGCCTCCATTCAGATCTATTTTGGGTTATTCTCGGGTATAAATCCAAATAACTAAGATCTCTTCATATAGACTCATTTCAACACTTCTTTGGCCTTCCTCGCCCTCTCTTAACCGGTTCAACATCTCAAATCTTGCATTTTCTAACTGGTGCATAAAATGACCTTTGCAAATTGGCAAACTATTTTAAGTGGTTTTCTCTCATCTTATCCTCTATCAGAGTTACACCAACTTTCCTTCTGATCGCAACATTCTGGATCCGATCTTTTCGTGTATGACCACACATCCACCTTAGCATTTTTATTTCTGTTATTGCCATTCTCTGCATATGTCTATGGTTCACATGCCAATATTATGATCCATAGAGAATATCAGGTCTCACAGTTGTTTTGTAATATCCTTTGACTTTCAATGGGATTTCTCTTATCACAAAGAACGGTAGATATTCCTCTACACTTTAGCCAACCTACATTTACTCTATGAGTAACACCTCCATCAATTTCCTCATCATGTTGCAAAATAGATCCCAAGTATCTAAAAGAATCTTTCTTCTGAATGTTATCGTCTCCAATCTTCACCTCGAGGCATTCACTGTTGTTTCCATTAAATGTTCTCGCCATATATTCATCCTTTGTCGTACTTATACGAAATCCTTTAGTCTCTAAGACATGTCTCCAAACCTCCAGCTTCTCATTTACTCCATCGTGTGTCTCATCAATCAACAAAATATCATCGCCGAACAACATACACCAAGGTATCTCATCCTGAATGTGATTAGTCAACTCATCCATAATCAAAATCAAAAGGAATAGACTCAAAGCTGAACCTTAATGCAGACCGATGCTGATGTTAAAATAGCCAGTTTTCCCAGACTGGATCCTTACACAAGATGAAGCCCATCATATATATCATTTATAATGTTAATGTATAGGACATGTGCATGTCTCTTCTCCAAAACTCTCCACAAAATCTCCCTTGGGGATGAATCATAAGCCTTCTACAGATCAATAAAAGTTATATGAAGGTTCTTCTTTTTAGCTCTATAAATGTCCATTGTTCTCAACAAGTGGATAGCTTCAATAGTTGAGCGACCGGTAATGAATATGAACTGATTTTCTGTTACTTTAGAAACTTGCCTCAATCTTTTCCAATCACATGTTCTCAAATCTTCATAATATGACTCATCAGTTTGATACCTCTATAATTCGAACAGTTTTGAATATCACATGTATTCTTATAAAGAGGCACCACAATGCTTCTCCTTCATTCTTAAGGCATTTTCTTGCTTCGGCAAATAACATTGAATAAATTTGTAAGCCAAGTCAAACCCTGTTCATCTAGAACTCTCCAAACTTCTATAGAAATGTCATCATGTCCTACCCCTTAGGTTTCATAACATTTAAAGCATCCTCTACTTCCTTTATATCTGTCTATAGCTTGCACGATTCAGGTAACATTTACTACCAGCAAGATCTCGCAAAGTAATCTCTTTCTTCCCTTCCCCTATGAAAAGCTTATGGAAATACCGCTTCCATCTAGTCTCTATATCCTTTTGAGTAACAAATACATGTCCTTCCTCATCCTTGATGCATCTCACTTGAGAAAGATATTTGATCTTTCTTTCTCTTGCTTTGACCAATCTGAATATATCCTTCTTGCCCTTCTTTGAGTCAATTTTTTACAAAGCTTTATGAACATTTGACTTGGGTTCACTTACAACCTTTTTTGCATTCTTTTCAGCTATTTTGTAGTTAGTGGTAGATTCCTTTGTTTTATCCTTATAAATAGTTTTAAAGCAAGCTCTTTTAATTTTAAGATTCTCTTGAACCCATTCACTCCACCACCAAGCCTCCTTTTGGCCTGGAACTCTTCCGTTAGACTTGCCTAGCATCTCTTTCGCTACCTCCTCCCACATCTCGTTTGCACTTTCGTTACAATCCCAAGATAAGTCTTCTAAAACCTTCTGATCCTCCTTGAAGCTTGATTGCTTTAATTGAAGATTCCACCATTTAGTTCTAATGATCTTGGGAACCATCATCTTCTTTGCCAACCCTTTTATTTACACATCCATGACTAGAAAGCGATGTTGAGATGTCAAACTCTCTCCTAGGAATACTTATACAATCTCTGCAACACAACCGGTCTCTTCTCCCCATCGCAAAGTAATCTATATGTGTTTTAGTCAAGCCACTCTTATAAGTAATTAAATGCTCCTCCCTCTTCTTGAAGAGAGTGTTTGCTATGAAAGGTCATAAGCTGTTACAAAATCCAGGATGAGTTTTCCCTTTTCATTTCTATAACACTAGCATACCCTGAAGCATCATTTCCCGCATATCCATTTAGATCTCCACATAAGAAAAAATCATCTCTCTTTCTGGGATTTGTTGCATAATTTTATCTAAATCTTCTCGAAAAGTTTGTTTAATCCTTTCCTCTAAACCAACTTGTGGCACATAAAATGAGATTATATTCATAACTTCTTCCAATACCAATTTTAGAAAAATAATCCGATCCCCAAATCTTTACACCTCAACCACACTATCCTTCAAATCCTTATGAACAACAACTCTAATACCATTTCTACCATTCTCTTTACCTGAATACCATAATTTAAAGCCCATCTTGTCGATCTCCCTCACTTTCTCTCCAACCCGTTTTGTCGCTTAGAGATATAGTATCTGAATCTCCCTTCTTTTCATTGTATCTACTATCTCCATCGAGTTGCTAGTTGAAGTGCCAATATTCCAACTACCTATCCTTCAACTTCTTTTGCAACCTCTTTTGGACTAACATCTTTACTCGCATGCGTCCATCATACGAGAACCCTTGCAAATTTTGGACCGCTTTCAGATGATAATGTATCAGAACTAGCTTATTTACTCACATGTGTTCCTCATGCAAGAACCCTTGCAAATTTGAACTACATCCGAGTAGCGATGTAGTGGCCTTGCCAATTTCTCACTGCATTCGGATGATGCAACGCGTCACTAATAGGAACATCCCAACAAGATCTAAATGTTGGCTTAAATCCATGTTTAAAATATCCGATTGTGTTGAGGAAATAGGAATTTGTCTCTTGTTGGAAAATATGAAGCGGAAGCGGAAATGATAAACATAGCATAAATCTCAAGAAAGATAAACATCAAAAAACAAAGATTTTAACGTGGAACCCTACTCCGTGAGGAGCGGGATGAAACCACGGGAAAAGCCCTCAAAGGGGCATATGCTTCTATTGCTTTTCTCAATGGATACAGGAGGTCTGGGGCTCCTTACATAGCCTCTCTAGAACCTCCAAGTCCCACCACTGGACAATGTGGGACTAAACAACTGGGTGGGGTAAATGGATCTTCTCCAGGATCTATTTACCCTCTACAACTCATATGACGCATACAACGAATACTCCAACACTCCCCCTCAAGCTGGAGTATGCAATGCTCAGCTTGGACAAACAGAAATAAACTCAACTCAACGCTACAGGACACTACGGACAATATCAACCCAACGCGCACAACTACTGCTGTCGAGGACGTTGCATCTCATGCCGTGCAGGTGAGGAGGACGAACGGGCTGGAGTGTGAGTTTGCTTAATTTCCTCGTCGGAGAGCATGCGCTCTGAACTGCGCCTGTCAGAGTCGCTGCAATTGGAAATGAGTCTCCTCGTTGGAGTATTCTGGCCTACCACAATAATGTGGACAACTGATCCATCTCTGAAAAGGGTCGAACTGAATAAAGGGACGTGGCTGTGCAATCCTCGTCGGAGTCCACGGTCGCTGGAGAATGAAGTCTGAAAAAGTCTCCTCCTCGGAGAACTGGGTCTCTCCCATCTAGCACAGAGAATGATGCACTACTCAGATGTACCTATGATAAGACATGAAAACCCTTGCCAACATGGCATAGGGAATGGTCCTCTACTCTGGAGTCCCTATGGCTCACATCAAAACTCTAGCCGAAACAACATGAAAAAGATGGGGACAATAACAAAAGATGGCAAACATCTAAAAATGACCGCAAACATATGCATATCTGAAAATGAGTCTCTCTGGAGAACTCGAAAATGGGCCTCAACATGGAGTGCCTCGAACTTGGACTCTGACCAATCTAAATGTCGAGTCTGAACAACTGCGCATCACACTTGTGGACTCGGAATCTGAACGTCGAGTCTGATATTGCGCATGGAGAAACTGACTGAGTCTGATAACTTGTAGAGTCTGAGAAAATCTGGCTCGTCTGCATCTGACAACTGAATCTGGAATCTGGATCAAGACCTATGACTCTATATATACTCCCCCTTTCTCCCATACTTGTCGGGAAATCAACATCGACAAAGTTGGGAGAAGACAATATATTGGGGAAAACAACATGAACATTCTCAAAAATTTCTTGAGTCTTTCCAAATTTTTTTAAAGCCGTCATATTTTTTAAGCCGTTTCAATCATTTTTTTACGGCTTTTCTCTTTTTCTTTTCTTTTTTTTGCATTTCGCGTACGGCTTTTTATTTGTACGCGCCTTTTTTTTCTTCAACAATATTTCTCTCCTTTTTTTAAACATCGGTCTACTTGGGCTTCACAATAAATAACCCCCTAAAAAATTAAACAAATGAATGGCCATCGCTGGGCCCTTTTGTTCCTGCAGCAGCTAGGGTTCCCATAGTGGGGACACCCCCTTTTATTTCTCTCGATGCTCGCCGCCCAAGGGGGGAACCTTCCTAGTCTGGCGGCGCTGTTGGAACACACGGAGGCCGAGCACGAGAGGGAGATGTGCCCTAGCCGCAGTTCCAGGAGGTTGGCAGGGGCGTGCTGCGGCGTGCGATGGAAGAGAGGCGTGAGATCCTGGAGGTGCCCCCTGCACGCCTGGAATCGTTGGAGCAACATCGGGCTCGCGCAGAATATCTAGAAGGGCTACGTGCAGGCTTGGAAGGTGCGCGCTGGGGGTGTAGGATGCAGCTAGGGCTCGCCGCACCTGGGAGAGGGCTCCACATCGCGAGGGCTCGCCTGAGCTCGCGCAGGAGCTCGAGGTGATTGGGCTTATCGCCCTGGAAATCTGCGACAGTGCCTGGAGGTAGATCGAAAGAGGGTTGTACCTAGGAGAGGGTCTCCACCTGCGGTGCGCTGAAGATCGATGGAGTGGAGAACTAGGGTTTCGAAACCCTCTATTCTTGATGACGTTGCAGATGGTTACGCCATGAGCATGAATCATGAACGGATCTATGCCTCGAACAAGTCTCGAATACATCTTTAACAAAAAAAATGAATCTCATGGGCTAGAACAGAGATTGTCTGAAGAGGCGCTGTCGATGCAAGATTAGGGTTCAGTCATGAACCCTAGAGCGGCAGGAGCATAGAGTGCCGCATGGAGCAGGAACCCTAGAAGACTAGGGGCTGCGAATGTCGGCATGCAACATGAAGAACCAAGAACCCACAAATCTTGAACCATGACTGATCTTCCAGAATAACAACATTGAATTCGAATAATATAAACGACGAAATCCTCGAGAATCGACCCGCTCTGATACCATGTTGGAAAATATGAGCGGAAGCGGAAATGATAGACAGAGCATAAATCTCAAGAAAGATAAACATCAAAGAACAAAGATTTTAATGTGGAACCCTACTCCGTGAGGAGCGGGATGAAACCAAGGGAGAAGCCCTCAAAGGGGCATATGCTTCTATTTCTTTTCTCAATGTATACAGAAGGTTTGGGGCTCCTTATATAGCCTCTCCAGAGCCTCCAAGTCCCACCACTGGACAATGTGGGACTAAACAACTGGGTGGGGTAAATGGATCTTCTCCAGGATCCATTTACCCTCTACAACTCATATGGCGCATACAACGAATACTCCAACATCTCTTACTGTTTTACACTAGCTATCTACTACCTAATGCAACCCTCATCAATTTACCCAAGCTTGGAATCGACCATGGCTGAGTTCGAAACAAAACGAAAATAACAGAATCACAAAAAAAGAAATATAAAACAATTTCAAACAAAAAAATTGTAAGATCTATATTTTTCATGAAAAAACTCATAAGCAAAATATGAATTATGTAAAAAAAAATAATTTTATTAAGATTTTTAATAGTTTATGAAAAAAAAGAAAAATAAAAATAGGAGAAGGAATATACATAGAGCAATATACAATATACATAAAATGACATGCTAAAGTTATTAAAGAAAATAAATGTCGCTTTATAGGGAATTTAATGTACATTAATTCAAAGTGAGTACGTGTTCATGCGAGACTGTATGGAGGAGAGATCTGACTTTACAGCTTTTTATCTCAGAATTATGTGGGTTGGGTTTATTTAATATATATATATATATACAAGTTAGTATCTTGTTAGTATTTTTTATTAATGCCGGTGATATGTACACAATGAAATTAATTTCATGTAATTGGAGTTAACATGAATTTATTAAAATAGGAATGAACTTTAAGCTATTTACATGTGAATATATTTTTTTGAGATCAAAAGAGGGGGAAACATGCTATGGTGTCTGCCCCAAATTTATTAAGGGCGAGAAAACTTATATCAACCAAGACTCAAGAAGAGTCTTAGAATAGAATTTTACAATCTCACCATAGAAACGAGAATACGAGAATAGAGTGTTATTTCTAGCTAATCAAATAGCCCAAATAATTGAAAGAGGCAGAAGAAGATCCTCTCTAGCCCTATCCTTGTCGAGATATATTTCATATTTTGTACCTTTTATATATCTTTTGTTCTTCTATCTACTCTATGTAATTTTCCCATAGGTCTCTCCCTATATAAAAGAGCCTAGGGCTCAAGGAATAAACAACTCTTGCGATTGGTTGATTCTCTTCGGCGGAGGATGGGGAGCGGGGTACGAAGGGCGTGCGAAGTGCGTAGGGCTGGTCGGGGGCGTACGGCTGATGGGACTCGAGAGTCGGGTCGCGAGTGACGTGTGGATGCTTATCGCAGGCCTTATGGCGATAGGTGGTTTCCAGAGCTGCGGAGGGCGTGGCGACCTAAGGCGCGGGGTGCTGCGGGTTTTTTCTTCGGGGAGCGCCGTGTTTTCTCGCGGTCTCATGGTTCAATGGCTGACGGCGGCGATGGCGGATGGACCCGGGTATCCTATGCTAAGCCGGGTAAGCAGTGTTTCCGCTGTGATTCTCGGGGCCATTCTACGTCCGAGTGTTTGGCTCCCCCTCGGTGTTTTCTTTATGGGAAGCTTGGCCATCGGCGGGCTTCCTGCTGGTCTTCTTCGACTGCTCCTGGGTCGCGGTTTGTTGCCCAGCCCGTGCGTGATGGTGCAAATCGCCAGCTTGGTGGTCGCGACTCTCGCTCCTTCGCCCAGGTGGTGGCGGGCGGTGGGTCTTCCTCTCCCTCGCATGGGGTTGCTGGTGATGCTCAGGTAGTGGGTCCTTCGGCTCTTCCTTCTGTTTCCTCAGGTTCGGCCTTGCATGGCTCCAAGGCGGACGGGGTTGCCTCTCTTGCTGATCCGGAGGTCGTGGCCAAGGGTGCGTAGCCTGCTTTGGTGGGTGGTGTGGTGTTTCCGAAGCTGCCGGAGCATTCGTGTTCTTTGCTAGGGGGGTTTTCTGCGGTTGGTTCGGCGGGGGAGGCGGGGCCTGATGAGGAGGTCTTGGTGTCGGGGATGGCGGGGGTGGAAGGCTCGTCAGCCCGTACGGGCCCGACCTCTGCACTCTCGGTCCTGGTTGGGGTGCTTCGGAGTAGTGCTGCTGACTGGGAGTCTATTCGCGCTGATACGATGGTCGTCCTGGGCGATGGTTTTGGGGGGGACTTCCTCTTTCTCGATGCCGTGCGGTGCTGTGTTAGAGGTCTCTCCCCCGAGCAACGGGAGAGACTCATTCATTGCCAAGGTGTTGTTGGGGTACAATGGCGTAGCTTGAGGGTCTCTGACGGTGGTGTTTTCTCGACGGAGGTCCGGGTTGCTGTGGTGAGGGGGGTGCCTTTCCTTTCTAGGACGGTGCACGCTCTCTCGAAGGCCTTCTCCAGTTGGGGGCAAGTTCTTCAGATCCTTGATGACGGCCTCGCTCCTGGTGCTGACTGGCGGTGCTGCCGCGTGCTGGTCGAGGCTCCGTCAGCATTCTTTGCTGAATTGGCGGGGAAGACCCGCTTTGATCAAGATGTCTTTGGGTCGCTGGACTTTTTCCCTGGAGCTTTCTCTTTTTCCGTCGCCGGTGAGGTCGGCTCCGCCTTCTCCGGCGGTGGGTCGGCAGGGACTTTCAGACGTGATTTCGGCTGTCCGAGAGCAGGTGCATGCGGGTGTCGGTTCATCTCCTTCTTGCCACGTGGTTCTTTCTGGGGCCTTTCCCAAAGCGGCGCCATGCATGGCACATTCATCACGTGCGTGTGAGGAGGCTCTTCGTTTCCCGCATCCGAGGGGGACCTTCCAAGATTTGATGGCGGTTTAGATCCCTGATATCCCTTCGTCTGCCGATGTTGTTGCTCAGGGCATTGATTCGTCTTCCCATGAAGTTTCCTTTATGCCGGCGGATTTATTGCAGGTGGTCCCCTCCCAGGTCAGGACGTTTATCCCTTGTGACCCTTTGGTAAATTCTATTTGGGCCCCCCTTCAGGTTTCTTCGGAGCAGTTCCTTTCGGATCCGCAATCGGATTCGGACCTCCTTCTCGGCTCGGACCTCATTCTCGGTTCGGATCTTCTTATTACGACCCCGGAAGTGTTATGCCCTCGCCCTATTAGAGCGGTGCCATTCTCCGGTCACCTGGAAGGTTCGCTTTCGCCTTCATCTCCGGTGTCTCAGCCGCTGCTTCTTTACTCCGAATATACTTCCCATTCGAGGGCTGGAGGGGACGCTGTGGTCCTCCATCCGGTTGCTGTGGGTCAGCCACCTATCCCGGAGATCTTGGATCCGCTTTTCTCTGATTATGGCGCGGCGTCGTCCCCTATTTGTGACTCTCCTGTGGTGGTGGGACTTTCTCCTACGCCCCGTTATGGCCGAAGCTACTCTCGGAGGCGCCATTTTTTCTCCAGTCCCGTTGTGGTTTCTACTTGCCAATCATTGCGCGAGGCGGTTGCGGAGGCGGCTGGCCTTGATCCCTTGGCTGACCAGCGCCATTCTGGTTTTTGATTGCACCACTTCTCTTTGGTGTTTTTTTGGGGGTTTTCCGTTTTTGGGCTTTCATTCCTGTTTTTGATGAAGATTGTATCTTGGAACGTTCGTGGCTTGGGTGATGCGGATCGAAGGCGCATTTTGGGCGCGCGCCTTGTCGAATGGTCTTGTGATATCGCGTTCATACAGGAGACAAAGCTGCCGGCTATGGACGATGCTATGTGGCGTTCTTTTGGGGCTGGACAGATAAACGAATTTCGTGCGCTGGATGCTTTGGGTGCTAGGGGAGGTGCTTTTTTGGCCTGGCGCTCGTCGCGCTTCTCCTTTTCATCATGTAGGCTGGGCCGTCACTCTATTTCGTTGCTGTTAACTTGCGGGCGGACTAATATTTGTATGGCTTTCTCTTGTGTTTATGCTCCTATTTGTCATGTTGCCCGTCGTGAACTGTGGGAGGACCTTCGGGAGGATGCTGCTGCTTTTGGTGACATTCCATGGCTGATTGGCGCCGGGGACTTTAATGTAACATTGCATGCTCAGGATCGCCCTCGTGGGCGCGGTGGTCTCGATCCGGGTTCCTCGGATTTCTTGGAGTTCATTAACGATTTGGGTCTTGAATCGTTGGTTCCTAACGATATCTCTTTCACTTGGCGGAATACCTCCTCGCGGTCGCGGATTGATCGCTTTTTGGAAAATAATTCTATGATGGATTGTTTCCCCTTATGTTTCGTCTCCTCAAAACCGAGATCTTTCTCGGATCACAATCCTATTTTTTGGTCGAATGGGGAAGAGATCCGTCCGCATTGCATGTTCCGCTTTGAACGCTCTTGGCTATTGGAGTCTGGATTTCGTGATCTCGTGCGACATCATTGGTCACAGCTTTCACCATCTGGCAGTGCCGCTAGTCGTTTTGAATTTAAGATTTCATCTCTCAGGAAGCTGCTGGCGTCGTTTAAAAAGGACATTCGTTCTGCCCGCATTGCCACCCGCGTGGAGGCGGATGAAGTTATTTTGCGGTTCGACCGTATTGAGAATGATCGTGACCTTAATCAGGACGAGTTGCTTGCTCGCGCCAATGCTATGGATAAGGTCAGGCTTGAGGATCGGAAGCGTGTGATTGAATGGCGTCAACGTTCTCGATTGCGATGGTTAAAGGAGGGAGACGCTAATACCTCGTTCTTTCACAGGGTCGCTTCGGGTCGCCGGCGATCCAATTCTATCTCTTCTTTGCTTATTAATGGCTCTCAGGTGCAGGGGGAGCGGGAGTTGGGTATGGCGGTGTCGGCTTACTTCAAGGAGTGGTATGGGTGCAGGGCTACGCGTCAGTGGCAGTGGTCGGGTAGGGGTGCCGCTGTGCTCCAGCAGGCGGACGCAAATCTCCTTATTGGTCAGATTACTTTGGAGGAATTAAAAGAGGCGGTTTGGGCCCTTAACTCTGACGCAGCCCCGGGACCGGATGGCTTCCCCGTTTTTTTCTATCGGGAATTTTGGGATGTCATCTCCCAGGATGTCTTGGAGGTCGCTAGTGAATTTTGCTCTGGCAACAGCGGTTTTAATAAGCTTAACAAGTCTATTATAGCTCTCATTCCTAAGTCCTCTTCTGCCAACCGCATTGAAGATTTCCGGCCAATCTCCATTTCAAATGCCATATACCTTATCATTGCTAAGGTCTTGGCTCGACGGCTGGCTCCGCTTCTTGATTCCCTCATCTCGCCTTCCCAGGCGGCTTTTATTAAGGGTAGGCAAATTGGTGATTGCTATGCGGTGGCGTCCGAGATTATCCATGCTTGGCACAAAAATGATGTTAGGGGGATTCTATGGAAAATCGACTTCTCTAAAGCCTATGACTCTCTGGATTGGCGGTTTTTATGGTCTGTTCTTAAGAGGAGAGGATTCCCACCGTTATGGATTTCGTGGGTGCGACGTTGCGTTTCGACTGCCTCTCTGTCGATTTCTCTCAATGGCCGCTTGGCGGGGGGTTTTTTCCAGCCTCGCCGGGGAATTCGGCAAGGTTGCCCCATTGCTCCTTTACTTTTCGTCCTGGCCGCTGATGTGTTATCCAGCATGATTCATAACGTGGTGGCGGCAGGCCTGTCCCGTGGTTGCTCCATTGGGCCCGTCTCTATGCCGATTATTCAGTTCGCGGATGATACCATTTGCTTCATCGAGGGCGGGGCGTCGAATGTTGCTGGGATGGCTATCACTTTGGAGCTCTTTAGTGAGGCGTCGGGGCTTCTCATCAACTATAATAAATCTTCTATGGTCCCCTTTCACACTCCCCCTGAGGAGGTTGAGGTCTGCTCGAGGATTTTGCGCTGTCTCGTGGGTGCTCTTCCGCTGGACTATCTTGGGCTCCCGTTGACTACGGGTCGGGCACGCTTACGTGATTGGCAGCCGCTGGTGGATCGCATGGTTGCTCGCTTGGCTGGCTGGCGCGCCGCTATCCTCTCTCGGGGAGGTCGCTTGGTTCTTCTAAAGTCCGTTCTTTCTTCTATGCCAATCTACTTTTTCTCTGTGAAAGGTATGCCTAAGGGGGTCCGTCGGCGGTTGGACTCTCTTGTTTGAGGTCTTTTCTTTGGGGTAAGAAGGGGGCTGCGCGTAGCGGCGTTCCTTTGGTCGCTTGGGACGATGTGGCTCAGCCAAAGAAGGAGGGGGGGCTGGCGGTGAGGCGGTTGGATGTCGTGAACGAGGCTTTTCTTCTCAAATGGGTGACTCGCCTGTGGGGTCCGGAGGATAATGTAATGATTAACTTCTTGAGGTTGGCTGTGGGGGTCGACCGGTGTTTGGGTTTGGATGCTCGCCTATTGGGCTCTCCTTCTCACTTCGCTCGTCATATTGGGAATATTATGGTCCGTAACCGTGCTCTCTTCGTCACTAAGTTGGGGAATGGCTCGCTCATCCGCTTTTGGGGCGATGATTGGACTGGTAGGGGGCCTCTTAAGGATGTTTTTCCTCGCCTCTTCGCGTTGGTGGATGATAAAGACGCGAGGGTTGCTTCTTACTGGGATGGGGCTGCTTGGGGGCCCAGATTTGTGGGCTTCCTTTCCGAGCAGCGCCAATTGGAATTCATGGCTTTACTGGAGGTTCTTGCGGACTCGCCCTTACCTGCTGTGGGTCGCGATCACCTTTGTTGGAAGGACGGCTCCTTCTCCATCCGCGAGGCTTACCGGGCTCTCCTTCCGCCCTTGCCTGTGGCTGATGATTCTTTGCTTCGGGTTGTCAATTCTTTTGGGGCCTCAGGGTTCCAGAACGAATTGGTATCTTCTTATGGCTTTTCCGTCGTGGGCGTCTCTTAACTCGCAGCCGGTGTTCTGTTCTCTTCCCTTCGGTTTCGCCTACCTGTGGTCTGTGCAATCTGGAGGACGAGTCTACTGACCACCTGTTCTTCCGTTGTGGGAAAACGCAAGTCATTTGGGCGGACTTGGGTTGGCTTGACGCCTCGGACTCCGCCTCCTTCTGCAGTTGCTTGGTTCGGTCTCGGGCGAGGAGTAGGAAGGACATTCTGACTTCTATTTCCCGGCTATGGTGCATCTGGATTGCTAGGAATGAAGCCCTGTTTGCTGGCCAGCGTTTCTATTCGGAAAACGTCCTCATCTCTGCTTCACGTATGGTCTGTGATTGGTCTGTTGCTTAGGGGGTCCTTGATGTTGGGGAGGTATCGTATCGTGATACCTTCGGTTTTTCTTTGGTTTTCTTCTTTCTCCCTTTTTCTCTCCGCATTCTCGCTGTAAGTCTCTTCTCAACTTTGTTTTTTTCAATAAATTTGGGGCGAGCATCAACGAGTGCGTCCCCCGTTTTTGAGCTTCAAAA
Organism: Ottelia alismoides; assembly: GCA_037367405.1. Taxonomy (NCBI): domain Eukaryota; kingdom Viridiplantae; phylum Streptophyta; class Magnoliopsida; order Alismatales; family Hydrocharitaceae; genus Ottelia; species Ottelia alismoides. Next base: position 960,638 of record JAZKJV010000252.1, on the reverse strand, counting down.
AAAAAAACAACTCTTGCGATTTTCCCAACATGATATAAGAGCAGCGGTCCTAGACCGGAGCTCCCAAACCGAAACCCTGACCCTAGTCCCCACCGCAAGTCTCTCAAGCGCACCGCCAACCTCGGCCCGCAGCCGCCTGGGCCACCGTCGCCTAGGGCCCCCTGCCGCTCAAGCCCATGCATGTCTCTCCCCCGTAGCGCTCAAGCCCCTGCAGATCTCTCCCCCGTAGCACCCGAACCCCTATAGGTCTCGCCCCCACGGCCTTGCCTCCACCGATGTTGCCTTGAGGGACCATCGCTACAGTCCTGCAGCTAGCTCGAGCCCTTGCGGCATGGCTCCCGTGGCTTTGCCGCCACCGCTGCCCTATGGGTTCGACGCCAGGCCCCCGCAACCCCTGTCGTGCGGCCCCTTGTCCCGTTGTACTGCGACCCCTTGTAGCCTCGTAGCCCTGCTGCACTGCAGTCCATGCCACCACCGACTTTCCCTTCCTCGAGCATCTCAATATTGATGTGATTGGTTGCATGAGTCTCCACATGCAATTAAATCTCTCTATGCCAGTGTAGACAAGATCTTTTCTAGTATTCAACCCTAGTCTTCTCGAGTCGTCATGTCAGAAAGCAAGGTCGATATTTCCTCCACATGCGCCTTCAGAGAACCTGCGCCTATAGTAAAGATGGATGGGTCAAACTATGAACTGTGGGCTATGAAGATCATGAGCATGATGAAGTCTACAAGTAAGAAACACATTCTTACCGAGGAAGAGCAGGTTGAGAAGACTTGGGTTAACGCCTCGTGGGAGGCGGATGATGCATATGCCAAGGTTTGGCTTTCAGGTACATTGGAAATAGAGATCGCCAATGATATACTCCATCAGCCCACAGCGAAGGCAATGTGGGATATTCTTGCTGCTACTTATTCATAGGCAAAGAATGAGACTAAGATTCTACAACTCCAGCGTGATATCTTTACTATCAAATAGAATGAACGGTCTCTCCACTCGCTATATACATCCTTACGTGGGATGTTCGAAAAGCTCTCTAGCTTCATGCCTCTCACATCTACCACTGAGCAGCAAAAGACTTATAGGAAAAGCACCATGGTTGGTGTGTTCCTGGCAACCCTTGATCTTGAGTATGAGGCGGCCTGTTCCCAGATTTTGGCAGACTCTACCATTCCTCCTATGGAGGAAGTCTTTCGTAGGCTCAGTCGGATCACTGTTCCATCTTCTACTGCCAGTCAGACTTCTTCAGCGATGACAGCCTCCCGTGGTAGAGGAGGCTCTTCTCAGTTTCGTGGACGAGGACCTCGTGGCAGAGGAGGTCACGTTCGTCAGTCCTGCACCTTTTGCCATCGTTCTGGATATACCGAAGATACATGCTACTCTAAACATGGATTTCCTGCCTCTGCTTGAGTGGTTGAGCACATTGAGCCTCCGTCTGCCTCATCTATGGATCTACGATTTGATGATCTCATGGCACGATTGAGAGGCATTATACCTCCAGCCAATCATGTTATGTCTTCCTCGGCCTCTAGGAGTCGCTCTGATGTAGCTGCTCCAGCCTCCTCAAGTACCTCAGGCAATACTTATGCACTCACTAGAAGTAGTGGATTCGATGTTATAGAATGGATTATGACTCCGGTGCCACACGTCACTTGTGTGGAGACATGGGTCAACTTACAGCATACATACAGGTTCCTCCAGGACAAACTACGGTTATTGCAGTTGGGACTCCTTCCCCAATCACTGGACAAGGAGAGATTAGTTTGACACCCTCTATGCATTTACAAAATATGTTGCATGCTCCTGACTTATCTATAAACATGTTATTTATCAGTCAGATTACGAAGGATTTACATTATCGAGCTATTTTTGAACCATCTTCTCTCGTATTTCAGGACATCTTTACGGGCAAGATGATTGGATGTGGCTGTGAGCAAGTTGACCTCTATCGCTTATCTCGAACTCCGTATGCTAGTATTTCTTCTCTTTCTACGGGACCTGTCTCACCCTTCATGTGGCATCTGCGCTTTGGTCATCTCCGCTCCAGAAAATGTATTGTGTTCTGCCTCAGATATCTCCTCACTCGTCCTTTCAATGTGAGACTTGTCAGTTGGGAAAGCATCATCGGTCTGCATTTCCCAGTCGTCAGAGTCAGAGCAGTAGCTCCATTTTTGAGATGTTTCGTATAGATATTTGGGGTCCCAGTCATGTTCTTGATCATCAGGGACACAAGTTTTATCTTGTTGCAGTGGATGATTTCTCTCGTTTCTCTTGGGTCTTTTTATTAAAGAATAAATTTGAAGCCCGGGATGTTATCAAAAAAAATTCTTACTGAAGTACAAAATGTGTTTTCTTCTTCTGTGAAATTTGTGTGAACTGATAATGCCTTGGAATTATGTACCAATACTCTTTCCAATTATTTTTCAACACAAGATATTATCATCAAACATCATGTGCCTATACTTCCCAACAAAATGGTGTTGCTAAGAGGAAGCATCGTCATTTGCTTGATGTTACAAGGACTCTTCTTATTCAGAGCCGCGCTCCACATTCTTTTTGGGATGATGTTGTCCTTACGGCATGCTATTTTCTTAATCGTATGCCCTCATCAGTTTTGGGTGAGAAAATTCCCTTCTCTCTTGCTTTTCCTGAAAAGGAATTGTTCTCCCTTACCCCTCGTGTGTTTGGTTCGGTCGCCTTTGTCCACCAGTGGTCTCCATGTATTGATAAACTCTCTCATAGAGCTGTCAAGTGTGTCTTTGTTGGATACTCCAGGATACAAAAAGGGTACAGATGTTATGATCCACCGTGCAAGAAGTATTATGTTAGTGCTGATGTCACCTTTTTCGAGTCGGTGATGTACTTTTCTCCTACAAGTGACCGATTAGCTTCCTCGGACACTGATAATGAAATATACATGCCATCACCACCATCACCACCTTCTTCACCAAGACCGCAACCACTGTCATTACGACCACCACCACCTCCTCCACCACCTGCTACGGTCCCAGTTCCACCTTTGCCGCATCACTATACCCGCCGGCTTACTTCTGCTCATGGTCACCGCTCATCATCTAGCACACGTGAGGTATGTTCTGAATACACAATTTCTAATGATGGGTCTAGTGATCTACCTGAGTAGGGCTCTTTACAGGTGAAAGACGTGGAGGTTGCTGGTTTGGAATTACCTATTGCGCTTCGGAAGCAGAAGCGCAACTGTGCATCATATCCTATAGCATCCACGGTCTCCTTTCATCACTTGACTGGTGATTTCAAGATATTTGCATTTGCATTGTCAGCCGGGACCATTCCACGGAATCAGGAGGCCCTGTAGGATAGTCGGTGGCGATTATCTATGGAGGAGGAGATGGCCGCCCTTCAATCGAGAGGTACTTGGAGCCTTGGCCACGCTCCCGCTGGGGCGTCTATAGTAAGTTGCAAATAGGTTTTTACGGTGAAGCGGAATGCAGATGGGAGCATTGATAGGTACAAGGCTCGATTGGCTGCCTGTGGGTTTTCTTAGATATACGAGTGGATTATCTTGCAACGTTCTCCCCAGTTGCTTCCACCTTACGGATCCTCATATCTATTATAGTGACTCGAGATTGGCCTCTGTTTCAGTTGGATGTCAAGAATGTCTTTTTGTATGGTGATCTTCAGGAGGAAGTCTACATGCAACAATCGCCGGGGTTTGCTGTTGAGAGGGAGTGTTCACAAGTGTGTAGAATTCATAAGGCAATCTATGGCCTTAAGCAGAGCCCTAGAGCTTGGTTCCAGAAGCTCTCAGACTTGTTTGAGAAGCAGGGGTTCAAACGGTCGAATGTAGATCACTCTCTTTTTACACAGAGAACCTCCAGAGGTATGAATGTTATTATGGTGTATGTTGATGATATACTCATTGCAGGAGATGATATGCAGGGAATAAAGAGGGCGAAAGAATCTCTGGGCGTGAATTTGTTACCAAGGATCTGAAAGATCTAAGATACTTTCTGGGAGTGGAGTTTGCCAGAAACCAACAGGAGCTTGTGATGACTCAGAGGAAGTATGTCACTGACTTGTTGAGTGACACGGGTATGCTTGGATGTCGACCTGCGACTACACCCATGGATCCAAGCATGAAGCTCTATGATGATGATACTGATGAGGTGGACAGGAGAAGATACCAAGAGCTGGTTAGAAAGCTTCATTATGTTGCCATTACCAGACCCGATATTTCATTTGCAGTTAGTTGGGTGAGCCAATTCATGGAACAACCTCGTCAAGTTCATATGGATGCTATACAACTGATATTAAGGTATCTCAAATCATCTCCAGGTACATGACTGCTATTTGAAAGGGGAGATTCTATGATTATCTCAGCATGCGCAGATGCAGACTATGTAGGGTGCCCCGAGGACAGGAAGTCCACATCAGGGTTTGCTATATATATTGGAGATTCTCTCGTCTCATGGAAAAGTAAGAAGCAAACTGTTGTTGCTAGATCGAGTGTTGAATCCAAGTATAGAGCTATGGCACAAACATGTACAGAAATGATGTGGGTTCGAGCAGTCCTAATAGATTTACATACAGATGTTCCTCTTCCAATGTCACCGGAATGCGACAATCAGGCTACCTTATTCATTGCTAATAATCTGGCATTCCACGAGAGGACAAAGCACAATGAGGTTGATTGTCATTATTACGTGACATGATTTAGAAGGGCGTCATTTCTACCTCTCATGTCAGCTCAGGGGATCAGACGACAGACATTTTCACCAAAGCTCTACTTAGAGGATCCTTCCAGAAGTGTTCATCCAAGCTGAGCATGATAGATATCTATGCTCCATCTTGAGGGGGAGTGTCAAGATATATTTCATATTTCCGTACCTTTAATATATCTTTCTGTTCTTTTGTCTACTCTATGTAATTTGCCCATAGGTCTCTCCCTATATAAAAGAGCCTAGGGCTCAAGGAATAAACAACTCTTGCGATTTTCCCAACAATCGTTAGCCTCAAACATGGAGTTCCAAAGTAAGTCGAGGCTCTGCACAGACAACCAATTAGTGTGAACCCCTCAGGATCCGGGTACCCGTTTACGACAAAATTCGCAATATTTCATTCACATTGATCGCAGAAGTCGCAGAAAAACAGGGAAAATTTTTCACGCAATTATGACATTCATTTCCATCACATAACCATAAAGTAAAAGAGACAAATGACACCAAAATTTCTTTTCATTAATATTCATATCAATTTACAACATGTACAAGGATCTTCCATTTTACAACATATATCCCAAAGTGTGATACAAAAGAGATAACATTTACATCACTATTTGAACAAAAACTGAGACAAAGTAATTCATACCGTCTAGTGTATACTCTGTCTCCAGGAAGCATGTATAGCTACTGAGCTGCTACTAAACTGAAGGCTGTTTGCCTGCCAAACACGTTAGGAAAGAAGAGGCGTCAGCAATCGCTGGTACCTCCCAAAACTTATAAAAATAACTAGACATTTAATATAAGCAAAAGCATGCAAGTAGAAAGGTGGAAAGTAAGTTTACATCTACTTGCGTAAGTGAAAAGGTTTTTCAGGCTATTTGTAAGCGTCTCAAATGTTTATCCCAAAACCCAACATTTCCCACATGTGACATATTTATATGGTAGCTGAGTATTTCTGAGTGTATGAGTGTAAGCACATATATCATTTTCTTCAGAGATCACATTGGTGAGTGATAATGGAAAAGTTAAGATTGGAAAGATCTCTTAATTTATTTAAATTCTTAGATAGAGAGAATAGTCATTTCCTACTAATCCCAACTTTTGATCGTAACTTTTCAAATTCTTAACTTCAATGTTTCAGATATAGCTTCAGATGATATAGATGTAGATATGGATGATCTAGATATAGAATCGCCAAGTCTGTTGGCGAAGTAAACTCAAGCGGTGAAGAAGCCTACAAATGGCTCTTCCGTCTCGCCCTCTAATAGGAAGCGCGGTCCAATAGAGGGATAGGTCTACTCCCCAACTACGCCACTGAGACGGGTGAGAGAGACTCCCTAGAAAAGTCGCTCTAGAAACCTGCCTGACTAGTACAGGCGAACGAGCTCGTACGTAAAACTGAAAACCAAGGAACCCCCGCCTGGGTATCCTAAAACACAGGGTCAGCGGAATGGTCTAAAGTCGGGATCCCAACGAGGTGTAAAAACACTGCGAGCTCGCGTAAAAACTGAAAAAGGGACTGGGATCCTAGACCCGCGCACTTGGTGGCCGCTGCCCAATCTGGGCTTCCTTTCCTCCGCCCAGTTGAGAGTCACCGCGCTCTCGCACGGTCAGGTGTAAGGGCCACCGTAACCGACACTATTAATTATCTGCCATCACTCATACTTATCAAACCATCTGTTCATTTCGACATCTATTAACAACTAACGTGTTCACCAACCAAATTATTTCTAACAGAGTCTTTGATCTAAATTACAAAGCAGAACATAATGTCACAATCCTAAAATGGAACTTCCTCCATTAATTATTCGATTTTGTAACTGGTTAAAACCATGATGTGTAAGCAAAGTATTACCATATAATAACTCCAAACCGGACCAAGAGGGTTGCAAAGAGCTAATCCTCACTATACTATTAATAACCCAATTATATATTAGGATAACATCTAATGAGAACCACTACCTAGGCCAATGTTAAATCTTATCAAGACTAAAATTGGAGTGTAAAGATCATCTTGGTGATTCCTACTTACTCAGGAGCAATTAGATAATTATTCATAGTAATAAATCACCTAATTTCTTCGTGTGGAGAGCGTGTTGCTGCCTATTTATTTATAATTGTTCACCATGGGTTTGTATTCTATGGAGAACATCATGTCCCATTTATGTTATAATTTGAGTAAATAAATTATCAACATTAATGGAATTAAATCTAATGTGATCTAATTAAGCAACTATATATTTTATATTTAAGTATAAACTCTCCATGTATAAACAATATTTCTGTTGTTTGTTAAATGTGATACCTTAACTACATTGATTGTTTGCCGCTTACAGAGAATTAATGCTCGCAAATCAAGAAATTGTATATGATTTCTATATACTTTAGCAGCTTTTGATTCTGGGATTTTTTTTTGAACTATAAAGAGTATTTTGAGTTAAAATGTTCCATTAAGAAATAAGATTTTTATGTGGCTTGAAATTTCATTGACAATCAGAATCAATTCTAGCATTATTCCTCTATCATGAAGCTAGAGTTATTTTGTGTAAATAAGAATGGTTCAAGAAATAAAATTTCAGTATGTAGTTTTTGTTACATTTTTTGTTCAATTGATATTGTAAATTGTTTCTTCTCTTCAATCAAATTTTTAGGATGTTGTATGTACTGACAAACATTGTACATGTTGTAAAATCACATGGAAATTAATGAAATAAGATTTTGGTGCCAATTTTCTCTATTAACTTGTGGTTATGAATATGAATGTCGAATGTCACTTGCAAATATATTCATTGCGAAAAATTTCTCCATAAAACTATGCTTTTAATGAGATGTCATAAATGGAATATTGCAAATTGTGTCGTAAACGGGTACCCGGATCCTCGGGGGTTCACAATTAGTCTCAATATCCTATCAGATAGGGGATTTCCGCTCACAATGGGAAAAGGTACTCTAGAGTCTTAATCTGCAACTCGCAAAGAGGGCACATGTTCGAGATGACACCGAAAAGTCTTTCAAAACGATCTCTTGTCATAATGCACTTCCTGCGGAAGAGACACATAAAGAAACCAATTCTACTTGGAAGCTTGAATTTCCATATAAAGTTGCAGTCCCGGAGCAAAACATCTGTCCTTGACGGAGGCGGTTTAGTGATTACTCAGTAAACACCCTTGATCGAGAAAGAATTCACCTTCCACACCCAATGGTCCCGCCCAGCACCTTGCAACCTGACTGAGAGAATCCAGAAGAAGCAAGAAGTCCTCGAGGCATTGATCCGAGAAGTCAATCAAGAATTGGGGCATCCCGTTACCGTCGACCAAGACTCCGCGTCACGATTGGCCGCTAAAGCAAATAATCGAGGGAACCTCGACGAGAGCATTCCAAAACATGAGCAGTTGTCAGAACAACAACCGAAGGAATTACCATCCCCAAGGGACGGGTGAAAGAGATCCTAAAAACGAGGGAGCACCGATATGATTCCTTTACAGAAAGCCGACTATCTGAAAACATGTTGACGAGGAAACATGCACTGAACTCCAGTACTATAGATTTTTGTAACAAGTCTGCAACATAAGTCATCTCCATTACCCCAAATCATGTTGACCCACTTAAGAAGAAGAGCCTTATTCATTGAATCCAAGAGTTCAATCCCTAACCCCTCTCCTCATAGGGCATTGTAACAGTGGCCAACTCAACCAGGTAAAGGCCATGACCATCCTGACTTGTCTTCCCCAAAGAAAACACTTCATGAGAACTTCCAACCTATGTCTAATCCCCACTCCTTTTTTCAACTTTTATTCTAAATTATTTCTGGGATCTATTGACAAGAAAAATATACAAGATTAGTCTATTTTTATTACAAGATGTATTTTATTAATTTCTTTATTTTAGGGGTATTTATGGGATGTTTTAATAGGGATTTAAGTTAAAATTCTTGTATTAAGTTAATGAATTACATATTCATCACCCATATTATAGACAATGCAAAAATACTGAAAATAACATCACTAAATCAAAGCATGATTTGATTCAACAAAAGGCAATTATGACAATAGTCTTGGGACAAAAGAGAAATCGTGCGCCATTTTTTAATCCATATGTGTCTTCATTACAAGCATGTCCTTTGATCTGCTTAAACTTCTTCTTGGGAGTATTAAGTTGGAAAACTTTCTCTGAATTCTTTGTAATACCCCTCTCTATGAAGGGTCTAAACATTGTAATAAATTAAAGAATGCGAGTACTAATTTTGAAATCCTAAACATCTAATCACTTCTCCTCAAACATCTATGTGCTTCTACATGGGAAATCTCGCAAAACAAGCACACCTTCACCTCTTCCTCTAATCTTTCCTAACTTTGTCAGTCTCCATACTCTCGCCATTAGAAATTCAGGGTTATTTCAGAAGTTTGAGATAGTTGTAAAATCTACTCCCTCCGTGCCGTATTTGACAAGTCACCTAGAATATGAAAAGGATTCAGAGCAGAGATACGAGAGTTTGAAAAATTGCATAAAGACTCTGTGTGGAGAGTTTAGATTTATCCCCCATAATTTCAGAATTTAAGGCAGGTCCATTAATCTATAAAAAAATTCTCAAAGAGCCTAAGATCTTGAGAATACACCTCAGATGTTGAAACTCGAGATCTTTTAGTGATGCTTCAGTTAGTGGTAAGAATAATCAAGAATAGACCGATTCTTTTGGGGTATACAGTCCTGTGCACTATAAAGCTAGTCACTAAACATGCATGACTGGGATTGTGTTCTACATGGAGGATCTCATTTTATTTTATTTTTTTGAGAAAAGATGAGATGGACCTCTTTTAGAGACCCATTCAAAGAATATAATTATAAAATTTATAGACAAAATTACAAACACCAACTTTCACAAAGAGTTCTTGCATGCTCAATTACATTCTTTTGAGTAAAACCTCACCTTGAAAATAACATTGTTCCTCCCCAGCCAAATAACCCACACATGCACGCAAGCTCTGACCCTTCCATCAACTGAACATGTCCAATATGAAAAAATGTCCAATATGAAAAAATGGATCACCAGAAAAACTCCACACCATCCCAACCAACACCTGGCAGCTCTACCCTCTCCCATATCTCCCTAGACTTAGGGCATCTGAAGAAAAGGTGCTCAATGTCCTCTGTCGCCTCACCACATCTTTTGCACTCTCCAACACACAAAGGAAAAATCCTAGCATGCATAACACATGTCATAATTCGTCCACTCCTCATCAATCACATGATGATCTTTGTCCTCATAGGCACTATCTAGTTCTACCCCCAGATTCTAGCATAGTCCCCGGAGATGTCCGGTGCCAACATACCAGAAATAACTTTGTAGGCATATTTAATAATAAAAACCCCATCACTACAGGATCATGAATCTCTACCATTCAACGGATCCTTCATCCTTGATAACCTGCTCGAGAGGTAAATGAATTCCTTTATCCTTTGATCCTACAACGAAAGTAGGTGACCAAGAACCCTCAGACCACGCATATGTCGCATACCTCCCTCGACGTGGCCAAGGAAAATAACCTACAATAAAAATCACTAAAAAAATCTTTCCTCCGTCCAGTCATCCCTACATAATCTGAATCCCCTTCCATTCCCATGCATCGGCCGCATCAAAGGCGCAATATCTGACAGTATCGAGCAAATAGCCCTCTACAATGTGGTCGGCGAGGACACAACGCTAACATCAGCACACAGGCTGGGTGACACTGAGTAAATGGATCTCAACAAACATGAGGGCAGGTCTGATTCGTTAACCCAGATCCTCATCATCCACTACAACAATAAAGCCTTGTTCATGTCCCCAATGTGCAACACTCCCAACCCGCCCTCATTGGTTGACCTTGTCGCTGTCTCCCAATCAACCAAAGCAATTCCCTTCCTTTCATGAGATGAGGCCCAGAAGATATTCCCACCAATGCCTCCAACTTCTTACGAACTCCAATCGACAACACCCTTGTAGAGATAAAAATCAGTATCGCAGATAAGACCGCCTTCACCATAACCAGCTTCCCTCCCGTTGACTGGCATGACACCTTTGTAAAATATATATTAGTTTCCTTTGTATCTCTCTGTTATTTTTATTTTCAGCCGTATGCTTTATGTAATTTACCCATAGGCTACTCTCCTATATAAGAGAGCCTAGGGCTGGTGGAATAAACAACTCGTTCATTTTTCCCAACATGGTATCAGAACGACAGTCCTAGACCGGAGTTCTCGAAACCCTAACCCTATCCCTACCCCACCCGCGTGCCTCTCTCTCTCTCACCGCCACCGCCGGGGCATACCTGCGCCACCTGCGCCTCCGCCGCGTGTGAGCGCCTCCGCACTAGCGCCTCGCGATCGCGTGCTAGCCCTCGCGCACTCGCCCCTCGCGCGACTGTGCACCAGCACCTGCACGCCTCCGCACCAGCACCTGCGCGCGACTATGCGCTAGCCCTCGCGCTGCACAACGGAGCGCTCGCCCTTTGCGCACCTTCGCGCGCCTACGTGATCCAGCGCCCCTGTGCTCTTGAGTGCCAGCATGATCCAGCGGGCACCTTAGAGCCCTAGCGCACACCGTCTACTACATGGGTTTAGTTGCTTGAAGTCTACACACGCAACTAAACCCGTCTATGTCTGTGTAGACGAATCTTATATTCAGTTAATCGCTCCAGTCTTCGGGTTTCAGTATTTCAGAAAGCAAGGCGGATATTCCATCTATTGGCGCCTTTCGTGGTCCAGCGCCTATTGTAAAGATGGATGGTACGTATTATGAACTGTGGGCGATGCAGTTCATGAGTATGATGAAGTCAACGGGTAAGAAGCACATTCTTACCGAAGCAGAGCCTGCTGAGAAGACTGGAGCCAATGCCTCTTGGGAGGCCGATGATGCATACGCCAAAGTTTGGTTATCTGGAATGTTGGCGATCGAGATTGCCAATGACATTCTACATCAGCCCACAGCCAAAGACATGTGGGACATTCTGGCGGCCACATACTCTCAGGCGAAGAATGAGACAGATTCTGCAACTCCAGCATGATATATTCACTATAAAGTAGAATGGTCGCCCTCTACATTCACTCTACACATCCCAACGAGGGATGTTCGAGAAGCTTTACAGCTTCATGCCCCTGACAGCCACGCCAGAACAACAGAAGACGTATCGGAATGCGCCTATGGTGGGCGTTTTCCTTGCTGCACTTGATCCAGAGTATGAGGCGGCACGATCCCAGATCTTGGCCGATTCTACTATTCCTCCCATGGAGGAAGCCTTTCATAGACTGAGCCGTATCACCGTCCCTTCCACGGCCACGAATCAGAATGCTTCAGCCATGGCCGCCAACAGAGGTCGTGGATTTCATCATCAGACCCGTGGACGTGGACCTCGTAGCAGAGGAGGTCGCACTCGGCCAACATGTACCTACTGTCATCGCATCGGACACAATGAAGACACATGCTACTCTAAGCATGGATTTCCTGCATCTGCACGAGTCGCTGAGCAGATAGAGCCTCCATCTGCTGCCACTTTGGATCAACGGTTCGATGATCTAGTTGCCCGTCTAAGGGCATTATTCACCCATCTGGCCCAACACCCACTACTGAGAGTCAATCTGACGCTGCTGCATCTGCCTCTGCGTCTACCAGTGCATCAGGTAGCATACTTGCATTTACCAGTAGTAGATCAGATACATTACCTTGGATTATGGACTCGGGCGCTACACATCATCTATGTGGCGATCAGAGTTTACTTACAGGATATTCTCAGATTCCTCCAGGCCGAACAATGGTCATTGCCAATGGTACCCATTCCCCAATTACTGATCAGGGGGAGATTAGACTGACACCTTCTATGCAGCTCAAGAATGTGTTACATGAACCTGATTTTTCAATGAATTTATTATCAATCAGTCAGATTACGAAGGATTTACAATGTCGGGCAATTTTTGATCCATCTTCTCTTATTTTCCAGGACATCCTTACGAGCAACGTGATTGGTCATGGCTATGCACAAGGAGGCCTCTATCGCCTCAATCAGATTCCGTTTGCTGGAACCTCATCCCTACCTACTGGACCAGTATCTCCTCTGTTGTGGCATCTGCGCTTAGGACATCTACCGCTTCAGAAGTTGCGTCGTGTGTTACCCCAGGGTCTGCCTCACACATCCATCCAATGTGAGGCTTGTCAGTTGGGATGGGAAAGCATCATCGGTCTACCTTTCCCAGTCATCCGGGTCGGAGTAGTACCTCCAAGTTTGAGTTACTTCATATTGATATCTGGGGTCTGAGTCGTGTACCTGATCATCAGGGACACAAATTTTATATAGTTATTATGGATGACTTCTCTCGTGTGTCATGGGTATTTTTGTTGAAAAATAAATCTGAAGCAGGGAATATTATTATCCATTTTCTTAATGAAATTCATAATGTTTTCTCCACATTGTGAAATTTGTGAGAAGTGATAATGCCCTAGAACTGTGTACTCATGTCCTAGCTAATTACTACTCATCCAAAGGGATTATCCATCAAACATCCTGTGCTTATACCTCTCAACAAAATGGGATCGCTGAAAGGAAACATCGCCACCTACTAGATGTCACAAGATCACTTCTTATACAGATTCATGCTCCTTATTCTTACTCGGGTGACGTAGTTCTCACAGCATGTTACCTAATTAATCGTATGCCGTCCTCTGTCCTAGATGAACAGATTCCTTTCTCCCTTATCTACCCTGGTAAGGATCTGTTTTCCCTTACTCCTCGTGTGTTTGGCTCAGTTGCCTTTGTCCACCAGTTGTCTCCCGGTGCTGACAAGCTCTCTCCTAGGGCTGTCAAGTGTGTGTTTGTTGGGTACTCCAGAACTCAAAAGGGGTACAAATGCTTTGATCCTTTGCGTAGGCGGTACATGGTCAGTGCAGATGTTACATTTTTTGAATCCGTAATGTATTTTTCATCCTCAGGTGATCACCAACTACCTCCAGTGACTACCGATGCCATCTATATGACACCACCACCACCAGTACCATCACCACCACCACCACCAGCTCCACGTACTATCCCTGTTTCACCACTACCATTTCATTATACCTGCAGGCCTACTCCAGCTCATGGTCATGACTCATCTCCTAGCTCGCCTAAGGTATGTACTGAAGATATTACTCTCGATGGATCTAATGATATTTCTGAGCAGGATATGTTGCAGAGGCCAGATGAGGACACAACTGATTTAGATGTTCCAATTGCTATATGCAAATCGAAGAGGAGCTGCGCCACATATCCTTTAGCAGCTTCTGTATCATTTGAGCGACTATCTGGGGATTTCAGGAACTTTGTGGTTGCCTTGTCAGCTGTAGATATTCCAAGGAATTATCAAGATGCTCTGAAGGATAGTAGATGGCGTCTAGCAATGGAGGAAGAAATGGCAGCACTTCAATCTAGGGGAACTTGGAGTCTAGTTCCTATACCTGCAGATGTGACATCAGTGAGCTGCAAGTGGGTATTTACAGTCAAGCAAAATGCAGATGGCAGTATTGACAGATACAAGGCCCGCCTTGTTGCACGTGGCTTTACACAGACATACGGGGTGGATTATCTTGATACGTTCTCTCCAGTAGCCCGCCATTCTACCCTACGGATCTTGCTGTCAGTCGCGGTTACTCGAGAGTGGCCGCTATATCAGTTGGATATGAAGAATGCGTTCTTGTATGGAGACCTACAGGAGGAAGTCTACATGCAACAACCACCCGGTTTTGCTGTTGAGGGGGAGTGTTCTACGGTGTGCAGACTTCATAAGGCCATCTATGGTCTTAAGTAGAGCCCCAGAGCATGGTTTCAGAAGCTCTCAGACCTCTTTGAAAAACAGGGATACAACAAACGCTCTAATGCTAATCATTCCTTGTTTGTACAGAAGACTTCAAGATGTATTATTGCAATCATGGTTTACGTAGATGACATATTGATTACAGGAGATGATGAGCAAGGCATAAAGTAGGCTAAAGAGAAGCTGGGTAGCGAATTTGTCACTAAGGACCTTGGAGTCCTTAGATATTTTCTGGGGCTGGAATTTGCTAGAAATCTTAATGGGCTAGTTATGTCGCAGAGAAAATATGTTACGGATCTGTTGAGTGAAACAAGTATGCTTGGGTGCCGGCCTGCTACAACACCAATGGACCCCAGCATGAAGCTATATAATGATGACACAGAGGAGGTGGACAGGAGAAGACACAGAGAACTGATAGGCAAACTGTTGTATGTCACGATCACTAGGCCCGATATATCCTTTGCAGTGAGTCGTGTGAGCCAGTTCATGGAGCAACCACGTCAGGTTCATATGGATGCTATACATATGATACTCAGGTACCTCAAATCATCTCCAGGTGCAGGTTTGCTATTTAAGAAAGGCAAGGGGATTTCTATCTCAGCATGTGCGGATGCAGACTATGCAGGTTGTCCCAAGGACATGAAGTCCACCTCTGGGTTTGCAATCTACGTTGGAGATTCTCTAATCTCATGGAGGAGCAAGAAACAGACAGTGGTAGCCAGGTCTAGTGCTGAATCTGAATATAGGGCTATGGCCCAGGCTAGCACAGAAATGATGTGGGTAAAGGCCGTGCTTACAGATCTATGTATAGATGTACCACTTCCTATGAACTTAGAATGTGACAATCAGGCAGCCTTGTTCATTGCAAACAATCCAGCATTCCATGAGCGGACCAAGCACATTGAGGTTGACTGTCACTTCCTACGTGACATGATTCAAAAGGGATTCATTGCTACATCTCATGTTACTTAAGAAAATCAAACTGCAGATATATTCACCAAAGCATTACTACGAGGCCCATTCCAGAAGTGTGCGTCCAAGCTGAGCATGATTGATATCTATGCTCCATCTTGAGGGGGAGTGTTAACATATATATTAGTTTCCTTTGTATCTCTCTGTTATTTTTATTTTCAGTCGTATGCTTCATGTAATTTACCCATAGGCTACTCTACTATATAAGAGAGCCTAGGGCTGATGGAATAAACAACTCGTTCATTTTTCCCAACAACCTTCTAACCTACCAACTTCCTCTCCAACTTCTCAACCACTAGCATCCAATCTCCATGCCCCAGTCTACCACACAATAAAGGAAATCCCAGATTGAGGAGCATCCCATTTTAGAAGAGGAATATATTCTGTCAGTGACTGGCAGTTTCCTTATAGTACTAGGAGATTATACTTGCTTAAAAATCTAACTAGATAATTGATTATTGAGGGAGTTCTCCAAACGAGGCTCACCCTTTAGCGCATGGATAATGGCATCAAACTCCAAAGCATACACGGAAGTTAATTGTCACTTAATTTCTTAAAAGAAAGGCCAAAAAGCCCCAATGAACAAGAGAATCAATGCTACATGAGATGTGTGATAATCAACCTTGACACTATCATAAATGCCCCTCAAGTAGGTAGACTGCAGGGCACATATAAGGCAAGACTTAATAAGATGGAACCTCTACTTGACCTTACGATCAAAATGAAGGCCATATCAACATTCAACAATAAGGCAATACACTAAGGCCCTGTTTGTTATGCAGGAATAGAGGAGGGAATGGAATCGCCATTCCTTTCTCGATTCCATTCCTATGTTTGTTAGATCAACTTTATGCACGAATAACGATTACAAAGGAAACCTGATTCCCTCATTCATGGGAATTGTCATTCCTAGGTACCCCCTAGGAATTGGGATTCCATTCCTCACCAATGCTAATGAATGTATTCTTCTTCAATGTTTTTTAATTAATATATCATTGTTACTAATATATGATTATCGACATAAATATGTGTTTTTCTTTTTTTGGATATTTTTTGGACACCGACATGGATAGGCTTTTTTTGGACATGAATATATGAACACTGACATGGATACAAATATATGGATGCAAAAGATTGGACAAGTTACAAATATATGCATATATGGATATTGGCATGGATATGTGATATTTTTTTGCAGATACATGTATAGATACAATTTATTTTTTTTGGATATAGATACAAATATGATTAGAAGATATTCCAGTTGATACGAATACATACATATATATATATATATCAAATATATCTATTAGAAAGATAAAATATATCAGATGTGATTTATTTACGGATACGGATACAAATACAGATATGTTTTTTTTTTGTTTTTTTTCCAGATATGGATATGAACAGAGATATATGTTTTTTTTCTAATATGGATATGGAAACGGATGCAATTTTTTTCTAAGATATGGACACTGATTATATTATAGAAGATATATATATACGGATATGGATATGGATTTTAATTTTTCTACGGATACATATATGGACATGGATGATGTTTTTTTACGGAAGCGGATATAGACATGGAAATGGGTTTTATTTTTACAGTAATAGATATTGACACAGATACTATCTTTAGTTTTTAGGATATGGACACGGGTTATCTTTTAGTGGATACGTATACGAACATGGATATATGTTTTTATTTTATTTTCCAAATACGGATACCCATGACATTTTCAATTTCTTTAGAATATGGATATAGATATGGTAATAAAACATTGTAGCGGATACAGATATGAATATATCAAATATATCAATTGTATGAAAAAATCAAAGTAGTTTCCATTTAAATTTAATTATTGATTCTTTATATGAAATATATCAATTATATGAAAAAATAAGTCTGAGAATACCGATTATTTTTTCTACTTAACGAAATATATCAAAGGAATGTTATTTTCTTTCTATTCATTTCCCTTTTCAAATATACTAAAGGAACATGTCTCATAATAAAATTTTCAATTCCTAATAAGATCCAAACAATGGGATGGAAAAACTTTTTTCTTTCCATTCCATTGTTAATTCCATTCTTGTCTTGATTCCATTACATTGTAATTCCTTTCCAATCAAACAAACGGGGCCTAAGAGCCATAAGTCAAGAAAATTACGAAACTCAAAAATGGTCAAAGGGCTAGGTGTACGAAATCTATCTCCCTAGCTCTTTATTACGTCTCAACATTTTTCTGAGACCGTGATGGGTGAGCATCTTAGGTAGATAGGGTTGTGCACGGTTCATGAGGTTGGTGGGTATTCGACCTGATCTGTATGGGTCGACCCTAAACCAATTGGTATCCAACAAATCACACCGGATCGAATACCCAACCCTCTTTGACCCGTGACATACAGGGCTCCAATTCTATGATCCACGGGTACCCATGGGTCGACCGATCTTATTGCCTCTCTAATCCGAACAATGTCTATGGGTCTGCCCATCTTCTTTCCCTTCCAACCCTGAAGATGCTCTCACCGTTGATGCCCCTTTGCACTCTTGGAACAAACATATCCTGACCACCGGAGAGATTGACAACGCAATCATGAACAACGACATGTGTATCTGATTGCACGTCATGCAGTGGTATAGAGGCCGCTAGCAGGTCTGCGGGTTGAAGTGGTCCGATAATGGGAAACAATTGGGACCTTGTCGCATCCTCGCATGATTCCACTAGGCAGAGTCAGTGGCTACATCGACTCGATGACCACATGGCAATTGTCAAGGCGCTGGCATGGTGCCCATTCCAGAGCAACATGCTGGCCTTTGGCGACGACGAGAGCTACTTATGTATCAAATTATGAAGCACACACACACACACACTGACATGTGTGAACTCTGCCGACATCGGATCACGTGCATGCTGCTATGAAACAAGAATGATAGGGAGCTGTTGAGACTACACGGATTCACAGAGAACTAGCTAACGCTGTGGAAGTACCTGTCGATGGCGAAGGTGGTAGAGTTTATCGGGCACATGTTGCGAGTGTTGTTCATGGCATAGAACCTTGATAGATGCAAGATGGCGTCGAGAGACACTGAAGCTCTAGAATGTGTTCAGAATGTCCGAATCACGGAAAGCCACGAAAACCGTGAACATCGGGAGCAGCTTCAGCCGCATCCAGCAATCGCATGAATTCATCGAAGATTAGCTGAATGTGTGCATTTTTTATTTGAACAGAATTTATTGAGGAAATAAATAGTAGTTTTATAAAGATTTGAGCTTTTCTTCTCGTGTTTCTACAGATGTTTTACGACAATTGCATCTCACAAATGACAGATCACGAGCTTATATGGAAGAACTTGTTGCATGCATCCTTTGTAAGTTTTTTCAACTGCGAAATTTTGAAAAAAATTAATATTGATGTATCATGGATAATTAATATTAATGTATGCCATGACAACTACCTACCGAGGGAAAAGATAAATTCCATAGAAATTTATCATGGATAAATTCTCTAAATAGAAAGGAAAAAGATAGCATATAATGTTAGATTGGCCATTCATTACAAAGATTCCACGAGTTGTGAGTATCCATTATCCATTTATAAAATCATGTCAACCATTAGATCTGGTTACCCGTTGGAGTGGGTTGGGTCGATTTATGCCCCGCTAACAACGGGTCAAGTAGGGGCATGATCGAACAGATCGAGTATCCATCCTATGCACATCCGTAAATAAATCCTCCTCTATCTGTTGCGGGTCGACAACTCCTTCCACTTCTTCAAACTCCAAACGTATTTTTCATATAAAAATCTACGATCAACGATGGAACAAGATTCATTTTGCATAATATATCATTGATTCATTAGTTCGTGACCGAAGAAGCAATGTCACTCGATTATTAAGGTAGGTGCTCACCCATAAAACATAATGCTTGCATATTAATTGTTGGATTGTCCTATTGATTCACGGTCATGGGACATGAGTGGCACTAATCCAGGAAGAGTCGTCGACTTTTTACCAACTTATATTTCCTATTCATAATTTATCCAATCTACAGCTGTCTGAAATTGATGAACCCCGGTTGGAAAATGTTTTATTTATATGGTTAGCCCATTATTGGGTTAGAGAGAATGCAATGGCAGATGCGGTTAATGCAAGTGATTGCAGGAAAACCTAGACTCACGGGTGCCCCTAAACATAAGGTTTGACATTCTATAGAGTGGAAAATTGATTAAAAACAAGTACAAAAGAAACAGGCAAAGATGATGCAAGTGAAACATACAGATCATCTCCTCTTACCTGTGATCTCTCGAAAACAAATTGGAGAATATAGCAGACTTCCAATATATGATGACATATACAACTTGAGCATGGTTCACGTTCAGATGAGTAGGCGATTCACCTCGGTATGAGAGAGAGAGAGAGAGGAAAACCTCTGTTTTCTAGGGGATTTGGAAGCAGAGAAGTGATGTTTTATTTTTTGGTGGCACATCTTATGTTGAAAATGTCACCCCTCTTCAGAATTGTGGAACATTCAGTTACAATGTTTTCTAATTTTAATAAACGTCAGATGACTAGCTAATTTCAAGTAGATTCCGCTTCCCTAAAAAAGTATGTATGCCACAAACGTTTTTGATGGGATTGAGAAAATTTGCAATCACCTCTAAAACAAAAGCCTAAATACCAATTCCTATCTTGGCCAATTCTCAAATTACTTTCTATAATGGTTGCAGTTAAGGAAGTTGCCAATAAAGTGGAGAGGAGTAACTCCCTGAAACCTTCGTGGCTTCCAGTCACCAGATTCTTCTTTGTTTTGGGTTTTTATTTGGTTTGTTGATTATTTGATCCTGACTATTCTGTCATCTATATTAATTTGACTAACACGAGAGAGGTGACTATATTTTCCTTGTAATAATCTAAATGACCATTCTAACAGAAACTAATAATTTTAGCTATAGCATGTACTAGTACACAGACACTAGGAAGACTAACCTGATCATTGACAAAAATTATAGCAGATCTTGGGGAGTCTGCCTGTAGAATTGACAGCAAGTTATGTACTCTCTGATGTTTTTCACATATCTGCACAAAATATATAACCAACAATCAAAAATTTACTACGGGCTTCTTATGATTGAAAATCAGGAAATATGACAAAAGAGGGTCCATCTTCAAATAGGGTTTTCCTTGTTGTGCATTAAAAACAGATCTGAATGGACTTCCATTACATACATCAGAAAGTTCGATCACGACGTACCTATAAGCCAAAAGCTACATGAAGTAATAATTAAAAAAACCCTACCTACTTGTCTTTTTTAGCTTATTGTACAGTGAAAGGAAGAATGTTGCTCATATTGTTCTTGTTATTATAGGCATGAAACTGATTCAATCATATGATCAGATTACAAGGACAAGCAAAGCAACAAGACTGTAGTATTGCGTATCTAATAGATAGTTAAGAACCATACATTTTATGAAAAACAGAATGCAACTATAACGTCTAAAAGCCACCTACAATTTACAATTTCCATTAAGGGCCAGTTCCTTAAAAAAATATTAATAACAATAGTAATAACACAATATATTCTTTAAAAATCTGAAGAGGTGGCTTCATAAACATCAACTGCAGTGCATCATTCAGCCATAGATGTAATTTCTAAAACTTAAATTTTAAATTGTCATAAGATGGTTATGATTATAGAATTAGAATCTATATATGCTAACCTTAATACAAACATATACTATCACTTGCAAAAGGATAGAAAGACGGCGATGGGAGGTTGCTGGGAGGGGGAAGAGAAGGAGAGGAGGCTGATTAGGGTTCTGAGAGGGGCAGGGTGCCTCTTCCGGGGCCCATCCTCTCCACTAGGGCTTCCAGTAGAGCAAAACTTGTGGTCGAAGGGCTTCTGCTAGAGGCGATGATGCTCAGATGATTCCCAATGGGTGCAGCAGCGATTTTGGGGACCGAAGGAGGTCCACTGGAGGTGATAGGGAACCTACCTCAGCATGGTGGGCCGATGTAGTGGCAGTGCCTTCGCCTATGAGGGCTAGCAACAATGTTTCGAGTTCTAGGCAGCATCGAGGAACCTCTGTTCTTCCTCACCGGCTGGGGTCTTCCAATTAACACTTGGGAGGGTGGAGAGCAGGAGCTTGAGGAAGGTGAATGGCATGGGCCAACGGTCCAAAAGTGGCATCTTCAGATTACGAAACCATGCGATGTATAGACCAAAGGATTATGACCTTTTGACCTGAAAGTTGTCTTGTCTTTGGTTTGGAACCATGGGATGTATAGACTTCATTGTGTCATGCCTCAGTGGAAATTAATGACCTATATGAAGAACTCTTTAGCTCGCTTAAAAGGAATTATCCATTATGTATTTGTTGAGACAATTGTGAATTAGGCAAATTATGTAAAAATCTATTTAGTGCCACATGGATGAGTGGTGGGATTTGGTTGAGTTAGTGGGGTTGTACATAAAGCACTCCATCTCTTGTATTTTTGAGAAAATAGAATAGAAAACCTAACCGTTAAGGCTTTTTACCATAGTTTCATCTATCTTTACGGAGTAAGCTTCCATGTAAAATAATATCAGTTCTTAATCTATGATTCTGCATTTATTATTCCACATTTCCACAATATTAAAACATATTTTTGATATTAAAGAAACCTAGAGAACACCTGAAATAATTGTCATATGTTATATATATATATAATACTGAAATGATTTTACAAGTTGTAAGAAAAGATAAACATGCCACAAATCCTATAAGCATTTGCATTAATCATTATTGGCTCAATAAGGATTTTTTAATGCAAGTTTACTTGTAATATTGCTTACCCGTGAATGACATAATGAGATCAAATCTTCTAAGAGGCTATTCGTTTGCAAATAACACGAGGGATAGGGAAGTATAAGGGTGAGTTCACACCCACTTCCTATCCCACATGCTATTCTCGTTCTTTGTGCCATGAATCCTTTCTCGCGGAAGGTGGAATAGCTTATCCCTCAGCCTCCCTCATTTCCTGCCACTATGCAACTGCCTCCCCCTAACTTACAGACCTTATCCATCCTTATTCCTTCTAACTTACATACCTTATTAATCCTTATGCCTCATGTACCAACCGAACGGAGAATAGCAAATAACTACCTCTTATCCACCCTTATCCTCTCCCTCCAAACGAACAGAGTCAGTGCGCTATCCCTCCTTATTCCTCCACCCTTATTCACCCTTATTTCTCAATTGAACAACCCCTAAATATTCTTAAGGATAACAAGATGTACGAGGTCCTCGATGTAACCCACCAACGCAGTCAAGTCCCACCACTAAGAAATGTGGGACTAAACATGAAAGTAGTTGTTAAATTATGATTTCGATGTTTCAGACTACTTTTGATAAGCCTCCTCCCAACGACAACTATTTTGATTGCATTTCCTCCCAGCTCCTTGGAAGATGTATTGGGTGAAGAAGAGTTGAATATTTTCTTTTATAACAAGCTGCAACTTTTTCAGCTCCAAGTTGAGGGGGAGTATGAAAATACTATTAGAGTTATTATATTTACATTTATGTTTGTAACCCTTCGGATTCCGTAACTCCCCATGACCCTTCGGGTTCCATAACCTTCTGTGACCCTTCAAGTTCTGTAACCCCCAGTGACCCTTTGAGATCCGTAACCATTGTACTCTCAAGGGTTTTCTCTCTATAAAAGAAACCCTAGCTCTATGGAATAAACATCTCATCCATTCCTCTTCTCAACATGGTATCAGAGCGAAAGTCCTAGACCAAAACCTAATACCCTAAATCCACCACCACCAACCCTCTCTCCGTCGACAAGGAGAGAGGGCTCGACCTCTTGCGTCGCTCATGGATTCGATGTTCTCGCATAAGGCAGCCCGAGTCTCCAACAACACCAGCTGCTATCTCCAGCGGCACCTAAAGCACCGCCCGACACTTCAGGATGTTTGCTGCCCTACCACGACTGATAGACCGACACTCCAGACTACTACTCAGATCATCCGTCTTCACCGAGCATCAACTTCTTCGTCATGATGTATACTTCTTCTTTTACGACCTGACTACTACTCCGCGCTGGACTTCTTCTATAGTGATTCTTCTCCAGGCATGACAGAGATATGTTCCGGTGATTTGATATCGCAACGACTCTACAGGCAGGGCAGAGATACGTTCCGATGACCTGAAAACCGCAGACCCGTCCTCGAGCGAGGTCTTCTACCAGCAACGGATATATGTTCTTATGAGGCTTTGTGTGAAGATGTGGTGTATACTTTTTCTTTTTGTTACAAGTCGAATCTTATGATGCTTTTTGTTACATATCAGAGCGACAATCATAGACCGAAACCTAATACCCTAAATCCGCCGCCACCACTAGCCGTCTCTCCGTCAACAAGGAGAGCGGGTTGGATCTCCTGCGTCGCTCATGGATTCGATGGTCTCGCGCAAGGTAGTCCGAGTCCTAGCAACACCAGCTGCCACCTCCAACAACACCTAAAGTGCTGTCCAAGGTTCTAGCAGCTCCAGCCGCACCTCCTGTATTGCCGGCACCGCCTGGAGCCCCCC
Source organism: Ottelia alismoides (assembly GCA_037367405.1). Taxonomy (NCBI): domain Eukaryota; kingdom Viridiplantae; phylum Streptophyta; class Magnoliopsida; order Alismatales; family Hydrocharitaceae; genus Ottelia; species Ottelia alismoides. The sequence goes on along the minus strand of JAZKJV010000252.1, from coordinate 936,568 downwards.
TCCTACAACCCATGCTTCACCACGACTTGCTTCTCCCAACTTCATGTTCCATACTTTTTATTCTATCAAGTATGGGAGAAAGGGTCAGTCAGAGATGATTCTTTAGATGTTTACTGCCTTACCATTACTGATAGACCGACACTCCAGACTACTACTCAGATCATCAGTCTTCACCAAGCATCGACTTCTTCGTCAGGGCGTAATACTTCTTTTACGACCCGACTACTACTCTGCGTTGAACTTCTTCTATAGCGATTGTTCTCCAGACACGACAGAGATATGTTCCATTGACATGCAGGCACGAAGAGATACGTTCCGGTAACCTGATATCACAACAACTCTACAGGCATGGCAGAGATACGTTCCGATGACCTGAAAGCCGCAGACCCGTCCTCGAGCGAGGTCTTCTACAGGCAGCGGACATATGTCTTATAATGCATCGTGTGAAGATGTGGTGTATACCTTTTCTTTTTGTTACAAGCTGCAGCTTTCTCAGCTCCAGTTTGAGGGGGAGTGTTAGAGTTATTACATTTACATTTATGTCTGTAAACCTTTGGATTCCGTAACTCCCCATGACCCTTCGGGTTCCATAACCTTCTATGACCCTTCAAGTTCCGTAACCCCAGTGACCCTTTGGGATCCGTAACCTTTGTACCCTATAGGGTTTCCTCTCTATATAAGAGACCCTAGCTCTATGGAATAAACAACTCATCCATTCCTCTTCTCAACAAATACAAAAAAAGGAATATAACTAACAACCAAGTGGCCCAACATAGGCACCCCCTACTCTTCCTCTCTTCTCCGTAAGGTTTGAGGGAACCCACCTTTTGCAGGGAGGGACAGAAAAATGGAGATGGTTGTCCAAAAGTGAAATGTTGGGACAAAAAATAAGTCTGTCAAGAGGGGAAAAAGGCTTTCAAAAAATAAAGAACGTATAAAATCAAAGAAGCAAAAATGGAGGGAAGAAGTTTTTTATTGTCCCACTTATTTTCCCAACTTAGTCAGTGATAATCCTCATATTTCCAAGAAGGATGCGAGAAAGGAGTAAGAGTGCATGGCGTATTTTATTTTTCCGCTTGAGATATCACCCTATAGAAATGCATCTCTATCTATCATCCTCTATTGAGGTTGTTGGAAGAAAAGGATTCGTTGTTATTCCAAAGAACCCTAGGCTCTTTTATATAGAGAAGGCCTATGGGTAAATTACATAAGGTGGAAAGAAGGAAATAAAAATACCTGAAAAGGTACATAAAATATAGAAATATCTCTAGACTCCCCCTCAAGATGTAGATATCAATCATGCTCAGCTTGGAAGAACATTTCTGGAATGGCCCTCTGAGCAGTGGCTTGGTGAAGAAGTTGACAGTCTGCTCTCCTGAACTGATATGAGAAGTAGAAATCAAGCCCTTTTGGATCATATCTCTAGTATAGTGGCAGTCTACCTCAATATGCTTTGTTCTTTCATGAAAAGCATGATTATTAGTAATGAATAGTGCGGCTTGATTATCACATTGTAGCTGCATGGGTAGAGGTACATCTAAAAGCAAATCTTCTAACATAGCTCAAACCCACATCATCTCAATACTTGCTTGTGCCATGGCCCTATATTCAGATTCAACACTAGATATAGCCACCACTATTTGTTTCTTGCTTTTCCAAGAAACCAAAGAACTACCCACAAACACTGCAAAACCTGAAGTAGACTTCGGATCCTTAGGGCATCCTGCATAGTCTGCATCAGCACATGCAGAAACAGAAATGTTTGTTTCTTTCCTGAACAGTAATCCTGTGCCTGGAGATGACTTTAGATATCTCAGTATCATGTATACGGCATCCATATGTACTTGTCTAGGTTATTCCATGAACTGACTCACCCGACTCACTGCAAAAGCGATATCAGGTCTAGTGATAGTAATATAGAGAAGCTTTCCCACCATTTCTCTATATCTTCTCCTGTCAACCTCATCCGTATCATCATCATATAACTTCATGCTAGGATCCATAGGAGTAGTTGAGGGTCGACACTCAATCATGCCCATCTAAACAAGCATATCTGTAATATACTTCCTTTGGGTCATCACAAGACCCTGCGAATTCCTAGCAAATTCCAACCCCAGAAAATATCGTAGGGTGCCAAGATCCTTGGGAACAAACTGATGGCCCAGAAATGCTTTTGTCATCTTTTTCCTTTGTGTATCATCTCTTGTAACGAGTATATCATCAACATACACCATGATAACAACCGTACCTCTGGGAGCCTTCTGGACAAACAAAGAATGATCTGCATTTGATCTTTTGAACCCTTGCTTTTCAATTAGATCAGAAAGCTTTTGAAACCACACCCGTGGGCTTTGTTTAAGACCATATATCGCCTTGTGAAGTCTACACACCATGTGACTCTCCCCCTCAACAGCAAACCCCGGAGGCTGCTGCATGTAGACTTCTTCCTGCAGATCCCCATACAAAAAGGCATTCTTAACATCAAGCTGAAACAAGGGCCAATCACGTACCACATCAAGTAACAGGAGAACACGTAGAGTCGAATGACATGCAACTGGAGAGAATGTGTCCATATAATCCACACCGTATGTTTGAGTGAACCCGCACGCCACTAGCCTTGCCTTGTAACGGTCAATGCTACCATCTGCATGATATTTGACAGTGAACACCCATTTACAACCATGACCTCAAATTTCAGCGAAATTCGGTCGAATTTCTGTCGAATATCGATATCCAGTCGAAATCGAAATTCGACCGAAATGACCGAAATATGGGGGTCCTAGTGCAAAAAATGATCGAAATGACCGAAATTTCGATCGTAATTCCACCGAAATTCCATCGAAATTCTATTTTGATCGATACCGAAATGGTGACCGAAACCGACATTTAGGGCCTTGTTTACAGCTGGCAACAGATGCTCCTGGGGGAGCGGGAACTAAGCTCCATGTAACCCGCGACTGTAGAGCAGTCATTTCCTCCTTCATGGCTAAACGCCAGCAGCCAATCTTCAAGGCGTCCTGATGATTCTGTGGTATCTCTATGGTCGATAAAGACACAACAAGCCTATGAAAGTCCCTTGTGATACGATGGAAGGAAACCTGCGAAGCAAGTGGATAGGATGTACAGGTACGCTTCTGCTTCCGTATGTGTAACATCCGGAATCTACACAAACCCGGACCCGATCCGATTTGGGTCCGATTAAGCCAGTAATGTTATCTGACAACATTAGATAACCTAAATCGACCAATTGATTGTAACTCAAAAGTCGTTTGGGTGAAATCGACCAAAAATCAGTCGCTTCGTAATGTGTGCCGCGAAAAAGCCGCGACGCAAATTCGGAAACCGCGGAACGAACCGAGAGCGTCATTAGATTCGATTCGACGATACAAGACCAACAGAATCGACCGTTCGTCAATCGAAGGTCATTCGATATTTTTAAATCACAAAATTTAAATCTTAAACAAAAACCGTATCTGAAAATTTCGGGTATTCAAAACCCGATCGGAAGTATATCAATATTATACTCATATTGATCGTCGTTTCGAAACGGTCAAATCGAGATGTTGTGCGTCAAAATCTTTGGTCCGAGGCGCACGCACGATCGATTTTTTTGTATGTCAAATAAAAAGACCTTGAATATAAATATAAATATAAATATATATATATATAATGAATTTCTGCTACTGCCAAACAACCAATTCCGGCCATGGTTTTGTTCCTCTTCTTTCTCAGCCACTTGTTGTGGCTCCTTGCTCCACTTGGCATCACTCCATACTTCCTTCACCCTTATTAATATCAATTCAATTCCTTTCACACTACTTCGATGTTCCCTAATTGCTTCCTCACTTTCTCCCAACGAAGGAATAAAACCTCTTCTCTTCCAGCCAAACATATCGTCCAGCAGATCGAGAACAACTGTAGTAGCCTCCGTTCTTCCTCCTTGCTGCACAGCTGCTGGAGATAATTCTTGCTACTGCTGTGTAGTTTCGTTGGAGCTAAATAAGCTACCACATTCCAGCAATTGGAGGTACTGTTATACCGATGCTTGCAAGAATGTTCCCAAGAATTTGAGAGCTTCAATAGACAATTTTTAAACCTTCTTTACAGCTCCCAGTTTCAGGTGCAGCTGCTACTTCGATTCACAGTGTTGCATGCCAAGTTTCACCTCCAAACCTTAGAAATCCATAGGTACAATCCTACACAACTCTCTTGCTGTCCTACATGTATAAGTTAACCTATTGTTTTTGCTTTCCATGGATTTGTTTTCAAGTTGCCTCTCATCCTTCTTTGCAATATCCCCACGAAGGATGTTAATGATATTTAAAAAGAGGGGTTGAGTATTTTCTCTTACTTTAGTTGGATCAATCTTTTTCACTAAATTTCTATACCCGCTGGAGATTCCAATATAATTATCTGGTAAAAAAAGACACATGTTATAAAAGAAAATTGTGATGCATGTTATGATTCAAGGTTACATAATCATTAATTATATCAATGGTAAGATGCATCATTCATTTTGGCATCAGATTTTCAAATAAGAGGCCTCCCATGGATGGTTGGCCATGATAAGTCCTATTGGAGCACAGCTTATTTTGAATATAATTGGTAAGAAAAACAGGAGTATCCAGTAACCATATGCCAGTCTTTCAAAATATCTTGGGAGTATTATACCGAGTAAGTAAATCTTAGGGACAAGTTATTCCGTGAAATTCCAGGTGAATTGTTGGTTCTTCCCAGAAGGTCATCCTCAATCTCAAATTCATTTGGGAAAACACATGAAAATTTTGTGAATTAAGTACAGGTGGTTACTTAGAAGAGTAGGTTCACAATGAGATAAAATTTTCTTATAGGTTTAGACCATATTATACAGATTAATTGGCCAAAGGTACACAATAAATGTTTAGTATGAGAATTTCTGATTTATATTACCAATTGGTAGCAGGATTTATAATATAAATCCTGTAGATGCAAAGATATGCAAATAAGTTTCACTAGTAACCCTTTGTCCTCGTGGACTGATCAGCATGAAGGAATAATCATAGTTTCCTTTTTACGTTTATCATACTACAAGAAACATTACTTCATAACGATATAAGCTTTTGGTATCTTAAGCTCAACAAACACTTCCATTTCAACAAATGTTGCATAAATATTGAAATTATAGTGATATTATTACTTAGCGTGCTAGAAGGTAATTCCACAAGCAAAATTTTAGTGAGAGGTCTTGAAGTTTTATTCTCTATTTATCCAAAACCTTAGCATATACAAGGTAATTTATTCTAATTTGCACTAAGATTCATTCATTGCCATTGGCCATAATTCGTGTTGATATTCACATATCTCTTATATATATGATATAAGTAACACTCCTAGAGTCCTCACATTTATCTTGGTTATGCTTCACAATTCAAATATCCGTGAATCTGTATTCTTTTGCATCTGCTCCTTCTCCGGGATACTAATCTTATGTCCAAGTATAATTAGATAGTTGGTGTTGTACCACTCCCCTGATCAATATTCTCTTTGGGGTTCACAACGACCAATAGAATGCTACATGTCCCTTGTAATGCTCTAGGTACTAAGAACCAATACCCAGTAAATATTCATCTGGGATCATTGGAGTGCATGCTCTACTTTTCCTTACTACCTTTTTGAAATGAAAGATGACAATGAGGTGGACATAAGACAAGGGCATGAGATGACAAGTTTATGATATATTAGTCCCATAGTTCAGTGGAGTATTGTAGAGAAAATGTAACACCTCAGTGGTTAACAAATACTTAAAAGAGAGAGAGAGCGAAGATGTGAATATTGCCGGTCATGGTGACCATTACACCTGACCGTGCGAGGGCGTGGTGACCCTCAACTGGGCGGAAGAATAGGAAGCCCAGCTAGGGCAGCGACCGCCAAGTGCGCGGGTCTAGGATCCCAGTCCTTTTTACGGTTTTTACGCGAGCTCGCAGTGTTTTTACGCCTCGCTGGGATCCCGACTTTAAACCATTCCGTTGACCCTTTGTTTTAGGATACACAGGCGGAGGATCCTCGGTTTTTCAGTTTTACGTACGAGCTCGGTTGCCCGTACTAGTCAGGCCGTTTTCTAGAGCGACTTTTCCAGGAAGTCTCTCTCACCCGTCTCAGTGGCGTAGTTTGGGAGTAGACCTATCCCTCTATTGGACCGTACTTCTAACTAGAGGGCGAGACGGAAGAGCCATTTGTAGGCTTCTTCATCGCTTGAGTTTTTCTTACGCCAACAGACTTGGCGATTCTAGATCTAGATCATCCATATCTATATCTACATCATCTGGAGTTACATCTGAGAGAGTTGCACCTGAGGGTTGAAGGGATTACAATTAAAGTTGAGTAAATGGTATTGACTATAATCTGATTCGAAATCCCATTAAGCTAGTAGACGTATTGGAAACTTAGTTAAAATACTTTATACTACACCGCATGCCTACGGAGGCACCCCAACCCTAAGACATTCCCCAAATCTTAGAGTCATAGTATGATGATCCACACTAACCAAGACCACATACTATCCACAAGACTTAAGAATCTAAATAAATCAAGAAATCTTTCAAATCTCAAACTTTTCCATCATCACTCACAAACATGATCTCTGAAGAAAATGTTGTTATATACTTACACACATACATTCATAATTATTCAACTACAATATAAATATATCATATATGTGAAATGTTGGGTTGATGGGCGATCATGAGAGATGCTTACAAACAACTTGAATACCTTTTTACTTACGCAAGTAGATGTAAATTGTCCTTGTTCCTCTTTTCTATTTCCTCTCTTTTGCACATAATAAATTAATTATTATTTATTTTAAACTACTAATTGTATTCACAATTGTGACTCCGTTGACTTCCTAAACATGTTTTGACAGGCAAACAACCTGCTGCTCAGTAGCTATTGATGCTTCCAGGAGACAGGGTATATACTAGACGGTATGTTGTTATATTTCAATTTTTGATTCGGTTGATAATGTAATATAGTCAGATTTTTTTAGGAACACTGTATGTAATGTCAGCCACTGTACATGTTGTAAAAGAAATGGAAGTTAATGAAATCAATTTTGGTGGCATTTGTCTCTATTAGCTTGTGGTTATGAATGTGAATGTGAATGTCATATTTAATTGTTGTAGCGTGAAAAATTTCCCCATAAAATTATTCTTTTAAATGTGATGTCAATAAATGGAATATTGTGAAATGTGTTGTAAACAGGTACCCGGATCCTAAGGGGTTCACAGTATGGCAATAGGTACATTCAGATCATCAGAAATAATACTCGCCGGTATGCAATTCTCCTACAAAGATCCTTGCACTTGCACATTATCAGACCCAATCTAGATAAAACTGAGGCGTGCTAGATGATTGACGGGCACCATGAGCAGGAATAGGTCGACGGGTATAGATATTCGGTAAGGGTGAAACAGGTGGTTGTGGAGATGGTGGTGGTGGTGGTGATGATGGTGGCGGTGGGACAACGGGAACTGGAACGGGAAAGGATAGACACAGAGGAGGAGGTGGTACATAGATCTCATCATCAGACGTAGATGAGGCCAACCTATCACCTGCAGGGGAGAAATACATTACAGACTCAAAGAATGTGACATCACCACTGACAAAATATTTCATGTTTATAGGATCATAGCATCGGTAACCCTTCTGAGTCCGAGAGTAACCAACAAACACACATTTAACAACCCTAGGTGAGAGCTTGTCAGGTCCCGGAGACAACTGGTGAACGAAGGCAACAATGCCAAAGACACAATGAATAAGTGAGAATAATTCCTTATCAGGAAAAACAATAGAAAGAGCAATTTTCTCACCTAAGACAGAGGATGGCATAGGATTCGCTAGATAGCATGCCGTAAGGACTGCATCACCCCAAAAAGAAATGGGGGCACAACTCTGGATAAGAAGGGTCTGATCGATATCAAGAAGATGACGATGTTTTTCCTCTGCAACTCCATTCTGTTGAGATGTGTAAGCACAGGTGGTTTGATGGATAATGCCTCGAGATGAGAGGAAATCTGAAAGAGTACAAGTACAAAATTCCAAAACATTATCCGTACGCACATATTTCACAGTAGAGGAAAAAACATTCTGAACTTCATTGATAAGATTTTTGATCACATCCCCTGCTTCATATTTATTCAACAAAAACACCCACGACAACTGGGAAAAATCATCAACAACAACAAGATAAAACCTGTGCCCCTGGTGATCAGGAACACGACTCGGACCCCAAATGTCAACATGAAATAATTCGAACGGGGAGCTACTGCTCTGAGACTGACGATGAGGAAAGGCAGATCTATGATGCTTTCCCAATTGACATGTTTCACACTGAAAGGAAGAATTCGGTGAAATCTGAAGCAAGATATGACGCATCTTCTGAAGAAGGAGGAGGCCAAAGCGTAGATGGCATGCAAATGGAGAGACTGGACCACTTAAGTGAGAGGAGACACCAGCATAGGGAGTGCGGACTAGACGATAAAGACCATCTTGCTCATAACCCCAACCAATCACCCTGCCCTTAAGAATGTCCTGAAAAACAAGAGACGATGGGTCAAATATAGCGCGACAGTGCAAATCCTTCGTAATCTGACTGATAGAAAGTAAATTCATCGAAAAATCAGGAACATGTAACACATTCTGTAGAGACATGGAAGGCGATAAAATGATCTCCCCCTGTCCAATGATAGGGGAATGAGTGCCATCGGCTATCACGACAGATTGCCCTGGTGGAATCTCCCTATAGGATGTAAGTTTATCTTTGTCTCGGTAAAGATGATGTATCGCTCCTGAGTCCATGATCCATTCTGAAACGTCATATCCATGACAGGAGGTAAAGGCATAAGCACTACCTGAGGTGCTAGCAGTGGCTGATGTATTGGTAGAGGCTGAAGCAGTAATATCCAAGGTGCCTCCTGGAGATTCTGTAGAGGCAGGGGGCATAATATCATGCAATCTGGCAACTAGTTCCTCAAACCTATGGTCTGAAGCAGACGCTGATGGAGAGGCAACATGCTCGGCTACATGCGCCGAGGTCGGAAAACCATGCTTAGGATAACATGTATCCTCCACGTGACATGGGCGATGAAAAAAAGTGCAATGCTGACGAAATTGGCCGCCTCTAACACGAGGTCTACGACCACAAAATGAAGAAGAGGCTCCTCTGCCTCTGGAGGCCGCCATTGCCGAAGGTGGCTGAGTAGGAGCATTGGACGAGACTGTAATTCGGCTAAGCTTGCGGTAAACTTCCTCCATTGGAGGAATAGTAGCATCTGCAAGAATCTGCGAGCGAGCAACATCATATTCAGGGTCAAGTGCCACAAGTAAGACCCCCACCATGGTAGCATTTTGAAAGGTCTTCTGCTGCTCGGGAGTCACCATAAGAGGAATGATGATGTAGAGCTTCTTAAACATCCCTCGCAAGGATGTATATAAGGAGTGAAGAGGCTGTCTGTTCTGCTTGATTGTAAATATGTCATGCTGGAGTTGAAGGATCTTGGTTTCATTTCACACCTGCGAGTATGTTGCTGCAAGTATGTCCCACATCGCCTTAGCAGTAGGCTGAAGGAAGACATCATTAGCAATCTCCATCGTCAGTGTACTTGAAAACCAGACTTTGACGTACGAATCATCAGCCTCCCAAGAAGCATAAACCCTAGTCTTCTCTACCAGCTCATCTTCGGTAAGAATGTGATGCTTACCATTTGACTTCATAAGACTCATGAACTGCATTGCCCATAGCTCATAGTTCGTCCCATCCATCTTGGCAATGAGCGATGGACCTTTGAACACGCCTATAGAGGGCATATCGACCTTGTTTTCTGACATTTTACTGGAGATATGGAACTAGGGTTTCTAGACCAAAGAACAAATGTCTACATAAACATCAGGGGATTTGAGTGCATATGTAGACTTATGCACTCAAACCCATAGGTGGCGACGACATGAAGAAAGGAGGGGGCCGACAGCGAGAAGAGGGGATTGGGATCGACGGTGGGAGGAGGGCCGGCGGCGGGAAGAGGGACAGTGACAGGAAGAGGTGGTCCGGCGGTGGTGGAAGGAGGGGAGGGGCGGCGGCGGAAGGAGAGGAGTGGGGGGCGGAGAGAGGAGAGGTGTGAACCCCTCAGGATCCGGGTACCCGTTTACGACAAAATTCGCAATAATTCATTCACATTGATCGCAGAAGTTGTAGAAAAGCAGGGAAAATTTTTCGCGCGGTTAATTATCCACATGACATTCACATCCACAACATAACCACAAAAATTAAAAGAGACAATGGCACCAAAATTTTCTTTTCATTAATATTCATATCAAGTTACAACATGTACAAGGATCTTCCATTACAACATATATCCCAAAGTGTGATACAAAAGAGATAGCATTTACATCATCATCTGAACAAAAACTAAGACAAAGTAATCCATACCGTCGGGTATAAACTATATCTCCTGGAAGCATGTATATACTGAGCGGCTACTGAACTGCAGGTTGTTTGCCTGCCACACACACAATAGGAAAGAAGAGGCGTCAGCCATTGCTGGTACCTCCTAAAAACATATAAAAATAACTGACATTTAATATGTACAAAAGCAGGCAAGTAGAAAGGTGGTACCAGTAAAATTTACATCTACTTGCGTAAGTAAAAAGGTTTTCATCTGTTTGGTACTAAGTTCATTTGTTCTCTCCTTTTTCCCAATCATCCCATATATATATTTATATAAATTTTAGATGACAAATCTAACATATAATAATTTACTGTATTTTAAGATCATGATTTTGGGTCTTGGAGATCATGTTGTGGAACTTGATGGCACATGTAAATGCTACATTCTTGTCATTGAGATCATGTCATGGTTTTCGATAATGGACTGATATGATGATGATGAATTTGATCCTTAATTCTATTTACTCCTTCTAAGTTAGTGGATAGTCCGTGGTCTTGGTCTGTGTGTAGCCTCACACTATGACTCTAAGGTATTAAAAGTACCTTAGGGTTGGGGGGCCTCCGTAGGCATGCGGTGTTGTGTAATGCATCCTAACTAAGTTCCCAACACGTCCACTAACTTATAGGGTTTTTGAATCAGATTTAAGTCACTTCTAATCAACTAAATTTTAATTGTGATTTCCTCCAAACCTTCACTGTAACTCTCTCCGATGTACTCTCAATAATGTAGATATAGATGTAGATACGAATGATCTGGATGTAGAATCGCCGTCTGTTGGCGAAAGAAAACTCAAGCGGTGAAGAAGCCTGCAAATGGCTCTTCCGTCTCGCCCTCTAGTTGGAAGGCCGGTCCAATAGAGGGATAGGTCTACTCCCCAACTACGCCACTGAGACGGGTGAGAGGGACTTCCCGGGAAGTCGTTCTAGAAAAACAGCCCGACCGGTAACGGGCAACCGAGCTCGTACGTAAAACTGAAAACCAAGGATCCCCCGCCTGGGTATCCTAAAAGACAGGGTCAGCGGAACTGGTCTAAAGTCTGGATCCCAACGAGGCGTAAAAACACTGTGAGCTCACGTTAAAAACCGAAGGGGGACTGGGATCCTAGACCCGCGCACTTGGCGGCCGCTACCCAATCTGGGCTTCCTTTCTTCCGCCCAGTTGAGGGTCACCGCGCCCTCGCATAGTCAGGTGTAAAAGTCACCATGACTAGCAAAATTAATTGTCATCACTGATTCACCATTATGAAGATGCGCTCACTACCTTGCAATTGAACTAATATCTTTGTGAAGATACAAAGAGCAAATCTTAGATCTATAATTCGATCTGATCAATATTCCTTAAGGGTCACAATAATCATAAGAATTCTCAGTGAAATGGCATGATCGTGAGACTGATAAGCTCAGCAATTTTGTATATATTCCGATTCTTACTATTTTCACTTAATCATTGATTTACAACTATATGGTTATGTTGTGAAAATATTATTTATTCCTGATATGGCCTGAAGCATTGGACCAAAAGAGTTCACACTACATCTACTTTGGATGTTGATTAGATGTGGTTAACTCATGATCAGAGTTCAAAATTTCCCGTCTTAGACAAACTACTGTGGATCTAAATTGACAATGATCTCTATTATCAGCATTACTTTCCCATCATACTTTATTACTTGAGTCAATCTCAAGAATTGTATAGAATAATGATATATATATCCTTCCTTCTATTGGATATAGTAACCTGATGTAAATATGGATTCCGATATTCTCTCAGTTTCTCATCAAAAATTAAAGTAAGCTAAGTCCCCAAAAATGAAAGATCCGATTGAAAGACATCACACACTTGATCATATATTGAATTTTCATTCTGATGTCTATACATGTGTTAAATTTTCAGGGACTTTTCATAACAGTAAGGTCACGGATATATATATATATATACATAACATTAAAAGATATGTCCAGTAATAAACTATCAACAAGTATAAAGTAATATATATATATATATTTTTTAAACACCAAAGTCCTGTATGCTAAGCATCCTTAAATGGAAATTTTGGATAAAAATAGTAACGTTATTATCTAGATATTCTTCTGATAACTAAATTAGGCATAATGCATTTTTATGGTTCACTTATTAATAGGAACTCTTCATGCATAATTCCAGTTTGTCAAAAATGCACATATATATATATATATTTAAGTCAATAATAAAACCTACAACATGGATCTTTATCCTATATATATATATATATATATAGTGATATGAGATTCATACTGGTGCATAATATGATTTGCTAGAACATTTTGTTCACATTGTATAACCCAACAACAAATCTGACCCCTATCTTGTAGAGAGAGAAGAACATCATATGGTAATAAAAAGTTGATTTTCAAAATAAACCAAGATAATCGATAGGTTATAATATAACTTTATGCAAACTGTATAATTTCAAAGAGAATCCATACATGACGTTTTTTTTAAACCAAACAAAAACAATCAAATCAATATTGCATGTGCCATTTTTTTGTTGTTCTGGATTATTATTATAAACATAGCATAACCTATACATCAAGATTCCTACAGATTTCCAATGAGTGGTTTAATAGCAATATTACTCCCATCATCCAAACCCAATACAGAACATGGGATCAAATTTAAAAATATCTCCTATATATATAAGTGTATTTTTAAGATCCAAACACAACTTGAAATTTAAAATCCATCACCCGAAAATGTATTTCACAAGAAAAAGAACATCAAGGATGTGAAATCATATGTATGGCAGCAAATAGGAGAGGTCTTGGAAGGTACCTTCTTGATTTTTTTTTTTAAATCTCTAGCACACCTGCTGCTATTGATAGCAGCAGCAAGTTGTAGCTGTTGTGGCTGCTCTCATATGCAGTAGCAGCAAAATCTCGTTGCCGAAAACAGCTACTGAAGCAATCCATGGTTGCTGCATGCGGCAGTAGGCGGTAGCACTTGGAGTGGTTGCGAGTCGTGGCTATTAGTAGCTTGACCACCAATTGAGGGCAGCAGGATTTGTTGCAGATCAGAAGCTCAAACATCCGAAGAGCATGCTATTTCCAATGGCGGTGATAACAAGAAGAAAGAATTTTGAGGTTCCCTCGTTGGAGAAAAAGAGAGGTGTAGAAATAAAGAAAGGAAAGAGTAGCCGTGAAGGAAAAGGGTGTCGACACTTGTTTATGGCCATGCCACTGAGAATGACAGCCACATCATGACATCAGCAATGATGTCAATTGCTGATGACGTAAACTTGATAATATATCTTTTTTTTTGCAACAGTATGCTGCTACAGTAACTATCAGATTTTTTTTTTTGAATATGACCGAACATCTGCTGCTTTCTGTTAACAGACATAAAAATTTTATTTAATATATTATTATTATTATTTCAAAGTTCTTTTTATTCGATATTTCTTAAGGTTAACCGTATTCGCGCATCAAGCATCGGATTTTGACGCATAATATCTTGATTTGATCGTCTCAGAACGACGATCAATAAGAGTATAATATTGCTATACTTTTGATCGGGTTTGGTTACCCGAAATTTTCGAGATACGGTTTTGGTTTGAGATTAAATTTTGTGATTTAAAAATATCAAACGACCTCCGATTGACGAACGGTCGATTCCGTTGGTCTTGTATCGTCGAATCGGATCTAATGACGGTCTCGGTTTGTTTTGCGGTTTCCGAATTTACGTCGCGGCTTTTCACGGCGCGCATTACGAAGCGACCGATTTTTGGTCAATTTCGCCCGGACGACTTTTGATTCACGATCAATTGATCGTTTTAGGTTGTCTAGTATTGACCGACAACGTTTTTGGGTTCATTAGACCCAAAATCGGACGAGTTCGGGTTTGTTAGAATATGGATGTTACAAATATAAAAACCTCAAAGGGAGTCTCGTCCTCGAGACTCGAGTCAAGGTCATTAAGTATCTTGTTGGGATTTTATATGTCCATAAAAACCTCAAAGGGTTTTGAACCCATAAAAACCTCAAAAAGAAAACAAGCCATATATTTGAACAAATATTTTATTATAAAAATTTGTTTTGGTTATTATCTTAGAAAAGCTGCGGGTATCGTGCCCGCATGTCGGCTTTGGTCTCCCACGTCGCCTCTTTGACGCCGTGTCGGTGCCACAAAACCTTGACCAATGAAATCTCTTTTGTTGCGAAGCTTCTTCTCAGCACGATCAAGTATCTGGATTGGCTTCGTCAGATCTGGCTCCACGTCTAGATTCTCATAACTGATGATGTGCCGAGGGTCGTGCACATACTTCCTCAGGTTGGATACGTGGAAGACATCATGGATAGCTGAAAGATGTGGAGGAAGGGCTACTCGATATGCCACTTTCCCCACTCTCGCAAGAATCTCAAACGGACCTACATATCGCGGTGCGAGCTTGCCACGAACACCAAATCTCTGTACTTCCTTCATGGGAGATACACGGAGAAATACCTAATCTCCCACCTGTAATTTACAGGAATGTCCTTAGTATGTGATTAAGTTGATTATATATGAGTTATAATTGAATAAGTGAAGAGGAAATATTTAGATTACCTGAAACTCTATGTCTATCTTCCGACGATCCGCATAGCTCTTCTGGCGGCTCTGTGCCGTCAAAAGCCTCCGTCTCACAAGATCAATAGCTCTCGCGGTCTCCTCCAGGAGATCTACGGAATAGAGAGCATGATCACCTACCTCACGCCAACTGAGAGGCGTGAGGCATCTCCGCCCGTATAGGGCTTCGAATGGTGCCATGCCTATACTGGAATGATAGCTGTTGTTGTATGTGAATTCCACCAAAGGCAAATGGTCCTTCCAGGATCCTTTCCACTCTAAAGTGCATGCGCGAAGTAGATCCTCAAGCGTTTGAATGGTGCGCTCACTCTGCCCGTTTGTCTGCGGATGATAAGCAGAACTCATCTTCAGCTCTGTCTGTAGTGCTGACATGAACTGATGCCAATAATGAGATGTAAATCTCGAATCTCTGTCGGACACCACCTCTCGTGGTATACCATGCAGCCTGATAATGTTCTGTACATAGAGCTTGGCCAACCTGGATGGAGTGTAAGTCGTGTTGACAGGTATGAAATAGGCTGACTTGGTCAACCTATCAACAACGACCCATATAGAATCATGGCCACATGGTATCTTCGGCAATCCTGTGACAAAATCCATAGAAATGCTCTCCCATTTCCACTCAGGAATGGGGAGAGACTGCAGTAATCCTGGCGGTCTCCTGTGCTCAGCCTTGACCATCTGACAGGTCATGCATCTGCTAACACGTAGCGCCACATCGCGCTTCATTCCGTCCCACCAGAAATGTCAACGCAGATCACGGTACATCTTCGTACTGCCTGGGTGGATAGATAATCGTGAACTGTGTGCCTCATCAATAATATCTCTGCGTAGCTGCTCGTCATTTGGTACAACTACCCGTCCTGTATAAAATAGACTCTGCCACGACAAAATCATCAACTTCATCTTTGACGACGCGCATGTATCTATCATGAATCCAAGGATCTATCTTCTGGCCTTCGACGATACGATCCCAAAGACTGCTGTATCGTGGAGGCACGATAGTAGAAATGGATGCGCTCTCCTGAGGATGTCAATCGCTCAAAGCTGCAAGCGTATCCCACGTGTATAGCCAGTTCGCCGTACCATCAGCATGTGCTCTCCTGCTAAGTGCATCAGCCACCACGTTTCCCTTACCGGGATGGTAAGAGATCGTGCAATCATAATCCTTTAGCAGCTCGAGCCATCTGCGCTGCCTCATGTTCAGCTCCTTCTGATCAAAGATGTACTTTAGGCTTTTGTGATCCGTGAAAATCTCGAAGTTCACCCCATAATAGATAGTGGCGCCAGATCTTCAAGGCGAAGACAACTACCGCCAACTCCAAGTCATGGGTTGGGTAGTTCCGCTCATGTGGTCTCAACTGTCATGATGCATAAGCAATCACTTGTCCTTTCTACATCAACACTGCTACCAGACCTTTTCCAGATGCATATGTGTAGACTGCATAGTCCTGAGTGCCTGAAGGAAGAGCTAGAATGGGCGCTGTAGTCAATCTTTCCTTCAGTGTCTGGAAAGCCTGCTCGCATGAATCGTCCCAAACGAATGGAACTCCCTTCTGCGTCAGTCGTGTCAGGGGGCGAATAATGCGTGAAAATCCGCTGACAAGCGTCTGTAATAGCCTGCTAATCCGAGGAAACTCCGAATTTGCGTGACAGTCTGCATCTATCTTCGCAGGATCAACTGTGATGCCTGCTCTAGAAATAATATGCCCTAAAAATGAGACCTGGGATAACCAGAACTCACACTTGCCTAACTTGGCATATAGCTTGTGCTTTCGCAATGTGTCTAAGACAATCCGTAGATCATTCGCATGATCACATTCATTCCGTGAGTAGATGAGCACATCATCGATGAATACCACTACAAACTTGTCCAAATATGGACGGAAGATCCTGTTCATCATATCCATGAAAGCTGCAAGTGCATTGGTGAGTCCAAACGGCATCAAACTCGTAGTGTCCATAGCGAGTCATAAAGGTTGTCTTCGAAATATCCGACTCGCGAATCCTCAGCTGATGGTAGCCTGAGCGAAGATCGATCTTCGAGAACACCGAAGATCCCTGGAGCTAATCGAACAAATCATCGATACGTGGCAAGGGATAACGGTTCTTCACCGTTCTCTTGTTCAGTTGCTTGTAGTCAATACATAACCTCATGGATCCCTCCTTCTTCTTGACAAATAGAACCGGAGCACCCCAAGGTGAAGTACTCGTCTTCACGAATCCCAAGTCAAGCAACTCCTTCAACTGCACCTTCAGCTCCCTCAACTCGGCTGGTGCCATGCGATATGGTGCCATAGAGATCGACTGTATATCTGGTAGCAATGTGATCTCGAACTCGATCTCTCTCTCAGGAGGTAGTCCTGGTAGCTCATTAGGAAACATATCTGGATATCTAGATACTATTCTGATGTCCTGTGTCATCGGCTCCTGATCAGATATCTCCCGAACAAATGCAAGATTTGAATCACAACCCTGATCAACAAGTCGCTGAGCTCGCAACATTGAAATACACTTCGTGGTGGAGTCATGTATAGCACTCTCAAAAGTGAACCCAGGTAAATTTGTAATTCTGAAGACAACCGTCTTCCTAAAGCAATTAACAAGTGCATGGTGAGTAGATAGCCAATCCATGCCCAAAATTAAGTCAAACTCATCAAGCCATAGAAGTAGACAATCTGCAATCATCTCATGACCGCCAATCAGTACGGGCAAGTGCCTGACTATCAGAGATATGACAAATAACTGGCCACCTGGCCCTCGGATGTGATATGGAGACGATAGCGTCTCTGCAACTCTATCTAAAGAAACTAGTAGTCTTAATAGAATATGGAAAGGTCGGTTCAAGACTGAGACCATGTCTTTTACCATAGTAGCTGCTGAACGAGAAATTCGCAGATACTTATCATGTATGCTTCTTCTCTTCTTGGGATATGATATGAAAATTAATGAAATTGGTGACATATGTGGTTATTTAATTTGAATGTCATATTTCCCTTCTCGGACTCACGATAAGTCGGAAGACTATCGCTATCCGAGAACTTAATGCGATCGGATTTGTAATACCGCGAATGTGTGTATCGGGGTACCGCTGCTCTGATACCAAACTGTGAACCCCTCAGGATCCGGGTACCCGTTTACGACAAAATTCGCAATAATTCATTCACATTGATCGCAGAAGTTGTAGAAAAGCAGGGAAAATTTTTCGCGCGGTTAATTATCCACATGACATTCACATCCACAACATAACCACAAAAATTAAAAGAGACAATGGCACCAAAATTTTCTTTTCATTAATATTCATATCAAGTTACAACATGTACAAGGATCTTCCATTACAACATATATCCCAAAGTGTGATACAAAAGAGATAGCATTTACATCATCATCTGAACAAAAACTAAGACAAAGTAATCCATACCGTCGGGTATAAACTATATCTCCTGGAAGCATGTATATACTGAGCGGCTACTGAACTGCAGGTTGTTTGCCTGCCACACACACAATAGGAAAGAAGAGGCGTCAGCCATTGCTGGTACCTCCTAAAAACATATAAAAATAACTGACATTTAATATGTACAAAAGCAGGCAAGTAGAAAGGTGGTACCAGTAAAATTTACATCTACTTGCGTAAGTAAAAAGGTTTTCATCTGTTTGGTACTAAGTTCATTTGTTCTCTCCTTTTTCCCAATCATCCCATATATATATTTATATAAATTTTAGATGACAAATCTAACATATAATAATTTACTGTATTTTAAGATCATGATTTTGGGTCTTGGAGATCATGTTGTGGAACTTGATGGCACATGTAAATGCTACATTCTTGTCATTGAGATCATGTCATGGTTTTCGATAATGGACTGATATGATGATGATGAATTTGATCCTTAATTCTATTTACTCCTTCTAAGTTAGTGGATAGTCCGTGGTCTTGGTCTGTGTGTAGCCTCACACTATGACTCTAAGGTATTAAAAGTACCTTAGGGTTGGGGGGCCTCCGTAGGCATGCGGTGTTGTGTAATGCATCCTAACTAAGTTCCCAACACGTCCACTAACTTATAGGGTTTTTGAATCAGATTTAAGTCACTTCTAATCAACTAAATTTTAATTGTGATTTCCTCCAAACCTTCACTGTAACTCTCTCCGATGTACTCTCAATAATGTAGATATAGATGTAGATACGAATGATCTGGATGTAGAATCGCCGTCTGTTGGCGAAAGAAAACTCAAGCGGTGAAGAAGCCTGCAAATGGCTCTTCCGTCTCGCCCTCTAGTTGGAAGGCCGGCCCAATAGAGGGATAGGTCTACTCCCCAACTACGCCACTGAGACGGGTGAGAGGGACTTCCCGGGAAGTCGCTCTAGAAAAACAGCCCGACCGGTAACGGGCAACCGAGCTCGTACGTAAAACTGAAAACCAAGGATCCCCCGCCTGGGTATCCTAAAAGACAGGGTCAGCGGAACTGGTCTAAAGTCTGGATCCCAACGAGGCGTAAAAACACTGTAAGCTCACGTTAAAAACCGAAGGGGGACTGGGATCCTAGACCCGCGCACTTGGCGGCCGCTACCCAATCTGGGCTTCCTTTCTTCCGCCCAGTTGAGGGTCACCGCGCCCTCGCATAGTCAGGTGTAAAAGTCACCATGACTAGCAAAATTAATTGTCATCACTGATTCACCATTATGAAGATGCGCTCACTACCTTGCAATTGAACTAATATCTTTGTGAAGATACAAAGAGCAAATCTTAGATCTATAATTCGATCTGATCAATATTCCTTAAGGGTCACAATAATCATAAGAATTCTCAGTGAAATGGCATGATCGTGAGACTGATAAGCTCAGCAATTTTGTATATATTCCGATTCTTACTATTTTCACTTAATCATTGATTTACAACTATATGGTTATGTTGTGAAAATATTATTTATTCCTGATATGGCCTGAAGCATTGGACCAAAAGAGTTCACACTACATCTACTTTGGATGTTGATTAGATGTGGTTAACTCATGATCATAGTTCAAAATTTCCCGTCTTAGACAAACTACTGTGGATCTAAATTGACAATGATCTCTATTATCAGCATTACTTTCCCATCATACTTTATTACTTGAGTCAATCTCAAGAATTGTATAGAATAATGATATATATATCCTTCCTTCTATTGGATATAGTAACCTGATGTAAATATGGATTCCGATATTCTCTCAGTTTCTCATCAAAAATTAAAGTAAGCTAAGTCCCCAAAATGAAAGATCCGATTGAAAGACATCACACACTTGATCATATATTGAATTTTCATTCTGATGTCTATACATGTGTTAAATTTTCAGGGACTTTTCATAACAGTAAGGTCACAGATATATATATATATACATAACATTAAAAGATATGTCCAGTAATAAACTATCAACAAGTATAAAGTAATATATATATATATATTTTTTAAACACCAAAGTCCTGTATGCTAAGCATCCTTAAATGGAAATTTTGGATAAAAATAGTAACGTTATTATCTAGATATTCTTCTGATAACTAAATTAGGCATAATGCATTTTTATGGTTCACTTATTAATAGGAACTCTTCATGCATAATTCCAGTTTGTCAAAAATGCATATATATATATATTTAAGTCAATAATAAAACCTACAACATGGATCTTTATCCTATATATATATATATATAGTGATATGAGATTCATACTGGTGCATAATATGATTTGCTAGAACATTTTGTTCACATTGTATAACCCAACAACAAATCTGACCCCTATCTTGTAGAGAGAGAAGAACATCATATGGTAATAAAAAGTTGATTTTCAAAATAAACCAAGATAATCGATAGGTTATAATATAACTTTATGCAAACTGTATAATTTCAAAGAGAATCCATACATGACGTTTTTTTTTTTTTTAAACCAAACAAAAACAATCAAATCAATATTGCATGTGCCATTTTTTTGTTGTTCTGGATTATTATTATAAACATAGCATAACCTATACATCAAGATTCCTACAGATTTCCAATGAGTGGTTTAATAGCAATATTACTCCCATCATCCAAACCCAATACATAACATGGGATCAAATTTAAAAATATCTCCTATATATATAAGTGTATTTTTAAGATCCAAACACAACTTGAAATTTAAAATCCATCACCCGAAAATGTATTTCACAAGAAAAAGAACATCAAGGATGTGAAATCATATGTATGGCAGCAAATAGGAGAGGTCTTGGAAGGTACCTTCTTGATTTTTTTTTTTTAAAATCTCTAGCACACCTGCTGCTATTGATAGCAGCAGCAAGTTGTAGCTGTTGTGGCTGCTCTCATATGCAGTAGCAGCAAAATCTCGTTGCCGAAAACAGCTACTGAAGCAATCCATGGTTGCTGCATGCGGCAGTAGGCGGTAGCACTTGGAGTGGTTGCGAGTCGTGGCTATTAGTAGCTTGACCACCAATTGAGGGCAGCAGGATTTGTTGCAGATCAGAAGCTCAAACATCCGAAGAGCATGCTATTTCCAATGGCGGTGATAACAAGAAGAAAGAATTTTGAGGTTCCCTCGTTGGAGAAAAAGAGAGGTGTAGAAATAAAGAAAGGAAAGAGTAGCCGTGAAGGAAAAGGGTGTCGACACTTGTTTATGGCCATGCCACTGAGAATGACAGCCACATCATGACATCAGCAATGATGTCAATTGCTGATGACGTAAACTTGATAATATATCTTTTTTTTTGCAACAGTATGCTGCTACAGTAACTATCAGATTTTTTTTTTTTGAATATGACCGAACATCTGCTGCTTTCTGTTAACAGACATAAAAATTTTATTTAATATATTATTATTATTATTATTTCAAAGTTCTTTTTATTCGATATTTCTTAAGGTTAACCGTATTCGCGCATCAAGCATCGGATTTTGACGCATAATATCTTGATTTGATCGTCTCAGAACGACGATCAATAAGAGTATAATATTGCTATACTTTTGATCGGGTTTGGTTACCCGAAATTTTCGAGATACGGTTTTGGTTTGAGATTAAATTTTGTGATTTAAAAATATCAAACGACCTCCGATTGACGAACGGTCGATTCCGTTGGTCTTGTATCGTCGAATCGGATCTAATGACGGTCTCGGTTTGTTTTGCGGTTTCCGAATTTGCGTCGCGGCTTTTCACGGCGCGCATTACGAAGCGACCGATTTTTGGTCAATTTCGCCCGGACGACTTTTGATTCACGATCAATTGATCGTTTTAGGTTGTCTAGTATTGACCGACAACGTTTTTGGGTTCATTAGACCCAAAATCGGACGAGTTCGGGTTTGTTAGAATATGGATGTTACAAGAGGTGGGCTAGGGTTTTGGCTCTAATACCATGTTGGAAGAAAAGGATTCGTTGTTATTCCAAAGAACCCTAGGCTCTCTTATATAGAGAAGGCATATGGGTAAATTACATAAGGTGGAAATAAGAAAATAAAAATAACTGAAAAGGTATATAGAATATAGAAATATCTCTGCAGAGGTCCCCATAATAAGTTCTTTTTTAAGTTCACATATATGAGAGAACTCACTTCCTGAGGTTCCTATACGAGAGAATCTCTCTCATTGATGTCCCCATAAGTATAGGAGGAGACATTTTCCTAGATTTTTCATATAGGAGAGACCACTCTCAAGATCTTCATGTGTAAAGCGACTTTTGATGCTTGACAACTACTAGTTCAAGTAAACCTATACAACTAATGTTTGGGATTGTTAGAGACATCGTTTTTTGTTTTATTTAGCGGTAACCCCTCGAGGACCTTTTATGTAATTTCTCATTTATGAGTGCTCTAGGATTTCGATCTATATAAGAAAACCTAGACCTCTTGAATAAGATTATCTTATTATGTTCTCTCATCTCTTCTCCACATGGTATCAGAGCAACGGTCCTAGACCGGTGTTCTGACCTAGATCCCATCGCCACCACCAGCCCTCGCCTCTTTGCAATCACTACCAACCCTTGCGCGAGACCCTTCCAGTGTTTAGGGCTTTGCGCAAGGTCTCCTAGGCCTCTTTCTCACGCAACCAGTGCCTCCTAGGCCTCTTCCTTGCGCAACGGATGCCTTAGGCGATGCCGTTGAAGCTTCAAAAGCATCTACCTAGGATGTTGTGACACAATCCAGGCTGCCATCACCTCCGTAAGGCCTCGATCTGAGGTCCTTTGCCTTCGTCATGCCTCCTTTAGCCCCCCTATGCCTCCAGTTGCCCTCGACAGGCCTCCACCAGGCCTCCTTAACCCTCGTTAGGGCTCCAATGGCCCTCGATAGGACTCCGCCAGGCCTCCTTCGGCTCCGCTAGGGTTCTAGTGGCAATCGAAAGGCCTCTGCCTGAGGTCGGACTCGACTTCAGCCTCTGCCAACCACCTAAGGACCTCCGCTAGGGCTCCTTAGTCCCCACCAACGACGTTGGACTGCACCATGGTCTCCGCCAAGTCTGATTTGCGGTGACACAACCACAGTTTGTTGTTGCAATAGCCAGAAAAGGGTTGAATTGATGATTTAGGTTACCCATATACTCAGTTGAAACATCTTCTAGATTACTTTTTCTTGACCTTCGTGACCACGATGCCATTCTCTGAGACTAAGCCCATGTACTCGACTTCTTCTGTGATGGTACATGGCATCTCTATCAAATTGAAGGGCACGGAAAACTATATGCTATGGTCTTGATCATTCACGGTGTTCATCGATGGTCAGTGCAAGAATCGTATCCTCACCAAGAATTCGCTCATGGAGACGGACAAGGATAATATTACCGGGTATGCAAACAATTGCCAGGTTACCACTTGGATGACCAATAGCGTTGATCCAAATATTGCAGCGAATCTTCTCCACAAAGATTCTGCAAAGGCGATGTGAGAGAATCCGGAATGAACTGATGCGAGAGAATCATGAATGAACTTACTCCCAGAAGACAACCAAGTCTCGACTCTTAGACATTTATACGAAGATCGGGTTTGTTACTCATAGAGATTCTAGTCTTATCGAGCACTACAAGCTTTTAATTGGCCTTTTTAAAGAGCTTCTGATTTTACTGCCAGCTTGTTGTGATAAACAGGTGTGACAACGATCCGAATGGAAGGTCCATTGTTTCTTTTCTGGACTACATCCACGATACAAAGCTGTGAAGGACCAGTTTCTGACGACTGATATCTTGCCATTGATTAAGATCATCTTTAATCGTCTGCAGGAACTTGAGACAATTGCAGAATGTCCCTTTGGGGGAATGGGCTCCGTTAGAGACTGTGGAAAGAAACGAGTGAATTGTATTCCATCTAACCCTAGAGCTCTCTTATATAGGAGAAAAGCTCAAAGGGTAAATTACATAAACAGGACATAAGAAATAAACAATATAAATAAAGATAACAAAACATAAAAATCTTAACACTCCCCCTCAAGCTGTAGCATATATATCTATCATGATCAGCTTGGAACAATAGTGATGAAAAGGACCTCTTGCAAGAGCTTTGGTAAACATGTCTGCAATCTGATCACCTGAAGCAACATAAGACGTTGAAATAAGCCCCTTTTGTATCAAATCACGAGTGTAGTGACAGTCTACCTCAATGTGCTTCATTCTCTCGTGAAATGCTGGATTATTAGCTATAAACAAAGCTGCTTGATTATCACATTTGAGATGCATAGGAATATGCACTCAATCGTTAGATCAGTCAGAACAGACTTGACCCACATCATTTCTGTACTCCCTTGGGCTATGGCCCTATATTATGATTCAGCACTAGACCGATTAACAACAACTTGTTTCTTACTCTTCCATAAGACCAATGAGCTACCAACAAATACAATGAAGCTTGAAGTGGACTTCCTGTCCTTAGGGTACCCAACATAGTCTGCATCTGCATACCCAGTAACTGTGAGAGACGTATCTCTTCTAAAAAGAAGACCTGCACCTAGAGATGACTTCATATATCTCAAGATCATCCACACTACATCCATGTATGCCTGCTTGGGTTGCTCCATGAACTGGCTCACTCCGCTCATAGAAAAAGATACATCAAGACTGGTAATAGTAACATATAATAATTTCCCTACCAGCTCTTTGTATTGACGCCTGTCCACCTCCTCAGAGTCATCATCATAGAGCCTGACATTAGGATCCATTGGGGTACTAGCTCGTCTACATCCTGTCATGCTTGTCTCAGATAATAGATCAGTAACATACTTCCTTTGCGTCATAACCATACCCTGCTGATTTCGTGCAAACTCTAAGCTAAGGAAGTAACGAAGCGCGCTAAGGTCCTTAGTAACAAACTGTTGTCCAGGGAAATCCTTAGTTGCTTGAATGCCCTGTTCATCGCTGCCAGTGATAACAATGTCACAACATAAATCAAAACAACTACAATACCTCTTTGATTTCTCTTAACAAAAAGAGTATGATCTGCAGTGGATCTTGCAAACCCCTTCTGTTCAATCAACTCTGAGAGCTTCTGAAACCAAGCCCTCGGACTCTACTTAAGGCCATATATAGCCTTATGAGGACGACATACCATATTGGACTCCCCCTCAGCAACGAACCCAGGGGACTGATGCATGTAAACTTCCTCCTGCAGATCTCCATACAAGAAAGCAATCTTGACATCTAATTGAAAAAGTGGCCAATCACGAACCACAACAATAAGAAGAAGAATCCGCAATGTAGAGTGGCGTGCAACAGGAGAAAAAGTGTCCTGATAGTCCACCCCATAGGTTTGGGTGAAACCACGAGCAACTAATCTGGCCTTGTATCTGTCTACTGTACCATCAACCCTATGCTTCACAGTAAATACCTACTTGATGCCAACAATAGACGCACCTGCTGGAGCGTGGACAACACTCTATGTACCTCATGATTGTAAAGCGGCCATCTCCTCCTCCATAGCTAGACGCCATTGACTGCTCTGTAGTGCCTCCTCATAAGTCTGTGGTATCTCCACGGCAGACAGTCCCACAACAAATCGCTGAAATTCCTTGGAAAGACGCCCCAAGGAAACATGAGAACCAATATGATGCATAGTGCATGCCCATTTCTGCCATCGTAGTGCAACAGGCATTTTCAGATTCTCAGCATTTGTAGAAGACATAGTATCCACATCCTGTACCTCAGTCTGTACATGTAAATCACCAGTGCCATCAGAAGAACTCAAATGTTTAGTACATACCTTGGGCATGCTGGATGACGGAGTAGGCACATGAGCATGGTGCCGTCGCTGGTAAACCTACAGAAAGAAAGTAGGAGATGGTGGAGGTGGCGGTGGAGGAGGTGGTGGAGGTGGCGGTGGGGGAGATGGTGGAGGATGTGATGTCGTAGGTGATACTGACGGAGAAAGAAGTATATAGACCTCTTCTCCATCCTCTGAAGGAGTAAGCCTGTCACCTGTGGGAGAAAATACATAATGGACTCGAATAAGGTGACATCAACACTAACATAGTATCTTCGACGAACAGGGTCAAAGAAACGATACCCTTTTGGGGTCATGGAATACCCAACAAACACACATTTGATAGCTCTGGGAGAGAGCTTGTCAAGACCAGGAGACATTTGAGAACAAAAGCTACAGAACCAAAAACACGAGGCGTTGGCGAGAAAAGATCTGTCTCGGAAAACACAATCAAGAACAAAATCTTCTCTCCTAGCACCGAAGAGGGCATTCGATTTACCAGATAGCAAGTAGTAAGAACCGCATCTCCCCAGTATGAATGAGGAGCACGACTCTGAATCAAAAGAGTTCTGGTAATGTCTAATAGATGGCGGTATTTTTGTTCTGCCAGCCCATTCTGTTGAGAAGTATATGCACAAGATGTCTGATGCACAATGCCAAGAGACGTAAGGAATTGAGAGAGTTGCATATTGCAAAATTCTATCGGAACGAATAAAATTGATTTTTGTAGAAAAAATATTCCTTATTTCATTGATAAAGGACTAGATAATAGGACCTGCATTAGACTTGTTCTTAAGAAAAAAATACCCAAGACAATCTCGAAAACCCATCAACAACAACAAGATAAAACATGTGTCCCTGATGATCTGGGACACGACTGGGACCCCAAATATCAAAATGGAGAAACTCAAACAGACTGTGACTACTTCTATCCTGACGACTCTGGAACGTGGACCGGTGATGCTTCCCAAGCTGGTAGGCCTCACATTGAAAAGTAGAGCGAGGAGAAATCTGAGGAAGAACGTGACACATCTTTTGCAGAGGAAGATGACCAAATCGAAGATGCCACATATATGGAGAAACAAATTCAGTGCGAAGAGAAGATGCACCAACATATGGGGACTGCACTAATCTGTAGAGACCCCCTTGCTCACGGTCAGTTCCAATCACTCTGCCCGTTAGTATATCCTGAAACACAAGAGCAGATGGATCAATATGGCACGACAATGTAAGTCTCTAGTGATTTGACTAATTGATAATAAATTCATAGAAAATTCAAGAGCATAAAGAACATTCTGAAGCCTCAATGCGGAAGTCAACTGCACCTCCCCCTGACCAGTAATGGGGGAGTGTGTCCCATCTGCTATCATAACATATCGTCCAGACTGAGTCGGACGAAACACACTAAACTGGCCTCTGTCACCACAAAGATGATGAGAACCACCTGAATCCATAATCCATTCTGACAAGTCTGCCCTATAACAATTCGTAAAGACATATTCTATACCTGATGTGGATGTTGATGCTGAAGCAGCTACCTCTGAGGACCGTGAAGGAGAGCTAGTTGATCCAGAGGTAACCGGCATAATCTCTCTCAGTCATGCCACAAGCTCATCAAATCTCTGGTCAGATGCAGGTGATGGACTCCCAGCTTGTTGTATCTGCTCTACAACCCGGGCTGAAGCAGGAACCCATGCTTAGAATAGTAGGTTTCCTCTGAGTGGCCAGATTTGTGACAATAGGTGCGCTGCTGACGGGATCGACCACCCCCTCCTCTGCCCCGATTGGGGCTTCCCCTACCACGATATGGTGTAGAGCTTCCTCTACCACGTGATACAGCCATGGCTGAAGATGTCTGAGACTGTAAAGTGCTACCAGAGGATATAGATAGTCTACTCAATCTGCGATATGCCTCCTCCATCGGAGGTATGGCAGCATCAGTGAGGATCTGATCATGAGCTGCATCATACTTAGGATCGAGGGCTGCTAGAAAGACTCCAGTCATTCCAGAATCTCTGTATTCCTTTAGTTGCTCTGGTGTGGTAGTCAAGGGAATGTAGCCATGTAACTTCTCAAACATACCCCTCAAAGAGGTATAGAGGGTGTGAAGAGGGCGACCATTCTGCTTCGATGTGAAGATATCATGCAGGAGCTGTAGTATCTTCGATTCATTCTTTGTCGGAGAGTATGTAGCGGCAAGAATGTCCCACATAGCCTTTGCAGCCGGCTGACTCAGGATATCATTAGTTATATCCATGGATACAGTCCTGGATGACCACACGCATGCATACACATCATCTGCCTCCCATGAGGCATTTGTCCCAGTCTTGTCATGTGGCTCCTCTGTTGTGAGGATGTGCTTCTTACCATTACATTGCATTAAACTCATGAACTGCATGGCCCACAATTCATAATTGGTTTCATCCATTTTGACAATGGGTGCTGGACCTTTGAAGGCACCCATGAATGGAACATCGACTTTATTGTCGGACATGATGACAACTATCTCCAAGACTGGGTCAGCAATAAGAAACACCGGCGTCTACATCGGCATACAGGAAGATGGTTGTGGGTGTTGACTCATACCACAACCCCTTCCATTCTTCTGGATATTCCTTTAGGTACATAGGGTATTTTAGATAATCACATCACACCTTAAGCACCCAGCAGAAACACGCGTGATGGCGCGAAGGCAAGGGCGCGTGATGCGCAGGCGGCCTGCAGCGACGTGCGAGAGCTGGCGTAGGCCCTATGCGCAGGCGCGCGTGAGGGCTGGCGAGGCACGCGATGGCTAGCGTGTAGGGGCTGGCGTGCGAGGGCAGACGCGCGAGGGCTGGTGCGCGAGGGCTAGTGCATGATGACAGGTACAGGAGCGAGGTCTGATGCACGTGTGGGCGGCGAGGACCGGCGGTGCGGTAGAGGTTTTTCGGTGGGGGGTAGGGTTCTAGGGCACATGCTCTGGTCTAGGACCGTCGCTCTGATACCATGTGGAAAGAAACGAGTGAATTGCATTCCATCTAACCCTCGAGCTCTCTTATATAGGAGAAAAGCTCAAAGGGTAAATTACATAAACAAGACAAGAGAAATAAACAATATAAATAAAGATAACAAAACATAAAAATCTTAATAGAGACATCTGTTGAATGTCCTTCCCCACCATCTGCAGAGAACTCTGCTCACTATGCATCGTCCAAGAATAAAGGGACGATTCCGAGGTCGAGGCCGTAACTTTGATCGTGGTCGTGGACTTAACTTTGGTCATGGCTATGGCTGTGATTTTACTTCTCCTCCTTATCTAGCGTGCATCCATTGTGGAACAACCTGACAGAGCGTTGTTGCGCATAATTTGGCATACAACCCAACGTCAACGGTGCTTATGAGACAACCTCCTATGATACAGCATATGATGCTGCATAGGACTCGCCCGGCCAACATTCTGGTGGAACACCAACACCTTTTACCTTAAGTACTTCAGAATACTCTCGCATGCGGCAGCTTCTGCAGAATTCCAGCACATCCACCAGTGACAATACCACCACTGCTCCTACTGCTAGTTTGGCTACAACCTCAGGTACAATAACCAACTTTATTTCTGCTTCTGGCCATGCATGGATTATTGACTCAAGGGTATCCACACACATGATGGCAAAATGTAGTCTACTTACCTTCTCTCAAGCCTCTACTTTTGTGGAAACAGTTCGGGTTGCTAACGGAGCCCATTACCCCATCACTAATGTTGGAATTGGAGAGTTCTCCACCAAGCCCCGACTGATCGGAATCCATTGTGCCCCTGCTTTTCCTCTTAGCTTATTATCTGTTCAGATGCTATGTGCATAGCTTAATTGTCGAGTTATTTTTGATGAGTTATGATGTCAAGCAGATTTTTGGTGGGGACATGAAAAGAATGGCATCTACTATCTTGATATTCCTTCTGATTCCAATTTTGTTGGTGATGCATCTATCTCCGATGATCATTTACTTTGACATCTCCGCCTCAGGCAATCCTTCTGCCAAGGTCATCTCCATGATATTCCATGAACTTTCTATGTTGAAGCCCTTTGAGTGTGAGGCGCGTCAGTTTGGGAAGCACCATCGAGCTTCCTTTCCTGCACGTGCTGAGCCCTATCGTAAAATTCCATTCTCTCTTGTTCATTGTGATATATGGGGACCTTGTCCGATCCGCATCTGAGTGGACACAAGTATTTTGTTGTTTTTGTTGATGATTATAGTCGATTATCTTGAGTCTATCTGTTAAAGGAGCGTTCATAGATCAATAAAATTATCAAGAATTTCTTTCAGTACATCAAAACTATCTTATCTACTTATGTTAAAACTTTCCTTATTGATAATGCTTTGGAATTCACCCAACATGACTTAATGACTTTCTTTGCTTCCTTGAGAACCGTGCACCAAACCTCATTTTCGTATACCTCTCAGCAAAATGGGGTAGCGGAGAGGAAACCTAGACATTTTCTTGACATTGCTCGATCCCTTCTCACTCAGATGAAGGTTCCGAAGGCCTAATGAGGTGATAATGTTCTTACTGTTATCTACCTTACCAATAGGGTACCATCTTTGATTCTAAAAGGGTCTACTCCTTTTGCATTACTCTCAAGGTTTGAAAAAATTAAAAACAGAATGAGACAGCTTCCCTGTAATCGAGGCAAGGCGTATCCTTGAGGCGATCGAGGCGTAAGCCTCAATTTATAAGGATACATACCTATAAAAAATACAATACAATATATACTAATGAAATTATATATATTCTGACTAACATATGATATATATCACGATAACATGTGATGAAATTATGCAGATAGGAACATCGAAAGAAAAGATATATAACAGTATGTTATTTTACTAAATCTCCACCCAATCAGAGAATGAACATTGTTGGAGTATAAAGTTGTATGCGCCTATTGTGTTGTAGCAGGGTAAATGGATCTTGGAGGAGATCCATTTACCCCATCCAGTGTTTAGTCCCACATCGTCCAGAGGTGGGACTTGGAGGCTCTGGAGAGGCTATATAAGGAGCCCCAGACCTCTGTTGTCCATTGAGAAAGTGTAATGCATAACATGCCCCTTTGAGGGCTTTTCCGTGGTTTCATCCCGCTCCTCACGGAGTAGGGTTCCACGTAAAATCCCGATGTTTATTCTTGTTTTATCTTTTCTCTGATATTCGCTTCCGCATATTTATTTTCTAACATGGTATCAGAGCGGGCTCGATTCTCGAGGAATCGTTATTGAAGTGTTTGTTATTCGAGATTCGAGAGATCTAGGGAAGTTTTTTGATGTGTCGGCAAGAATATCTAGCAAAGTTTTGATCTTCAGGGCCACAGTTCCAGCAGCCCTTCACGCAGCCCTAGGTGCTAAGGCACCCTCGCAAGAACCCAGGCGGGGCTCGTGCTCCAGGCATCCTTCCAGGCGGTGCTGGCTTGCCCTCCTGCCTCGCGAGACGCACACCCCTGTCGCCCATCTCGCGCGGCGATCCCCTCCTGCGCTCTATCAATGGCAGCGCCCTTCTGATCGCCGATCGACCTCCAATGGCTCCAAGCAGCGTGCACGACTCCAGACCAACTCTCCGCGGCGATTCATCTTCCGCTTGCGCGAGGGATTCCGATTTATCGGAGCGATTCATCCTGCGCAGCAGCGCGAGCACCTCTCAATCTCTAAACCCTCGGCGGCGCTCCATCGCGGCGGCGTGTGCTCGCAATCTCACAGGAAACCCATCAGACCATGCCTCCTCGCCGCGCACGTACCCTCCAATAGATCTCCTCACGCGCGGCCGCATCTCCAGGCGGAATCTCCCGACGACCCCGCACCCCTGGTGGCGCGGCAGCGCCGCTCTTGCTCTGATTGCTTCCACTGCTGCGCACCAGGTCGCATATGGCGGCACCGCTCCTCTCCCACTTCGGCGGCGCCCTCCAGGTCGTGCGGACGATTTTTTCTGAAACCCCCAAGGGGGGGCGATGATTTCGTACGAGAGGGGTTCCCACTTGGAACCCTAAAGTGCAATAAAAAAGGAGAGGCCGTCGGATGCTTAAAAAAAAGGGTTGTGGGGTTAAAAGAAATGTGGGATGTATTAAAAAAAATTCTTTGTTTTGTAAATGCTCCAAATGAGCCTGTCGAGTTCCCAAAAAAAAACGGGGGAAGCCCAAAGGAGGCTGCCGCAAGAAAAAAAAGGGAGGGAATGATTTAGGCCCAAGTGGGCCATGCTTGATTTTGAAGAAAAAAAGCTTGCATGATTTGCGAATAAAAAGGTGCGTACAAGGAAAAAAAGTTGTACGCAAAATTTTCAAAAAAAAATGATGAAAAACCGTAAAAAAATTTGGTTCAACAGCTTAAAAAATTGCGAAAAAAAGAGAACCGTAAAAAAATGAAACGGCCAGCGCTATTCATGATTTGAGAAGTCGAAAATTTGTGAACGGCTTATTGGTATTCTGTTTACCCCTATTTATCTTGTCTTCTCCCAACTTTGTCGACGACCATGTTTTTTCGACAAGTATGGGAGAAAGGGGGAGTATATGAAGAGTCACAGGTCTGTTCCATGATCCAGATTCAGATGCCAATCTCCAGACCAGCTAGTTGATTAGACTCTACGGTTTGTTCAGACTCGACGATTGATTCCGAGTCCAGTTTCAGACACGCACGAGTTTGCGGTCATTTTTCAGATGAGCATATGTTGCCATCATCAGTTCGTGGTCCCCATCATTCTTGTTGTTGTTCGGCCAGAGTTTTCATGTGAGCCATAGGGACTCCAGAGCAGAGGACCATTCCCTTGAAGGCAAGGGTTTTCATGTGGTATCATAGGTACACCAGAGCAGTGCACCATTCTCTGAGCCAGATGGGAGAGACCCAGTTCTCCGATGAGGAGACTTCAGGCGCAGTTTCAGACTCGATGGTTAGATTCCCGAGTCTTCAGTTGACTCACACTCCAGCCCGTTCGTCCTCCTCACCTGCACGGCATGAGAAGCAACGTCCTCGACTGCAGCAATGTGCACGTTGGGTCGATATTGTCCGTATTGTCCTGTAGTGTTGAGTTGAGTTTATTCCTGTTTGTCCAAGCTGAGCATTGCATGCTCCAGCTTGAGGGGGAGTGTTGGAGTATAAGTTGTATGCGCCTATTGTGTTGTAGCAGGGTAAATGGATCATGGAGGAGATCCATTTACCCCATCCAGTGTTTAGTCCCACATCGTCCAGTGGTGGGACTTGGAGGCTCTGGAGAGGCTATATAAGGAGCCCCAGACCTCCTGTATCCATTGAGAAAGTGCAATGCATAACATGCCCTTTGAGGGCTTCTCCCGTGGTTTCATCCCGCTCCTCACGGAGTATGGTTCCACGTAAAATCCCGATGTTTATTCTTGTTTTATCTTTTCTCTTATATTCGCTTCCGCATATTTATTTTCTAACAAACATGTTGATATCCCCCTGAATTATAACCATCTACCTTAGGTTGAAGAACCATCGTATGCACCCATCCTACCATACAATACCCCTGAATTTTTTATTAAGATTTTATTTCTATTTAGGTATATAGATCTATTTATATGGGAGTAGTATATAAACTCACATTGAATTCTATCTTGTTTGCCATTCTAGGTATATTACATAGCCCATTATGTGATCACTCCTTAAAAATAAGTTTACGGATATTGTTTTCTATGATATTTGCATATTCATATGTTTACGAGTATAATGGTAAGAGTTTATTGACATATTGGTAAGTTTAATAGTGAATATGAACACGGAAGCGACCAAATTTAAGCATTCATCGTGTATAATTATATCTTAAACAACTAGACCTTTATAAACATCTGAAGTTATCAATAGAACACATGATTTACGAAAATCAAAATCGCCTCGAGGATAGCCTCGCCTCTGCCTCAACCGCATCGAGCAGATAGCGATCTCCTCCTTAGAAGCCAGCTGAGGCGATCGTTCTAGAGTGATTTTAGACCGCCTCACCTCGAGGCTTACGCTCGAGGCACGTTTTTTTAAACCATGGTTACTCTACCACAATGAGATGCCCTTCCCACTACCTCTGAGATATATTAGGTGTACATCGTTTGTCCACAACTTCCATGTTGTTGATAAGTTGTTACCTAGGGTGATAAAGTGTCTTTCGGGGGCAATTACCGTACCCAAAAGGGTTACAGGTACTATGACCCTGTTGGGCATAAATACTATATTTCAGCAGATGTCACTTTCTTTGAGCAACTAGTTCCTTTACACAGCATATCACCGATATTCCATTGGATCTTCCTCCACTACCAATTGTTTATAAGCATATGCATACATTTTGGCTGCACATGTGCCTTTACCTGTTCTTCTTCAGCAGGATGAGATGCCATCTTCAAGTGCTTCCGCTACTGCTACCTCGAATGCTCCTCAAGAGCTTCCAATAGCTCTACGTCGAATAATAAGCAATGTACTTTCCATCCTATGTCTCATTTCACATCTATTGTTGGCTTATCATGCTTTGACAAGAGATGCATATGCTCTCATGGTTGTTTCTGTTTTCGGAGATCATCACAATGCTTTACAGGATCATAGCTGGAGACAGGCAATGGATGAGGAAATGAATGCTCTTACATCCAGAAGAACATGGGACCTTGTATCGTGTCCCATGGGAATCCAACATGTGGCTTGCAGGTGGGTCTTCATGACCAAACAGTCGCCAGACGGGTCCATTGACATATTGAACGCACGACTAGTTGCCAAACGATTTACACATACTTATGGGATTGACTATTTTGAGACCTCCTTAGTTGCATGGACGGGCTCTATTCGCACTATCCTTTCAGTTGCTACCAGTAAGGGATGGCCTATATTCCTTCTTGATGTGAAGAATGCTTTTCTCTATGGAGATCTTGAGAAGCAAGTTTACATGATACAACCTCAAAGTTAAGAAGTCGAAGGAGAGTGTGCGTGTCGACTTCACAAGGCCATCTATGGCCTAAAGCAGTCCTCGATCATGATTTGATAGACTCGCTACTGAGATCATCACTCTTTGCTTCCAGAGAACAAACATATGATTACTCTGTTTTTATCAGACAACGGTCCACTGGTATTGTCATACTTGCAGTTTACATTGATGATATGGTTGTCACAGGTGATGATGTTGAAGGCATATAAGAGACCAATGCTTTCTTTCATAAGGTCTTCGTCATGAAGGACCTTGGCCAACTCCGTTACTTCCCTTGCATAGATGTGATGTGTACTACAGAGAGACTTCACCTCTCACAATGCAAGTATTGCCTGGGCATCCTAACTAAGGCTGGACTACTTAGATGCGGGGCCTTCTGGCATCCTTGCAAACCTGAGGAAGCACTCTACTTCAGTTGATCCTACATTTGAATACACTACACGATACAGAAGCATAGTTGACAAACTGCTTTACCTTACTATTACTAGGCCAGATTTATTTTACGTTGTAAGCAGATCCAGTCAACACATGGAGAAGCCCCTTTACAGTCATTGGCAGGATGTTCTTATCCTACTCTACTTGAAGGAATCACCGGGGAGAGGTCTCTTGACTCTCTTCTATGGGGACAATGACCACACTGACGTCTCTACTTGTGTTGATGCAGATTATGCTAGTTTACCTAAGGATCGTCGCTCCACTATAGGATCTGCCATAATGGTTGATCGAAATCTTAAGCTTGTAGTCTCAAGATCGAGTGTAGAAGCAGAATACAGGGCGATGGCCCAGGCTACCTGTAAGATCACTTGGTTACTCTCTTTCTTACTTGAACTTGGTATTGTTGTCACTACTCATATTCCTCTGTGTTATGACAAGTGTGCTACATACATTGCTACAAATCGTGTTTTCCATGAGCAGACCAAGTACATTGAGACCGGTTGCCACTTTGTTCGTGATGTTGTACGAGGAGGGACGATCAATACTCCACACATCTCTAGAGATTTTCAGTTTCCAGACGTATTCAAGAAGACGCTACCAAAGAAACGCCTCTCATAGATAATCTTCAAGTTGGGCATGATCAGCATATATGCTCCAACTTGAGGGGGAGTGTTAGAGACATCATTATTTCTTTTATTTAGTTGTAACCCTCGTAGTCCATTTATGTATTCTCGTTTATGAGCACTCTAGGGTTTTAATCTATATAAGAACCCCTTGGCCTCATGAATAAGATTATCTTATTACGTTCTCTCATCTTTCTCCAAAGGGATCATTTCAAGTTTCTGTCACTCATTGACAAATTGCACGGATGTCAACACTCCATCCCATATACCCGTTAATGGTCATCTTTCATCGGGCGTCCACTTTGGGTATGGATCCCATCCTAGTGTTGTCTCCTTCATATGGGTCCCTCCCAAAAGAGACCACTTCGGAAGGGTCTCCGTATACCTCCTTAGAAAGTGTATCAACTGAAGATGAGTCGAGTGTTTTCTTTTATAACAAGCTGCAACTTTTTCAGCTCCAATTGAGGGGGAGTGTTAGAGTATGATCTAGATGCTTAAATAGATCTCTACAAGATCAAATTACATTGATGTATTGTTTAGTCTCATATTGTTAGTTGGTAGGACTCTGCAGTCGTGGTAGGGCTATATAAAGAGCCCTACACCGCTTGTGAACATTGACGAACATAATAGAGTATGTAACTCTTAGTGGATTTCTCCTGTGATTTCATTGCATTGATAGGAAGTAAGTTTCTGCATAATCGAAGTCCTTGAGGAGAGGAAAAAATGATAGACTCGATCAGGGCTGGACGCGGGTGAGTGGGGGGCCCAAACAATGTTGCCCTTCGCCGGCGGGAGCATCTTTGCATAATAGAGCAGGAGGCATGGGGTTTAGAGGAAGGTGCTTGCAGTACAGGGAATGGGGCCACCGTACGGCGGGTTGTTGAGACCCGGTCAGATGTTTCCTTTGCAGAGCAAGTGGCCACCGAAGCTTCTCGTGCTCGTCAAGACGTGCGAAGGAGCCAGGCAAGTCGGCAGCGCTGGAACCAAAGGGGTGTATTAAGGGGGGGGGGTTTCGTAGGGGTATACCGGCATGAAGGGAGGTGCCTAGCTGATGTGATGAAGAATGTTGGCCAGGCAATTGGTAACGGCTTTGGGGGCGACAATGGTGAAGCTGGAGGGTGCGGTGGTATGCGTGCGAGGGCTTTCGTCGCCGGAAGCTCAGAGGTTGTTGGCGTTATCGCATCGTGCTAGCGGTAAGGTTCGTAGGAGGTGTCCTTTGGTGCATAATGGATGGCACGATGCGAGGCAACATGGTCGATCAGTGTCCATCCTTGGCCTCCCGATATTGGGCCGGAGCATGGGGGTGGTTCAGGAGATGCTTGCACCGGTCATGCGAGTGCCAGCGGTTGTTTCAGATGGTCTGCGACGAGGTCACCTGTCGTGTATGGTTAGGAAGGGTTGCAACTTCAAGTGTGTGTTGCTGGTAATCTTCGGGGAGATATTCTGAGGATACAAGTTCGTATTGGAGGTGCGGGAGGAGGCTCGGGTGATCGATGCTATCAGAGCTTTACCAGAGAGGGAAGGTGTGCTATCAGCAAGAGCAGCTGCAGAGAGGGATTGTTTCCAGTAAGGGAAGGTGACACTTTTCCATAATTTTGAGAAATGTGTGCCGAAAGAGGTAATGGTAGGGGTTGCTTCGAGCACAAGTCGCAACATTGAGCCTGAGGCGGGGGTAGGTGGCCTCAGAGGTAGTGCCTCCTACATGGAGGTGTTACTCGGTTCCATGGGTCGGACGAAGGGTCTACCCGTAAATTCGACTCCTTTAGGCGGATCGAGGGATGTTGAGGTGGGCTTTGCGAAGTAGGGAGGCGTTGCCTCAGACCTCTCCACTGGATCCGGGAAAGAGCAGGAGGAACCGGATGGCCTGTTTGTCGGGATCTTGAACCCGTTGGTGGAGCCAGTTGGCAGTGGTGACTCGGCTCGTAGGATGGTTTCAGACCTGATGCTAGTATCTGGTGACTACTCCTGGGCGGTCCGAGTGGAGGCTGTCGACGTCGAGGGTTATCAGAAAGGTGGCCAGGGGGCTAGAGATATGGTTTCTAGACATTGCGACTTTGAGTCGGCTACTTCGGAAGCAGGTGTAGATGGCGTAGTCTCGGTGGAGCGGTGCAGATTTGGAAGAATGTCGCGCTCTGGAGAGAGGTGCGACCGAGCGGTAGAGAAGGGAAGATTTGACCAGACGACCTACCTCTGACGAAGGCTGAAGGAGAGGAGGGGGTGCGGCAGGTGGAGGTCTACCACCTGGTGGAGGGCCACTTGGCTCGAAGGGGGATGGGAGGCGAGGGCGCGGTAGGCGATGGGAGTGAGGATGTCGTGCCAGCCTTTGATGGACTACTGATGGAGGAGGCTTCGATGGTGCAGCAGGGGGTGGAAGGGACTGAGAGGGCTACGTTGGTGGGGGAGGCAGAAGAAAGGGGGGGCAGAAAGGGCAGAGGTGATTGGGCTGGAGCCTGGGGAGGGGTTGGAGTTGGCAGTGGTGGCTTGCCATGGTCTGGTGAGGCCTGGAGAGTTTTTCGTTTGATTTAATGAAGATGGTCACATGGAATGTCAGGGGTTTGGTTCAGGCCGAAAAGCGGATGGCGATTCGTAACTTTTTTTTGATGAGAGACAGGGTGAAATCCCTAAAGCGGGATTCACCTCTTCATTAAGTCACTTAAAAAATAAAAATAAAAAAGTACATTACCGTGCAAGCAAAAAGCGATAAAAGGCATTTACAAGAGAGATCACATTCTCGACGTGGAACATCTGATTTCAGAAGACAAGTTCGTTCCTCCCTATCAAATACAGCAAAAGGTGTTGCGCAGTCGTCCTGTGAGTTTCCTCCCACCTGGCCTATAGAGTTCCGAAATTCGGGTGCAGAGCCCGTGGACAGCCACTCACAACTCGCAGCAGCCCAGATCCGTCTAGAAGAAGGGCATGCGAAGAATAGGTGATTGAAATCTTCAACTTCTTCGTCGCATCTATCGCACTTCACGTCTTCTGTCTGAAGCAAATGGTGCCTCCTCACTTTGTCCATTAGCATGCCTCTTCTAAAACACCAAAGGAAAACCTTGACTCGGCACGGTATCTTAGAAGCCCACACATCTTTATATCTCAGCACAACGCAACATCCCGAACACCTTCCTCCGGTCTCAATGCCCCGTACAGTTGTTTAACCGACCACCCCGATCCACCCCGGCGAAAGTGATCCTGGTCCTGTAATGTCAGAATAAAAGATGGATGTGGCATTGATGCAAGAAACAAAGATATCGAGAGGAATGGAGGGGATGTAGAAGGAGATTGGGGGAAACAAGTTGGGGAAGTACAGGGTTGTTGAATATGTTGGAGCGGTAGGGGGCTTGGTGACAGGATGGGATGGGGCCATGCTAGAATTGGTTGAGGAGGAGATGCGTGGGGATTTTTCACTGCCGATTCTTTTGAAATGAAAGGCTGACGGTAGTTGTCTGCTGGTCACGAACGTATATGGCCCTTGCAATGACGTGTGTATTGATGGGTGGTGGACAAGTTATGGATGACTAGGGCGAGGTTCCAAGATGTGGTTTAGCTTATTGCGGGTATTTTAATGTGACATTGCGACCGGAGGGCCGCCCCAGGGGGCATGGTGGGAGCGGCATCAGAGGTTCGTTGGAGCTGGCCGAGGCGATTCATTGTTTGGGATTTCAGATTTTGACGTAACGGGTGTCTATACACTTTCCGTAGCTCTCGGTCCAGATCCCAGCTTGACAAATTCTTACAATCCAGTGAGGCTTTGGAGATTTTCCCGTTGGCTGGGGCTCATGCCCTCCCTAGGCCACAGGCTGATCACATGTCATTGCTGTGGTTCTCGAGGGTGGAAGATCGTCCTTGCTCGCTCTTCAGATTTGAGAAGGCTTGGGTTCCGGGAGGTGATGGCGGATTTCTGG
Source organism: Ottelia alismoides (assembly GCA_037367405.1). Taxonomy (NCBI): domain Eukaryota; kingdom Viridiplantae; phylum Streptophyta; class Magnoliopsida; order Alismatales; family Hydrocharitaceae; genus Ottelia; species Ottelia alismoides. The sequence goes on along the minus strand of JAZKJV010000252.1, from coordinate 896,407 downwards.
GCCAGGTGCCGGCCGAATGGGATGGCGATATGTAGACTCGCGAGCAAGTTGTCGGTTTTGAGGAGTTTTCCGATCAATAATAACAGATTGAACTGAAGACAACACAAGGAAAGGAGGTTGAAGGCCCAGTAGGAGGTACGGAGATTAGATGAGTTGGAAGATGCGAGGGCGCTGGCGACTGAGGAGGTGGTGCGATTGAGGAGGTGGCGTTGAGAGGTGGAAGCCCTGAGGAGATTCTTCGAGAGGACAAGAAGGAGGAGGTTGCGTAGAGATAGACGTGCAGATAGCTGGGGTTGATGGAAGGGGATGCAAATATCAGATTCTTTCATGTTGTAGCTAATGAGAGAAGACGCATAAATATCATTCACACGATTTCGGTAGGTGGGGAGGTGGTGGAAGAGGACCATGTGGTGGGGGAAGCATTGCGATCACACTTTCAGGAATTCGACAGGCATAGCATCCGGGTTGGCAGGGCAGAGGTGTCTCGCGGATAGCGAAGCCAGACGTGGTTTCATTGGTGAGAGATTTCACGGAGGAGGCCAAGCGGGCATGTTTTCAGCTGAATGCGGATGAGGCTCCTGGCCTGAATGGGTTCCCGGTGTCCTTCTACCAGGAGTTTTGGGAGATGATCAAGCAGGATGTTTTGAAGGTCCTCGCGGAATTTCGTAATGGCAATTATGGCTTCGCAAGATTGAACAAGGTTCTCATCTTCCTGCTCCCTAAGAGGGGTGCGTCGTCTGGAGTTGAGGATTACATGTTGATTGCAATGTCTAATGTTGTGTATATGAGTTGTTCGAAGATTCTTATGAATCATTTGAGGGAGGTGCTTGATCGGATCATCTCACCTGAGCAGATGGCTTTTGTGCCAGGGAGGAGAATGGTTGACGGTTTGGTTTAGGTTGTGGAGATGGCGACAGATTAGAAGCGGAACAAGGTGAAGGGGTGTTATGGAATGTGGACTTCTCCAAGGCTTACGACTGACCGAAGATTCTTGTGGGCTTATTTGGAGAAGAGAGGTTTCCCGAAGTAGTGGATTGTATGGATGAAGTGGTGTGTGACGACAGCTTCCCACAATGTCTTGGTCAATGGTAGGCCAAAATGGGCTTTCTTTCAACCACAGATGGGCATCAGACAGGGGTGCCCTTTGGCGTCGCTTCTGTTCATCATCGTGGCGGACGCCATGACGGTGAGGATGAGATTGGCGATGAACGCGGGGTGGCATGGTGGGTATGAGAAGGTGGAGATATCCATCTCGCTCTTGCGGTATGAGGATGACACTGTCATGTTCATGGGCTTATTTGGAGAAGAGAGGTTTCCCGGAGTAGTGGATTGTATGGATCAAGCGGTGTGTGACGACAGCTTCCCACAATGTCCTGGTCAATGGTAGGCCAAAATGGGCTTTCTTTCAACCACAGATGGGCATCAGACAGGGGTGCATTTTGGCGTCGCTTCTGTCATCATCGTGGCGGACGCCATGACGGTGAGGATGAGATTGGCGATGAACGCGGGGTGGCATGGTGGGTATGAGAAGGTGGAGATATCCATCTCGCTCTTGCAGTATGCGGATGACACTGTCATGTTCATGGGGGTTGAAGAGGAGAAGATAAGACAAGCGCCACTCATTATGGACATTTTTGGGGACTTATCAGGCCTTCAAATCAACAAACCTAAATTAGAGGTGGTTCCTTTTGGATTATCTGAACTGGAGATGCATGGGGTGATAGTCAATTTAGGTTGCTCAATGGTCGGGTTGTCGATTACGTACTCGGAGCTCCCGTTGGTTGCGAGGAAATCAAAGAATGGAGATTGGAGCGTTTTGTTAGACAAGGTAGATGGAAGGATGGCAGGGTGGAAGGCATCGGTGTTGTCGAGAGGCAGGTAGATGGTGCTCCTGAAGCACATTCTTTCGACCATACCTATCTTTTTTAGCTACACGAGGTGGCTGCCTACGGGTTTGCGTACGAGGATTGAGGGTCTCATGAAGAGATTTTTTTGAGCAGACGGGAGGCAAACTAGACAGGGCATCCATTTGGTGGAGTGGGGCAAGAAGACGACGTCGAAGAAGAAGGGTGGGCTGAGAATTTTGCGGGAGGGCGAGATGAACAAGGCTCTCATGACGAAGTGGGTAGTTCGTATATGGGGGAAATCCGATGACTTGCTTTGCAGGCTGATGAGGAATATTTATGGGGCGTCCATGTCTTTGGCGGTTGTTCCGGGTTGTCTGCCTTCATCGTTGTGGAAGGGGATCACTGACGTGATACCTGAACTGGCAGTTAAGTTGAGGCCGATTCTGGGGGATGGGCACGCTTTTCATTTTTGGTTGGATATTGGACGAATGTGGGGATTTTGGGCAAGCAGTACCCACGGCTATGCCGACTGGAGGGCAACAGGCTGGCGGCGATGTAGCAGGTATGGGAGCACAATTCTTGCGCCCTTGTTTTCTCCTCTGCCCTATCAGACCAGAGGTGGATGAATTCTTGAATGTACAGACGCATCTAGCACAGTTTGAGGATCCGACAAATGTCAGGGATCATTTTAATTGGGAAGACGAGAGATTCTCAGTGAAGAAAGTATATCGTTTTGGGTGGAGGGTGGGGAGGACGTAGAGGAAGAGATGTCAATTGATACCATGATCATCTGGAGGAGCAAGGTGCCTAATCGAATAAAGATATTTTTATGGCTTCAGTGACAAGACAGGTTCTCACGCAAGTTCATTGAGGGCAGTTGTCGATAATGGAGGTTGGTGTGTGTGCCAGATGTAGGTCGGCGGCAGGGGACGCGGATCACCTTTTCTCCTCTTGCTCGTCCTCTGATCAGTTGTGGGACGTGGTGAGCATCCCGTGGATTGGGGGACAAAATTGTGATGATATTTGGAGAACTTCATATTGGTTTGTGGTTATGGACAAGAAGATTGTGCATCCTTTTGTGCTTTTGTGAGCGATTTGGTGTGCACGGAATTGGTTTTGTTTTCTTCGTTGTATTCTTGTAATTTCTCTTATATATTTTTTAAATTTTCTCTTATATATATTTTTAATATATATATATATATATATTATTTTTATATATTTTAGTTATATATTTTAGCCAATTTTTAATTTTCACTTTTTTATTCTATATTTAGATTTCGAATATATCTTAATATATATACTATATTAAGATAATGGTTTCAATAGATCCCAGGATCCATATTTATTTCTTAAAATTCTAAGAAACTTAGGAATTAGATTAGAGATTAAAATAGAACAGTTGACCTTCGATTAATTTGGATTGGTCGAAATTCATACAAATGGATGTAGCGAAAAATAGAATTAAGTCTAGTCTAGAAGAGTGGAAGGTTATGAGTTGATAGAATGTATCTCGGATACAGTACAAATTAAAATAATTTTATAGTTTAATATTTTGATGGTGGGTACTAGTTCTAGGATGCCGCCCTTCTCCTTCTCAAAAAAAGGTTCTGCATAATACATGTTTTCATGTGTCTTTAATTCCACAAATTTATTTAATATTTATTTGTAACATATGAAACACAATACTGTACTAGTTCTAGGATCCGTTTAACACAATAAAGTCATCAAACAATATTAAATAACTTAAATCAATCAAATAATTGTGAATCAAAAGTCGTTCGGGCGAAATCGACCAAAAATCGATCGCACCGTAATGCGTACCACGGAAAAGACGCAATGTAAATTTGGAAACTGCGAAACGAACCGAGACCATCATAAAATCCTATTTGACGAAATAAGTCCAACAGAATCGATTGTTCGTCAATCGGAGATCGTCTGATTATTTTGATGGAAAATCGGGTGAACCCCCATCGTGGGGGCCACCACTTGTATTTATTAATTAAATCACAAAATCGGGTGAACTCCAAATCGAATCTGTATCTCAAAATTTCGGGGATAAAAACCGATCAAAAGTATATCAATATTATACTCATATTGATCGCCGTTCAGAGACGATCAAATCGAGATATTACGCGTCGAAATCCGAAACCCGAGGTGTGACTACGATCAACTTTTGTATATCAAATAAAAAGAAGAAATATAAAAAAATAATAAGAATAATCTATTTTCAGCTACAGTACAGACTGTAGCAGACTCGGTTCTGTGTAGTTACAAATTTTTTATTAAACTTATGTAGCAGGTAACATACTGCTGCTATTAGAAAAGGGGGGTTATGAAATCAACAAGCTAATGGCAGCCTGTTGATGTCATGGTTGACATCAAGGCCCTAAATATCGGTTTTGGTCACCATTTCGGTGACGGGCCGAAATGGAATTTCGGTCGAAATTCGACCGACATTTTTGTACTAGGGCCTCCATATTTCGGTCATTTCAATCAAATTTTGATTTCGACAGGATATCGATATTCGACAGAAATTCGACCGAATTTCACTGAAATTTGAGGTCATGGTTGACATCATGCAAGGAGGAAGCTTCCTCCCTCTTTCCCTTTTCAAATCCCCTTTTATTCCTTCACATTTCCTCTCCAAAGTCTAGCCGAGGGAGCCTTATTCTTCCTCATTCTTTTGTTGTCCAGCAGCCTTAATAGATGCTACTACTACTCCCTTGCCATTTTTAAGTCCTCCAACCTTCCTTGTTGTTGCTCCTGCCATTTCCAGCACTTGGAGTTGCTGTCCACTGGCTAAAAAAGCCACTGCATGTTGAAAAAAATCCAATTAAGGTATACATTCCCTCCCTACTCTTGCTGCCATACATGAGTACAATTCTATACCTGTCTTTGATGCCATTGCATGTATAAGTCTACTTTTTCCTCTTTTACATTTATATATGTACCATCTTAGCCTCCCTGTTGCAAGCAAATCTCTATTCAGAAATTTGAGATCCATGCTATAATAGAAGGTCTTCCTCTTACTGTCTTCCAAGGTTTTGTTATTAATAATACAACATTATTATTTTGGTGATCAGATCATCTGTAGAAGTATAAAGGTTGTGTTTTAAGATGGAATTTAGGCCATAATTACCTTCCACACAGTTTGTGTATTTAATAAATTAAGGAGAAAACTATGTACAGAAGACAAATTTTCATAAATCACAAACACTTGTTGGGATCTTAAGGTATAGGTGCACTTGAGAAGGTTGCACAGATGTAATACTTCGATTTTGCTTATCAATATACACATTTCTTTGTCAAAATAAATTATATTAACTGCAGGCAGTCCCTGTTATATCCAACTGATTTCCACTTGTTATAAAAAAAGAGATAAAATGGATTTGAAAAATAATCAATTTTTGGAATCCAGTTACCTAGAATTGTAATGTGAAATCCAAATCATCAATTGGTGATGTTGATGAGGGTTTGATTTCAAAAGTAAGGGTATCAATAAATGATTGCATGAGATTATTGAAATATTAATAGAGTGAAAGCAGGGATTTGTAGTTGTTGAGTTATATATTTTAAGAAGTTACTAAACATGGAGTACAAGATTTGAAATAAAATAAAATTATCATAGTAGACACGAGAGTGGAATATGGTCTATTTTAGTGATGAACCAAGTCAATTCTTCATGACAATTATATAAATGAGTCAGGCAGTAATTATAGGATAATTGTGGGAAATGCCTAATATGATTGCTGCACCTATAGATTTGTTTTAAGAATTTAAGTATACTTCTGTCACCTTTACCATATATAGATACAGCCTGTATACCCCTTTATTTCTATCAACACTTTATTATATACTGCTTATGAAGGCTCATTCCATGAAAGATTTACTCCTTGTCACTATTTTAATTCGTTGACATTCCCAGTAACTATCAAATTTCCGTTTAAATCTTATAACATAATATATAAAGTAAAATACATGTCCTCATATAGAAAATATATTGTATAGTTATCATCTTACTTCATTAGGTTCACAATTCTTTTTTACGAGATTCCCATGGCTGTAATTTTAAGTTGTGAAAATATTGGTAAAATATAAGGCTTCATTGATGGTTGCTTTTGCTGGTGAAAAACAGTATGTTATGTCTTCAATTACCAATATCAAGATCAGTTGTAGCAATGTCGTCTGCTTGATTGTTGATCAAAGAAATGAATATTAGTGGTCTTGGCATCATGACTTGAATGAAAATCAAGTATATGAACATTTAGCTTTTTAATAATAGGTTGACACGGATATATGGTCGATTAGCATCAGTGAAGACTTATAATTAATAGTGACGGTCATGGTGATCCTTACACCTGACCGTACGAGGGCGCGGTGACCTTCAACTGTACAGAGGAAAGGAAGCCCAGTTAGGGCAGCGGCCGTCTAGTGAGCAGGTCTAGGATCCCAATCTTTTTTATGATTTTTATGCGAGCTCGCAGTGTTGTTACGCCTCGTTGGGATCCCGACTTTCGACAATCTCCGCTGACCCTTTGTTTTAGGATACCCATGCGGGGGATCCTTGATTTTAGTTTTTCTGTACGAGCTCGTTCGTCCATACTAGTCGGTTCGGTTTCTAGAGTGACTTTTTCGAAGAGTCTCTCTCACTCTTCTTAGTAATATAGTTTTGGAGTAGACGTATCCCTCTAATGGATCACACTTCTATTTAGAAGGCGAGATGGAAGAGCCTCTTAGGAGGCTACCTTACCTCTTGAGTTTTGGTTACTTTTTCGCCAATAGGCTTAGCGATGCTGCAATACGAGTCATCTATGTCTACATCTGAATCATCTAGGGTCACATTTGTATCAATTACAGTTGAAACTGGAGGAGTTACAGTTGAACTGAAAATGAATCATAATGGATCCTTGGCTAAAAGATGAAATCAGTTATAAGTTGTGTTCCTTAGAGTTTTTTATAATTCAGTTAGTGGACGTGTTGGGAACTTAGTTAAGATGCACTATACCCCATCGCATGCCTATGGAGGCACTCAACCCTAAGGCACTCTTCACGCCTTAGAGTCATAGTGTGAGGTCGCACGTAGACCAAGACCGTAGACTATCCACTAGACTTGAGAAGTTAGACAAAGTCAAGAATCAGTTCAAAAGATCATCTTCCCCATTATAAAAGTCATATTTAAGATCTCTAAATAACAAGAGATTAATATATATATATGAGTCATTAACCATGATATAAAAATATGTCACATAAAAGGTAATGAGTAAAAATCGAGGCATTCCTTCAGGATATCTTGAAAACCTTGTTCATAGCAAGTAGTTATAAATTTTTAGTCGTTTATTCTTTACTACTTGTTTCTTTTGCAATCACCTTAAATTATCTGCTAGTTTTAATAAGCTTCGGAATTTACCAGAGCTCGTTGACGTCTCTTGTACCTTTCATGTGTGGCACGCAAGCAGCCTGCAACTCAATAGCTGGTTGATGATTCCATATATTCACTACTATTCGAGACGGTGCAGTTACCTTTGTCATAGTTTTTGTTCGGTTACGATATATAATGCTTTTCTTTCTCTTCTGAACATTTTTGGGAATACATGTGCGCATTGTCATCTCTTTAGTACATGTTATAGAAATATATGGAAATTTATGAAATGAATGTTGGCGGCACATCATGTTGTTGGATTTGTGGTTGTTATATTGATTTGAATGTCATGGCAAAACGCGAAAAATTTCCCTATATTTTCATGTAACTTGTGCGATCTTTTGTGAATGTAATACCGCAAATGTATTGTAAACGGGTACTCGGATCTGAGTGGTTCATAGTTTGGTATCAGAGTCATGATACCCCGATACGCACATTGTAGTATTATAATTCCAATCGCATTAAGTTCTCAAATAACGACAGTCCTCCGACTTGTCACGAGTCCGAGATGGGAAATAGGACATTCGAATTCAACAACCACAAATGTCACCAATTTCATTAATTTTCATATTATATCCTAAGACGAGAAAAGGCATATATCATGGTATCTGCTAACAGCAAATTTTATGACTAATAATATGGTTTTCATGCAGAGTCATAACGTCTAGAGCTGTCCAGGATATGACTGACCGTTTGGAGTGCATCATGACTGCTCTCACCTATCTCCAGCAGCAGCAGGCTGCCAAGCAAGGTCACCAGGATCAGATACTAGCTCAGTAGACTGTGATTGCTGACCGACAGACTGATATAGAGATGAGGTTCGAGGAGCTCTCTGATTCCACCTACCATCCATCTCAGGATGGAATACGACAGGACTAGCATCAATCTGTTGAGGTACAACAGCCTCATTTTGATAATCCACATGAGGAGATACCTGAGTATGGAGCAGATGATGGAGACTATGATAGGGAGCAGGATCCTGTAGACTTTGCATACGAAGACGCACCTGAGTACTCAGCTATCCACAAGCACCAGTCAGTTTTAACTTCCTACCAGCGGGCCAATATGCCCATGTTCGAGGGCACATGGACGTCAGATGTGGCAAAGTAATGGCTCAAGAGGGTCATGAAGATATTGAGGATGATTCGCGCACCACGAGACACATGGCTATCTTTCATTGAGTATTCAATGATAGTCTTCACCGAGAAATGGTGGGAGGCAGTAGTTTCTGAGTTGGGACGCGAACCCACATGGGAAGACTTGGAGACGAAGTTCAGATCCCTCTTCTTTTCTGCGATATGGAAGGAGTCCCAACACTGACTTTTCGCAGAGCTTCGTCAGGGACGGATGACAGCTAAGGAGTACTTCGTACGACACCGAGCTGTCTCGACACACTCCAACAGCCGCCACATTTCCAGATGAGAATCTGAAAAAGTTCATCAGTGGGTTGCGAGAGGACGTACATGAGAAGTTGCCAGGTTTACGCATCACGTCGATCTTCGAGGCTATTGACAGCCTAGGGAAACACTCCCCAAGTGCACCCTCCCATGTCCAGTCGTCGAGCCAGAATCTAAACAACCACTTGTTCCCCACCCTCGGATGCTAGGAGGGCATCACATCCGACAGAACAGCATGAATCTCCACCCAAAGCGGCGACTCAAATCTCTTTCTCTCAGCCACCAACGCCCCCCTGATGCCATAAATGCCCCTCAAAAGCCTCGCCGCTAGCGAAACTGAAGAGCCCCAAATCTGATCCACCCACTTGGCCAGCAGAGCATTGTTCATGAGCTCGACATCTGGACCCCAAGACCACCATCAGAAATACATTTTGTAATCTCCCCCATCCCACCAGATGTAGCCCAGCCCTTTGTTGACTCCCATCTGACCAAAGAAAGGACCTCATCATTGCCTCAATCTTCCTTCGCACCTCAACCGACATCAAACGGGTAGAATAGAAAAACACCGGAATAGTGGCGAGCACACTCTTGAGGAGCGTCAGCTTCCCCCTGAAGGATATGGTTAGATCCTCAAGCGCATCACGGAAGCGTGAGCGTCGTATCGAATACGACGAGGAGCGACTAGTCGCACTAGTTGCTCGATGCAGCGGAATTTAAAAAATTTTATTACGACGAGACCACATGATCCTAGAACATTTCTCGGATCGTCTCGTCTAAACCACAAACAAGTAATAGGATTACCTCTTGAAGCATGGTTGCGATCAAGTCTCTAAACGAAGAGACCTCCTGTCTCAAGTCCGATCCGACGGAGGAGACGCTTGCGAGCGCGGGGATGAACCGCGTGCTTCTCGCAATCCATGTTGATGATCCAAGCGGCGGATCTCCTGATCTCGACACACGAGATCCGACGTCTTCTTCACGAGCAAGGCGCACCGAAGGAGACGGAGATTCACGAGCAGACGAACGGGCAGCATAACGACGATGCTACGGCGATGGAGAACTTCTCCATGGCATCCATGGTGGACGGCCATGAGAGGAAGAGAGAGGGCTGACCTCTAGAGAGAAAGAGAGAGAGAGATGTGCTACAATAGCACATGTTGTGTAAAGAGAGAGCATGGGTATGCCTCTCTATTTATAGGGTTTTGGGATCCATGGATCTCAATCCATGGGACAACACAAATCCAATGGTTCTCATTGATTGTGTTTCTTTCAATGGCTAAGATTTATGTTGGTAAAAATCAACAACAATTAATTTAATAAAAATCAAATATATGTAGAATATAATTTGATTTATATTAAATCAATCTCAATTAGAGAAATAGGAAAGGAGGCAAGCCTCCTTCCATAAGAAGGGTGGACGGCCACCACATTCCTTGTGGGAATTGTGGCCGTCCACTCTTCCTATATGGAAGGTGGATGCCTCTCCTATTATATGAGATTGTATTATCTCATAATTCTCTCTAATATCTCTCAACAACTTTTGTTGAATATTATTTCACAAAAATAAATCCAATTTATTTTGTGAACATTGCAATCATGCCATTGGAAAATTGTGAATCACATTCACAACCCAAAACAAAATGTAATTTACATTTTCAATTAATTAGACAATGTGTATCCAATACACATTAATAATTAATCTACTAATATAAATTATATTTAACTCTCTCCAATACATTATAAATCACATTTATAATATATTATGAATAATTGGATATTACTATCCACATTATTCTCATCCATAATAATTAAATCACATTTAATTATATTGGATAACTTATTCTCATGTGCTCAAATAATATGAATCACATTCATATTATTTACATCTTTAATAATCAAATCACATTTAATTATCTAAGATAACTCTCTTTATAATATGAATCAAATTCATATTATTCATGATAATTAAATCACATTTAATTATCCATTTTCTCAATGCTCAGATACATATATCAACGATAGAATTATCCATGAACTCTTTCAAGGATAATGCGCTTTCTCCGCGAATACTTGGAGATAAGGACAGGGCGATTGTATTGTTCCACGTATAGTGACATGGATATTGAGATGATATCTCAAATCCAGATCGCGGGCCTCTCATAGATGCTTGATTAAATCAAGACCGCAAATCTAATCTTCTCATTGCATCTGAATCACATTCAGATCAATGTCCAACATTTGGACTAAGATCAGATTACTTCTCTACTGAGAGGAGTCACTAAAATCCAGACCCGTTTCATCACTCCCTAGGAATGGAAGCGTCATGGTTATACAATCGTTTATGATCACATCACCCTCAGGTATTCCTAATACCTGTACATCCTGCATACTGGAAGACTCTGAGTAAACCCGAAGTATTAGATCAACTTTACACTGTCTACTTCAGGGTTTTATCAGTAAGTTTCTCATTCGATCATTGGGAGTCGGTATCGATCATATACTTTCCAAAAGCATATATCATACCTAGGTCTTGATCATATACTTTCCAAAAGTATATATCAAACCTACAAATTCAGTCAAGCTTCCAAAGCAAGATGACTATGCGCATGGAATTTGATTCTTCCCAATATCTCATGAGTGAGCTCATGTCTTCCGGTTCAGTAACTGAACCTGTATGATCCCTTTGAGAGATCGTATTACTCATATGCCCTTATATGCACACCAGCGCGCCGGTGTATAGACCTTGATTAGGTCATCAACCTATTGGTCTGCCAAATGTACATACTCAAACATATAGTAACACATCTGTCTCCGGTCAGAGGATGCGTGCCTGTATCGTGACAGCATACGATATAGGACTTTGGTTATCTCGATCTCGTTAAGTCAACTCTTTGACCTAACTAATCTGACACCTCCGAATCTCTATTCCTATGCAGAGGACCTGCATCAAGAGGTCGGTCAGATGTCAGCCTTTAGAGAAAGGATTGCCATCTCCTTCTCAGGCTAGAGATCATCTCTTAATAATCATTTGATGGTGCTTGATGAGTCCTCAATCTAACTCTTTAGATATTCATCCAAGCACCAGCCTCTATGATTCAATAATTGAATCAACAGCTGTATGATCATCGAGATGGCCATGGTACACAACCCTAATTGTACTAAGGGACCTATTATGCAAATTATATACTCTTTATTTCAGATCAAGGAGTGAATTGCAATAACATTTATTGCATAATGGCTCGCCGTGGGCTCGCATGTCCAACACCCCCCTGGACAGAGTAACATCCTTCCAACCATCCGTCCTCTTCTCCAATCTGCGCAATACGCGGTCCCAATCTGACTTTTTCATTCTGCTATCTACCAGCGGCAGCTCCAAATAGGAGATTGGTAGCCTCCTAAAGGGCACCCTACCAACCCAGCAACCCTGCCACACTTCACGTCGTCCAGCCCGAACGGAATCACCACCGATTTCTGCCTGTTAATATGCAAACCCAAAAGACTCCCAAAGATATTCACCAAAACCGTAGCGTTGCGGTTCTACTCCTTCGAACCCCCCAAAAAGATCAATGTGTCATCCGCATACTAAAGTAAAGGTACCGAAATGTCCCTCAAGCGGAAGCCCTCACACCAGCCCACCTCCACGGCCCACCTGAACAGGACCGCCAAGCAATCCGCTACCAGAACAAAGAGCATTGGAGCTAGGGGTTAACCCCGGTGAACCCCCCTCTGCGGCTGGAACCACCCGCTCTCGGGCCTACCGTTAACCAAGACCGAGCTGGAGTAGGGGGTGACACATCTCTTCATCCACTACACCCAAGCCTTGGGGAAACTCCTTCGCTGCAGCGAAGACCACAGGAACCTCAAGCTGACACAATCATAGGCTTTGGCATAATCAATCTTCCAAAGCGCCCCTTTCTTCTTCGACCTCCTCCACTCAAGGCAAATCTCCGACGCCGCCACCAGCCCATCTGCCATTTGGCGACCCGGAATGAAAGCGGATTGCCCTTGAAGCACCACAAAATCCATAACCAGCTTGAGCATGTTTGCCAGCACCTTCGCCACAATCAGATACAGAGCATTCGAAATAAATATCGACCTGAAGTCCCCCACCTCCAAAGGGTTATCCTTCTTCGGGAGAAGGAAAATCAGAGCCCTGTTGACGTTCTCAAATCTCTGGTTTCCGCTCCTGAACTCACACAGAACGTCCATAACATCAGCCTTCAGAAGATTCCAGAACTCCCGGTAGAACAGGACGGGAAACCCATCCGGGCCCAGAGCCCCATCCGCATTCAAAACCCAAACGGTCCGCCTCACCTCCTCCTTGGAGAAATCGGCTACCAAATTATCCATTTACTGTATACTATAATAAAGAAGTTACAATACTCAAGTGAAAGTAGTATGGTAGTATATTCTGCTGGTAACCAATTTCTGAGATGGCTCAACTGATATCCAGCCACAATTCTTAACAAACCCCTACCACATGTCACATGGTATTTTTTTTCAAGCTGTGCTATAGTCCAGTATTTCATAATTCACAACAAAGTAAATGTAAAAGCATGTGAAAATTTAACAAGCATGATGGAGCACAAGACTTACCACATATCTGTGATGTAAGTGAAACGGCATGGGCTGCACTGGATTCACGTGTATATGTACTGCATCTTTCTATTGGAAAATCAATTAGATGAAAGCCAAATATGTATCAATACCTCGTTTATAACAAATCAAGAAGGATGTGAAATAGCAAGACCTTGGTCCACTTCTGCTGTATGCACTCATATAAGAAATGGTTGTGTTGGGGGATAGAGGCACTAGCAAATATAGTCTGCCTTGTATTTATTGTTGAGTATGAAGTTAAGAGTTTTCTAAGGGAATGCACTTGCTTTGATGAATGAAACATGAAATCAACCTACATAAAAGAAATAGTGGATTAAAAGCAAAAGCTTTCAAACTTCCTAGAATGAAAATGTTTAGCTGCCTGATAAATTGGAAAAAAAATTCAACCACTTCTAAATATATTAACAGGGGAAGGAAAACATTTAAGGGATTTTTACCCGACAGACCCTGTAAACTTTGCCAATCACCTCCACGACCTTTGAAACAACCTAATTCCCCCCTCGACCCCGTAAACTTTCCAACTCTTACCCCATGAACCCTCCGGGTAATATGTTTTAAGTCCGTAGGGGTTCTTCGGGTAATTTACAGGGTCGATGGAGTAATTACGTTGTGCAAAAGGTCGTAGAGGCATTTTAAAACGTTTATAGGGTCTGCTGGGTAAAAATCCCTTAATGTTGCGAATACTAACGGTAGAAAATACAACACAACATTAAGACCTTCGGATGTAACAAGGTTCTTGATGGCACGGAATCCTGCTCCACAAGAGAAGTGTCCTATTTTTTCCTCAACGAATACTACTATTGTAGTTATACAGCAAACAATCTCATACAACATTTGATATCAAGCAACATGTAAACAGGAAACCTTATAGTACTTGTATAGAAAACAATCTCAATACAATATTTGATATCAAGCAACGTGGGACAATACAAGAAACCAAAACAAACAAACCTAGAAAAGGATAAAATAACTCATCTAATTCTAATAACATAACTCCTGACACTTAAGATAACTTTTCATAGGAAATATTCACATATATGTGTGTGGGTGCATGCGCCGGTGCAAGCGTGCAGTGGGCGCAGGCATGCATGTGTGTGGGTGTGCGTGCACTGGTGTATGGGCGCATGCGTGGGTATGGGTGTGTGTCTGTGTAAGTGTGCGTCTGTTTGTTTGTCTGTCAATGTGCTCCATGTATGCGTCTGTCTATCTGTGGGTGTCTATGTATGTGTGTGTATTTGTGTGTGTGTATGTCTTATATGTATGTATCATTATACGTATGTATCATAATATGTATGTATCATTGTATGAAAGTATGTATTTATCGTAGGCATGTATCACTTTACACATGTACATATCTATGTATGTATTTTATTGCATGCACCTAATAGGGGTGCCCATCCCCTGCTTTCAAAAAATGTGTATTTGACAATGTAGAACATGTTGCACATAGTAGAAATATCTTCATTTTCACTTTGATCCCACTTCTAAGAATATATGAAGTGAAACCTAACATCATATTCCTTGCCTAGGCATATTATGCAAAGACTGACACAATATATGTTAGCATAATCCTATTGTAAATCGACATCTACAATCAATCCTTTTAACCATATGAATTCTATTGCGATATTTATATATCTCTATCTTATTTTGTAGTTTCATATTTCTTCTATCTACTTTATGTAATTTTCCCTCAGAGTATATAAGAGAGCTCTAGAGCTACGATGGAATACAACTTCTCATTTCCACGCCTTTCCACATGGTATCAGAGCGACGGTCCTAGATCGGAGGTCGTGCCCTACATACCCCAACAAAACCCTTGCGTACCCTGCACATCTAGCCGTTGCCGCCCTCTGTTCCTGATCAACCGACAACCATCGACCCTCCCTCGCAACCGCGACAGCAGCTGCAGTCGTCGCCGTCGGCCACAGCGTCACAGCAGTAGCAAGTACATCCGTCACCTCCGGATCGGCAATATCGGTCCAGGCTGCCGCCGCCTGCGACCTGCGGTAGAGCTCTAAGGCCACCGCCTCTCCTCCCGTGGCACTTGGTGTCTTCCGCGTGTTCTATCTCCTGTTAGGTCGGGTCTTGGGTTTCTAGATTGTGATTTGATCATTTAAAGACACCCTAGTTACCCCAAAGAGGCCTCCAACAGATGGAAGAGGTTGTGGTATGAATCTATACCCACAACCATTCTCTCATATGTCAGTGTATACGTAAGTATTTCCGTTTGCAGACCCAGTCTTGGAGATTGTTGTCGCCATGTCAGACAACAAAGTAGATGTTTCATCCCTGAGTGCATTCAAAGATCCAGCACCCATCATCAAGATGGATGGAACAAATTATGAGCTATGGACCATGCAGTTCATGAGCCTAATGCAATGTAATGGCAAGAAGCATATCCTCGCGCAGGAGGAACCAATCAACAAGACTAGGGTTAATGCCTCATGTGAGGCAGATGACGCTTATGTGTACCTGGCACTGTATCAATGGAAATAGCCAAAGATATTCTGAGTCAGCCTATTGTAAAGACTACGTAGGACATTCTCGTCGCTACATATTCCCCGACGAAAAACGCGTCGAAGATACTGCAACTTTAGCATGATATATTCACGTCTAAGCAAAATGGTCGTCCTCTTCATACCCTTTACACCTCTCTGAGGGGTATGTTTGAGAAGCTGCATGGTTTTATCCCCTTGACTGCCACACCAGAGAAGCTCAAGGCAGAAAAAGATTCGGTGATAACCGGAGTTTTCCTAGAAGCTCTTGATTCTGAATATGATGCTGCTCAGGCACAGATTCTCACGGATGCCATCATACCACCAATGGAGGATACATATCACAGATTAAGCATGCTCTCTATATCTCTTGGTGGTACTCAACAGTCTCAGACCTCTTCAACTATGGTTGCATCTCGTAGTGGGGGAGCCCAATGCAGTACTGTGGTCGTGGTAACCGTGGCAGGGGAGGGGGTAGTCGACCATGTCAGCCGTGCACCTAATGCCATAGGTCAGGTCACTCTGAGGAAACATGTTGTTCTAAGCATGCGTTCCCCCCTTCAACACGTGTTGCAGAGCAGACTCAGCATGTTGATGGTCCATCATTGATGAACTTGTAGCGTAGCTCAGAGAGATTATGCTTGTTCCTGGATCAACCAGTTCTCCTTCAGGATCCTCAGAGGTAGCTGCTTCAGCATCAGCTTCCACATCAGGTATAGCCTATGCTCTTACAAGCTGTTACATGACAGATTTGTAGGAATAGATTATGGATTCAGGAGCATCCCATCATCTTTGTGATGACGGAGGACAATTTAGTACTTACAGTTCGACTCAGTCAGGGAGATCGATGGTAATAGCATATGGGACACATTCTCCCATCACTGGTCAAGGGGAGGTGCAGTTAACTCCCGCAATGCAACTTCAGAATGTTTTTTACGCTCCTCAATTTTCTATAAATTTACTGTCAATTAGTCAGATCACCAAGGATTTACATTGTCGTGCCATATTTGATCCTTTTGCTCTTATGTTTCAGGACATTCTTACAGGTAGGGTGATTGGATCTGGCCTTGAGCAAGGAGGTCTCTATACACTGGTACAATCCCCATATGCTGGTGCTTCTTCTCTTCATAAGGGATCCGTTTCTCCTTATGTGTGACATCTTCGATTTGGTCATCTTCCTCTGCAGAAGATGTGCCATGTTCTTCCATAGATTTCTCCTCGCTCTACTTTTCAGTGCGAGGCCTACCAGTTTGGGAAGCATCATCGATCTACATTCCAGAGTCGTTAGGGTCGAAGTAGTCATAGTCTTTTTGAGTTGATTCATTTTGATATTTGAGGTCCAAGTCGTATCCCAGACCATCAGGGGCATAGGTTTGATCTTGTCGTTGTCGATGAGTTCTCAAGATTGTCATGGGTCTTATTTCCACCTCTCATGTTGCTTCAGGCAACCAGAATTTACAGATATGTTTACCAAAGCTCTTGCAAGAGGTCCTTCTCACCGTTGTTCCAAGCTGAGCATGATAAACATATATGCTCCAGCTTGACGGGGGTTGAGATATTTATATCTCCTTATCTTATTTTGTATTTTTTTATTTATTCTATCTACTTCATGTAATTTTTCCTCAGAGCTTTTCTACTATATAAGAGAGCTCTAGGGCTATGATGGAATACAACTTATCATTTTCACTTCTTTCTTCCATTGTCTATTATGTCAACTCCGTGTACTTGTCTTATGGTAGACAAAGTAACGAAGGTTGTAAGGTAACCTTCACAGAAATCCCCAAATTAAAGGCATAACATGCCATTAATCTCCTCCCATCAGCATTTGCAACATGGTCTAAATATGAACATCCAACAACCAAACATTTCAAATCGCTTTCATATATGAGGGTTATGGAGAAGAGTGAATTGAGTTTCTTATATAACGTGGAACCCTAGAGAGCTAAAAGGAAGAATTATATAAAATAACCTGAAGGGTGACATAGCTAAATAAATAAAAGGTATAGTTTAATAATGAAATAACTCTAACACTCTCCCTCAAGTTGGAGCATATCTATCGATCATCTTCAACTTGGAAATCATCCACGAAAGACGTTTCTTTGGTTGCGCCCTCGTGAATATGTCTACAAGATGAAGATATGTGGAGATATGAGTAGTAATCTTTCATCCTCGTACAACATCACAAACAAAGTGATAGTTAATCTTAATGCGCTTCGTTCGCTCATGAAATACAGGATTGGTGGAAATATATGTTGCAGACTTATTGTCATAGTATAGAGGTACATGAGTAGTAGCAAACCAACCAAGTTCCTATAGAAAGACGACTAGGGCTGCTAATTGAATTGAATCATTCGAACTCGATTAGGATTCGTTCGATAAAATTCGAAAAAAGTTTTTAAAAATTGCAAGAGACATACGCGAACATCAAAAATTAGGTATTGTAATGATTGCAAGAGACATACGCGAACATCAAAAATTGCAATATTTTCCTTAATCACACTTTTCTTTATATATTCAATTCATCATAGGCACAAAAATAGCAAATAATGATTGCAAGAGACATACGCGAACATCAAAAATTAGGTATTGTAATGCAATTTATATTATCTAATTGAATTTTATCATTTATGTTAAAAGTTTTTTATTTATCTCAATTATTTTTTTACAAATTAGTATCACAAAGTCTATTCAATTATTTGAAACTTAAAATATTATTTATATAAAAAATATTATTAGTT
Source organism: Ottelia alismoides (assembly GCA_037367405.1). Taxonomy (NCBI): domain Eukaryota; kingdom Viridiplantae; phylum Streptophyta; class Magnoliopsida; order Alismatales; family Hydrocharitaceae; genus Ottelia; species Ottelia alismoides. The sequence continues at coordinate 877,891 of JAZKJV010000252.1, read as the reverse complement.
AAATTATTAAATAAAATTCTAATTCGATATAAAATGAATCGAATTTGAATATTCGAAATTCCAAACGAAAAGGACTTCGCACCCAGACGTCTGATCAAGGAAAGCCTCCTCCTTGCCTTTAGCTGAATTTGAATATAGATTAGAAATTCGTTTAAAATTCGATTCGAATTCAGATTCGAAAATTTTATAATGAATTGAATCTGAATCAAGGTGGATTCGAATGTATTCGATTCGATTAACACCTCTAAAGGAGACAAGCCAGGTAATCTCAAAGGTGGCTTTGGTCATTTCCTTGTATTCTGCCTCTACACTTGATCTAGAGACCACTGTCTACTTCTTGCTTCGACAAGTAACAAGGTTGCTACCAACAAAAATAGCATAGCCCGTACAGGATCGATGGTCCTCAAATGAACTCACATAATCTGCATCTGCATAGGCGGAGACATCAGTGTGGCCCTATAGAAGAATCCTCGCCCGGGGAGTCCTTTAAATATCGAAGGATCAAAAAAACATCCTCCCAATGGCTGTAAAGAGGTCTTTCCATGGGCCGATCGACTCTGCTCATGATATACGATTTATCTGGCCTAGCAACAATGAGGTAGAGTAGTTTTCCCACTAGGCTTCTATATCGTGTAGTATCCTTAAACTTAGGATCAACAGATGTATAGTGCTTCCTCAGTTCTGCGGGGACGTCAGATGGCTTGCATTCAAGTAGTCCAGCCTCAATAAGAATATCCAGGTAAAACTTCTGATGTGAGAGATGTAGTCCCTCTATAGTGTGTATCACCTCAATGCCAAGAAAGTAGCGGAGATGTCAAAGATCCTTCGTGACAAAGGCCTTCTGGAGGAAGGTCTTGGTTGCTAAAATGTCGACCTCGTCATCTCCAGTGACAATCATATCATCAGCGTAGACTGCAAGTATAGCGGTGCCAGTAGACTGTCATCTAACAAAGACAGAGTCATTAGATGTCGTCCTCTGAAAGCCAAGAGTGTTGATCTCAGTGGTAAGTCTATCAAACCATGCCCAAGGACTATGCTTCAGGCTATAAATGGCCTTACATAGTCCGCATACACATGTAACATGGTCTAAGTAACATGTTGGTTGCATCATATAAACCTCCTCTTCAAGGTCACCTTAGAGAAAGACATTCTTTAGATCAAGTTGAAGTCTGAAAGATAGGCCAAGCTTTAGTAGCAGCAACTGAAAGAAAGGTGTGTATGAAACCTATTTTGACATATGGAGAGAAAGTCTCAACGTAATCAACCCCGTAGATCTATGTGAAGCATTTCGCAACAAGTATGGTTTTCAATCTATCAATAGACCCAACGGCGACAGTTTGGTCGTAAAGACCAATATGCAGGCTATAAGTTGCTCCCAGAGAGCACGACACAAGATCTCACATACCTCGAGATGTAAGGATGTCCATCTCCTCATCCATGGCTTGTCGCCAACCATGGTCCTACAATGCACTATGATGATCTCGGGGAGTAGAAATGACCATCAAAGCATATGTAAATCTCTTTTTACGGCTAGATAAACCATCACTATAGGTAAAATGTGACATAGGGTGAAAAGTGCATTGCCTCTTTGATTTCCGGACATCTATAGGAAGCTTTTGAGGCGTATCCAAGGTAGCATGTGGGAGCACTTGAAGAAAGCATATCATCATGCAAAAGAGGAACAAGCAAAGGCATATAAACAAGTAATAGTTTGTGCTTACATTTATAAACGATCGGTGTAGGTTGTAGATCCAAAGGGATGCCATTGACATACTATGTAAAGAATCTAGTCTCCTTAAAGAAAGTGACATCCGCAAAAATATAGTACCGATGTCCAACATGATCATAGCACCTATAGCCCTTCGAGAGTAGCCAAGGATAACACATTTAATAATCCTAAGTAACAACTTCTCAACAGCATAAAAGTTATGAACAAACACAATGCATGCAAAAAAAAATCCTTAAAGGTAACGGAAAAGGAGACTCATTGCGGTATGATAGAGAGAATGGAGTGCCTCCCTTTAGGATAGAAGATGGGACCCTACTTATGAGATGGAAAACACTTTGGAACCCTCATCTGAGTGAGTAGAGAGAAAAGAGTCCCCCAAGAGCACTTTGGAACCTTCATCTGTGTGAGCAGAAATCGAGCAACATCAAGAAGATGTGTAAGTTCCCTTTTTTACTACCCCATTTTGCTGAGAGATAAACAGACAGGATGTCTGATGGACTGTCCACTGCGAAGCAAAGAATGATGTTAAATCCTATTGGGTGAACACAAGAGCATTGTCAGTTCGAATAATTTGAACACAAGTAGAGAAAGATGTTTTGATATACAGAAAAAAATTCTTGACAATCTTATTAATCTTCAAACGTTCCTTTATTAACACAAGAAGATTACTATAATCACAAGCTTGTAAAAATCGACCGACTAGTCGGTCCGACTAGTCAAGTCAGGGGGTTAGCCGCCTTGACTAGGCCTAGTCAGCCATTAGTCGGTCAGCTCGACTAGCCAGACCGACTAATCGACCGACTTTTACATCAAGCTTGTATATTTTTTTATTTTTTGCTTTTTTAAAAGAAAACTTATTCTAAAATACTTAATGTTATATTTAAAGTCAATTACTTCCTTGTTTCATTATGTAAGTATAGAAAATATATAAATCTATGTTAATACAAAAGCAAACTTATTTTAATATGCAATAATGTTATATTTAAAGTCAATTACTTCTTTTATTTCATTATGAAAGTATAGAAAATGTGCAAATCTATGTATAAAAATGATTTATATATTTAAAATCACAACAACAACAGCAGCAAAGCCTTTTCCCACAATTAAGTAGGGTCGGCTACATGGATTCTTCGCCTCCATTCAGATCTATCTTAGGTCAATCTCAGATTTATATCCAAAAAACTAAGATCCCTTCGTATAGTCTCTTTCCAACACTTCTTGGGTCGTCCTCGCCCTCTCTTAGCCGCCTCAACATCCCAACACTCGCATCTCCTAACCGGTGCATCAGTTGACCTTCTTTGCAAATGACCAAACCATCTTAAGCGGTTTTCTCGCATCTTATCCTCGATTGGAGCTACACCAACTTTCTTTCTGATTGCATCATTCTGAATCCGATCTTTACGTGTATGTCCATACATCCATCTTAGCATTTTCATTTCTGCTACAGCCATTCTCTGCACATGTCTATGGTTCACAGGCCAACATTCAGAACCATAAAGCATAGCAGGTCTCGCGGCTGCTTTGTAAAACTTTCCTTTAATTTTTAAAGGAATTTTCTTATCACAGAGAACAGCGGAGGCTCCTCTCCACTTTAGCCAGCTTGCATTTATTCTATTAGTAACATCTCCATCAATTTCCCCATCATGTTGCAAAATAGATCCCAGATATCTAAAAGAATCTCTCTTCTGAATGTTATCGTCACCGATCTTCACCTCGATTCCTTCACCATTGCTTCCATTAAAGGTGCATTCCATATATTCCGTCTTAACCCTACTTATACGAAAACCTTTAGTCTCCAATGCATGTCTCCAAACCTCAAGCTTCTCATTTACTCCATCTCTAGTCTCGTCAATCAACACAATATCATTAGCAAATAACATACACCAAGGTAACTCATCCTAAATGTGACTTGTCAACTCGTCCATAATCAAAGTAAAAAGAAATGGACTCAAAGCTGAACCTTGATGTAAACCAATGTTGATATCAAAATAGTCAGTCTTCCCCGTCGGGGTCCTTACACAAGATAAAGCCCTATCATACATATCCTTTATGAGATTAATGTATAGGACAGGTACTTGTCTCTTCTCCAAAACTCTCCACAGTATCTCTCGTGGGATGGAATCATAAGCCTTCTCCAATTCAATAAAGATCATATGGAGATTCTTCCTTTTAGCTCTATAAATCTCCATTGTTCTCCTCAGCAAATGGATGGCTTCAACAGTTGAGCGACCAGGCATGAATTCGAATTGGTTTTCTTTTACTTGGGAAACTTGCCTCAACCTTCTTTCGATCACACGTTCCCAAATTTTCATAGTGTGACTCATCAGCTTGATACCTCTGTAATTTGAACAATTTTGAATGTCTCCTTTGTTCTTATAAAGAGGCACCACGATACTCCTCCTCCAATCTTCAGGTATTTTCTTGCTTCGCCAAATAACTGTTGACGCATATAAGACAATTGTATCTTTTCGTTATTTTGTTTTCTTGTTATTCTCTTTATGTAATTTACCCATAGGCTACTCTCCTATATAAGAGAGCCTAGGGCTATGGAATAGAGTATCTCATTCACGTTTCCCAACATGGTATCAGAGCGACGGTCCTAGACCGGAGTTCTCGAAACCCTAACCCTAACCCGCCCCACCCGCCGGCCTCTCTTCTCTCTCTCTCTTCTCGGCGCCGCCCCTTCTCCGATCCGATCGCCGACCTCTCCGATCGCCTGCGGTGCCTCTGCGCATAGCGCATCTTGCGCGCAAGCGTATCTCGCGCGTAGCACATCTCGCGCGCAGCGTAACTGTGCACCTAGCGCGTAACGTGCTGTGCGACTGTGCGCCTAGCGCGCATCCAGCGCCTAGCGCGCATCCAGCGCCTAGCGCGCATCCAGCGCCTAGCGCGCATCCAGCGACAGTGCGCCCTTCTACGCGCAATCCTTGTGCGCCTCGCACCTCTGTAGCGCCTTTCTGTGCGCCCTTCTGTGTGTTGTGCAAACAACGTGCGCCAGTGCACATCCTGTAGCGCCTGCACCTGTGTCTGATCGTGCGCATCCAGTTGCGTGTGCACGTGCCTCTTGCACGTGCCTGCGTGCCCTAAGCCCCAAAACCCTAGGGCACAGATCTTGATATACATGGGGTTAGTTGCTTGACGTCTACACATGCAACTAATCCCGTCTATGTCATTGTAGACAAAGATTGTCGTCTCTCAGTCACTCCAGTCTTCCATCTCCAGTATGTCAGAAAGCAAGGCAGATATCCCATCTATGGGCGCATTTCGTGGTCCAGCGCCCATTGTCATGATGGATGGTACAAACTATGAACTGTGGGCAATGCAGTTCATGAGTATGATGAAGTCTACAGGTAAGAAGCACATTCTTACCGAGCCCGAGCCTGCAGAGAAGACTGGAGTTCATGCCTCATGGGAGGTCGATGATGCATATGCCAAGGTGTGGCTATCTGGCACATTGGCTATTGAAATCGCCAATGACATTCTACATCAACCTACAGCCAAAGACATGTGGGATATCCTGGCAGCAACGTATTCTCAAGCAAAGAACGAGACGAAAATCCTGCAACTACAACATGATATATTCACGATAAAGCAGAACGGTCGTCCTTTACATTCTCTCTATACATCATTGAGAGGGATGTTCGAGAAGCTCTATAGCTTCATGCCTCTTACTGCCACACCAGAACAACAGAAGACATACAGGAATGCGACGATGGTGGGTGTGTTTCTCGCTGCACTTGACCCAGAGTATGAGGCAGCACGTTCACAGATTCTGGCGGACTCGACTATTCCTCCCATGGAGGAAGCTTTTCACAGATTGAGCAGGATCATAGTACCTTCAGCAGCAGCGAATCAGAATCCCTCAGCTATGGCGGCCAACAGAGGCCGCGGTTTTCATCATCAGGGCCGTGGACGTATCCCTCGTGGAAGGGGTGGCCGCACTAGGCCAACATGCTCATATTGTCACCGTGTCGGACATACTGAAGACACATGCTACTCGAAGCATGGATTCCCTGCATCTGCACGAGCCGCTGAGCAGATAGAGCCCCCGTCTGCTGCTACACTGGATCAACGATTTGATGACCTGGTTGCCCGCCTCAGGGGTATTATCCCACCATCTGGTCCAGCACCGACTACAGAGAGTCATACTGATGCTGCTGCTTCTGCTTCCGCCTCCACTAGTACTTCAGGTAGTACACTTGCACTCCACAGTAGTAGATCTGATACATTGCCATGGATCATGGACTCGGGCGCTACACATCATCTATGTGGCGACCAGAGTCTACTTACAGGATACACTCAGATTCCTCCAGGACGGACAGTAGTTATTGCCAATGGCACGCATTCTCCTATCACGGGTCAGGGGGAGATTAGACTGACGTCTTCTATGCAGCTCAAGAATGTCCTACATGCACCGCATTTTTCTATGAATTTGTTGTCAATTAGTCAGATTACGAAGGATCTCCACTGTCAAGCTATTTTTGATTCATCTTCGTTGATTTTTCAGGACATCCGTACGGACAACGTGATTGGTCATGGCTATGAGCAAGGAGGCCTTTATCGTCTGAACCAGACTCCGTTTGCCGGAATCACATCTTCTCCCGCTGAACAAGTATCTCCTCTCCTGTGGCATCTGTGTTTTGGTCATTTACCGCTTCAGAAGTTGCGTCTAGTTCTACCTTATGGTCTCTCTCACACACCTATCCAGTGTGAGGCGTGTCAGTTGGGAAAGCATCACAGGTCGTCTTTTCCCAGTAGTCAAGGTCGGAGTAGTAACTCCAAGTTTGAGTTGTTTCATGTCGATGTCTGGGGTCCGAGTCGTGTTCCCGATCATCAGGGACACAGGTTTTATATTGTATTTGTGGATGATTTTTCTAGAGCATCATGGGTATTTCTAATGAAAAATAAGTCTGAAGCAGGAAATATTGTTATCCACTTTCTAAATGAAATTCAAAATGTTTTTTCCACATCTGTCAAAATTGTGAGAAGTGATAATGCCTTAGAGTTGTGCACCAACATTCTAGCCAATTACTATTCTTCAAAAGGAATTATTCACCAAACACCTTGCGCTCATACCTCTCAACAGAATGGGGTTGCTGAAAGAAAGCACCGTCACCTACTTGATGTCACAAGGTCTCTTCTTATTCAGAGTCATGTTTCGTACTCCTACTGGGGTGATGCAGTCCTTACTACATGTTACCTTATCAATCGTATGCCTTCGTCTGTTTTGAATGAACAAATTCCTTTTTCACTCATTTATCCTGACAAGGATCTGTTCAGTCTTACCCCTCGTGTGTTTGGGTCAGTCGCATTTGTCCACCAGTTGTCGCCTGGTACTGACAAGCTCTCTCCTAGGGCTATCAAGTGTATCTTTGTGGGGTACCCCAGAACTCAAAAGGGGTACAAGTGTTTTGATCCTGTGCGTCGGCGGTATATGATCAGTGCAGATGTTACATTTTTTGAATCTGTTATGTATTTTTCAGATTCCGGAAACATGCAGCCACCACCCATACCTCCAGATGCCGTATTCATGGAACCACCATCACCATTGCCACAGTCACCACCACCGCAACCGCCACCACCACCACCACCACCATCATCACTAGTATCCCCGCTACCATTTCATTACACCCGCAGGCTTCCTCCAGCTCATGGTCATGACCCGTCAACTAGCTCGCCTATGGTATGTAATGAAAATATTAATGTTGATGGATCTGACGACATTTCTCAGCAGGATGCATTACAGGAGCATGGTGATGACACAGATGATCTGGATGTTCCAATCGCTCTACGCAAGCCGAAACGAAGTTGTGCCAATTATCCATTGTCAGCAGCGGTGTCTTTTGAGAGGCTATCTGGAGATTTCAGGACGTTTGCTATGGCACTTTCAGCTACAGACATTCCACGGAACCATCAGGATGCTATGCAGGATGCTAGAAAGCGGCTAGCAATGGAAGAAGAGATGGCGGCACTTCAGTCTAGAGGAACCTGGAGTTTGGTTCCTATACCTCCAGATGTTAGCCCGGTGAGTTGCAAATGGGTGTTTACAGTTAAGCACAATGCAGATGGTTCCATTGACAGGTACAAGGCACGCCTAGTTGCTCGGGGCTTCACGCAGACATATGGGGTAGATTACCTTGACACGTTCTCCCCTGTGGCGCGTCATTCCACTTTACGGATCTTGCTATCTGTTGCGGTTGCTAAAGACTGGCCACTCTATCAACTGGATGTGAAGAATGCATTTCTGTATGGAGACTTGCAGGAGGAAGTCTATATGCAACAGCCACCTGGTTTTGCTGTTGAGGGGGAGTGTTCCAAGGTTTGCATATTACATAAGGCCATCTATGGTCTTAAGCAGAGCCCCAGAGCATGGTTTCAGAAACTTTCAGATCTCTTTGAGAAACAAGGATATAAACGATCCAATGATGATCATTCCTTGTTTGTTCAGAAGACGGCAAGAGGTATCATTGTAATCATGGTTTATGTTGATGATATCTTGATTACAGGTGATGATGACCAGGGCATTAAGCAGGCAAAAGAAAGGCTAGGGACCGAATTCGTCACCAAGGACTTGGGAGTCCTTAGATATTTTCTGGGGCTGGAGTTTGCCAGAAACCCACATGGATTAGTCATGTCACAGAGGAAGTATGTCACAGATCTACTGAGTGAGACAGGTATGCTAGGGTGTCGACCTGCTACGACACCAATGGATCCTAGCATGAAGCTGTATGATGATGACACAGAAGAGGTGGATAAGAGAAGGTACAGAGAACTGGTAGGTAAACTACTGTATGTCACGATCACTAGACCTGATATATCATTTGCAGTGAGTCGTGTGAGCCAGTTCATGGAGCAACCTCGTCAGGCACACATGGATGCAATACACATGATTCTGAGATATTTAAAATCATCTCCAGGTGCAGGCTTGCTATTTAAGAAAGGAAAGGAGATCTCTATCACAGCATGTGCGGATGCAGACTATGCAGGATGCCCTAAGGACAGAAAGTCAACATCAGGATTTGCAGTCTATGTTGGAGATGCTATAGTTTCATGGAAGAGCAAGAAGCAGACAGTAGTAGCTAGATCCAGTGCTGAATCCGAATACAAAGCTATGGCCCAGGCTAGCACAGAAATGATGTGGGTGAAATCCCTACTTGCAGATCTATGTCTTGATATACCTCTTCCTATGATGTTAGAATGTGACAATCAGGCTGCCCTGTTCATTGCAAATAATCCAGCTTTTCATGAGATGACCAAGCACATTGAGGTCGATTGTCACTACAAACGTGACATGATTCAGAAAGGGTTCATTGCTACATCTCATGTCACATCAGAGAATCACACCGCTGATATTTTCACCAAGGCATTACTTAGAGGCCCATTTCAGAAGTGTGCGTGCAAGCTGAGCATGATTGATATCTATGCTCCACCTTGAGGGGGAGTGTTGACGCATATAAGACAATTGTATCTTTTCGTTATTTTGTTTTCTTGTTATTCTCTTTATGTAATTTACCCATAGGCTACTCTCCTATATAAGAGAGCCTAGGGCTATGGAATAGAGTATCTCATTCACGTTTCCCAACAATAACATTGAATAGATTCGTAAGCCAAGTCAAACCACGCTCACCTAAGACTTTCCATACTTCTACAGGGATGTCATCCGGTCCAACACCTTTCCTAGGTCTCATAACCTTCAAAGCCTCCTCTACTGCTTTTCTTTGTATTCGTCTATAGCATGCACGATTCAAGTAACTTTCACTACTAGCTAGATCACCCAAAGTGATCTCTCTATTTCCTTCTCCAATGAAAAGTTTATGGAAGTACCGCTCTTATCTAGTCTCTATATCCTTCTGAGTAACAAGCACATGACCTTCCTCGTCCTTAATGCATCTCACTTGAGAAAGGTCTTTCGTCTTTCTTTCTCTTGCTTTGGCCAACCTGAATATATCCTTCTGGCCCTCCTTAGAGTTGAGATTTTTATACAAAACTTCATAAGCTTTTGACTTAGCTTCGCTTACAGCCTTCTTTGCTTCCTTCTTCGCTATTTTATAGTCTGTGACAGTTTCCTCTGTTCTATCCTTAGATATAGCTTTAAAGCAAGCTCTTTTAATTTTTAGTTTCTCTTGCACCCCTTCACTCCACCACCAAGCCTCCTTTTGACCCGGAGCTCCTCCTTTTGACTCGCCTAGCATCTCTTTGGCTACCTTTCGGATACAAGATGCTATTGCTTCCCACATCTCGTTTGCACTACCGCTACAATCCCAAGATAAGTCTTCTAAAACCTTCTCCCTAAAGCTTGATTGCTTCAGCGGAAGATTCCACCACCTAGTTCGGGTGATCTTAGGAACCTTCCTTTTCTTTACCAGCCCTTTTATTTGTAAATCCAAGACTAACAAGCGATGTTGGGTTGTCAAACTCTCTCCAGGGATTACTTTACAATCTTTGCAACACAACCGATCCCTTCTCCTCAACGCAAAGTAATCTATCTGTGTTCTGGTTGAGCCACTCTTATAAGTAATTAAATGCTCCTCCCTCTTCTTGAAAAGAGTGTTTGCTACTCCTGTTTGCTATGAAAAGATCATAAGCAGTTACAAAATCCAGAATGACTTTTCCCTCTTCGTTTCTATCCCCAAAACCATGTCCTTCATGCACACTTGCATACCCTGAAACATCTTTTCCCACATGTCCATTAAGATCTCCACCTATGCAAACCATCTCTCTTTGTGGGATTCCTTGTAAAATCTTATCCAGATCCTCCCAAAAAGCTTGTTTAGTCCTTTCATCTAAACCAATTTGCGGTGCATAAACTGAGATTTATATATTTAAAATAATTAAAAAAAATCAAAACCAACTAATGGCTGACTAAATCCGATTAGTCGCCCAACTGGCGATTAATCTTTAGTCAATGACCCCGTCGACCGAGTACCGACTATCGCTTTCTACAACCTTGACAAAAACTACAAAGTATATGTGACCACTCAAAGTGCAGATAAGGGTGTCTATTGAGTTCAACGAGCCGAGTTGGCCTCAACTCGGACTCGAACTCGATAAGAAACCTAAGGCTCGAACTCGGACTCGATAAGGGTTGAGCCCTGGACCACCAACTCAAACTCATCGAGTTCGATCTGACTCACGAGCCTCATATCGAGCCACGAGTATCTGAGCTGGCTCACGAGCATCAAAATGAGCTGGCTCACGAGCCTCTTATCGAGTCATGAATTTCTGAGCTGGCTCACGAGCCTCAAAATGAGCAGGCTCATGAACCTCTTAACGAGTTATTGTTCTATTTTATACATTAAATTATGCAAATGCCATCTTTAACTTTGATTTTTTATACTCTTTTCTGTAACTTTTTGGGTAAGCAAAATGTTAACCTCTATTTTATATCAAACTCAATGTGGAACTTTCGGTATATATGTTTTCAACTTTTTATTAAGAGGGGAAACGAGTTATTAGTCGAGTTTCCGAGTTGAACAACGCCCAACTCGAACTCGACTCGATAAGTTAACGAGCCATAAAACCTAACTCGGGCTCGAGCTCGTTAAGGTTTCGAGTCCGGCTCGTGAGCCCTTAACGAGTCGAACCCAAGTTCGAGCTTTCCAGACAGCCTTAAGTGCAGACCAGATAGGTCCCCCAAACCATGGAAGGAAATATCGCGATATATCGGCGATATATCGCCGATATATCGATATCGACATGGGACCGATACGGGCACCGATATGGCGATATATCCCGATTTCCAGGCATTTTCTTCACAAAGGCTCGTCGATAAGGGCGATATTTCGGCGATATATCGTCGAAATATCGTATCGATACGATATTGAAACGATATCGATATCTATACGACCTTCCATGCCCCAAACATCACAATGGACTATATACAAGGGCTTGATCTCGGTAGAAAGAAATGCCAACACGGTCAGGCAGAGAGGTCAAAAAAGTAATTTTGTTGTTCTACCACGCATACATGGGATGGAAATGCCCTAGAACTCACGTACAGGTGTGCAGGAGTTCTGAAATCGTGATGCACAGCTAACCAGGGGGTCCTCGGGGACCCTGGCGGCATCCCAGATAGGCTTAGATGTGTAACGTCAATATTGGAGGCATTGGAGGGGTTCCACATCAAAGTTGGAGGTGTTGGAGGGTTCCTCGACAGCACCAAAGGCGCTGCAGGGCGTGACGACGCAGGGTTGTAGCAGCGTGGCATGGGGCTTCCACAGTGATGTTGGAGGCATCAGAAGGCCAGGCGGTAGCCTTGAAGGGCCTTGGCGGCATCCACAAAGCTGCAGGCTACAACGGTAACATGCTAGGGCTCAGATGAGCCTTTGAGGCGATAGCGCGGGTGATGCAGGTGATGCAGTTGTGTGCGAGGGAGGGGGAAGGTGCCCTGTGTGGGACCTTCGAGGAGAGGGAAGGGCTCATGCGATCGTAGATGACGGTGGCGGTGGGAGTTAAGTCAGAACATCAGTTTAGGACTGCTGCTCTGATATCATGTGAAGAAGAGAATGAATTGTTTTATCTTATTCCATGAGTCTAAGGTTTCTTATATAGCGTGAAACCCTAAAGAGCTAAAAGGAAGAATTACATAAAACACCCCCAAGGGTTACATGGCTCAATAAATAAAAGACAGTCTACAGCGAAATAACTTTAACAAGGTTGATATCATACGATCCTCTCATATATCGAAAAATATGCTTGACCACTTGTCAATGCTCATTCTTTGGGTTCCATATGGATCTGATGACAATGCTTACAAGTATTTTTTTGATCTAGTAAGAGTCCTTTTGCACCATCCCTGATGATTTCAACCCCAAAATCTTCTTTGTTGCACCAAGTTCCTTTATATTAGCAATAGGAAATGCAGAAGCATGTAACCAGAGAAAATGAATAATAAAGGTAGAACATCGGGATTTTTACGTGGAACCCTACTCCCTAAGAAGAGGAATGAAATCACGGGAGAACGCCTCAAAGGGTTGATTGTTCTATTGAACTTCCTCATCTGATACAGGAGGTCTAGGGCTTCTTATATAGCCTCCTCCACAGACCCTCCAAGTCCTACACTGGTAGATGTGGGACTAAACACTAGATGTGCAACACTCCCCCTCAAGCCAGAGCATGCAATGCTCAGCTTCGATAAACATGAAGAAATCTCAAACTCACAATACAAGATACTACAGACAATATCAACCCAAACATAATTGTCGGTTGATGTCAAGGACGTTGCTTCTCATGTCGTGCAGGTGAAGAGGAACAAACGGGTTAGAGTGTGAATGAGATCTCTACTCTGGAGTCCCTATGGATCACCGTGATCTAAAACACAAGATGGGGACCACACAAATGATGGCAAACATGTGTGCGTCAAACTGAATACCCATAATCAATATGTCGAGTTTGAATCTGAACTATAGAGTCTGAACTCTGGTTGGCTTGGAATCTGAAGAATCTGAAAATCTGGCATATAGTACTCTACACAATTCTCCTCCTTTCTCCCATATTGGTCGGAAAATAATGACATCAACTAAGTTGGGAGAAGACAAATCAAGGTGAGGAGAAATAAAAAATCTATAAACCGCCACAATTTTTTTCCGACTTTTCTTCTTCCTTTTTTTTTAAAATCAGTTTTTTCTCGTACGGAATATTTTTGTACGATCCCCTTTTTTCAGCTATTTCCTTTTTAGCCGACTTTTTTTGTCGCGTACGATTTTTTTTTTGTACGCACCTTTTTTCAAAAAAAATGAAAAAGAAAAAAAATCCCAGCCCCTTTTTTATGTTGGGCCCATCTCTCTTTCTTTTTAAGTGGACCTCTCCCCTTTTTTCTCACTCACAATTTTTTTAAAAAAATCGACCTAGATGGGCATGTGGTCTTTATTTAGGGTTCCTAGGAACCCTCTTCATGAAAGCTGGAGCCTATTGTCGCCTGGGAGAGATTGCCATCGAAGAAGAAAGGGCCAAGCACGAAAGAGACGCGGGCTCGCCGTCATCATGGAGAAGATGGAATTGTCGCTGAAGATGTGTCGCCTAAGGGGAAGTTGCGCCTCCACCGGGGGAGATGCTGGAGCGCCGCCATCACCCCTGCCACTCCTCCCCAACGCCGATGCCAAGATATGGGGAACATGCAATCGTCATGTTGAAGAAGATGATGCGCAACCATATGCGGCCGGAGGTCGGAGGAGCAAGGGCTGCAACAGTGGAAGATGCGGCTAGGGTTGCTGTGGTGGTTCTTGTTGCGATGAGTCGCTAGAGAAACCCTAGCTTGGTGGATCTGCTTGGTGGGTCTTCGCATGGATTATTGTCGCATGATGAAGCTTCACCTTCGCGAGGGCTCGTTCCCTGATGACATCGGTTGTACGAAAAAAATAGTGAAGCCTTCTCCCACTTTAAGTAGGGTCGGCTACATGGATTCTTGCTCAAATCCATGTTGAAAGATCCGACTAATTTTTATGTTGGTTGTCGGCTACCTAACGCAACCCCCACGAGGGGGATTTGAACTCTGGTCTTTTAGGTGGTAGACACACTGCACTACCATCGATTGTAGTTAAAAAAAATCTTCGCAAGATACATGCCGCTCGGAACTTGGATCTCCGCGCAATTACGAGGGCATCACCACTTGTATGGGAACAATGGAACTGAGGGCAATGAGCCCTTCTTCTTTTGAGGCTAAGGTTCCAGATTGCTAGAACTTCTTCTATGAACTGAGGCCTTAGGGTTTCAGATCATGCGCATGAAGAGTCACTGGAGACTCTAAGTTGGAATCACATGGATCTGGAGACTGGATATTGCTTGCAAAATTAGGGTTTCACAAGAAACTTTTGATCAAGAAAATAGATAAGAATAATCTTCAAGAATAACGAAAAATCTAATCTTGACCAAAACGTGAATTACGGTTTCAACGGAAAACCTAGAACCGAATCTCGAACATAAACAGAGATCACAAAATCCTCGAGAATCAAACCGCTCTGATACTTTGTTAGAAATATGAAAAGTGGAAGTGTAATAGAGAAAAAGAATAATAAAGGAAGAACACCGGGATTTTTACATGGAACCCTACTCCTTAAGGAGCGGGATGAAACCACGGGAAAACGCCTCAAAGGACTGATTATTCTATTGAATTTTCTCATCGGATACAGGAGGTCGGGGGCTTCTTAAATAGCCTCTACAGACCCTCCAAGTACCACCACTGGTAGATGTAGGACTAAACACTGGATGTGGTAATTGGATTGTAGAGGGATCCAGTTCCCATCTACCACATATGACGCTTACACTCCAACACTTCATGTAAACTTTAAACTATGAAGCGTCTTCATATCATCAATAGGACTTTTCTTCTTAGTAGTAATCAAAATATCATTAAACCAAATACCAACTATAAAGCTGTCAAACCTTTTGTACCACTACCCCAAAGACCGCTCCAGTCTATACAAGGACTTTTTCAATGTGCAAAGAATGGTCTCCGTATCTCGAAATGTGAATTCCTAAGGTTGGCCCACCATAATGTTTTTTTAGTTCGTCATACAAAAAAGTAGTTGTCAACTCATAACTAAAGCTCCAAGTCTCAATGTGATACATGAGCTAGTAGCATATGATAAATGAGCACCTCATAGTCGAGATAATAACATGTAATCCATATCTTCCTTTTGACTATAACCTTTTGCCATTCGGCGTGCCTTATATCTGATGCTTCACTGCCTAAGATTCCTCTCTTTTCCGTGAATATCCATTTGCAACCAATGACTTTCCTCCCTTTTAGAAACTTGACAAGCTCCCATGTTTGACTTTTGTAAAGAGATTTCATCTCTTACATACAGAAACAACCCATTGTTTGGAATCTACTGGAATAGCCTCCTTGTATGTGGAGGGTTCTAGAGATTGCCTCCTCAGGAACACGTAGCGTAAATACAACCATGTCCTCAAAACCGTATCTTTAAGGAAGATGTGTCTCTCTATGAGCAAGGAAGGAAATATCGATATCGATATCGTTTCGATACAATGTCGATACCGATATATCGGCGATATATCGACGCATATCGCTGAAACCCGGTATTCATTAGGCATTTTCTCCTGTCGATACCCGATATCGTCTATATCGGCGATATATCATTGACATGTCGATACCGATATATCGCCGATATATCGACGATATATCGCGATATGGCGATCCCTGTCTATAAGATCGATCAACAACAATAACATGGGGCATCACCTCAGGTTCTTCCACATCAACCTGATTAGAAGTAGAGTGATCAACTACTTGATCACAACTTGGTGATAATTCAAACTCTGTATGTTTGTGGATATCATGACTTGTACCCGTATCAACAGACTCAGCCCTCGAGTAACAACACCAAAGCCTTTTCCCACATTAAGTATGGTCGGCTACATGGATTCTTTACCTCCATTCAAATCTATCTTGGGTCAATCTTGGATTAAGATCCAAAAAACTAAGATTCCTTCGTATAGTTTCATTCCAACGCTTCTTGGTCCTTCCTCGTCCTTTCTTAGCCGGTTCAACATCCCAAAACTCGCATCTCCTAATTGGTGCATCAGCCCACCTCCTTTGCAAATGGTCAAACCACCTTAAGTGGTTTTCTCGCATCTTATCCTCGATCGGAGCTACACCAACTTTCCTTCTGATTGCAAATGATAATCGAATTCCCAACAAAGATAGAACTCCCAACAATAATTATATGCTCAAAAGAGATCATATTCTAAACCATTTACTCCTACACTATAACGTGTAAATACCTCTCTTTGTCATTAGATCTAACTTTCCTTCAGTGTCATGATAATGTGTAATACAACCAAAAATATGCTTTCATTGCACAAGTGGACCAGCTTTTGTGCATGTACATGCACGCAGTGGCATTACCCTGTTGAACTATGCAATCACGCTTGTGTAGTGCCAACGCACATGCTAGCAATCTCATAAAGGAACTATCCTAGATAATACTCTCAAGACCTACCTTCGTAATAATTGTGTAGATCTTCATTAAAAATGAGTCTTGATTAAGACTATGCATCGGGCGATAGAGGTAAATAGGGGAAGAGGAGTTGCCACAATAAAAAAGAAGAATGATTATGATAAGTCAATGATTCTCCTAAATGAAACAACCCATATACTCAACACTTAATCAACATTTGATAGATTATCCAACCTCGAGCAATCTTAGTTATTAGTGGGGTGCCCATTCGTTAGTTGGTATTTGTTTAACCATTCAGATAGTGACGGGTGTTTTTTAGCTAGGCGTTACATATTGATAAATCCATAATTTATCATTATATTTGTTATTTACTATCCATCTAACTTAAACAATTCAATAAGATTCATCAATAATTAACTCGCGTTAACAGATTAACCCTTGTCTATATTTAATTGTACATAAATAAACCTATTATTATGCCTTTATTTTCTGTGTTTCTTAATATTAAAAATCCCATAAAAATAAGATTAATATTTTATATACTTGTTTTAACATTATTCATAAATCAAAAATACAAAAAATCACAAAAGAAATTAAAATGAGTAATTTTACTTAATTAAAAATACTTACAAAAATTATATCTGTGTAAATATGATATATTTTTATTTAGGGTTCTACATGAAAATTGTAGATCTTGAAGGATCTACAACTTTTATGTTGAACACTTTGTAATTTGAACTCTCTATCTATTTTATTTTTATTTTAGTAATATTTTTTGGTTTAGTTTTTTCCTATTGAGCCACGTGGCTCTCTCTGGTTGACCCGCCACTTCTTTCAACCCCATGCACAGCTAGAATCGTCTGATCATTCTTGATCAAATGGTTGTCCTCTCATCACTATCGCTCTGCATCTGGACCCTCTGATCTGTTTGATCAGAGTGTCGGTATCGCCCAACCGTGCCTACTTATCGACAGTTGGATCTCCAGATCCAACGGTCCCAACCTTGCCTTCAACCTCCCGACCTTCAACTCCCAAGCGACGCGACTCACGTAACCACCCAACTTCATCCCCTTTCCCCACTTTCTTCGACCAACCTCTCCACTAACCGACAACCCCTTGTCGAAGAGCTAACCACCCTCATCCACGGCATTGACATAAATTCCATTTTTCTCCAACCTCCAGTTAAGGAGCGATTGAACCTAGACGGTAACCACCTGGAAACCGCACCTCCATCTCTTCAATACACGACCACCACATTCACTGGTTATCCACCATTTCACGTGTGGTGACCCAGCCATCCTCCTCCTCCTATGACAAAGGAGTGAGGAGACGATGCGCAACGACGGCAAATCCCACAAGTGTTGACCCATGGCCTTCGTCCACGCTACATCGCCTCATTGTGGTTGTTCGAGTTCCCTGAGACGATTGCCTAGGTCGATTGACGACCCGAGCCTGTTGCGGGTTTCAACCCAAGCCACATCAACTCCGTTGCGAGTCACCTTCAAGGTTTCATGTAATGTTTTGTTATGTTTCCTTTAGTTTTCTTTAATTTCTCCCACGCTGCACGCACACCCTCACCTCACTCAGACTCGCTCCCGACCTCCGCCGAAGGTCTCTGATCTTCGCGAGAGGATCAGATCACCCTCCTACCACACCTTCTACCGCTTCGCCCCCGTCTTCTCAGATTCGACTGAGAAGAACCCATTTGGACCTCCGCCCTCCTCTCACCTCTAGGTCCCCACTCACCTCACGTGCACACAAATTTGCTTCGGTTATGCTCCCTAATCTTTTGCAGGTCAAAAATCTTCAATGGACAAACGTCTCAGGAAAGCTTCGTTCTAGAGCTCTGCCTCCGACGAGGCATCATCGCCCAGCTCCGCCAGCCACCACCAGCCTTTCCTGGAGCCACCATCTACTTTGTTGCTTCCAACGAGGTGTGGCATCCTTTGGTGGAGCTTCAGGAGCAAGGAGGAGGAAGAGAGACCTCACTGGAGACCCATATCAGCCTCCAACCACGGAGGACACTTCCCCGAATAGCAACTATTGTCCGATCTTTGAGATCGGACGACCCTTAAGCCTCATGGGATTAGACCTGAATCACCAAGTTCGGTGGAGCCAGAGCTAGTCCCGAAGTATCGAGGTTCGCCACGTGGTCCCGAACCCTACATACGAAAGAACCAAGCACTGAGCCTCACGATGTGTGCGTCGCGCGTGAGATCTTGGGTAAATTGCAGTCGAAGCCGTGCATTCCTCAAAACTACAAACATGTCCTCTAGGCGTGTGAGGCACGTACTCCACCTGGGAATATTACATTGAAGCCCCGTCGGGTTTCTGATAATGCAAATGGACCCACATAAAGAATTAGTTTGAAGATAAGCCATCCCAACTTTTTTAAATTGCATTCATGCCCCTGACATGACTAAAATGCAGTATTTATATATTTTTATTATGTTTTTGTTGTAATTATATCCCTTGGACCTTTCATTTCATAATTTTTGCCTATGAAATCCAATTTCAGTGAAATTAGTGTCCTTTTGAAGCTCATTTAAATCACTACATGATGGTGTAGATTGACTCTGATTCGGTGATTAAAGTTTGATAAATTAATTAGAGACACAAATGATTTTATGTCTATTTATAAGAATGTCTTTTATATACTTTAGTGTCATTTAATTGCCTCAATTGAACTCTGATTTTGATTAGACATATTGCTTGAGTTGATTTATTAATCTAGGAGCATAGTTGTATATGTAAATACATGTTTGCATTTTGTTCATTTTGTTACATTCTGTCATAGAGTTAACATGTATTAAAAACCAAAATAAAATGCATTTTGTTGCATATGTGTCATGTCGCGCATCGTGTTGTGTCTCATCATCATCTAGATAACTTAACGAATCACTTAACCTAGGTATTAGAACTTAATTATTTGCATCGAGAGCTCGTGTTCCTGAGTTCAACAATGGAATTATTCAAGTTAACATATTTAACCAAGCCACTCCTCACAGAGATCTTCGCTCGTTTTGACTGACTCGCATCCGGCTGTATTACTACGAACCATAGATGTTAAGGCGCCCAGGCGCCCCAGGCCGTGCGCCTAGAAAGCACACCTTGCTTACATAGAAAATGACGCACGCCAGGATCGCATGGGCGTCAGGGCGCGCCTGGGTGCCTAGGCAACTTTTTTTTATACGTATTACACATATATCGCATTTTGAAAATGCGATATACATAGCGCATTTACAAATGTGATATACATAGCGTATTTTCAAATTGCGATATACATGTCGCATATTTGAAATGTGATATACTCGTTCGACCCTATATTACCCCACCGCATTCGACCCGACCACATTCGATCCTGTTTTTTGCAAAACCCCTTGCGTCGTCCCTGTCTCCTCTGCAACTGCCTCCCTACCTCCTCCAACGGCCTCCCTCCTCCTCTGACGGCCTCCATCCTCCTCTGACGGCCTCCCTACCTCCTCCAGTGGTCTCCCTCTTCCTCCAACGGCCTCCTTCCTCCTCCAGTGGCCTCCGCCTCCCTACCTCCTCCAGCGGCCTCCCTCCTCCAACTGTTGGACATGCGAGCCCATGACGAGCCATTAAGCAATAAATGTTATTGCGAATATCATTCCCTGATCTGAAATGAAGAATAGATAATTTGCATAATAGGTTCCTTAGTACAATTAGGGTTATGTACCATGGCCATCTTGATGATCATACAGTTGTTGATTCAATTATTGAATCGTAGAGGCTGGTGCTATGATGAATATCTAAAGAGTTAGATTGAGGACTCATCAGGCACTGTCAAATGATTATTAAGAGATGATCTCCAGCTTGAGTAGGAGATGGCAATCCTTTCTTACATAGGTTGATATCTGACCAACCTCTTGATGCAGGTCCTCTGCATAGGAATAAAGATTCGGAGGTGTCAGATTAGTTAGGTCAAAGAGTTGACTTAACGAGATCGAGATAAGTCGTATGCTGTCATGATATAGGCACACATCCTCTGACCAGAGACAGATGTGTTACTATATGTCTGAGTATGTACATTTGGTAGACCAATAGGTTGATGACCTAATCAAGGTCTACAGACCGACGCGCTGATGTGCATACAAGGTCATATGAGTAATACGATCTCTCAAAGGGATCATACAGGTTCATTACTGAACCGGAAGACATGAGCTCACTCATGAGATATTGGGAAGAATCAAATTCCGTGCACGGTCGTCTCGCTTTGGAAGCTTGACTGAATTTGTAGGATTGGTATATGCTTTTATATCAACACCTCGGTATGATATATGCTTTTGGAAATGATCGATACCAATTCCCAATAGTCAAATGAGAAACTTAATGATAAATCCCTGAAGGAGACAGTGTAAAATTGATCTTATACTTCGGGATTATTCTGGGTCTTCCAGTATGCAGGATGTACAAGTATTGGGAATACCTGAGAGTGATGTGATCATAAACGATTGTATAACCATGACGCTTCCATTCCTAGGGAGTGATGAAACGGGTCTGGATTTTAGTGAATGCTCTCGGTAGAGAAGTGAGCGGATCTTGGTCCAAATGTTGGACATTGATTTGAATGTGATTCAGATGCAATGAGAAGATTAGATTTACGATCTTGATTTAATCAAGCATCTATGGGAGGCCCGAGATCTGGATTTGAGATGTAATCTCAATATCCAAGTTACTATACGTGGAACAATACAATCGCCCTGTCCTTATATCCAAGTATCCGTGGAGAAAGCGCATTATCTTTGAAAGAGTTCAGGATAATTTCATTGTTGATATATGTATACAAGCATTGACAAAATGGATGCTTAAATGTGATTTAATTATCAAGAATAATATGAATTTGATTCATATTATAAGGAGAGTTACCTTAGATAATTAAATGTGATTTAATTATCAAAGATGTAAATAATATGAATTTGATTCACATTATTTGGGCATATGAGAATAGAGATCCAAGATGATTAAATGTGATTTAATTATCATAGATATGAATAATGTGGATAGCACTATCCATATTAATCATATATATTATAAATGTGATTTATAATATATAAGAGAGAGCAATTTGTAATTTACATTTGTTAGTTAAATGTTGATGTGAATTGGATTCACATTAGACAATTAATTGAAAATATAATACTTTTTATTTTGGGTTGTGAATGTGATTCACAATTTTCCAAAGGCAAGATTTCAATATTCACAAAATAATTATGAATTATTTTTGTTGAATAATTTACCATGAGATATCATGAGATTACATGAATTTGCCATGAAATCCCATATATGGAAGGAGGCAATCTTCATTCCATAATCTCCATGCTTGATTGATTTAATTTAGGATTAAATCATATTGATTTATCAATATACATTTAATCTAAATTAAATTAATTGTTGTTGGCTTCTACCAACACAAATCTTAGCCATTAAAAAAACACAAAACAATGAGAGCCATTGGATTTGTGTTCCCCATGGATTGAGATCCATGGATCCCAAAATATTATAAATAGAAGGGCACCCCTTGCTCTTAATATGCTAATGAGAACATAAGTCTCTCTCTTTGTCTCTACATGCCCACTCTCTCTCCTCTCATATGGTCGTCCACCATGGATGCCCCAAAGAATTCTCCATCGCCGCAGCGTCGTCGTTATGTTGCCCGATTGTTTGCTCGTGGATCTCTGTCTCCTTTGGTGAGCCTCGCTCGTGAAGAAGACCTCAACTCGTGTGTCGAGATCAGGAGATCCGTCGTTTGGATCATCAACATGGATTGCGAGAAGCACGTGTTTCATCAGCACGCTCGCAAGCGTCTCCTCTGTCGGATCGGACTTGAGACAGGAGGTCTCTTCGTTTAGAGACTCGATCGCAACCACGCTTCAAGAGGTAACCCTAATACTTGTTTGTGGTTTAGATGAAACGATCCGAGAAGTGTTCTTGGATCATGTGGTTTCATCGCATGAAATTTTTTTTAATTTCCGCTGCCTCGAGCAACTAGTGCGACTAGTCTCTCCCGATCGCATACGATGCGATCCTCACGCTTCCGTGATGCGCTTAAGGATCTTATCATATCCTTCACCAACGGCCTCCCTCCTCCTCCGGCGACCTCCCTACTTCCTTCAATGGCCTCCCTCCTCCTCCAGCAGCCTCCCTGCGTTCTCTTGCTCTCCCACTGTAAAATGATTTCAACGGAATCCTTGGATGGGATGTCATTCCTAATCCTACTACACCAACCCCATCTATTGTGCAAAGGCCTGTGGAAATTGATCCTCGCTTCACCGACAAGATGAATGATCCATGCTTGAAAGCGGCATCGAAGGATCCTGGTTGGAAGTATTCTTTTTGGCTGAATACACTAGACAAGAATAAGGTGCAATGTGCATTGTGCGGCCACATTACTAATTATGGCATCAAAAGGCAGAAGGAACACTTGATTGGTGGTTATCGAGATGTATATATGCGTCCAAAAGCCACTGTGGAACACTAGTTCTTGGTCAAAGACACATGATGAGAAATATGTCTATGAAACTGTGATGGCGAATGCTTTTTGGGAAATAATTGAAGATTATCTTAGAGTTGTGCAACCCATCGTTAGTGTGTTGCGTTTAGTGGATGCTGACGAGAAGCCACCCATGGGATACATTGCTAGGGTATTTGACACTGCAAAGGAAATGATTATTGAAAACTTTGGTAGGAAGGAAACAGATTACATGCCTATTCTACAAATTATTGATTCTCGTTGGGATAATCAGATGGCTCGTCCTTTGTATGGGGCAGGATGTTTCTTGAATCCTGCATTTTATTATAAAGTGAAGGACAACAATGAGGCATTGATGGGAAGGTATGAAGGTGATTTAATATTTTGCCTTGAGATGATGGTTGATGATCCGATCAACAAGACGTGATATGCTCTGAAATGGAGGTATACAAAGGAGCACGTGGTATGTTTGGCAGGGCAACTACTATTTGTGAACCCCTCAGGATCCGGGTACCCGTTAATCACACACTCGCATTATTATTCACAAGAAATCGCATGAAGTTACAGAAAAGCAGGAAAAAATTTTCGCGCGGCTAATTATTCACATGACATTCACATCCACAACATAACCACAAAGTAAAAGAGATAAAATTGGCACTAAAATTCCTTTTCATTAATATTCATATTCATTTACAACTTGCACAAGCATCTTCCATATTACAACATATATCCCAAGTGATACAAAAGAGATAGCATTTACATTACCCACTAAACAAAAACTGAGACAAAATATTTCATACCGTCTGGTGTATACTCTGTCTCCAGGAAGCATGTATAGCTACTGGACTGCTACTAAACTGCAGGCTGTTTGCCTGCCAAACACAATAGGAAAGAAGAGGCGTCAGCCATTGCTGGTACCTCCCAAAAACTTATAAAAATAACTAGACATTTAATATGTGCAAAAGCAAGCAAGTAGAAAGGTGGTATAAGTAAAATTTACATCTACTTACGTAAGTAAAAAGGGGTTTCAGGTTGTTTGTAATGCATTTCTAATGATTTCCCCAGAACCCAACATTTTCCCACATATGACACATTTTTTTGTAGTTGAATATTCATAAGTATAAGAGTATAAACATATATATTATTTTCTAGCAATCTTAACTTTTGATCATAACCTCTCCAAATCTTTACTTCAATTGATTCAGATATAACTCCAGATGATATAGATATAGATATGGATGATCTAGATGTAGAATCGCCAAGTCTGTTGGCGAGGTAAACTCAAGCGGTGAAGAGGCCTACAAATGGCTCTTCCATCTCGCCCTCTAATTGGAAGCGCGGTCCAATAGAGGGATAGGTATACTCCCCAACTACGCCACTGAGACGGGTGAGAGAGACTCCCTAGAAAAGTCGCTCTAGAAAACTGCCCGACTAGTACGGGCGGACGAGCTCGTACGTAAAACTGAAAACCAAGGATCCCCCGCCTGGGTATCCTAAAAGACAGGGTCAGCGGAACTGGTCTAAAGTCTGGATCCCAACGAGGGCGTAAAAACACTGCGAGCTCGCGTAAAAACCGAATAAGGACTGGGATCCTAGACCCGCGCACTAGGCGGCCGCTGCCCAAACTGGGCTTCCTATTCTCCCGCCCAGTTGAGGGTCACCGCGCCCTCGCACGGTTAGGTGTAGAAGTCACCATAACCGGCATGATCAAATATCATAATTGTTTAACTATCACTTTCTTGACTTCTCAACTTCTCTCATTCTTTGATGTGGTTATCTTTACAGATCTTTAGGTCTTTTGTTTGACCATCTTAAATTAGTAGTGATTCATGAATTTATGATTCCTATCAAAATGATCTATTACAAGGGTTTTCAGTAAGCGTGTTAATGTGGGTGTAGTGATGCTTGCAAAAGTAAAGTAATTGTAGCTATCAATCTATTAGAATGATTGATGCATTATTCATGTATGTATTGATATGGTTATTATTGAAATACATATATCTAAATATTTTTATTGGTTGTATCTATGACAAATATATATATATATACACACGAGCACACTCACTAGCTATTTCTACTAAGCCCATAATTAATCCATTAATTACATCTTGATATGGTATCACACCTCTTAGTCTCAGTATTATTATCTGCCTTAATATTCTGACTGTAATAACATCTCCATCTATTTATATAACATATATAAACCAGTTTAGCTACATACTGTACCATATACCAGTATCATTTCTAGATATATTATTTTAGGAGTTGCAACCATTCCCATGACTACACTATAATCCTTTTTTTTTACACAACCTGCTTATCTTGAGTCTTGATTTAATCCTTCCAGAATGAAGGAATAATTTTATATATTAATTTATTATTATTATTTTTCTACTAATTTGATTTGGGAAATATTTACCTGAACTGCAATGTAACTTTCTCAAAGCCAATATCACAGTTATAGATACTTCTTTCAGGGTCAAAAAAAACCAGAAGGATATATAATATTAAACTTCTCCCGTAATTCATAAGCCCACATTCTCAGTTTCATAATATCCTAAATATGTCAAAAAAAACTTTGGAAAATAAGTGACTGTACATGTACGGATGTTTTTTGAGAAGCACCCATCATTAAATATGATTTGAACCAAACTAATGAAGTCATCCATCAAGATAAGTTCTTGGCTTTTGCTACCATCCTCTCCCATGAATGTGTCACAGTAACCAAATTCAATTCATATCTAAGTTAAGCACATAAGCTATCAGCATAGAATATAAATGAATCCAGAAATCTTGACTTTTAAAATTCATCAGTGAGTAAAACTGATCCTTATTTATATTTTATTTATTTATTCATATTATTACTATTTCAGTACTAATTCTCATGCAAACCTCCAGATTTTAATATTTCGGATATAGAATTATAAGCTTAAGACTTAAGAGCCGGAGCTTAGAATTTTACATTTGGATCTTTGAGATTTATATCGGAAAACTTTTCAATAGTGACTCATATTTCTATGTACAGGAACTTAGAATTTAAATTTAAACAGAACATGTTTTAGAAACATTTTAGAATTTCATTAGAGATTTATATCTAATCATAGCAGAATCCAGGAACTGTTACTATGTATACACTAAAAAAAAGGTCTTAGATTTGAATTTATAAAACCCAACTTTAGGCAAGATCAATCTCAAATGTAAGGATGGAACATGCATGCAATTCTTCACAATTAAATCCCCCAATTTACCATGGCTTTAAAAGCATCCTAAAGTAAGATCAAGTTTGTGTAATATTACATGTATGGCAGCAAGTAGGAGGGGAAATAGGATTGTACCTGAATGTTCTCCAATTTGGAGGAAAAAAATTGCTTGATTTGGTCTTGTATGCAGTAGGCTACAAGAGGAGAAGGAGCAGCAACAAGAACTTGCTTTTTGGCATCAAGGAGATGATCTCCAATTGCTGGACAGCAACCAACAGCAGGGAAATGAGAGCAGAAAAAGGGGGAAAAAAAAGTGTTGGAACTGTCCTCTCGGTTTGGGTTTTTTTTCTAGCAATGGGGAAAGTTGGAGAATATATAGATGGGAGATGTCTTAGAATAAGACAAAAAGAGGAAGCTTCCTTGAAGCTTCATTCGTTAGAAATTAGGAAAGGAAAGAGAGGGGTTGCTAAGGTGGAGACAAGAAATGCCATTTGTACTCCCTTGATATAACATTAGTCATGACTATTATAGTGACATCAGCATGGAAGCAATAATTTTATTTCATTTTTTTTTAAAGCAGCAGTCTGCTACTAAAAGGAAAGTTTTAATTTTTTTTTTAACCGAATCAAGTCTGCTACAGTTTACTGTAGCGGAAAAAAATATATATATAAGTTTTAGACTTTCTTTATTTGATATACTCTAAAATTCACCGTATGCGCACCTCGGGCTTCCGTTTTCGACGCGAAGTATCTCGATTTGATCGTCTTTCAACGACGATCAAAATGAGTATAATATTGATATACTTCCGATCAAGTTTTGAATACCCGAAATTTTCGGATACGTTTTTGTTTAAGACTAAATTTTGTGATTTAAAAATATCAAACGACCTCCGATTGACGAATGGTCGATTCTGTTGGTCTCGTGTCGTTGAATCGGAACTAATGACGGTCTCGATTTGTTTCGCGGTTTCCGAATTTGCGTCGCGGCTTTTCACGGCACGCATTACGAAGGGACCGATTTTTGGTCGATTTCGTCCGAACGACTTTTGATTTATGATCAATTGATCGTTTTAGGTTGTTTAGTATTGACCGACAACATTTTTGGGTTCATTAGACCCAAAATCGGACGAGTTCGGTTTTGTTAGAATATAGACGTTACAAATATAAAAACTTCAAAGGGAGTCTCGTCCTCGAGACTCGAGTCAAGGTCATTAAGTATCTTGTTGGGATTTTATATGTCCATAAAAACCTCAAAGGGTTTTGAACCCATAAAAACCTCAAAGAGAAAACAAGCCATATATTAATCATGTATTTAATTATAAAAGTTTGTTTTGATGTTTACATCAGAAAAGCTGTGGGTATCGTGCCCGCATGTCGGCTTCGGTCTCCCACGTCGCCTCTTTGACGCCGTGTCGGTGCCACAAAACCTTGACCAATGAAATCTCCTTGTTGCGAAGCTTCTTCTCAGCGCGGTCAAGTATCTGGACTGGTTTCTCCTCATAGGTCAGATCCGGCTCTACATCGAGATTCTCGTAACTGATAATATGTCGAGGGTCGTGCACATACTTCCTCAGGTTGGATATGTGGAAGACATCATGAATAGCCGATAGATGTGGAGGAAGGGCTACTCGGTATGCAACCTTCCCCACACAAGCAAGAATCTCGAACGGTCCAACATATCGCGGCGCCAATTTACCACGAACACCGAATCTCTGCACTCCCTTCATGGGAGATACTCGCAAAAATACCCATTCTCCAACCTATAATTGATAGGAATGTCATTAATATGAAGTTAAGTCAATTTTGTAATAAAGGAAGAGAAGAAGATTGGATACCTGGAATTCCATATCTCTTCTCCGACGGTCTGCATAACTCTTCTGGCGGCTCTGTGCCGTCAGAAGCCTCCGTCTCACAAGATCAACAGCTCTCGCGGTCTCCTCCAGGAGATCTACGGAATAGAGAGCATGATCACCTACCTCACGCCAACTGAGAGGCGTGAGGCATCTCCGCCCGTATAGGGCTTCGAATGGTGCCATGTCAATACTGGAGTGATAGCTGTTGTTGTACGTGAATTCTACCAAAGGCAAATGGTCCTTCCGGGACCCTTTCCACTCCAAAGTGCATGCGCGAAGTAGATCCTCAAGCGTCTGAATGGTGCGCTCACTCTGCCCGTCTGTCTGCGGATGGTATGCAGAACTCATCTTCAGCTCTGTCTGTAGTGCTGACATGAACTGATGCCAATAATGAGATGTAAATCTCGAATCCATGTCAGACACCACCTCTCGTGGTATACCATGCAGCCTGATAATGTTCTGCACATAGAGCTTGGCCAACCTGGATGGAGTGTAAGTCGTGTTGACAGGTATGAAATGGGTTGACTTGGTCAACCTATCAACAACGACCCAAACAGAATCATGGCCTCCTGGCGTCTTCGGTAGACCTGTGACAAAATCCATAGAAATGCTCTCCCACTTCCACTCGGGAATGGGGAGAGACTGCAATAATCCTGGCGGTCTCCTGTGCTCAGCCTTGACCATCTGACAGGTCATGCATCTGCTAACATGTAGCGCCACATCGCGCTTCATTCCATCCCACCAGAAATGTCGACGCAGATCATGGTACATCTTCGTACTGCCTGGATGGATAGATAACCGTGAACTGTGTGCCTCATCCAGAATATCTCTGCGAAGCTGCTCGTCATTGGGTACAACGACCCGTCCTGCCTTCCATAAAATAGACTCTGCCACGACAAAATCATCAACTTCGTCCTTGACAACGCGCATGTATCTATCATGAATCCAAGGATCGGTCTTCTGGCCCTCTACAATACGATCCCAAAGACTACTGTATCGTGGAGGCACGGCGGTAGAAATGGATGCGCTCTCCTGAGGATGCCAATCGGTCAGAGCGGCAAGCGTATCCCATGTATATAGCCAGTTCGTCGTACCATCAGCATGCGCTCTCCTGCTGAGTGCATCAGCCACCACGTTTCCCTTACCAGGATGGTAAGAGATCGTGCAATCATAATCCTTCAGCAGCTCGAGCCATCTGCGTTGTCTCATGTTTAGCTCCTTTTGATCAAAGATGTACTTCAGACTCTTGTGGTCTGTAAAGATCTCGAAATTCACCCCATATAGGTAGTGGCGCCAGATCTTCAAGGCAAAGACAACTGCCGCCAACTCCAAGTCATGTGTGGGGTAGTTCCGCTCGTGCGGTCTCAACTGCCGTGATGCGTAAGCAATTACCTGTCCTCTCTGCATCAACACTGCTCCTAGACCTTCTCCAGATGCATCTGTGTAGACTGCATAGTCCTGAGTGCCTGAAAGAAGAGCAAGAATAGGCGTTGTAGTCAACCTCTCCTTCAGTGTCTGGAAGGCCTGCTCACATGAATCGTCCCAAATAAATGGAACTCCCTTCTGCGTCAACCGTGTAAGAGGGCGAACAATACGTGAAAATCCGCTGACGAAGCGTCTGTAATAACCTGCTAGCCCAAGGAAGCTCCGAATCTGCGTGACAGTCTTGGGCTGTTCCCAAGACATAACTGCATCTATCTTTGCAGGGTCAACTGCAATGCCTGCTCCAGAAATGATATGCCCGAGAAATGAGACCTGGGATAACCAGAACTCACACTTGCTCAACTTGGCATATAGCTTGTGCTTCCGCAATGTGTCCAAAATAATCCGTAGATCATTCGCATGATCCCATTCATTCCGTGAATAGATGAGCACATCATCGATGAACACCACTACAAACTTGTCCAAGTATGGACGGAAGATACGGTTCATCATATCCATGAAAGCCGCAGATGCATTGGTGAGTCCAAACGACATCACCACAAACTCGTAATGCCCATAGCGAGTCCTGAAAGCTGTCTTCGGAGTATCTGACTCTCGAATCCTCAGCTGATGGTAGCCTGAGCGAAGATCGATCTTCGAGAAAACCGAAGATCCTTGGAGCTGGTCAAACAAATCATCGATACGTGGCAAGGGATATCGGTTCTTCACCGTTCTGTTGTTCAGTTGCCTGTAATCGATGCATAGTCTCATGGATCCATCCTTCTTCTTGACAAATAAAACCGGAGCACCCCAAGGTGAAGTGCTCAGCCTCACGAATCCCAAGTCAAGCAACTCCTGCAACTGCACCTTCAACTCCCTCAACTCGGCTGGTGCCATGCGATAAGGTGGCATAGAGATCGGCTGTGTTTCTGGCAGCAATGTGATCTCGAACTCGATCTCTCTCTCAGGAGGAAGCCCTGGTAGCTCATCAGGAAATACGTCTGGATATTCAGATACTACTCGGATATCCTGTATCATCGGCCCATGATCAGACACCTCCCGAACAAAAGCAAGATATGAATCGCAACCCTGGTCAACAAGTCGCTGGGCTCGCAATACTGAAATGTACTCCATGGTGGAGTCATGTGTAGTACCCTCAAAAGTGAACTCGGGTAGATCTGGAATCCTGAAAACAACCGTCTTCCTAAAGCAATCAACAAGTGCATGATGAGTGGATAACCAATCCATGCCCAAAATCAAGTCGAACTCATCAAGCTGCAGAAGTAGACAATCTGCGATCATCTCGTGACCGCCAATCAGTACGGGCAAGTGCCTGACTATCAGTGAAATAATGAATAACTGGCCACCTGGCCCTTGGATGTGATACGGAGAAGAGAGAGTCTCTGCGACTCTGCCTAAAGAAGCAAGCAACCTCGAAGCAAAGAAAGAGTGTGTCGCGTCGGAATCGAATAAAACATGGAAAGGTCGGCCCAAGACTGAGACCATACCTTTCACCACAGTAGCCGCTGAACGTGCCTGCTCCTCAGTAACGGCATGTAACTGTCCCTGCCTGGCTGATGCAGCACTAGATCCCGCCACACTCTACGTCTGTCTCTGCTGCGGTCGCCTGAAGTTGGAGTTCCTGCCACGGAAACTCCCTGAACGCTGTGTCTGAGGTTGTGACTGTGAAGGTTGTGGCTGAGGCTCGCCAGAAGCCTGTGGGCACTGTGCTCGGTAATGTCCCCACTCGTGACATCGATAGCATCTGACTGGCCTGGTAGGTGGAGTAGTTGTGCCTGTGCTCCGAGCTGGTCTGGCTGGTGGTCGGTCTACTCGCTGCGACCCAGATGGTCGTGCAGACTCTGTGCCACGTCCGGCGAGTGCTCCTCCTAGAGTAGTCGATGGAGAAGAGCGAGCACTGCCAGAGAATGTCGAACCTGTAGGTCGGAATCGTCTGTCTGACCTCTGCTGCTGAAACGGTCGACGTATCGGTCCAAAAGATCGTCGCGATCTAGGTGCTGCTCCAAACGAGCTCCCGAAACGTCTCCCTCTAATGTCCTCGAACTTCTACGCAGCATCGGTAGCCTCGGAGATAGAAGTGATATGTAGTCCTGCCAGCTTCTCCTGCACCTCTTCTCGCATGCCGCCAATGAACTTTTCCAGATTCTCCTCTGGAAATGCGCCAGCCGCTCGTGTATGTCGTGACAGCTCTGTGTATCTGATAAAGTAATCCCTGGTTGTCATCTATCCCTGACGAAGCTCTGCAAATAGTCGGCGCTGAGACTCCTTCCACTTCGCAGAAAAGAAGTGGGCTCTGAACTTCGTCTCGAAATCATCCCATGTAGGCTCTCGGCCTAACTCAGACACTACGGCCTCCCACCATCGCTCGGCGAAGTCTGTCAGTGAATATTCTATGAAAGATAGCCACGTGTTTCGTGGCGCATGAATCGCCCTGAGCACCTTCATCACTCTCTTCAGCTACTGCTCAGCATCATCTGGTGGACCTGTGTCCTCGAACAAGGGTATGTTGGCTCGCTGATAAGAAGTGAAGACTGACTAGTGCTTGTGAATGGCTGAATAATCGTGTGCATCCTCACTAGCGAAGTCAACAGGGTCCTGCTCCCTGTCTAAGTCTGCATCCTCCTCAGCTCCATGCTCTGGAATGTCCTCTAGCGGATCGTCAGGATGAGGCTGCTCCACCTCAACGGACTGGTGCTGGTCCTGTCGTATCCCATCCTGGGATGGATGGTACGTGAAATCTGACAGGTCCTCAAATCTCATCTCTATGTCCGTCTGCCTGTCAGCAATCTCGGTCTGCTGAGCCATTATCTGCTCCTACTGGCCTCTCATAGCAGCCTGCTGCTGCTGAAGATCGGTAAGTGCGCTCAGTATGCGTGCCAGCTGATCAGAAGTATCCTGACCTGGTCGAGATGCCATGGCTCTGCATGAGGACCATAATTAGTCATAAGGATGTCCTAGACAGATATTTATCATAAATGTTTTTCTCTTCTTGGGATATAAGATGAAAATAAATGAACTTGGTGACATCTGTGCTTATTGAATATGAATGTCATATTTCCCTTCTCGAACTCACGACAAGTCGGAAGACTGTCGCTATTCGAAAACTTAATGCGATCAGAATTGAAATACTGCGAATGTGCGTTTCGGGGTACCACTGCTCTGATACCAAACTGTGAACCCCTCAGGATCCGGGTACCCGTTAATCACACACTCGCATTATTATTCACAAGAAATCGCATGAAGTTACAGAAAAGCAAGAAAAAATTTTCGCGCGGCTAATTATTCACATGACATTCACATCCACAACATAACCACAAAGTAAAAGAGATAAAATTGGCACTAAAATTCCTTTTCATTAATATTCATATTCATTTACAACTTGCACAAGCATCTTCCATATTACAACATATATCCCAAGTGATACAAAAAAGATAGCATTTACATTACCCACTAAACAAAAACAGAGACAAAATATTTCATATCGTCTGGTGTATACTCTGTCTCCAGGAAGCATGTATAGCTACTGGACTGCTACTAAACTGCAGGCTGTTTGCCTGCCAAACACAATAAGAAAGAAGAGGCGTCAGCCATTGCTGGTACCTCCCAAAAACTTATAAAAATAACTAGACATTTAATATGTGCAAAAGCAAGCAAGTAGAAAGGTAGTATAAGTAAAATCTACATCTACTTGCGTAAGTAAAAAGGGGTTTCATGTTGTTTGTAATGCATTTCTAATGATTTCCCCAGAACCCAACATTTTCCCACATATGACACATTTTTTTTTGTACTTGAATATTCATGAGTATAAGAGTATAAACATATATATTATTTTCTAGAAATCTTAACTTTTGATCATAACCTCTCCAAATCTTTACTTCAATTGATTCAGATATAACTCCAGATGATATAGATATAGATATGGATGATCTAGATGTAGAATCGCCAAGTCTGTTGGCGAGGTAAACTCAAGCGGTGAAGAGGCCTACAAATGGCTCTTCCGTCTCGCCCTCTAATTGGAAGCGCGGTCCAATAGAGGGATAGGTATACTCCCCAACTACGCCACTGAGACGGGTGAGAGAGACTCCCTAGAAAAGTCGCTCTAGAAAACTGCCCGACTAGTACGGGCGGACGAGCTCGTACGTAAAACTGAAAACCAAGGATCCCCCGCCTGGCTATCCTAAAAGACAGGGTCAGCGGAACTGGTCTATTCATGTACGTATTGATATGGTTATTATTGAAATATATATATCTAAATATTTTTATTGGTTGTATCTATGACAAATATATATATATACACACGAGCACACTCACTAGCTATTTCTACTAAGCCCATAATTAATCCATTAATTACATCTTGATATGGTATCACACCTCTTAGTCTCAGTATTATTATCTGCCTTAATATTCTGACTGTAATAACATCTCCATCTATTTATATAGCATATATAAACCAGTTTAGCTACATACTGTACCATATACCAATATCATTTCTAGATATATTATTTTAGGAGTTGCAACCATTCCCATGACTACACTATAATCCTTTTTTTTTACACAACCTGCTTATCTTGAGTCTTGATTTAATCCTTCCAGAATGAAGGAATAATTTTATATATTAATTTATTATTATTATTTTTCTACTAATTTGATTTGGGAAATATTTACCTGAACTGCAATGTCACTTTCTCAAAGCCAATATCACAGTTATAGATACTTCTTTCAAGGTCAAAAAAAAACCAGAAGGATATATAATATTAAACTTCTCCCGTAATTCATAAGCCCACATTCTCAGTTTCATAATATCCTAAATATGTCAAAAAAATCTTTGGAAAATAAGTGACTGTACATGTACGGATGTTTTTTGAGAAGCACCCATCATTAAATATGATTTGAACCAAACTAGTGAAGTCATTCATCAAGATAAGTTCTTGGCTTTTGTTACCATCCTCTCCCATGAATGTGGCACAGTAACCAAATTCAATTCATATCTAAGTTAAGCACATAAGCTATCAGCACAGAATATAAATGAATCCAGAAATCTTGACTTTTAAAATTCATCAGTGAGTAAAACTGATCCTTATTTATATTTTATTTATTTATTCATATTATTACTATTCAGTACTAATTCTCATGCAAACCTCCAGATTTTAATATTTCGGATATAGAATTATAAGCTTAAGACTTAAGAGCCGGAGCTTAGAATTTTACATTTGGATCTTTGAGATTTATATTGGAAAACTTTTCAACAGTGACTCATATTTCTATGTACAGGAACTTAGAATTTAAATTTAAACATAACATGTTGTTTTAGAAACATTTTAGAATTTCATTAGAGATTTATATCTAATCATAGCAGAATCCAGGAACTGTTACTATGTATACACTAAAAAAAAAGGTCTTAGATTTGAATTTATAAAACCCAACTTTAGGCAAGATCAATCTCAAATGTAAGGATGGAACATGCATGCAATTCTTCACAATTAAATCCCCCAATTTACCATGGCTTTAAAAGCATCCTAAAGTAAGATCAAGTTTGTGTAATATTACATGTATGGCAGCAAGCAGGAGGGGAAATAGGATTGTACCTGAATGTTCTCCAATTTGGAGGAAAAAAATTGCTTGATTTGGTCTTGTATGCAGTAGGCTACAAGAGGAGAAGGAGCAGCAACAAGAACTTGCTTTTTGGCATCAAGGAGATGATCTCCAATTGCTGGACAGCAACCAACAGCAGGGAAATGAGAGCATAAAAAGGGGGAAAAAAGTGCTGGAACTGTCCTCTTGGTTTGGGTTTTTTTTTCTAGCAATGGGGAAAGTTGGAGAATATATAGATGGGAGATGTCTTAGAATAAGACAAAAAGAGGAAGCTTCCTTGAAGCTTCATGCGTTAGAAATTAGGAAAGGAAAGAGAGGGGTTGCTAACGTGGAGACAAGAAATGCCATTTGTACTCCCTTGATATAACATTAGTCATGACTATTATAGTGACATCAGCATGGAAGCAATAATTTTATTTCATTTTTTTTAAAGCAGCAGTCTGCTACTAAAAGGAAAGTTTTAATTTTTTTTTAACCGAATCAAGTCTGCTACAGTTTACTGTAGCAGAAAAATATATATATATAAGTTTTAGACTTTCTTTATTTGATATACTCTAAAATTCACCGTATGCGCACCTCGGGCTTCCGTTTTCGACGCGAAGTATCTCGATTTGATCTTCTTTCAACGACGATCAAAATGAGTATAATATTGATATACTTCCGATCGAGTTTTGAATACCCGAATTTTTCGGATACGTTTTTGTTTAAGACTAAATTTTGTGATTTAAAAATATCAAACGACCTCCGATTGACGAACGGTCGATTCTGTTGGTCTCGTGTCGTTGAATCGGAACTAATGACGGTCTCGATTTGTTTCGCGGTATCCGAATTTGCGTCGCGGCTTTTCACGGCACGCATTAAGAAGGGACCGATTTTTGGTCGATTTCGTCTGAACGACTTTTGATTTATGATCAATTGGTCGTTTTAGGTATTTAATATTGACCGACAACGTTTTTGGGTTCATTAGACCCAAAATCGGACGAGTTCGGTTTTGTTAGAATATGGACGTTACACTATTAGACAAAGGGAAAAAAATCTCCATGTAAGTTATATTTTATTATTTATATTGAATGATTTAATGGTAAGAAGTGTTTACATAGTAGACTTATTGTGTAGTGGAATGGTGGGATTTTTATGAAAGTCTCACCCCCACTCTGAAGCGGGTGGCAAAGCGTATTGTGGGACTATGTTGCACATCTTCCTCTTATGAACGCAATTGGAGTACTTTTGACTTTGTATGTATCAAAAACACTTATAAATTTACAAATATATATGCCAACTTTATACTTGTAAATTTACGTAATACTTGAATGAATGTGCAGATCCAGACAAAGAGGAGGAATAAGTTGAAGGTTGATAGACTTTCCAAGCTTGTTTACATCCAATACAACAAGGAACTTGAGGAGAGATTCAAAAATAGGAGGCTGGGGAATTTAGCAAAAGATTTTGATCCAATTGCTCTTTTAGAGTTAGATTGGTCAAGTGAATGGATGACAGATCTTTACGTGGAACCAGAGGTTATACCGGGGCTTACACTGAGGGTCATTGATGAAGCATTATGTGCTTTTCAAGCATATGAAGGTTCTCGTCCTAGAAGGAGTCAACCACAAGCACAACCAAGCACTTCATCACGTGGTGGTCTTCGTGGCCGTAGTCGTCGTGGTACTCGTCGTGCACATGTGATTAGGCGACAATATATACCTCTTCATGTTCCGGATGAAGAGGAGGAAGAAGACGAGGAAGATGATTGGATGGATCTAAATGATGATGGCCAAGAGCAAGATGAAGGACATGAAGAAGAAACTAACATGTGTGATGATGATGATTGAAGCATTAGATAATTGCCTTTCAGTCTTTGAAATGTTGTGTTATGCGAAACAATTTGTCTGTATTTTTAGTACGTTTTCCCCCTTTTTTTGTGCCAAACAATTTGTTTGTATGCCAAACATAGCTTGTTTAATTATCTATGTTCTGATTCCTTTATGCGTTGTGATTCTTCATTCTTGTGATTAATCACTAATGTTTGGTTAAATGATATTTATTACTCTAACACTCTAGTTACTATGTATTTATAAATACAAAAGTTCTTAACAGAAAAATAAATCCAATACTTACTATAAATTTTAAATATATATATATATTGATGTCGCATCTCCAAAATGCGGCATGCGCTTATAAATAAAAAATGATGTCATATTTGAGACATGCGACATCCATTTGCTTTAAATAATTATATGTCGCATGTCTCAAATGCGATACGTAGGTCACATTTCGGGAGACGCCTAGGCGCCCAGGATTAACACCTTGTCGTCTTGCCGCCTTAATAACCATGCTACGAACACTAATTAGAATAACCGGATGGAGACTCGCCACATACCTCATGTGGATCAAGCATTCAACGGCGTAGAACACATTATGAGATATGTAGAAGGGGGTTAGTTGCTCCGTTATATGCATGCTACTAGGGCAAGTATGTTTTTCTTTGTGGTTCATTCTATTTGTCAAATAGAACACGCAATCACGGTAGCTCATAAGCCCGATGACGGAACATGACTGCCTAAGAACATTATTTAAGACCATATCTGACACAATCTACCCCTGTAGAGGTTCATCTTAGGGTGCGTACTATACTAGTCATCATAAAAAGGAGAAGGGCTGAGTTGTCACCTCCATAACCTGAACTCCCTATAAAAGACTCCAGGGGCAGATCATAATATGAAAGTTATTCTTGATCTACTGAAAGCGCCACTACCCTAGAAGAAGATGTAGGACTTTTTTCCTTTTTTGAATCTATTGCATTGGCCATAGCCTGACTATATATGTAAACCTTGTTATATCCTTCATTGGGCATGGTACTATTGTGATGTTAGATTTTAGATGGCAAATTGGCAATCTTTCGTATATCGCTCTATGTCAGGTTTTGAGGCTTAGTTAATTGAAACCTAGGCAGGATAACTACAAGATAAAGTGGATCTATTTAAGTACTAACCCATAGATGATGAATGTCCACATAGGTTGGTGTTGCTTATGAATGTGATATAATACTGTTGTTTGAATGCATGGTAGCAAGTAAATGATACTGCTCTTAGATGTGGCAAGGGTGAGGAGAACACGAAACACTTCAAGAACTTGGATGCAAGTGCATTCCTACGTGGATCATATGGATTTACAAAAAGTGCATTACTTCATAGTCTAGGCACAGCGAGTATGCCCAGTTTCAGATTTAATTATAAATTGCTAAATAATGCCATTATGTGTTTATATCCTTCGGTGAGCTAAGATCTATGATTATCATGTCAAGAAAAAAACATAACCAATAACACAGAAACTTCAGATTACCTCATCGATCACTAGCACCTGCATTGCTTCTAGATTTAAAATGCGTTTTTCAAGCATTTGAGCCAAGCTACTCATGGTTGCAACTACTACTTGAGGAGGTTCAGCCTGGCAACAAAAATACTATACTGTTACACCATATAGTGCTAAACTAAAATACGACAGGAAATGAATTTTAAAAGAAATACGTTTGACTTACACAGGGATTTCCAGAGCGCAAGAATGTATCATTCAAAAATGCACAAGCAAACGAAGCAAATATGCCCCTCCAACATTGGCATTAGAATGCATAAAGATGTACTTAAATATGACCTAGACTCCAACTAGTTCTAATCATTCATTGATCTAACAACAAGCAAGAACAACAACCAAACAACAGCCAAGCCTTCTCTCACTCTAGGTCAGGTGTTACATGGATTTGTCCCTTACGAACAAACCTAATTTTTTGACATAACCAGACTTAGACCAAACTCGGCCATAGCCGGTCCCAAGTCTGGGTAAATTGAAGAGGGTTGCATGTTAGGTAGCCGACAACCAGCGTCAGAGAGACAAATTCCTAAATAGCGTTCTTTTTAAGAACCCTATTTAGGAATTTGTCTCAAAACAATTCGGATCTTTTCAACATGGATTTAAGCAAACATTTAGATTTTGTCGGGGTGTTTCCTACTAGGGACGCGTTGCGTCGTCCGAATGCAATGAGCAGTTGGCAAGGGTCGCTACATCGTTGCTCGAATGTAGTTCAAAATTTGCAAGGATTCTCGCATGAGGAGCACATGGGAGTAAATAAGCTAGTTTCATTGCATCGCTGCCCAGATGTAATCCAAAATTTGCAAGAGTTCTCGCATGATGGATGCATGCGAGTAAAGAAGTTAGTTCAAAAGAGGTTGAAAAGGAAGTCGCGGATATGTACTTGGAATATTGGCACTTTGATTGTCAAATCGATGGAGATAGTAGATACAAGGAATGTAAAGATAAATGGTATGGTGGTAGTGCAGTGTGCCTACCACCCAAAAGACCAGGGTTCAAATCTCCCCTTGTGGGGGTTGTGTTAGGTAGTCGACAACCAGTGTAAAAAATACTCGAATCTTTCAATGTGGATTTTAGCAAGAATCCATGTAGCTGACCATACTTATAGTGGGAGAAGGCTTCGTCATTTTTTTATTCATGTAAAGATAAGGGCAGAAATGGGATTGGAGTGGTTGTTCACAAGGATTTGAAGGATTATGTGGTTGAGGTGCAAAGATTCGGGGATTGGATTATTTTGCTAAAAGTGGTGCTTGAAGAAGAAATTCTGAATATCATCTCAGTTTATGCATAGTAAGTTGGTTTAGTTGAAAGGATTAAACAAGCTTTTTTGAAAGATTTGGATAAGATTATGCAATGAATCCCACAAAGAGATATAATTTGCCTAGGTGGAGATCTTAATGGACATATGGGAAAGGATACTTCAGGGTATGTTAGTGTTCATGGAGGGCATGGCTTTGGAGATAGAAATGAAGAGGGAAAAGTCATTTTGGATTTTGTAATGACTTGTGGTCTTTTCATAAGCAAGTACTTGCTTCAAGAAGATGGAAGAGCATTTAATTACTTAAAAGAGTGGCCCGACTACAACATAGATAGACTACTCTATGTCGATGAGAAGAGATCAGTTATGTTGCAAAGACTGTAAAGTAATCCCTGAAGAGAGTTTGACTATCCAACATCGCTTGCTAGTCATGGATGCGCAAATAAAAGGGTTGGTAAAGAAAAAGAGGGTTTCTAAGATCACTAAAACTAGATGGTGGAATCTTTAATTAAAGCAATCAAACTTCAGGGAGAAGGTTTTAGAAGACTTATCTTGGAATTGTAATGGAAGTGCAAACGAGATGTGGGAGGCAGTAGCATCTTGTATCCGAAGGGTATTCAAAGAGATGCTGGGCGAGTCAAAGGGTGGAGCTCCAGGACAAAATGAGGCTTGATGGTCGAGCGGAGGGTGCAAGAGAAGCTCAAAATTAAAAGAGTTGTGCTTTAAAACTGTTTAAGGATAGAAAAAATGAAAATGACACAAACTACAAAGTAGCAAGGAAGGAAGCAACGAAGGTTGTAGCTTATAAGCGAAGGATATATTCAGGTTGGCTAAAGCAAGAGAAAGAAAGACCAAAAACCATTCTCAAGTGAGATGCATTATGGATGAGAAAGGCCACGTGCTTGTTACTAAGAAGCAAGGAAGGCCATATCGATATCGATATCGTATCGGTCTGCCGGAAAAGGATATATCGGGATATATCGCCGATATATCGACGATATCGATGGAAATGTACGAAATGGCTCAAAAAAGGTGTTTTTGCCATTTATCAGAAATTAAGATCATTCAAGATATTAAAACAACAAATAACCTACAAATACATACTTATATTACACATATCGGTCATTTATACTCCATATATCGCACATATCGGTCATATCGAATGTATCGTTGTTAATGTTTATTCATAACTTATAGATATTGGAAATAAATTTCATTCAAGTTCTTAGAACATTTGATATCTTAGAAACATACACTTAGATGACACATATGGATCATCTGTGATCCTTATATCGCGCATATCAGTCATATTGGCCACATTGTGAATGGCATTGAGATGAGTCATTTTATTCAGAAAATGTACATAATGATTAATGAGACAATGTTTCTTTGCTATAACGATTTATCGATTGACAAAAATAAATGAAAAAAATATAAATTAATGCAATATTGTAAAAGAGACTACCAAGAACCAAGAGTTCCGCGGAGGATCTGTATCTCCCCAACTGACATGTTGTCTCTCATAGCAGATTGCGGACTCAATGTACTTGCAGTAGTTTTCCCATGTCATGTACGAGTACATGACCTTGTAATCCATAACATACTGGTTGTATTGATGGTCATCCATCCCTATGAGTATCCCGAGATGAGCATACGCATCACTGGATCCAGTATCATGAGATGCACGATAAGATTGCAAAGTACTGGCTTGAGATCCTCGAAATGACGACGACGGAGTAGGCGATGATCTTTGCGGAGGAGGAGGACTTGGAGGAGGCACGGGCACATACTTGGGGAAGAAACCAAAATTGTCACCACCAAAGAAGCTGCCCCGGCTCAGCTCGGGTTGGCTACCTTGGTAGTTCTCACTGTTGTAGGTGATATATCCTCCATACCCACTATAACCATATCCATATGATGGAGGAGTATACGCTTAAGGAGGATGTCTAGGAGGAGGAGCATATTCAGGGAAGACGCCAAATGATCTCTCATCTTGTGAAGATCCATATCCACACAGGGGACTTGGTGTTCCTCCACGGTATGGGTTGTCAATGTCCATGCAGCTCAACGAACCTATAGATGATATCAAATCGCCCATGTAGCTATTTGTAGGACGATGGCCACATCGTCCATGTGCATTATAATCCATTGGTCATGGACTCGGACTTGGGATAAAGTGCTCATGTGTGTTTCGATGCCGCTCCATGTATTCTCGTCATGCCTTGAATCTTGCATCATTGTTGTCCACGACCACCCTGCTGACCCTAACACCCCTGAATATGTCTCCCCATCACCTGATCCACAACGACCACCAATAGCATCATCATCATCATCACTTCCACTGTCATGCTTTGATTTGGATTTGGATTTCGACCCAGTGGAGAGAATGTCATCCACAATTACATCAAGCTCCAACCCTCCATAGGGTTTGTGATTCGCTCGGATCTGACCATATAGTCATCAACATTTGCTCCTATTTGTTCTGATTTTATTCTTTCATAACTTAACTAATTACTCATTTTGAGTTAACATAAATCACCATAGAATCTTATTTTCTTTGTCTAGAAATGAGATTCGACTATATTCGTTCAAAACTTAACTTAATTTTACAAGAATCACAACATAACTCATAAACCCTACATTAGTTCCCCAAATATCTCACTAAATTATAGATCTCATTTTTAATTCATTAATTACTAATTTTTAGTTAACATAAATCATTGTAGAATCTTGTTTTCTATGTCTAGAATATCATATCCGACTTTATTCGATCATAACTTAGCTTCATTTCACAATATAGCTCAAAAACCCCTAGTTTTCCAAATATCTCACTATATTATAGATCTAATTTTTAATTCACAATTTTAATATATTACTATTTTTAGTTAACATAAACCACCATAAAACATTGTTTTCTATGTGTAAAACATGAGATCCAATTTTATTCTTCCATAAATTAACTTGATTTCACAACATAACTCAATCTTATGAAGATCATGCCAAATATTATGAACAAAGGCCATAGATCCAAACACACAGGGTGTAAGGGAGAGTAGGTCCTTCTTGGGAAACACAATCAAGAAAGGAACCTTTTCTCCCAAGACACAAGATAGCATACGGTTCACTAAGTAGCAAGCTGTGAGAACTGTATCACCCCGGTACGAGTGAGGAGCACGACTTTGAATCAGAAGGATTCTGAATACATCGAGTAAATGATGATGTTTGCGTTCGACAACACCGTTCTGTTGAGATGTATAGGCACATGAGGTATGGTGTATGTTGGAGTATGTCTGTCATATGTGGTTGATGGGTAATTGGATCCCTCAAGGGTCTAAATTACCACATCCAGTGGTTTAGTCCCACTTCTACTATCCGTAGGACTTGAAGAGTCAGGGGAGACTATATAAGAAGCCACACACCACATGTATCAGATGAGAAAAAGTGAATGAACACATCATCCCTTTGAGGCATTCTCTCGTGGTTTCATCCCGCTCCTTAGAGAGTAGGGTTCCATGTAAAATCTCGGTGTTCTTTCATGTTCTTATTCTTTTATCTCTGATATTACACTTCTGCATTCTCGTTTTCTAACATAGTATCAAAGCGGGTTTGATTCTCGAGGAGTTATTTTTATCATTTGTTCAAGATTCGATTTTGGTATTTGTTCGTGAAGATTATTTTTATTTTGAGATTTGTTCATGTTATGTTTGAGAATAGATTATCAGAGCAAGTTCGATCAAGAAGATTTGTTCGTAAAGATTATTATTTGTTCTTGATTGCGATCTGTCCAAGTTTCGAGAAATTATGGGATTTTTTCATAATCCCTAATTTCTACATATTTGAATATTCTTGAAGTTCCAGCAACTAGGATTTTGAAACCATAATTTTTGCCCAACCGCAACCATCTCTAGGGTCTTCTTGGAACGCTACTTCTCTCCAAGCACGAGCTTCTCGAACGGCTCCTATCCTCATCGCCTAGGCACTCGAAAGCACTCCCAGGCATGGCTACACAACACCTCCCCTCCAGGCATCATCATCGGGATACACGAGGACCTCCTCTCGAAGGCTGCAGGCGCAAGGAGTCCCATCAGGGGAGGCAATACTCACCTTCCATAGTAGTTGTGCCATCCGCAAAGTCCACACAGTCCTCCTCACGTGAGCCTCCGAGGGTCTCCATCTTTAATACGATAGGAGAGGTTCCAAGGTGGCGGCGTCAATCGAGCAAGGAATCCCCATCGCTGGCACCTCCAGCCATAGTTGTAACCACCTCCATCTCAAGGTTCGCCTCCAGGAGACAGATCTCCATCTCCAAGGGCCGATCGCAGCTCCTCCTTCGTCGAGAACGAGCCTGTGGCAACAACGTGGCATCTCCTCTCTTTTTCCAGGAAATGCACTGTCGAGAAGGTTCCAGCCATGCTGTGCCTCTTCTCCAGTTTCAGGTGATCCCTAGGGAGATGATGAGATCCTCCAGGCGACGAGCTCTAAGCGACAACGACCTCCTGGTGACATTGAACCCCTCCAGCCATCCAGTCGGCATCGTCTCCTCCGCAGGCAGGAAGCCCCATCGTGGGCAATGGGAGTTGGGTTCCCCAATGGGGAACCCTAAATAAAGGATCATAGGTCCAATTAGACCTTGTTCTTAAAAAATAAAAAAGGAGGATTTTATTTGAGGCTCAACGGGCCTCCAGTTGCCTTGCATTCAAAAAAAGAAAGGAAAAGGAGAGAATTGCTTATATTACAAAAAAAG
The DNA here is from genome assembly GCA_037367405.1 of Ottelia alismoides. Taxonomy (NCBI): domain Eukaryota; kingdom Viridiplantae; phylum Streptophyta; class Magnoliopsida; order Alismatales; family Hydrocharitaceae; genus Ottelia; species Ottelia alismoides. The sequence goes on along the minus strand of JAZKJV010000252.1, from coordinate 833,299 downwards.
AAAAAAAACTGAGTCGGCCATGAAAAAGGAAATAGTCGGGAAAAAAAAGAGTCGTACAAAAAGAATCTGTACGAAAAAAGAAAAAATAGCGAGAAAAAAAGCAAGAAAAAAATGAGATTGGTCTATGTGGATTTTTGTTTCTTTCTCCATTTTCTTGTCTTCTCCCAACTTTATTGATGTCATTGTTTTCCGACAAGTATGAGAGAAAGGAGTATTGTGTAGAGTTATAGCTCGAACTCAGATTCAGATTCAGTTATAGGTCATGAGGAGGTGAGAAGACTACCTTCTCCCGTCAGATGAGTTGATGCATCCGAGTCGATGATCCATGAAGGAGCAAATATAGAGGCAAAGCTGGCAATTATACTTGATGTAGTGGCCAGACTAGCAGTAGGAGCGGAAGCAGAAGTGTCACTAGTAGAGTTTTGTAATAGTTGTCAAAGGCGAGCATACTCAGATGCAGTAAAGGAAGTCTGACTGTCACTGGAAGACTGATCATGAGAGGTGATAGGAGACAATTTCATAGGCGATGTTGGCATTTGGAGGCATGCCAAACTTTTCCCAGCATCATTCTGACTGATGATTCAGGCGTCCGCAATGTGTGCATGCTGGTTAGCGGGAAGTAGTCGGATCACGCCCACGGTCGAGTCCTGAGTCACGTCCTCATCCAAGTTCACGGCCTCGACCACGGTCAAAATCACGGCCATGCCCCCCTTGGTAGGTCGAGCGTCCTCTAGCAAAATGTGAAGTAGTCTCAGCAGACAGAGGCGGTGAAGGAGACTCAAGTTCTTATAGACGGCCAAAGATGGTCTCAAGAGAGGGTAGAGCTGCAGCAATCAGAAATTGATCCTTCACAGGCTTGTATCGTGCATGTAGTCCTGACAAGAAGCGATATACCTGTCATTCCGCTCGTTCTCCAATCTGTTTGTCACAGCACGCAGGCTGAAAGATAAGGAGCTCCTTAAAAAGGCATGTATGGAGTCTGTAGTACTCGACCAAGGATGTGTCGCCTTGATTTGCCGACTAAATCCTTGTGTAGATGTCTGAGAGTACGGACTTTGTTGTCTTTTGGGAGTAGGTATTTTCAAGGCTCTCCCACATCGCCTTTGCAGTCTCCTTGTGGAGAAGATTGGAGGTTATATTCGGATCAACACTGTTGGTCATCCAAGTAATCACCTAGCAGTTGTCTATGTACCAGGTATCTTAGTCCTTTGTTGTCTCCTTGGGCGGATCTTTAGTAAGAACATAGTTATTTCGGTGACTACCAACAAACACCTTAAAAGATCGAGACCATAATACATAGTTCTCGAAACCCGTGAGTTTGATAGAAATGCCCTAGATCATCAAAGAAGAAGTCGGGTACAGGGGCTTGGGTTTTGTAGATGCCATGGTGTCTGCAAAGGTCAAGAAAAAGTGACCTACATAGTCCTTGTAATCTTAAGTATCATGTAGACCTAACAGTGCATCGAACAGATGTTCGGCTGGAGAGGGACAACGCACGGTGTTGTGCAGTGCGGCAGGGCTGGAGGCGGTCATCGAGACCGTGTGACCGCGGGGGGGGGGGGGGGGGGGGGGGGGGCGGTGCGGTGCAGCACAGAGCAGGGAGGGGCTGTGTTGGTGGCGCAACTCAAGGCGGCGCAGCCCGCTGGAGCGGCTCGTGGCCGTTGGTGCGGTGCGGGGCCGCTGCGATGGTGCGACACAGGGCCGTTGAGGCATGGCACGGGGCTGCTGGGGCGTGGCACAGAGTTGCTAGGGTGTGGCACGAGGTCGTTGGGTCGGGGCACGGGGGCCACTAAGGCGGCGGCGCAGGGCCGCTGGCAGGCGATGCGGCTGCAACGGGGCTCGAGGCTGGCGGTGGCGGTGGGATTAGGTCAGAACACTGGTCTAGGACCATTGTTCTGATACCATGTGGAGAATAATGAAAGACTAAAAGAGTGTGTTTTATTCAAGAGGTCTAGGAGTCCTTATATCGGACGAAACCCCAGAGAGCTCAAAGGAGAAGAAAATACATAAATACACCTAGCACGGTTACAAGAATAATAATTACGAATCATTGAATATACTACTAACAATAATAAAGTAAAGTAAAATGAAGAATTACGACAGCCAGGTTTCGAGAAGAGATCTAGCCAGGTAGGTCACATTATCAACAAAAAAACCGGTTGGATCTAAAAAATGATCCCATTAGGCAAAAGCCAAATCCATTGGTTTAAGGATGATGAGTGACGTGGAAATATATTTTGGATCAAAAAATGATCCTTTTTTTACTAGTTACAAATGCATTGTTAGTGATAATGAGTCTTTCCGTAATGGGACAATACATTTCTGAGCACAAGATGACACCACCAAAGTTGCAGAAAACGGTAGTCGGTACTCGGTCGGCGGAGTCACCTACTAAGGATTAGTCGACAGTCGGGCGACTAATCGGATTTAGTCGGTCATTAGTCGGTTTTGAATTTTTTAATTATTTTAAATATATAAATCATTTTTATACATATATTCTTACATATATACATATATTTGTACATTTTATATGCCATCATAATGAAACAAAAGAAGTAATTGACTTTAAATATAAAATTAAGCATGATAGAATATGTTTGCTTTTAAAAATGAAAATGAAAAATAAATAAAAAAAAAAGGTTGTTGTAAAAGTCAGCCGATTAGTCGGGCGACTAGGCCGACTAGTCGGTCCGACTAGTCGGGTGGACCGACTAAAGGCCGACTAGGCCTAGTCGAGTCGGCTACCCCCCCGACTCGACTAGTCGGGCCGACTAGTCGGCCGACTTTTGCAAGCTTGGACACCACCATTCTTTGCTTCAATATTCAAATAAAATGATTTTTTCATGAAAGGTGGTGCAGGGGAAGTGTGGAAGACCTCTACTCTCCCAAATCTCTTTGACGATGTCTCTAGGAAGGCGATCAATAGGCAGAAATCCACTTTTGTACCATTTTGACATTTGAGGGAGCATGTGAAAATGTGTAGTAGGGACTATATTCCCTTTAAACAACTTAATCCCCTAAATACCTATGTATATCCCTCATCAGTACGCGTTTACTGATTAGATCACTTTGGTTAAAAAAATAGAAAAGCAAATGGCTGCTTGTCCGGAGAATCATTTGATTTTACTCAAATCAGCCTAGTCAACACAACAACAACAAAGATTTTTCCCACATTAAGTAGGGTCGGCTACATGGAATCTTTGCCTCCATTCAGATCTATCATAGGTCATTCTCGGGCTTAGATCCAAAAAACTAAGATACCTTCGTATAGTCTCATTCCAACACTTCTTGGGCCTTCCTCGCCCTCTTTTAGCCAGGTTAACATTCCAAAACTCACATCTCCTCACCGGTGCATCAGTTGGCCTCCTTTGCAAATGGCCAAACCAACTTAAGCGATTTTCTCGCAACTTATCCTCGATCGGAGCTACACCAACTTTCCTTCTGATAGCATCATTCCAAATACGATCTTTACATGTACGTATGTGTGTGTGTCCACACATCCATCTTAGTATTTTTATTTCTGTTACTGCCATTCTCTGTACATGTCTATGGTTCACAGGCCAACATTCAAATCAGCCTAGTCAACAATTCTCTTTTTTCCTTTCTACAAGGCTAGTACCTATGAGTGTTCATGGTCGGTTGGAGGCTCCCATGCACTTTTTCCACTAGTATATTGCCTAGTAAGACGGACATGGAGTTTAATTGATTAGGTGACAGTGACATTACCCATTGCTAAGGATAGCTTAATTGTTCTTATGTTGATGGAGATGAATGAGGTGCAACTATCAAAACGAATGCACCGTAGGGGAAAAAAGATGGTCTATTATGTCCCTTTTGCACACAATATACAAGGTCATCTCAAGTTTAAATTTTTCTAGCAAATGACATTAGGAAGTCCTCTAATTTCTAGTGTGGAGTGAGATACTTCCAAAAATACGCTCCTTCATGCAATCAATAATGAGCAATGGAGAGTCTGTCATGTTCTAGAAGGACAACTTGATCGATTAGAGGATGTTATATGACACTTGTTGCACCTATTTGCATTCGGTCGATAACCATGAAGTTACTAGGGTAGAGACCTAATTTGGTGATACTTGGACACTGTCATTCTCATCCAACTTTTTAGATCAGCGACCGACAGAGTGTCTAATTGTGGTAGAGTTGTGGGAGATAAACGGCCCTAGAGTGGGTCGTGACCATTAGACGTGGAGAATAGGTATGTTCATGGTGAAAAAAGAATGTTGCACATTATCATTGCTGCCGAATACAATTTCCAGGATATCGTAGATGAATTAAAGGTAATCTGAAGGTTGTCGATACCTCTTGGAGTTAGAGATCTCATGTGACTTCTTTGATGCCATTAGATATAACTAAAGAACAATGAGCAAGGATTTTTAATGATGTGGATGACATGTTTCCAAGATGTTTAAACAACTTGGATAATGACGAACATCTTTTTTCGTGTGCTCATCGACCAAGGATTTTCCGAGAATGTTGCATTTTACATGGTCGGATATCTTCTTCTGCAGTGAGTATCTAAAAGTTTGTGGTTTCAACATGATATATATCTAACAATGGGTGCTTTCGATCCTTGGTCGTCCTTTGGCAATTTGGCTAATTCGAAATGGGGTCCTCTTTGACAATGAACGGTTGTACACTGAAAATGAGATGGAACATACAAAAACTTTGCTCTCGTCTTAGTTGATTTAATCACTATAAAATGCTTTTATTTTTAAAGTGCTTTAGAAGTGCCCCACCTTGTGACCACACCTATTAGCTTTTCTCTAAAAAAAGGCCGTACAGCTTCAAACCATCTCGGATGACAACCGCCACCTCCCAATTGGCGCTAAAGCTATTTTGAACCCCAGGAAGTCATGGCACATCAGTGGAAGACACTCCATCAAGACCAACCACTGTTGATCAAACCTTAAAGTCCCATCATGGAAGTGAGTATTAAGACATACTACTAGCGTTGACAACCCCTCGACATAGCATTTACTCCCCCAACCATACGCATCCCTTAAAAAACCCAACTCCAAATGTGTCGAACACCGCCGCCGTCACTTGCAGATCTACAAGAAGGCCTTCTCCCACGAGCACACCTCCCAACCAACACAGCTTCAAGCTTCTTATCTCCCCTCTCTCACAAGTTCCCAGAGGATCCATCTTCTCAAATGAGGTCCATTGATGCCAAAACCTATAAGCTAGAAACATACTCTTTCAATGTCTATGAACATTACACCTGAAGCAAAGCTTCTTATCCCTACAATCCTTCGCCATGTGCATGTTCTCCCTACAACAGAAGCACTGCAACAAGCGATAAGCAGGTGCAGGCTAACCAGGATGTCGTTGATGCCACCTTCGAAACCATAAATATGGACTAGTATCATCCCCCTTACCAGGGAGAGGAGAATCATCGACCTCATCGGCATCCCCCATAACAACATCATTGCCCTTCTCTTATCTCTAGCTCACATGCTCCTCGTTTTGATCCTTATCTTGCACCTCTTGACAGTGTCTGCTTTCCCTTCAACAGCTTCACGACCCCCCACCTCTCTCCTGCCCCTCATCCCTCCATTTTGTTGAAAAGAATTCGTTTTTGTGCATGTGTCAATGTCGTGCTTTATGGATTATTTATAGACTTACTGAGGAGCATATTTATCTTATTCTCACTTGGCCATATATTATTCATACTGTGAATGTCATGAGTCGGATCATACATGCTACCACTGATGCATTTTTGGATGCGGTTTATAAGATTTTATGCTACTTGAAGAAAAATCTAGTAAGACAGGTATTGTTTATTGCAAGGAAGGATGTAAGAATTAAAGCCTATTGATGTAGGGAAAATTGGGGATTTGGAAAGTAAGGGAGGATAAGAGAAAAGGAAGCAGAATGAGAAATATGTCACTTCCATGGGGTCTGGAAGGGGAATGCATTTAGATACTCAAAATGGTAAAAAGGGAGAAGGTCGAGCTGTGTGAGGGAGAAGAAATAGGGTAGAGAGGGGGGTTAGAGGGTAAAGGAGAAAAAAGAAAAACCAAGTAGAAAGAGGGGTAAAGTTAATGGACAAACTATAAGTAACTCATTAAAGCTAACAATGGGAGTAGTTTACTCCATAAAGGAATAAATACAAAAGAAACAACTACTCATCTAAAAGACACATCCCAAAGTTTTATTTTGATTTTTTAAATACAAATTCAAGAAAAATACAAACATAACAAAAATGAAAAAATAAAACTCGGTGTTATGGGATGATGATGGCTAGAAATTTTTTTATAATCGTCATTCCATACAATGTTGCAAAAATCGATATTCGGTATTCAATCAGAGGGGTCAATGAATAGAGAATAATCGGTATTCATGCGACTATTCGGAGTTATTCAGTTTTGTAATTTTTTTAATATTTTAAATATAAGATTTAATTCTAATCTTATATTATTATTTTAAAGTGGAGAGAGCCTCTGTTGTTCTCAGTGATAAGAAAATTCCTTTAAAAATTAAAGGAAAGTTTTACAAAGTAGCCGTGAGACCTGCTATGCTTTATGGTTCTGCATGTTGGCCTGTGAACCATAGACATGTGCAGAGAATGGTTGTAGCAGAAATGAAAATGCTAAGATGGATGTGTGGATATACACGTAAAGATCGGATTCGGAATGATGCAATCAGAAAGAAAGTTGGTGTAGCTCCGATCGAGGATAAGATGCGAGAAAACCGCTTAAGATGGTTTGGTCATTTGCAAAGAAGGTCAACTGATGCACCGGTTAGGAGATGCGAGTGTTGGGATGTTGAGCCGGCTAAGAGAGGGCGAGGACGGCCCAAGAAGTGTTGGAAAGAGACTATACGAAGGGATCTTAGTTTTTTGGATATAAATCCGAGATTGACCCAAGATAGATCTGAATGGAGGCAAAGAATCCATGTAGCCGACCCTACTTAATTGTGGAAAAAGGCTTTGCTGTTGTTGTTGTATAAGATTTAATTCTAATACATATATTCTTATATATGTATACATGTATGGCCATCAATTAACAAGAATCAAAGATAAAAGTACCAATTAATGAGATACATATATGAAACTTTGACATTTCTAGTAATATTGCTATAAATGGTAAGCCTTTGGAATTAAAAAAAATAAAAGTAAAATAACATAAATTCAGTAGGCCGAATAGTCGGACCGACTATTCGGTCAAGCCGACTATTTGCCGACTATTTATTGTTCAGTCGGGGACCCTCGCACCGCATAGTCGGACCGACCATTCGGTATAGTCTGTAGACTATTGCAACACTGATTCTATGTGAGGATATTCTGTGTACTCGGATGGAACCTTATTATATGGCGAAGCAAGAACCAAATCGTGCATGCCAACACTCGTGCATAGGTTGAATATCTTGCCATGGTTCTTAATGTTGCAAAGACGCCCGGGGAACAAATTATACTTCAAAACATAGTAATCCATAACCAACTACCTATGTAGCTCCATGGTAACAACAAGTTGCCATCAATTACGCCAATAATCATGTGCAATATGACCAAATCAAGCACATAAAGATAAACAAGCACTTCATTTCTGAGAAAATTGATGGTGGGCCATTGTATCTTCCGTTCATCGAATTTAAAGATCATTTGGCAAACATCTTCACTCAAGCCCTTCCCATAGTACAACATGAATTGCATGTCCACAAGTTGAGCATGATTGGTATCAATGCTTAAGAGGGATAAGCCACATGTGTCATAGGTATGAACCCGTTTAACCTCTACCATGTAAGATTGTACATACCCTTCATTTGTTTAAAAAAGGAAAGAAACCTTGTGATCTTTGTGTTTTTGTGTTTTTCCCCAAGATCCATTTAATTAACCACTTCTTTTCACATATTACAGATGCTTGACCATTTTCTCAACACCCACCAACCCAACCCAAAACCCCCGACCATAAGACAGGGACTCCTGAGTCCAAATGGAGGACTAATCAACTGGTAACATGAAGGTCAAATCTTGGCTAAAGGCCTGTGTATGCTAAAGTTACATCCTATTCAAAGTTCAAAACCAACTGGTGTCAAGTGAAAAGACTCAAGTAATGATAACCACTTCAAAATTTCTACATTTTTAGATGATGGGCACTTGTTATCATCAATAACCAATTTCTTTTGTCAGCAGTCGAAGGTAGAGCTAGAAACAGCAGCAGCACAATGATCAGCTTGAATTTTAAGAATTATAAAAGGTTTACAAGCACTTGTTATTACGAGTTCATAGATAAAGTATGTCATTCCTTTTAATAAGTGTTAATATAACTTCACCTTTAGCATACCAAGTTAAAGTAAAAGTTATTGGGTATGGCGTGTCAACAGAGCAAGTGACTTGGAGTAAGGAGTGCCATACATGTCCAAATTTGACAAATGAACAGATCATAGATTAACTAGCAAAAGGAACACCTTTAACCAGCTTTTATGCCTTTTCAACATTCCTCCATCTAAAAGAGCCATAATAGTGCAAGTCTCAGATCCCACCGGATTTGCTGCCAATATACGAGCAACTTTTGTGACCTTCAAAACTCCAAGTGAAAATCAGTCAGGATATATACCGTCCATTATACGGGGGATCTTTTCATAGCTTTAACTTACTTGCATGCCAAGTTCACGAGTAGGCACCACTATTAAAGCCTGTACAGCAGAACGTTGAAAATTTATGACTGAAAATATTACAAATAAGTAAGCAAGTGTCTTTCCGGAACCTGTCTAGAAAAAAGAAAAGGAAAAACTTGGTCATCAAAAGTTTATGACAAGAAAACCAGTGCTATCATACTAAGCAATTTAAGCTAGACATTGGTAGCATCAGTTCTCACAAAAATTAACACAGAAGCAAGAGACAAAAAACAAGCTTAACTTGTTAACAAAACTGATATACCAAATACAAAGTTATATGAAATTGTATCCATCCGTGAAGAAGGGACTTGCTACACCATCAGGATATTTATGAAAAAGACTCGGGTCATTAAGCTGATGTGAACACGAACAAATAATGTTATGATTTAATGGGGCATCTTAAAGTACAAGTTAGTCTAATGAGAGAAACAATGATCATTGCTGAGAGAAACGAATGAATTTCTTATGCATGAGGCCCTGAGTTTCTGTATAAATAGAAAGAAACAAAAATGCATAAAACTACGAAAAGATAAATACTATCTCAACACTCCCCCTCAAGATGGAGCATAGATATCAACCATGCTCAGCTTGGAGCAACATCTCTGGAATGGCACTTGGGGCTAGGGCATTGGTGAATATGTTTGATGTCCGTTCTCCTGAGCTGACATGAGAGGTGGAGATGAAATCCCTTCTGAAATATGTCTGAAGTGTGGTGGGTTTTGAAAAACGGGCCTCGAGGCACACGAGACGTACGCCTCGAGATGAGGCAGCCCAAAATCGCCCCAGAATGGCCATCTCAGCTAGGTTCTGAGAGGCGACCACCTCAGCTGGTTGAGGCAGTCGAAGCAGAGGCGAGGTGGTCCTCAAGACGTTTTTCTGAGTATTTTTTTATGTAAATCATTTCTCCTACTGAAAATTCCAAATGTCTATAAAAGTATAGTCGTTTAGGATATAATTATACAAGATGAATGCTTAAATTTGGACACTTTCATGATCATATTTACCACTAAACATGTCCAATGATGTCAATAAACGCTTACCATTATATTATACTCTTAAACATATGAATCTGCAAATATCATAGAAAACATTACTCGTAAACCAATTTTTAAAGAGATTATATACTACTCCCATACCAACAGATCCATATACCAAATAGAAATAAAATCCTTAATAAAAAAATCGTAGGGGGAGCTGCCTCCACACCCCCACAAAAGGGGCGGGGCGCACCTGCTCCCCCTAGAACACCCCCCCCTAAGCTCATTGACCAAGTAACGAGACCCCCCTTGTTGGGGCATGGTACGACAGGAGGGGGTGTATATGACGGTTCTTCAACCTGGGTTAGATGGTTAGAATGCAGGGGTATATGAACAGACTCATTCTCTGATTGGATGAAAATTCAGTAAAAAGGCATATATAAGTGTATATCTTTTCTATCGATTTTCCTATCTATGTAATTTCATCATATGTTATAGTGATATATATCATATGTTAGTCAGAACATATATAATTTCATTAGTATATATAATTCAGTTTTATACAGTTGTATCCTTATAAACTGAGGCTTAAGGCTACCCTTGCCTCGATTCTAGGGAAACCACCCCATTCTGCTTTTAATTTTTACAAACCTTGAGTGACAGTCGACCTCGATATGATTGGTCCTCTCATTAAGGCAGGATTGTTGGCAATGAAAAGAGTAGCACGGTTGTCGCATTGGAGATGCAAGGGAAAAGGCACATTAATAGTTAGGTCACACAGAACGGATATAACCCACATCATCTTCGTACTCCCATGTACCATTACCATGTCTTTGTACTCCGACTCTGCACTCAATCAGACGACCATTGTCTGTTTCTTGCTCTTCCATGAAACTAAGGAATTCTTCAATACTGCAAAACCTGAGATAGACTTCCTGTATTTAGGACATCCTGCATAATCTGCATCGGCGTATGTTGTAAAGGCAAGCGATGTTCCTCTGCTAAATAAAAGACCAGTGTCAGGAGAGGTATTTAGATACCTCAGAATCATATAGACTAGGGATGCACATGGATCGGATAAAATCCATAATCAAATCCAATCTGATGTTATGGATTGCAATGTTTTGGTTTTGTTATTCTAGTGCATTGGATCGGATTGAGATTTTGAAAATTGCTAAATTATGGATTGGATAAGATCGCTACTATTCGATCTGTTAATTCGTTAGTATTATGTATAATAATTATTGACTTTTATAACGTTCGTTATTATCCTACTTTGTGAATACTACCTACCTATATCCTCCTTAGTCAAATGGCACCTTAATTTTAATTTAGCATGTAATATCATAGTAGGAATAAAAAGAAAGATGGCTTTAAGATAAAAATATAAAAAGTATTTGGACATTGCATCTCCTTACAAGCCAGTCTCACAAATTGGTAATGCAAGTATTTGGACCTAGCATTTCCTTCAAAAGCGGAACTTACTTCATTTTAGATCAATTACTTGCTCCAATCCCAACTCCCTAGGATCACCTTCATTGGCTTCAATAGATGTCCGGAGATGTGGGATACAACACTCTTTCTATACTCATTTTCTAGACACAAAATGCAAATCGTACACCATATAGTGATATTGTTGCCATCTAGGTTAAGTTCTTCTCCAATTGTGTGCTACCTTTTGTGTGCTACCTTTTGGTTACATTCTTTTCAATCTAGAATCCATAATATGGTAAATTTCTATAATTCTTTGAGCTGAATCCATTGTGAACACTTGTTTTTACGCCAATTCAAAATATAAATGCAATCCAAATGTTTAAGTGCTACTAACATGAGGATAGACCATAGAGAGGAGAATCTATAAGTATCAAAAATCCGATCCAGTCTGTAATTCGGTGGATCGGATTGGTTTGGATTTGAATAGTTAATGGATTTCATTGGATCGAGAAATTACAATCCGTTAAGGTTGGATTGGACATGGATTAATGTAAAATCCGATCCAATCCGATCTATGTCCACGCCTAATATAGACTGCATCCATATGTGCATGTCAAGGCTGCTCCATGAATTGGCTCACTCTACTTACTGCAAAGGAATATTTGGCCTAGTGATCGTCACATAAAGGACCTCCCCAACAAGCTCCATGTGCCTCCACTTGTCTACATCCTCAGTGTCATCATCATATAACTCCATGCTCTGGTCTATGGAAGTAATGGCAGGCATGTAATCTACCATGCCTATCTCAATGAGAAGATCTATAATGTACTTCCTCTAGGTCATAATAAGACCACGCTGGTTCTTGGTGAACTCAAGTCCAAGAAAGCAACATAAATCACCAAGGTCCTTGATTACAAATTGCTTACCAAGGAAATCCAGAGTTGTACGAGTGTCATGCGAATCATCCCATGTAACAATGATATCATCAACGTACTAGTATTGTACCTCTCTAAATCCTCTAAACAAGTAGTGAATGATATACACTCAATCTCATGAACCCATGTTGCTCTATCAAGTCCAACAGCTTCTGAAACCAAGCTCTTAGAGACTCTGCTTAAGGCCATAGGTAGCCTTATGAAGTCTACACACCATATAACACTTCCCCCAATAGTGAACACTGACAGCTGCTACATGTAAACTTCCTCTTGCAGGTTACCATAAAGAAACACATTCTTCACATCGAGCTGAAATAGGGGCCAGTACTGTGTCATTGCAACAGACAGAAGGATCTGCGGTGTAGAATTTTTTGAAGATACCTACAATGTAGAATATCGAGCAACTGGAGAGAAAGTATCCTGATAGTCCACCACATACGTCTAGGTAAACCCACGAGCCACAAGCCTCGCCTTGTAACGATCCACATTGGCATCTACTCAGTGCTTCATCATGAACACCCACTTTCATCCCATGACAGTTGCCTATGTAGGAGTTGTAACAATGATTCGTGTGCCACGTGGTAATAACACGACCATCTCCTCCTCTATGGCAAGATGACATTGACTGTCCTATATTACCCCATGCTATGTTCGTGGTATCACCACGGCTGTGTCAGCCCCACGACAAACCTATTGAAATCCTCTGAGAGTCGCCCAAAAAAATATGGGTTGCACGAGAACAAGTAGCACATGTACATCTCCGCATCCGAAGAGCAATAAGCACATCAAGATTACATACCTCATCCTTAACCTGTAAACTAGCCTCCTAAGAGGGCACATGTTCATCCTGTAAAGTAGCTTGTTGCATGGATAAATCACTAGTGCCATCAGTAGAAACAATGTGATTAATATATGCATGGGGCGTGCTGGATGATGGGGAAGGATAAATGAGCAGGAAGAACCGTGGGAGGCCTACGAATGTAGAAACGTGCCAACAAGAGAGCCAGGATACTTGGTGGCAGTAGAGGTAGAGCCACAGGAGCAAGTGGTAGAGATGGAGGTGGTGACGGTGGTCGAGGTGACGGTAGAATTGGAGGTGGCGGTGCCATAGAAGGAGGCACATATACCCCCTCTCCATAGATAGACGGAGTCGGTCTATCACATGTAGGAGAGAAATACATGAGACTCAAAATATGTGACATCAGCACTGGCGTAGTACTTCTGTCTAACAAGGACGAAGTAACGGTACCCCTTCTTGACAATTCTGGGGGAGAGCTCGTCACGACCAGGAGTCAGGTGGTAAACAAAGGTCACATAGTCAAACACACGGGGTGTAAGGAAGAATAGCTCCTTCTCAGGAAATGCAATCGAAAAAGGGACCTTCTCTCCTAAACAGAGGATGGCATACAGTTCACCAAGTAACAAGAGTGAGAACCCCATTGATGAATCACCCTGAGTGGTTATATTAGGTACTCGTCATAGCACGGCACTCAGCCAATTAATCAGAATCGAATCAAATGTCTCTGTGAAGAGGACTAGGATTTTAATTTATATCCCGGACAAGTTTGGGGTCGAACATAGGGACGCAAAGGAACAATTTTAGGTTAATTCATAGTGCTTAGGTCTAGGTTTCCAATGTAGATTTTTTTATATTTTTTATGCAGAATGAATGTAAAAGCAAAATGTGGTTGAATTAAGTTAATAAGAAAACACACAACTTAACCAAAATTAATTTTAATGTGAAATTAATCTAATTTAGCCAGATTATATTTTTTCCCTAGAAACCTAATCCATTGATAAATGCAAAACACATTTTTTGAATTTTATGGGTTAAAATGTAACAATGAAAAATACACATTTTTTATGGGTTTTCACGTAAATTTTCACACAAACAAAATGCAAAAATTATAAAAAAAAATACTGGAACTTAAACATGATGAAATGAGGCTAAGGAGTGTTTTTTGGAATTTTTAGAGAAAATATGATTTTTATGAATTTTTTAATGAAAATAGAGTGACTGCAAGTATTTAATTCTTAATAAATCCACAATATTAATTTATCTAGAGAGCAAATTATCCCAACAAGATATTTTAATACGCAATCTAGGAGAGTTGGAATTTTGTAAAAATAATATGTGTAGATCTAATTAAAAATTAATTACGAAAGTCACTCTACAATTCATTTAAGGCACAGGATAACTCCAATTTAAGTGAAATTTATCATATATGATTTTTGAAGAATTTTTGGAACAACCTTGTATTAAATATGAATTTAAGACCACACATTGGGTAAAATATACAATTTTTCACTAAAACATTTTTATTTAATACCCAAAGCTCACAAAAATCCAAATAAATAACCAAATGATACAGAATTAGTTGCTCAACAACATGACATTTTTCATTAAAACAAATGATGCAAGAAAGATGTCCAAATTAACATGCAAACATAGGGACATCGTGCAAAACAAAATTTAACTATAACAGAACTAAAATATGCACAGGGACTTGTTTGTAATTAAAAAACTTAAATGGGAAAATATGCAATTTTTACAAAATAAAAAAATAAACAAAAGAGAAACCACCTTCATTCTCAGATGTGGCTAGAGCAACAGAGGAGGACGAGAGGTGGACGACGGAGGACTGCGGGTGCGGCGTGGCCATGCGCGCGAGGAGGCAGAGGCAAGCAAGTGTGCGGCGGTGGCTGCTGGGGGGCGGTCGTGGGCGGCAACAGGTGGAGATGCATGTCTGGACGTGCGGAGGAGGGGTGCACTTCGCGGGCGGAAGAAGGGAGCGGCTCCGGCTGGAGCAATTGTCGAGGCGGTTTGTCGAGCGGCAGTGCGGGCTCCCGCAGCCACACGCGCGAGGGTGAGGATGGCGGCTACGCGTGGTTGGTGGGAAGTGCGGTTGCGGGTTGGTGGGAGCCGCGGGCTGGTGGTGGCGGATGGCCGAGGGGACGACTAAGGCCACGCATTAGGGGGACGGAGGAGGAGCAGGTGGCTAAGTGGTGAAGCGTGGCCGGCGGCGGGTGCTGACGGTGGCCGGGCATTGGAGGTTGGCGATGGTGCGGCTTGGACCGAGGAGCGGCCAGGGGGCATGCGAACCTGCTGCTACTCCTCTGTTTTTTTTTGCTTTTTTTGACTTTTTTAATTGTTATGTTGTGATATTATTTTTTTTCAATTTTTTCAATCTCATGAATTCAAACAAGAAGAGGAGATGATTTGGTGATGAAGGTGGTGGTGGTATGATGAAGGTGATGATGTGATGGTGATATGATTTGGATGTGGTATTAAAAAATGAAGATGATCAAGACAACAAAAAAATAACGTTAGATAATAAGAAAATTGAGAAGAAGATAGAAAACTTACCTGAATCTTCGTCGGAAGGCAGAGCAGCTATGTTGAACTCATGTCGTGGCCTCGAGCATGTGGCGGAGCATGCGAGGCGGCGCAGCGACCTGAAGGAAGCTGCGACATAGAGCGGAGCTCTGCGTGTCTCGCCTGAAAGGAGGTCGTCGTTTCGTATCGTGGTGGAACGCTGTCACCGATCGACCTCGATGAGTTCCCTCCTTTTTTAATAAGAATGGCAGATGGGGAAAATGAGGATCAAGAGAAGAACAAAAGGAGAAAAGAGATGGAGGTTAAAAAAGTGGCGGAGGAAATGATATTGAATAGGAGGTTAGATGAAGAAAATGGAGTTGAATGGGAGTTGGCGTCAAAATGAGAAGTTAGAGTAGAGAAAATAATAAAAAAACAAAAAGAAATTAAAAGTTGATTATTAAAAAAATAAAATAAAATAAAGAGAAATGAGAGTGGAGAATTTACAAAATAAAACAAATAACATCTACATTTTTTTACTTTTCTAATTTTAATTGTTTCGGTATTTTTAATAAAAAGATATTTACAAAATAAAAATAAAATAAAATACTAGAAATAAAACAAAATACAAAAATATTTTTTTAGATTTTTAATAGCTAAGAAAAAGAAAATAAAAAAGGAAGAAAGAAAAATATATGCAATATATACAACGTACACCTAAGTCCCAAAACCCATGTTTTGCAAACAAGCTCTGATTTTAATGAAACCACTCTCATTGGATAGATAATTTTCTAACTTAAAGTTTAAAAGTGAGTTTGGTGAATTTGGAGTTCATACGGAGCGGGAATTTGGTCAGGAAGTTGGACTTTACGGCTTTTTCTCTTTAGGATCTAGGAGTATTTATTTGAGGTGAAATTTATTTTGTATTTTTATATACATTTTTATAAACAAGATAGAGAAAGAATTGACCAAAAAGGAATTGAAATGAAATTATTAAAAATACATGAAGTTCTGGGCTCTTTACATGTAAAAACTCCTTTATTTTACGGCTTATTATTATTAATTTATTTTATACAATATAATATATAATAATTTGTGTATTTTATTCACAAGAGTCATTTTGATAATTTATTAATTTATGGACATTTATTTGAGATTTTACTCAGGGATTTTGCTAAGATCAATATATTAAGATGAGTGAATCGTGCATTCATCACCCATCACCCGAGAAAGAGTGTGGAGCACGACTCTGAATTAAAAGTGTCCTAGTCATAGCAAGCGACTGTGTTTGCGTTCGGTAACACCGTTCTACTGAGAGTGTAAGCACATGATGTCTGGTGTACGATGCCAAGAGATGCGAAGAACTCAAAAAGTTATACTGTGCAAAATTCTAAGGTATTGTTAGAGTGAACAAACTTAACAATAGCAAAGAAAATATTCTTTTTTTTCAATAATAAAAGATTTAATGACAGACCCAGCTTCAGACTCATTTTCCAAAAGAAAACCTAAGATAGTTTAGAAAAGTCGTCCGCATCTACAAGGTAAAACATGTGTCTCTGGTGATCAGGAACATGAGTAGGATACCCCAGATGTCAAAATGGATGACCTTAAAGAAATGACTACTACTACGACTCTAACGATCGGGAAAAGAAAACCACTGATGCTTCCCAAGTTAGTAAGCCCCGTACTGGCAGGTAGAACGTGTGGATATCTGTGGGAAGACATGACACAACTTCGATAAAGGAAGGTGATGAAATCGAAGATGCCACATGTATGGAAAGACTGGCCCAGTAGGAACAAAAGAGGCACCAGCATATGGAGACTGGACCAGACTGTAGAGCTCCCTTTTCTCACGACCACATCCAATCACCCTGCTCATGAGTATGTCTTGAAACACAAGAAAAGAGGAGTCAAAATGGCATGACAATGCAAGTCCTTACTAATTTGACTGATAGAAAGTAAATGCATCTCAAAATATGGTGCATATATCGCATTCTGCAGGCACACGGATGGCGTCAAATGAACATCCACCAACCCTGAAAGAGTTAAACGAGTCACATTCGCAATAACGACTGATTTGACAGGGGGTACAGATCTATATGAAGTAAAATATGCTCTGTCTCCACGTAGATGGTGGGAAGCACCAGAGTCCATCATCCACTCTATCATATATGCCCTGCTACAACTAGTAAAAGCATAGGCTGTACTTGAGGAGCTCGAAGATGTTCTGGTAGAGGACGCTACATCTGAAGGATGTGTAGTAATGTGGGCAGCAGAAGTCATTATATCCCTAAAACATGAGACGATATCATCTAATAGCAAATCTGTAGAAGGATATGAACTATCTGGAGACTCCAATTGCTTGGTTACACAAGCAGAAGCGGGATACCATGCTTCAGATAGCATGTCTCCTCTGAATGACCAAAATGAATGCAATAGATACATGGACCATGTTAATGTCCACCTCCTCTGCCACGGGGACCACACCCTCTGAATGAGTAGTACCTCCCTTGCCGCGAAATGTGTCCATCATGGAGGAGATCTATGTGGTGACAGGAGGTGGGACAATGATCCTGTTGAGATGACTATACACCTCCATGGGAGGCATAGCCGCACCAGTAAGAAGTTGGGTGTGTGTTGCCACGTACTTAGGATCTAAATCAGTCAAGAAAACTCCAACCATCGTGTGTTACTATACACCGTTTGTTGCTCAATAGATGTGGTCATAGGCATGAAGTTGTGAACATTCTCGAACATGCCATGAAGCGAAGAGTAGAAGCTGTGCAGAGGACAATCATTCTAATTGGCCGTAAAGATGTCAAACTGCAACTAAAGAATCTTGGCATCATTCTTCGCTTGGTCATATGTGGTTGTCAGGATATCATACATTACCTTGGCGGTGGGCTGGTTCACGGTAGCATTAGCTATCTCTGTGATGAGAGTCCCAAAGAGCCAGATAGCACGTACATGTCATCTTATTTCCATGAAACGTTTTATCCAGTCTTATCCATCAGCTCCGGATGTGTTAGAATGTGCTCCTTTTTATTACACTGCATAAGGGTCAGAAACTGCATGGATCACAACTCATAGTTGGTCCCATCCACCTTGACTATGGGAGTAGAGCCCATGAAGGCACCAGACGGAGAGAAGACATCACCCTTGCTCTCTGACATTGATGAGGAATAGGGCCGAAACAGAACTCAATTGGGGTAGTAGACTGATCCGAGCGAGTCTACACAATCATAAAGAGGATTGGTTGTATGTGTGGACTCATACAACAATTCCCTTCAACCTTGGATCCACACAAGGGCCTGAGATGTGATCTAAATGTCTGAAAATCATCCTTCCCTAATCAAAATCAAACCGAAAAAGATATTTGAATCACGAAAAAGGCGTTGAGTGGAATCAAAATGGAACACTAAAATTGTTGAGGTCCCTAGAGGGTCGTGACGTTGTTGAGTGATGAAGAGGAGGGCCAACTGGGGGCCACCGACGGTGCTAGAATGCCACCAAGCTGCAAAAGAGGTGTTGGGCTATGTTGTTGGGCCCTGCTAGGACTTCTTGGTGGCGCTAGGACACCATCGCATGCTGGTGGGAGGGCTAAGGTAGCCCTGGCGGTGTCGTTGGGGTCCTGAATGGGCTTTACGGTGCTGCTAGGCTGAGACCTTCTTGGAGGCGCGACGGTGGCGTGTAGGTCTCCATGTGGGCTGACATCACATCGAAGATGAGGGCGGCGGGTGGAGTAGGGCGTGGGGCATGAGAACTTCGATCCAGAATCGTCATTATGATACCATGTTGAGAGAAACGAATGAGTTTCTTATTCAGAGGCCCTAGGGTTCTCTTATATACAGGAGAAACATGTTTGGACAAATTACATAATATGAAAGAAAAGAAAATACATAGAGGAATAAAAAGATATATAATATCTCAACAATAACATACAATACAAGATCTAAATTGTAACATCCGGAATCCAATCATACCCGAAGTCGTCCGATTTTGGGTCTAATGAACTCAAAAACGTTGTCGGTCAATACTAAACAACCTAAAACGATCAATCAATAATGAATCAAAAGTCGTTCGGACGAAATCGACCAAAAATCGGTCCCTTCGTAATGCGTGCCGTGAAAAGCCGCGACGCAAATTCGGAAACCGTGAAACGAACCGAGACCGTCATTAGATCCGATTCGACAATACAAGACCAACGGAATCGACCGTTCGTCAATCGGAGGTCGTTTGATATTTTTAAATCATAAAATTTAACCTTAAACAAAATCCGTATCCGAAAATTCGGGAGTTCAAAACCCAACCGAAAGTGTATCAATATTATACTCATATTGATCGTCGTTCCGAGACGATCAAAACAAGATATTTCGTGTCAAAATCCGAGATCCGAGGTGAGCGTACGATCGATTTTTTAGTATGTCAATTAAAGAAATTTTGATTTTAAAATACATGCAATTAAAAGTCTGCTACAGCAGTCTATAATAGGCAATATACGGTTTCAGTTTTAAAAAAAAATATATAAAAAAGAGAAGAAACCAGCCGTTGGTTTCCTCTTTTCCTTCCCAGCCACCTGGCTTCTTACTCCTTCACACTTGGCCTATTCTAGTCTCATTTGGCACAAGAGAGCCCCTCTTCTTTGGCGATATAAATAACCACTTAAGACCTCCACCGTCTCCATTTCATTTCCTGGAAATTCCCAACCGAAACCCTCATTTCTCCTCCAAATATCGGGCTGTGGATACTCTTCAACAGGCAGAATTGCTGCTGTTTCAGCCCCTCTCCATCGACTGCTGGTTGCTCCAAAGCAACGAGTCTTTTGCAGCATATTCATGAGCATTTCTCCCTCCCTTGCTGTTGCATGCCAGATCCTCTTCATCAAAATCTGAAGCAATTCAAGGTACCATCCTACCTTCTTTTGCTGCCAATGCATGTATTATCATACTTTGTAAGCCAATGTTGGGTGTTGGGGATCCATAAAAATGACAAGATTGGTGGAGAAATTATTTGTAGGATAGTTGGGAAAGGTTGGGATGATTCACGAGTGAGTGGTGCATGTTGTTAATACTCCACTATTCGTTCCTTTAGAATCTCTCATACAATTTCGTTTTTTTTTCTTCTTCCTTTACGTATCATTAGAACAGGAACTGGACCTGCATACGTAATTGATATGAATTGGATTATGTTATTAACGAATCATGTACACAGTACACATGTTCTCCAGTCCAGAAGGCTGCAACCACTGACCGAGTAATCATTGTATTTCTCAATAAAAGTTATTACATGATCGAAATTGGTGCTGAATTTCGATCTTAAGAGACTTCAGTTACTAACTCCACAGTTTAAAAAAAAAAATCAGCTTATATACCCCACATGGTAGCTAAATTTATCTCTTTTGACTGGGAGATAAAGGTAATCAATCCACGTTACAGGTCTTCAGCAATTAAAAATTTAGAGTGTCGAGTTCTCTAGTCTTATTTCAAGTACTTGAAAATATCATAAAATATACCAACATTCCGTTCTTTTTTTTTTAAAATGGGGGGTATTTCCTGTTCATGTCTAATCTTTATGTAAGTGGGTATTCCTGTGCATGCATGTAAGATTTTGTTGTAATGATTTATTAAGGATTGATAAGGAGATGGAATATTCTTGGGATATAAGAGGAATTGCCAATCTAGTCAGGAGATCGAATATTCTGGAATAAGTTATGTTATCCAATTTTTGATGAACTACGAGTTAATGCTACTCTTTAAGAACTTAGGCTGAAAATAGATTAGTTAATAATATTGGTTAATATCTAGTGAAATGAGCATATAAGTGGAATATAAGGCTACGGTTCCTTCATTCAACCACTTAAGGTTGTTTTCATGACTAGGAGTACATTGATTTTATTTCCTATAAAATATATATATTGTATTGTGAAATGATTTAGAGCATGTTAGATTTGTAGAAGCAGACCTTCTGTAGTCAGGCAGGATGCCAATAATAATAATAATCTAAATTATAATAATATTGTTAGATCTGAAATGTATAAGGGTTCTCTAGATACAAAGACAAAGTTATTGTTGAGAAATAATTCTATGCCATCATGTATGATCTATTATGGAATATTTGTAGGGACACATGCCTGCTCCTTGAGAACGAGCCATTTTCTCCTAATTGGGGTAGTACTCCTTGATTTAAACATTTTCCTATTGGACTGAAGTTAGAATTGTGATAACTTAGGGCAAGGACTCTTTTAGTAAATCAGTTAATTGGTATACACATTTAGCTTTGCTAATTGATGCTGACATGAATATATGGTTTGATGAGAATCAATAGGGATAATTATAATAATGCCAGTCATGGTGATCTTCACACCAGACTGAGCGAGAGCGCGGTGACTCTCACCTGGGCGGAAGAAAGGAAGCCCAGTTAGGGCAGCGGCCGCCAAGTGCGCGGGTCTAGGATCCCAGTCTTTTATACGGTTTTTACGCGAGCTCGCAGTGTTTTTACGCCTCGTTGGGATCCTGACTTTAGACCAGTTCCGCTGACCCTGTCTTTTAGGATACCCAGGCGGGGGATCCTTGGTTTTCAGTTTTTACGTACGAGCTCGTCTGCCCGTACTAGTCGGGCTGTTTTTCTAGAGCGACTTTTCTAGGGAGTCTCTCTCACCCGTCTCAGTGGCGTAGTTGGAGAATAGACCTATCCCTCTATTGGACCGCGCTTCCAATTAGAGGGCGAGACGGAAGAGCCATTTGCAGGCTTCTTCACCGCTTGAGTTACTTCGCCAACAGACTGGCGATTCTATATCTAGATCATCCATATCTACATCTACAACATCTGGAGTTATATCTGAAACATTGAAGATTGAGGAATTGAGAAGTTAAGATCAAAAGACCATTCTCTCTACCCAAGAATTTAAATAAATTAATAGATCTCTATAATCTCAACTTTTCCATTCTTTCACTAACCAACATGATCTCTAAGGAAAATGATATATGCATTCCCCCTCACACACTCATGATTACGCAACTGCTATCGAAATAATGTTACATATGGGAAATGCCGGGTTCAGGGGAAAGTCATTAGAAATGCATTACGAACTTTTGAGATGCTTACAAGTAACCTGAAAAACCGTTTTCATTTGCAAGTAGAATTTAATCTTAATTTGAGTTGCTCTCGCCTTTCTGCTTGTTTCTTTTGTAAACAATAAATGCCGTTATTTTATATAAGTTTTTGGGAGGTACCAGCAACCGCTGACGCCTTTTCTTCCTATTGTGCGTGGCAGGCAAACAGCCTGCAGTTTAGTAGCCGCTCAGTATATACATGCTTCCAGGAGATATAGTGTACACCCGACGGTATGATTTACTTTGTCTTAGTTTTTGTTCAGATGATGATGTAAATGCTATCTCTTTTGTCACATTTTGGGATGTATATTGTAACATGGAATATGCTTGTACATGTTGTAAATGGATATGAATATTAATGAAAGGAAATTTTGGTGATGTCTGTCTCTTTTACTTGTGGTCATGTGTTGAGAATGAATGTCATAGTCGCGAAAAATTTTCCCTGTATTTTTACAACCTATGCGATATAATTGTGAATGATATCTTGCGAATTGCGCGTAAACGGGTACCCGGATCCTGAGGGGTTGACAGTTTGGTATCAGAGCAGTGGTACCCCGATACGCACATTCGCAGTATTTCAATTCCGATCGCATTAAGTTCTCGAATAGCGACAGTCTTCCGACTTGTCGTGAGTTCGAGAAGGGAAATATGACATTCATATTCAATAACCACAGATGTCACCAATTTCATTAATTTTCATATTATATCCCAAGAAGAGAAAAGCATTATAATCAATATCTGTCTAGGGCATCCTTATGACTAATTATGGTTCTCATGCAGAGCCATGGCATCTCGACCAGGTCAGGATACTTCTGATCAGCTGGCACGCATACTGAGCGCACTTACTGATCTTCAACAGCAGCAGGCTGCTATGAGAGGCCAGCAGGAGCAGATATTGGCCCAGCAGACCGAGATTGTTGACAGGCAGACAGACATAGAGATGAGATTTGAGGATCTGTCAGATTTCACGTACCATCCATCTCAGGATGGGATACGACAGGACCAGCACCAGTCCGTTGAGGTGGAGCAGCCTCATCCTGATGATCCACTAGAGGCCATTCCAGAGCATGGAGCTGAGGAGGATGCAGACTTAGACAGGGAGCAGGACCCTGTTGACCTTGCTGACGATGATGCACACGAGTTTGCAGCCATTCACAGGCACCAGTCAGTCTTCACTTCTTATCAGCGGGCCAACATACCCTTGTTCGAGGGCACAGGTCCACCAGATGACGCTGAGCAGTGGCTGATGAGAGTAATGAAAGTGCTCAGGGCAATTAATGCGCCACGAAACACGTGGCTATCTTTCGTAGAGTACTCACTGATAGACTTCGCCGAGCGATGGTGGATGGCCGTAGTGTCCGAGTTAGGCCGAGAGCCTACTTGGAACGATTTTGTGACGAAGTTCAGAGCCCACTTCTTTTCTGCGAAGTGGAGGGAGTCCCAGCGCCGACTGTTTGCAGAGCTTCGTCAGGGACAGATGACAGCCCGGGATTACTTTATTAGATACACAGAGCTGTCACGACACACACGAGCAGCTGGCGCATTTCCAGAGGAGAATCTGGAGAAGTTCATTGGCGGCATGCGAGAGGAGGTGCAGGAGAAGCTGGCAGGACTACACATCACTTCCATCTCCGAGGCTACCGATGCTGCGGAGAAGTTCGAGGACATCAGGGGGAGACGTTTCGGGAGCTCGTCTGGAGCAGCACCTAGACCGCGACGATCTTTTGGACCGATACGTCGACCGTTTCAGCAGCAGAGGTCAGACAGACGGTTTCGACCTATAGGTTCGACATTCTCTGGCAGTGCTCGCTCTTCTCCATCGACTACTCTAGGAGGAGCACTCGCCGGACGTGGTACAGAGTCCGCTCGACCATCTGGGTCGCAGCGAGTAGACCGACCACCAGCCGGACCAGCTCGGAGCACAGGCACAGCTACTCCACCTACCAGGCCAGTCAGATGCTATCGATGTCATGAGTGGGGACACTATCGCTCACAGTGCCCACAGGTAGCTGGTGAGCCTCAGCCACAGCCTTCACAGTCACAGCCTCAGACACAGCGTTCAGGGAGTTTCCGTGGCAGGAACTCCAACTTTAGGCGACAGCAGCAGAGACAGACTCAGAGTGTAGCAGGTTCCAGTGCCGCACCAGCCAGGCAGGGGCAGATACACGCAGTTACTGAGGAGCAGGCACGTTCAGCGGCTACTGTAGTGAAAGGTATGGTCTCAGTCTTGGGCCGACCTTTCCATGTCTTATTTGATTCTGGTGCGACACACTCTTTCCTTGCTTCGAGGCTACTTGCGTCTTTAGGTAGAGTCACAGAGACTCTTTCTTCCCCATACCACATCCGAGGGCCAGGTGGCCAGTTATTTGTCATATCTCTGATAGTTAGGCACTTGCCCATACTGATAGGAGGTCATGAGATGATCGCAGATTGCCTACTTCTGCAGCTTGATGAGTTCGACTTGATATTGGGCATGGATTGGTTATCCACTCATCATGCACTTGTTGATTGCTTTAGGAAGACGGTTGTCTTCAGGATTCCAGATCTACCCGAGTTCACCTTTGAGGGTACTATACATGACTCCACCATGGAGTACATTTCAGTATTGCGAGCCCAGCGACTTGTTGATCAGGGTTGCGATTCTTACCTTGCTTTTGTTCGAGAGGTGTCTGATCAGGAGCCGATGATACAGGACATCCGAGTAGTCTCAGAATATCCAGACGTATTTCCTGATGAGCTACCAGGGCTTCCTCCTGAGAGAGAGATCGAGTTCGAGGTCACATTGCTGCCAGATACACAGCCGATCTCTATGGCACCATATCGCATGGCACCAGCCGAGTTAAGGGAGCTGAAGGTGCAGTTGCAGGAGTTGCTTGACTTGGGATTCGTGAGGCCGAGCACGTCACCTTGGGGTGCTCCGGTTCTATTTGTCAAGAAGGATGGATCCATGAGACTATGCATCGATTACAGGCAGCTGAACAAGAGAACGGTGAAGAACCGTTATCCCTTACCACGTATCGATGATTTGTTTGACCAGCTCCAGGGATCTTCGGTTTTCTCGAAGATCGACCTTCGATCAGGCTACCATCAGCTGAGGATTCGCGAGTCGGACATTCCGAAGACAGCCTTCAGGACTCGCTATGGACACTACGAGTTTGTGGTGATGCCGTTTGGACTCACCAATGCACCTGCGGCTTTCATGGATATGATGAACCGTACCTTCCGTCCATACTTGGACAAGTTTGTAGTGGTGTTCATCGATGATGTGCTCATCTATTCACGGAATGAAGAGGATCATGCTAATAATCTGCGGATCGTCTTAGACACATTACGAGAGCACAAGCTATATGCCAAGTTGAGCAAGTGTGAGTTCTGGTTATCCCAGGTCTCATTTCTCGGGCATATTATTTCTGGAGCAGGCATTGCGGTTGATCCCGCGAAGATAGATGCAGTTATGTCTTGGGAGCAGCCCAAGACAATCACTCAGATTCGGAGCTTCCTCGGATTAGCGGGCTATTACAGACGCTTTGTCAGCGGATTTTCACGCATCGTCCGTCCATTGACACGATTGACACAGAAGGGAGTTCCATTCATTTGGGACGATTCATGTGAGCAGGCCTTCCAAACACTGAAGGAGAGGTTGACCACAGCGCCTATTCTTGCTCTTCCTTCAGGCACTCAGGACTATGCAGTCTACACGGAGGCATCTGGAGAAGGTCTCGGAGCAGTGTTGATGCAGAGAGGACAGGTGATTGCTTACGCATCACGACAGTTGAGACCGCACGAGCGGAACTACCCCACACATGACTTGGAGTTGGCGGCAGTTGTCTTCGCCTTGAAGATCTGGCGCCACTATCTATATGGGGTGAACTTCGAGATTTTCACAGACCACAAGAGTCTGAAGTACATCTTTGATCAGAAGGAGCTGAACATGAGGCAGCGTAGATGGCTCGAATTGCTGAAGGACTATGATTGCACGATCTCTTACCATCCCGGTAAAGGAAACGTGGTGGCTGATGCACTTAGCAGGAGAGCACATGCTGATGGTACGGCGAACTGGCTATACACGTGGGATACACTTGCAGCTTTGAGTGATTGGCATCCTCAGGAGAGCACATCCATTTCTACCGCCGTGCCTCCACGATACAGCAGTCTTTGGGATCGTATTGTAGAAGGCCAGAAGACCGATCCTTGGATTCATGATAGATACATGCGCGCCGTCAAGGACGAATTTGACGACTTTATTGTGATGGAGTCTATTTTATGGAAGGCAGGACGGGTCGTTGTACCCAATGACGAGCAGCTTCGCAGAGACATTTTGGACGAGGCACACAGTTCACGGTTATCTATCCATCCAGGTAGCACAAAGATGTACCGTGACCTGCGTCGACATTTCTGGTGGGATGGGATGAAGCGCGATGTGGCGCTACATGTTAGCAGATGCATGACCTGTCAGATGGTCAAGGCCGAGCACAGGAGACCACCAGGATTACTGCAGTCTCTCCCCATTCCCGAGTGGAAATGGGAGAGCATTTCTATGGATTTTGTCACAGGATTGCCGAAGACGCCAGGAGGTCATGATTCCATTTGGGTCGTTGTTGATAGGTTGACCAAATCAGCCCATTTTATACCTGTCAACACGACTTACACTCCATCCAGATTGGCCAAGCTCTATGTGCAGAACATTATCAGGCTGCATGGTATACCACGAGAGGTGGTGTCTGATCGGGATTCGAGATTTACATCTCACTATTGGCAGCAGTTCATGTCAGCACTACAGACAGAGCTGAAGATGAGTTCTGCTTATCATCCGCAGACAGATGGGCAGAGTGAGCGCACCATTCAGACGCTGGAGGATCTACTTCGCGCATGCACTTTGGAATGGAAAGGGTCCTGGAAGGACCATTTGCCTTTGGTGGAATTCACGTACAACAACAGCTATCACTCCAGTATTGGCATGGCACCATTCGAGGCCCTATACGGGCGGAGATGCCTCACACCTCTCAGTTGGCGTGAGGTAGGTGATCATGCTTTATATTCCGTGGATCTCTTGGAGGAGACTGCGAGAGCTGTTGATCTTGTGAGACGGAGGCTTCTGACGGCACAGAGCCGCCAGAAGAGCTATGCGGATCGTCGGAGGAGAGACTTAGAGTTCCAGGTAACCTAATTATTTCTTCTTCATCTATGACATATATATGTTCAAATTAATCTCATACTAATGACATTCCTATAAATTATAGGTTGGAGATTGGGTATTTCTCCGTGTATCTCCCATGAAGGGAGTACAGAGATTCGGTGTTCGTGGCAAGTTGGCGCCGCGATATGTTGGACCGTTCGAGATTCTTGCTCGTGTAGGGAAAGTTGCATACCGAGTAGCCCTTCCTCCACATCTTTCTGCTATTCATGATGTCTTCCACATATTCAACCTGAGGAAGTATGTGCACGACCCTCGGCACATCATCAGTTATGAGAATCTCGATGTAGAGCCGGATCTGACTTATGAGGAGAAGCCAGTCCAGATACTTGACCGCGCTGAGAAGAAGCTTCGCAACAAAGAGATTTCATTGGTCAAGGTTTTGTGGCACCGACACGGCGTCAAGGAAGCGACATGGGAGACTGAAGCCGACATGCGGGCACGATACCCGCAGCTATTCTAATGTAATCAACACAACAAGCTTTTGTAATTAGAAACATTATAAATATATGACTTGTTTTCCCTTTGAGGTTTTTATGGGTTCAAAACCCTTTGAGGTTTTTATGGACATATGAAATTCAAACAAGTCACCGAATAGCCTTAACTCGAGTCTCGAGGACGAGACTCCCTTTGAGGTTTTTATATTTGTAACATCCGGAATCCAATCATACCCGAAGTCGTCCGATTTTGGGTCTAATGAACTCAAAAACGTTGTCGGTCAATACTAAACAACCTAAAACGATCAATCAATAATGAATCAAAAGTCGTTCGGACGAAATCGACCAAAAATCGGTCCCTTCGTAATGCGTGCCGTGAAAAGCCGCGACGCAAATTCGGAAACCGTGAAACGAACCGAGACCGTCATTAGATCCGATTCGACAATACAAGACCAACGGAATCGACCGTTCGTCAATCGGAGGTCGTTTGATATTTTTAAATCATAAAATTTAACCTTAAACAAAATCCGTATCCGAAAATTCGGGAGTTCAAAACCCAACCGAAAGTGTATCAATATTATACTCATATTGATCGTCGTTCCGAGACGATCAAAACAAGATATTTCGTGTCAAAATCCGAGATCCGAGGTGAGCGTACGATCGATTTTTTAGTATGTCAATTAAAGAAATTTTGATTTTAAAATACATGCAATTAAAAGTCTGCTACAGCAGTCTATAATAGGCAATATACGGTTTCAGTTTTAAAAAAAAAAATATAAAAAAGAGAAGAAACCAGCCGTTGGTTTCCTCTTTTCCTTCCCAGCCACCTGGCTTCTTACTCCTTCACACTTGGCCTATTCTAGTCTCATTTGGCACAAGAGAGCCCCTCTTCTTTGGCGATATAAATAACCACTTAAGACCTCCACCGTCTCCATTTCATTTCCTGGAAATTCCCAACCGAAACCCTCATTTCTCCTCCAAATATCGGGCTGTGGATACTCTTCAACAGGCAGAATTGCTGCTGTTTCAGCCCCTCTCCATCGACTGCTGGTTGCTCCAAAGCAACGAGTCTTTTGCAGCATATTCATGAGCATTTCTCCCTCCCTTGCTGTTGCATGCCAGATCCTCTTCATCAAAATCTGAAGCAATTCAAGGTACCATCCTACCTTCTTTTGCTGCCAATGCATGTATTATCATACTTTGTAAGCCAATGTTGGGTGTTGGGGATCCATAAAAATGACAAGATTGGTGGAGAAATTATTTGTAGGATAGTTGGGAAAGGTTGGGATGATTCACGAGTGAGTGGTGCATGTTGTTAATACTCCACTATTCGTTCCTTTAGAATCTCTCATACAATTTCGTTTTTTTTTCTTCTTCCTTTACGTATCATTAGAACAGGAACTGGACCTGCATACGTAATTGATATGAATTGGATTATGTTATTAACGAATCATGTACACAGTACACATGTTCTCCAGTCCAGAAGGCTGCAACCACTGACCGAGTAATCATTGTATTTCTCAATAAAAGTTATTACATGATCGAAATTGGTGCTGAATTTCGATCTTAAGAGACTTCAGTTACTAACTCCACAGTTTAAAAAAAAATCAGCTTATATACCCCACATGGTAGCTAAATTTATCTCTTTTGACTGGGAGATAAAGGTAATCAATCCACGTTACAGGTCTTCAGCAATTAAAAATTTAGAGTGTCGAGTTCTCTAGTCTTATTTCAAGTACTTGAAAATATCATAAAATATACCAACATTCCGTTCTTTTTTTTTTAAAATGGGGGGTATTTCCTGTTCATGTCTAATCTTTATGTAAGTGGGTATTCCTGTGCATGCATGTAAGATTTTGTTGTAATGATTTATTAAGGATTGATAAGGAGATGGAATATTCTTGGGATATAAGAGGAATTGCCAATCTAGTCAGGAGATCGAATATTCTGGAATAAGTTATGTTATCCAATTTTTGATGAACTACGAGTTAATGCTACTCTTTAAGAACTTAGGCTGAAAATAGATTAGTTAATAATATTGGTTAATATCTAGTGAAATGAGCATATAAGTGGAATATAAGGCTACGGTTCCTTCATTCAACCACTTAAGGTTGTTTTCATGACTAGGAGTACATTGATTTTATTTCCTATAAAATATATATATTGTATTGTGAAATGATTTAGAGCATGTTAGATTTGTAGAAGCAGACCTTCTGTAGTCAGGCAGGATGCCAATAATAATAATAATCTAAATTATAATAATATTGTTAGATCTGAAATGTATAAGGGTTCTCTAGATACAAAGACAAAGTTATTGTTGAGAAATAATTCTATGCCATCATGTATGATCTATTATGGAATATTTGTAGGGACACATGCCTGCTCCTTGAGAACGAGCCATTTTCTCCTAATTGGGGTAGTACTCCTTGATTTAAACATTTTCCTATTGGACTGAAGTTAGAATTGTGATAACTTAGGGCAAGGACTCTTTTAGTAAATCAGTTAATTGGTATACACATTTAGCTTTGCTAATTGATGCTGACATGAATATATGGTTTGATGAGAATCAATAGGGATAATTATAATAATGCCAGTCATGGTGATCTTCACACCAGACTGAGCGAGAGCGCGGTGACTCTCACCTGGGCGGAAGAAAGGAAGCCCAGTTAGGGCAGCGGCCGCCAAGTGCGCGGGTCTAGGATCCCAGTCTTTTATACGGTTTTTACGCGAGCTCGCAGTGTTTTTACGCCTCGTTGGGATCCTGACTTTAGACCAGTTCCGCTGACCCTGTCTTTTAGGATACCCAGGCGGGGGATCCTTGGTTTTCAGTTTTTACGTACGAGCTCGTCTGCCCGTACTAGTCGGGCTGTTTTTCTAGAGCGACTTTTCTAGGGAGTCTCTCTCACCCGTCTCAGTGGCGTAGTTGGAGAATAGACCTATCCCTCTATTGGACCGCGCTTCCAATTAGAGGGCGAGACGGAAGAGCCATTTGCAGGCTTCTTCACCGCTTGAGTTACTTCGCCAACAGACTGGCGATTCTATATCTAGATCATCCATATCTACATCTACAACATCTGGAGTTATATCTGAAACATTGAAGATTGAGGAATTGAGAAGTTAAGATCAAAAGACCATTCTCTCTACCCAAGAATTTAAATAAATTAATAGATCTCTATAATCTCAACTTTTCCATTCTTTCACTAACCAACATGATCTCTAAGGAAAATGATATATGCATTCCCCCTCACACACTCATGATTACGCAACTGCTATCGAAATAATGTTACATATGGGAAATGCCGGGTTCAGGGGAAAGTCATTAGAAATGCATTACGAACTTTTGAGATGCTTACAAGTAACCTGAAAAACCGTTTTCATTTGCAAGTAGAATTTAATCTTAATTTGAGTTGCTCTCGCCTTTCTGCTTGTTTCTTTTGTAAACAATAAATGCCGTTATTTTATATAAGTTTTTGGGAGGTACCAGCAACCGCTGACGCCTTTTCTTCCTATTGTGCGTGGCAGGCAAACAGCCTGCAGTTTAGTAGCCGCTCAGTATATACATGCTTCCAGGAGATATAGTGTACACCCGACGGTATGATTTACTTTGTCTTAGTTTTTGTTCAGATGATGATGTAAATGCTATCTCTTTTGTCACATTTTGGGATGTATATTGTAACATGGAATATGCTTGTACATGTTGTAAATGGATATGAATATTAATGAAAGGAAATTTTGGTGATGTCTGTCTCTTTTACTTGTGGTCATGTGTTGAGAATGAATGTCATAGTCGCGAAAAATTTTCCCTGTATTTTTACAACCTATGCGATATAATTGTGAATGATATCTTGCGAATTGCGCGTAAACGGGTACCCGGATCCTGAGGGGTTGACATAAATCCACCAACGACTCTTTGGTAAAAGATGGCAAAAATGAGTGAAATTTTTATCCTTTCCAATAATTCGATGAAACATTGCAAAAATCCACGAAGAATGAGTGACTTGCACTTGTCTATCATGTTACAACATTTGGTGATGCCAAAATATGATGGTTAATTCAACTGATTTTTACAACATATGCAACATTTAATTATTTTTTTAGAAAAAAAAGATGGTGACCACCTTCGAAGGATGCTCATACAAGTCGAAATTTTATTAATCACCACAAAAAATGATATCCTAGAATTCGATATACACTCGAATATCAAAACCTTCCCTCTACCGATACCCAATATATCGTTTTTGAACCATACTACAAATCATACATTTGGTTATTTATTTGTATGGAATTTGTTTCAAATGTGTTAATATAGGGAGTGGTTAGAAAATCTCAACAAATCTACTTTTAAGCTTAAAGAATAAAAATTACCTTTCAGGCTTCTTTCCTTATAAAACAAGCAACGAAGTCAACTAACTTAATTGATATCGATGAAAGAGCATCGATATCGACCTGATACCAATGATATAACTTGAAGCGATGGAAAGTTTGCACTAAAATTTCATCAATATCGATAACACCATATGACATATCATTGGCATATTGCTTGATATCTGTCAATATCGATATCCAATATCAGTATCCTTGGATTCGATATGGATATATCACCGATATATCTAAGTATTTCAATCCATGATTCTCGAAAATGTCACCATTCCACATCACTAACTTGCCCCTTGAACTCCCAGGGGCAACCACTGGCTCAAACTCAATAAGTATAAAGTTACTTACGCTCCTCCACGTTACAACTTTTTGGCATCCTCTTCTAGCAGCATATATACACTCCCTACTCTGTCAACTGATCAGCAGCCACCCCCTTTTTCCTAATCATGCAAATTACAGAAGTTCCAATTCAAGCACTTCATATATGCATTGGACCATCGGTGCCCCCACCACCACACCCCAAATGATGAGCCCCTCCCACCACTATGGAACCCTTGGACAATCATCCATTCATGCGCCACACAATATATGTAGCACATTTCACCCATAAAAGAAAATGTTAAGACACTACGACCTGTAAAAAAATGATAGTCAGGGAATGGATTTCGAACATCTGAATTTCACTTACTAAAAGACTCCATGTAAGCTAAAGAAAAAGCTTTATATCAAATATTTATTTCCTATTTTTAGACATGTATTTAGATCCATCATAAAAATTCAATAGGATGGTATAAATTCAATCTCCATATATACAACTTCGATCCTAAAGATCTGAGCATAAATACGTGGTTGAACTTTCTTATTCAACAAAATTCATACATCATGACACATTGCATTATTTATTATCTAAATTGTGATTAAAGATGAAAAAACACGCTTTCGGTTCATTTTCCAGCATGGTGCTTCACAACAGTTCTATAGAAGGCTAGCAGGCCTCTATTTAATATTGTCCTAAGATAAGCTAACCCCCATAGATAATAATCATGACTCGTGTTTCCTTGAAAGAAAAAATATTGCAGTCCAATGATGGCAGAAGCATGGCTACAAACACAGAAATTTCTAGCGGGTAATGATGTCTTCTTAAGTAACCTGAGAATGCAGTATACAATCTCTCCCAGACAACATTAGTGGTAAGGATTTTCTCTGAACGTCGGTAGGTGTAATAAAACCAATCTCTTCAGATCTGCAGAATGATAAGAACAAATTCAGTTTAAGAAGTGACATAAGCATAATTTATATGCTTATAAGAATACCAAATATTAATGGTGATGAACATCACAAGCTGGGAATACAAAAGCGGCAAAAATGATTGACCGGAACCTTCTGCTTAAGCCCAATGGTTGTTTAAGTTGGATACTCACCAGTTATGACAAATCACGCTAACTGAAATTTCAAGATTTGGGGATGGAAAGTGAGCAAGAATGGGAGTGGGTGGATAACGATGAGTCGGAGCAAAAGGGCAAGTCGACAGTGGTGGCCAACCCATCTGGGGATTCCTCTTTGATGAAGCGAGGGGATGGAAAGATGATGAAGATCATGGAAGGCCGTATCGGCGATATATCGGCGATATATCGCCGATATATCGGTTTCGACAGGGTAGGGGTTTCAATATTGTCCAGTATCTCCTTTTACAGGGATATCGGCGATATATCGCCGATATATCGACAATATATCGCATGTCGATCAAAAATGACTGGTTTCAGTAGAAAAAATCCCGGATATCGATCGATATCGTCAATATTTCGTCGATATCTCTATATATCAATGCTATTATTCATGGAAGATTGATTCAACACCTACTATTAAAACACATATATCTAGCTACACCTAGTACTAAAACACACAATGATTTTTATATATTTTGTTTCGGGTCAGGGGCGCTGCCCCCGCACCCCCGCAAGGGGGGCCAACCTGGGCCCCCCCTAGCCCCCCCAGGCTCGCTGACCGGGTAGCGAGACCCCCGTACTGGTAGGGTATGGTGCGACAGGAGGGTGCATACAATGGTTCTGCAACTTGGTATATGTTTTTATTCATGTTGTAAGACTTGAATGAAATCGATTTCCATTATCTATAAGTCAATTCTTCAAAAACAAAATATCTATAAGTCAAGAATCAAACATTAATATCGATATGTTCGAAATGATCGATATATGCGATATAAGGTTCATAGATGATCGATATGTGTGATCTAAGAGTACATTTGTAAATTATTTAGTGATCTAAGAACTTGGATGAACTCCATTTTCAATATATATAGGTCAGCAACTAACAGTACCAGCGATATTTTGATATGATCGATATGTGCAATATAAGGATCGTAGTCTTCACAAATGATCTATATGTGTCATCTAAGTGTATATTTGTAAGTTATTTAATGTTATAAGAACTTGAATGGATCCATTTCCAATATCTAAAGGTCAGGAATAAACATTAAGAACGATATGTTCGATATGATGACCGATATGTGCGATATATGGTCTATAAATGATCGATATGTGTGATATAAGTGTGTATTTGTAGGTTATTTGTTGTTCTAATATCTTGGATGATCTTAATTTCTGAAAAAATACCAAAAAATGGCTTTTTTGAGTCATTTTTCGACATTTCCACCGATATCGTCGATATATCGTCGATATATCCCAATATATCCATTTTCGGGCGGACCGAGACGATATCGATATCGATACGGCCTTCCATGATGAAGATTCGTCGGAGGAGAAAGTGCCATGAGGTTCCCACCTCATGTGTGGAGGTGGAAAGTAGGGGTGCACATGGATCAGATAAAATCCATAATCCGGTCCAACCCGATGGGATTGGTTTGGTTGTCACTCTAATGGATTGGATCGGATTGAGATTTTAAAAATCCGTTAAATTACGGATTGAATTGGATTG
Source organism: Ottelia alismoides (assembly GCA_037367405.1). Classification (NCBI taxonomy): domain Eukaryota; kingdom Viridiplantae; phylum Streptophyta; class Magnoliopsida; order Alismatales; family Hydrocharitaceae; genus Ottelia; species Ottelia alismoides. The sequence continues at coordinate 797,925 of JAZKJV010000252.1, read as the reverse complement.
CTATCAAAATCCGATCAGATCCAATCTGATCCGTTAATATTATATATGTTAAGTAATAATATTTACAGCTTTCTTTCTTATCCTACTTTATGAATTCCACTCACACACTCCTTAGTCAAGTGCAAGGTTGCAAAAAGCGGTATGCGGTACTCAGTCGGTAGGGTCACTGATTACTGATTAAACGGTATGCGGGAGTTTAAATAGAAATTAAACGGGTTATGCAGTTTTGCATTTTTAATTAATAAAAAATTATTACATATATATAATTAATAAAAAAAATATAAATAAATAAGAAATATAATCATAGATTCACAATATAGACCAAATATTGTCAAATTCAAGGAATGTTTCATCCAAATTTCAAAATAGATAACATAAACAACAAGAATTCATAGTCAAATGTCGAAATAGACAACATAAAAGTCATGGATAATGGTGATCCTTTGAAGAAAGTAGATCAATGCGTTTAAAAGGTTGTTTAAGATCGTTTAAAAGGCCGTTTAAGGCCATTTAAACTGTCGTTTAAGGCCGTTTAAGCGGCCTGGCCGTTTATGGACCGTTTTTCATTAAACGATGCGGTCGGGCACCGCATGCGTTTAAACGGCCGTTTAGACCGTTTTTTGCATCCTTGGTCAAGTGTCACTTTAATTTAATGTAACATGTAACATCATGCTAGAAATAAAAGATAAATAACTTTAAGATTAAAATATAAAAAATCCAACCATCCTATCTACTCCTCGCAAGTTAACCTCACAAATTAACAATGCAAGCATTTGGACCTCACATCCTCCTCAATCGGAGATTACTTCATCATAGACCAATTGCTTGTGCACCAATCCGAACTCCCTAGGGCCACCTTCACGGGCTTCATTCGTTGTTTGGGGATATGGATACAATCCCCTGTCCCATCTCATTTTCTAGCCACAAAATACAAAGCGTGCACCAGATGTTGATATTGTTGCCTTCCAGGTCAAGTTCTTCCCCAATTGTGTGCTAGCTTTCAGTTACATTCTTATCAAAAATCAAAAATATAATAATTTTCTTTATTTCTTTTATAAAATTTTTATAATTAGTGTAGTTGAATATTAATTGGGCTAAATCCATTGTAATAAATACTCTTTTTTACGTCAATTCAACATAAAAAAGAAATCCGGATGTTAAGTGTTGCTAAAATGATGATAGATCGTGAGGGGAAGAATATAAAGGTATCAAAAATCCGATCCTACCGTAAATCGGTGGATTGGATTGGATTGGTTTGGATTTGAATATTTAATGGATTGGATCGTTAAGGTTGGATGGGATACGGATTAAGGTAAAATCTGATCCAATCCATGTGCACCCCTAGTGGAAAGGTGTCAGGAGGGGTGGTATGGTGGCTCTGGATGATTACTGATTTTGTTGTGGATAGGAGAGGCACCATCCTACTTATGTCATGGTTAAATCCACAGTTTCCTTGTGGGGCATCAAAGCATTGGAATATCGCGTGTAAGGTACGCGGTGTCCGGCAACGGTGCCTTTTTGAGGAGGAAGCTTCTCTGACCAACTTAGCAGTGGATGGTGTTCGAGTATGTATAATGCAGCAAAGGAGGGTTGTCTCGACTTGTGACTTTACCAGAGAAGTTTGGGGGGTCTGGACTGAGTGGTTCGAAGTCTATGGTCCACGAGATTTTTGAAGTAGCTCCAGTAGCATGTTTTACCGATAGAGAGCGCTAAGACACGTGTTTTTCTTTGGGTCATTGGCTTACCACAAATGCATTGATCTTTCAAGATGAATGCTTTTATTTTGAAAATGTGCGGGCACTTGCTAAATTATTGTTCTATTCCTAGTTGATGTGCTTGAAATTTCTCTATTTGAGATTAATGAAATTTACGGTGAACACCTACCAAGGTGATCACCTACCACGTTATCAAAAAAGAAGGCTTGGTAGAGTATGGGAAGGAAAAAAATAAGTGAAGATGGTGTAATGAAGATTGGGAGCATTCATATATGAAGCTTGATTATGGTGAAGGAAGAAATAGTGTTTAGACTTGCTAAAGCTAAAGAGGTGAAGAAGAATAAATATATTTTTTGAAGCAAAAGAAGGGGAAACACGTAAAGGTGTCAGCCCCATGTGTATTAAAATATTAGAAAAATATTGATGTTACCTTACAGGATCCAAGACTTGAGGAGAGTTTTGGTATAGAAGATTACATTCTCTGCATAAAAACAATAAAAATGATGCAAGGAAAAAATAACCCCATTACGGAAAAGCCACACAGCCCAAACAGTAGCTATAGAAAGGAGAATCTATATATTCACCCAAGATCTCACATTGTAGACTGAGGTCCAAAAAAATACAAGGCCAATGCAGTCTAACCAATCAATCTCAAGTTCTCGCCAGATGGTCTTTGACTTCTCGCAACCAAAAAAAAATGGTCCACAGACTCCACTATATAAGCACACAAAGGACATCTATCGGTGCCCCCACGATAAATCGTGACCACGGATCCCTTGTAAGGATTCTCCCTCTGCGCATGAGCCATAGAAAGATTCTAATACGAGAGGAAATCTTCATATCTCCACCGACTCTGCAGTCTCTATCCAGGTATCCAGGCCTGCTTCCGGAGGCCTATCAATGCTCCTATAAGCCATCTTAACCGAAAAGTCCCCAGCTTTCCACCCAGTGATCCCTACCGTCTCTAGGGCCAATACAGCAACTAACAGTTTTCTGCAAATCAACATACTGAATCTAGCTTTCAAAAAAATTCAGCATACTCAATCACACGCTGATCTTAGAACACTCTGCTAAAAATCGGCACCCACACATCATCTACCCATACATACGCAATGCGTGTGTCTTGAGAAGAAGCTAACGCGTACAATCGTGGGAACAGAGCCGCCAATGTTCCTTCTCCCTTCCAATCACCCATCTAGAAGGGGAAGGAGCAACCATCATCTACTAATGGCCTAAAAAGATCTCACGACTATTGCAGTAAGGAGCAGATACCCTTCCAAAAGATTGATGCCAAAAAAAGGTCTATGCAAGAAATTGAACCCACCTCTGACTCTGTAAATTCAAAGAAAGGGTTGACCACAAGGATCTTTATCCTTTCCCCAAATTCTAGTAATCCACTTCAAGAGCAAAGTCTTTTTCATAACAGCTAGACGGTGTACCCTGAGGCCCTCGACTTTGATTGGTAGTGACCATCTCTTAGTCGATTTGATGAATTCTCGCCTTATCTTGTCATGACTTTCCCCAAAAGAATCTTCTCGTGATCATCAATTCTACAACAGATCCCAACAAGAAGAAGCTTGAAGGACAAAAAAAACAGTATTGTTACAAGGACAACCTTCACAAGAACCAATCGCTCTGCACAGAACGCGGAGAAGCCTTCCACCTTGCCAGCTTTCTCTTTAACTTGTCAATAATAAGGAGCTAGTCCGACATACGCAGTCTCCCATACGATAACGAGAGACCCGGGTAGCGAATGAGAAGAGTCACACGTAAAGTTCCCAACTCCAAACAACAAGCCTTATCATAAGCATCGCCAAGGTTAAAAGGAATAGCCATGGACTTTTCCTGATTCAGCTTGAGACCAGAGAACGCCAAAAATCTCCACCACAGTGGTCATGCATGTTGCTTCTTGCCTACCGTCTTCAATAAAAAGGAAAGCATCACATGTGTATTGCACTAAAGAGATGGAAATATCAACACACGTGTAACCTGTATCTGCACCTATTGAACCACACAAGATACCTTGCGACCCAACACATCCGCGGCAAGGACGAATAAAAGAGGGGCCAATGGACGGCCTTGTCTCACGCCCCTTTGAGGATGAAAGAAACCACCTTCAGGTCACCATTTACAACTGCCGAATAAGAGGCGCAGTGATACACCTCTTCATCCAGGAGATCCAGGTATCTGGCAACCCTCGCTCACAAGAACCACAAGTCTAACGTGTCATATGCTTTAGAAAAGTCCATCTTCTACAAGAGTCCATTACAACATCGTCTCTTCCAATCAGCAATGATCTCAGTAGTCATGGCCAGGATGTCGTCAATTTACCTTCCCAATACAAAAGTTGATTGGACAGGAAAGATAATAGTATCCAAGACCACACCTAGTATGTCGGCCAACATTTTTGCCACAATCACGTAGATCGCATTTGAAAGAGAACTTGGACAAAAGTCATCCGTTCTTTCCGAAACCTCCTTCAGAAAGAGGAAAATAAGCACCTCGTTGATTATGCCAAACCCCACATTTCCTGACACAAACTCCTCAAGTACAACCATCACATCTTGCTCTTCGATATCCCAAAATTCTCGGTAGAGATTTGGAACCCATCCGAACGCAGTGCTCTGTTAGCATTCAAATTCCAAACTGTCGCCTTTACCTTCATGTGTGGAAAACTCCAACCAAGGAAGTCTGCATGTTGCTCCGATATGGTAGGTGAACCGGTGCTAAGCCACCTCCACAAACGATCACCAACTCTACGAGAGAAATCCATGAAGTGCGATGCGAACCCACATCCCATCTCTCTATCACGCTCTATTTGCCCGTCATCCACAACTACAGCCCAAAACAATTGTGATGCCGCCTACCACCCATCACCTTGTGAAAGAACTTCGAGTTAGCATCACCCTCCTTGATCATCTTCAACTTGGTTCTCTGCCTCCATTCTGCCGCTTGTTTCTTGTCATCTTCCACTATGATCTTTGTGGACTTCTTCCTTAGTTTCAACTCTTCAAGGCACATGTCCCCATAGTGCTCCTCCATATCCAGCCTTTACACCTCTCTTTCATCGCAGTGCGACGAAGCCTTCTCTCTTCCCTTCTCTCTTTCTTTCGTGCACAAAGCTTTCTTCAGAGAGAGCTTAACTTCTGAACCGGTCTAACTGTTGCAGACCATGTACACTCCTGCACATTCTCAAACTTGAAAAAGGATTATTGCATCACCCTCTCTCTCGAGTCCCAAGAGAGTGGAGTGTAATCCGACCAGGGTCATGGTCGAGTAGAAATCATCGACATAGGGAACAAGTCTAGCAGCTCCGTCGACCCAAGAAACTGGTCAATCCTTGATCAGGACCCGAAACAGTTGTGACGCTGCCTACCACCCATCACCTTGTGAAAGAACTTCGAGCTAGCATCCCCCTCCTTGATCCTCTTCAACCTGGATCTCTGCCTCAATTATGTCTCTTCTTTCTTGTCATCTTCCACTATGATCTTTATGGACTTCTTCCTTAGGTTCAACTCTTCAAGGCGCATATCCCCACAGTGCTCCTCCCTATCCAGTCTTTTCACCTCTCTTTCATCACAATGCGACGGAGTCTTCTCTCTTCCTTTCGCGCATAAAGCTTTCTTCGGAGAGAGTTTAACTTCCGAACCAGTCTAACCACTACAGACCATGTACACTCATATGATGGCCCAGTGTTGCAATAGTCGGCCTACTATGAGGTACAGGGGAGGGGGGGAATTCCAACTGAATAACCTGTAGTCGGCCTAATCGAATAGTCGATCTGATTATTCATCCGACTCGTCGAATATTCGGCCGATTGGTAGTTAAATTATGGAATTTATTTATTTTTTTATTTTTTTAAATTCTCAAGCGTTACCACTTATCATGCTATTATCAAAAATGAAAAAGTTCTCGATATGCATGTTGTTAATTGATATTTTTATGTTATATTCTTGTTGATTGATGATAATATATAAATATATAAGAATATATGTGTTAAAAATCATTTTTATGTTAAAATAACTAAAAAATACAAAACTAGAGAATTCTGAATAGTCGCCTGAATACTGATTAATCTCTATTCAGTGACTCCTCCGACTGAATATCGAATACTGACTTCTGCAACACGGTGATGACCAATGATCAGCGACCATCTTCCAAAAATCATCTTCCAATAGCGACGAGTTCTTAAACTTGAAAAAGGATTATTGCATCACCCTCTCTCTCTCTCTCTCTCGAGTCCCAAAAGAGTGGAGTGTGATCCGACCAAGGCCCTAAATGTCGGTTTCGGTCACCATTTCGGTGACTGTGGTTGAATTTCAACCGAAATTTCGGTCATTTTTTGTACTAGGCCCCCATATTTCAGTCATTTCAGCCATTTCGGTTGAATTACGATTTCGACAGAATATCGATATTCGACATAAATTCAACCGAGTTTCGTTGAAATTTGAGGCCATGGATCCGACCAGGACCTCGACCGAGCAGAAATCATCGACGCAAGGAACAAGTCCAACAGCTCCATTGACCCAAGAAAGTGGTCAATCCTTGATCAAGACCCGAAGTTCCTCCATGTATACCGGATATCGATAGCATCCATGACCTCCAGTTGTAGCTCTGAAACCAACTCCGCAAAATCTCCTAAGTCAGGTCTTGCCCCCCCCCCCCTCTAAATCTGTGGCGATCAGAGGAGAGCAAGGAGACAATGCCCCCCCACGAGCCACTCCAGTCTCCCTTGCCAAAAGAGGCAACGACATCTCAGGTGCATCATCCACCTGAGAGCCCACAACTCCAGTATTTCCACCACTTGCAAGAGATCATCCGTTCTAGGCATCGACAGATACATACAGCTTCTCAACCACGACCGACCCTTCCCTTCCCCTCGTATTCGACTCACCTAGCTCATCAGACACGGGATACATGGGGTTGACATTCCTTATCTCCACGAGAAAATGACCCAAAATCGAGGGTACATAACACCCATAACTCGGGTCTCGCCTGACCCCTGACAATTCTCCGATCCGACTAAGCATAAAAAACAGGTCAGATCCGTCAAAATCCGAGAACCCCCACCGACACCCTTTAAGAAAAAGAAGAATATAATCTTAAATCCTTTCAACAAAAGCTCCGAAGACCACACCTAAAATCCCAAAATGTTCGGCTACCAAGATCCTCCACCAGTGCTACAGAAGACGGTATTCAGCATTCAGTCGGAGGGGCACTGAATAGAGAATAATCGGTATTCGGGCGACTATTCAAAATTATTCGGTTTTGTTTTTCAATTATTTTTAATATAAAAATGATTATTAATACATATATTCTTATATATATTTATACATATATTATCGTCAATCAATAAGAATCCAACATAAACGTATCCATTAACAACATACATATACAGAACTTTGACATTTTTGGTAATATCATGACAAATGGTAACTCGTGAGAATTAAAAAATAAAATAAATTCCGACATTCAAGTACCAGTCAGTCGAATAGTCGGACCGACTATTCGGTTAGGCCGACTATTGGTCGACTAGAGGTTATTCAGTTGGGGACCCCCCCCCCCCGCACCTCATAGTCGGACCGAATAGTCAGCCTAATCGGCCGACTATTGCAACAGTGTCCTCCACATCTCAGTGATTTCGAAATTCAAACTGTCGGAGTATCAGCTCCAATCTCACCGCAGTCATTGATCCTACCAGCACACCACTGAACTCTTGCGGCGGTGTCTCCGTAGCCAATGAAATCCCTCCGATGTCGGTGACCTTCCCCATACATTTTCCCTCCAAAAAGACCTCCAATGATGGTGACGGGGGAGGCGAGCCACCTAAACCAGGCACTTGAACACCACGCGACCCATCTTTAGTCTGCACCAAAACTCTGTCGGCATGAACCTCAACCCAAAGAAGGATACCAAAGTGAGGTCCACATCTACTCCCACATGCTTTTTTTGAAGTCAAAGAAGGGGAAAACACGCGATGGTGTCCGTCACAGATCAAATATTATTAATTAGGAAAGAAGTACAACCTTAGACCATTACATAAGCCATGAGTCAAGAAGACCCCTAGACTGGATACATACATTCTCCCGATAGAACCTTTGAGCAGAGAAAAGAAGGGCATTCCTAGCCAACCAGAGAGCTCATAAAAGAGCTAGAGGGCGAAGCAGATCACTCCTCGAGCATTGCCTAGCCAACACCAAAGAATTCCAAAAAGAGGCATGGTTCCTCACAGAAACCCAGCCCAGATCAGGAGCATCCCAGATAGGTGTCGTACATGGAAAAAGAAAGAAAATGTGCTCCACTGATTCAATTCTGCTCCCGCAAATAACGCATCTGTCAGAAACCACCTCACATAGTCAGGCACACCGATCTCTCGTCATAATTCTCTTACGCATGTGAAGCCATAGGAAAAAGCCGATCCTCTCGAGGAGGCCGAGCCTCCAAATAAAGTTGCAATCCCTAACCAAATCGTTCGACCTCGAGGGAGGTGGTCTGTAGATCGCCCCGTAGCCTTCTTAACTAAGAAAGAGTTACCTTCCTACACCTAGTGGCTGTGCCCTTCGAAGGCCGTCCAAAATTGTCTCAGGGAATCAAGTAGCAGAAGGAGCTCTTCCAAGCGCTGGTCAGAAAATTTTGAGGATAATAATGGCATCCAGTTCCCGTCGCTCTAGCAGCTAACAACGCATGCCTCACGACCGGCTGCCAAGGCATAAAGGTGGGGAAACCAGATACAAAGCGATCCATTGCCCGACCAATCGTCCGTTCAGAAAGCAAAAGGTTCCCCATTACCCAGAACAGGGCGAAAAAGCTTATGGAATCGAGGGATAATCTTCAAAACTCCCTTCCAAAAAGGTGATGGCATCAGCCTAGGATCGGTAGGCAGCAAAGATGGACTAGAAATGTCGTAGATTCAACGAACAAGAATACATCAGATATCTTCACTGGTCAAAAGTCAGGATCCCAACGAGGCGTAACAACACTGCGAGCTTGTGTAAAAACTATACAAAGGACTGGGATCCTAGACCCGTACACTTAGCGGTCGCTGCCCTAATTGGGTTCCTATTCCCGCCCAGCTAAGGTCACCGCGCCCTCGCACGGTCAAGTATAAGGGTCACCATGGCTTGTACAATTAATTGATATTGCCGATTCACAGCCTCAATGATCAAAGGTCAATAGATTCTTATATTAGCGTTTACTGTTTGCAAGAACTTTCTTGCAAGGCCAGTGTTGCTAAATTTGAAGTGCAAGATAAAGTTAGAGATGGTTGTATTTTGAAACTTTTGTCAGTAGATGTAATGCCAATGTTAAAGTAATTTCTTACTTGAGATGCAATACCTGACACACAAAATGCCAAGTCCTTATACTGACATTTTGCCATCACCTTAATTTTAGGGTTGTTAAACTACGTTCACTTCAAATTTATAACCCTTAGAACAACATCCAAACAAATGTTCTAGCTGGACACTACTACAGTTGTCAAATATCTTTGTTTTAGTGACAAACTGTTAAAGGCTTTATGCCAAGATGTGAAATTTACAAACCAATTGGTGTCGAATTAATTTGGTGGTCCATACTAACAAGGCCAATTACGTATTCATGAGAAGGAATATAAGAACTTCCTAAAAGAAAGTAAGATCACCAAGATTAAATTGTATTGTCAACATATTTTATTAACTAGTTTAAATTTATCTTGAATAACTCATATGATTTATTCTTTTTAAGGAACATGCAATCTAAGTAGGTCTACCATACTCTTCATTTAAGTATATACTTACAGTTACTTTATTCCCGATGATAGAGTGGGTTAAATTTTGAATTAAACTGATAAGAACAAATGTCTTGGATTCTCTCCATTTTAAAAGAAAACCCACATTCAAAGAACAACAAGATCCTTTCAATGTCAGACACCATTTATTCTCTAAAACAGATTCAGCTTCCTTTGGATAAATGTAAATGTAGAATATCCCATGAGATCTAGTTCTAGTAAATCAGATTCTAGTGTTTGGTGCTGAAAAAAAGTGCATCGCTTAGCGTTATAACATCATGAATTACAGTTTGATTGTTTTACAAGCTCATCAACTAGATTGTGCTTAAACCTCTTTATTGATTTGATACCTTGCCAATTACTATAATCGTTTTATCCCAAAATTGGATTATGTTGCATTTTATTTTATGGTATCCAAACAAGGTAAAATAGAAACAAGCTAATAGCTTTTTGCATTGTTCATTTTAAAACAAAACTGTACAGAACTCAAGATAAAGTCCAAAACCAAAGAACAACAAGATCCATTACCAACCAAATTCCCACTACATGTTACACAAGGAAAGGACGTCAAATATGGGATCTAATTGTGAATAAAAATTTATATGCAAGGCAACAAGAAGAACGCTAAGGATTGTACTTTTTGGATCTTCTATATTTGGGGATTAGCTTGCATGCATGAGAGAATCTTCAAGAGACTTTCAGCAGGAGATAGGAGCAGCAAAAAGGGCTTTGGTTTGTTGAAAAGGAGCAGCTGATTGATTGCTTGGAGGTAGCAGCTCCTGCTGCTCTTCCAGGAGCAGAAATGGATGCTAAATAAGTCTTGGAAACTGTTGTAGCAGCAGCTGAAGGAAGGGGCTAAGACTCCTCTCTCGGCTGGAGATAGGAGTGAAATAGAGAGAGCGGGGGGGGATTGGGAAAGTTGGGAAGGAAATGGGAAAGAAAATGGGGGAGGGCTCTTAACGTTGGGAAATAAAAGCCATATGTTCACTTGAATGACATCAGCAAGCTGATGTCAGCATCTTGGATGTCATATTATTATTTATTATACAAAACCCCAAAGTCATCCGTATTCGTGCCTCGAATCTCCGATTTTGGTGTATAATATCTCATTTCGACCATCCTTGAATGACGATCATAATGAGTATAATATCCATATACTTTGGATCAGGTATGAATTCCCGAGATTCTCGAGATACGTCCTTGGTTGGCGACTGAATTTCGTGATTTTAAAATACCAAACGATCTATGTTTAACGAACGGTCGATTTCATTGGTCTTCTTTTATCAAATCGGATTTTTGATTGATCTTGGTTTGTTTTTCGATTTTCTATTTGTGTTGTGGCTTTTCCGATAGCACGTTTTACGATGCGAACGACTTCTGGTCAATTTCGTCCGAACGCCTTTCGATTTATGATATATTGATTGATTTAGATTATTTAATAATGATCGATAATCTAATCAGGTCAAAGGGACCCTAATCGGGTCGAGTTCAGGTTTATTCGGACCTGGATGTTACATAATGCGATAACCAAGCTGCTCTATTTATAGCCAACAATCTAGCCCTTCCATGAAAGAACCAAGCACATCGAGGTAGATTGCCATTATGCTCAGGATCTAATTCAGAAGGGACTTATTTCCACTTCACATGTTGCTTCAGAAGATCAAACTGCAGATATGTTTACCAAAGCCCTTACTAGAGGTCTTTTTCATCATTATTGTTTCAAGTTAAGCATGATAGACATATATGCTCCAGCTTGAGGGGGAGTGTTGAGATATTTGTATCTCTCTGTCTTTATTTCGTATTTCTTCTGTCCACTTTATGTAATTTTCCCATAGAGCTTTTCTCCTATATAAGAGAGCTCTAGGGCTACGATGAATAAACAGTTGTCTTATGTCCCTTTTGGATCTAAGTGGCTCGAGGCGCCTGTGTAGGGCTTCTGAAGTGGGGCATGTAGGCGACGCTCCGGATCTGAGTGGGGCTACGATGAATAAACATTTGGTGAGTTTTCGATGTGCGACTATTTTCGAGGTTTTGACAATCTCCTACACCTATATTTGCAATGTTTCCATTTTAAGATGGCCAATCACTTGTTCCCAGTGACAATAATGGTTGCACGCTCCGGAAGTTTTTTCCTCATATCTCTTTGCAGGGGCAACTCCACCTCTTGAATAAACCTTTCCAATATCAAAAGGAAATTGGGAAATTGGTTATGTACCATTTTGTAACATCCCAAGCTTAAATCTGCAGATTATTATCGAGGAAAATCGAAGTAGGCAAATTGTTGAATTCAGACCTAAATGAACACATTGGAAACCATCCAAAATGCTTAAGCTCAAGTAGTCAATTAATAATCCCCACCACATATAACTCATACTCTGTAACATCCGGATCCGATTAAACCCGGACACAACCCGATTAAGGCCTGATTGATTCAATAAAACTATCAATCAATATTAAATAACCTAAATCGATCCATTGATCGCGAATCAAAATTCATTCGGTAGCAATCGATCAAAAATTTATCGCCTCGTAATGTGTGCCACAGAAAAGCCGCAACGCAAATTCGGAAATCGCAAAACAAACCAAGACCGTCATAAAATCCGATTCGACAAAATAAGACCAACGGAATCGACCATTCGTCAATCGCAGATCATTTGATATTTTTAAATCACAAAATTTGACCGCAAACCAATACCATATCTCGAAAATTTCTGGGATGCAAACCCGATATAAAGTATATGAATATCATACTCATATTAATCGTCGTTTAGAGACGATCGAAACAAGCTATTTCGCATCGAAATCTGACATTCGAGATGCGAATACGGACTTTTTTAAACATCTCAAATAAATGAATAAGTCAGTCTAATTTCAAAAAAAATATTTTAAAAAAATAAAGGATTTATGACATCAGCAGGATGATGTCAACATGCTGAATATCATGGCTGATATCACACATATATATAAAAAAGAACGAAGCTTCCCTCCCCCTTCCTCTTTCTTCCTCTATATTTACTATTTCTTTCTTTTCCCAAATCCAACGATAGGGCTTTCTCACCTCCCTTTTCTTTCCCTTTCCATTCCCAATTTCCATCTTCAAAGACCACAAGGAGGAACCCCATTTGTTGCGTGAGGTTGGCTGGAGCTGCTCCCTTTCTTTCCAAGGAGCTACAGTTCCAAATATAACCAGTTGCTGCCTTTTCCCTAGTCAAATCTACTGCAGAAGCTCTTGAAGGATTACTTCAAGCAACCATCAATTGTTGTTTCCAGCAGCAGGAACCTCTCCCATGCTTCATCTTCAATTGGTTAATGCTTGAAACCATAGACTCTGTGATGCAAACACGATTCGGCGTCGATGTTGATAATAATTTTTTATGGTGGAAATTTTGGTAGAAGAAAGAGAGAGGGGTTGAGATGAAGAAACTGGAAGGGTTGAGAAGAGAAGACACGCTGGATGCGCGGGGTTAGAGAAGAAGAAACGCGTAGACCGCGAGGGGAAGAGAGAAGAGACTCGTCAGGAATACGAGGGGTTTGGGAGAAGAAGAACACGTGTAGATCACGCGGGGAGAAGGAGAGAGAGGGGAGAGGAGAGAGAGAGATAAATCTCTATTTTATCACATCTTGAACTGACTAAAACATTGGATCCTCATCCCTTTATATAGGAGGGATGACATTACAAGAATAGAAAATAATTTAAACCGACAACCAATTATCCTAAACTGAATCTAACTAATTACCCGACTAACTACCAAATTTGATATTCAAATTAAGACTAGTTGAGATCACACGTGATCTCTTTATTTAAAATTGCGACAACTTAAAAAACGTAAATAAAATTAGCGGCCACAATTTAAATAATTAGACGGCCCTACATGTCGAGTCCACGCTGCATCAACTCTCCTCCGCTTTTAAAAAATTCGTCTCCCGACGAATTGCTTGAACCTTGAGGCTTGACATAAGGCGCTTCACGAACTTGTGTCGACGTGCGCGTGAACGCGAATCATGAGATATGCAACTCAAATCATATTGCATCTTCCAATGCGCAACGGGATCGTCGAATCGTAGGGACGATTCGGCTGCCATGCTCTGATACCAATTGATGCAAAATGGAATTTTGGCGCGTCGAACGAATTTAAAATATTTGGTAGAAGAAAATAGAGGGGTTGAGAAGAAGAAACTGGAAGGGTTAAGAAGAGAAGACACGCCGGATGCGCGGGGTTAGAAAAGAAGAAACGCGTAGACCGCGAGGGGAAGAGAGAAGAGACTCGTCGGGAATACGAGGGGTTTGGGAGAAGAAGAACACGTGTAGATCACGCGGGGAGAAGGAGAGAGAGGGGAGAGGAGAGAGAGATAAATCTCTATTTTATCACATCTTGAACTGACTAAAACATTGGACCCTCATCCCTTTATATAGGAGGGATGACATTACAAGAATAGAAAATAATTTAAACCGACAACCAATTATCCTAAACTGACTCTAACTAATTAACCGACTAACTACCAAATTTGAAATTCAAATTAAGATTAATTGAGATAACACGCGATCTCTTTATTTAAAATTGCGACAACTTAAAAAATGTAACTAAAATTAACGGCCACAATTTAAATAATTAGACGGCCCTACATGTCGAGTCCACGCTGCATCAACTCTCCTCCGCTTTTAAAAAATTCGTCTCCCGACGAATTGCTTGAACCTTGAGGCTTGACATAAGGCGCTTCAAGAACTTGTGTCGATGTGCGCGTGAACGCGAATCATGAGATATGCAACTCAAATCATATTGCATCTTCCAATGCGCGACGGGATCGTCGAATCGTAGGGACGATTCGGTTGCCATGCTCTGATACCAATTGATGCAAACACGATTCGGCGTCGATGTTGATAATAATTTTTTTATGGTGGAAATTTTGGTAGAAGAAAGAGAGAGGGGTTGAGATGAAGAAACTGGAAGGGTTGAGAAGAGAAGACACGCCGGATGCGCGGGGTTAGAGAAGAAGAAACGCATAGACCGCGAGGGGAAGAGAGAAGAGACTCGTCAGGAATACGAGGGGTTTGGGAGAAGAAGAAGCGCGGGAGATCGCGTGGGGAAGGAGGAACGAGAGAGAGATAGAGAGAATAATTCTCAATTTTGATTCATAATTGACCGATTAAAAACAATGGACTACCCTCTCTTTATATAGGAGAGAGGGGTTTACAAAAATAGTAAACTAACTTAATTTGACCACTAATTATCCTAATTGGACTCTAATTAATTAATTGACCCAATTAACTCTACGAAATAAACGTTGAGATCACATGCGATCTCAATTATTTAATTAAACAATTACAATAACCTAAAAACGTAAATAAAATTGACTACTATTTAATTAGAAGAGTTGAGAAAGAGATGAGTAGACAAGAAAGTAAAGATGATCGAGAATCAGTGATGAATTATAATGTAGAAGGCCGGTCATGGTGACCCTTACACCAGACCGTGCGAGGGCGCGGTGACCCTCAATTGGGTGGAGGAAGGGAAGCTCAGATAGGGCAGCGACCGCCAAGTACGCGGGTCTAGGATCATTGTCTTTTTTACGGTTTTTACGTGAGCTCGCAGTGTTTTTATGCCTCGTTGGGATCCTGATTTTTGATCAGCCCCGCTGACCTTCTGTTTTAGGATACTCATGCGAGGGATCCTAGGTTTTAGTTTTTCGTATGAGCTCGTTAGCCCGTACTAGTCGGGCTAGTTTCTAGAGTGACTTTTCCGGAGAGTCTTTCTCACCCGTCTTAGTGGCGTAGTTTTGGAGTAGACATATCCCTCTATTGGACTGCACATCCAATTAGAGGGTGAGACGGAAGAGTCTCTTAGGAGACTTCCTCGCCGCATGAGTTTTGGTTACTTTCTGCCAATAGGCTTGGCGATGGCTACATCCGAATCAGTTATAGTTGAATCTGAAGGAGTTATAATTAAGCATTAAAATGAATTACCGTTGAGTTGGCTAAGAGATGAGATCGATTACAATTGAGTTGGGCTAGTGTGGAGATCAATCACAATTGACTTTGACTAATAGTTGAGTTGGTGTGGAATCATCATTTATTATAAATCCTCAATCATCGTCAATTCATCAGATCTCAGAATTATTACTATGAGTGATATGATAAGCTAGTGGACGTGTTGGGAACTTAGTTAGGATGCATTACACTTCACCGCATGCCTACGAAGGCACCCCGACCCTAAGGTACTTTTTACACCTTATAGTCATAGTATGAGGTCATACTCATACTAAGACCACAAACTATCCACTAGACTTAAGAAATTAGATATAATCAATAATCAGATCAGATAATCATCGCTTCATTATCAATGTCCAAAAACATGATCTCTAAATAATAAAATAATTGACATACACATACGGGTCATCATTAAATATGGAATTGTTATAATATATGGGATGTTATGGGGAGATATAGGTGAACATGACATACAAACAAAGTAGCTTGAAAACCCTTTTTTAAATTTAAATATCATTGCATCTTTACTTGCTTTCATTTGGACATATTAAATTCCATTATTTATGATATATGCCGGAATGTACACAATATCCGTTGACGTCCTTTTCTTCCTTGCATGCTTAGCAGGCAAATCGCATGCGTTGCAGTAGCAGTTTGATGATACCGAGCACACGCACATATACCAGACGGTACAGTTGTAGTTTTTGTTCAATTTATGAGGTAAATGCTTTCTTTTCTCTTCTGTACATTTTGGGATACATGTACACTGTCAGCTTAATTTGTTACATGTTGTATATATATGGTAATTAATGAAATAAAATTTTGGTGGCACATCTTATTATTGTTCTGTGGTTGTTACATTATTATATCGACATGAATGTCAATTACAAAAGCGAAAAATTTACCCTCAAATTCATGTCGGCTAAATGCGATCTTTAGTGAATGTTATATTGTGAAGGTCGCGTAAACGGGTACCCGGATCCGAGGGCATCACAGTTTGGTATCAGAGTCGTATCACGCTATATGCATTCGCAGTATTACAATTCTGATCACATTAAGTTCTCGGATAGCGACAACCCTCTGACCTTTCGCGAGTCCTAGAGGGAAATTTGACATTCATAACAACAGATGTCACCAATTGTCATTGATTTCCATATAATGTCCCAAGAAAAGAAAATCACAAAGAGAAATGTAAGCGGACATTGACTATTATGATTAATAACAATGGTTCTTGTGCAGAACCATGACGTCCAGAGCTGACCAGGTGATGGCTGAGAGACTGGAGCGTATGATGATCGTACTCATCATCGGCCTCCAGCAGCAGCAGGTTGCCATGCGAGATCAACAGGATCAGATTTTAGCTCAGCAGACAAAGATCGTTGACAGGCAGACGGATATGGAGATGAGGTTCGAGGAGCCGTCAGATTACACATACCATCCATCTCAAGATGGGACACGACAGGACCAGCACAGTCGGTTGAGATACAGCAGCCTCACATTGATGATCCACATGAGGAGATGCAAGTATATGGAGCAGAGGATAGAGATCATGACAGGGAGCAGGACCATGTATACTTTGCAGATGAGGACGTACCCGAGCATTCTGTCATTCACAAGCATCAGTCAGTTTTCACATCATATCAGCGGGCTAATGTGCCCATGTTCGAGGGCACCAGAACATCAGACCAAGTTGAGCAATGGCTGAAGAGGGTGATGAAGGTACTACGGATGATTCGCGTACCACGAGACTCATGGTTATATTTCATGGAGTATTCACTGACAAATTTTGCAGAGAGATGGTGGGAGGCAGTAGTTTCTGAGTTGGGATGCGAGCCCACATGAGATGTGTAGAAAAACAGAATGCGGAAGCGGAATCGGAAATAAAGATAGAACAATAAGAACAAATATTTTAACGTGGAACCCTACTCCAGAAGGAGCGGGATGAAACCACGGGAGAAGCCCCTGAATTGGGTGTTTCTTCTATTGAAGTTCTCAATGAGTACAGGGGGTGTGGGGCTCCTTATATAGCCCCACGGACAGACCCAATTGTGACCGCTCCCCCATGTGGTACTAAACACATGGGTGGGCTCTTTTCTTTTCCAACACTCCCCCTCAAGTTGGTAGCTGGGACAGCTGCAACTTGCAACAATAAAGAAAAATATACATCATTACATCTTCACTTGAAATCACCACAATAAACGTATGTATCCACAATTGGTTGACAAACCCGCTTGCTGACGGGTATATCATGTAGCATCCGGTTTCCAATCAAACCCGAAGTCGTCTGATTTTGCGTCTAATGAACCCAAAAACGTTGTCGGTCAATACTAAACAACCTAAAACGACCAATTGATCATGAATCAAAAGTCGTTCGGGCGAAATTGACCAAAAATCGGTCCCTTCGTAATGCGTGCCGTGAAAAGCCGCGACGCAAATTCGGAAACCGCGAAACAAACCGAGACCGTCATTAGATCCGATTCGACGATACAAGGCCAACGGAATCGACCGTTCGTCAATCGGAGGTCGTTTGATATTTTTAAATCACAAAAATTTAATCTTAAAAAAAAAACGTATCCGAAAATTTCGGGTATTCAAAACCCGATCAAAAGTATATCAACATTATACTCATTTTGATCGTCGTACAGAGACGATCAAATCCAGATATTTCGCGTCAAAATCCGAGGCCCAAGGTGTGCGTACGGTAGATTTTTAAGTATGTGAAATAAAGAGATTTAAAAAATAATATAATAATAATAATAATAATAATAAAATCCTGTAAAGTAGCTAGTGACGTTAGTCAGATTCAAAAAAAAATTCAAAATTTAATTTCTGTTGTCTGTTAGCACAGTAGCCATTTGGCATATTGTTCTCTCAACATTTGGCATTCAAGAACTCTCCACTTGTAATCTCTAGAACCTCCCATCTTGGTTATATAAACACCTCAAACCTCTTATTTGGCCTCCAATTTTCTCAGCCGTATTCTCCTCCCCTTTTGTTACAAAGAGCTTCTGCATAAAGCTCCTGGGACTGCCCTCCAACCCAGCTGATCAAGGTATTTTCTCCTTCTTTTTAGTTGCTGCCCTTCATGCTCTTGGAGGAACTTCATGCATGTGATCCCTTATTTATATATATATATAAAGTAAGTAAGATCTCTTCCTCCATTGCTACTTTTCTCTATTTCTTCCAAATCCAACGTGAGAGGAAGAGCTTTCCTCTCCCCCTGTTAATCCAACAATTTTTTTTCCTGCAAAGAGCTGCTGTACTCAGCTCTTGTTGCATTCTCTCCATCAGCCCTATTGCTGCCCAAGCCCTAGCCAAAGTTGCTAAAGTTTCCAACAGCCCTTGGAACCCTGGAAAGTGCCCCAATTAATTGATTTCTTTCTTTTTAGCTGCTGTCCAGCAGCTATTGTAGGGTTTATTGCATGCCAAATTAACCACCAAGGTTGAAAGATTTCCAAGGTACAATCCTTAGCTTATCTTATTGCTGCCATGCATGTGATCTTACATATTTTGGTTCCATTTTGGTTTAATTATATATCCATATATATATATATATATCCAAATGGATACACAATAGAACAATATATGCTTACCCTCTTCCAAAAATTTTACATTCACAGTGATACAATGCAATATTAGGGTTTGTTGACACCTAACTATAGGAATTCATGAAATTATAGTTTACAAGTTTTTATTTTATTACTGGAAAGGTCCCCAATATGAAAAGGGAATATGACAAATTTCGTTGATTTACTTGGAGAAATAGAAGAATCTAACAATGAGGGAGTTTGAATCTTTGGTCTTGTATGAAATGATTTGGCCTTATAATGGTGTTAGAACAAATAAAATAGCTACCAGTTGTTCCTTAAACTATAGTTTTGGGAATTTTGTGAATGAACTGAGTACACAAACCATATATCCAGCTTTAAAGTGTTAAGATTTGTGAATTTTTATAAAGAGAAATGCTAGTGGTTATAGGCTCTTTCATCATTTAAATACTGAACCAATTCCCTAATATCATGCTCTACTTCAGTTATCTGGCTACCTATCTAATACATTCAAATTCTAAGTCTTAAATAGTGATGGTATTTGACTCATTTATTCACCTTATTGCTACTATCATTTAACACCTGTCTGGGGATATTCTATAAAAAAAAATTGCCGACAATATTAGGACTTTGTCCCTGGATCACGGTGAAGTAGGTTGAGGAATCAAGGAATTAGTATGCATGGATTAAGTTGACAAGACATAATATAGGTAGAGTTAGCAGGGTTTAAGTTGGCATGGCATGCTTAAAAAAATGATCAACTTAGAAGATGGTTTGGAAGTCTGAATGAGAGATTGGATGGTACGGACTTGAAGATATCACAAATGGGATGATCGGCATAAGTTGTGAGATGATTACAGAAGATTGAGTTAAGATTTAGAAGAGCCCATTAACTATAACGTGCCTCCTAAGATCTAAGTTTATATAAAAAGATTTAGGTCAAGAATGTCTAGATGAACTCATTGATGGGATCTCATTTTTAAAAAGGGAAAAAGTAGTTTTGTTTTTGGACGGTCACTGATGGGGTAAAAATTAAGAGGATTCAAAATATTATTCTGTATGAGGTTTCATCTGAAGGGATCATGATATCGGAATAACATCAATAAGATCATTGACCATTAGATCTAGATCTGTCACTGAAAAAAAAATGAAGAAAGGTTTGAGATACCAAATAATTAAAGATGTTGGTGAATCAATAATGACGAATAATTAAAAGTGCCGGTCATGGTGACTTTTACACATGACCGTGCGAGGGCGCGGTGACCCTCACCTGGGCGGAGGAAAGGAAGCCCAGTTAGGGCAGCGGCCGCTAAGTGCGCGGGTCTAGGATCCCAGTCCCTTTTCGGTTTTTATGCGAGCTCGCAGTGTTTTTACGCCTCGTTGGGATCCTGACTTTAGACCAGTTCCGCTGACCCTGTCTATTAGGATACCCAGGCGGGGGATCCTTGGTTTTCAGTTTTACGTACGAGCTCGGTTGCCGGTTACCGGTCGGGCTGTTTTCTAGAGCGACTTTTCCGGGAAGTCCCTCTCACCCGTCTCAGTGGCGTAGTTGGGGAGTAGACCTATCCCTCTATTGGACCGTCCTTCCAATTAGAGGGCGAGACGGAAGAGCCATTTGTAGGCTTCTTCACCGCTTGAGTTTTCTTTCGCCAACAGACGGCGATTCTACATCCAGATCATTCGTATCTACATCTATATCTACATCATTGAGAGTACATCGGAGAGAGTTACAGTGAAGGTTTGAAGGAAATCACAATTAAAATTGAGTTGATTAGAATTTAGAAGTGACTTTAATCTGATTCAAAAACCCTATAAGTTAGTGGACGTGTTGGGAACTTAGTTAGGATGCATTATACAACACCGCATGCCTACGGAGGCCCCCCAACCCTAAGGTACTTTTAATACCTTAGAGTCATAGTGTGAGGTTTCACACGAACCAAGACCACAGACTATCCACTAACTAAAAAGGAGTAAATAGCATTAAGGATCAAATCCATCATCATTATATCAGTCCTATATCGAAAATCATGATGTAATCTCAATGACAAGAAATTAACAATTTCATCATTCATGTGCCATCAAGTTCCACGACATGATCTCCAAGACCCAGAATCATGATCTTTATCTACATCATCTGGAGTTATATCTGAAACAATTGAAATTAAGAATTGGATGCCTACCTATTGAACTTGGGAATCAAGTAATCTATAAATATTTCCTATTCCATCTTTCACATCGACAAATCCACAGATTTGATATCTGGTCAATATAATAATAGAGATATATACATATATGCATACTCCTATAATTATAAACATTTGATTACTAAATAAATACGTTAAATATGAAAAGTGTTGGGATAATGGGAGTTTATGAGAAATGCTTACAAGCCTGACTACCTTTTTTTTTACGCAAGTAGATGTAAATAGTGCTCATTCCACCTTTCTACTTGTTCTCTTTTGCACATTAAATTACTTGTTAATTATTTAAACTACGAGTTTGTATTCACAATTGTGACTCCTTTTCTTCCTTGCACGCATGGCAGGAAAGGAGTCTGTTGTTCAGTAGCTATACAGGGTTCCAGGAGACAAGGTCTATACAAGACGGTATGTGGTTTTTGTTACAGTTTTTAGTTCAATTGATATTGTAATTGCTTCTTCTCTTCAGTCAAATTTTTGGGATGTTGTATGTACAGACAGACATTGTACATGATGTAAAAATACATGCAAATTAATGAAATATGATTTTGGTGCCAATTTTCTCTATTAGCTTGTGGTTGTGAATGTGAATGTCGAATGTCACTTGCAAATATATTCATTGCGAAAAATTTCCCCATAAAACTATGCTTTTAATGCGATGTCATAAATGGAATTTCGCGAATTGTGTCGTAAACGGGTACCCGGATCCTGAGGGGTTCACATATCAGGTCACCGGAACGTATCTCTGTCATGCCTGGAAGGTCACCGGACTGTCTCTGTCGTGCCTGCATGGTCACCGGATCTCTGTCTCAGTCGTGCCTGCGGGTCACCGGACTTTGTCTCTGTCGTGCCTTGAAGAAAACAAATCCAGTGCGGAGTCGATGTCGAGGATAGAGACACCACGACGAGGATCGGTGCACAGTGAAGATGGCTTGATATTCTGTGAAATCCGGAGTGTTTGGTCTGTCAGTCAATGTTGTAGGATGTATATGGCTTTTACTCCCCCTTTCTCCCAAACTTGTGAGAATAATGAAAATAAAGATAAGTTGGGAGAAGCAAACATGAATCGCATTTTTTTATGCGTACGACTTTTTCTTGTACGCGACTTTTTTTTCCTTTTTTTCGATTTTTTTTGTTTTGTTAGCATATGCGTACGGCTTTTTCTTGTACGCGCCTCTTTTCTCTTTTTCTCTCTTTTTTTTTGCAATAAACCGTTCAACATTTTTTTTTCTTCGGCTTTTCATCCTTTTTTTAACAACTTTTTTTTAACATCATACGGCATCTCCTCCCCATTTTTTTGTTTAAAACAATACACAGCCCTTCTTGAACCTAATACCGTGCAGTCAAGCCATAGCCCCCTTCAACGGCCCACTTGGGCCTAATATTTTTTTTTAATTCACGGGGCCCTATTTTGTTACCCCCATACGGACAAAACTAGGGTTAATTGGGAACCCTTTTTTTTCTCGATGCTCGCCGCCCCCTTGATGGGGACCATCTAATCTCGCACCACCGCCTGGGATATGATCGCCGCTTGCTGGAAGGGGCATGCGATTGGAGAGGAAGCCGCCACTGCAGGAGATCTCGCCTGGGCTCGCGCCTGCTTGCGCGAGATTGGAGGGTGATGCACCACCCCTAGCTGGAAGCTGCACACAAGGCTCGCTCACTGCCTGGAGAGGGGGGTGGGGGGGTCGCCTTTGATGACGTCCCTACAGCTATGCGGCGCCGCATGTGCCGCTACGAGATGCGAGGGAGCCCGATGCCTGGGGGCCCCGTCCCGAGATCGAAATCGCACGCCACGCGTGGAGGCCACCTTCGCGTTGGATCTGTCTGCGCGAGACGCGTCGCAGGAACGGAAGGGGCCGTACTGCCTGGTTGCTCGAGAGATGTTGCCCATGTCTTACGCGCCTGGAAGAGGATCTTGCATGATACCCAGTTTGAAGAAACATGATGAAGCAGTGCTGAAGAATCTGACATCTGTGGTGGTGACGCCAGAGAAGATGCGACCGAAGTAGAGAATGCTGGATTGGCACTTGATGATGATATCCCAAAAGTAGGGTTCCAGAAATTAAATCACGAACAAGATAATCTCGATTCTTGAACAATAAATCAAAATAAAATCCACGAGAATCGATCCGCTCTGATACCATGTAGAAAAACAGAATGCGGAAGCGGAATCGGAAATAAAGATAGAACAATAAGAACAAATATTTTAACGTGGAACCCTACTCCAGAAGGAGCGGGATGAAACCACGGGAGAAGCCCCTGAATTGGGCGTTTCTTCTATTGAAGTTCTCAATGAGTACAGGGGGTGTGGGGCTCCTTATATAGCCCCACGGACAGACCCAATTGTGACCGCTCCCCCATGTGGTACTAAACACATAGGTGGGCTCTTTTCTTTTCCAACAAGATGATTTTGAAACGTGATTTAGATCCCACTTGTTCTTTGGGAAGTGGAAGGAGTCCCAACGTCGATTGTTCGCAGAGCTTCGACAGGGACAGATGACAGCTAGAGAGTACTTCGTCTGATACACCGAGTTATCTCGCCACACTTCATCAGCTGATGCATTTCCAAATGAGAATCTGGAAAAGTTCATCAGAGGTATGGGACAGGAGGTGTACGAGAAGCTGGATGGACTACGCATCATTTCTATCTCCAAGGCTATTGACACAGAGAAGAAGTTTGAGGACACTCGAGAGAGATGCTTCGGGAGCTTGTTTGTCTCCAGTGACTACTTTAGGTCTGCAGGTTTGGCATTTTCAGGCAGTGCTCGCTTGTCTCCAATGACTACTCTAGGAGGAACACTTGTCGGACGTGGTACAAGTTCAGCACCACCATCTGCGTCGCAACGAGTGGACAGACTTCCAGCAGGATCGACTCAGAGCACAGGCACGACTACCACGCCTACCAGATCTGTGAGATGCTATTTGTGCAATGAATGGGGACATTACCGATCTCAGTGCCCGCAAGCTTCTGGAGAGCCTCGATCACAGCCAGTCGGCACAACCACAGGCACAGCGTACTGGGAGTTTCCGTCGCAGGAACTCCAACTTCAGGAGGTCGCCGAAACAGACACGGAGCGTGGCAAGTTCTAGTATTCACCAGCCAGGTAGGGCACGATTAGCAGCTACTGTAGCGAAAGGTATGGTCTCAATATTGGGCCAACCTTTCCATGTTTTATTTGATTCCGGAGCGAGACAATCTTTCATTGCTTCGAGGTTACTAGTTTTAGTAGGTAGAGATGCAGAGACCCTATCTTCTCCATATCACATCCGTGGGCTAGGTGGCCAGTTTTTCGTCATTTTACTGATAATAGGAGACTTACCAGTGCTAATTGGTAGTCATGACATGATTGCAATTGTCTACTACTTCAGCTTGATGAGTTTGATTTGATTTTAGGCATGCATTGGTTGTCAGCTCATCATGCATTGGTTGACTGCTTTAGAAAGATAGTTGCTTTCAGGATTCCTGATTTGCATGAGCTCACATTTGAGGGTACATTACATGACTCCAAAATGGAGTACATTTCAGTATTGCGAGCTCAGAGATTTGTTGACCTGGGATGCGATTCATATATAGCATTTATCAGAGATACATCCGATCATGAGTCGATGACACAGGACATCGGAGTAGTATCAGACTACCCAGATGTGTTTCCTGATGAGCTGCTAGGATTACCTCCCGAGAGAGATCGAGTTCAAAATATCATTGCTACCAGATACACAACCGATCGTAACAGATACACAGCTGATCTTGATGGCACCTTATCGCATGGCACCAGCTGAGTTGAGAGAGCTGAAGGTGCAGTTGCAAGATTTACTTGTCTTAGGATTCGTGAGGCCGAGCACTTCACCTTAGGGTGCTCCAATTTTTTTATCAAGAAGAAGGATCCATGAGATTATGCATTGATTATCGACAGTTGAACAAGAGAACGGTGAAAAATCGTTATCCTATGCCGCGCATCGATGAGTAGTTTGACCAGATCCAATGATCTTTGGTGTTTTCGAAGATCAATCTTCCTTCTGGCTATCATCAGCTGAGGATTCGAGAGTCTGATATTCCAAAGACAACTTTCAGGACTCGATATGGACACTACGAGTTTGTGGTGATGTCGTTTGGTCTCACCAATGCCCCTGCAACATTTATGGATATGATGAACATGATCTTCCATTCATATTTGGACAAATTTGTGGTGGTGTTCATTGATGATGTGCTGATATATTCACGGAAAGAACGGGATTATGCGAATGATTTGAAGATTGTTCTAGATACATTGCGAGAGCACAAGTTATAAGCCAAGTTGAGTAAGTACAAGTTTTGATTATCCCATGTCTCATTTCTTGGGCATGTCATTTCTGGAGCAGGTATCGCAATTGATCCTACGAAGATTGAGGCAGTTATGTCTTAGGAGCAGCCCAAGACAGTTACTATATTCGGAGCTTCTTCGGATTAGCGGGTTATTACAGACGCTTTGTCAGTGAATTTTCTCGAGTTATTAGCCCTCTGACACAATTGACACAGAAGGGAGTTCCATTCATTTGGGATGATTCATGCAAGCAGGCCTTCAGGACACTGAAGGAGAGATTGATTACGGCACTCATTCTTGCACTATGTTCAGGCACCCAAGACTATGCAGTCTACACAGATGCATCTGGAGAAGGTCTAGGAGCACTATTGATGCAAAGAAGTCATGTGATTGCTTATGCATCACATCAGTTGAGACCGCATGAGCGGAATTACCCTACCCATGACTTGGATCTGACGGCAGTATTCTTCACTTTGAAGATCTGGCGCCACTATCTTTATGGGGTGAACTTCGAGATTTTCACTTATCATAAGAGCATGAAGTACAAATTTCATCAGAAGGAGCTGAACAAGAGACAACGCATGTGCCTTAAAATACTGAAGGATTACGACTGCACGATCTCTTACAATCCTGGTTGTTGAGAAGGGGAACATATGAGATGAGTGAGATATTTATTCCATAGAGCTAGGGTCTCTTATATAGAGAGACAACCCTAGAGAGTACAAGGGTTACGGAATCCGAAGGGTCATAGGGGGTTACGGAACTTGAAGGGTCATAGATGGTTACGGAACCCAAAGGGTCACAGGAGGTTACGGAATCCGAAGGGTTACAAACATAAATGTAAATCTAATAACTCTAACACTCCCCCTCAAGTTGGAGCTGAGAAAGCTGCAACTTGTAACAAAAAAAATCATACACCACATCTTCACACGATGCACCATAAGAACATATGTCCGCTGCTGGTTGAAGACCTCGCTCGAGGACGGGTCTGCGACTTTCAGGTCATCGGAATGTATCTCTACCATGTCTGTAGAGTCGCTGCGATATCAGGTCACCGGAACGTATCTCTGTCGTGCC
Source organism: Ottelia alismoides (assembly GCA_037367405.1). NCBI lineage: Eukaryota > Viridiplantae > Streptophyta > Magnoliopsida > Alismatales > Hydrocharitaceae > Ottelia > Ottelia alismoides. Next base: position 771,332 of record JAZKJV010000252.1, on the reverse strand, counting down.
TGCAGGTCACCGGAACGTATCTCTGTCGTGCCTGAGAATAATCGCTATAGAAGAAGTCCAGCACGGAGTAGTAGTTGGGTCGTAAAAGAAGAAGTATACACCCTAACGAAGAAGTCGGTGCTCGGTGAAGACAGATGATCTGAATAGTAGTATTGGGAGAAAAAAGTCATTGTGAAGCAAGGGAGGTTGGAAGGGGGGACGCTCCAGGCGGTGCCGACGATGCAGGAGGTGCGGCTAGAGCTGTTGGAGCATTGGGCGACACTTTAGGTGCCGCTGGAGGTGACAACTAGTGCTGCTGGGGACTTGGATTGCCTTGCGCGAGACCATGGAATCCACGGACGATGCAGGAGGTCCAACCCTCTCTCCTTGTCGACGGAGAGAGGGCTGGTGGTAGCGACATATTTAGGGTATTAGGCTTCGGAGTAGGACCGTTGCTCTGATACCATGTTGAGAAGGGGAACATATGAGATGAGTGAGATATTTATTCCATAGAGCTAGGGTCTCTTATATAGAGAGACAACCCTAGAGAGTACAAGGGTTACGGAATCCGAAGGGTCATAGGGGGTTACGGAACTTGAAGGGTCATAGATGGTTACGGAACCCAAAGGGTCACGGGAGGTTACGGAATCCGAAGGGTTACAAACATAAATGTAAATCTAATAACTCTAACACTGGTAATGAAAACGTGGTGGCAGATGCGTTTAGCAAGAGAGCTCATGCAGAAGGTACGGCGAACTGGCTATACACATGAGATATGCTCGCAGCTTTGACTGATTGCCATCCTCAGGAGAGTACATCCATATCTACCGTTGTGCCTCCACGATTCAGCAGTTTGTGGGATCGCATAGTCGAATGCCAGAAGTCAGATCCTTAATTAATTACCCAAAGTTCACAAAAATCCAAATACATAGCCAAATGATAGAGAATTAGTAACTCAACATCATGTTATCTTTCATTAAAATAAATAATGCTAAAAAGATATCCAGATTAACATGCAAACACAAGGATGTCCATGCAAATTCAAAAATTAACTTTGAATACAAAACATGCATAGGGACTACTTTGCAATAATGGAAACTTGAAATAAAAATAATGCATTTTTTACAAAAAAAAGACCTCCTTCCTTGCACTTAGGGCATGATGAAGGGGAGAAGGACGGCTGCGGAGGCAACGGGCGGCAGAGCGGTTGGCGGTGGAGGACAGTCATGTGGCACGCGACGGCAGGAGCTGTAAGGGGGACACGTGCGGGCGGTGCGGCTCGACGGGCAGAGGAGAACCACGGAGGGGCGGCTGGCGGGTGGAGACATCTGGTAGGAGGGCCGCGGGCGGAGAGCCTGTGCGAGGAGGAGGTGCGCCTGCAGGAGCAGGGGGTGGGCATCGTGGTCGCGCACGGCGAGGGAGTACGGGGCAGTGTAGCTCGCTGTGGGCAGAGGATCGGCGCACTGACGGTGGGGACAGGGGGTGCGGTAGAGCAACTACTGCACCCATTGCTCTTGTTTTTTTAACTTTTTTTGTAATTTTTTTATTTCATTTTTAATAATTTTTTTAATTTTTTTCAAACTGGGAACAAATATATAAAAATGGAGAGGTGGTAAATGGGGATGATAAGAAGATGATGGAGGTGGATGATGGTGATTTGGAGGTGGTGCAAAAAAGGATGAAGATGACAAAGACAAAAAAATAGCGTTGGATAATAAAAAAATTGAGAAGACATATGGTTCGTCGGATTTGCGGAGCAGCTAATAAATAAATAATAAAGTTAGAGTAGAGAAAGGAAAATAAACAAATAAAAAGAAATTAAAAGTTGTCTACTAATAAAATAAAATAAAGAGAAAAAAGAGTGGAGAATTTACAATAGGAAGTCCACAAAATAAAACAAACAATATGTACATATTTTTTTTAAATTTTCTAATTTTTTTATTTTTAATAAAAGGTATTTAAAAAATAAAAAAAATAATAGAAATAAAATAAAACACAAAAATGATTTTTTTAGATTTTTTAGTAATTAAGAAAAGTAAATAAAAAATGAGAAAAGAAAAATATGTGCATTATGTACAAAGTCACTTTGCCTTTTTTTTCAATGACAACATTTTTTTCAGATTTTTTTAAGTATGTCATTTATTAAAATATATAAGAAATAAATTAAAAGAAAAATAAATAAATCAAAAAGGGTTAGATTTGCACAAGAAATATCAATGTCACATTTATTGCATTATGTACAATATACAACGAGGTCTCAAAACTCGAATTTTGCAAACGAGCTCCGATTTTAAGGAAACCACTTTCATTGGATAGATAATTTTCTAACTTAAACTTTAAAAGTGAGTTTGATGAATTTGGAGTTCATACGGAGTGGAAATTTGGTCAAGAAGTTGGACTTTACGACTTTTTTCTTTGGGAACTAGGAGTATTTATTTACGGTAAAATTTATTTTATATTTTGTATTTTTATATATATTTTTATAAAAACGTCAGAGAAAGAATTAGTCGAAAAGGAATTGAAATGAAATTACTAAAAAATATGAAGTTTTGGTTATTTACAGGTGAAAAACTCCTATATTTTACGACTTTTTATTATTAATTTATTTATTATAATATAATATATAATAATTAGTGTATTGTATTTATTTTTTAATAAGAAAAAGGGGGAGCCCTCCCAAGGCGGGAGTCACCACACCAAATATTCATTAATTAACGATACGGTACATCAGTTGGAAATCCAGAAGTTGTACAATGCATTACAGTGCGCAAGTACATTTTCAAAGTAAAACCGTTGTCCCTTGAAAGTGTTATCATTTTTGCCAAGCCAAATAGCCCAGAGCGTTGCAAAGGGCTTGGAGACATCTCCGGAAGACCCAAGGCCGACCGCCCGAATAGATCTCCAAAAATGCTCCGCATCTGATGCCCGAACCCATGATAGCCGCAACAAATCCCACACATTTGCCGAAGACCTGCACCCAAAGAAAATGTGGTATGCATCCTCCACGTCGTCCTTGCATCTGTCACACATCAAATCCGTTGCACCCAGCAGCCTACCTCTTCTCATCTTGTCACAAAGACGGTCTCTCCGCAGACACTAAAGAAAGACCTTAACCCGAGTAGGAATCCTGGCCGCCCAAATCACCTTCAAGTCAGCACATAGGTCTTCATCACGTTCCACCATACCACCACTCAGCTTCCGATACGCATTCTTCACTGAGAACTTACCATCTGCCCACACAAAATGGTTGGGGTCGCCCGACATTTCCCCGACAGAGGGGAATCTCCGATAGTAACCGCAAAAAATCTTCCAACCTCTGATCCGAGAGAGCTGCAAGGAACCTCGGCGCCTATGACCTAGAATCAGCCACCTCCGCCACCCGCGCCCCCTGTCAACGGCTAACGCCATCAACCTAGGAAAATGGTAGGCTAACGCCCCCTCCCCTGTCCAGTCATCCTGCCAAAACCGAAACCGGAGACCATTCCCCAACTTCGGTCGGAGGAGAGCCCTGAGCCTCGGAATCACGGCACGGATCCCACTCCACAACGAAGACTCATGCCGCTTCTGCACCGCCACCAACTCCCCTGTGACGCCGCAGATCTCCCTCAGCAACCGCAAAACCGGCGAGTCAGATGAACCCCAAATGCGCACCACCCATTTGGCTAACAAGGCTCCGTTCATAGAATCCACATCCCTGACGCCCAGGCCCCCCTCCGAGACCGGTACCGCAAGATCCTTCCAAGCGACCAAGTGCAACCCCCTCGTTGTCTGCCTCCCATCTGACCAGAAAAACGATCTCATTAGAGCCTCCACCTTTCTCTTGACACCAACAGGCATTAGTCTTGTCGAGAAGAAAAATATCGGAATAGCGAAAAGAATATGCTTCAGTAATGTAAGCTTCCCACCCCAGGACAGAGTGGTAGCCTTCCACCCTTCCAACCGCTCCTCCATTCTCCGAAGAACACAGTCCCAATCTGACTTCCTCAGCCTACCATCAACCAGTGGCAACCCCAGATAGGTAATCGGTAAACTCCCCAGAGGGAATTCTGCCCATGCCGCTAACCTGCTACTCTCCTCGCCATCCATCCCCAATGGGACCAGGACCGACTTCAGCCTGTTAATCTGCAAACCAGAGAGGCAACCAAACTTATCCACCAAAATAGCTGCATTGTGATTTTGCTCCTCCGTCCCCCCCAGGAAAATAAATGTGTCGTCCGCGTACTGCAAGACCGGAACGGAGATGTCCTCCATCCTGAAACCCTCGCACCAACCCTCTTCAACGTCTGCTGGAACAATAAATGTGTCCCCCATCCTGGAAAATAAATGTGTCGTCCGCGTACTGCAAGACAATCCACAGTCAACACAAAAAGCAGGGGAGCCAGGAGGCATCCCTGGCGCACCCCTCTCTGCGGCTGGAACCAACTTCCCTCTGGCCTCCCGTTGACCAACACCGAACAGGAGCTACTAGTGACGCATCTCTTTACCTAAGCAATCCAATCTTTCGGAAATCCCCTCTTCTGCAGCGCTGTCCACAGGAATCTCCAACTGACACAGTCATACGCCTTGGCGTAGTCAATCTTCCAAACTGCCCCTTTCTTTGTAGGCCTCTTCCACTCCCGACAGATTTCCGAAGCGGTCACGATACCATCCGCCATATACCAACCTGGAATGAACACAGATTGTGCCGGTAAAATCACAGATGGCAAGACAACCCTAAGTCTGCTCGCCAGCACCTTTGCGACAATGAGATAAATGCCATTAGAGATAGAAATCGGCTTGTAATCCCCAACCCCCACTGGGGAGTCTTTTTTCGGCAGAAAAAAAAATCATTGCCATGTTAACTTTCTCAAAACCCCTGTTGCCATCCCTGAATTCAGCCAGAACCTCCAAGATGTCACCCTTCAGCAGATCCCAGAACTCCCGGTAAAATGAAACAGAAAAGCCATCCAGGCCAGGAGCCCCGTCCACGTTCAGATCCCAAACCGTCATACGCACCTCTTCCTCCGTAAAATCGGCCACTAACAACTCAGCCTGGGTTCCACTCAAAGACCCCGCCCCCCGGCCCGTCCAGCCCCAACCATTCTCCTCCCTCACTCTCCTCGAAGCCCTCACGAAGTGCTCCCGCAATGCGACCCCAATGTTCCTCTCGCCCGACACCCTCTGTCCCCCCACCTCCACCTCATGCAAAAAACTCCTCCATCTCCCGGAAGCCACAGAATGAAAGAAACGTGTATTCGTGTCTTCTTCCCTCAGCCACTTCTGCCTCGATCTCTGGCGCCAATGAACCTCTTCCTTCCTGTCCTCCCGAAGCGCCGCCTCTAACCACGCTGCCCTCTCCTCCACCTCCTCCGAAGTAGTCCCCGGTCATCATCCAACCCATCTAACATGCTAATCCCAGCCTCTGCCTCTGCCTTGACTGCTCGCCGCCTCCTGGCGACATCCTTCCCAAAAGTCAACAGCAACAGCCTAAGAGAATCAAGCTTTGCTGCAAACCGCGCCACCGCCGAACCTTCCACCACCAGATCCCACCAGTGATCAACCACCAAGTCCCTGAAGCCCTCCTCCAACAACCATTTCTTCTCAAAACGAAAGGAGAACCGAGCCAGGCGCTCCTCCTCAGAAAACCAAGAGTCATTTTATTAATTCAATGATTTTATAGACATTTATTTATGATTTTACGCAAGGATTTTGCTAAGATTAATATATTGAGATGATGAATCGCGGATTCATCACCCCCCCCCAATACTTAAACTTTGCTAGTCCTCGAGCAAATAAAGAATGAATAAGTTGGATTAACTCATGATTGTGCATGTGAATACAAGACTTGATACGTTGAAGAGCTCTCGGTTTTAGTGATCCTAAAATTCTAAGCTGAACCAAGCTCTAGTCAAAAGGTATCCAATTTCCCTAATCATCATACTCTCTCTGTATACATATATAATAGGGATATGACTTTAAGTGTAGACTGCAGTTACAAGAGTAGAGTCGCAACTTTACCCAAGGTCTGGGTCCAAGAGACTCTCCTAAGAACCTGATTCCCAATACTAGGGAATAAATCATTTTTTACATCCAATCCACCGTCTCTTTAGTTGTCAGATTTAAAAGTGTAGATGGAAGGCCAGTTGATGGAGGGCATACGATTGTATCATTTCTCCTGTCCCTCTCATTGGAACAAGGATCCTCTCGAGTGCCTTATTAACTCAACACATGTATTTTTTTGTTGAGTGTGATCGTCAAGAGAAGTTGGAGTCGTCTGCACTTATTTTCTTGGGAGTACACCGGGGTGTGCCTTTTTTGAGTATCTAATAAACTTTCTACACCCAGACTTGTAGCATTTACGATGCAGAGCCCTTTTTAGGTGCTAGCCCGACTCCTAGTCCTAATAACGGTGGTCCAAGTGGATACTTTGAAATGGTTGGGAGTCGCTTGCCTTTGGTGGAAGCTCTTTGATATTTGACTTGTATGGTGAGAGCTTTTCTTTCAACATTTCTTCTTCTTTTTTTTGCTTTTGGCTAGCTCCATTGCTTTTACCAAGTTGGCGCACATTGATCAACATTTTTTTGATTTCATCACCCTGGCACATAGGTAAATGTCAAGAGATAGTACAAGAACCGTGTTCTCATACTGGTTAAAGGTGCTGATCTTCAGGTTTCATGAAGCCTTCATTGATTTTATCCCATCCTCGAGCATCATAAAATCGGGTCCAAACTCAAATCCCCCATCCCAATTCCTCAAGTGAAATTTCAACTCATCTCATCATAACTGCAGTCGTGTATGTGAGGTGTTGATCGTATTCTTAAGCTAAAGACTAAGCGTGCAATATAACACACAAATCTTTTAAACTAGGGAAATGTGAATAATTAAGTCAAAGACCCTAATGACTAAGGCTGGTTAACTCAAAATCTCAAGACCTCATAAACCAAGTGTTCTTGAAATTCACTAGTCTTGTGTAAATGTGTAAGTGCCAGGGACTAAACCAACTCATTAGTTAGTTTGTTTTGTTTAAGTGTTTTTTTAAGAAAGGATACTCATTTTTTAAAAATGAATTTTAAAAAAGAGAGAATTTTTTTGAAAATATTTATAATTTTTTTAAAAAATGTATATTTAAAAAAAACAAGAAGATAATTTTTTTGAAAAAGTTTTGTTTTATGAAAAAGTTTTTTATTATACCTCTTATTTACAATAGTTTACCCATAAACCGTTATTTTAATTACAAACAAGTCAAAGTACGAGCTATAGGTAAAATATATATGTAATATATACAAACCCCCCTATAGTTAACAGGCGCTACGTCCTCATGGCACTAGGTGACAAAAAGTCATAGCTCATACTAAGCATAAGTGAGTGAAAAGAATAGAAGAGAAAAAGAATATAAGAGCGTTGGAGAATACACAACACGCATCAACCCCCCTATCCTTAGGCTCTGGTCAGCCTAAGTATTGGAGAGAACACAAGATTGGGGGATCGATGAGAGTGGGAAAGAATATACAAAAGAAGATAAAAAGAAGAGACGGTGCAACTGGGGTCACTCACCCCCCTATACTTAGGATCTAGTCATCCTAAGTATAGCCACAAAATAAAAACTATTGGAGTATTTGGTTGATCGCCTATTGAGTTGTAGATGGGTTAATGGATACCTCCAGGATCCATTTACCCCATCCAGTTGTTTAGTCTCATAATGTCCAGTGGTGGGACTTGGAGGCTCTGTTGAGGCTATATAAGGAGCCCCAGACCTCATGTATCCATTGAGAGAAAGAGCAATGAAGCATATGCCCCTTTGAGGGCTTCTCCCGTGGTTTCATCCCGCTCCTCACGGAGTAGGGTTCCACGTAAAATCATGTGTTCAATGATGTTTATTCTTTATTTCTGATACTTGCTTCTGCATGTTTATTTTCTAACATGGTATCAGAGCGGGTCGATTCTCGAGGTTTTTAAGTTCTTTGTTGTTATTCGAGAGTCGATTTGGAAAATTATTTGTATTATTTCAATATTCGAGAATTGTCATCATCAAGAAGGATTATGCCATGTTCATGTATGTTCTATCCATGTTTAGGGTTTCAAACGAAACCCTAACTTCTGTCAGGTGATCCGGCGGCTCCGATCGATGAAGGTGTCCAGGGTTTTCTGAAACCCTAGATCCACTATCCACGTCGTGCGCCCGTTGAAGATTTGTTCTCCAGGCTTGCCACAACATGTGCAGGACGCCCAAGCCCTAGCCGCATAGCAGAGGCGACATCTCCAAGCAGGGAGCCTCTCCGTTGTCGGCTATCAAGGTGAAACCCCATCTCCACCAAGTCTGCATCAGGAGGCAGAAACTCTTGGCACAGTTTCCAGAACACGCATCTTCTTTCGCGCCATCACCAGGCGGCGAGCCCTAGCCTCCAGATCTTGCTCGGTGGTGGCCCGCGACATCTCCATGCATCGCACTCCTCAACGCCCTCCTCTCAAGTGCCGCCCTCAATTCTCCAGGCGCCACCAGATCGTGAAGTCCCTCATCGGGGCGACGGGACCAAGGATGGTTCCTGTGGAACCCTATTGCTGATGCACGGCCCCATCGGGCGGCGGCTCCACACGCAGGTGATGCCTCCTGCCTCCATCCTCGGCGGCGCATGCACATTTCTCCAACATTGCCACAAGGGCGGCGGCATCTTAAGAAAAGGGTTCCCAGTTGGAACACTAAGGGACGCACGTCTTCTTCAAAGAGCCCTATGGGGCCGACGGCCTTTTAAAAAAATTTAAAAGGGCTATTTGAGCCCAAGAAAAAAAAGGAGTTTGCAGTTTTTTTAAAAAAAAAGAGAGAGAGGGGCTCCTTCGAAAAAAAGGGGGAGAGGCCATGAGTTATGTAAAAATAAAAAGAGGGGAGCCTGTGATATTGGGCTTGCTTTGGGCCGACAAGTTCGGAAAAAAGGCGCGTACAATAAAAAAACGTACGCAAAAGATTTCAAAAAATATATATATTCGAGAATGAAAAGCCATTAGAAAAAAACAGTTGAACGGCTTAAAAAATTGCAAAAAATAGTTTAAAAATGATGATGAGAAGAGACGCGTACACGTAAAAAAAGGATGTCGTACGCAATTCCAAAAAAAATATGATTTGAAGAGCCGTAAAAAAATTGAAACGACCTAATGTTATTCATGATTTGAGAAGCCGAAAAATTTGTGAACGGCTTATTGGTATTTTGTACCATTATTTATCGTGTCTTCTCCCAACTTTGTCGATGTCATTTTCTGACAAGTATGGTAGAAAGAGGGAGTATTATGTAGAGTCACAGGCCTATTCAGATGTTTCATATTCAGATGCAAGATGCAGATTTCCAAGATTTCCAGACCATTCAGATTCCAGACTCTATAGTTGTTCAAACTCGACGTCAGATGTTTCCGAGTCTCCAATTTCAGACACGCACAAGTATGCGGTTTTTTCAGATGTGCACATGTTTGCCATCATTGTCAGTAGTCCCCATCATTCTTCTTGCTTTGTTCGGCCAGAGTTTTTCATGTGTTATCATAGGTACTCCAAAGTAGAGCACCATTATCTGAGACAGATGGGAGAGACCCAGTTCTTCGATGAGGAGACTCCAGGCGCAGTTTCAGACTCGATGGTCAGATTCCGAGTCTTCAGTTGACTCACACTCCAGCCCGTTCGTCCTCCTCACCTGCACGGCATGAGAAGCAATGTCCTCGACTGCAGCAATGTGCGCGTTGAGTTGATATTGTCCGTATGTCCTGTAGTGTGAGTTGAGTTTCTTTCTGTTTATTTGTCCAAGCTGAGCATTGCATGCTCCATCTTGAGGGGGAGTGTTGGAGTATTTGGTTGAGCACCTATTGAGTTGTAGATGGGTAAATGGATACCTCCAGTATCCATTTATCCCATCCAGTTGTTTAGTCCCACAATGTCTAGTGGTGGGACTTGAAGGCTCTGTGGAGGCTATATAAGGAGCCCCAGACCTCTTGTATCCATTAAGAGAAAGAGCAATGAAGCATATGCCCCTTTGAGGGCTTCTCCCGTGGTTTCATCCCGCTCCTTATGGAGCAGGGTTCCACGTAAAATCATGGTGTTCCATGTCTATATTTCTTTATTCTTATCATTTCCGCTTCCGCTTCCTATTTTCTAACAAAAACGATATTGAACTGGCGAGTAATGCGAATCACGGGGAGGTGGGGAATAAAAGAAAGAAAATTCTATACAAGGAGGAGTGAGAATATACAAGGATCAAGAAGGTTTGTGACGGACCTTCTTGCGGGAGCGAGGGGGTAGGTAGTATACATATAAGTCGTTGTCGGAATCGTCCTCAGGGGAATAATTGCGAGGGGTAGGGAACGTACAACGAGGGTCGACACATGGATGCTTGCTCAAATATGGCTTAAGAGCAGCCGAACTGAGCTCACTCATATATATCACCTCATCCGGACCTGATGATGACTCCTCTGAAAATTCCTTCTCTGGTATGTCGAAGGCAACTTTCTTAGCCAATTTTCTAGAACCTGAAGCATCAAGAGGAAGAGCAGAGTAATACCTCTTGAGGAGTTCGGAGGAACAACTCGAGGAATCAATACTCTTCTTCTTACTAGATGACCGACTAGAGGATAGAGCAACCGATTTATTAAGATTGGTCAATTCGGTCCCGATTGTCTCTTTTGGTGTAGGTCTTGGATGTAGTGTGTATGAGATGCTGACGAGAGGTTCATCATCAGATGAGTCACCATATGCATTGTAATACTCCTACACGATCAGCACACATCTCTGGTATGGCATAGTATTCTCGATTGGCTTGGCATTGGTCAGCTCATGCGTCGGATCATCTAAATAGTCAAGGAAATCAGAAATGATCATGTCCGACTCAGGGGCACCTTCTGGTTGTGAGTCCTCTCCAGAAGCCGCCAATGTGGTGGTGATGCAAGCAGTGAGTGATGTGGAGGTGTAGGGAATCTCTGAACCAATGGTCGTCTGGACAGTCGGTATCTCACGTGTGGTAGAGAGACGAGACTCAACTATCTCTCAAAAGTCATGGTTGTCAGCGACCTTACAGGTTACCTTAGAATATCGTGTGTCCTCAAAGATTGGATAAGGTAGGAGTGCTCCCAATGCAGTGAAATCGATCTCCCGAGTCTCGCAATCTATAGTTGCCTTAGTCAAGGCTAAGAACGCCTTCCTGAGAATGATCGGAGACTGTGTGAACTCTCCTCGGTGCTCAATGTCAATGATCGTGAAGTCTACCTAATTAGAGCACCTTGGAAAGTAATAATGACTGAAATGGTTCATCTCGACCATTTTACTGACCGATCAGCCAGCTGAACGATCTCTCTCATCTTCCTACTTGATCTGAGTTTGAGCTTGGCAAACACGGAGGTCGGGAGGAAATTTATCAGTGAGTCAAAATCGATTCTTGCATGGATGAAGGTAGTGTCTTTGATTTCACAATCAAAATCGAGGCAACTGCTTCACTTTGCGGTTCTTGATTTTTCTCCCTATGACCAAAGAGGTGGCCATAGACACTATGTGTTTCTGAGTCCTTGTTATCTTATTACCCGACCTTTTAGGCACAAATTTGCTTCTCACAGATCTTTTCATGTCGGGAAAGTGTTCGGTGACCATTATTAATGGAAGCTCAAAAATCAACTCTCTATCAATCGCTTCCCTAACTATAGGGTCCATTTTTTTAGGTCTTTTCTTTTTTTCAATTTTTATGGTGTTTTCGGGTTTTTCGATTTGTTGGCCTTTTTGATAGGTGAATGAGTAGGAAAATGTATAGAATCTAGTTTGGAGGGAAAGTGGTTAGTAAAAGAGGGAGGTAGAAGGGACTCTAGTTGTACATGACGTGTGGTCAATCCGGTGTCTTCCAAGTTTTCAAAATCTAATCCGTGAAATCCATGATCCGCTTTCATACATGGACTCTTGATCGGTCTAAAGATGTCATCCTCCAATAAGTTCTCATGACACATCATGAGAGAAGTCTGCTCAGTTGGAGGATACTGTTGAAAACTCAGGATCTTATACTCAACACACCTTGACTCGAGCGTATAATGATGGGTTGAGTATGGCCCATCTGTATGGCAGATGTTGATCGGATCCTCATAAGTCATAAGGTGGAGTCAGTAAACAGGAGGTCTATAAATTGGTCGGATGAATCCAATCCCCTGTATATGTCGGCTCTCCGAATGGATGGTATGAAAGCCGATCAATGTGGGTTTGATCACTAAGGTCGATCAAGTTAGGAAAATCATGTGGTGCAGACCTCTCCATTCGATCTGTTCGGTCGATCATGTTGTACCCTAAGGTCAAGTCGGGATGTGTATAGGTCAATTGTTGTCCGGTCCCGACTCGAGGTGAGAATGAGGTATGTGGGCGCAACTGATTCAGCCAATCATTTATCTCAGCAGTGGCTTGCTCTTCGATTTGTTCCTTAATTCCAGCAAGCGGACGAGAATATGGTGAGTCAATCCAGGGTGGATGTGGGTTAGCGGTGTAAGAATATGGGGTAGGTAAGAAGTACGAAGAATTGAGGAAGTCAGTTGGAGTTCTCACTTTGCGGTCGAGGTATGGGTACGAGGAATAAGAGGGTGGAGATGGTCGGAATATGTTCGAAGAAGAGTGACCTGGATATGATGACCAATATTCCGACATCTTTGAAGAGAGATGGGAGAATGAAGCGGACCGAGGAAGAGTATGTGCAAGTGCACCGAATAACACACAAAACAGACAAACACGAGAACAAACCTTGGGTTCACCTACTCAACAATGTGATGGTCACAAGAGTTAGACTGTTTATCTTTTCAATTTCAATTAGCTGATAAATCAAGATATAGGTCCAATTATGCAAGGCTTAAAGTAGGTTTTAGGCACTATCCTAGGTATGCGTCCTCACCTCTCAACAGTCACAATAGCACAAGCGTACAATGAAGGTTTTGTTCTCCTGAAAACAAGTGTTAATTTTAGTAAATTGTTTTGGTCAACTCTGATTAGCAGTGCAGATTTTAAGTTTGATTCTCACTTGATTAATCTACCAAATACGGCACGCCTAACGAACAGTCATGATTTTCTTTTAACCTGAGTTTCAAAACCAAGGGGAAGAGAGTCGAGAAAAACCGATGCAAATAGTGAAATCAATGATGCATGCCCAGTTCAGAAAATTTAAAGTGATCCTCGCACTCTACATACGGAATGCAACGCAGAATTGAAATTTTATGCTATATGAGATGCAAACGAGAAAACAATTCCTAAACAGGCAGTTCTATTAGTGAGTGATGGAACAATTTAATTTGGACTAATATCTATGTGGTCTAAGTGTGTCTCGTTAAATGTGGTGTGTGGTCCTAAAGATTACAAGCTCAAGAAAAAATATTCTATTAAAAATACTCTAAGAGCCGCGAGTGCAAGTCCTAATCTACGTCAATCAACCGCGCGACTACGAACGGGACAAATGTTCATTCCTGATAAACGTGCGAACTCTCAAACAAGAGCTGATATAAAGAGCGAATTACCTAAATTATTACAACACAATAATTGCAAAATTTTACAAAATGAAAATGCTCTCAAAAATAAATTAAATTCCTTACTTTTCAGCAGTCGGCGCGCGTTACGTCCGTCGACCTCCGATACACTCCAAGTCCACCAGGCCCTCGCAAGGAAAAAGAAATTTATATTAGAGAGATAAATAATAAAATTACAAAAATGAGCAAAAAAATAATTGAGAGGGAGAAGAGAAAAAAACGAAACAATTACAAGGTGGCTCGGGGGTCAGTCTACCCGAGGGAGAGAAAACCTAAATCTAATTTTCTAAATTAAACCCTAAGTCGTTTGTCTCCCCGGTAACAGCGCCATCTGACAGATTGGCCTGAGTAGGTATATTAATCGGTACTCGTTGTAGCACGGCACTCAACCAATTAATCAGAACTAAGAAAAGATCTCCGCGAGGAGTGTCTCGGCTAAAATTTAAATCTCGAGCAAGTCTGTGGTCGAACATAGGGAGGCAAAGGAACAACTTTGGGTTAATTCAGATCACTTAGGTCTAGGTTTTCAATGCAGATTTTTTTTGTATTTTTTTAATGCAATAATAAATGTGAATGCAAAATGCGGATGAATAAAGTTAATAAGAAAATACACAACTTAGCCAAATTAATTATAATGTAAAACAAATCCAATTCAGCAGAATTATATTTTTTTCTAGAAAAATAATCCAGTGATGAATGCAAAACACATTTTTTGGAATTTTAATGGTTAAAATGAAACAATAAAAAATGCACTTGTTATGGGTTTTCACGCAATTTTTCACTCAATCAGAATGCAAAAATTGTGAAAATTTTATTGAAAGTTAAACATGATGAAATGAAGTTATAGTAAATTTTTCAAAAATAACGATTTTTTATGAATTTTTTTATTGAAAATAAGGTGACTGTGAGTATTTAATTCCTAATAATTATCAATTTTCCAGAGAGCGAATTATCTCAAAAAGGTATTTTAACGAGCAATCCAGAAGAGTTGGAATTTTGTAAAAAAATGTGTGGATTTAATTAAAATCATTTACTAAAATCACTCTACAATTTATTTAAGGCACAGGACAACTCCAATTTAGATGAAATTTGGACAGTAGTTAAAGCACATTTCAAGGCATCATTTCTGATTTTTGAGGAATTTTTAAAGCATCCTGAATCAAACATGAATTAAAGACCTCGCAATGAGTAAAATAAGCAATTTTTCGCTAATACAATTTTAATTAATTACCCAAAGCTCACAAAAATCCAAATAAATAGCCAAATGATAAAGAATTAGTAACTTAACAACATGCTATTTTTTATTAAAATAAATGATGCTAAAAAGATGTCCAAATTAACATGCAAACACAATGGTGTCCATCCAAATTCAGAAATTAACTTGAATACAAAACATGCATAGGGACTACTTTGCAATAATGGAAACTTGAAATAAAAATAATGCATTTAAAAAAAAGACCTCCTTCCTTTCAGTTAGGGCACGATGAAGGGGAGAAGGGTGGCGGTGGAGGCAACGGGAAGCGGAGCGGCTACCAGTGGAGGATGGTCGTGTGGCGTGCGATAGTTGGAGCTGCAAGGGGGCCGCGTGCGGGCGGTGCGGCTCGACGGGCGGAGGAGGACCACAGCGGGTGGAGACATCAGGTGGGAGGGCTGCGGACGGAGAGCCAGTGTGAGGAGGAGGCGCGCCTACAGGAGCAGGGCGTAGGCGTTGTGGCTGCGCACGGCGAAGGAGCGTGCGGGCGTCGCGGGCTGAGGGTCGGCACGTCGACGGTGGGGGCAGGGGGTGCGGCGATGCAACTGTTGCACACGTTGCTCTTGTTTTTTATTTTATTGTAATTTTTTGATTTGATTTTTAATCATTTTTTATTTTTTTGTTTCAAACTGGAAACAAAGATATAAAAAGAGAGAGGTGGTGATAAGAAGATGATGGAGGTAGATGATGGTGATTTGGATGTGGTGTAAAAAAAGAATGAAGATGACCAATACAAAAAAACAACGTTAGATAATAAATAAATGAGAAGAAGATGGAAAACTTACATGTGGTTCGTCGGATTTGCGGAGCAGCTACAATGGACTCATGTCGTGGCCTCGATTTGATTTGGCGAAAAAATCGGAGAAATTATGCGAGCTTGACGGAAAGCTCGTGACACGGCAACGATGGTTGCCACGAATCTCGCTTGAAGTAGGTCGCCGCTTGAGGAGGATGCTCAGTCATTGTCACCGATAAAACACTCCAAGCCCTCTCCTTTTTCTCTAAGAATGGCAGATAAAGGGAAAATGAAAAAGATGAGATGAATAAAAAGAAGAAGATGGAGAGGTTAGAAAAAATGTGTGAGAGGTGGAGTTGAATGGAAGTTGGTGGTAGAATGACAAGTTAGAGTAGAGAAAGGAAAATAATAAAGAAATAAGAAATTAAAAGTTGGTTATTAATAAAATAAAATTAAGAGAAAAGAGAGTGGAGAATTTACAAACGTAAGTCCACAAAATAAAATAAACAATATGTACATGTTTTTTTACTTTTCTACTTTAATTTCTTTGTATTTTTAATAAAAGATATTTACAAAATAAAAATAAAATAAAATACTAGAAATAAAATAAAACACAAAAATGATTTTTTTTAGATTTTTTAATAAAAAAGAAAAGTAAATAAAAATGAGAAAAGAAAAATATGTATATTATATACAAAGTCACTTTGCCTTATTTTCAATGACAAAATAATTTTTTGATATTTTTTAATTATGTCATTTATTAAAATATACAATAAAGAAACTAGTAGAAAAATAAATCAAAAAGGGTTGGATTTGTACAAGAAATATCAAAGTCACATTTATTGCATTATGTACAATATACAACGAGGTCCCAAAACTCGAATTTGCAAACGAGCTCCGATTTTAATGGAATTACTTTCATTGGATATATAATTTTCTAACTTAAACTTTAAAAGTGAGTTTGGCGGATTTGGAGTTCATACGGAGCGGGAATTTGGTCGTAAAGTTGGACTTTACGACTTTTTCTCTTTTGGATATAGTACATATTTGCGGTGAAATTTATTTTATATTTTTGTATTTTTATGTACATTTTTTAAACAAGTCAGAGAAAGAATTAGCCGAAAAGGAGTTAAAATAGAATTATTAAAAATACATGAAGTTTGGGCTATTTACATGTGAAAAACTCTTTTATTTTACAACTTTTTATTATTAATTTATTTTATACAATATAATATATAATAATTAGTGTATTTTATTTACAAGAGTCGTTTTATTAATTTAATGATTATGGACAATTATTTGAGATTTTACTCAAGGATTTTGCTAAGATCGGTATATTGAGATGATGAATCGTGGATTCATCATAACCTTTACTCGAGCCTCGAGGACGAGACTCCCTATGAGGTTTTTATATTTGTAACATCCAGATTCGATTAAACCCGAACACAACCCGATTAAGGCATGATTGATTCAATAAAGTTATCAATCAATATTAAATAACCTAAATCGATCAACTGGCCGTGAATCAAAATTCGTTCGGTCGCAATCGATCAAAAATTTATCGCCTCGTAGTGTTTGCCACGGAAATATCACGACGTAAATTCGGAAATCGTGAAACAACCGAGGCCGTCATAAAATCTGATTCGACAAAATATGACCAACGGAATCGATCGTTCGTCAACCGAAAATCACAAAATTTAACCGCAAACCAAAATTGTATCTCGAAAATTTCAAAGATGCAAACCCAATATAAAGTATATGAACATTATACTCATATTAATTGTCATCTAAAGACGATCGAAACAAGCTATTTCGCATCGAAATCCGACATTCGAAGCGCGAATATGGACTTTTTTAAACTTCTTAAATAAATGAATAAAAAACTTTAAAATTTCTGTAACAGTTGAAGTTGTCTAATTTCAAAAAAATAAAAAAGAAAGGACTTATGACATCAGCAGGCTGATGTCAGCCTGTTGAGTCACACATATATTTAGAAAAAAAGGGGAACAAATGAAGCTTCCATCCCCTTCCTCTTTCTTCCTCTATATTTTCTATTTCTTTCTTTTCCCAAATCCAACGATAGGGCTTTATCTCCTCCCTTTTTCTTTCCATTTCCATCTTCAAAGTCCACAAGGAGGAGCCCCATTTGTTGCTCGAGGTTGGTTGGAGCTGCTCCCATTCTTTCCAAGGAGCTACGGTTCCAAATTTAACCAGCTGTTGTCTTTTCCCCAGTCACAGTTGCTGCAGAAGCTCTTGAAGGATTACTTCAAGTAAAAATCAATTGTTGTTTCCAGCAACAGGAACCTCTCCCCTGCTTCATCTTAAATTGGTTAATGCATGCAACCATAGACTCTGTTCTCCAGCAGCAAGATTGCATTCATTTTTTTGCAAAATTGAAGGATCATGTGCTGCAGTTCTCTTCCCATTGGAGTTGTTGCATGATGAAAATTGATCTCTAAATATTGGAGATCTAGAGAGGTACAATTCCAATCCTCCTTTACTGCCATGCATGTTTAATTAAAATCCTCTTTTTGTTATGCAAATGATTGCTAATATTTAATGTATCATCAAAATTTTAAAACAATGGCTCCTTTGATTATTATCGATTGGTATACATTTGACCTTGCTGGAATTATCGTCTGCAAATCAGATTTTAAACTGTTTCTACTCAAGTCCCTATAATTTGCCTCTCATGATGCTAAATGATTATATCATATATGTTAAAACAAATTCAAAAGTTCAAAAGTTTGAATTTAATAGTCATTGTTTGATAGTTGCTGCTTAAAAAATAAAAATTAAGCGTCTACTCTACTATATTTACTGCCTAAGGCTTAATTCAAAACATTAAATATATGTAAATATATATATCTTAAAAGCTCCCAGGAAATGTTATGGATAATCTACTGTGAATATTACATTTTCTATAGAATAAGAAATTCATTTCATGTTTGCTGCAAATAAATTGATTGTTTAGAAATGGAAATTTAAGTTAATTTTATTTAGATTATAGTGATTAAAATTAGGCAGTGACAGATCATCAGTTCCATACTACTAATTGTCATTATGAGTGACATGAATGCATGGTAAAAACAGCAAAACAAACGAGATCATGTACCCACAGTTAGCACCATCTTTAGATCCACAACTTTGCTTGTTGCTAGTTGTGCAGTCCTCTATATAGATACTTAAATATAATAAAATGCTCTAGTATTCCATGGGATTACAATGGTAAAATACTGAGTATGCTCAACTAGTTTTCATGGTATTAGGGCTCCTGTCTTCAACTCATCATCCTTAGACTAAGCATCATAATGGAGGTTGATTCAATAATCCTAGTTAGAGCAAACAACTTACATTCTAATACCGAAGTCTCGTCAATTGATCGCATCAGATCTATCATTAATGGATTGTTAAATTTCATAAACATAGTAAGAATAATGCATAGTATAGCAATGAATTAAAAGGCTAAAGGAAAGGTGAGGGTTTCGGCTCACTTCAAATGCAGTGTGCTGGAACTCTATCACGAACAAGTTTGGAAGAGTAATAATTAATTGAAACCTGAAGATGTATCTAAGATGTGTGGATACAGGGTCCATGTTGCAAAGTTAGAGCTTATTTATGAAGGGTAACTTGTTGTATGAATAATGCTAGAAAAGCATATGTGGGAAGGGAGGACACTTCATGGACAAGTATATGAATTAAATTAACATGAAAAGAAAGGGACAAATGTAAAACAACCATTACTGATGCATCATATGTGGATCAAAGTGGTTGATGTTACGCCAAATAATCCTCATCAATTAATTCCTTATTATGGTCTACCATTTATATATCTTTAATATAACAAAAAGACCTAGACTAGTTCAGCCAACTATAAAGTAATATCAATAAGATCGTTGACCAAGAGATCTAGATCAGTATGATTAAGAAGAGTTGAGAAAGAGATGAGTAGACAAGAAAGTAAAGATGATCGAGAATCAGTGATGACTTATAATGCAGAGGGCCGGTCATCGTGACCCTTACACCTGATCATGCGAGGGCGTGGTGACCCTCAACTGGGCGGAGGAAAGGAAGCCCATATAAGGCAGCGGCAACCAAGTGTGCGGGTCTAGGATCCCTGTCTTTTTCACGGTTTTTACACGAGCTCGCAGTGTTTTTACGCCTCGTTGGGAACACAACTTTTGACCATCTCCGCTGACCCTCTGTTTTAGGATAACCATGCAGGGGATCCTCGGTTTTAGTTTTTCGTTCAAGCTCGTTAGCCTGTACTAGTCGGATCGGTTTCTAGAGTGACTTTTTCGGAAAGTCACCCTCACCCATCTTAGTGGCGTAGTTTTGGAGTAACATATCCCTCTATTGGACAGCACTTCCAATTAAAGGACGAGACGGAAGAGTCTCTTAAGAGACTTCCTCACCGCTTGAGTTTTGGTTACTTTCCACTAATAGGTTTGGAGATGGCTACAACCGAATCAGTTATAGTTGAATCTGAAGGAGTTATAATTAAGTATTGAAATGAATTACAGTTGAATTGGCTAAGAGATGAGATCAATTACAATTGAGTTGGGCTAGTGTGGTATAAAAACCTCAAAGGGAGTCTCGTCCTCGAGACTCGGGTCAAGGTTCCTACGTATCTTATTTGGATTTCAACTGGCCATAAAAACCTCAAAGGGTTTTGAACCCATAAAACCTCAATGAGAAAAACAAGCCATATTCTTTCAATATATATAATTAAATGGGCTTGTTTTGATAATTAGCTGAAACCTGAAAGAGCTGTGATATCTTGTCCGCATGTCTGCATCGGTATCATATATTGTCTCTTTGACATCATGTCGGTGCCATTTTAATACTAAAATGATGGTTGTTGTTGTACGGGAATTCCACCAACGGTATGTGGTCCTTACAGGATCCTTTTCACCCAAGGATGTGTGGACGAAGTAATTCCTCGTATCTGAATAGTGTGTTTGCTTTGTCTGTCAGTCCATAGATGGTACGCGGAATTCATCTTCAGCTCTATTTGTAGTGCTGACAAGAACTAGTGCCAATAGTGAGATGTAAGCCATCAAGTCTCTGTCAGACACTACCTCACGTGGTATATTATGAAACCTGATAATGATCTGCACATGCAATCTAGCCAACCTAGATGGAGTGTAGGTTATGCTGACAGGTATGAAATGAGCTGACTTGATCAATCTTTCAACGACCCCAAAAACATTGTGATGACTATGGTGTCCTCGGTAGTCTAGTAACAAAATTCATTAACGTACTCCCACTTTTACTTGGGAATGGGGAGATAATGTAATAATCATGGTGGTCTTCTATGCTCAACCTTGACCATCTGACAGGTCAAGCATCTGCTAACATGATGTGCTGCATCACGCTTCATCCCGACCCGCCAGAATGTAGACCTAGATCTCGATATCTTTGTGTTGCCAAGAAGAATAGACAATCTTGAACTATGTGCCTTATCAAGAATATCTCTGCGCAACTACTCATTGTTGGGCGCAATTACCCAGCCAACCTTCCACAAAATAGACTTAGTCCCCAGAAAATCATCACGTTTGTCCTTAGTGGCACGCATGCATCTGTCTCAAATCCAAGGACCTGATCTCTGACCTTCTAATATGCAATTCTAAAGACCGCTGAATCGTTGAGGCACGACAGCATATATAGATGCACTCTCATATGGATGCTAATTAGTCAAAGCTTGCGAGTACATCCCACGTGTATAGCTAGTTTGTCGTATGTGCATGAGCTTTCCTTCTAAGCGCATATGCCACCATGTTCCTTTACCATAATGGTAAGACATCGTCTCAAGTTTATCTCCTTCTGAACAAAGGCGTTCTTCAAATTCTTGCGATCTACGAAAAACTTGAAATTCACCTTATAGAGATAGTGGTGTCGGATCTTTCAAAGCAAAACCAATTGTTGTCAATTCTAAGTCACGGACGGGGGTAATTTCGCTCATGCGACCTCAATTGATGTGATGCATAAACACTCACATGACTTGGTTGCATCAGAACCGTTCCTAAACTTTTTTTTGCAGCATCTGTATATACGGCTTAATCCTGGGTGCCTGAAGGAAGCGCAAAGATAGGCACAGTCGTCAATCTTTCCTTCAATGTCTTGATGCCTGCTCGTATGAACAATTCCAAATGAAAGGAACTCTCTTCTCGTGTCAGGATAAGAATAACTCAGGAAAATTACTGAAGAAACATCTGTAATAACCCGCTAGTCCAGGGAAGCTATGAATACGAATGATTGTCTTGGGTTGTTCTCAAGACATGATTGTCTCAATTTTCACAGGATCAACTGTGATACCTGCTTCAAAAATGACATGCTCAAGGAATGAGACCTAGGATACAAGAACTCATACTTACTCAGCTTGGCATGCAACTTATGCTCTTGAAATGTGTCAAGGACTATCTTTAGATCTTTTCATGATTCCATTTATTTTGAGAATATATCAGAACATCATTGATGAACATAACCGCAACTTGTCCAGATATGGATGAAAAATCATGGTCATCATGTCCATAAATGTTGCATGTGTATTCGTGAGCCCAAACAGCATCACAATAAACTCATAATGTCCATATTGAGTCCTGAATGTTATTTTTGGAATATTTGACTCTTGAATCTTCAGCTAATGGAAGCTAGACCGGAGATCGATCTTTGAAAACATCGAAGAT
Organism: Ottelia alismoides; assembly: GCA_037367405.1. NCBI lineage: Eukaryota > Viridiplantae > Streptophyta > Magnoliopsida > Alismatales > Hydrocharitaceae > Ottelia > Ottelia alismoides. The sequence goes on along the minus strand of JAZKJV010000252.1, from coordinate 749,188 downwards.
CCATGTAGCTGATCAAACAGATCATCAATGTGTGGCCGTGGATAATGATTGTTTATCATTTTCTTGTTCAGTTATTAGTAGCCAAAGCATTATCTCATTAGTCCATCCTTCTTGACAAAAAGAATGGGAGCACCTCAAGATGTAGTGCTCGCCTCTCGAAACTTAAGTCAAATAACTCATGTAGTTGCACCTTTACCTTTCTCAAATTGGCTGGTGTCATGCGGTACGGAGCCATCGAGGTTGGTTGTGTATATGGTAGTAATGTAATCTTGAACTCAATCTCTTTTTCAGGTGGTAAACCTGACAAATCATTAAAGATCACATTAGGGTAATCTGACATTATCGTGATGTCCTGAGCCATCGGCTCTCCATCAGATGTCTCTCAGACAATTGCTAGATATGAATCATATTTCTCATCAACAAGTCCTCGAGCTTTCAACACTGAGATATACTCCATTTTGGAGTCATGTAATGTACCCTAATAGGTAATCTCGGTTAAGTCCGGAATCCTGAAAACAATCGTCTTCATGAAATAATTACTCATGGCAAGATGATCTGGCATTCAATCCATACCAAAAGTTAGGTCAAATTTGTTGAGTTGTAGTAGCAGACAGTCTGCTATCGTCTCATATCCACCAATCAACATTGGTAGCTATCTTACTATTAGTCTTATGATGATCAATTAGCCACATGACCCATAATGTGACAAGGATGATCTAGGGCATCTGCACCTCTACCTACTGAAGTTAGAAATTCAAAGTTCATTCATCGCTCCAGAATCAATTAAAAAGATAAAAAGGTCGGCACTAGACGCCATGGTTCTGTATAAGAACCAATATCCGTAATTATAATAGTTGATGTTCGCGGATAATTCTATTGTGCTTTTTCTCTTCTTGAGATACAATATGGAAATAAGTTGCAATTGGTGACATCTGTGGTCATTGATTTTGAATGTCATATTTCCCCTTCAGACTCGCGACAAGTCAGAGGACTGTCGTTATCTGATTATTAATGCAATCGGAACTATAATACTACGAATGTATGTAGCAGGGTACCACTGCTCTCTGATATCAAACTGTGAAGCCCGCTCCTTCTCGGATACATATTATCCGTAATATCATGTTTGCTAGAGATCGCATTAGGAAACTGGAAATTAGGGAAAAAATTTCTTTCGAATGACATTTAAATTAATCAATAAGCCATAGAACTACAGTATGCCACCATTATTGCAATAAATTCCATAGCAGTTAACATGTAACAACAGAAATTGCATTATGTAAATGCATCCCAATTATATCAGAACAGAAATAAAAGCATATAATATCTTAAACAAACTATAGCATGCGTACCTGATAATTGTAACTGCAGAAGCTGATGTTCAACTCTCCCAATACAACGGTGCATGTATTTCGCCTGCAATCCATGGAATAGGGAGAAAAGAACATCAACAAATGTTGAGCACATCACATTAATTAAAAATAACAGGAAATTTAGTGGTTCTAAAAGAAAGCGAGTAAATTGGCCTTGACAATTAAAATTTAGAGCTACTTGCAATGAAACAGGCTTTCAAGTTGTTTGGTATGTAAAACCCCATTCTACTCATCCTACATTAATTACCCATATTAACTATATTTACACAACTATTATATGATCCATATCTGAGTCATTGCCTTTTTATTAACTATAATATATGTCTGATGGGTCTTGGGAATGTGAATGATGAGTCTCTGATATGATCATTATCTCTATTAAATGCTTATAATGATGTTTATGAATCTTGTGGATTGATCATAGTAAGAGTATATGATGGGTCTGGGGTTTGTTGATTTTCTCAAGCTTAGTGGATAGTTTGTGGTCTTGGTCTGGGTAATAAGACCTCACACTGACTCTAAGGCAGTAAGAAAGCCTTAGGGTTGGGGTGCCTCTGTAGGCATGCGGTGGATTAAAATGCATCCTAATTAAGTTCCCAACACGTCCACTAGCTAATATAAACAACTGTGATAGTAGCTCGTAGTTTGATAAAGATGTTTTTCATAAATTGATATTTTCTCTTTGTCAAGAAATACTTGCGGAACAGTAATAGATTAATGGAAACTAAGCTCAACTACAACCAGCTCAACTGTAATTAATCTCAACTTTAGCCAAACTCATTTGTGACTCGATCCAATCTCAAATATAACTCCAAATTCAATTGTAATTGATTCAGATGTAGCCATAGAGGATTTAGATGTATACATGGATGATTCGATGTAGCATCGCCAAGTCTGTTGATGAAAAGTAAACAAAAACTCAAGAGGTGAAGTAGCCTACAAAAGAGGCTCTTCCATCTCGCCCTCTAAGTGGAAGAGCGGTCCAGTAGAGGGATAGGTCTACTCCAAAACTACGCCACTGAGACGGGAGAGAGAGACTCTCCGGAAAAGTCGCTCTAAAAGAAAACCGGTCTGACCGGTATGGGCTAACGAGCTCGAAAAACTAAAACCAAGGGTCCTCCAGCCTAGGTACCCTAAAAAACAAGGGTAAGCGAAACGGTTCTTTAAAAAAAACCCGTGGATCCCAGAGAGGCGTAAAACTGCGAGCGCTCGCGAAAAAAACCGAGAAAAAGACTGGGATCATAGACCCGCGCATTAAGCGGCCACTGTCCTAACTGGGCTTCCTATCTCCCGTCCAGTTGAGGGTCACCGCACCCTCGCACAGTCAGGTGTAAGGGTCACCATGACTGGCACTCTTAATTATCAATCATTATTGAATCATTATTGTCAACTTGATTCTTCATCCTTTCTCGATCTCTGTTATAATTGATTGAACAGATCTAGATCCATTGTCGATGATCTTATTAACATTACTGATTCACTTATTTGACTACTTCATCCCTTTTTTCGGTATAAATAGTAGATTACATATAAGGATCAATTGATTGATGATTATTCATAATGATCTTGAGAAGTCATTTGTTGATTTCAAGAGAAGAGTATTAATATTTTAATATTTGTATTTTAATAGTGATCTATAGTTAGGAGAGTATACCTAAATGATCGCTCTTTGAGGTCACAGGTTATTATTTTTAAATCATGAGCTTAGCGGCTATTCGTTGGATCTGGAGCCAACTTCGGATTAATGCAAAACTCCACAATTTCTTTTCATCCTTAAAATATTGAGATTTAGAACTAACCAGTTATCAATTTAAACAACTAAGTAGCTGGGAGTGGATAATTTGGATCATATGTAAGAATATGCCAAAATACTTATCATTATACCACCTATATATACTATTGAAAATAAAATTATAGTTTTGCTTCTGATTTGATCTGATAACGCCACTAAGTGTTAAAAGGTAGTTAAACGGGGGTGTCTAGTTCACAGCAGGTCTAAGGAGTGTATCATACTCTAGATCTTTTCCATATTTTTTGTCTCATGCATAATTTCAAATACATCAAGTTCTAGCATGGACAACTTGATGAAAGAATGCATATTTAATAGAAACAACTTCAACCTCCATACAAATGCCTGCACCAATTGTAAAGAAAAAGCGGCATTCAACTAACTCATGGGAATTATATCCATCAATCGGTTCAAATTATTTAGATCTTCACAAATTTAGCTTACAATGAGAACATCCTCCAATAACCTATATCAGCAGGGAATGATAAATTAGCACGACATCCTCCTCGGTTCACTTATTAGCAACCAACCAGAACTAGAGCAACTCAAATTGACCTAAAGTCTTAAATCAAATCTTTCACGACAATAAGTAGGGTCTATTAGATAGATCCGTCACCTCCAAACAGGTCCGTAATGGATAATAGCTACCCTTAGAACCAAACAAAAAGAAACAATTCATAAGGGAAATTAAAGAGAAAGCCATTCTTTTGTCAATATCTCTAACCACAAACATCACGATACAAAACACTCAAAACCCATATCCATAACCCCCACCAAAATCCAATTTCATTCTACTACTCAAACCCTAAGCAAAAGATCGTTTTTTTTAATCTCCATCAATTAATAGCAATTTAGACAACCAACCTCCAAACGTCATTTCATGTGCTCCTCCAATGTCAGCCCCCAAACCACTGTTCTTGTCCACATGCCAGGAAACCCGTATATAATGGGAATGGTTACTATAAAAGTATAAATCACTACAAAGCGAACTTTAACATGAAATTTGCATGTTGTTGAAGATGTTATAGTTGATTAGTTACTTGGTAGGCAATGGTAATTACTTTAGTTGGAACTGGTGTCAAATGTGTGCTATATAACTTTTACATACTAGGCTACCTGATTCATCAAGCAACTTTATATGCTTTTATTTACTGGATAAAGGGCTTAGTGTATATTTTTTTATATAACAGTAACAACCAATTATTTACCTAAATGAGATCCGTTTTAGAATACAGAATTCATGTATCGTACTTCACTGAAAATGGGAAAAAAGCTTGGCCAACAGCACTGCCAACCAATCCTGCTGAAATTTATCATCTAAATTTTGAATTCTGTTACCAAGTGACTTATTAATTATTATCATCTGTGTGCATTCAGGACTAATAATCTGCCATTCTCCTTATCTAAATTTATATGGAAACCACATGGATAGCAGCAAGAGGGGGGAAAGATTGTACCTCTATTGATCTTAAAATTGGAAGAGATCAAACTTTTGCATGCAGCAGCTACTTCATCAGTTATTGAATGGTAGCTTTTAGCTCCAATTTAAGCAGTACGATTGGAGTCCATAAATGGTTGATTGAAGCAATTCTTAGAGAGATGCTTGCAACAAGGTTGCTCTAGTACCTCAAGAATATATCAGTTGCAGCAGCTATGCCTGCATGCAACAATAATAGCTGGGCTTCAACAGAAGCAGCAACTCCGGGAGATGCTTGCAGAAGTAGCTAGGCTTGATCAGAGACAGCTCCAGAATCTCAGGATCTTAGCTGCTCCAACTGTTGTATCAATTGGGCCTTCAAGCTGCTGTAGGCAGCAACCTCTTCAAGGAGAAATGGCTCCTAGACAGCAGTTCATAGGCTGCAGTTAGGAGGGCTTCAAGAGCTCCTACGATAGTGGATTTGAAGAGAAAAGAGAGATAGGAGAAAAAAGGGGGTTTGGTGTTTATATAGGAAAAAAAACTTTGTTCTTTGACATGTGGAGGAGGAAATTGGTCAAATAGAAAGTGGAAAAAAAATAAACGTCACTTGTGGCTGTGTTGGCAGAAAATTTTAAATTATTATTATTATTTTATTTATTTTTACTTTAACTCTCTTCTCTAGAATACCGAAATCTACCTTATGCGCACCTCGAGTCTCGGATTTTGGTGTACAATAACTCGTTTTGACCGTCTCTGAATGACGATCAAAATGAGTATAATATTCATATACTTCGGATCAAAGATAAATTCCCGAAATTTCCGAGATACGATCTTGATTGGTCATTAAATTTTTGCGAATTTAAAATATCAAATGACCTCCGATCGACGAACGGTCAATTCCGTTGATCTTATTTCATCAAATCGGATTTTTAGGTGGTCTCGGTTTAGTTTGCGGTTTCCAAATTCGTGTTGTGGTTTTTCCGGGCACGCATTACGATGCGATCGATTTTTGGTCGATTTCGCCCGAACGACTTTTGATTCGCGATCAATTGATCTATTTATGTTATTTAACATTGATTAATAACTTTATTGAGTTATACGGACCCTAATAGGGTCGGGTTCGGATTTGTGTAGATACGGATGTTACATGTGGAGATTAATCACAGTTGACTTTGACTAATAATTGAGTTGGTGTGGAATCATCATTTATCATAAATCCTCAATCATCGTCAATTCATAGGATTTCAGAATTATTACTATGAGCGATATGATAAGCTAGTGGATGTGTTGGGAACTTAGGATGCATTACACTTCACTGCATGCCTACTGAGGCACCCCGTACTTTTTATACCTTAGAGTTATAGTGTGAGGTTATACTCAAACCAAGACCACAGACTATCTAATAGACTTAAGAAATTAGATATAATCAACAATTAGATCAGATACTCATCACTGCGTTATCAATGTCCAAAAACATGATCTCTAAATAACAACAGAATTGACATACACATATGGGCCTTCATTTAAATATGGAATTGTTATAATATATGGGATGTTATGGGGTGATGGGTGAACATGGGCATACAAACAAAGTAGGTTGAAAACCCTTTCCATGCAGGTAGTTTTGTTAAATTTAAATATCATTGCCTCTCTACTTGCTTTCTTTTGGACGTATTAAATTCTGTTATTTATGATATATGCTAGAATGCACATAACATCCGTTGACGTCTTTTTCTTCCTTGCATGCTTGGCAGGCAAATCGCATGCGTTGCACTAGCAGTTTGATGATACCAAGCATACGCATATATACCAGACGATATAATTGTAGCTTTTATTTAGTTTATGAGGTAAATGCTTTCTTTTCTCTTCTGTACATTTTGGGATACATGTGCACTGTCAACTTAGTTTGTTACATGTTATGTATATATATATGGAAATTGATGAAATGGAATTTTGGTGGCACATCTTGTTGTTGTTCTGTGATTGTTACATTATTATATTGATGTGAATGTCAATTGCAAAAGCGAAAAAATTCCATCAAATTTATGTTGGCAAATGCGATCTTTAGTGAATGTTATATTGTGAATGCCGCGTAAACGGGTATTCGGATCCGAGGGCGTCATATTCTCACACATTGTGAATTTCCGATGTGGAACTATGTTTGGGGTATTACAAACTCACAATCTTATATTCACAAAGTCCTCATTACAACATGGCCCATCATTTAGTACCAATGATAGTGCCGGTTGCACGCTCCGTGTAACATCCGGGTTTCTACAGCAGGGACTTGGTTATCTCAATCCCCTGAGCATCATCTCCTGTAACCAAGATGTCATCAACATATATCATAACAACAATTGTACCTCTAGGGGTCTTCTGGACGAGCAGTGAGTGGTCCGCATTTGATCTCCTGAACCCCTGCCGTTCAATTAGCTGGGAAAGCTTCTGGAACCATGCTCGGGGACTCTGTTTACGGCCATAGATAGCCTTATGAAGTCTGCACACCATCTGAGTCTCCCCCTCAGCAGCAAACCCTGGTGGCTGCTGCATGTAGACTTCCTCCTGTAGCTCACCATACAAGAAAGCATTCTTGACGTCAAGCTGAAAAATGGTCCAGTTACGTACCACAGCAACAGATAGGAGGATGCGAAGAGTGGAGTGTCTCGCCACTGGTGAAAAAGTATCCAAATAATCTACCCCATATGTCTGGGTAAATCCCCGTGCTACGAGTCTGGCCTTGTATCTGTCTAGACGTCCATCCGCATGATATTTCACCGTAAATACCCACTTGCAACTCACCACGGAGGCACCTGGAGGAATGGGGACAAGAGACCAAGTCCCTCTAGATTGCAAGGCACGCATCTCCTCTTCCATGGCTAGACGCCAGCAGTCAATCTTCATGGCATCCTGATATGTCCGTGGAATCTCTACTGACGATACAACAGCTGCAAACTTCTGGAAATCCCCAGTGAGACGATGAAATGAGACTTGAGAGGCAAGAGGATATGAAGCACACTGTCTTCGCTGCTTCCTGTGAGCAATGGGTCGGTCCAAATCATCCATGACTGTGCTGACCGGTTGATCCTCCTCCTGTAGTAAAGGCTCCTGCACAGGTGCATTATCTAACCCATCATTAGTGTTAACATCAGAACATACCTCAGGCGTGTTGGATGGTTGACATGTAGCTTGAGCAGGGCCTGGTCGCCTTGTATAGAACTTAGTAAAAGGTACAACTGGAGGTGGTGGCGGGGGTGGGGGTGGTGGTGGTGGTGGTGATGGATTTGTTGGTGGAGTAGAGGATTGACCCAGGCTTGGAGGTGGAGGTACATAGACATTGGAATCTGTTGATGTGGAGGAGACCAATCTGTCACCTGCAGGGGAGAAGTACATGACAGGTTCGAAAAATGTAACATCTGCACTCACATAGTACTTGTCATGAACAGGGTCATAGCAACGGTATCCTTTCTGTGTCCTGGAGTAACCCACAAAAACACACTTGATAGCCCTAGGAGATAGCTTATCAAGTCCTGGAGATAAGCGGTGGACAAACGCAACAGTGCCAAAGACCCGAGATGTAAGTGTAAACGAATCTCTGTCGGGAAAAAGAACAGAGATTGGAGACTTTTACCCAAGAACAGTTGTAGGCATTCGGTTGACTAGATAGCATGCTGTAAGTATACATCCCCCCAAAAGGATAATGGAGCACAACTTTGAATAAGTAATGTGCGAGCAATATCAAGAAAATGTCGATGCTTTCGTTCTGCAACCCCGTTTTGTTGAGACGTGTAAGCACATGTGGTTTGGTGGACAATGCCTTTAAAAGAAAGAAAGCGAGCAAGTGAGCGAGTGCAGAACTCCAATGCATTGTCAGTACGCACATACTTAACATTAGACGAAAAAACATTCTGGACTTCATTGATAAGATTTTGAATAACACTTCCTGCTTCAGATTTATTTTTAAGAAGAAAAGTCCAGGACACTCTAGAAAAATCATCAACCACAACTAAATAGAACCTGTGCCCCTGATAATCTGGGACACGACTTGGACCCCAAATATCTATGTGAAATAACTCAAATGGGGAGCGACTGCTCCGACTCTGACGACTGGGGAAGCTAGACCGATGGTGCTTCCCTAACTGACATGCTTCACAACGAAAAGAAGAACTCGGAGAGATCTGAGGCAGGAGGTGACGCATTTTCTGTAGTGGCAGATGACTGAACCGAAGATGCCAGGTATACGGAGATACGGAGCCCTGGGAATGCAGTGAGACGTCGGCGTAAGAGTTTCGGACGAGACGATAGAGGCCCTGGGAATGCAGTGAGACGCCAGCGTATTTTGGAGATTCGCCGCGTTCTTAGTTTTTGTTCCCGCAGCCCTAGGTGCTAGGGCTATCATCGACGGGTTTTTCATCATGTTCATCACCCGTCGAGCTCCTGCAGCCCACGCCAATGGCACAACCTCTAGACTTGCAGTAATCCAGGCGGCGTTCTCCAGGCATCCAGGCGATACCGCTCGTGTCAAGGCGGCAAGATCCCAGCAGCACCGATGATCGACTCCACCGCAAGCCCTCAACGGCGCCTAATCGTGATGCCCTTGCGGTTCCAGTTCTGCTCCCAGGCGGGGCTCCCGCTTCATCCCAGGCGCACATGTCAGGCCCACGCGCCCTCGGTCCCAGCGCCTCCGTGCCCAGGCACCATCGCCCCTACGCCTGCGGTTGCCTCCTCCCATCGAGCATCTCCCCTCCCTCGTGCCTTCAACAGGCGAACAGCGGCGGCACTTCATCTGCGGTGCCACTCCCCCTACGCGCTACCTCTTCATCAGCGGCGGCGGCGCCCAGCGGTGCCTCTCTTCGCGTGCTCCAAAGCCTGCCAGATACCACCCTAGCGGCAAAGACACCGTCCAGCTCCAGCTGCTCGCGATGCGAAGTCCTTGCGTGAAACCTACAGGTAGCGGAGGCGCTACCATCGAGCTCTTGACCTTGGCGGCGGCAGTAAATCCCCCATCGGGGCGGCTTGGAGAGAAAAAGGGTTACCCGATAGGGGAACCCTAAATGGGCTTCTTTTATTATCAAAAAAAATACTGTAGAGCCCAAGTAGCCGTGGTTGTTAAAAAAAAAGAGGGTGAGGGGCTTATTAATGTAATGGTACGAAGGGGGGCGTTGGAATTTTTTTTTAAAAAAAAGGAGGGGGCAGGCAGAAAAAAAAGGGTAGTCCAGAATTGTTTTTTAAAAAAAGTGGGATAAAAAAAAGAAAAAAAGGAGAGAGATTAAAAAAAGTGATGATGAATTTTTGAAAAGGCGCGTGCAAATTAAAAAGCCGTACGCAAAGTTTTTTAAAAGAAAAAAAAGCAAGGAAAGCCGAAAAAAATGGAACGGCTTAAAAAAAATTCAAAAAAAATGTGACGGCTTAAAAAAAAGAAGAAGAAAAGCCGCAAGAAATTTTTTGAGAATGTTTTCTCACCATCATTGTTGTCTTCTCCCAACTGTCGATGTCTTCATTCCGACCAGTATGGGAGAAAGGGGGAGTATACGTAGAGTTCTTTGGCATCATATATCATTTTAACGATTCAGATTCCAGCTCCGGTTCAGAGACAGTTCAGATTCCAGTCCAGATGCCCGTTCAAATTTTCCAGAATCTACAGCAGATTTCAGACTCGACATCAGATGTTTTCCGAGTCTTCTTCAGTTTCAGACACGCACGAGGGTGCGATCATTGTCAGATGAGCATATGTTGCCATCATCAGTTCGAGGTCCCCATCATTCTTGTTGTTGTTCGGCCAGAGTTTTCATGTGAGCCATAGGGACTCCATAGCAGAGGACCATTCCCTTGAGGGCAAGGGTTTTCATGTGGTATCATAGGTACACCAGAGCAGTGCACCATTCTCTGAGCCAGATGGGAGAGACCCAGTTCTCTGACGAGGAGACTTCAGGCGCAAGTTCAGACTCGATGGTCAGGTTCCGAGTCTTCAGTTGACTCACACTCCAGCCCGTTCGTCCTCCTCACCTGCACGGCATGAGAAGCAACGTCCTCGACTGCAGCATGTGCGCGTTGGGTTGATATTGTCCGTAGTGTCTTGTAGCGTTCAGTTGAGTTTCTGTCTGTTTGTCCAAGCTGAGCATTGCATGCTCCAGCTTGAGGGGGAGTGTTGGAGCATAAGTTGTAAGCGCCTATTGAGTTGTAGCAGGGTAAATGGATCCTGTAGGAGATCCATTTACCCCATCCAGTGTTTAGTCCCACATCGTCCAACGGTGGGACTTGGAGGCTCTGGAGAGGCTATATAAGGAGCCCCAGACCTCCTGTACTCATTGAGAAAGTGCAATGCAATATCCGCCCCTTTGAGGGCTTCTCCCGTGGTTTCATCCCGCTCCTCACGGAGTAGGGTTCCACGTAAAAATCCCGCGTTCTCTTATTGTTATTTATCTTTTTTTTGTTTACACTTCCGCTTCCGATTTTCTAACAATGACTTTCCTCTTCCGTCCCCCCCCAGAAAGATCAGCATGTCATCTGCGTATTGCAATACTGGAATGGAGATGTCCCCAAACCTGAAGCACTTACACCACATCGCTTCTACCGCCCGTTGAAACAAGACGGCAAGACAGTTCGCCACAAACACAAACAACAAGGGAGCTAGGGGGCAGCCCTGACGAACCCCCATCTGCGGTTAGAACCACCCACCCTCCGGCCTTCCGTTGACCAACACAGAGCACGAGCTAGTAGGGACACATCTCTTGATCCAACTAATCCACTCTTCTGGAAATCCCCTTCTCTTCATCGATATCTAAAGAAACTTCCAACTGACACAATCGTAGGCCTTGGCGTAGTCAATTTTCCAAATGACACATTTCTTTGCAGGCCTCTTCCACTCAAGACAAGCTTCCGACGCAGCGACGATCCCATCCGCCATACACCGACCAGGAATAAACGCAGATTGTGCAGGTAAGACCACAGATGCCAAGACTGCTCTAAGCCTGCTGGCAAGCACCTTGGACACAATGAGATATATGCCATTAGATATAGAGATAGGCCGGAAGTCCCCAACCCCCACAGGAGTCTCCTTCTTGGGCAGTGGAAAGATCAAGGCTCTGTTAACTTTCTCAAAACCCATGTTGGCACTCCTGAACTCATCAAAAACCTCCAGAACATCCCCCTTCAGTAGATCCCAGAACTCTCGGTAAAAAGACATAGAGAAGTCATCGAGACCAGGAGCCATGTCCCCATTCAGATCCCAAACCGCTCTGCGGACCTCCTCTTCTGAAAAAACGGCCACCAACGAATCAGACTTGGCTCTAGACAAAGTACCAGCCCCCAGGCCTGTCCAACCCCAGCCATTGTCGCCCCTCACCCTCCTGGAAGCCCTCACAAAGTGCTCCCGCAAAGCGGCCCCGATGTTCCTCTCGCCCGACCCCGTTCGCCCTCCCACCTCCAACTCGTGCAAAAAGCTCCTTCTCCTTCTCCCGGACGCCACGGAATGGAAAAAGCGTGTGCTCGCATCGCCTTCCCTTAGCCACTTCTGCCTCAATCTCTGTCGCCAGTGAACCTCTTCTTTCATGTCCTCCAGGTACACAGCCTCCAGCCACGTTGCCCTCTCCTCAACCTCTGCCGGTGTCAGCCCCCGCTCATCATCCAGTCCATCTAACATGCTAATCCCCGCCGCAGCCTCTCATCCGACAGCTTTGGGGTGTGGGGTGTCAGCATTACCGATCATGTATCTCGGGTTGCCCTTGGTTGCAGGGAGGTCGAAGGCAAAGGACCGGAGATCGTTGGTAGATATGTGGGAGGGAAAGTGATCGGTTGGAAGGCGAGGTTGTTATCAAAGGGAGGGAAGCTGGTGCTTTTGAAGCATGTCTTGTCGGTGATTCTAATTTTCTGCTCTACGTGTGCCATGCCTAGGGGGTTGCAGACGAAGATCAAAGCCATCTTGAGGAGATTCTACTAGTCGGATGGGAGGCAAACGAGAGGGGGCATAGATCTGGTTGGTTGGGATAAGGTGACGGCACGGAAGAATAGGGGCGGTCTGGGAATCAGGAGGTTGGGGGAGATGAATAAAGCCTTTAAGGCTAAGCGGGTGATGCGTATATAGGGAAGCTCCGAGGAGTTGGTTTGCAAGCTGTTGAGGAAGATATATGGGGTGACGATGTCCTTGGAGGTGGAGCTGGGACAATTCCCGTCTCCATTGTGGTGGGGTATCGCGCAGGTGGTGGCGAGGTTAGTGGGTAAAATGAGGCCCATTTTGGGGAATGGGGAGGGATTTCGATTCTGGTTAGATGACTGGACGGGGGAGGAGACTCTGGGGAGGCGCTCCCCGAGGTTGGTGCAATTGGCGGCAGATAATGACGTGCTGGTGCGGGACTTATGGGGGGAGGGGGTTGATCTTTGATATTTTTGGCATAGCTGTCGGATCAGAGGATGGAGGAATTCTTGGAGTTGCAGAACGTGATGGCACGGGAGGAAACCCCTTCGGTGGGCAGAGATCAATTCGCCTGGGAAGATGGTAGGTTTTGATTAAAAAGGCTTATGGTTTCTTCTGACGGAAGGGGAGGTAGTGGAGAAAGATGAGGGGGTGGACTTGCGCTTGATATGAAGGAGCAAGGTGCCAACCAGGGTTAACGTGTTTTCGTGGTTGTTTAGGATTGGGGGGATTCTTACGAAAGAGCACAAAGGACATGTGTTGGGGGCGGAAGACGTTGCCTGTGACAGGTGCGGATTAGCGATGGAGGATTTGGATCACATATTTTTCCCGTGCCCATACTCAGTCGAGGAGTGGAGCAGGACGTGTATTGCTTGGCTTGGTGCTCAGGATTGTGTGAGCTTCTGGAGGGATATCCATTCTGTATGTGGATTCGGTCATGGGGACAGTGTGCTTCCCTTCATGGTGATTTGGGTTATTTGGTGCGTACAGAACGGCGTGATTTTTAGGGGGATAGTTTTAATTCTGAGAATGTGGTACAACATTGTGAAGCTATGTGTAACTCTTGGGTGAACGTATACGATATATAAATATTAATACATACTTTTTGATGTGGGTCCCAACTTGGGAGACGACCGGCGTTTTCATTCAAAAAAAATCAAAATTCAACCCCATCAACCATCCTCTCGAGAATAATCGAGAAAACGTGATAGTAGATCACCTATCGCACTTGCTAGAAGACTTCATCATTTCAAGCCAACAACAAACCCCCAAAGATCACACAACATCAATAGCCATGTACCACATCAAACGAGAAGCACCACATATTTCCAGAGTCAGTTTGACCACCCACTTAACTTTGCGTCCTACGCATAACAATATCACTCTGCCATGTTCCCAGCAATCCTCTAACATCCTTTTTTCCCGTCGAGAAACGATCTTTATCGATCACTACATATTGGGCCTAGGGTGCACACCACCCCACATCATTGGCCACAACCGCCTAAAAACACACCTATGACTTATCCTTAAGTGCCACTACGATCACATCCTCAAGCGACCTACCAACTTCAATTGCAACCATGTCACGCTCCGATCCTTCCTTGGTATAGAGCACCACATCTTCAATACATGTAGTTGATCTTTGACAAGCGTCCCTCTATTCTTCTCCGCTTACGGATAAAAACATTGAAGCTCGTGTTTTCCCCCCAAATCCAGTGGGTCTACAGTGACCTTAAGAAGAACCATATTGACCTTGCTTGACTTTCTTTAAACGAGGCTGAGTCCCTATCTAGACCAATGGGAAACCACCCACCTCCAAGACTACCTAGAAAACATGGTCGCATCCGAGATGTCCAAGACAACCATTGGACTATGGGGCTGGAGCAACCCCAAATTTGAGTTCCAAATGTCAAAAGAGAACTATGTGCTTTGTTTTGCCAACCATCTTTAGGTGAAGGTCGCCTCGGAGGGAAGAACTGGAGGGAGCACCAATCGACACTACGCTTTGCCCCCATTTGTGAGATCATCACAGGGCTTACCTTTACTCGAATCCAAGCCCAAAAAAACACTAACTCGGTCACACCTGATCCCGAGTTCAAAGTCCAATTAGAGAAGCATCCAAAAGGTAGGCTTGGATGGGGAACCGTTCCAGTCGTATAAACAAACCAAATCGGAAAGCAAAACCGCCTCCCTAATTTCCCACTTCAAGATCCAAAGATTCCTCTGTATGTGAGGCTAGAAATCCACTGGCAATGAAGAAGCAATGCAACCTCCTTCCGAAGTAGCGATGCCACCTTCCTCCAGCACATCCACTTTGGCATATGCCTCTTCAACCTCAAACCACATATATGAATGGTCGCACCCCGCCTTTAGCACATCTAAGGTCCCCCATCACCGATGCATGAGGCTGACTCATGTAGTACTTGCACGACTTAAAGCAAGAACGAGGAGCAGCCCACTCTTATCCATGCCTCATGCCATCTGTCGACCACTGCAATTAAAACTTCCAATGCCGTTCCAAAGGAGAAACCATTGGAAATCACTTCAACCACCTCACCAAGCTCAGAGAGCACTTGCCTAAATTAACGCACGATTGCGGGAGTGGAAAGGAATGCCCTCCACCAGATACAAACGATGGTGAAGTGAGGAGGATGCTCATCTACAAACAGTGGACAAACCAAGAGATACCCTAAACCCTAAACACGTAATCAAGCGGTTAAACTGTCTGCGTTGTGAACAAGCTTGCAATATCGAACCATATCGTTTCCAATTTTACCTCTGGAGTATGTGGTCCGGTACCCGTCCATTGCAGATGTCCCGAAGAGTGATGGCATCATCAACATCCTCGTCCTCGTGAAGCACAGGCAATGAAGCGGTGGAGACCCTCGGCCTCCGATGGCGGCAATGGAGGTTGGTCAGCGGAGGAAGAGAGGCCTTGAGGTTGAGATGGTGGGGGGAGAGAGAGGCGTCTCGGTAGGCAGATGCCCACGCTGTTGCAGGAGCGACGGCGGAGAAAACGGCGGACGTCGACATGCCTGAGGGGATTCGGATATGGAGTGAGAGTGAGGCAGGTTTGGTTTAGAGGTGGAAGGAGTGGAGGGAGAGGAATTGTAAATGTTAACGATGGGTACTAGCAATTTTGGCATGGATATGTCCCCTGTTTTTACTGTTAACAACCAATATTCTGAAAATGAAAATGGGTTGGAATGAAACTATTTTTCTTGACCCTTCCTTTCCATCATTTGCAAATAAAATTGCAAAACTGCTACAGTGGATTAGAACTAATAAACTTAAAACGGCAACTCTATCTGATAACATGGATAAAGAATATGATAAGAGAATATTCAGCCCAAGCTATTCAGTCCAATCTGAGTATCGCAATAGTATGTCCAATTACAAATATCGAGAACCCACAAATTAGATAAGCTTTCAAATGCAACTTGAGAAGGATGCATCTTTTTTTTTTTACGATCAGCTCTGGTGGATATAATCCAAGAAATCTCATAGATATAAATTGTCGGAAAGGATTTACCACCCCACTATTCTACGGGTTAAGTGAGTGGGTAACCCTGCAGTGTCTTGGATGTGAGTTAGTTGGTCAAGCGGCTAAACTGTCTGCAGTCTGAACAAGCTTGCAATATCGAACCATATCATTTCAAATTTTACCTCTGGAGTATGTGGTCTGGTACCCGTCCATTGCAGATGTCCCGAAGAGTGATGGGATCATCAACATCCTCGTCCTCGTGAAGCACAGGCAATGAAGCGGTGGAGACCCTCGGCCTCCGATGGCGGCAATGGAGGTTGGTCAGCGGAGGAAGAGAGGCCTTGAGGTTGAGATGGTGGGGGGAGAGAGAGGCCTCTCGGTAGGCAGATGCCCACGTTGTTGCAGGAGCGACGGCGTAGAAAACGGCGGACGTTGACATGCCTGAGGGGATTCGGATATGGAGTGAGAGTGAGGCAGGTTTGGTTTATAGGTGGAAGGAGTGGAGGGAGAGGAATTGGAAATGTTAACTGGGGGTACTAGCAATTTTGGCATGGATACCGAAGATATACCGGCATTCAATGTGAATACAAAAATAACTTCCTCTGGCCGAAAAAAATAGGTTCCTAGTCTCCCCCTGCGTCGTGATCTTCTTCGACCGATAGCGAGAGCAGGTCATGTCGCCCATCTTTTGTGGATAATACCCATCAAGTGAGAGTTGTTCATGTGCTGGGGGCTAGGGCTTCAGGCTAGGACATCTACATCCTTTTGCTTCTCATGATCACATACTTCAATCTATTTGATCTTGACAAGACGATGGAAAAGCTAATGCCAGAAGCGTGTATGTGCCATGATCTTGGTTGTAACCATTTACTTTCACGCATCTCATCTTCACCAACTTTAGACCTCGAGGATGCAAAGCATGTATCCTCTTATGAGTCGACGGTTCCTTTTGTTTCCCTTATGTCATTGAGGGATGGAATGAAAACATACAAGGTCTGGGAGGACATATTTGTTGGACATGTGAGTCAAGAGTCTCCAATGAGGTACGTCCTTGGATAGTTGCGAGAGAACGAGAGAGAGAGGGAGGAAACGGAAGAGGGCTCCCGTAGTCGAGGTTCCGATGGATTGATGGTGTTCCCCTCCTCCTAGGGGGTATTTATAGGGCGTATGCCCTCGCCACGTCTGCCCCCTTCCCATGCCCTTGCGGTTAGGGTTTCCGGGAGACCTGGCCTTGCCACAACCGCCGGAGGCGGTTGCGTGACCACGTCGGTCACGCCGGTCGTCCTACATCTCCCACTTGACCGAAGTGGTCAAAACATATATACTCCCACTATTCGTGTAGTATATACATGAGGATCATTATCTATGAAACTTCTTCCGTGACTCATACATTCCTGAGTCCCATTAAACCAACATGTTTAATGTATGTTCCTGCTGCTATTCTCTTGGTTAGAGAATCAACCAACATGTCATTGGTAGGGATGTAGGTTACCATGATTTCTTGCTTCCCCACTATATCTTGTATATAGTGATATTGGATCTCAATGTGTTTTCCTTTAGAACTATTAGCCCCACTATTAATCAAGCTTATCGCAGTTTGATTGTCACAATACATTTCAATTGGCCCTTTGACCAATTCGAGGCTTAGGTTCTCTAGAAAACGCCTGATCCATGCAACATGAGTGGTGGCCATGTTACATGCAATGTACTCAGCCTCCTGTGTATGTCGAGATACACATCCTTGTTTCTTGCTACCCCAAGAAACGGTTGCACCACCAAACATGAACAGGTAACCCGATGTAGATTTTCTATCATCCACATCCCCTCCGAAATCGGCATCAGAGTAGCCTACCACTTCAAGCGATTCTGCTTGATACACAAGTTTCAGATGTACTGTTCCTTTCAGATATCGAAGAATCCTCTTTACAGCTTCCCAATGTGCTGGACCGGGATTGCTTTGATATCTACTAACTAAGCTTACTGGATAAGCTAAATCAGGTCGAGTACACATCATTGCATACATTAGACTTCCTACCGCTTGTGCATATGGTACATCTAAAGGTTCCCGCCCCTTTCCGGGATACTGACTCTTATTGAGTCTCTTTCCCATCACAAGTGGTGTTGGAGCTGGAGTGATGTTCTGCATTCCAAATCTCCTTAATACAGTATGCAAATATCTTTCCTGACTAAGGCTCAATGTCATTGAGTCCCTGTCTCTTGTTATTTGAATTCCAAGAACATAGGATGCTTTGCCCATGTCCTTCATCTCAAATTCATTGCTCAATTTCTGTTTGATTTCATTGAGCATTTGTATGTCATTACCTGCAAGCAGAATGTCATCTACATACAATGACATGATTGCAAATCTGCTCCCACTCTTCATGACATACACATAGTTATCCAATTTATTTGAAATAAATCTAAATTGGATAGCTTTCTCGTGAAATTTGAGATACCATTGCCGTGAAGACTGCTTCAAGCCATATAATGACTTTCTTAACTTGTAAACCTTTTTCTCCTGACCTTCAACCTGAGAACCATCAGGTTGTCGCATATAAATCTCCTCCTTTAATTCTCCATTGAGGAAGGTCGTTTTCACATCCATTTGGAATAATTCCAAATTCATATATGCGACTATGACTAAGATCATCTGAATGGATGCAAACTTAGCCACTGGAGAGTAGGTTTCCTGGAAATCTATTCCAGCTTGCTGAGTATAACCCTTGGCAACTAATCTGGCTTTGTATTTGTCAACAGTACCGCCAACTCGATACTTTTTCTTGAATACCCACTTACATCCTATGGATTGCCTACCTTCTAGTAAATCACATAATTCCCAAACACCATTTCGCTCGATTGAGTCCAACTCATCTCTCATGGCGGTCGACCATGATTCTGACTCAGGCGAAGCCATAGCTTCATCAAAGGATATGGGATCTGTACAATCCACGAAATCCTCATCTATAGTATAACACGACGCCTCGCATCCACAGAAATGGTAATCTTTCATCCATGTGGGTCGTGTTCTGGGTCTCTTGTTGCCGATTATACTCATGGGTTGTGTGGGTCCACCCACTTCATCTAAAGGATCATCATTTTCCATAGTTTCATTCTCTATATTTGGATGATCGATATCATCCTCAAGTTCTTGTCTAATGCTCAAGTTGTCTTCATTGTCTTATAAGACAATCAGAGGATCTGATTCCTCTACTTCATGCTCCTTTTCTTGATGAATTTCAAGGAAAGTAACATCACGACTTTCGATCAGACCTTTAGTTTCATGGAAGAACCTATATCCTTTAGAATTCTCACTATACCCAATAAACTTGACTTTAATGTCCTGAAGTCTAGCTTATCTCTAAGCTGACTCGGTACCAGAACATGTGCTACACATCCCCATTTCCGGAGATAGCCCAACTCGGGCTTTCTGCCATTCCATATTCATATGGCATTGATTCTACGGACTTGGTGGGAATCATGTTCTGTATATAGTTCGCAGTCAACACTGCCTCTCCCCAGAATTTCCTGGAGAGTCCTGAGTGTGAAAGCATACACCTTACTGCATTCATCAAAGTTCGATCCTTTCTTTCTGCTACACCATTCTGCTGTGGTGTATAGGACATTGTAGTCTGCCTACGAATGCCTGTCTGAATATAGTAATCCTCGAACTCCTTTGAGGTATATTCCCCACCTCTATCTGTCCTAAGAGTCTTGATTGGTTTTACCAATCTTGTCTCCACTTCTGTCTTATATCTCTTAAATGTTTCAAGTGCTTCCGACTTTCTTCCTAAGAGATGGACATAAGAGAACATCGAATAGTCATCAATGAATGTTATAAAATATTCTTTATTTCTATGTGTGCTGACGCTCAGTGGTCCACATATGTCTGAATGGATCAAACCTAGTAACTCTGTTGACCGACTTCCGGTTGAGATGGGTTTTCTCGTCATTTTACCGGTCAGACAGTGTTCGCAGGGTAATGTCCTTGCACCCGAGATCTTAGGCAACAAATTTGCCTTAATCATTTGATCCATCTTAGAATTTTCTGGATGACCCGGTCGCATGTGCCACAAGTCATAATCAGACAAACAACACAAAAGAAGCGACATTCATTGATTCACTAAAATTTATTACAGGAAGACAGAATAGGTCTTGCTCGGGCACAAACTTTCCCATCGCATAGACCTTCTTATTCTTTCCTATAGATACACGCTTATTATAAAATCTAACTTTCAAATATTTCTTGAGTAGCACTGGGACATATATCAGGTTCCGACGTATCCTTGGCATATAGTACATCATTCAGTACTATAATGCTATCTCCCAGGTCAAGTCTGTATGTCCCAACACCTTCCACATCTAGGTAGGTGTTGTTCCCCATAAAGATCCTCTGTTCACCTTTGCTCAGCTCCTTGAAGTCCACTAGGCCCTCCTTCATCTTGGCGATGTGTCTGGTTGCTCCAGAGTCGATCTACCATCCATCATTGTCCGTGATGACGGAGTTGCATTTCACGACAGCCGCAAATTCCATTTTCTTCTTGCCTTTGTTTTCAGGCATTTTAGAATTTCCTGGCTTCTTTTTGTTGGGACAATTGACCTTGAAATGACCATATTTGCCACAGCCATAGCAAGAGCTGCGTGGGTATTTCCCACTCTTTCCCTTGAAATTCGCTTTGGAGGGGCCTAATCTTTTCTTCGCGTGCACGACATTTGCTTCTTCTTCTTCCTTGACCTCAAAGATCTCAGTTTTCGATCTTTGTTTAGAGAGGTCTTGTTCGATTGTCAGCTGTGCAGGTAGGTCCGTCACGGACTTAATGTTGCCATTCATCCGCAGAGATGTGGAAACCATGTCGAATGACGGAGGGAGACTTCCTAATATGGTCGAGATCTGCATCCTTTTCGGAATCGCGCAATCAATAGCCGCAAGAACGTTGGCCATCATGATCATCTTGTTCACGTGCTCGAGGATGCTTTCAGATTCCTTCATTCTACACGAGTTGTACTTGCGTAGAAGAAGCTAAACGTTCACTTCCGACTTGGAGTGATATTTCTCCTTAACCGCGTTCCAGAGCTCGTAAGCTGATTCGCAGGTCTCGAAGACCCGAATCAGGTTCAGATCCATGTGGGTCAGCATAAAGCTTCTAGCCCTATTATACGTTTTCTCCCATTGTTCATGGGACCTAATTTCCTCCACAATCGTATTTTCAGATAAAGTTGGGCCGAGTTTGTCTATGATGGTTGTATGCTATCATGTAGCAGGCCATAGTAGATATTTCTACTCCACAATTCGTAATTAGTACCATTGAGGTACTCGATTTTCCCCACCTCAGTGGCAATTATCTTACTTGTCATTTTCGTTGATCTAAAGAAATAAATGTAAGATCATATGGGATTGTATAAATTAACGGATTTAAAAAAAAACTTGATAAGGCATATGGAAAAAAACTAATCAAGCAATCAACAAGTTAAAGATTAAAAAGAAATATAACAACAAGCAAAGGTAATTTTTTTTAAAGTAGCAATGTTATTATTAAAGGTGTCTAATCAATGATAATTTCAAATATTAAAACAAACTTTTAATTCAACCAACAAACAACAAGTTACTCACAAGCAACTAAGGCAAGTTATTGTGATTATACTGATACCTCTATTGTTAATAGATTTGTGAAAGGTTATTACAACCATTTTTTTATCAAAGTGAATAACACTTTTTCTTTATTCAATATCAGAGGAATAACAAGCAATAATAATAAAAAAACTAGATTTCAATTTTATTTAGGAATTTCAATTTTAATTGAATGAAAGATCAAAAAAATGACCCCCTAATGGCTCAATTTTAAATAAAGAATGCAGATTCCATTTATCCCTTTTCGAGAATAAACATAGCCACGAGAACCCACCTTAGTTGAAAAAAATGAGCTATTTAACTCACGTGAATATCCCTACAAAACAAAAAAAACTTACCATAACATTTAAAAGATTTTGTAAAAACGTGATTAATTAATTTTATAAAACTTAATTTAGAATTTTCAATAAACCATAAGACACGGGTAAAAAAAACTTATCTTTAAGCAAGAAACAACGTAGTACCCATCTGCTATATTTTTTTAAAAAAGATACAAGGCCGATTTAAAAAGCCCATCGAAAAACGTGGCCCTTATCAAACAATAGATAATACCTTAAAAAAACTTCCCTCTTTATCCTTTTAATAACGAAAGAATTTAAAAAAACAATTACCTTAAGTAGACCCGTGCTAGGGTTTGCGAAGGGAAAAAGATGTGCTGCTGCAGCGACAACCTCAGGAGGCGGACTGGTGCGTGCTGCCGCAAGAGATCAATGATGATGAAACGTGCAAAGCTACAGGATGGAGGTCGGATCGTGAGCAGGCTCTAATACCAGTCAAGAGTCGCCAACGAGGTGCGTCTTTGGATAGCTGCGAGAGAATGAGAGAGAGAGAGGGAGGAATCGGAAGGGGGCTAGCATAGTCGAGGTTCCGATGGATAGATGGCGTTCCCCTCCTCCTAGGGGGGTATTTATAGGGTGTATGCCCTCACCACGTCCGTCTCCTTCCCACTCCTTTGCGGTTAGGGTTTCCTAGAGACCCGATCTTGCCGCAACCGCCGGAGGCGGTTGCGTGACCACGTCGGTCACGCCGGTCGTTCTACCATGTGAGCCCACAACGAACCATTATGCAATAAAAAATATTGCAATTCACTCATTAATATGAAATGAAGAATACTTTATTTGCATAATAGGTCTATTATTACAATAGGGTTATAATAGGGTTATGTATCGTGGCCATCTTGATATCATATAGTTGTTGATCTAAATGTTGGATCATAGAGGTCGGTATAGGTTTAAATATCTAAAAAGTTAGATTGAAGACTCAACCACGTCATTGAGTGATTATCAAGAAGGGATCTCTAGTCTGAAAAGGAGATGGCAATCCTTACTCCAAAGGCTGACATTCGATCGACCTCTTGATGCAAGTCCTCTACATAGGAATAGAGACTCATAGGTGTTGAATGAGTTAGGTCAAAGATTTGATTTAACGAGATCGAGATAACAAAGGTCCATGCCGTATGTTGTCACGTATAGGCACGCATCAAAGGACCAGAGACAGATTTATTACTATATATCTAAGTATGTACATCAGACATATCATTAGGTTGATGACCTAATCAGGGTATATATACTAGCAAGCTGTTGTGCATACGAGGGCATATGAGTAATACGATCTCTCAAATGGATCATACATATTCACTACTGAACTAGAAGACATGAGCTCACTCATAACATATTGGGATAAACCAAATTCCAACATTGGTCGTCTTATTTTGGAAATAAGATACGATTTGTATGTATGATATATGCTTTTGGAAAGCATATGATGGATACACATTCCCAATGATCGAATGAGAAACTTAACGATAAAACCCTAAAGGAGAATATTCAAAAGTGATCAAAGCTTCAGTTTTATTCTAGATCTTCCAGTATGCTGGTGATGAACATGCATTTCATCATCTTTATTCAATTAGTTTAGCTTAAAATCACTTCTTAAACACCTATAAAATATTAATAAAATGGTTTTTTATTATCTCTTATTCTTTTGTATATATTGCATAAAAATCATTGTTTTTAACCTGAAACAAATAAATAAAGAAATAAAATAAAATAAAGAAAGATTTTATATATGAAATAAATATAGGCTGACTCTGAACCTGAGAGAAGATCAAGACTTGGTCTGATCGACAAGGAATAAAGTATGGAGAGATAAGGCCACTTGTAGAAAATATAAAGAAAATTCAGTTTCATTCATCATTCACCAACTGTACATACAACATTATTTTATATGTAAATATTTATTCTATTTTATTTATCACCTTACCCATCTTAAGTAAAAATATTTTCTTCTTGGAACTTGTATATAAAAACAAGATGTCAATATTAAAAATAACTACAAGATGAAACGTTATATATAGTGTAAATAATAACACTTTGAAAAAGCCATAAAATCAAATTTCCCAGACTCGTATCTTCTCCTTAAAAATGTAAAATAAAGTAAACTCACTTCTATTGTACTATTAATAAAATAATATTTAAAATGAAAGCGGTTTCGCTAAAATCGTAGTGAATATGCAAAATGTGGCTTTTTGAGTGTATTGTATAACTATATATCATGTGAATTTATTTATTTAGTTTATGTACATATTTATTCATATTGCATTTAGGTAATTGCAAATATTGTATTTTATCCAAGAAAAATGAAAATAAATTTACAAAAATCAAATCACCAAAAAAATTCATTGTATATTGTACATGTATCGCTACGTATATATTGTAACTATTAAATTATATAACTATTTGTAAAAATAAATAATTAAAAAATATCATTTTGTATATACATGTAAAAATGCCTATGAATAAAGGTTAATATTTATTTTAACTTATTTATTTGATTTATTAAAAATCACCCAAATTAACTATATTTAATTCTTAACATTTTTTATTTATATAATTTATTTATTTAAACTCATTCACTAATTTAATTTTAATTTATTTACATTTTCTTACTTTTTGGTCTTCTAGCGGCTTGTCCTTATATGGGCCCGCGCCTGGTTGGCTGGACTTGGGTCTGTTGACCTAGGTCAACTTCCCGTCTACGTGCCTTGCCCGAATAAATTCTTCACTGGAGCTTCTTCCCTGCCTTTTCTCATCCGATCCACTCACTAATTCTTGTCGCTTTCTTCCTTGATCCAACAATCGATTTATTGAATTCGATCGCTCGATAACAATTTCATGGATTTGAGCCTCATTTCATGCATCATATGTTCAAATTTCACCCAGAGCTTCGCCTATTTAAACCCCCCTCCAGATCTCTGCCCTTTGATGAATCTCATATTTATCATGCTTAAATGAGTCAATTAGGCTATGTTCCCCAAAATCAATATGCATTTAAATTTAATAGAGTATCATTAGCATTCACATGTGTGTAAATAATATTCACATTTCATCGTGCATAATTGCATAACGTGTAAATTGGCCTAAAAAGTTGCTAACTTCCCATATTTTTAATTAAGTCATCCTAACTTCGATAGACCTGAAACTATATCCATTGTGTAGATATTACTAACAAGAATAAAAAAAATAAAAAAAAATTACTAACTTAAATAAGTGCCAAATAAACCCAAAACCTATTTCACATCTGACGGACTAAAACGCGCATATCTTCCTCATACAGTATCTGATTTTAGTCACTTTTAAAGTACTCCATTTTCAAATATCTTCAAAACAAGTCAAATTTCATTAATTTAAAGCTCGTATGTGAAAGTTAGGTTTTGGGCCTCTTTGGCGCATTTTATATTTTTGCTTCTTTTGACATGGGTTTTTATGTAAGTATTTGATCCTTTTTATTTTATTTCTTCTTCATTTGTGTTCTTTGATGAAAGTTCTATCGAGCAGCATAAAAATCCAAATCTAGATCAAGACTGAAATCAAAGAAACTTACTATGTCCGAGTGCCCTCCGTGAGTTTGTACAAAAATCTCGTATTCTGTACTTCTATATTATTTCTCTATTTTCTTATTTACTAAAAATCCAAAAAAAATAGATTAATAGCTCCCTTCAGTGAAGTGACAACCACAGTTAAAGTAGCTCAAGAGACGCCAGAGGCGCTTGGAGGCTTGTAGCTCGCTTCGTGGCCGGAGATCCGTAGCGAGTTGCCTCCTAGCCAGCCGCAGCTTGGTCGAGGCCAAGACCCATCCTCCCACCTTCGCCTGAAGCTCATGAACCCATCTGGACCTTCAGGTATCTATTTTTCCTTTCGCATTGCCCAGTTCGATCACATCTTCCCCTTTCACGTCACGACAGTCATCTCTGCTCCGACCAGCTGATCGGCACCCCGATCCCAACCCCTCCGTTCTGATCGATGCTACGCCTCTCCCTTCACCTTCTCATGCATTCCTTTTCCCCATGGGGCTCGACCATCGGGTCAAAATTTGGACCTAGATCTCCTTCCTCCGCCCTCGTCGGAGATCGACCACCATTCCCCGTCGCTTCTTTCCTCTCCAACTTCAATAACCAGGACCAGAGCATAGCCCCGAGTCCCCTCTACTCTTTGCAGGACATTACGCGCGCGAGGAGAACACTTAGAGTCCTCGGCTGCTCAGGCGGAGCTGCTCCCGGACCCCCTTCACCGTTACGCACATCCAGTCGTCGTCACCTCCATCCGAGCACCCCACCTGACGCGGACTACCTCCACAACGTAGCCGGATCTCTCCGATCTTTCACCGGAGCATCGAAGCCCATCTGATGCCCGGTAGAAGTTCGTCAGGGTCTTGTTCTTGCAGACCCTTCGCCTGCCGTTGGATGGTTCCTCTCCTGCCGGATCCAATAAGAGCCGCCAGACAGGGTCGGCTTTTGGGTCATTAGATCAGACCCTCCAACGCATATGCATGCATGTCCACGGCATCCTCCGTAGCCGTCAGATCTGACATCAGCAATGATCAGAGCCGTACATTCGAACCGCCTCCACGTGCACCACGTGTCCTTGCTAAGGGTATATTTCCCTTTTGGCCTTGCATGTTTCGATATTTTGCTTTAGTCCAATAAATAAATGTTGCAGTTAAGAACTTTTACAATTTGGACCTCGTAGTTTATAGTATTTGCATTTTAGTCCCTCCCAGTTTATAGCACGTGCATGTTCACATAAGTTTTGGGATATTTGCACTATCTGCCCTACACTTTTCTATTATTACTGAATGAATGGCATGTTTTTATAATTTGCATTTATACCCATGTGCGTCGTATAATGAGCATGTGCGTGAATCGATTGGGATTTTTGCAGATTGGACCATAAGCTTTTAAAGGGTGTTATTGATTTGGTATGTGAACTTAAAATATTTACAAATAGGTCCCGTGAGCTGTGATTAATTACATGTTGTGTTATGGACTTAATAAATATTAAATTAATTCTAAAAATTACATAAAAATTAACATTGGCTCATATTAGTGTGTAATCTTTACCATGATTTTATTGGATTGATTTATTTTCATTTTCTTTTTTTAAAAATTCAAAAACCTAAAAAATATCCCTGGTTGCATTATAAAAATTTAAAAATTCTAAAAATGTTTTAAAAAAATTTATAAAAATTCATGTGGGTACCTTTTTTATTGCTTTACCTTCAGTTTTAATTTTGTTTGCAAGTTCATTAAAAAGCCCTAAAAATTATAAAACAACTAAAAACTTATAAAAATGATATAAAATCAAAGAAAAATCTAAAATTTTTATTTCCAGTTCCTGATTGTAGCTTTTAACTTCTATTTTCTCATAAAATTTCTATCCGACTTTAGGGTATTTCAAATATTTTTAATTTGTAATTTAGTCTTGACTGGGCACTATTTTGAGTTTTGGGCCTTGTTTGATTTTTTATAAAATTATAAAAACAATTGAAAAATCCAAGAAAATTAACAAGAATACTTTAAAAATCAAAAAACCCAAAAATATGTTTGCCTTACTTTTCTGATTTTTTTGTTATTTAGAAAAATCTAGAAACATTGTTATGTTGCTTTCCTCTTTTTTGTTATTTTGTTTTCTTATTAAAAAATACAAATCTAAAAAATAAAAGCCACTAAAAATATTTTATTTTATATGGGGAATTTGACTACTTCGTATTATTTTCATGCTCCTTGTGGTCGACCCTGGTGGTTATATCACGTAAATAAAAATGTGAATTGCTTATATTTCTTGATTGCTTGATTTTCTAAGTGGTTTTATTTTTCTCGTTGAGTTTGCCCATTGATTAGGGTCACAACGACCATTGAGTTATCTTGATACTTAACCCTAGTCAGTAGAGCGCTCATCAGAATGGCGCGTTGTCGGGGAGCACGGCTTAGTAGTCTTATTTCATTTTTTTGCTCATTTTTGACTTTTGTCCATTTTTGTATCTATTTAATATGACTGTCATCTGACATCTTTTTATTTCACTTTTTGTGCAAGGAACCGTCCTAGGGACATTCGACTTTCTATTGGAGGAGCCCGCATCTGAGGAGGAGCAAAAGGAGAGAGAGAGTAGTTCTTTTAGATAGATTAGTTTTATTTCTGCAAACATTTTTATTATTGTATTAACTATGGACTCTTGAACACTTGCTTGGACACTTAGACACTTCAGGGTTTATTTCGCCGAGTATCAGTGTACTCGGGAGACCTCACCGCGGCTTTTCATAGTTTTGTTTTTTTATCTCTTTAATCTCTTTTTGATTCTCGAGGATTTAGCCCTTAGAATTAGGATTTTTTATTGACTGTGATGTAATTATCTAAGGCCACATACCTAATTGCTTATCTGATCCTCTATTTCTTATTTGGACTTAGCTAAAATAAAATTAAAAGGTTAACATATTAGGATTAGAGACCACATGCTGAGAGAGGCCGTATACAATGCTGGCAGGACCCATTGTGGTGACCACCGACCGGAATCGAAGACCGGGCTTCGATTTCTCTTCCCGATAGTTAGCTATTTGTGCTTGATAATTAATAGACATTGCTTGTCTAAGGCTGATTTCCTCGTTGCATCGTATATGTAGTTTACTTCCTGTCATTACTTTTATGCGCGGATCACCCTGCATGTAAAGTGCTGGAGTCAGGTACGCATCTCTATCTCTGCATGCATCATCGTGTTTGATCGTGCACCAGCTTTTTTGACTCCCCCCAACTTTTAATGGACTCAAAATAAACAAGGAAATCGCAAAATTCATTAGGCGATGTATTATTTCAGAAAAATACCTAAAAAGAGATAAGCAAAAAAATTGGGACTGTTAATGCAAACTTGACCATAAAAAATACACTTCACCTAAAAATTCTTGTTTTGGGGGAGAGTCACCCCCTCATTGATTGATTTATCTGCAGCGAGAGAGTGACCCACACACTAGGATAGAGCCATACCCGAACTCCTTTCAGACTACTGGTCTTGTAGCTAGTTGTTCTCTAGTGAGTATTTCACCGAGTAGTCGGTAATCGGTCCCTTAACAGATTGGGCAGATCGGGTAGCCTGTAAACGGTCTGCACCCAAACTGGCTGGGAAAAACTAGTTGCGAGATTCCGGCCAATCTCCTAGGAGCATTGGGTTCCCAGCAGCTTGCTTAATCGCTCTGTAGATTGATCTGTCACCTTAATAAAAAATGACAAGATTAACGACTGATCTTTCACGATCATTAGCTCGAGTGTTGAGCAGGTCAAAAGGGGGTTTGAATTCACATCTTGTCTGCATTTCAGATCCCATTTTCGTAAATCCCCATATCACGATGATGGGAAGGAGGTCTCATAGGTTGCCTTTGACAGCACCGCTTTCGAGCACTCCTCTCCATTCATCTAGGACATCTTCAGAGGGCCCAGACCAACTCTCTGAACCTAAGTTCGCTACCACCATGTTCCCCCTTGATCATCCTTCTACCAGTCCTGAGGTGCTAGAGCAGAGGCCAACACGGTTATTTGTTCACTTGACGGTACCTGAGTTGGGGTCTTTTGCCTTTGTAGAGACCCAAGAGATGGCCAGCAGCGAGGGACGCACCGATGAGCAGTCACAGGGATCAACATGCGTACTTGACTAAGCCGCCATCAACAACACACTACTAGCCTCCTTGCAAACAAAGTAGGACATATTAGAGACCAAGGAGCATTCATGGCAGAGGTGAGACGAGAGCTGACACAGATGCGAACCGGCAGAGCAGATCAGCAGAGACCAGCCGGTGGAGAGATACCAGCAGGTGGAGGAGGAGACGGACGCCCAGATGATCAGCAGAAGTAACCCAGATTGGCACAGATGATGAGACAGTTGCACAACCCTGGTGCAACCCTCACCCACCATTGGATTAAACTCCGGAGATCCTGGACAACTTTGAGCTTCTCCCCCTAACCATCCAGTTCCTGCCCAAGTTCAATGGGCTAGCCACAGAGGAGTCGCGCCTCCATCTACAGGAGTTCGAGATGATCTGTAGCACGGTCTACGATAGATTCGTGGACGAGGACACAATCAAGATGATCGCCTTCCCATTCTCCTTAGTTGACAGAGCATCCTATTAGCTGAAGCACTTGGGGAGGTATGTCACTACTTGGGAGCAGCCTTAGACCGAGTACTTGAACAAGTAATATCCACTTGGCCAGACCAACGCAACACGAGCCATGATCAATAACTTCACCATGATCCCAAACGAGCAGTTTCATGAGGCTAGGGATTGATTTCGATAGCTCATCGACCGATGTTCACATCACAAGATATCTAAGACCAACCTTGTCCAGAGCTTCTTTTGTGGGCTGACACCGGAGCTGCAGGGGGTCCTATTTTGCCAAGGGCGAGGACCAAGTCTGGGCCATCTACGAGGAGATGCCAGAAAACTACATGGTGATGTCCCAGACTAGGGTCTACACTCATGGGAAGCCCCTCCCATAGGCGATCTCATATAAAAGGATTACATGAGTCGATGTCGGTCCTTCTACTTTGTCAGCAGCAGACATGTGATGGATCTCGTATTCATTACGTTAAAATTGACATATTAATCTACTTACTTAAATAAATCAATAAACCTCACCGATAATTCCTTATTATGATATGTACTGTATTGTGTATGAATTGTGTATAATTACCTATACTCTAACTTTATTGTAATTCATTACGAACTTTTTTTTATTAAAAATCCCCTAAAAACTAGAGTTAAACTTTCTATAATGTGCCTATCATGTTCGCAATTTTTTTAGTGCTCACTTTGGCTATGAAATTAAAGCCATAATCCGATGCTCAATAATGTGATATTCTAAGGCATGCTTGTAATAATAATTTATTGCATCTCACTCCTCTTGCACCTCATATTTACTTACATCTTAAAATCACATAAAAATGCACGCATCATTTTATCTGTATTTTATCGCATATATGCACGAAGACTTGAAAATGAGAATTTATTCACACATATATCTTAATTGACCAAAATTCGATAGATAGATTAAAGTAGCTCCTGTCCATGTGTACGACCTTGGTAAACTTGCCAAGTATAAATATTCCACAACATTCAAAGTTTGTGGTTTTTGTTGAATCGAAGATTGTCTCCTATACTACAATTATCGATTATTAAAAAGGCGATTTTTACGTTCTTCAAATGGCATCGTTGTTAGGGACAGAGGTCATCTTTATTTATTTGTCAAATTTTGATATATATTTTGTGTTGAAGATTTTCAAAATTTACAGGACTTCTCTTCATGCATTATTTTTTTTATCATTTTTGCTAATTATTTTCCTTGTTATTTTTCTGGCATTTCTCTTTTGTGGCAGGGTCCATGAAGATCGAGGGCGCTTGATCTCCATGGAGATGTGGAGTTGGGAGCTCCCGCTGAGAAGGCCGTAAAAGAGTTGATGAAGAATTATAGGAAGTTTAGTCAGCTCTACGTGCATTTGCATGTTGTAAAAAAAATACATGTGCATTTGTTTTAGAGGCCCTCATTTGAGGGCTCATGTGATGTAACAAAAGTATATCACTAGATGATCTACCACCCATGCACATACTTGCACATACATATTCACACCCCCTCCCGCATCTTCTTAATTAGTTGTAAAAATCCTCCCCCCTCCATGTATACTCTGTATTAAAATCCCTCCTAACCCTAAACATCATCGGTCCCCCCAGACTAATTTCCAGATCCCTTACCTAGGCTATTTTCAGCCTAAGTATAGGGGGGACCGAACTCATTCCTCCCTCCCTCACTTAGTCTTCTTATAATTAGGTCAATTTTTTACCTAAGTATAGGGGGACCCTCCTCCTCAGTTTCGCTATATCACCCTATATTTGACCGAGACATGGATTCATATCACTTGTGCTATGAGGACATAACAAAAGTTAAGTATAGGGGGATATATCGTATAGTATTGTATATCTGCTTTAGCCATATCTCGCATCTTTTAAAATTTTTGAAAAAAAAAACTTTTTTGGGCTTGGTTTAAGTAAACCTGTGAACTGAGTTTTGTACAAATTCCTGTAAAAATGTTTTCTTAAAATTGAGGGACTAATATTTTTTTAAATAAAACCTTTTTCAAATAAAGTAAATAATCATAAAAATCCATAAAAATTTTGAAAAAAATAAAAACTTTTCTTGAGACCTTGACTACTATGCTTAAAAATGAGTAGCTACTTTTCAGTGAGGGAACTTTGGTCTTCCTTAGCAGAGTGGGTGGTTTAGAAGACATTGTTTGTGGCTCCGTCTTCAAGTAACACGGGTCCGTCTAACAGTCGTACTTACACCCATACTGGATGGAAGTAGATGCAACTATTATATGAGCATGGGCCAGTCATTGTCTCTCGTAAAAAAATGTTTGAAAAATTAAAATCCACAAAAATTTGCAAAAGATAAAAATCACACAAAAATAATCACTAAGGAGTTGGCGTATTCTTGGCATATTCACATTCACTCCAGGCTTAAGGATTATGAGACCACTTGATTTATGAGATCTTGAGAGACTGAGTTAACCATCCTTAATCATTAGGGTTTTTGAACTTAGTAATCTACAATTCCCTAGTTTGAAAGATTTGAGCGTTGTATTGCACTCTTCATCTCTACCTTCTAAAGAATATGATCAGCACAACACATTCACAACTGCATGATTGATGAGATGAGTTGAGTTATCACTTAAGGAACTATGACTGGTGATTTGGGTTTAGACCCAATCTAATGATGCTTGAGGATGAGACAAAGTTAATGAAGGCTTCAAGAAACCAAAGTGTCAGCAAAACCCTAGCTAGTATGTGGACAAGTTCATATGCTATCTCTTTGATATTTACCTATGTGCCAGGGGGTGATGAAACTTAATTTAATTATTGATCAGTGTGCGCCAACTTTTGGTAAAAGTAGTGGAACTGGCTAAAAAGAAAAGAAAAGAATGAAATGTCCAAAGAAAAGCTCTATCCTCTAAAAGTCAATTACAAATGAGCTTCCACCAATGGCGAGCGCTCCCAACCATTTTCAAAGTGTCCACTTG
Organism: Ottelia alismoides; assembly: GCA_037367405.1. NCBI lineage: Eukaryota > Viridiplantae > Streptophyta > Magnoliopsida > Alismatales > Hydrocharitaceae > Ottelia > Ottelia alismoides. The sequence goes on along the minus strand of JAZKJV010000252.1, from coordinate 716,202 downwards.
GACCAAGCGCTAATTAGGACCAAGGAGTCGGGCTAGCACCATAAAAGGGCTCTGCATCGTATAGTGATACAAGTATGGGTGTCGAAGGTATCTTATATACTCAAAAGAGACACACCTCGATATACTCCCAGAAAAAAAAGTTGCAGACGACTCCGAATTCTCTTGACGGACAAATTGATCAACAAGATAAAAATATACATGTGTTGAGTAATAAGGCACTCGAGAGGCCCTTTGTTCCATTGTGAGGAGAGAAAAATAGACACAATCCTATACCCTCCATCACCTGGCCGTTTATATACATTTTCAAGTCTAACGAACTAATGAGATGGTTAACTGAAGCAAGAATAGACTTATTCCTTAGTGTTGAGGATTAGGTCTAGAGGAGAGTCTCTTGGACTGGAAATTCGAGTGATGCCTCGACACGACTCTCATAAATGCAGTACACTAAATTACATATCCTTATATTTTTATGTACAAGAAGAGAGTCTGATAATTAGAGAAGTTGGATTCCGTCTAACTAGAGTATGGTTGAGCCCAGAATTTTAGGATCACTTAAATTATGTGTCTTTGAAAAAATTGAGCCTTGAAATTTTCACATGCACTGTCACAAATTAATCCGACTCCTCCATTCTTTAGATGCTCGAGGACGAGCATAGTTTAAGTATAGGGGTATGATGAATCTCGTATTCATCATGTTAAAATTGACATATTAATCTCCTTACTTAAATAAATCAATAAACCTCACCGATAATTCCTTATCATTATATGTACTATATTGTATATGAATTGTGTATAACTGCTTATACTTAAGTGTTATTGTAATTCATTACGACTTTTTTATTAAAATCCCTAAAAATTAGAATTAAATTGTCTATAATTTTCCTAACCTTTCAAAGATCTAAAAAATACAAAAACAACTCAAAACCAAAAAGCAGTTATTTTAACCCGTTAAAAATACCCCAAAATACACTTTTATATAAATAACCTCTTTTGGCTTTTTGTCCAACATGAAACTTGTAGATCTCATCGAGATCTACAACAACTTTTATATTTTGACTTTTTCTTAATTTTGCCTCTAGCTAATTCTTTTAGATTTTCCTTTATTTTTACCTTTTCGAATTTTCTGATTGGGCCGCCCATGTGGCATGCCTCTTCTCTTGCCACCTGCCACCCTCCACGGCCATCCGATCCCACTGAGCCCTTTGGGCCGCCCATGTGGCCCGCCTCTTCTCTTGCCACCTGCCACCCTCCACTGCCATCCGATCCCCCTGGCCCTCCTTCCATCTCCACCATTCCTCTTCCACTCACTTCCAGCCTCAATCTGATCCCAGATCAGATCACCACAGCTCGCCTCCGCCCACATCTCAGTCGCTCAATTCCCTACCTATCCTACGACCATCCTCTCGCCACGTCACGCCCTCCATCCTAACCCTCAGATCAACCCACTTCTTTGTCCTTACCATCCACCTTTGACACTCTCCAGCCATAGATCAGATCATCTGATCTAATCGTGACCATTCCCCAGCGCACGGCCCCCGATCGTTGGATCGAGCGATCTAACGGTCCATGTGCGTGTCTACCTCCTAACGCCCTTTGCCCAGGCGTTACGCATGCGTTCAACTCTGCCCCCTTCCGTTTTTAGCCACCACTCATCTCTTCCAAATGACCACGTAACGCCACCTACACGTCGCCCGTTCGACATCCTCGCGCATCCGTCCGCCATCATTCTCCCGCCATTAAATCTCCGTTACATACACCCATCTTCATCGCCTGCAATGTCCATCACCTCATATAAAAATCCCCCTCCGCCGACTCCGTTCCATATCCACCATCCATGGGGCTCCATCCTAGCTTCCTCCGCCCTTCGGTGACAACGGAGGGTGGTTTTGTTGAGGAGACGATGGTCGTCGTCCCCCGGTGTGATCCATGGTCATCATACCATGTTGTGGCCGCCTCGTGCACCCCTGAGCTCCGTGAATGATGAATCCATGATTCATTAACTTTTCTGTCGCATTTTGTCTTAAAACCCTTAACAAATACATGTAAATACCCACTAATTCTCATATTTTAACAAAACACCATTCATGTGTAAATATTCACTTTTAACCACTAAAATCATGTAAATAAATAAAGAACCAGAAAAAGAAAGAAAAAGGCAGATTGAATATATGTATATATATACAATACGACTTAAAATATAAATATAGCTGTAAGATATATTTATAGCCCAACCCCCGAGACCAAGTCAGCATGGATTGGTCGACAAACCAATAAGTAGGGGGAGATAAGGAAAGAAAACCAAAGAAAAATAATCTAACACATGTATATACACCCTTCACTATTTATAAAATAAATATAAAACTTCAAAGAATTTTAATTATTTCAAATGAACATATTTTTCACCAAACTCTTCTCCTAATTATTTCTAAAAATGTATATAAAAATATAAAAATAAGTTAAAAATATTACCCTATATATATGCCAAGAAATCCAGCCTACAAATTGTCAAAATCTCAACTTCCGAACATCATAACTTCCTCATACGAACTCCAATTTCACTCTACTCACCTTTAAAGTTCATAAAATAATATTATCTAATTAATAAAGGTGATTTCATTGAATTCGGAGACCGTTTGCAAAAAGTCGGTTTTGGGACCAAAAGACAAAGGGGTTTCTGGACTATTTATTTTATGTAACACATACTATTTATCATTTCCTTAATTTTATAATTTTTAAATTATTTCATGATCTTGTAGTTTCACCATAAATTATTTCATAATTTTTGGAGACTATTTATTATTTTAATAAAATCAAAAACCTCAAAATATAGGTATAAATGACCTATTTATATACTAACCCTATTTATTAAAATATGTAAATTAATTCATAAAAATCTATAAAAATTCGTACAAGTCTTATTTAATACCCTAATAATTAAGAAAATATAAAATTATTTTTACTTAATTAAAAATCTAAAACCTATTTATAAATACATATTTATTACTATAATATTTATTTTTTTAATAATATTTATTATTTATTAAAAATAATTAGTCCATAAATTAGAGCATTAAATTATCTACAATTCTTGTGTTTACACTTATTTAAAATAACGTAATTTACTAATTTATATTTAATTTATAAGCAATTTCAGCTATTGGACCAACCAGGTGTTGACACTTGTCAGCACCTGGGTCGTCTTCCTCAAGAAGAGGTTGCGCTGGAGTCTGTTCAGCCGGCCGACTTCGCCCCTTTTTCCCGCGGCACTCCAGAAGCTTCTGAACCTCCTAAGCCGTCGATCTTCTTCCCCCAACTACCTACTCCATCGCCAACCCTCCATCTCGACTTGGAGCCCAAGCTAACTCCCTATATAAAGCCTCCAAGTCCGCCATTAACCATTAACTTTCCAACTGCCTGAAGCTCCAGCTCCAGACTACCCGATCCCCCACCTTCTCCACCTCGCTCCGCTTAGCTCCGGTGGTGACAGCACCTGCAAGCCAGCTCGTGTGGAAGAAGCAAGATCGGAGGAGGTTCCAAGGAGGTCCGCCGCCTTGCATCGCCGCCTAGAGCCGTGTTTCGCTCCGGTCAAAAGCCGCCGTCGAGCTTCTTCTTCCAGGTAATACACCTAGACTCCCCAGGCTTTTTCCTCCGCTTTCGTGATTTTATTTCTCGATTTTCGTGTAGGCATTAGCAAGAATAATCGCGTCATTAGGACGCTTAATCCTCTAGATTAGCCGCCCTATCGAAATTCCTCTCGATTCATTCCATTTTCGTCTCGAATCGATCATCATTTCATCATCACTTTCACGCAACTGGATATTTGGCTTGAAACTTAAGTTGTTTTTCACCATTTTTAGAGCTTGTGATCCTTCACCCATTGGCCGATTCGACACGAATCGAGCACATACGTGTGTTCATTGCAGATCCAGGTTCATCGCGAGCCAGTTGCGTCAGACTTGGAGCCTTCATTCATCGCCGATATTCTTCTCCAAAGTCGGACATCAGCACAGCTCAATCTCCAGGAGGACCGAACCACCGTCTTCATCAAGACTCCACCGCTGCTCGGAGCGTCGCCGCCACCCACCCTACCGCGGGCGAGCTCGAGGGGTGGAGGAGCCACCCCTCTGGCCCCGCCGGAGCGCCAAAGTCGTTGGAGAGCGGCCGCGATAATTCGGAGAAGAAGGCTCGTCCGCCAGCTGCTTCAACAACTTCAAGAACAGGGGACACACATGTGCGCGACACGTGGTGCACCTGTGAGCGTTCGATCCGCGCTTTCACGTTCTAATCTCAGCCGCAGAAACGAACCGGTGGAGAATTTGCGTCTTAAGCCCAGCAAGGTTTCCAGAATTTCACCCCGCCTCCAGACTTTTGCATATTTGCATTTAGGTCCCTCCGCAGGGTCCTAAATGTAAAACTTTGTTTAGTTTTTCTTCAGAACAGTCCTCCAGGACCATTTTGCAAACAATTTTCATAGTTTTTCTTGCGCTTATGCCCCTGGTCTATAGGGGTTGTTTCTTGTTCTTGTGACCTCGGATTTTGACGATTTCTTGAGGGTAGTTACACAACTACCCCAGCTACTTAGTATAAAATTTTTGTGGCTTTTCGACGAGTTTTCGAAGTGTTTTGATTTTATCGAAAGCCGCCTCGTTTGGTTTGTTTTCTTGTGTAGTTCGAGTTCGCGGCTCGAACCCCGTTCACCCTATTATGTAGTATCACCTATATCCTATCCGCCTATTATATAATGAATAAATCTTTTAAAAATTATCCCTTTTTGAAAATTAAATAAAATTTGAAAATAATAAAATCAAATAAAAATAAGAAAGATAAAAATCAATAAAAAAGGGTGTTTTGACTCGACCACTTAGAGAAGAATTAAAAATAATATTACGAATAGAAAAATCTAGGGAATTTATTCTGCCTCCTTGAGTTCGACCCAGGAACACTTGCCTGGTTAAATATTAGTGAACGGTTTTCCGACAGAAAACCGTATTTGTTTGGTAGGTTTAAGAATCGATCGAAACTTCTTGTTTCGCGGCTTTCGACTACAACCGACGACTTCTTTCTTTTAATAAAAAGGAAAGCCGCGAAACTCGATTCTTTTTGCCTTATCAGTGCACCGGCCGCGCATGCTGAGCGACGACCCCGAGCTCCAATGGAGCTCACCCAGGCCTCTTCCTCCATTGGATTCCCCTCTCCGATGAGGTACCCTTCTTCTGTCTCTATCTTTATTTTCTCTATATTTTCACGACACCTCTGCTCACTTCCGTCATCCACTAATCATCCTACTACCTCCGCAATCTTCAAACATCTTCGCCAACCATCTCCAACATCACCTTACCTTCTCTAGAACCCCAACCCCCTCGCACTACTTCACCTCCAACCTGCCGGAGATGAACTTCAGGTCCCCGCTCCTTCCACCTATGATGGACCTCCCACTCCACTCACATCACTCTCACAAACACATCGCATACTTCGGTTATCATTCTCACCATGCAGGACTTCAATGGGCGGAGCTCAATCCCCATCGTCAGTTTCGATCTCCAAATCCGGAAACGCTTCATCGACCTACCATTCTAATCACCATCGAAGCTTCGTCGCACATCCAACCTACAAGCCAGGACATTAGCCATCTTCCTTGACCCTCAGTCGGGTGTCTGGAGCATGGTGGAGCAAGCGGGACCTCCCATCTCCTCCGACGGTCTGCAGCGGAGAACAAAGTACAGATACCATCCGATTTGTTTAATCGGACGACCCATGTGAAGCCACGTGCATGGCCTTGTCTCACGTTGAACTAGCAGGCTCGGATCCTCCAAGCCTCATGCCGCAACCATTACCAGAAGCCACGTGGCCTGAGCCTGCTTTGCCTCCTGAGCCTGGCCTCCTCATGTGCAACGCGCGTGGAGGCTGGGTAGCTTGCAGGGAAGACCCCGAAAGTTTATGAAATTGCATTTTGGTCCCCAAGAGCGTGTCTCACGTGCGTTCCTAGGTATTTTACATGGAGAACCTCGCTACTTATGGAAATTGCAATTATTCCCCTATGCGCAATGGAAATTTACAAAGAGGGCTCACCGATTTTTGTAAATTGCAAATAGGTCCCTCTAGGGGCCTATTGTAATTATTTATCATTTATTTCTTGCATTTCTAGTACACTTATGCCCCTGCATTATTTCCTTCATAACTTGGGTATCGTAGGTTCAAACTGTGTGATTTCAGTGTCATTTTGTTCCTTATTTCGTCATCTATCTAATAGTTTAGTTGATTTTCTCATCTGACACCAAATGAATTGATGAAATTTTATTGCTAAATAGTGTCTTTGTTTTATATGACTCTGCCATTAATAGATGATTGTTCGCAATTTTTTTAATGCTCAATTTGGCTATGAAATTAAAGCCATAATTTGATGCTCAATAATGTGATATTCTAGGGCATATTTGTAATAATCATCTATTGCATCTCACTCCTCCTGCACCTCATATTTACTTACATCTTAGAATCAAACAAAAATGCATGCATTATTTGATCTGTATTTTATCGCATAGCTGCATGAAGACCTGAAAATGAGGATTTATTAACACATACATCTTAATAGGCCGAAATTTGATAGATAGATTAAAGTAGCTCGTGTCCCTGTTTTTGACCTTGGTAGACTTGCCAAGTATAAATATTCCACAACATCCCAAGTTTGTGGTTTTTGCTGAATCGAAGATGGTCTCCTATACTACAATTATCGATTATTAAAGAGGTGATTTATATGTTTATCAACAAGTCGAGTCCTCAATCGCTGACATGGGCATCATCAACAAGAAGCTGGACCGCATCGAGATCATTGAGAAGAAGCAGTGTCAAAGCCTTAACCACATTGATTAATTGCACAGACACTAAGTGACCTGAAGACCCATATCATGTGTCTCCAAGAGACACATACGGATTCTCAGCCTCGTCTCAGGTCACGGGTTGATCCCAGCAGTTGCAGCTCCACTCATCCATCTTCCATGTACCGACAGGTCCACCACATTCAGGCAAAGCATGTCCAACAGCTGCAGCACTACTCCTAGCCGCCACCATCTCAGGACATTTAGATGGCGGTCTACCAGTCGGATCAACCCCTGATAGTTCTCCCCCCTCCACCCTTCAAGCAGAAGGATACGTTGATGGAAGTCAACGGAATTTGGTATGACCAGTACCAACAGCAACCCGGGATCCATCGTGATCACCCGGGTTTCTGATGGTCTAGGCACTTCATCCCAATATCAGCTTCTAGCTCAGGTCAGAGAGCATCCAACAGTAACAACCCCATCACTCCCAGCAGTACTCGCAACAGCACTAGCATGGTCCTCGTCCCTACCATCAGGGACAACAGTGGAGGCAGCCACAGCAACCTCCTTAATATTCCTAGCCCCCCCATTACCAGCAGTCTCAGCCTCATTTCCAGTGAGGCAACTCGTCCGGTTCTCATGGACCTGTATATGAGAACCCAACCCTTGACGACATCTCCCGCTTACTACCTGATCAACATGCATCCTTCCAGCGAGAGATGGACAAGTTCCGATAGGAGATGAGGGAGATTATCAAGGTCAAGGATGCCATACCCGCTCAGATTGAACCTAACATGAACAATCTGAAGATGAAATCTGAGAGGTACAGTTTACAGAGACTACCACTCCTAGTGATACTTTGGTTGATATTTCTTCCTATGTATTTGATGTTGATTTTGTGACACTTAGGAGTGGTGGGATGCCAGCCGACGATGCCTCGTCTGAGCTACGACCACTTGGAGATTCTGGAGTGCTAGACGAGGATGGAAGCAGTACTGATGTCGCTCATGATGATGATGGTGGCGCTGAAGTCACCAAAGATGTTGATCCAGCCAACGGTACTGAGGCCATCGTGATTCCAGATGCAGACGGTGGTGCTGATGCCACCTTGTTGAGAGATGCTCAGCCAGAGAGCGGTGCTTATACTGGTATTCCAGATGTTGTAGGTGGTGTTGATGCCACCAATTTTCCTTCAATTGTGTTACCTCTTTCTGTATCTCAGGATAGAAAAATACAAAAAATGGGGAAAAAATAAAAAAAGAACAAAAATATGAATAAAGAAAAGGTTTCTGTATCCCCTACAAGTCCATATGTGTGCATGATGATCTTGGTATTGATTTTACATGCATATGAACCTATTCTTGACCCTCATCTTTCTGGAGAGGGTCCAACCATCTCCCTCCCTCAAGCATTCTGCTTAACGAAGGGGAATAAACCAAAAAATTGCAAAAAAGAAACACCAACCATTATTCATCCAGCAGATGATCGATCGTTTCCAGATACAACTAACTCTACAGGAGGCACTAGAGCACATTTCTCTCTTCTAGAAGAATTTGAGAGAGAAGACCTCCATCTGCAGGAAGAGGAGGAATCATAATGTAGAGATCAACATGCTTACTCATACCACTTGCTTCACTATTCAAAACCGATTTCCAGCCAAGAGACCTAATGCAGGAGCTCCATATGTCAGATGCCGTATCCATGAGCAGTGGTTTGATCGTACCCTATTAGACAATGACTCTTCTATTAACCTCCTTCCGGCAGTCTTACTCGACCGATTTGAGTTTGGCCCTCTTCGACAGAACAGGACAGTCCTTCAATTTGCTAATAGATCTGTCAAGATGCCAAAGAGGTTATTGAAGGACATGGTCATCACAATTCAGGGCCTAAAATTACCCGTGGACTTTGTTGTATTGGACATGGAGATCCATAAGTCTGTGACAAATACCTCCATTATACTAGGACATCCATTCTTATCCACAACCAAGGCGGTGTCCGATCATGATAGCGGGAAGGTATACTTTCGCGTCGTGGGTGAAAGTATACAAATAGAGATGATCGAGGAGGCCAGAGCTTGAGATTCAGCCTGCTCCGAGCAGTCGAGTGATTCAGAGAATATAACAGATGCAGAGCGAGACATCCACAAGGAGTGCGACTTTGTGATTATGGACTATGAGGCAGATTTGTCCGATCCAGTATCACGAGCTCTTGTCATGCCATCATACATTAAAGATTTACAGATTGTAGCATATGAGAGTTCGGAGAGCACACTCTGGCACCGGACATATTTGAGGCTGATGATCATGGTCAGGATAACGAAGCAGATTATATTTCACGTTCTTCTGATTCAAATCCCTCAGACTTAGGCATTGATTGGTATGACTTTGATGATTACTTGCCATGTCTGATTCCTTCAGAGCCCGACAACTAGGGTGGAGAGTGAGCCAGTACAGATGACGGAGACACCAGCATGGCTACCTTCATCATATTTTAACGTGCGATGAGAGTTCTCCCATGCAGATCTGGTACCTTCACTCAGAAATTTCAGAAGCCAGATTTGCTAGCTCCCAATTCTCTAGAACTGAAAACCTTGTCGCAATCGATAAAGTACATATTCCTTGCGGGTGAGCCAGAGATGTTCCCAGTCATCATCTCAGCGGATTTGATTGGAGATCAAGAATCTCGTTTGATGGAGGTTCTTGAAAGAAATCGCAAGGCGATTAGATGGAGCGTAGCTGATCTCCAAGGGATAAGTCTGGCCCTGTGCTCCCACTATATCTATCTCGAAGAGGGCGTCAAGCCATCGCGTGAGTTCCAGCGATGGCTGAACTCGAATCTTCGAGACATTGTCATTAAAGAGATATCAAAATGGTCGGAGAGCCGATTTTATCTACCCCATCTTCAACTCCAAGTGGGTTAGTCCATTACATGTGGTACCCAAGAAGACTGGTAGCATGACAGTTATGAGCGAGTCTAGAGAGGAGATAGCTACCCGGAAAACTTTGGAGGGTTGTGGTGGAATAGATGATTGAATCAGGCCACCAAGAAGGATCATTTCCCGCTGCCATTTATTGATCAGATTATCGAGAGGCTAGCTGGGAAGAGTCATTACTGTTTCCTTGACAGGTGCTCCATATACAACTAGGTGGCCATAGCGCCCGAAGATGAGGAGAAGATGACATTCACCTGTCCGTTTGGGGCGTATGCTTTTAGGCGGATGCCCTTTAGTTTATGTAATGCCCCGGCTACATTCCAAAGGTGCATGCTTACCATCTTTTCGGACATGGTATGTGACTATTTGGAGGTCTTTATGGATGACTTTTTGGTCTATGGCAATGGGTTTGATGCTTGTCTTGACTGCCTAGACCGTATACTTCAGCGTTGTATATAGGTCCATCTTGTGTTATCTTGGGAGAAAAGTCACTTCATGATGACTCAGGGGACGGTGCTTGTCCATATCATCTCCCACAGGGGCATGGAGATCGATCCGACGAAGATGGATATCATCAAGAAACTCAATCCACCGTCCAATTTGCGACAGCTGTAGTCTTTTCTGGGGCATGTCGATTTCTACCGATGATTCACTCAGGATTTCAGTCGTATTGCTCAACCGCTTACTAACCCGCCGACGAAAGACACCGAGTTCATTGCATATGATAAGGGTCTAGCGTCATTTGAGATTCTCAAGGGATTAGTTGTCGAGGCTCATGTCCTTCAGCCACCTGATTGGTCTCTCCCATTCGAGATCATGATGGATGCTTTTGATTTTGCCGTAGGGGTTGTGCTAGGACCGAGGATGGATGGATTACCTTATGCCATACACTACGCTAGACGGATGTTGGATACCGCTCAATGGAGTTATATTGTGGCTAGAAGGAGAAACCAACCGTAGTCTTTGCTTTAGATAAGTTCAGATCATATATTCTTGGATCTAGAGTGACTATATTTATGGATCACACCGCCATCCGATACCTCATGGCAAAGAATCATGACAAAGCTAGATTGACAAGATGGATCCTTCTACTCTAGGAGTTTGAGATAGAGATTAAGGATAAGCCTGGAGTTAAGAATGTGGTGGCGGATCACCTCTCCCGTTTAGAGAACCTTGAGGATTTCGATCATATTGCACCTATTACAGAGACTTTCCCAGACAAGGCGATCCTTACTATTGCCTCGCTTCTATGGTACGCTGGCATTGTGAACTATCTTGTCACCAAGAAAATTCCACAAGGTTGGCTCAGGTAGCGACTTGAGACTTTCCTTGCGAAAGCCAAGTCGTACTACTAGGAGAATCCCATACTTTATCATGAAGGAGGGGATAGTGTTGGCGTCGGCATTCTTCAGGAGGAGCACCACAATGTCCTCACATACTGTCACAAGCATGAGGCAGGAGGACATCATTCTGGGAGGATGACAACATAGAAAGTGCTCCAATCTGGTCTATGATGGCCCACCCTCTTCAAGGATTCTGATGAATTCATGAAGAGGTGGACTGACTGACAGAGGATGGGCACCTGTAGACAACGTGATATGATGCCGATGCAGCCTATTTACTTTTGTGAAGTTTTTGACGCACGTGGCATCGATTTCGTAGGTCCATTCCCTAAGAGTCAGGGATTTGAGTACATTCTGCTTGTTGTAGATTGTGTGAGTAGTTGGGTTGAGTCCATCCCCGCCCGAACCACAGATGCTAAGACCGTTTGTAGATTTTTGAGGAAGAATATCATTTTGTGGTTCGGGGTACCTAGAGTTTTGATATCAAACGGGGGGACTCACTTTATCAATGACAAGGGAAGGACCCTTTCTAACGAGTTCAACATTGACCATCGTGTTGCCACTTCATATCATTCTCAGACCAATGGTCTTGCTGAAGTATCGAACATGGAGATCAAGACTATACTGCAGAAGGTCATCCACCCAGACCGAAAGCATTGGTCACAACTTTTGGACTCGGTCTTGTGGGCCTATCGGACCTCCTTCAAGACACCTTTGGGCACATCTCCCTTTCATCTCGTTTATGGCAAGCCATGCCATTTACCTATGGAGATTAAGCATATGTCACTATGGGCAATCATTGAGTTATTGTTGGATTCCAAAAGTATAGGAGATCAACAGAAAGCAGAGTTGGCAGTCCTGGAGGAGTTGAGAGATACAACATTTTCGAGTAGCCTACAATATAAGGAGAGAGTGAAGATATGGCATGATTTTTATATCATCCATAAATAGTTTGAGCCAAACCAGGGAGTATGGCTATTCGATGCTAGTTTGAGATTATTTCTGGGGAACCATACTTGGTCTGAAAGGTGCACGACAACGGAAGCATTAATATATCTGAGTTGTCATATGAATCCACCTTTCGAGTTAACGGTCATCGCCTGAAACCATATCTTGATCATGATCCGCTGATCGTTGATGTTATCCCTATTCATTTTGCAGGAGATGTGGTCTTTGACTCACTTCATTTGCATCTTATGTCTGATTATCACTTCTCTTCCACAATTGTATAGATCTAGTTGTCCATATCATTCACCTTTTTTGTCTGATATCCCATCTTCATTTTATGATTACGCTATACTTAGGGTGTGCTTTACCCTAAGTATAGGGGGTATCAGACTTGTGATTATTCATTTGATCCTTTTTACCTCTGTTTTGCTGCATATACTTAGGGATATTTTACCCTAAGTATATGGGAGGTAAACCATGTACATCCTAATCCTCAGTTTTCCCCTTGTGTACAGACTTCTATACTTAGGATTACTTGATCCTAAGTATAGGGGGATCACCTACCTTTGTTCATTACATTCTTGTATTCATCCTTGCAGTATAGCATTCATTTCACTTCCCACTACTCAGCACGATTTGTGTCTTCCTTTCATCGCTCTTTGATCACTATGAGGAATCGTTCGAGCTAAATATAGGGGGGGGGTGTCGTATATATTGTATATATACTTTAGCCATAACTCGTACTTTGTGTGAGTGTCTTAATAGAATAAAATGGCTAAAATTCATAAAATTAAAAATCACAAAAATTTTAAAAATTTGCTTGTACATAAATGTTTGTAAGTAGCTTTTTGTAAAAACAATTTTTGTACAAATGTTTGTAAAGTGGTTTTGGTTGTAAAATGCTTGTAAATATTTTTGTATCAAAATTATGTATATCGTATAAAATTTTTGAAAAATATCTGGAAAATCAAAGTTTGTAATAATTTGCGTGTAAATGTTTGTAAATATTTTTCAAAACTTTTCCTTCCTTGCATTCAAAAAAATTTTCATAGAAATTTGCATATTTTGAAAAGTTGCACAAACAGATTTTTTGCACATATTTGCATGTATATTCTTCTGAATCATAGTTGACATTTAAACTAGTCTGGAACTAAATTGAAAAATGAAGCTTGGTTAAGACCTTAATCCACCTAACTTCGGAGGAACCTTATAGGATTTAGGGTTAAGACTTTCAGGTCCAATAGCGACTTAATTTTTTATGTTCACCAGCTTATGTTCACATGTCATATTGATGAGCTTAAGTAGAACACTTAACAACGCACACATGACTCTCAGAGACAATGGCCTGACTTGGACATGCATATTACACAACACGGATGAGGTGGTGAGGAGGCAGAATTCTTTGGCTTGGAGTAGCATACGAGGGTAGTACTTCTAGGCGGAACCTCTCGCCTTCCTCTAGAGAGGGATGTGCATCTCAACCTGGTCTAGTAGCATTGAGGTCTAAAGATAGGAGTCTGTGGGTTGCAATAATACTTCAAAAGAGGCATAGTCTACTGGCTCAAGAAGAAAAACTCCTTATGTACATGTTGCACCATGTAAATATGTTGTGCATATGCACATCAAAAAAATGTGCAAAAGTATGAAAAACTCCAAAAATGGGATACACTTGATTGAAAACAAAATGCATGGCGGAGTGTATATAGTGAATAAGAAAAGCTTATGTATTCCACCTTCTCAACTCATGGAAGCTTGCAGTTGGAGACTTAGCTACACTGGCTTTGCTCCAAAGGATATGTGGATACACTGGTCACGGTCCATTCTCTTCTTTCCCCTCTTCTTGAGCTGGTTGAACTTGAACTTTAAAGGGAATACCCTGCTTCTCGAGGAAAGGGCTGCTAGGTTGGGGAATTAGAGTTACCTTGTTGAGGGAGGCTATTTCTTTATCATTCCTGAGGTGGGGAGCTACATATCACTTACGCAGTACAAGGAAGGATGCATAGTCATTTGAGTTTGCGTATGCAGACTTGTTCTGACCTGGTTTATTGAGGAGTCTTGACCATAGAATTGTGGAACTTAGAGGTTGTTGAGTCTTAAACCTATTTCCCAACAAGGTTCTGACAAACTAATAGTCCAAAGGTCTGACTAAGCTCCATACTCCAATTTAATGAAGATAAGTTTACTAATCAACCTTGATTTTTTTCTTTTCATTTCTGTTTGATTTTCACTTCTTTTTCAAATAAGTGTTTGCTAAGGGACTAGCAGGGGTAAAGTATAGGGGTTGATGAATCCATGATTCTCATTCTTTATTATTTTATTTTAGCTCTTCTTGGCAAAACACCCCGTAAATACATGTAAATTTAATAACTTAACAGTTTGCATGACATTGTTAGTATACATATTTAGCATGTATTTTGCAAAAATAAAAAAATAAAAGAAAAAGAATGATGTATTTAGAATAGATACAGAGTGACCCAATCCCCAAGAAAAGGTCAAGACTTGACATGAACGCAAAACCAAATGAGTAGAGAGAGAAAGGGCTCATTATGTATTGTACATATCCTCTATACTTGTATATATTATTTATCTATTTATTTTGCATAAAACCAAGTTACTTTATTCTTTTACACCCTTGTATATAACTTTAATAATAATATAAAAAAATAAAAAAATCCTCAATTCCTTGTACAAAATACACATGTTTATTCTACATTCTCTATTTATTACATACCCTTAAATAATTTGTAAAAATAAAATAAAAAGTATTCCACACTCCTAAAATAATGTTGTGAATAAATAAAATATAAAATAAAAGTATTTCTGTAAAAATAATAAAATAAAAATACTTGTACATGCTACATAGGTATATCATACATGCATATAATACTATATACCGTATATACTATAATATATTATTTTACAAAAATAGATAAAAATCACAAAAAATACTTTAGAAAATAATCATTATTTTTCATTTTATACACTTTTTATTTTAAATTCATTTGCTAATTTTTAATGAATTTCCCTTTATTTTGTAAATCCTGATTTTCTCATTGGTCCATGTCAGACCGTTGACCTCAATGAACGGTCTCTTCCACCCGTGTCGAGTTGACTTTCCTCTCACCGGAGCCGCTTCTCTGAATTTTGCGCCCTACTCCAACCTCGGTTCCCCTTGATTCTTCGCCCGATTCTTCTCCTAGGATTCGTAACCCTCGCGGATCCCTAGGAAAGGTTGGATATTCATAGGGTTGTGTGCCTCCTTCTGATCTTTTTAGACCCTGGAGAACCCTATAAAATCTCTCCTCTGCCTCTACTTCTCGATAGCTCGTCCCTCGCACCGCCATTCTTCCCTAGCTCCCTTCAAAGAAGTGACAACCACCGTTGGAGTAACTCAGGAGACGCTAGAGGTGCCTGGAGGCTTGTAGCTCGCTTCGTGGTCAGAGATCCACCGCGAGTAGCCTCCCTGCCAGCTGCAGCTTGGCCGACGCCAAGACCCATCCTCCCACCTTCGCCTGAACCTCAATAACCCATCCGGACCTTCAGGTATCTATTTTTCCTTTCGTGTTGCCCTGTTCGATCACATCATCCCCTTTTGAGCCGCCACAGTCATATCTGCTCCGACTAGCTGGTCGGAGCCCCGATACCCACCTCCCTCCATTTCGATTGACGCTACGCCTCACCCTTCACCTTCTCACTCAGTCTTTTCCCCCTGAGGCTCGACCATCTGGTCGAGATTAGGACCTAGATATCCTTCCTCAGCCCTCGTCGATGATCGACCACCATTCCCTGTCGCTTCTTTCCTCTCCAGTTGCAATAACCAGGATTAGAGCATAGCCCCGAGTCCCCTCTACTCTTTGCAGGAGACTACGTGCACGAAGAGACCACTTAGAGTCATCGGCTGCTCAGGCGGAGCTGCTCTCGGACCCCCTTCACCGTTACGCACATCCAACCGTCGTCACCTCCATCCAAGTACCCCACCTGATGCGGAATACCTCTACGATGCAGTCGGACCTCTCCGATCTTTCATCCGAGCATTGAAGCCCATCTGATGCCCGGTAGAAGTTTGTCGGGGTCTTGTTCTTGCTAACCCTTCGCTGCCATCGGAAGGGTCCTCTCTTGTTAGATCCAATCTAAGCCGCTAGACAGGGCAAGCTTTTGGGTCGTTAGATCAGACCCTTTGACGCATTTGCCCGTACATCTATGACATCCTCTGCAGCCGTTAGATCTGACTTCAGCAACGATCAGAGTCGTACGTTCGACCCACCTCCACGCGCGCCACGTGTCCTCGCCAAGGGTATATTTCCATTTTACCCTCGCATGTTTCGATATTTTGCTTTAGTCCAATAAATAAATGTTGTAGTTAAGAACTTTTAAAGTTTGGACCTCGTAGTTTATAGTATTTCTATTTTAGACCCTCCCAGTCTGTAGCACAAGCATTTTCACATGAGTTTTGGGATATTTGCACTCTCTGCCCTGCACTTTTCTACTATTATCAAATGAATGACATGTTTTTAGAATTTGCATTTATATTCATGTGCAGTGTATAATAGGCATGCACGTGAATCGTTTGGTATTTTTGCAAATTGGACCCTAAGCTTTTAAAGGGTATTATTGGTTTGGTCTGTGTACTTAAAAAATTTACAAATAGGTCCATGTGAGCTGTACTTAATTACCTGTTGTGTTTTGGACTTAATAAATATTAAATTAATTTTAAAATTACATAAAAATTAACATTGGCTCATGTTAGTATGTAATCTTTGTCGTAATTTTATTGGATTGATTTATTTGCATTTTCTATTTTTAAGAATTTAAAAATCCTCAAAAATATCCTTGTTTGTCTTATAAAAATTATAAAAAATCTAAAAATGTTTTAAAAATTCTGTAAAATTCTATGTGGATACCTTTTTGATTGCTTTACCTTTAGTTTTAATTTTGTTTGCAAATTCATTATAAAAACCCTAAAAATGGTAAAATAACTAAAAACTTGTAAAAATGTTATAAAATCAAAGCAAAATCCAAAAATTTCATTTTCAGTTCATGTTTGTAGCTTTTAACCAGTGTTTTTGAAACCAGACCGGACCGGCTTGTTCGACTGGTCCGATCGGTGAATCGTGCCTAGACCGGTCCGGTTAACCGGTTTATGCCGGTTCGATTTGATTATTCAAATTTTATTTAACTCGTCCGGTTCAACCTATTTTTTGACCTGGTTTAACCACATTTAACTTTTAAATTATTTAAAAAATTTGCTGGTAGTGGAGTTGAACCATGACCTTTGGTTACCTATTACACACTTCTAACCAACTACACTAACACAACTTTTTACATGTATTGGGTCTTAAATATTATTAAACTATTATCATGCTATAGAGCATCTAGTCCAAATAATATATATATATGATATTTGGTGGTGTATAAGAAAGATACTTTATGTATAGTGTGATATATATATATATTATCTATGTATTATATATATATTTAAAGTATATTAAGTGTATATTATATATATTATTTCATTTCTATTTGATTAGCCAGTTCAATTTTTTTCATCGGTCCAGTTTAATCCGGTTTTAAATAATGATGACGTCATCATTCGGTTGAACCGGTTTGATTACATGGTTCGACCCGATCCGACCATTTTAGTAAGGTTTCTAGTTCGGTGTCCGGTTCAGTTTCAAAAACCTTGCTTTTAACTTCTATTTTCTCATGAAATTGATATCTAAGATTTAGGGTATTTTAAATATTTTCAATTTGCAATTTAGTCCTGACTGTGCACTGTTTTGAGTTTTGGGCCTCATTTGATTTTTATAAAATTATAAAAACATTTGAAAAATCCAAGAAAATTAACAAAAATACTTTAAAAATTAGAGAACCCAAAAATATTTTTACCTTATTTTTCTGATTATTTTTGGTTGTTTAGAAAAATCTAAAAAGATTGTTGTGTTCCTTTCCTTTATTTCATTGTTTTGTTTTCTTATTAACAAAATTTAATATCTAAAAAATTTAAAAATCACTAAAAATAATTTATTTTATTTGAGAAATTTGACTACTTCTTATTATTTTCATGCTCCTTGTGTTTGACCCTGGTGGCTATACCATGTAAATAAAAATAGCGAACCGCTTACATTTCTTGATTACTTCATTTTTCTGAGAAATTTTATTTTTCTCGTTGAGTTCACCTATCGATTAGGGACGCAACGACCATTGAGTTATGTTGATACTTAACCCTAGTCGGTAGGGCGCTCATCAAAAATGCAAGGAAGCTCTTCACATTTAGAGGTTCTTGTAACAGAGAACAGGGGAGGAGCCGGACCAAGACTGATACGGGTAGAGATAATGGCAGAAGCAAGTCCAGATCTGGATATCAAATATGGAGTGCCACTATTGAAACAAGAAAGGACACATCTTGCTTCCAGTTCAAGAGAGATGACAAGAATGGTGGCGACAAGCAGGAGAAAAAGCATGAACAAATTGCTGCAACTGCACAACATGAGCTCCTATAATGAGGAGATGGTAAATGTCGTACATGATGGCACTTCTTGGCTTGTTGATAGCGGATCTGCTCTGCGTGTCACATCTCAAAGAGAGTTTTTCTCTTCACATACATATGGTGATTTTGGCACATTGAAGATGGGGAATGGTTCTTTATCCCTATTGTTGGCATTGCCGATATTGCCTTGAAGAATGCCAATGAAGCAATGTTAACGCTCAAAGATGTGAGACATGCACCAAACATGCACTTAAATCTCATTTCTGCAGGCAAGTTTGATAATGAAGGACACCTTAACACTTTTGTTGGCAGTCAATAGAAGCTTACCCTAGGATCCTTGGTTGTTGCTCGTGGTAAGAAGTATAGCAACAATCTTTACATCATGAATGCATCCATTCCCCATGATGTTGCACATGTGACAGGAGATGCAAAATCCATTGAGTTGTGGCATCGACGATTGGGGCACATGAGCGAGAAGAGGCTGCAGTGTTTGGTGAGGAAGAATATGCTGACAGATGTTAAGAAAGAGAAGCTGGAGAGATGCATGCACTGCTTGGATGGAAAGCAGAAGAGAGTCTCCTTCAAGAGCCATCCACCTTCTAGGAAGATGCAACCATTGTAGCTTGTTTATACAGATGTTTGTCGTCCGTTAAAAGTAAGTTTTCTTGGTGGTGCACTTTATTTTGTTACATTCATTGATGATTTCTCCAGGAAAGTTTAGGTCCATGCCTTAAAAAGGAAGGACCAAGTCCTTGGTGTTTTCTAAGACTCCCATGCGCTAGTGGAGTGACAATCTGAGAAGAAACTTAAGTACATATGCAGTGACATTGGTGATGAGTATATTGGTCCATTTGATGAATATTGCAGATCTCATGGTATCAATCACCAGAAGACTCCACCCAAGATGCCAACAACTGAACGGGATAGCAGAGAGAATGAATATGACCTTAATGGAGAGAGTCAGATACCTCCTTTATGAAACTAAGTTTCCTAACTCTTTTTGGTGTGAAGAACTTATACTGTTGTTCATGTTATTAATCTCTCTCCACCTTTGGATGGTGATGTTCTTGACAAGGTTTGGCATAGAAATAATGTCTCCTACAACCATTTGCAGGTCTTTGGATATTGTGTTTTCGTCCATGTCCCAAAGGATGAAAGGTCCAAGTTGGACGCTAAGATGAAGCAGTGCATTTTCTTGAGATATGGCCAAGATGAGTTTGGTTACAGATTGCATGATCCAATTGATAAGAAACTGGTGAGGAGCATGGATATGATCTTCTCTGAAGATCAGACCATTGAGGATATACAGAAGGCTGTTAAGGACTTTCCTTCAAGCAGCTATCAACCGGATGATGTAGAGCCAGTCCCTTTGAAGAGGGCTCCACATGTTGAGCCAAATGATGTATATGAGCATGAGCCAGATGCGAGAAATTAGGAGGATGTACCATATATCTCCACTCCCGATGACGGTGAGATGATGATGATACAGATGATGGAGGTGATGACGGTGGGCAGGATGATGAGAGCTCTTCCTCTTCTGAGGCTCTCCCACCATAGAGACCTGTGAGGGAGAGGCGACCCTCTACCAGATATTCTGCATATGAGTAAATTTTGTTGACAGACAGTGACGAGCTTGAATACTATAAAGAAGCCTTACAAGATGCAAACAAGAAGAAATGAGTAGAAGCAATGAAAGAAGAAATGGAGTCCCTTCATGACAATGATACCTTTGAGCTTGTCAAGTTGCCCAAAGACAAGCGAGCATTGAGAAACAAGTGAGTTTATGGAGTGAAACATGATGAATACTCTACAAACCCAAGGTACAAAGTTAGGTTGGTTGTGAGAGGTTTTAACCAAAGGAAGGGAGTTGACTTTGAGGAGATCTTTTCTCCTATGGTGAACATGTCTTCTATCAGGGTGGTTCTCATCTTGACAGCTAGTCTTAATTTGGAGATTGAACAAATGGATGTGAAGACAGCTTTCCTCCATCGTGACCTTGAGGAGGAAATCTACATGTTGGAACCTGAGGGCTTTACAGTCAAAGGCAAGGAAGACTATGTTTGTAGACTGAAGAAACGTCTATATGGCTTGAAGCAAGCACCCAAGTAGTGGTACAAGAAGTTTGACTCGTTTATGGGGGAGCATGGTTACTCCAAGACCACTTCAGACCATTGTGTTCATGAAGAAATTCTCAGATAATGATTTCATTATTTTGTTGCTTTATGATGATGACATGCTGATTGTAGGCAACAATAGAGAGAGAATTTTTGACCCGAAGAAGGAGCTGAGAAAGTCCTTTGCTATGAAGGACTTGGGGCATGCAAGTCAGATACTGGGCATGAAGATCACTTGAGACAGGGGAGAAAGGGAACTTCAGCTTTCACAAGAGAAGTACATTGAAAAGGAACTTGAAAGATTTCATATGGAGAAGGCAAAGCCAGCTAGCACCCCTCTTGGAGCGCATTTCAAGTTAAGTTCCAAAGATAGCCCACAGAACAATGCTAAGATGAAAGATATGGAAAGAGTTCCCTATGCATCAACCACATGTAGTCTCATGTATGTCATGGTTTGTACGAAGCCAGATATTGCTCATGCAGTTGGAGTTGTTAGTAGGTTCATCTCAATTCCAGGAAAACAACATTGGACGCAGTTAAATAGATTTTGAGATATCTTCGAGGTACTAACAGTTACTCTCTTTGCTTTGGAGCAGAGAAGCCTATTCTTCTTGGATACACAGGTTCTGACATGGCAGGTGACATTGATGGGAGAAGATCCATATCAGGTTACATGATGTCCTTTGCAGGTGGTGTGGTTTCTTGGCAGTCTCGTCTCCAAAAGTGTGTTGCTTTATCCATTACAGAGGTTGAGTTCATTGCAGTTACATAAGTCTGCAAAGAGTTGCTGTGGATGAAGAAGTTCATGCAGGAACTTGATTTTTATCAGGACAAATATGTGCTTTACTGTGACAGAGTGCTATTCACCTTGGCAAGAATTCTACATTCCATGCAAGATCGAAGTACATCGATGTCTGATATCATTGGATATGTGATGTATTGGAATTGAAGCATCTTGTACTTGATAAGATCTACACAGATGATAACGGTGTTGATATGATGACAAAGGATTTGCCGCTTGGAAAGTTCGAGAGATGCTGCTCCCTCACAGGTTTGGAGCAATTCCCACATCGTCGGTGAGGAGGAGATTTGTTGGATGGATTCCCCTCCTTGTGGGAACCTCGTTCATATATATACGATATTGGTAGTCCTATTTGGAAAAGGAAAAATCAATTACTAATTGGAGGAAGAGATCGATTACCTTTTATGATTAGGAGTCATCTTTTCCTAATCCTATTGGAAGTATAAATTCATGTTTCCTTATTTTCACATCTCTATGAAGTATAAATAGGGGATATGGTGTGCATACCAAGATCGTCCCAACACAAGCTCTCCTAGTATAAGAAATAAATAAGAGAGAGGAAGATGAAAGAAGGTTTGTGGTTGACTCGAAGTTAGGAGGGGGTAAACTTTGGAGCAGTTCTTCTCAAGCATTCTTCCATACAGTTTGGCGACTGATTCATCGTTTTGGTGATATTTCTCCTCTCTATTATTCTACATTATTTGGTGATTTGTAGCACCTATAGAGGGCCGGCATTCTTTAAATCCTTTACGAGAGATTATTTCGGTTATAGTGCTTGGTTTTGGATTGCGATCATCCCTATGGTTTTCCCCCACATTGAGGGTTTTCCACATTAAATTTTCTTCGTGCTTCCGTGGTTGATTTTCCATGGTTGAAATTTCTTCCGTAGTTGTTGATATGTTGTGCAGGATCCGCTTACCAACCTTGATAATTTTTCCACGATTCGATCTGCACGGGAAATCTTTCCCAACAATTAGGACAACAAATCCATGAATGTTGTGAACACCTTGGAGAAGTTAGGTTCTGAAGAGTAGTGGAGTCCCAACAATGTTCCCTGGAAGAAGGTGAAAGCATTTGCTTCTAGACTTTGTATGAATACGGTGTCGGATTGAATGAGTCCCCTTTTCCGTTTGCAAATAATCAATTCAACGGTAACAATTATACAGGGAATGCCGATTGGACGACGGTGAACGGTTGAAAAAGGAAAGAGGTGTTGCTTAAAGGCTTGCCTGGACAGTTATCGGATTAGAGGAGGCCCGGAGGAAGGGCATCATCATGTACGACATATGGGTTGGAGGAGTGAGAAGATTTGTCGAGTTTCTGGGTCGAACTGTGCGCATCCATGCATGGCACTACAATTTTATAGGGAGGGATGCATTTAAAATGCGTGTTCACGTCGGGAAGCTCATGGAGCTCTACTATGAAATCATGCATTCATAATATTTTGGTGTTTTTTTTGTTATATATTCAAACCAAATGTAGAAGGATAAGGGTTGATCATCCTCCAAGTGTTAGATTGTCCTTTATACATAACATGTTTGTTAAGAGGTGCACATGATTAATCATTGGCAACATGGTAAGATTATTCTTTATAGATAACTTGTTTGTTAAGGTACAGACTACGGAGAGGAGCGTAACTCACGGTTGTAGTAAAATAGACCCCACTTGAAGAGATAAGATACTAGGGAAACCAGGATGGATGCCCATTCCTCTTCTTGTGTGTAACTGGATATATAAAGTTCTCGAAGTTTTTAGTAGCTTAAATAAGAATGGACAAAATGGTAATTATCGCTGTCTTGGAATGCATAGAAATGGCAAAGGCTTCTCCCAATTTAATTAGGATCGGCTACATGGATTCTTGCTCAAGTACATGTCGAAAGATCCGACTATTTTTTATATTGATTATCGGTTACCTAGCGTAACCCCTGCAAGGAGGGATTTGAACCATAATCTTTTGGGTGGTAGATACTCTGCACTACCACTAGATCATTGAACCATGGTCCTGGAATACAGTAATTCAATATAATTGAATATGATTGCAATTAAATGGCACAATTCACTTTAGATATATAAGGAACATACTATCATAATTATGTAATAATAATTGATCATATTTAATAAATTTTGAATTCGACATTTTAAAAAAATATAATTGAAATAAGTTCTAATGTTAAAAACAGGCCCAAACATCTAATACTAATTTTATTATCTCCTAACAAAATACATTTCTTCATTTAATCCCATTAATGACCAAATATGAATGGATGCCAATATATTTAGATTAAGTATATAAATATTAGAGGTGTCATTTAAAATTGTTGTTTCTAAAAATACATTATATATCAAAGTAAATTATACACAAGTCCAGGAACTATACATTGAATTTCATTGTCGTAGAACTTCAAAAAGTAAGAATGTGATATCTAATCTCTTGATTTGGTAATAATGAGTATCGCAGTTAATGGTAGAGGGTAGCTATGAATCACATATTCATCGGTTACACTACACATGGTGCATACACTATTTGGAATGTGTTCGAGAGGATGGCTTGTGGAGGCAACTACAGTACACGTGGTGCATACAATGTTTGGAAGGTGTTCGAGAGAATGGATGAGACGAGTCGAGCACAGACTGCTAGCAGATCTCATACTGAGACCCCATCACATTCTCATCTTGAGGGGGGAAGAAGGTAGCTGATCTATCTCATGATCTGATTCCCATCATGGGAATCATCGCAGGCAAGTTGACCATTGTGGAGAAGATCGGCAGGAGGATGTATGAGTTTGACAACAACTTATCCAAGTTGCGAGAGTAGATGGCAGATCTGACAGAGAGGGTGTCTCAGATAAAGATACCTACCGTCACTACATCTGCTGCTCCCATTTACTGTGTCCATCTTATCCAAGAGCAGTCGATGTTAGGGATACCACAATCGTGGGGAGAGGACCAGACTCTCCCACACTCGTACCAACAGATGATTCCATCAATTGAGACAGCTACAAAGGTACACTCATGACCCTACCAAGCATGAAAGTTTAGGGGATCGTCGATCTTACCCACGTCTCCTGACCTTTTACAACACATCATTCACCCCTACACCTCTATCAGCACAACAGAGCTCAAGAGCCTTTCACTCTCAGACAGCAATAGTTCATCAAATAGCCATTGTGGCCAGTCCAATGGGGTCCATTAGTACAACATCTTCCCCATCAGCTATAGTTCCATGGCCATTAGGGCCAATCTTTACGTTCTTTTCAACATTCTTATTCATCACATCAGCAGTTTCCTTCGTCAGGTTCCACAGATTTTCAGAAGCAGATACTCGAGGATCTTCGTTCCTACAAGAACGAGATACAAGATATACGATGTGACATTAACCATGCATCTCGTAAACAAGACGAGCAGTTTGCCCCTTCTACTTGCATCCCCACCCAGGTTCAGGCTAACACCAATAGCTTGAACAAGACACGGCAACAACATCACTATGGTCATGTATATCACTCAGACTAACCTCGATATGTATATGAGATCCTTCCTTTTGATTGTATTAATCATATGTCAGTCAGGAGTGGAAGGATCATGGTCATACCTGATCGGGAAAGGGACATGGAAAGGGATGTCTCTGAGGCTCATCCTGAGGAGATTTCAGAGGATGAGGAAGCCATGCATCATCAGCATGATCTTCGTCATAAGACGGAGGCATACAACGGGAGATAGAGGGGAAGCACGAGAGTATCACTGTAGTTCAGATCAGATTCAAATTCTATAGAGGACCTTGCATCTTCAGTTGAGGAGAATATACCTTCAGCATACATTCCCCAACTTATATTAGATGATTCTATTTTTAATTCCAAGTTATCTGTAAAAGATTCATGTATGAAGACCTTTATTTCTGGAAATAAAGATAAGCATGTTTTAGTTTATGATTCATGTTCTTCATCTTCTACTTGTTCAATCCCTTTCCCCCATGCTTTAACGACATGAACACACAATGTTAAAATGATTCAAAAAGATGACCCTGAAATAGCATGTTTTTGTAAAAGATAACATCATGTTGAAAGTGCCATTTGATTGGTATGTGGCAGGTCATCCTACTTTCTAGAAATGCTTGAAATTGTGTTGCACACCTAATAGGGTTAGAAAGAAGAAACCAAACTATTATATCAAAATGCATGTTCTATCTGTTTCCACAACTTATTGCCTTAAGAACCAACCGCTACCAAGAAAGAAGAGAGATCTAAGTGCATATTACGTGGTGAGTCATTTTGATCACATAGCGTTTGCACGCACTCTCCTTGATAAAGGATCTTCAATCAATCTACTACCATTTTCTTTGTATGAGAAGATGGAGGTGGGCCAACTTCGTAAATCTAGAGCATTAATCTAGTTTGCTGACAAGTCTATGAAGAAAGCTAAGAGTGAGGTCTAGGACGTTGTCATGTCGATTGAGGGACAAGATTACAGAGTGGACCTCACTATCCTTGAGATGGATATCCCCATCATTGGAGAGATTCGCATATCATCCTTGGACAGTTTTTCTTTAGGACCGTTGGAGATTCCTTTGATTATCATACTGGGATGATGAAGTTCCGTTCTCCATGTGGAGAAGCAAAACTTAGTATGAAACAGATGAAGTTCCATTCTTCTCTCCACCTCCTTCTCATGATCCAGTTGCACTTGAACTTAGAGGGGAATACCTCGCTTCTCGAGGAAAGAGTTATTGGATTGATGAATTAGGATCACCATGTTGGAGAAGACTGACTTTTACCGCTTTAGCTGAGGAGAGCTACATATCACTTATAATGTACAAGAAAGATTCATTGTCATAAGGGTTTGCGTATGAGTTGACTTATTCTGACCTGGCTATTGAGGAGACTTGATCAGCTTGTATGGTTTCTAAATCTTGTTGAGTGTCAAGTCCGTTTCCCATTAAGGTTCCGACCACACCTGAAATTACAAAAGTCTGATCGAGCTCCATACTTTGATTTTATGAAGAAAAGTTTAATAACCAATATTGTTCTAAGTTCTTTATTTCTTCCTTTTCTTATTCTTTTTGTCACTCATTATTCAAATAAGTCTTAGCTAAGGGGCTAGCTAAGGCAAAACATAGGGGGCATGATGAATATGCATTTAATCATCTTTATTCATTTATTTTAGCTTAAAATCCCTTATAAGACACGTATAAATAATAATAACTTTCTGCTTTTACTAATCCCCACTCTTGTGTAAATATTGTATATTTATCAATATTTTAACCTAAATTAAATAAAGAAAGAAGTAAAGGGAAAATAAAGAAAATAAAGACTGTAATGATATAATAGATACATGCTGACTCTAACCCTGAGAGTATGTCAAAACTTGATCTAATCGACTAAGAATAAAGGAGGAGATAAGGCCTAAATACCAAAAATTCAGAAAATCAATCCCCAGTCGTGTATATTCATCACCTATATATATAATACATATTACATACACTGTTTTATTTATAACCAAATTCTTCTCAAATAAAAATATTTTCTTCTTGAAACTTGTACGTTAAAAATACATTGTAAATAATAAAAATAATTGCAAGAAGAACCAATGTACATTTTGTGAATAACAACACTCTAAAAAGCCACAAAGCTCAAATTATCAAATCGATATCTTCTCCACGAAAATTCAAAATTATTCAAACTCACTTTCATAGTACCCCAAATTAAATAATTTTTAAAATGGAGGTGGTTTCATAAAATCAGAGTTAATGTATGAAATGTGACTTTTGGGGTAATATTGTATGTTATACCATACTATATTATTTGCATAGTATTTGTAAAAATACATTATCCTTGTATTTTTGTATACTTTGTATTTTTAACTATGTATAAATATTGTATTTAACTTATATAAAATAAAAATAAAATTACAAAATAAAAAATGTACAAAAATAAAATCATGTATATATTGTGTATGCACCACTATATATATAATGTAAAGTATCATTATTTATTTACCTTAATAAATTATTTCATAAAAAATAAAATAAAAAATATTATTAAAATCCATGTAAAATACTATAAATCAATAAATTTTAAATTATATTATATTTATAAAAATAATATATTAAAAATCAAGGTGTTGTAAATATATGTATATATACCTGTAAATAGCATATTTTGTTTATTTATACATTTGTATATATTTCATTTAATTAATTAAAAATCCCTAAATTAACTTTATTTATTCCTTAACATTTTCTATTTACATTATTTAATTATTTAAAACTATTTTCGAATTTTTACTGAATTTATTTAAGTTTTTTGTTATTTTTTGTCTTTTAACGTATTTTGTCTCATTCTGTATGCCTTTTGATTGGTTAATCCCAGGTCGGTTGACCCGCGTCAACTCCCCAATCCCCGCCTCTTCCCATTCGCTCGTTAGTCGTTCTTCTCCCAATTTTCCCGCACGTGTCGCACACTAACTACGTCTGATTCCTTCATCGATTCTTCAACCCAATTGACCACCTCCATCGCCAAATCATTCGCTCATCCTGTCATGCCTTAGATTGCTCACGTTTTGAATTTTAAAACTCACCAGACTCCATTTCTATTTATAGTCATCCATCAACCCCCACCGTTGTCGATCGGATTTTCCACCATACATGCACCCGAAGCTAGTCTCTAGAGTCAAAGCGAGGTGATATCGACCTTCGTCCACAGCTAGAAGGGCATGAGATTGGTTGGCTTTCAAGATCTACTGACGTGACCGGAGCTTCGCCATGTGATGCTTCTTCGAGCTTCCATCTTCGAATCAAGGTGATTTTCATCTCCATTCCACCCACATGTATTGTAGGTAATTTTCCTTTAGTTTTCGCTTTTAGTTTCGTTTTGATCTCCATCAAGTAGTGTAATTTCAATCACTTATCTCAACACTCCATTCTACAAGATCAGAGTCATCTGATTGTTGTCAATGAAGAATGATCTCACCATCACGATCACCTTCTCCTTCTTCGTCTTCCCCCATAGCATGATCACCTCTAGTTCACTTCGGATCATGAGTTCGATCTCCATCCCATCACTATTCGCCAGAGGTCCCCATTCTCCCTCATTTTATCTTCATTGTCACTTAATAAAAGAAGGATGGAGTCCCTCCGAGTATAAGCATATCATTTCAGGGTTTCGGAGCACAACTGGAGCAGGAGATCAAGACCTGAAGGTCCACCTGGAGCTAAATACCTTCCAACCTCCAGATCACTTTCGAGCCATCGCTCGCCGCCTTCGAGCCATCTGGACAACGAGGAGACATTGCATGGAGGATTAGAAATCCTCAGGAGATGATTTTGGTGGAGATCGAGAGAGATATCCTTGATCGAACTTTGCCGGAACCACCCTTTAACAATGTTCTTCCATGTGCCTTCAGAGCCACACGGAAAAGAAGAAGTCTTCCATATTGAATCACGACCGTCCATTGAGCCCAAAATCTCCATCGTTAATTGAGCTTCCAAATCAGATCGAGATCATCCAAGAACGTTTCATCCCCAACGATCAGATAAGAATACAAGTCAGATTCACCCAGCTGAGCCGCCATGTGGATTAAGGGTATATTTGCATCTCCAACCCTATCATTTATTTTTGTGCAAATAAGTCCTTGTTTGTACACGTGTCTTTCTATGGATTATTTAATAATTACATTGAGAACCTTATTGTTTATTTTATTTTCTTTTTATCCTACTCGAACTGTAGAACGTGTGTAGCATGTGAGTCTTTGGAAAATTGAAATAAAAAGTTCACATTTCCTTGTTATCATTTGGCCCCCAGAATTAAAATATTTGCACTTATATTCGTGCCAACGCGACTCATGTGCGCTGGCACGCATATTTTTGGGCAATTTACATGGTTCATCCCTATATTTCTTTACTGTGTTATCCATTTGTTCCCATAAATATTGTTCTTTGCATTTCGGTCCATATGCGTCTGCATACTGTTTGTATGCTAATTTGCATTTAATAAAAATCAAACCCTTATTAGAAAAACCAAAAAAACATTTTAACTCCAGCCAATTAGTTCTTGCATCATTAAATTTTAATTTACATTTTTATAGTTTTTTATTTATATAATTCAAAACAACAAAAAGTCCCAATTTGCATTAAACAGCTAATAAAAATATATTTTTTTGGGGAAAAATCTAAAAAAAATTGTATTTGCTCATTTCATTTTATTTGAACTTCAGTGCCATTTTTGCATTAAAACTCTTCATACAAAAAAATAGAATAACATTTAAAATACTAAGAAATCATATAAAATCATAGAAAATTCTAAAAAAATCATAAAATAGCTTTCTGTAAATATAAAAACTCAACTTTCTCTTCATGCATTTTTATCCAATTTTTATTTTATTTTCTATTTTTAAAACCCAAAAACATTTGCATTGTTTTTTATTTCTTATCTTTACTATTTGTAATTATTTGAAAATAATGAAAAAACTAAAAATTCTTGAAAAATCACAAAAACATTAGCAAAATTCCAAAAACCAAAAAAATAGTTTATTTCAATTTTCTGTACATTTTTACTATATTTGAAAAATCTAAAAAGAGTATAGTGGTTTATTTATTCATTTTTATTCATTATTCCATTGTTTTAAAAATTAAAAAATCTTTGCAAAAATTAAAATCATAAAAATATGAAGTTAGAAAATGACATAAAAATATAAAATTAAATATTCTAAAAAAATAAAAAGACAAAATTTCCACAAGCACCAAAGTAGTTTGCATAGAATTCCCTCTTTTGTGTCATCGATTTTTCATTGATTTAATAACCCTCAGGATTTTTGTAGCCTCCCTGAGTTTGATCCAGTGTGCTATACAGGTAAATAAATAACAAAGTTCTCTTGCTACACTTTCTTCATTATATTTTGGCTTGTGAATTAAATAAAATTTTTGTTGAGGGATTTTTAAGTTTGCAACGACATTGTATTAATTCACACATCTTTTAACCCATGGAAAATCCGTTTCAACACTTATCTCCTTCATGTTTTGTATTAACCGAGCCAAGAAGTCCATGGCAGTATTCACTGACTGAAGAGCCTACGATCACCCTACCTAATTCAATCAGACTAACGATCAAATTAAATGTTGCATTTGTTGTAGTCGGCTAAGTCAAGACTGATAAAAAACCACTTAGATTAATGTAGAATTGAACATAAGCGACAATTTTTTTGTTTTACTTGGGCAAGCCCAAGGTCGAACTCAAGGGGGCAACTTTTCCTTAGGTTAATTTGAAGTAAATTTCGATGTTAGATTTTCATGAGATTTTTTTATTTTTATGCAATTAAAGAAAACTGTGATGCAATTCAAGCCAATATTTAAGTTAAATTTGAAGTATAGTCAAAATAAGTCCAAAAATGATGAAACTTGGCCAGATTATGAAATGCAATGAAATTAAGCTACTGCATTTTTTTGAATTTTTAGGTTCTCAATGAATTAAATATGAATTAAAAATGAATACATGGTGAAAATTACAAAATTAATTTTAATAAATACCAAAGGACTTCATTTTAAAACATAAAAATTATCCTAGATATTTCTATGTGTGGCGAATCCAGGAAAATTACAAGACCTAAAAAATAATGGATTTTGGACTTATTAAAAATCAATTAAGCAAAAGACTAATTAATTTATTAAGATCTCGTTATGCATACGAATGATGTGATTTTTAGGCATGAAGTAAAATAACTTAAACTAAACCTATTGTGTTTTTTTGGTGATTTTTGGAGCTACAAATAATTTAATATGGAATTTAAAGCACACAGTGGCAAAACTATGTAAATTTTCACAAAAATAATGATATTAAAATCCTCAAAGCGCACAAAAAAATGACAAGTGTCGACAATGATAAAGCACAAGTTTCTCTACAACATGCAATTATTGAAATTTAAAAATGATGCTAAATGAGCGCCTAAATAAACGTGCAAATACAGGGACCAAAATGCAAACAAGAATTAAATTTGATTAAATAAAAACATGTGCACAGGGACTAAAATGCAATTATCTATAATGCTGGGGGTATGTGTGCAAAATGTCCACGAAAGTCGTGTGTCTCACGTGACGTTCCTGACAGGGACTAGAATGCAAATTGGAAAACTTACAAGGCCTCAGTGTAAAATACCCAGACCGCACGTGAGGGCCACGCGAGGTTCTAGGCTCAGACGGTGACGGAGGCTCGGACTTGCTTCGGAGTTGGCTCGGGTGCTCCAAATCTAAAGGTCAGGGAGGAGGCTTGGAGCTGGAGACATGGCGCGATGTAAGCCGTTAGATGAAGATGGATCCAACGGTTGTTGAAGCTGCATACATGCAGGCCTTGAGTCCGTAAGATCAAGATAGATCCAACGGTGGTGGAGACACCTAGAGTGGGAGACGTGGCGTAATGCAGACCGTTCGATCTAGTTAGATCCAACGGTATCTGGAGCTGCTAGCGATAACGACATGGATCGAAGAGGACCGTACCATCAAGACGATCGGACGGTGGCTGTGCGTCGTGTTCCTCCGGGCCGCTGCCTCCTGCGGCGGGCGTGGTTGGGCTTCGGCAGAGCCCTTTTGGCTCCGCCGCCTTCCCCCATGCTCGGTGAAGATCCCCGGAGACTCCTAAGTGGCTAGGAGCGATCGTGGAAGCGTCGAGGAGCCGCCGGAGGTTCTGGAAGAGGCGGACGGGGCTGGTATGTCAGAGACGAAGGAGCTCGAAGCAGCTCTGGTGACGATTCCAACCAATGTTGAAAGGTGATACCTGCAAGGTTGTGAATGCCAAAAATCGTGTGCTCGTGTTCACGTAGGTGCAATGAGTAACTGGAGGCCTATGGGGTGAAGTGGTGAACGCCGATGGGCTCCTCCACTGTGATCTGCGGAGCTGTGGCCGGAGGTGGCTCAAATTTTCATAAAGATGAATGAAGGGGTGCGCAAAGATGGGAGCTTCAGGGCAGAGCTCAGGTGATGGTCAATGGGAATTGATGTCAAGCGAGGAAGGAGGGGAAAATGCAAGAAAATCGAAGGGGAACAAGATGGAGATCAGAGAAGGAAATGGAGGGATCTACCTGGGAATGGAGGCTCGGAGAAGAGCTTCCAGTCATCGCTCGATGATCGGTAGAGGCCCGAGCTCTAGCAGCTCGTCGGAGAAGCTTCTGCATGGTGAAGCTACGCCATGGATCTCGCTGGAGAGTGATCACTGTCTTCTCTTGGATTCAGGCCCAATCACTGTCATTGATAGGTAGAGTCGATCTCAAGGAACTCTCGTGCAAGGGCGGATAGGGTTAAAGCTCACCGGAGATGGTGTATTTATAGAGATAAGGTGGTGGTCCGGGCGATGGAGGGAGTGGTTTGCGTGGGGTGTATGGAGCGAGGGAGAGGCTGTCGTGGGTAGAGTGGTCTCTGACAAGGATGAGGGGAGTATGGGCGTCATCGTGGGCTCATCGGGAAGTTACGAGGTTAGTAGTAGAGGTGGGAAAAATAGGACAGGGGAAGATGGCGCGTGATAGGGGCAACGTGTGCGAGGAAGGCGCCTGGAGGTGGAAAAAGATGTCGTGGCGAGAGGCGCGCTATCTTGAGGCTGGGATTAGAGTGGGGCGGTATGATCAAGTGACTCAGGTCACGCCACATGTCGTGCACTCAGGCAGACGAAATCGGACGGTGATGATGAGATTAGGGGTCGGATCGAACTGTCGGTATTTGGGCGGAAGTGAGTGGCGTAGATGGAGTCGCCTGGAAAGGATCAGGCGGTGAGGGAGAATGCCATGTGGAGGGAGAAGGTGAAGACGGATGCGTGTGGTTTGGATGAGATCGGGAGGAGGATCAAAGGACTGAAATGGATTGTGGAATGGATGGTTGAAATCTGGAGGGAGAGGAAGCCATCGGACGGTGGAGAAAAATAGGGTATGTGGCACGCAATGGAGTAGGCTGCGTGGCGCAACCAGAGGGTGCCACGTGGCCCAATCAGATTGGTTGAGGAAAGAAAGTGAAATAAGAAGGTGAAAGTGACCGAATTTGGAAAAAAAACTCAAAACATGAAAATTATGGATCTCGATGAGATCTACAAGTTTCATGTTGGCCAAAATCGGAGATGAGGTCAAATGAAGTGATAAAATACAAGGGTACAAATACAAGTACATACAATATACAATGGGGCCCAAAATCCAAGTTTTGCATACGATCTCCGATTGTAATGAAATTGGTCTCATTTTGAAGGTCTCTAAATGTATATTATTTTAAAAGTGAGTAGACCTAGATCAGAGGTTGTATGAGAGAGATATGTGCATTTTAAGATCCATGGTCTCAAACTTGGATTGGAGATTTATTGGTCAAATTTACAGGTTAGCATTTTTTGGTATTTTTCTTGTATTAATGTTAGTGATACATACACTATAGAGCTGATTTTATTGAATTAGGAGTTGGTATAAATATATACAAATGAGTAATTTTTTTACAAGTGACTTTGGCTTCTTATTTAATGCATATGTGGATGCTAAAATGCAGATATTATCTATGCATGCATGAATGCTAATTATGCAATATAGGTGATGAAATGCATCTAATTACTTGGGGACAAAGCTTTGTTTTCAACTTTTAGAGTGATGAATCATAGATTCATCAACCCCTCTACTTAAACCTTGCTCGTCCTCAAGCAACTAAAACGAAATGCAAGAGTGAAATGATTTTGAATTCCATACCAAGGTCATGAACAAAAGGTGAAAATGGAGCTTGACTCGACCTTTGGATTAATTATGTAGCAGAACCTTATTGGGATATGAACTTAAGACCTAACAGACTTCAAGTTCCACAAGTCTTCTATTCAAGACGCCTCAACAGTCAGGTCAGAACAAATCCTCATACGCAAATTTCTAATGACTATGATTCTTACTTGTACTATGTAAGTGAAAGATAGCTCTCCACATCAGAAATGGCTAAGAAGCAGCCTCCTCTAACAAGGTAACTCTAATTCCCTGGTCCAGTAACTCTTTCCTCGAGGAGCGGGGTATTCCTTTCTAAGTTCAAGTGCGACCAGCTCAAGAGGAGGGGGTGGAGAAAAGAATGGACGGTAGCCAGTGTAGCTACCTATCCTAGGATGCCTGACTAGTGTAGCCAAGTCATCCAGCTGCAAACTTCTTGCTAATATACATACTCCGGCATGTATTTTATTTTCACTTAGGCCTGGCTTATTTTTTTGAAGTTCTTGCATTTTTTTGAACTATATACAAGGTGCAGCATGTACATAAAGAGTTTTTCCCCTTGAGCCAGTATACTATCCCTCTTTTGAAGCATTATTGCAACCCACAGCATCCCGTCCTTAGATGTCAACACCACCAGACTAGGTTGAGATGCACTTCCCTCCCTTGAGGAGGACGGATGATTCTACCCATGTGCTACTCCAATCCAAAAGATTCTACCTCCTCACCACCTCATAAATGAAGAGCTGCGTGCATGGTGCTTGTCCAAGTTAGGTCACTATCTAAAAGAATCATGCGAGTGTACGAAATATTCTACTTAGACCAATCAAGATGACATGTGAACATAGACTTACGGACCCAAAGAATCAAGTCATTTGACCTGAAAAATCTTAACTCCATTTCCTATAAGGTTCCTCTAAAATTAGGTAGATTAAGGTCAAATCAAGTCCCTCCTCAACATCTATTCATAACTTGGTTCAGAACCCATTAACTTTTCACTTTGCATATTGATGAATCCGCGATTCATCATCGCAATATCTTGATCTTAGCAAAATCTCCGAGTAAAATTCCAAATAAATGTCCATAAAATCAATAAATTAACAAAATAACTCTTGTAAATAAAACACACTAATTATTGTATATAAGACTGCAAAAAATGAATTAACAATAAAAAGCCGCAAAAATAAAGGAGTTTTATACTTGTAAATATCCCAAAACTTCATAGATTTTTAATAATTTCATTTCAACTCCTTTTTGCCTAATTCTTTCTCTAACTTTTTTATAAAAATGTATATAAAAATACAAAAATACAAAACAAATTTCACCTCAAATAAATGCTCCTAGATCCCGAAGAGAAAAAGCTGTAAAGTCCAACTTCCAAGCTAAATTCCCACTCCGTATGAACTCCAAATTCACTAAACTCACTTTTAAAGTTCAAGTTAGAAAATTATCTATCCAACGGAAGTGATTTCATTAAAATCAGAGCTCATTTGCAAAAGTTGGGTTTTGGGACCTAGATGTACATTGTATATTATGTATATATTCATTCTTTCTTTAATTTTATTTGTATCTTTCTTAATTATTAAAAATACAAAAAAATCATACTTGTGTTGTATTTTAATTGTAGTATTTTTTTGTATTTTTCCGTTGTAAATATCTCTTATTAAAAAGATAAAAAATTACATATTAGAAAAGTAAAAAATTGTGTACATGTTGTTTGTCTTCCATTGTAAATTCTCCACTATTTCTCTTCTCTTTTTATATTATTGTATTTAAAGTAGACAACTTTATTTTATTTATTTATTTATTTTACATTCTCTACAATAACCACCATTCAACTCATTATACCACCAACTTCCATTCAACCCCACCATTTTTTTAAACCTCCCATTCAACTCCATTAATAATCCAACTTCCCATTCAACTCCACCACCATAATAACTTCTCATTTCATCATCTATATATACATCCCATCCTCCTCAATTTGCCCTTGATCCATCTTTATGTGAGGAGAGCCAAGTTCCCAGAGTTGAAATTTCACAAAAATGATTTATGTAGATTTAATTAAAAATCAAACACTATATCCACTCTACAAATTATTCCAAGCAGAAGACAACTCCAATTTAAATGAAATTTGGACTGTAAGTTCATCACATATCAAGGCATCATATATATATATATATTTTTGGAATTTTTAGAGCAACCCTGTGTGAGATATAAATTTAAGAGTCCAGATTGGGTAAAATACACAGAATTTCAGTTAACTATTTTTAATTAATTACCCATGACTCATAAAAATACAAATAAATAGTCAAAATGTAGACAAGAAGTTGCTCAATACAAAGACATTTTTCTTTGAATATAAAAATGAATAAACAAGGTCCAAATTAA
This sequence comes from Ottelia alismoides, assembly GCA_037367405.1. Classification (NCBI taxonomy): domain Eukaryota; kingdom Viridiplantae; phylum Streptophyta; class Magnoliopsida; order Alismatales; family Hydrocharitaceae; genus Ottelia; species Ottelia alismoides. Next base: position 679,686 of record JAZKJV010000252.1, on the reverse strand, counting down.
AGTGCGAACACAGGGGCGTCTTAGCAAATCTAGAAACTTAAATTACAAAAGAAAACATGCACATGGACTATTATGCAATTATAAAAACTTGAAAAGAAATTACTATAATTTTCACGAAATAAAAAAAATACACAAGAGACCTTCTTCTTCCTTCGTCCTCTGGAGATGAACCCAACCCCAACATGGGGGAATGGCGGCGACTTGGATGGCGGAGAGCGCGGCGCGGCCGCCGCGGTTGGAGAAGATCGGCGGAGGTGCGCGGCGGCCAACAAGGCGATTGACGGGGCGGCAGAGGGCCGCGCACGGGTGGCGTGCGCCGGCGGAGGTAGGGATGCGGAGCTGGCGGCGGGGGCGCGACCGCGAGGAGGGCGGCGTGGTGACCGCGAGGCGGCCAACGCGCGGGCAGCGCGCGCGGCTGCTGGCGGCGCCCGGCTATGGAGATGGGGGCGGCGGGTGGCCGCTGCTCGTGGATGGAGGGGGCGGCGGTGACCTTGCTGCTGCCCCATTTTTTTTTAATTTTTTTGATTTTTTATTCTTTTTACTGTTGTAATAAAATAAGTTGGTTTAATCCCTGACACAATTCACTTTCACAAAAGACTAGTGATGATCAAGAACACTTGGTTTATGAGATCTTGAGATTTTGAGTTAACCAGCCTTAGTCATTAGGGTCCTTGACTTAATTATTCACATTTCCCTAGTTTGAAAGATTTGTGTGCTATATTGCATGCTTAGTCTCTACCTTAAAGAATATGACCAGCACCTCACATTTGTTTAGTTTATCTTCATCTCCATCACCGTCATCATCATATCATTTTCATCCCCCTTCTTTTTGTGTACATATGTCTAAAGAAAATTAAAAAAAAATAAAAAATTTAAAACAAAAAAAGAGGTTATTTCATTACCACCACCATCACACCATTTTTTTCTCTCATCATCACCACCACCACCATCTTACTGTTTTTTTAACCATAGTCCCTTTCTTAACAAAATTTAAAAAATAAACAAAATTTAAAACAAAAAAAAGTCTCTGTCTTTTTATTACAGCAGTAAAAAGAATAAAAAATCAAAAAAAAAAAAAAAAAAAAAACGGGGCAGCACCAAGGTCACCGCCGCCCCCTCCATCCACGGGCAGCGGCCACCCGCCGCCCCCATCTCCATAGCCGGGCGCCGCCAGCAGCCGCGCGCGCCGCCCGCGCGTTGGCCGCCTCGCGGTCACCGCGCCGCCCTCCTCGCGGCCGCGCCCCCGCTGCCAGCTCCGCATCCCTACCTCCACCGGCGCACGCCACCCGTGCACGGCCCTCTGCCGCCCCGTCAACCACCTTGTTGGCCGCCGCGCACCTCCGCCGATCTCCTCCAACCGCGGCGGCCGCGCCGCGCTCTCCGCCATCCAAGCCGCCGCCATTCCCCCATGTTGGGGTTGGGTTCATCTCCAGCGGACGAAGGAAGAAGAAGGTCTCTTATGCATTTTTTTTATTTCGTGAAAATTACAGTAATTTCTTTTCAAGTTTTTATAATTGCATAATAGTCCATGTGCATGTTTTCTTTTGTAATTTAAGTTTCTAGATTTGCTAAGATGCCCCTGTGTTCGCACTTTAATTTGGACCTTGTTTATTCATTTTTATATTCAAAGAAAAATGTCTTTGTATTGAGCAACTTCTTGTCTACATTTTGACTATTTATTTGTATTTTTATGAGTCATGGGTAATTTATTAAAAATAGTTAACTGAAATTCTGTGTATTTTACCCAATCTGGACTCTTAAATTTATATCTCACACAGGGTTGCTCTAAAAATTCCAAAAAAAAATATATGATGCCTTGATATGTGATGAACTTACAGTCCAAATTTCATTTAAATTGGAGTTGTCTTCTGCTTGGAATAATTTGTAGAGTGGATATAGTGTTTGATTTTTAATTAAATCTACATAAATCATTTTTGTGAAATTTCAACTCTGGGAACTTGGCTCTCCTCACATAAAGATGGATCAAGGAAAAATTAAGGAGGATGGGATGTATATATATATGATGAAATGAGAAGTTATTATGGTGGTGGAGTTGAGTGGGAAGTTGGATTATTAATGGAGTTGAATGGGAGGTTTAAAAAAATGGTGGGGTTGAATGGAAGTTGGTGGTATAATGAGTTGAATGGTGGTTATTGTAGAGAATGTAAAATAAATAAATAAATAAAATAAAGTTGTCTACTTTAAATACAATAAAATAAAAAGAGAAGAGAAATAGTGGAGAATTTACAATGGAAGACAAACAACATGTACACATTTTTTTACTTTTCTAATATGTAATTTTTTTATCTTTTTATTAAGAGATATTTACAACGGAAAAATACAATAAAATACTATAATTAAAATACAACACAAGTATGATTTTTTTGTATTTTTAATAATTAAGAAAGATACAAATAAAATTAAAGAAAGAATGAATATATACATAATATACAATGTACATCTAGGTCCCAAAACCCAACTTTTGCAAATGAGCTCCGATTTTAATGAAACCACTTCCGTTGGATAGATAATTTTCTAACTTGAACTTTAAAAGCGAGTTTAGTGAATTTGGAGTTCATACGGAGTGGGAATTTAGCTTGGAAGTTGGACTTTACGGCTTTTTCTCTTCGGGATCTAGGTGCATTTATTTGAGGTGAAATTTGTTTTGTATTTTTGTATTTTTATATACATTTTTATAAACAAGTTAGAGAAAGAATTAGGCAAAAAGGAGTTGAAATGAAATTATTGAAAATCCATGAAGTTTTGGGCTATTTACAAGTATAAAACTCCTTTATTTTTGCGGCTTTTTATTGTTAATTCATTTTGTGCAGTCTTATATACAATAATTAGTGTGTTTTATTTACAAGAGTTATTTTGTTAATTTATTGATTTTATGGACATTTATTTGGAATTTTACTCGGAGATTTTGCTAAGATCAAGATATTGCGATGATGAATCGCGGATTCATCACATATGCTGGATATGCAGATGAGGTGTAGATGACATCCTATGTTGATGAATGTAAGACTCTTTTTTCTTTCTTTTTTTTTAAATGCAGGGATGATATGCAATAGTAAATAAGAAGCCTTTGATTTCAATTTTTTTTACAGAATTGTGCAAGAGTATTACAAATATACATGTATTTTACAAAAAAAACATTTTTTACCCATCCCATAATTATTGCATAATATATACAAAAATACGTGAAAGTATGAGCTATGGGTAAAGTATATATGTAATATATGTACGCCCCCCTATATTTAGCGTGTGTTATGTCCTCAGAGCACGAAAGGCGAGGAAAAGACATAGCTCGTGCTAAGCGTAGGAGAGCTAAAAGAATAAAAAATATAGAAGTCGTCCCGCCCCCTATACTTAGGATCTGGCCGCCTAAGTGTAGAAAAAGATAAAAATGGGGCGAATGAGGTTAAGAGGAGAAATGAAGGAGTATACATGATGGGTATCGGTCCCCCCTATACTTTGGATATGGTCATCCTAAGTATAGTCCTAAAATGAAAAGATATGAAGACGGGGCGAGTGATTCGAATCACGGAAGGGAGGGAAAGAATATATATACAGGTAGGGTGAGCATATACAAGGATCATGATCTGAATCATTTTGATGCTGCTGATGGTGAGAGCTCACTGTTGCAAGGTCTCATGCGCAGCTTTATGTGTGTCTACTGGGTCTACCTCACGCATGAAAACAATCTCCTCAACATGGACTAACCGTTCGTTGGGTTCGACAAAGTATTTCAGCAGTTTTCCATTGACTAGGGATGTTTGTGCTTCATCTGTAAGATCTGAGATCGCTACACATCCACTATCATGCACACCACTGACTATGAACGGACCCGTCCACTTGGATTTCAGCTTGTGTTGGAAAACCTTCAACCTCACATTGAACAACCATACCTTCTGTCCAGGAACAAAGGTCTTTCGTTTGATATATCTATCGTGCCAACGCTTTACCTTGTCCTTGTACACCAAACTGTTGTCATATGCTTGGTTTCTGATTTCCACAAGTTCATTCAGATCCATCTCTCTCTGTTTCTGCCCTATGTGTGTGTTCCAGTTGACCTTCTTGATTTCCCATTCGGATTTGTGCACTAATTCAGCGGGCAAATGGCACGGCTTTCCAAACACCATTCTGAATGAGGAGGTTCCTAAAGGTGTCTTGTAAGCTGTCATGTAAGCCCAAAGGACCTGATCCAAAATCTGAGACCAATCCTTCCTGTTTGGGTGGACAAGCTTCTGCAATATGGTCTTCACCTCCCTATTCGATACCTCTGCCATGCCATTGGTCTGTGGGTGGTAAGGACTAGCGACACTGTGTTCGATGTCATGATTCTTTAGAAGTTTCTTCACTTCTCTGTTCACAAAATGTCTACCCCCATAAGATATCAACACTTTGGGGATCCCGAATCTAGAGATGAAGTGATCTCTAATGAATTTACTGACAGTCCTGCTATCTGCAGCTCGGGTCGGGATAGCCTCTACCCACCTTGACAGCCAGTCTACCGCAAGAAGGATATATTCGAACCCATGGCTAACCAGGAATGGGCCCATGAAGTGGATGCCCCAGGCAGCAAATACATCACAAATGATGACAGGTTGCATCGACATCTCTTCCTTAGAACGAACGGTTCCTCCCATTTGCCGGCATACTAGGCACGACTTCGCGAAGATGAGCGCAACACAAAACAGAGTCCGCAAGTATAAGCCACATTGAAGTACCTTCCATGCGATCCTCTTCCCGGAGTGGTGTCCTCTTGCCTCCATACTATGGCATGCTGTAGATGATTTCAGTCGTTTGTCTTTTGGGGTTTCTTGTTGAAGAATAAATCAGAAGCAGACAATGCTATTATGAATTTCATTAAAGAAGTGCAGAATGTTTTTTCCACCTATGTCAAAATTGTACGAACAGATAATGCTCTTGAATTCTGTACCAATATACTATCTCAATTTTTGTCATCACACGACATCCTTCATCAAACATCTTGTGCTTACATGTTCCAACAAAACAGTGTCGCAGAAAGAAAATACCGTTACCTTATTGATGTCAGTCGTACTCTCCTAGTCTAGAGTGGTGTGCCACATTCATTCTAGGGTGATGTAGTTCTCACAACATGTTATCTCATTAACCGTATGTCCTCATTGGTGCTTGGGGAGAAAATTATTTTCTCCCTTGTTTTCCCTGACAAAGAGTTGTTCTCTCTTACCCCTCGTGTTTTTTGGTCAGTTGCATTCGTCCATCGGTTGTCACCAATCTGGGGCTTGCAGGATCAGGATGTCCATGATCATCCCTTGCATTTGCTTAAAGGCCTCAAGACATTTATGATCGACAATAAACTCCATGTCTTTGCCTAAAAGCTCAGTTAGCGGTCGGGTAATCTTCAAAAAGTCTTTGATAAATCTCCTATAAAATCCAACATGCCCGAGGAATGACCGTAACTGTTTCACGTTGGTTGGTGGCTGGAGTCATCTGATCAATTCCACCTTGGCAGGGTCAACCTCCATTCCTCTCTTGTTGATACATGCCCCAACACAATGCCCTCCATCACCATGAAGTGACTTTTCTCCCAGGAGAGCACCATATTAACCTCACAACATCGTTTGTGGACTCGGTACATAATCCTAAGATAGGAATCGAAGGAATCGTCGTGGACCGAGAAGTTATCCATGAAGACTACCAGGAATTCACCGACCATCTCGGCGAATACTGCAATCATGCACCTTTTAAATGTACCGGGAGCATTGCATAACCTAAAGGGCATGCACCTGAAACCATAGGTACCAAAAGGGCATGTGAACGTGGTTTTCTCCTGGTCCTCAGGAGCAATGGCTACTTGATTGTAGCCCGAGAACCCATCTAAAAAGCAGAAGAATTCTTTTCCCGCTAGTCTCTCTAAGGTCCGATCAATGAAGGGTAAGGGAAAATGATCCTTCTTCGTCGCGGCATTCAGGCATCTGTAATCCACATAGACATGCCACAACGTGGGTACTCGTCTCATGATCTCCTCTCCATCCTCATTGGTGGTCGTCTGAATTCCCAACTTTTTCGAGAAAACGTGGATAGGTGCCACCCACTTGGAGTCGGAGATGGGGTAAATGAAACCCGCGTCATACCATTTCTCAATCTCCTTCTTCACTACCTCTCTTAAATTTGGATTCAACCTATGTTGGAATTCACGAAAGGATTTAGTTGCATTCTCTAAGTAGATATGGTGCGAACACATAGCGGGATTTATCCCGTGGAGATCGAAGATGCTCCAGCCTATCGCCTTGCGATTTTTCTCTAAGATCTCTAGCAAGCGAGATTCCTGCTCCTCGGTCAATCGCGAACTGATGATGACCGGATACTCTTGTCTTGTCCCGCAAGGAAGGCGTATTTAAGAGTTGTGGGTAATGGTTTGAGTTCAGGTATGGTTTGATCATCAAGGAAGTCTGGCTCAATCAGTTCTGGCTCTATGCTGGTAGTGGTCGGATCTATCGCTGAAGTAACTGCCACCAACTCATTCAGCTATGGAGTCGGATCGTCAAAAGTCTCCAAGCAATCGACAAAAGCCGCGTCCGACTCATCATCCTCATCTTATGATTGTCCTAAAGAGGGAAGGAATGACAGGACCAGCTGGGCCTCTACATCATCGAAGATGTAGGGGGATGCACTTTATGTGTTGTACTTGCTCCTAAGATTCTCACAAACTAATTCATGCACAAGACCATCTCCAAAGGTAGGGAATCATCGGTGTTGGCTGGGTTCTGTCTCCATGGCCCAACGGTGTCTACATGAACACAATCTGCTTCGGACGAAGAGTACTCGGTGCTAGATTCATAATTTGGCCTCATTTCAAGTTCCTCATCTCTGCATGGAGTTTGGAACTGAATCTTCACAGTCTTATAATCAAATAAGGCCCTGCTGTTCGAAGGAACGTCCTTCCTAGTATGATCTGGGAATCTCTCCAATTTCGAGGAGTCTCCATATCAAGGACTGTAAAGTCCACCATGTAATCCTGACCCTAGACTTTGATGATAACACTCAATTTTCTGTGGGACCTCTTGGTTGATTTGTCTGCGAACTGGAGTAAGGCTCTGGATTTCCTAAGAGGTCCTAGATTTAGCCGCTCATAGAGGGTCGTAGGCATCAGATTAATTGAGGATCCATTATCTAGGAGAATGCATGCAAATGCGGTGTCATCGACATGACTCACCACATAATTGGCACCCATGTCCCTTCGTTTCCTTGGAAACGCATTCTTGATGGTACATGTAGTGGCTACTCACAGAACGTGCTTCTCAACACGGCCTTTGGTTTTCCTGCTGACCCTAGTAGGTGTGCATCTCACCTTAAGGTATTCTGAAATGCAGGTGTCAAGTCCACATACTTATCAAAGGGGATTGTGACCTTGATATACTTATTGCAGAACACTGCCATCTCAAGGTCATCTTTTTGGATTTTCTTGGTTTTCTTCTATCCACCCTTAAGGGAACGAGGGAAAGGGATTATTGACGACAAATTAGATTCTGAAACTGAAAGATTTGCATTAAGACGAGAAACCGAGTTCTGTACAGGACACTGCCTCTGACTCTGACATGGACTCGGACGATAAAGAAATTTCTGCGGTGAAGCAGGTGATGCGTCTTCCGCGACTTTTGGAACGTCCTCCTCAGATGGAGGTGCGGGCTCCTCATCTGGTTCGCCAGATTCACTATCGGTGCTCCTCCCCTTCTTCTTTCTTGAGGTCTTGGAAATCCTCTTATTCTGTTGGTGGTGATGGTGATGCTGCTCCTCTACCTCCAAGTAGTCCGCAGGTAGAGACTTGTCGGCGTCTTCTTCATGTGCCCGCACCCGATTAGGTACGGTCGTGGTCCTTCCGCTCCTGAGGGGCATATGATTTACATTATCGTATGAAAGGATCTCATGTTCAGATGTAGAGTAATCTGAATAGTATACTTGATCGTGTGGTCGGTGCTGACCCTGATTCAGGCTATTTAGGTTGGCCTGAACCTGGGTGGGATTCGGGGTCTTTGGCGCCATCTGCTGGTCTTGGGTACATGAAATGCGGTTCAAATCTGTCCTGATATCCAGGTAATCATTTTGTATCTGCTAGACCCGTTCTCAGGGTTTGGATGGCCAAGGTGAGGGACTCCAATTCACTAGTGGGCGGGGCTTGCTGCTGCTGGCTAGAGGATGAGTGACTCGACTGTCTATATTGGCCCTGTTGACCATGCCAATACTGCTGCTAGTGGGAAGGTGGTGGAGGGCCCTGCTGGCCCGAGTGGAATGTGCACTGCTGCTGGTGCTGTTGAGGCTGATACCCTTGTCCGGGCTGGGACTGTATAAAGCGTGGTGCGGGAACGGAGCCGGTTTCTTGGTAAGTTAGGAAAGGTCGATGTGGCTGATCGTTCCCTATCCTCGACTGTCTATTGACGGGGTCATAGCTGTACCACAACCCGTTGATCTTGAACACCTGCGGAGGCTCCTCATAGACTGTCTCCACTTGTGGGGGAGCGTGCTGCTCCTGTTGAGTGTACTGCTGCTCCTCAACCCAGCTGTTTTGAGGCCCCTGTGCCTGCTCGTGTACAATATGAACTCGATGTGCAGTTACAAGTGGTGTAGAAGGGGGGGGGTAGTCGTATCTTGGCTACCTTCTCAGTCAATTCCTCCACTTGTTTTGGCAATCGTGAAAGTTCCTCAAGGTCAGCGACCCTCTTGTGGACCTGCTCTACTATGGTGAGCTTATCATCTATTATCCCCATGCTAGGGATGAGGTCATATGTCAGATCTGCTATGTCCTCTTATATGTCTCATTAGATAGGCTTGAGGGAGACAACTGACAGGCCCTGGTGGCCTGAGACCTTCCTGTTTCCGCCATCTGCTCCAGAATCTTCCATACGACATCTTCGTTCTTATTCAGATAGCTGCCTCCACAGGCTGCACTCACTAACCCCTGCATCTCTGGGGTCATGCCATAGAATAAGGTTTGGACTAAGATCGCTTTGGTAATGCCATGGCAGGGGCATTTCTGAGTTAAATCATTAAATATATCCCAGGCTTCATGAAATGGTTCGTGGGGCCCTGGGAAAAGCTAGCGATCTTGGTCCTCATCTGATTAGTCCTACTGAGTGGGTAGAACTTCTTCAATAATAAGTCTTTGAATTGCATCCAGGTCGTACATCCAACCCTAAGATTTTTCATCCAATGAGCAGCCTTATCTCCTAAGGCAAACGGGGTAACCTTCAGCCTGATGTAATCTTGTCCAACCCTAGGGTGACTAAGGTTGTTGCAAACCAGCTTGAAGTCTCTCAGGAAAGCATATGGTTCCTCGTTGACATTCCCATTAAACTTCGGTAGCAGACTCAGAAAATGGGCTTCAGCTCGAAAGCTTCTGGGGGCACTTCAGGTACAAGCCAACTATGTATCTCATTCTTTGCAGGGTTGTAGACATCTACCATCAGTCGATCAATTCCGCCTGCTCGACCACCTGTCCCATCCTAGCCATTAGTTCTACATTTAACTGCTCGTCTCTAGCTAATCGAGACAGTACTAGATGCATAGGATCATCTCTGGGGTCCTCTTCGTCTGGGTGTTTTTTCAGCATTTTGGTTTCTGGTTCATCCTCTTCTCTTGGGAATGGAAATTGGTCTAAGTTCGATGACGTACTAACTAAGACATTCTCACCGAGGCGATGGTTTTCCTCGATGAGATGAGAGGAGAGAAATGGGATGGTCAGAGGGTAAACATCCGAGGGTGATGGATCCCGAACTCAAGAGGGTCATGAGCTCGGGTTGGCCCAAGTTGCGCTTGGGCCGATGAAGATGAACTTTGTGAGGGGCTCGAGGAGAGATTTGTGAAGCGTGAGTAGATATCCCTCCAGTCCGTCATCTTGGATGGCAAGAAGAAGAGTCAGGAGTATAAGTGTAAAGATAGGATTTTACTCCTACCTGAAGCAAGCAAGTGAATCACAAACCCTGATTTTTACACCCAACATGGTGAAGGACTCGAAACTGATTCCAATTAGTCTGCTTGATTTTAAGTGTGATTATTCAAGCAAGTAGCAAAGGTTACGCGGCTTATAGGGAAGTCATCTCAAAGCCGGATGCGTCTCCCCTATTTAACCCATCGCCTAAGATACCAACGCCCTTCCTTTCTTCGCTCCTATCACCTGTCGACAGTTCAAGGACCTGCCTCTATCTACCTACCGAAGTACACGGAGGCTGACAAGACTTTAACTTCACCCCTATATACCCATCGTAGTAGGTGGAGGCTACTAGAAACTTGTAGCAGTGCACCGCAATTTCGCCCCAATCTACCTAAAGGAGTAGGCGGAGGCTACTTGGCGCTAGTCAGTTAAACCCATAGTTCACCCTATGATATTTGCTCGGATCGGGGTATTGACGTGTCGCTAGATACGATAAATAATTCGGTCACGTTGTAATATGTGTACTTAGCGATTCGGTTAGAACCGAGAGAAGATCTCCGTGAAGAGTGTCTCGGCTTAATTTATATCCCGGGCAAGTCCGGGGTCGAACTCAGGGAGGCAAAGGAACAACTTGGGTTTAATTCAAAAACTTAGGTCTAGATTTCAGTGCGGTATTTTTTAGATTTTTTTAATGCAAATAGGATGCCAATGCAGGTGAATTAAGCACCTAAGAAAACATACAACAAGGCCAAATTAATTTTAATGGAAAAGAAGTCCAAATTATCCAATTCGTATTTTTCCTAGAGTCTTAATCCAGAGATGAACACAAAACACATTTTTTTGGAATTTTAGGGGTTAAAATGCAATAATTAAAAATGCGCACTTTTTATGGGGTTTTTAGCAATTTTTCACACAAACAATAAGCAAAAATTATGAAAAAATTACTGAACGTAAAACATGATGCAAGAAAGCTACAGTATTTTTTTTGGAATTTTCTGACAAAGTATGAATTTTTTATGTATTTTTTAATGGAAACAGAGTGACAGTGAGTAATTAATTCCTAATAAATCCACTTATCAAATTAATCAGAGTGCGATTTATCTCAGAAATATATTTAGATAAGCAATGTAGGAGAGTTGAAATTTCGCAAAAATAATGTATGTGGATTTAGTTAAAAATCAAATACTGAAATCACTCTATAATTTATTTCAGGCACAAGACAACTCCATTTCAGATGAAATTTGGACAGTAAACGCATCACATATCAAGACATCACATATATTTTTTGTGGAATTTTTAGAGCAACTATGTATGAGATATAATTTTAAAAGCACAGAATGGGTAAAATACGTAAAATTTCAGTTAAACAATTTTAATTAATTACCTATTACTCACAAAAATACAAATAAATAGTCAAAATGTAGACAATTAGTTGCTCAACATGAACACATTTTTTAATGAATAAAAGGATGCCAAACAGATAACCAAATTACTAGTCAAACATAGGGGTTTTTGTGCAAAAAGAGAAACTAGAATTATAAAGCAAATATGTACAGGGACTGATTTGCAATTACTAAAACTATACAAAAGAAATATGCAATTTTTACAATAAAATAACAAAAAAAATAAACTTTCTTCTTCTACCTTCATTCTTGCAGGAGGAGGAGAACCCAACACCTGGGCGCGGGCGGCGCCGCCCACGCGCGGCGTGGCGGAGGAGGCTAGCGGCGGTGGCGCCGCTGGAGGCGGAGGAGGGCGGCGTCGTGGCAGAGAAGACCTTGGAGGGGGCGGCTGTGGCTGCTGCGATTGGCGGACGGCGGGGCGGTGGTGCTGCACTGGAAGCGTCGCGCGCGGCGGCCGCGCGGAGGGACGATGCGCAGCAGCTGGCGGCGGTGGCGCCGCCGGCGGGCGGCGGTGGGAAGAAAAGGGGATGGGGGGGCGGCGGCTGTGAGCTGCTGTTCCCCGTCCGTTGATTTTTTTTTTTTGATTTTTGATTTTTTTTAAAAATTTTTTTTTCTGCTGTGATCAAAACCTTTTTTTTTGTTTAAATTTTTTTAAATTTGTTTAATTTTCTTTAAATGAGAATATTTACACAAAAAAGAAAGGGAAAAAAAAAACGGTGATGTGGAGATGATATAAAATGTTGGTGGTAGTGGTAATGAAGATGAAATAAACAAATGATGGATTTTTGTGAGGGGAAATGATGTGCTAAAAAAATTGCAAAAATACCAAATGAACTAAAATGAAGGGAAAATTTACCTACGATGGAGATGGTCGCCTATGGAGTGCTCACATGAGCACGGTCTTCGCTCAAATCGCCGGCGAGCGATGAGCTCGAGCAGCGCGCGGTTGCGGCTGCGATGTTGGCCAAAAAACCAACGGATCACACCGGAGAGAGGGCCGTCGTCGCTCGACCGCGGTTGCGTCGCTGTCACCGATTCAACTCAGGGAACTAGGCTCTCCTCACATAAAGATGGATCAAAGGCAAAAATGAGGAGAATGGCATGTATATAAAGAAGAAGAAAAATGGAAGTTAGAATTAAGATGGAGTGGGATGGAGGTTAATAAAATGGTGGAGTTGAATTAGAAGTTAGAAAATATGGTGGAGTAATGGAGTTGAATGGTGGTTATTGTAGAGAATGTAAAATAATTAAATAAATAAAATGAAATAAAGTTATCTACTTTAATTACAATAGAATAAAAAAGAATAAAATAGATAGTGGACAATTTACAAGGGAAGACAAACAACATGTACACATTTTTTTTACTTTTCTAATATGTAATTTTTTTGTCTTTTTAATAAGAGATATTTACAACAGAAAAATACAATAAAATAGTACAACTAAAATACAACACAAGTATGATTTTTTTGTATTTTTAATAATTAAGAGAGATACAATAAAAAAAGAAGAAAGTGTGAATATATACATATTGTACAATGTACATCTAGGTCCCAAAACCCAACTTTTGCAAATGAGCTCCGATTTTAATGAAACCACTTCCGTTGGATAGATAATTTTCTAACTTGAACTTAAAGTGAGTTTGATGAATTTGGAGTTCATACGGAGCGGGAATTTAGCTTGGAAGTTGGACTTTACAACTTTTTCTCTTTGGGATCTAGGAGCATTTATTTGAGATGAAATTTGTTTTGTATTTTTGTTTTTTTATATACATTTTTATAAACAAGTTAGAGAAAGAATTAGGCAAAAAGGAGTTGAAATGAATTTATTAAAAATACATGAAGTTTTGAGCTATTTACAAGTATAAAACTCCATTATTTTTGCGGCTTTTTAGTGTTAATTTATTTTGTACAATCTTATATACAATAATTAGTGTGTTTTATTTACAAGAGTTATTTTGTTAATTTATTTATTTTATGGACATTTATTTGGAATTTTACTCGGGGATTTTGCTAAGATCAAGATATTAAGATGATGAATCGTGGATTCATCAGGTATGCGATATGGAAGGCGGGGATTTCAGCTCTGCCTTAGGGTGTGCACATACACTCGTGTACCCTCACTCAACCTGAAATCAAGGTCGGGGTTAATCTCCCGTAAACAGAATTTCCGATTTTTTTGGGTCAATTTGTTAAGAAGTCCCGGTTTTAAGTTAGGCGATCACTTTATTAGTCCACACACAAGGCACGCCTATCGTCCAGTCCCAATTTCCTTCAAACCTAAGTTTGAAAAACCAAGGGAGAAGGAGTCGAGAAAAGCTGATGCATGATAAAACAATGATGTATGCCAAGTTTAGAAGACTTACAGTGACCCTTGCGCTTTATATGTGGGATGCAAAACATAATTGAAATTGTATACTATATGGATGCAAATGAGAAAAGCTACTCCTAGACAAGCAGTTCTATTAGTGAGTGAAGAACCACTTAGATTTGGCTAAGTCATGCGGTCTAAGTGCGTCTTTTAAGTGTGAAGTGTGGCCCTAAATGTTACGAGCACAAATTGTCCTAAGAGAGCTCTAAGAGATGCAAGCGCAGGTCCTATCCTACGTAAAGCAACCACACAAAACGCGGGGGACTCGTTTTATTATGACTTTTATGCATAAGAACCCAAACGAGAACCATTGGAAAATTAAAAAATAAAAAGGAAAAAATGTTTACAAGTCCTCTCACAAACACTCGATTTATTTCGATGCAAGTTCCTCGACTCGCTTGGTGAAGCGTCTTCGACTCCTCATATTCCTCGCGCGAAAATAAATGATGGTCAGATAAAGGACGACATAAAATAAACAAATAAAAGTTGAACAGAAAATATTCACAAGAAAAGTCGGGAATCAAACTATGCGGGGATGGAAAACCTAAAATCCAAATTTCCTAAAAATTAACCTAAGCCGTGCCTCCCCAGCAACGACGCCATTTTGAAGAGCCTACGATCACCCTACCTAATTCAACCAGATTAATGATCAAATTAAATGTTGTGTTCGTTGTAGTTGGGTAAATCAAGACTGATAAAAAACCACTTAGTTTAATGTAGAATTAAACACAAGCGGTATTTTTTATTTTACTTAGGCAAGCCCAAGGTCGAATTCAGGGAGACAGCTTTTTCCTTATGTTAATCTGAAGTCAATTTCGATGTTAGATTTTCAGGAGATTTTTTTAATTTTTATGCAATTAAAGAAAACAGCGATGCAATTCAAGCCAAATTTTAAGTTAAATTTGAAGTATAGTCAAATTAAGTTAAAAAATGATGAAACTTGGCCAGAATATGAAATGCAATGAAATTAAGCTACTGCATTCTTTTTGGAATTTTTAGACTCTCAATGAATTAAATGCGAATTAAAAATGAATGCAAGGTGAATTTTGCAAAATTAATTTTAATAAATACCAAAGGACTTCATTTTAAGACACAAAACTTTTCCTAGATATTTCTATGTGAGATGAATCCGGGAAAATTATAAGACCTAAAAAATGATGGATTTTGGACCTAGTAGAAACCAATTAAGCAAAAGACTAATTAATTTATTAAGGCCTCATTATGCGTGTAGATGATGTGATTTTTAGGCATGAAGTAAAAGAACTTAAACTAAACCTTTTGTGATTTTTAAGTTATTTTTGGAGCTAATATAATTTAATATGGAATTTAAAGCACACAGTGGCAGAACTATGCAAATTTCCACAAAAATAATGATATTAAAATCCTCAGAGTTCACAAAAATATGACAAGTGTCCACAATGATAAAGCACAAGTTTCTCTACAACAAGAATTTTTTTGAATTTAAAAATGATGCTAAATGAGTGCATAAATAAACGTGCAAACACAAGGACCAAAATGCAAACATGAATTAAAATTGATTAAATAAAAACATGCGTACATGAACTAAAATGCAAACAGGAATTAAAAATGACTAAATAAAAAAAACATACAAGGGCTAAAATGCAATTACCTATAATGTTGGGGGTATGTGTGCAAATTGTCCACGGAACACGTGCACCTCACGTGACGTGCCTGGCAGGGACTGGAATGCAAATTAGAAAACTTACAGGGGCCTCAGTGCAAAATACCAAGATCGCACGTGAGGTGCTAGGCTCGGACGACGACGGAGGCACAGACGGTGGCTCGGGTGCTTTGGAGGCTCAGACGTGCTTCGGAGTTGGCTCGGGTGCTCCCAGCCTAAAGGTTTGGGAAGAGGCTTGGAGCTGGAGACGTGACGCGATGTAAGCCGTTAGATCAAGATGGTTCCAATGGTTGCTGAAGCTTGATACGTGGCGCGCCTTGGGTCCGTCAGATCAAGATAAATCCAACGATGGTGGAGACTCTTGGAGCGGGAGACATGAAGTAATGCGGACCGTTCGCTCTAGGTAGATCCAACGGTATCTGGAGCTGCTGGCGATAGCGACGTGGATCGAAGAGGATCGTCTGATCAAGACGATGGGACAAAGGCTGTGCGTCGTGTTCCTCTGGGCCGCCGCCTCCTACGGCGGGCGTGGCTGGGCTCCGGCGAAGCCCTCCTGGCTCCGTCGCCTTCCCCCTTGCTCGGTGAAGATCCCCGAAGACTCCTAAGTGGATGGGAGCGATCGTGGAAGCGTCGAGGAGCCGCTGGAGGTTCTAGAAGAGGCAGTCATGGCTGGTATGTCGGAGACGAAGGAGTTCGAAGCAGCTATGGTGAGGATTCCGACCAATGTCAAAAGGTGATACCTGCAAGGTTAGTGAATGCCAAAATCGTGTGCTCATGTTCACGTAGGTGCAGTGAGTGACTGGAGGCCTATGGGGCGAAGTGGTGAACGCTGATGGGCTCCTCCACCGTGATCGACGGAGCTGTGGTCGGAGGTGGCTCGAAGTGTCGTAAAGGTGAATGAAGGGGTGCACGAAGATGGGAGATCCAAGGCGGAGCTCAGGCGATGGTCAACGGGAAGTGATGTCAAGTGAGGAAGGAGGAAAAAATGCAAGAAAATCGAAGGGGAACATGATGGAGATCGGAGAAGGAAATGGAGGGATCTACCTGGGAATGGAGGCTCGGAAAAGAGCTTCTGGTTGTCGCTCGAGAGTCGGTACAGGCCCAAGCTCTAGTAGCTCGTCGGAGAAGCCGCTGCACGGTGAAGCTACACCGTGGATCTCGTCGAAGAGTGATCGTTGTCTTCGCTCGGATTCAGGCCCAATCACTGTCACCGATAGTGGAGTCGAGCTCAAGGAACTCTCGTGCAAGGGAGGATAGGGTTAAAGCTCGCCGGAGATGGTGTAATTATAGAGAGAAGTGGTGGTCCGAGCGATGGAGGGAGTGGTTTGCGTGGGGTGTATGGAGAGAGGGAGAGGCTGTCGTGGGTAGAGTGGGCTCTGGCGAGGATGAGGGGTGTATGGGCATCATCGTGGGCCCGTCAGGAAGTTACGAGGTTAGTGGAAGAGGTGGGAAAAATAGGAAGGGGGAGATAGCACGTGATAGGGGCAACGTGTGCGAGAAAAGCAGCCAGAGGTGGAAGAAGATGTCGTGGACATTGGACCTCATGGTCCAATGACTACGAGAGGTGCGCTATCGAGAGGCTGGGATTAGAACTAGGCGGTATGATCGGGTGACGTAGGTCGCACCACATATTGTGTGCTTAGGCGGGCGGAACCAGACGGTGATGATGAGATTAGGGGCCGGATCAAACGGTTGGTATTTGGGCAGAAGTGAGTGGTGCAGATGGAGTCGCCTGGAAAGGATCGAGTGGTGAGGAGAACACCACGTGGAGGGAGGAGGTGAAGATGGAAGTGGGTGGTCTGGATGAGATCAGGAGGAGGATCAAACTACTGAAATGGATTGTGGAATGGATGGTTGAGATCTAAAGGGAGAGGAAGCCATCAGACGGTGGAGAAAAGGGGGGCGCGTGGCGCAACCAGTGGGTGCCACGTGGCCCAATCAGAATTGTCGAGGAAAGAAAGTGAAATAAGAAGGAGAAAATGACCGAATTTGGAAAAACTCAAAACATGAAAATTGTGGATCTTAATGAGATCTACAAGTTTATGTTGGCCAAAAACAGAGACGAGGTCAAATGAAGTGATAAAATACAAGGATACAAATACAAGTACATACATTATATAATGGGGGCCCAAAACCCAAGTTTTTACATACGAGCTCTGATCTTAATGAAATTGATCTCATTTTGAAGGTCTCTGAATGTATGTTATTTTAAAAGTGAGTAGACCTAGATGGGGGGCTGTATGAGAGAGATATATGCATTTTAAGGTCCAAGGTCTCAAACTTGGATTGGAGATTTATTGGCCAATTTTACAAGTTAGCATTTTTTTGGTATTTTTCTTGTATTAGTGTTAGTGATATGTACACTATAGAGCTGATTTTATTGGATCATGAGTTAGTATAAAATATACACAAATGAGTGATTTTTACAAGTGACTTTGGCTTCTAATTCAATGCAGATGTGGATGCTAAAATGCAGACATTATCTATATATGCATGGATGCTAATTATGCAATATAGGTGATGAAATGCATCTAATTACTCGAGGACAAAGCTCTATTTTCAACTTTTAGAGTGATGAATCACAGATTCATCACCAACGTGGCCTTAGAAGATTCTGCAATCGGAAAGAGCCGAGGCTGTTGGTACGACAATTGTTGCTCGTAGAACTGAGATTTATGAGGAGGGTATGACTGTTGTTGGCAATGAGGACAAAAAGAATAATTCTGATATCGAACAACCAAATGCTGCTAGCAGTATGATTGGTGATATGCCGACTGTTGGTGTTGTTGTTGTCTTCAGTTGTTCCTTTATTGTGGAGATTGGTGGTATTGTTGGTGCTAGAAGTTCTATCCACCTTGATTAGGAATGAATCTCCAAATTGTTGTAATCCAACCCAAAGGTTGTGTGCCAGAACATGTCTGAGCTTGATCATTAAACCACATGACAATTGTCTGATTACCCTTGTTAATTCAATCAAATTAACGATTAAATTAAGTGTCAAGATTCGTTGCAGTCGGGTAATCAATGCTTCATCAAAAATACCACTTTAATTAATGTTCAATTAATTGCGAGTGGCAGATTTATTTTACTTGGGCAAGTCCAAGGTCGAACTCAGGAAGGCAACTGTCTCCTTAGGTGAATTTTAAGTGAATTCATATGTCAGATTTTTAAAGGATTATTTTTGGTACTTTTTAGCAATTTTTATGCAATAAAGGGAAAACGAATGCAATTTCAAGCCAATTTTACAAGTTAAATCAGAAAGATAATCAAATGAATTCCAAAAATTATGAAACTTGGCCAGAAGATGGAATGCTATGAACCTAAGTGTCTACAATTTTTTTTGGGAATTTTTCGACTCTAGATGAATTTAATATGAATAAAAGATGAATGCAGGGTGATTTTTATAACATTAATTTTAATAAACACCAAAACACATTATTTTCAGATACAAAAATTATCCTAAATGGATCTAAGTATGATGAATCCAGGAAAATTAATAAACCTAAAATTTTATGTAAATTGGACCTATTAAAAATCAATTAAGAAAATCACTATTTGATTTATTCAGGCCTCGTAATGCATGCAAATGCAACGATTTTTGGGCACAATGTAGAATAAAGTATCTTGAGTCTAACGTGATTTTATGATGATTTTTGGATCAACAAGGAATTTAATATGAATTAAAAGCAACATTAGGAAAAATATAGAAAATTTCACCAATTTAATTATATTAAATTCTAGAGAACTCACAAAAATAAAACATGTGTCACATGAGATAAAGGACAAGTTGGGCTACAACATGCAATTTTTAGAATTTAATAATGAGTCTAAATGGACACCTACTTTTGCGTGCAAAGATAGGGAACAACTTGCAAATACAGAAAATAAAAGTTCTGAAAATGAAACATGTGCAAATTTCCCACAAAGTCATGCGCTCCTCGCGTGACATGCCTGGCAGGGACCAATTTGTAATTTCCAAAACCTTCGAGGGCCTCTGTACAAAATACCCAGCCCTCACGTGAGAAGCACGTGCGGGGCTAGGCTTGGACGTCAACCGAGGCTCAGGCGGAGTCTCGGGAGGCTTTGGAGGCTCAGTTCATCCTCGGATCTACTTCGGTTGCTCCTAGCCTTGGGTCGGGGAAGAGGCTCGGAGTCTCCACATTGCGCGAGATGAACCATCAGATCAAGATGATCCGATGGCTGCTTCTGCTGGACACGTAACGTGTCTGAGGAGCGTTAGATCATGATGGATAAAACGGTGGAGGATGGAGTCGACGTGGCTGACTATTGGCCGTCGGATCGAGATGGATCAAACATAGACCGATGCTCGGGGCAGCTGCTACATGGCGCAACAAGGACCACTTGATCTGGGTGATCCAACGATGACGGGCACAATGCGACGTGGCATAGCGAGGACCGTCGGATCGAGGTGATCCAACGGTGGTTGTGCTTCTTCTTCTCCGGTTCGCCGCCTCCTGCGACGGACTTAGCAAGGCTCCGACGTTGAGCTCCTTGCTCCTTGCTCCTCCTCGTGCTCGATGAAGGTCGCTGAAGACTCTTGGAGGACTAGGATTGATCATGGAGATGCGGTAGAGCGTCCAGAGGCCTTGGATGGAATGGGGGAGGTCTGGTGGCTAATGGCGACGAAGCTCGAGCAGAACTCCAGCGAAGTTCCGGCCAATGAAGTGGAAGGCCCTGCAGGGTTAGTCGGTGCAAGGAAGGAGGTGCATTATGCTCGTGGGAGGTGTGCGAGTGCAGTGAGGCCTGGGGGTGAGGTGGTGATGGTCGAAGGTGGAGTTCTGCCGTGATCGGCGGAGCTTTGATCGGGTGAAGTTCGAGGGGTGATCGGAGCGAATTGAGTGGTGCACGAAGATGGGAGCTCCAAGGCAGAGCTCAGGGGATGGTTAGGCGAGCGTGAAGATGACTGGAGCGGCGGAATAAAATCGGAGAAAAACTATGAAAAACAAGAAGGAGATCGGAGAGGAAATGGAAGTATCTACATGGGGTCAGAAGCTCAGACGGAGCTTCCTGGTCTTCGCTCAAGGGACGGTAGAGTCTCGAGCTCGAGCAACTCGTCGGAGGAGCTGCTACACAGTGGGGGTGTGCCGCGGATCTCGCTGGAGGAAATTGGCTGTCGTCGCTCGATGTCTTGCCTAATATCTGTCACCGATGAGGAGAATGGAGCTTGGGGTTGCCTCTTGATATGACGGATGGGCGTAACGGTGGCAGGAGGCGGGGGTTTTATAGAGAGAAGGTGGAGGTGGCAGTGATGGAGGCGTGATGTTCGTGGGGTCTGTGAAGCGAAGAGGAAGGGGATCATGGAGGACATGGAGGTCGGAGAGGATGAAGGGAGTGGGGGCTTCAACATGGGGCGGTCAATGGGTGGAGAGAGTGGTTGTGGTAACGGAGAAAATAGGAAGGGGGTGACGTGTAGGCGAAGTGGGCGACGTGCGTGAGGAAGGCGACCCGAGGTGGAAGACGATCTTTGGACTGTTGGATCTTGTGATCCAACGGCCCAGATCGAGGCACTAAGGAGTGGCCTGAATCAGATCGGGGAGGTGTGATCGAAGGGGTAGGGTTGCGACACATGGAGAAAGGAGAGGGCGACACTAAAGAACGACTGGGATGAGGTCATTGGGGCTACAATCCAACGGTCGTTAGCGTGACACGTGTCTGCAGGAGGGTAAGGCGGAGATGTATGGTCTGGATGCGGTCTAGAGATTGAATCGAACGATAGAGGACACGACGGGGAGGAGCGGCTGAGATGGAGTCCTTTTGA
Source organism: Ottelia alismoides (assembly GCA_037367405.1). Classification (NCBI taxonomy): domain Eukaryota; kingdom Viridiplantae; phylum Streptophyta; class Magnoliopsida; order Alismatales; family Hydrocharitaceae; genus Ottelia; species Ottelia alismoides. Next base: position 658,576 of record JAZKJV010000252.1, on the reverse strand, counting down.
CCTCGATCGTGCGGCTTGGCGAGTCACACGTGGCACGTTGAGAGAACAACGCTCACGGACGGTGATGATGAGATCCTGAGAATCTGATCGAAGGGCTAAGGATAGTGCGGGAGTGTGTGGTGGGGATGAAGGTGTCTGGAGAAGATCAGAGGGTTCACAAGGCAACACGTGGCATGTTGAGGGAGAGACGCTAGCATACGGAGGAGATATGATCTTGAGATGATCGGAGGGTGGAGACTGACTGCGAGAGTGGATGGCTCATATCTGGAGAGAAGGGAAGGGATCAGATGGCAGGTGGAAGAGGCCGCATGGCACGCAATTAGGCGGGCCGCGTGGCGCAATCGGAGGGCACCACGTGGCCTGATCTGAGTGGCCGAAAGAAAATGTAAAATAAGGGAGAGAAGATGGCCGAATTTGGAAAAACTCAAAACATGAAAGTTGTAGATCTTGACAAGTCTACAAGTTGCATGTTGTTTAAAAATGAAAATGAGGTCAAATAAAGTACTAAAATACAAGGGTACAAATATACATATGTATAGTGTACAAAGGGGTCCCAAAACCCAAGTTTTGCATTCGAGCTCTGATTTAAATGAAATTAGTCTCATTTTGAAGGTATCTGAGTGTTTTTAAATTAAAAGTGAGTAGACCTAGATCGAAGGTTATATGAGATAGATATATGCATTCTAAGGTTTAAGGTCTCCAACTGGGTTTGGGGTTTTATTGGATAATTTTACAGGTTAGAAAATTTTGGTATTTTCCTTGTATTATAAGTCAGTAATACATACAGTATAGAGTTAATTTTATTGGTTTTGGGAGTGAGTATAAAATACAAATAAATAGGTGAATATTTACAGGTGATTTTTACAAGTGATTTAGGCTTCTTATTTAATGCAAATATGGATGCTAAAATGCAGATATTACTTATGCATGAATGCTAGTTATGCAATATAAAGGGAAATATGCAGCTAATTACTCGGGAACAAGACTCTATTTTCAACTTTAAGAGTGATGAATCACAGATTCATCACCACACGACATTCACTTCCTGGATTTGTGGAGGTGATGGATAAAGAATCTTAGCATAAGCACGAGGTACCATATGGTACACTACCATCTATTGTTGCGGTGATGAAGTTCCATGATCAGGTATCTGCCAGCAATAAACGTGTTGAACAGATTGGGGCAACATTTGACACTGCTGATGGGATGGCTCATTCGGCTCAGTAGAGTACTCGACTGGTCCTTCACAGACTGCAAGCATGGATAGTTCTCACCAAAAGCTCAAGCTGCTTGGAAATTTGATCGAGCTTATATAATGACTTAGCTCTTTGTTTGATCACATTTAATGTTTTTAGGTTTTGTGATCGTTTTTCTATGATGTCCAATATCGATATATGGTTCCCGATGATGCTGACGTTGGAACTCATCTCTCTCTCTCTCTTCTTCATGATAAGATGATGCATGAACAAGCTAGTACATGACCGTAGGAGACTTATGAAATGCACAGGATGAAGATAGGGTTGTAGAGCCCTTGACCATTTCTTTGAAGATTTGCCATGTGATATCTTCGTCCTTGTTAAAGTGTGATCCTACGCACGCGACATCTCTAAGTCATTGACTTTCTTGGTGCAAACCCTTGAGGAAGTTCTGAACCAGGCCGGTCTTCGACAATTCATGCTGGGGGCACTTCTCCATCAGATATTTGAATCTTTCCCATGCCTTGTGAAACGATTCATGGGGGCGTTTGGGAGAAGTTGGAGATCAAGCCTCAGATCAGATTTAGATGACTCGGGGGATAATATTTGTGCAGGAAGGCTGATTTCAACCCTTCTGGGTCATCACCACCTTCCCAAGGTGATTGATTGATAACTGGCATTTCGCAAGGGTCACCATAATATATACATAGTGTCGCTGAGGCGACCGCTCGCATCACACCCGAGTTATACAGAAATTAACCCACAATGGAAGAATGAATAAATTAAGTCCAAAAATGTGAATTAATATTTATTACTCTACCACAAGATGTACAATGACTAAGTATGTAGAGGTCGAACCACAAAGAGCAATACAAAAATGCAATAGCCTATGATGTGCATGTACCACATGGTCATCCTTGTGTGAGGCCTATTTTTGTGGGTTTTTATTTTTATATTTTTTATTATATTTTTATATTTTTTAATAATATAGTTATAACATTTATATATATATATAATTTATAGAATATAAATATATAAAGATATATATATCCCTAGAGGGTAAGTGTAAAGCATATAATATATACATTAGGTATATAGATATATATAAATAGTATATATATATATATTAATTTTAGAATTTCATATATTAATAGTTATATATATATGTATAGATAGATAGCCATTTTTCTTTCCTTTTTTTTCATTTTTAATAGGGGAATATATATATAATGGAGATATAATATTTATAAAAATATACAAAAATGGTCAAAAATTTAGAAATAGAGTCTTTTTGGTATTTTCATGATTTTCTACTATTTTTGTGATTTTTGGGCATTTTTCAAAATATTTTTAGTATTTTTAAATAGCAAAATAAGGGAAAACATGGATTGAGCTACTGGCTGGGGATAAAATGGGAGTTAAAAAGAGAAAACAACCACAAAAGTTTTTCACACTATTTTTCAAATAAAGATAATAAGATATAGGAGAATAGGAACTGAGTTTATATTTTTCTGAGTTTTCTATGATTATATATATATATATATTTTGAAATTTTTATGTATTTTTGAATTTTTAAGGTTTTTCTTTTAAGATTTTTAAGGATTTTGGAGTGACACTAAAATAGGTCAAGATACACACCAGGAAAATTTTTTGGAATTTTTCGAGGTCCTTTAATATTTTTTTGGTATTTTGTAAGCTAGACAGTAAATAAAATGCATGTTTTTTATTTTTAATAAATGCAAGAATGCAACAAAATTAAAAACTAAAACTATGGCGTGCAAGAGCAAGCTAACAGGAGCTTATATCCATTTTTGTAAAATTTTTCGAGTTAAGATGAGGCATCAAATAAATGGACAAAGCATACAAAAATATATGGCCTGGCAGGGGCATTTTTGCAATTAAAATATTTCTCAGGGGCATCCATGCAAAAATTACAACAGAAGTAAACATTTTCTTTTATTTTCGGGGCCATTTTACAATTACTAAAACCCGGCGGGGTTTAAGTGCAAAAATCACGCGCCTCACGTGGTTGCTGCACGTGAGGCGCGGAGGGACCAATATGCAAATATAAAAAAAAAACTCCAGGGGGCGTCTGCAAATTATACAATTTATTTACAACATGGTATTTTATTTTTGGAATTAAACTATAAATACAAAAAGCGGGGGGTTAGGTCTGAAATTTACCCCCAAAGGCGCGCGATCCAACGGCGATGGGCGCGCCACTTATCCACGTGTCGAGCCCTCGAAGCTCGATACCCCTTCGACGATATGCGACCGAGATTGCATCTGAAGTCTGATCACACGACCGAGACATCTGCTACATGGACGGTCGTGATTATATCTGGGGCCGTCCCCTTCATCCGACGGTGACTGCTCGTCACGAAGAACAGGGAAGAACAACTAGCTTCCCTGGCTTCGATCGTTGATTTCTCCGCCTCCAGACGCTCCAGGTTGCTGACGATGGGTTCCAGACATCCGGCGAGGTGGCGCGCACCGTCCGAGGTACTCCAGAAGTCCAGGACCCCCTAGATCGGTTGAACGAGATCAGAGAAGAAAGAGGGGTCTTGGAACCTCGCAGGGGATGGAATCGAGTCCCAGGGGACTCCGTTCAGCTTCAGACCTGCACCAACAAAATGAGGGGCTCGAGGGGGTCTTCCTCGACCAGGGTTAAGGTTAAAAAGCTAGGGAATGACTGGGGGTGGCTAGGTCCGGCGAAGCGGAGGAGGTGGACCTCGATTCGCAGAGCTGGCACAGCTCTGGTTGATCTGATGAGTGTGTTAAGCGAGGAACGTGTAGGGAAATGAAATGAGATGAAGCGGGGGTCGATTCGTGTGTCGATCAGGGTAGAGAGGTTCGCCGGAGCTGAACTCCAGCGAACTTCGATCTGGGTCTAATCGAGCACCTAAGGTCCTACTAATTACTCTAAAGGCTAGATTACAGATTAAAAACTAAAACTAAGCTACAAAATGGGATAAAACAGCTCTTATACCTGGTGGTCGACCAGGGAGCAGGACCTCCGACGAGCGGCGGCCGTGGGCTCTTCCTTCGACTCCTCCGACCGTCTGAGACTGCCAAGAGCACCCCCCTGTCACGAGGATTCTCCGAGGGCTGGAATTGAGGGTGGAAAGCGGCGAAGGGAGACCAAAATGGGAGAGCAGGTCGAAGGATTTATTTATAGACATGGGTATGGACCCTTATTGACCAGGGCACCACGAAAAATCGGCAGGTTAGAGGGCCGATCTGGGTTGGTGGCGGTGATGCACAATGATCGGAGATCATTTTGTCAGAAGACATCGACGACCAATGATGGACGAGTCGAGCGGGAAAAAGGGAGGAAAACAGGGGACTTGATGGTTCTGACGGGAGTCAGAGGCGCAGGGGGGAGTTGACCAGAGGTCAACAGTCCCTGGCCTCTGATTGGACCACGTCAGACCGATCTTGACCCGTTTATTACACGTAGCAAATGAATTAATTAGAATTTATTTATAAAAAAAGTTTATTAGTTAATGTAGTATTTATTTACGATTTTTATTTATTTTTTTGAAGTGTTTTATTACGGGTTTATTTTAATAATGTATTTATAAGTATGTTTTTATGTATTTATTTTTATTTTGTTTATTTTTATTTTATTTTATTATTTTATTATTTTATAAATTTATGACTTGTTTTTATGAGTATAAATATATTTTTATTTAATTTTTATGAAATTATTTATATTTTTAAATAAATAGGTATATGTATATGTAGTTATACGTATAGGTATTTTACCTATATATTATGTATACTTTATTTATTTTAATGTATTTTCTTGGTTTTTATTTTGGATTTTTCTTTTTAATATATTATGTAATATTTACATTATTATAAGAATGTAAAATAAGAAAATAATTGAAGAATGTTTTCCCCTTTTATTTATGTACATACTTGATCATAGGTATTTTGCCTATTAACTTGCATAGGCTTATTTTATTTTATTAATCCTTTTAGTTTTATTCTAATTTCAGTATATACATGTATTGTATACATCATTTACAAAATTCTAAAAATATAATTTGATAAAAATAATAAACAAGGAATATATTGAAAATTTTAATCAGACAGGCTGCACAATGGGGGCCAAAAACCTAACTTTTGCAGATGGATTTCAAAAATTATGAAACCAATTTTATTAAATAGTTCTTGGAAAGCTATATACAATTAAAGTGAGTTTGAGTGATTTGGAGTTTTTATTTGCAAGATATGGGTCTGTGAAGTTGAGATTTTGGCTTTTTATTCTGTGTATAAAATGTACACTGAGTACTATTTTTACATAAACTTAATTTTGTATTTTTATTTACATTATTATCTACAACTTTCATGTACAAAGTTTCTTTATTTGATGGATGAATAATTATATAAAAAATAGGTGTCAAAAATGCATAAATAACTGTATGAATAAATGAGGTATTTATTGTACACTGGCCCTTATCTCCCCCTACTTTATTCCTTGTCGACCAATTCCATGCTGGCCTTGGTCTCGGGGTTAGGGTCATAAAATAATTGCAATATTTTATTCCTTTTTGTTTTCTCCTCTCTATTCTATAATTTTGGCATTAAAAACCTTATTTAATGTGTAATTAATATAATGAATCATGATTGCTATTCTGTACATTTTGATGCTATTTACATGCATTTGCTGGGGATTTTGAGGCCAAAATGATAGAATAAAGGTGATGAAATGGAGATTCATCACCCCCTATACTTGCCTTTGCTAGTCCCTAGCAAACACTTATGCAATAAGTACAAAACGAATAAAGAAAAGAAAAAAGAGAATTAAAGAAGGATAGAGTGAATAGGGTGCTTTCAGTGCAATGCATGTCCTTATAAAATCTGAATTTGGAGCTCCTGTCAGACCTTAGGTGTAGATGTGTGTGGAACCTAGTCGGGAACCACTCTAAAATACAACAGCCTTCGATAGTCACAGAACTCGGTTCAACCCACCTCAATAGACTGGTCAGAACTGGTCTACATCATACGCAAACCCTTATAACTATGAAGCTGACTTGTACAGTGTAAGTGATAGTGGCTCTCCCCAACTGAAATGATAAAGGAACTGACTTCTCCAGAATGACAACCCAATGATTCCCCAATCCAACAACTCTTTCCTCGAGGAGCAGGGTATTCCCTTCTAAGTTCAAGTGGCAACCAACTCAAGAGGAGGGGGTGAAGAGAAGAATGGACGGTAGCCAGTGTAGCTACCTATCCTTGGATGCAAGACCAGTGTAGTCAAGTCATCCAACTGCAGGCTTACATATTTGACTTTAGAACTCAAGCTTGCTTATTAGCTTTACAACATATGTACATACTTTGCAGGCATTTTATTTTTGTACAGGCCTGACCATTTTTTTCAACAACATACTATTCACAGCAGCATTTACATAAGGAGTTTTTCCTCTTGAGCCAGTAGACTATCCCTCTTTTGAAGCTTTATTGCAACCCACAATCTCCTGTCTTTAGGACCTTATGGCTATTGGACCAGGTTGGGGTGCACTTCCCTCCCTAGACGAGGACGAATGTTTCCACCCGTGTGCGTCTCAGACTGGCAAATCCAACCCCTCACCACTCCAACTGAGTTGAGCCAAGTGAAAGGTGCAAGTGTCCAAGTTAGATCACGGTTGGCAAGAGTCATACGTGTGTCTCGAAAAGTTCTAGTTAGTCCACTGAGGTGACTTGAACCCAACCCTGATTTCTCAAAGAATTAAGTCTGCATAGACCTGAAGTACCTTAGACCTAGTTCCCATAAGGTTCCAGTGCGGTTAGGTGCGGTAAGGTCTAACCAAGCTCCAATTCGAGACTTTATTAGACTGATTCAATCATCAAGCTCACTCAGAAAGAATATGAATGGTATGCTTATGCTATGCACAATGAATGATGCAATTTTTCACAAAGAATTTAAAAGAATCAAAGAATATTTTTACACAAGAAATTTTTTGTAGATAAGAAACTTGACACATACAAAAAAAAGTACATACAATTATTTACACGAGCAGGCCGCTTTATTTACAAATATATGGATTTATAAAGACTTTACTGGTTTTAATGAAGTAGTTTATTTAGGTTGTCCAGGAAGAATTTTATGTGTTTTATTTGCAAGTTACAAGTATTGTAATAATGCTTTTATTTCTCAGATCTAGTTTGAAAATACCTTTTGCAAACTATAGTACACGATAGTTTTTGCAATCATTTACACACATTTGAAAACTATTTTTTCAAAGATTATTCACACTATATATATACATTTTTCACAATAATTTTGACAAACATTTTTCAAAACATTTGCACATAGGTTTTTCAAATCCTTTCTTTCACACAAAGAAAATGTTTTTCAAATCAAACAGTTTCACACAAGTTGAAAACATTTCACATCAAAATTTTCAAATAGGTCACACTATTTTTCAAATCATTCTGTATAGGTATCTGATCTGATTTATTAATCAGTATATACAAAAGAAGAAACTGTATTTGATGTATAATATGGTTTTGTTTTTTTAAGGGTTTTTTTGTGATTATTCCTTATTTACGAATGAGAGATTTTTTTGCGCACACTCCTCAGACTTATTCGAGAATCCTTTTCAAAAGATTTTTGCAAACTCTAGTCCAAAATAATTTTGCAAACATGTATACGTATTTGAAAATGATTTTACAAAGGTTTTACACAACATAGATAGGTTTTTCAAAACAATGTCGACAATCAAATTTTTACAATCATTTGCACACTAGTTTTCACACATTTTGATTTTACTCAAAGAAAATAAATTTTACACAAAACTGCTTTTTCAAAGGTTGAATACTTGTACACACTATTTTTCAAACAATTTTCACAAGGGTTTTCAAAGAAGAATGTTTTGCAGAAAACGCTTTTCCTGACATAATAATCAGTACAAATACAAAGAGTCCGAGGAACTCACAATCATCTTTTATTATTATAGAACTACTTTTCATACTATATTTGATATTGAGGTATGAGTTATTTTTCAGTATGAGTTATGTCTTATAGTATATACATGGTATATACGACCCCCCTATACTTAGCTTGAGCTATGTCCTCATAGATCGAAAGGAAAAGCAAAGACATAACTCGTACTGAGTATAGACAGATCTAAAGAATATAAATGAATGAAATTAATGAATGAGAAGTTGACCGTCCCCCCTATACTTAGGATCAAGTAATCCTAAGTATAGAAGACTGTACAAAAAGCGGGGAGGGTCAAGGGTGGGAATACACAGATCGTACTCAGATTGTCCCCCCCTATACTTAGGGTAAGATACTCCTAAGTATAGACAAGAAGAGGAGACAATGGAGAGGATCGAAATCAAATGAAACACTCAGGGTGCACATCCCCCTATACTTAGAGCAAAGTACGTCCTAAGTATAGAAAACTGTCTACAAGGGAGGCACCTTTTTGATACACAACGAAGATAGACAAGGAAAAGAAGAAAAGAAGAAAAGAAGAAAAGAAGAAAAATCAGATAAATAGTTGTTGGATTGCATAGTCTGAGTCTTTAGATGCCGCATGTGCTGTGGAGATGTCATCATGGTGCATGAGCTGAACGGAGTCAACAACGGCCAGGAATGTGTCTGGTTCTAGGTACGGCTTCAGAAGTTGACCGTTGACGATGAATGACTGTGCGTCAGGGGACAATTCTGATATAGCAATGCTTCCATTGTCACGCACACGCACTTCACAAACTCGAAATGGCCCTGTCCACTTACTCTTTAATTTGCCTGGGAATATCCGTAACTTTGCATCAAATAACCACACTTTCTGTCCAACGTCAAAGGTCTTTCGTCTAATGTGCCGGTCATGCCAGGTTTTCACCTTCTCCTTGTACATCAATGTGTTATCGTATGCATAGTCTCGGAATTCCAAGAGTCTGTTCAGATCATCCTTTCTTTTCTGACCACTTTTGCGTGAGTCCAAATTACAACTGTTGATCGCCCATAAAGACTTATGAATTAATTCCATGGGCAGATGGCACGACTTTCCATATACAAGGACGATAGGGTGACATGCCCAGGGGAGACTTGTAGGCGGTTCGGTAAGCCCATAGGACTGAGTCCAAGAGTTGAGACTAGTCTTTTTTGTTTGGCCTAACAAGTTTCTACAGGATTGTCTTGATTTCTCTATTTGATAACTCTGCCATGCCATTGGTCTGAGGATGATAAGGAGATGTGACACGATGGTCGATGCCGTACTCCTTCGTCAATTTCTTGACCTCTTTATTAATAAAATGGCTACCCCGTCTGATATAAGAATTTTCGGTATCCCGAACCGCGAAATGATGTTCTTCTTCAGGAACTGACATACTGTTTTGCTGTCGGCGGCTCGAGCAGGGATAGCTTCAACCCAACGACCCACGTAATCAACGGCAAGAAGGATGTGCTCAAAACCTTGACTGTTAGGGAAAGGTCCCATGAAGTCAATGCCCCCCATGCATCGAAAACGTCTGCTATCTGAATGATCTTTAGGGGCATTGAATCTTTGGCAGTAAGTGTACCTTTCAAATCTCTGACAGTCAATACATCGTTTGACAAATTCTGCTGCATCCTTAAAGAGTGTGGGCCACCAAAAACCACATTGAAGTACTTTTGCTGACGTTCGGTCTCCAGAGTGGTGTCCAACCAGATTCGAGCGAGTGACAATGCTCGAGGACACTATATTGCTCCTCCTGAGGAATGCACCTGCGCCAAATGCAATCCGCTCCTTCCCTGAATAAAAGAGGATCCTCCCATTGGTAGAACCGGATGGTCAGTATGAATTTGTTCTTTTGATTCTTCGTCCAATCCGATGGTGTTACCCCATAGGCGAGGTAGTTGACTATGTCAGCATACCAAGGAAGAGAGTCCACTGCTAAGATAGCTTCCTCAGGAAAGGTTTCTGTGATAGGTGCATTGTTCAGAGGGGCTCGTGCTGCTCTATTCTGGAGAGATGGTCTGCTACCCATTCTGACCTCCAGGCTTGTCCTTGATTTCCAAATCGAATTCCTGGAGGAGAAGGATCCAACGAATCAGTCTTGGCTTGGCATCCTTCTTCTGCTGTAGGTACCAGATAGCAGAGTGGTATGTAAAAATGGTGACTTTTGATCCTAACAAATAGGATCTGAACTTCTCGAGGGCGAAAACCACGGCCAGCAATTCTTTTTCTGTCACTGTATAATTTCTCAGTGCTTCATCCAATGTTCTGATGGCATAGTGAATGGCATAGGGCGCTCTCTCTTTCCTTTGCCCAAGGACAACCCCGACTGCAAAATCCGACGCATCGGTTATTATCTCAAAGGGAAGATTCCAGTCAGGCGGCTGTAAGATTGGAGCCTGAGTGATAAGCTCCTTCAACTGATTGAAAGCAAGGAGAACCTGCTGATCAACAATGAACTCAGCTTCTTTGCACAAAAGCTCTGTCAGAGGTCGGGCAATGCGGCTGAAATCCTTGATGAATCTCCTGTAAAATCCTACATGCCCCAGGAATGACCTCACATTCTTCACTGACTGAGGTGGCTGGAGATTTGAATGACATCCACCTTTGCCGGGTCGACTTCCATGCCACGTTTGGAAACGACATGACCTAGCACAATGCCTTCAGTGACCATAAAGTGGCTCTTTTCCCATGAAAGCACTAATTGACTTCCCGACACTTCTGAAGCACTCTGTCCAGGTGCTCAAGACAAGAATCGAAACTATCACCATAGACAGAGAAGTCGTCCATGAACACCTCAAGAAAACTGCCTACCATCTCGGCGAAGACTGCTAACATGCATCTTTGGAAGGTTGCAGGTGCATTGCATAATCTAGAGGGCATTCTCTTGAAGGCGTAGGTGCCGAACGGGCAAGTGAAGGTAGTCTTCTCTTGATCTTCAGGGGCGATCGCCACTTGGTTGTACCCGGAGTACCCATCCAAAAAGCAGAAGAACTCCTTGCCTGCTAATCTTTCCAGAACTTGATCAATGAATGGCAAGGGAAAGTGGTCCTTCTTCGTTGCTGCATTGAGACGGCGGTAGTCAACACACACCTGCCAGAATGTTGGTACCCGAGTGGAAATTTCCTCTCCTTTTTCATTCATAACCACGGTAAGCCCTGATTTCTTTGGAACTACATGCAATGGGCTTACCCATTTTGAGTCGGAGATGGGATAGATGAAGCCTGCGTCACACCATTTCGTGATTTCTTTTATGACGACGTCCCGAAGGTTAGGATTCAGCCTTCTTTGGAATTCGCGGGATGGCTTGGCGTCTTCTTCTAGATAGATGTGGTGTGAACACAGGGCTGGATTTATCCCTCGGAGATCTGATACGCTCCAACCAAGTGCCTTGCGGTTCTTTTCTAGAACCTCGAGGAGACGAGATTCCTGATCCGGATTCAGCCTGCTGCTGATGATGACCGGATACATTTGTTCTTCACCCGCAAGGAAAGCATACTTCAGGCCTGCAGGAAGTGGCTTGAGTTCTGGTTTTGACCTGTCCAACTTGTCGGTCACTTCAGAGACTATGCTGGTGGTGGGATGTACTTCCTTGAAGCTGCTACCATCCTCATCGCTCTATTGAGATCCTGGTGATGTGCCGAACGGTTCTGCGCTAAGCTGATGTGTTCGGTCTGCAGTGAATGATGAAAGAGATGCGCCTGTATATGAGATCAGTCTCCCAAGAATCGTCGGAGCATAAGCTAACTGCGCTTTCCAAGTCCTCCTCAAGAGTGAGGATTTCTTGGGTCCATTCATCATCCAATGATAAGGATGAGTCTCTGATCTCCGCAATAAAGTCACAGTCTGCTTCACATGCTGCCTGGCTCTCATCAGTCGTGGCATTCGGCTCTCTGTTCATGTTTATCGTGATTTGCTGGGTATTCGAGCTGAAAGTAATCTTGCCAGACCCGTAATCAACCACGACACCATAAGTACGAAGAAATGGTCGGCCAAGGATGATAGGGGTCTGGAGTAGAGGTGCAGGCGAGTCCATATCAAGGACTACAAAATCGGCTGGGAATTACATCTCCTGCACTTTAACTACTACGTCTTCCAACAGACCTCGGGGCCGCTTGACGGATCGGTCAGCGAACTGAAGGATCATGCGTGTCTGCTTGAGCGGGCCCAGCCCGAATTCTTGCATTATAGATGAGGGCAGAAGGTTGATGGAAGATCCACTGTCAAGGAGAGTGCGCTCGAAGACCTGGTCAAAAATCTCACAACTGATCAGAGGTACTCCTGTATCTTGCTTTTTCTGCGGGAGGTTACTGATAGCTGCTACCGTGGCCAAGGTGAGGACATGCTTCTAAACTTGCTGGCGTCTGTTCTTTCTTGATGGGCGACGCTTGCTGGTACATACCTCCTTTAGTCCTTTCTTCACGGCTGGCATGTACTCCACGGCCTTTCGTAAGGGAATCTCAACAGTCAAATTGTCAATTAGTTCCACAACTCCTGGATCAGACAATGCACTTTTTCGTTTTGCATTTTTTTTGGATTTTTCTATTGCATGAGGAAAAGGGATATGTACATTACTGGCAGGAAAATTAGAGTTCTTATTTACATCAAAATCATCGCCCATCGAATGTTGTACATCTGAACTACAAAAAGGAGTACAAGCTGTATTTGGACATGCTGGTGTTGCAGGGCGATCAAAAAGTAAAGCGTCTGCTCTGTCGGCTGGCGAGGGATCGGCTGCTGCTGGCAGCTCCTCCAATGCTGGCGCGGCTTCGCTTCGGCTGCAAACTTCTTTTTGGTGTTTTTGGTTTTGCTGATTTTTTTTGTATTTTCTGCTAAGGCTGCTTGTGACACGGCACGACGACTGGACTGGCTTCTCTTTCTTCTTCCTCCTCACCCGCCCCTGGAGCTGGCACGACTGATGCAGAAGATGACGATCCACCTGTTTCTTTATTCACCCCACTCTTGGTAGCAGGCGGAGGCAAGGCCCTACCGCTCCTGAGAGTAACAACGTTAGAATAAACAGTAATATCATTATCAGACTCGGACAGGACTTCACAATCTACCTGCTCTTTCTTCTTGAAATTATTGGGGTTGGCTTCGACCTATGCCGGAATGGTAGTTCGGGTGGCGGTCAGGTCATCAAGCCGCTTGGTCATTTCCGCTAGCCCTTTGACAAGCTGGACCAGACAATCCATGGTGGGATTCGCAGGGGGTACTTCAATGGGTTCAGCGTGCAGACCACGCTATTGTTGCATAGATGGGTGTGGAGGCTGTTGCTGGTGGTTCTGAGGTGGTGCAGGAAGTTGAAGTTGTTGATAAGAAGGAGGAGCATACTGCTGATATTGTTGAGGCGGGGCAGCCGCATACTGGTGAAACGCCTGTGGATGACGGTACTGCGGCTGCTGCTGGTATGGAAAGTTCTGCCTCCATTGATTTGGATACTGGGGAGGCTGCTGGTGCTGCTGGTGAGGCTGAGAGGACTGTCCAAAGCGACCACCTTGAGGTTGGTGGTATTGCCGATTGGCAAATGGCTGACCCTGGGGATGTCCCGGAGGACGGGTCGGCTGCACATCATTAGCCCATACCCCATTCACTTCCTGAATCAGGGGTGATGGTGGGAAGACTGGATTAGGTACTGAAAGGAACTCTGGCTGGTACACGACCATTTGTTGCTGCGGCTGGCCCTGGTCGGGCGCCTGCACGTAGTACACGTGCTGGACTGCCGGTGGCTGCTGGCTCGGCTGAGGCTGATGCCGCGGTTGCTGCTCGTCCTTCTTCTCAGCTAGAGTCCCTGATGGTGTCGCCGACTGAACAGAGTTGATGGTGCCCACCAACAGTTCAAGGTACTTGTTGATCTGATCGAGCTTATCTAAGTTCTGGGTCCTTTTCTCGATCACAGCGAGTTTCTCCAGATCTTGTGATCGCTTCTCGATGATGTCCACTTTAGAGAGATGGCCCCTGATGATACTGAGGTTGGAGCTCTCATCTCTCTCTGCTTCCTTGGACGCTGCCATGTGTACTTGCTTCTGGAGGATCTGGGGCTGCTTCTGATACGCCTTGGATGAAGAGAGGGCGGCCTCTCCTTCGGCCATTTCTTCAAAGATCTGCCAGACTACGTCTTCATCCTTGTTAAAATGTGAGCCCCCACATGCTACGTCCACGAGCCTCTGGCTTTCAATGTTCAGTCCCCCAAAGAAGTGCTGGACCAAGCTGGTCTTGGGAATCTCATGATGGGGACACTTTTCTTGCAGGTCAGTGAATCTCTCCCCGGCTTCGTGTACTGACTCATGGACTCCTTAGGAGAAATTACTGATACGGGCTCGCATCTGGTTGAGCCGACCTAGAGGGTAATATTTGTGCAGAAAGGCGTACTTCAACTCCTCCCAGGTCGTCACAACCTTCCCCAAGTGGTTAACCCAATAGAGGGCCTTGTCCTGTAGGCTAAATGGGAATGCCATCATCTTGACAATGTCCAAAGGGACATTCGGATAGTGGTTGGTACGGCAAATGCGGGAGAATTGCTGCAGGTGAATATACGACTCTTCATTAGTATTTCCATGGAATGCAGGGAGAAGAGCGATGAACTGGGGCTTCAGCTCAAAGTGAGCTTGTACTGGTGGAATGAGGATCCACTCGGTCATCTGGCTGTCTCCCAGATTGTATGTTTCTTTAAGTGTCGGCTTTGGTGGTGGTGGAAATTCTGGGCCATCATTGTGATCATCACCACCTCCACCTCCTCCTCCCCTGCCTCCTCTGCCTCGGCCTCCTCCTCCATCGTCTCGGTTCATCATATCATTCAACATATCCTGGAATGCTGTCTGTGTGAGGGTCTGCTCGGTCAACTGCTGCTGGATGGCCTGGATAGACGCCAGTAGTTGTGCATTGACTTGATTCTGATCTGGCACCTGTCCCTCTGGTAGTGGTGGAAGCTGACCCTTGCCCTTTCCTCCTGGAGCCATGTCAGGGTCTGAGTCGGACGAAATGAACTCCGGAGTAGTCTCCAGGGCTTGCACTGTCTTCTATCTGCATAATGAGATAGTCCAAATCAGATCACTTGTAATTGTGTTCAGCTGCCGTGATGAAGCTGGAATTCAGGTCAACCCCAGCATGCTGTGGATGGAAAAGGTTGTAGACTGTAATCAACTTCCATTCACAACGGCGAAAGCGGGACAAAAGTGATCCCAGTTTATTGGGTGGCCAAGAGGAAGGTAGAAAACGAGGAGTCTGGAGATCAACCCGCAAAGTCTGGATCGGGTTCTCGGGAATCGCCTCGAACTTATTGGCGGAGTTGAGTCCATGGAATTGATGTGGGTGTCGGCATGGTCCCGACGGAAACCATCCATGGATCAGCTTCGCGAAGCACAAGAGAAGGTCAGATGTTGGAAGAAAGATACGATGGTCAACGAGGAATAAAAGGAGTGTAAAATAGTAGAGAGGCTCGGTTGAGTGGGGTGGTCAAAGGGAGAAGCAACAAAATGTGCGCAAAGGCACGGGACTTGATCTTTGAACCTTAATCTAGATCCATACAAACATAATACAAAATCGGGTTCACCAACTCACGCCATGTGAAGCCGTAAAAGCTCGGCTATTTATTGTCTTTTCATTTTTAGAGTTGTTATTTCAGGCATATCTTATAACAAGTCCTTAGTACGCTACCCTATAGGAGAGAGAGTACTGCCAGATGAGTATCCCGTACTTGTCCTCCTCCTGTGTAACCTGTAGTCTGTACTTTTTGGAGTCCTTGTAACCCTTCCTGGATCCCTACTCAGCCAAAGAAATAGAGAGAGGAAGCCGATAGGCGAAACCAATACTTCGGTTCTCGCTCGCAACGGAATCACCCGTGAGCATGAAAGAACCTACTCGGACGCAGGACGATGAGACAGACACCCCCGTGAAGGCGTGGCCTATGCTCAATACTTCGGACAGGGTCGATGCTTGATAACCGTCTAAGTGACTAAGGTAAAGGTACAAAATTGGTCGTTGCGACCTCAATCACTCAGACTAAGTATATCAAGAAAAATCGGACCACAGAATAAATCAAAGATCAATCAGACAAGGCAAAGCGGTCCAGCTATGAGATTAACCTGGTATAGCACCCAGGGTTGAACTCAAGGAGCACGGGTTGGCCAAAGGCCTACGAAGTAGTAAAAATGAAATAAAATAAAAGACAAAGATTTTTAGTGATTTTTGATGATTTTTATATTTTTTTTGGATTTTTAAAAGTGAGGAAAAATAAAAGAACACAAAAGCAAGCAAGTTTTAGCTAATTATTAAATGTGTCAAAAATCAAGCAAAAATTCAAACAAAAATGTTTTTATGTTTTTTAGGTTTTTTAAGTGTTTTTGGTGAATTTTTGGGATTTTTATTATGTGTATTTTATTTTCTAAAATTCAAACAGTAGCAAAAATGCTGGGTACTGTCCAGCCAGGCCCAAAATCCAAAGATAAAATATCTAAGGATCTCAGAGGGACCTGGAGGTAATTTTCCTGTATACTAGAGAAAACTAGGAAAATTTGAGCACCAAGATTATTTTTTTTGGGTTTTTAGATTATTTACTAGAATTTTTATGAGTTTTTAGGTGTTTTTGAGTTTTTAGGGTTTTTAAGCAATGAAAAATATCCAAAATTGGCTAGAAAATCAAGAAACACAAAAGAAACAGTACCTAATTTTTGTGGAATTTTTGAGGGGGTTTTTATATTTTTTTGGGATTTTTAATTCTAGACAGTAGCTAAAATAGAGGTTTTTGAATTTTTAAAAATAACAAATAAAATCAAAAATGTCCTCAAAAATTCTCAAAAATCCTACAACATGGCAGGAGCCATGTGTCAAATTTTCATCGAATTTGGAGGTGATTTGATATTTTATTCAAAAATCAAAAGAGGGCACTGTGCACAGGGACGAAAGTGCAAATACCCGAAGTTCTGGGGGTCCAGGTGCAATTTTCCCAGCAAGTCACGTGCGCGGCGCGTGCCTGGGGCACTCAGGGACCTTCTGGTAAGAAAAACAAGTCCGAGGACCTTTTGGTAACTCGTACCAAAAAGTCCAGGGCCTGTACTGCAATTAACCCACAAAATAGGCGCACATGCGTAATTAAACACTCACAGGGGCATATATGCAATTACCAAAAAGTTTTCATTCAATCATAAACATCCAGAACTACAGGGCTAAAGTTGCAATTACACCAAATAAAGCACGTGGCGAAGCACGTGACATACACTCACAGGGGCATAACTACAATTAAACTAAGGTACCAGGTCCCAAGTGCAAATATCCCAACGTAAATAAAAAGCACAAAATATTTACAGGACTGAAACGTAAAGCATAAACTAAGAGGGGGCCTACGGTAAATTACCCCTTTATTACGTCGACGGCCGGATGTGCGCCACGTAGCAGATCTAACGGCTGAGGACGGAAGCGCCTTTCTCCTTCCGCACGTGGGCCTGATCGACGTCAGTGGAGGAGACACGTGGAAGATCTGATGGCCTCGGGTGCTGGTGTCTCTCTCTCTGCGCTAACGGTCCAGATCGCCCCTCTGAATGATCGGGCGGTGACTGCTCCTCCGTGGATGGACGGTCAAGATGCGAACTGGAGCGCTAAGGGCAATCGGACGGTGCTCGAGGATCCTGGAAGAACAGTTGGCCGGCGAGCTTCGCCGGCCTGGTGTGAGCGCGGTGGTCCTCGTCAGCTGCCTCTGAAGATCGGAACAGGTCCGCGATGAAGTCCCGCAGCTGGTGGTGGCCTCCGATGGCCCAACCGAGCCCTGGAGGGGCTCCGGCGAGGTCGGCGGAGGGAAGCTCCTGGCCTGGATGTAGGGAAGCCTCAGATGGCCTCCTATGGACCTGCAAAATAGCTCAGAAGCGTCGCGGGTCGAGGGCAAAGTACCTCGACCCGGTTAGGCGGCGTGAAGGTGATCTGTGCGTCGGGATGAGCGAGCTCCGGCGAGCGACGGACGGTGCTCGAACCCCAGCTCCTGTGCGAGCTGGGTTGAACGAAGGGGCGGAGAAGGTGCGTGGGGGAAAGGCGATGGTGAATGTGGGTTCCGATGATCGAAATGATGCTCGAGGTGGTCGGAATCAACGGAATGCAGCGGCGATATGATTTGGGGCTAACTAGAAATTAGACGAAATGGGAAAGCTAGAAGGTTACCTGGGTGGCGAAGTAGACTAGGCTGGAGTTGAGGTAGCTCCCGGTCATAGCCTCGAAGGTCGTCCGGTCCTGAGGCTCGAGCTCCTGCACTGGGCGGAGCACGGCGGCGCTACGTCGCCGGATCGATGGTCCGGCCACCCCCTCCTCGCTGCGACACGGGCAATCGAGAGCTGTCACCTCAGGGACTGCTGTGGAGGTCACGGGATGAAGGGTGGAGAGCCAAAGATGGAAAAAGAATGCGGCGGAGCTCAGACTATATATGGGTGCAGGTCCGGGAAGAAGGGCTCGGGTCCGGCTCGATTGAGCACGGATCCCTAGGATCAATGTCGGGCGAGATTCCCGGATACCTGGGGAGTGATTAGGACCCTGGGTTAGGCTAAATGGTGATCGGGTCTGGCGGGAATAAATGGGAGAAGTCAGGTCCGCGAACCAGACCCGTGGGAAGTGGTCCACAGGGGGGAGTTGACCGGGCGGTCAACAACCCCCGTGGACCAATGGGAATCAGCCACGTCAGAAAAGATTTAGAAATTGAATTAAAAATAACAAATGGCCGATTTAATTAAAACTCAAAACATGAAATATTTTTGTTTTAATTTTTTCTATTTTTTGGTGATTTTTAATTAATTTTTCAAAATAAAAATAAGGTATTTACATAATAGGGCTATATATAGGTATATGTACAATATAGGGTTTTTAATTTTGATTTTTAATTAGTTATTTTTATACATTTTTATTCCTATTTTGTATTTTATTTATTTATAGAATAAAATGAGGAATAAAAGGGTATTTTTATTTGGTTTTTATTATTTATGTATATAGGTAGAATAAATAGATATATACATCTATATACATGGTATATGTACAATATATTTTTGTGTTTTTAATTTTGTTATTTTTATTTGATTTTTGTTTTGATTCTTTTTATTTATTTTATTTACAATATATATAACATAGGATATTTACAAAAAGTTTTGAAAATAAATAAATTTATTTACAAGGTTAAATACATGTAGGAGGATGGTCTATATACATGGTGAAAGGGAATTTTTGAATTTTTGATTTTTAAGTTTTTATTTTGTTTTTAATAGTTTCTAAATATATACAAAATATGTACAAGCATATTTTTGGGTGAGGAAAATATAATTTATTTATTTACATAGATATTTACACATGAGCCCCTATCTCCCTCTACTTTGGCTTTTATGCGGTCAGGCCCATGCTGAGCCCTCCCTTGGGTTAGGTTGCTCAATATTTATTCTAAATATTTCCCTCTTTTTCTTTTTCATCTTTATTCTTTTATTTTTGCACAAAAACATGCTAATTATAAGTTTTTACACAATGCATGCTTTTGCTAACTATTCCTATTTACACATATCTACATGCATTTACATAGGTTTTTGTAGCTAAAATATAAGAATAAAGAGTGATGAATGGGTATTCATCACCCCCCTATACTATACTTTGCTAGTCCCTTAGCAAACACTTATTTGAAAAAGAAGTGAAAAAGAAAGAAAGAAAAAGAAAAAGAGGATGCACATGGATCAAGGTTGATTATTAAACTTGCCTTCATTAAATTGAGGTATGGAGCTTAATCAGATCTTTGGATTATTAATGTGTCGGAACCTTATTTAGACTTAAGCTTAAAACCTAACAGCCTCTAAGTTCCACTAATCTATAACCAAGACTCCTCAATGCTCCAGATCAGAACAAGTCATCAATCACAAACCCTGAAGACCACGAATCTTTTCTTGTCCTGTGAATGTGAAATCTAAGCTCTCCACCTCAGAAATGGCAACTTGACAACCCTCCCTAACAAGGTAACTCTATGACCTCAATCTGGCCACTCTTTCCTCGAGGAGCGGGGTATTCCCTTCTAAGTTCAAGTACAACCGGCTCAAGAAGAGGGGGAAGAAGAGAATGGGTCAAGGCCAGTGTAGCCAAGTACCCTTGGGAGCTTGACCAGTGTAGCCAAGTCTCCCTGCTGCAAGCTACAACAGGTAGATCATGAAACCAAGCTTTGCTTATTGCACTTATATACATACTCCGGTGGGATTATCATTTTCTCTCAGACCCACCACTTTTTTGGAGTTCTTTTCTTTTTGCACTTTTTTTTTCGAGTGCATCTATACAACATATACATGTGCAGCATATATACAAGGAGTTTTTCCTCTTGAGCCAGTAGACTATCCCTCTTTTGAAGCTTTATTGCAACCCACAACTCCCGTCGTTAGACCTCATGGCAACCAGACCAAGTTGAGACGCACTTCCTTCACTATAAGAAGAAGAGAGGTTCCGCCTAGAAGTACTACCCTCATATGCTACCCCAAGTCAAGGAAGACTGCCTCCTCACCACCTCATCCGTAGAGAGCTCGGTGCATAGTGCGGTTGTCCAAGTAAAGCCATAATCTATATGAGTCATGTGTTGTTGTTAAGTGCTCTACTTAGGCTCATTGAGATGACATGTGATCATAGCCTAGTGGACTCAAAGAATTAAGTCACCATGGACCTGAAAAGCCTTAAACCTAAGCCCTATAAGGTTCCTCTTAGAATTAAGTGGATTAAGATCTTAATCAAGCTCCATTTCTCAATTTGATTCCAGGCTAGTTTAAATGTCAACTATCATCCAAGAAAAACTATATACATATGTACAAAAAGATGCATATTTACACAATATTTGACAATCATGCAAAATTTTTGAAAAATGTTTTGAAATCATGAATGATGATGCATGAAGTGCAAGTTTTGCAAAAAGGTATTTACACACATTTACACAAGATTTTTGCAAACTTTTTGATTTTCAAAACATTTTGGAAAAATTTTGTACTATATACATAATTTTGATACAAAAATATTTACACAAGCTTTACACACAAGATTTTTGAAATCATTTTTTTACAAAAATAATTTGTACACTAGCTATGTATGTGCAAATAAAAGAAGATTATGTACATGAAAAATTTTTAATTTTTTGTGGTTTTTAGCCATTTTTATTTATTAACACACTCACACAAAGTACGAGTTATGGCTAAAGTATATATGAAATATATACACACCCCCTATACTTAGCTCGAACGATGTCCTCAGAGTCAAGAGCGATGAAGAAGACATAACTCGTGCTATGTATAGGGAAGTGAAAAGAAAGGCTATACAAAAAGGAAAATGAAAAGTCAAGAGGAACCCAGGTCTCCCCCCTATACTTAGGATCAAGTAATCCTAAGTATAGCAGGCTGTATACTAAGGGAAAACCTGAGTGCAGAATGTACAGGGTCTACCCCCCCTATACTTAGGCTGAAATATCCCTAAGTATAGGCAGCAAAACAGGGGTAGACAGAAACAAAAGAAATACCCGAAATGTCTCACATCCCCCCTATACTTAGGGTAAAGTGCACCCTAAGTATAGCATAATCACAAGATGAAGAAAGGGATGTGGGACTAAAGAATGTGATGATATGGACATCTGGATCTATATACAACGGAAGATCAGTAAAGCTCAGGCGTGAGATGCATTAGATGTGAGTCAAAGACCACATCTCACGCAAAATGAATAGGGGCAATATCAACGACCCGCGACTCATGATCTAGAAATGGCTTGAGCCGCTGGCCGTTCACTCGGAAGGTACTCTCAGAAGACAACTCAGATATGTCGATGCTACCGTTGTCGTGTACCTTCCGAACCAGATAAGGTCCTTTCCATTTGCTCTGTAGCTTCCCTGGAAATAATCTAAGCCTCGCATCAAACAACCATACTCTCTGTCCAATCTCAAAATGTTTGTGGCTGATATGAGAATCATGCCACTCCTTGACTTTCTCCTTATAATGTAGGCTGCTCGAGAAAGCTGCATCTCTAAGCTCCTCCAGGGCAGCTAGCTCTGCCCTCCTCTGGTCTCCTATACCATCTGAATCCATAAGTATGTCTGTAACTGCCCAAAGTGACTTGTGCCTCGGCTCAACAGGTAAATGGCATGGCTTGCCATATACGAGGCGAAAGGGAGATGTGCCCAAAGGTGTCTTGAAAGACGTCCTATATGCCCATAAGACCGAGTCCAAAAGCTGTGACCAATCCTTGCGGTCAGGGCGGACGACTTTCTGCAGAATAGTCTTGATCTCCCTATTCGACACTTTGGCTAGACCATTCGTCTGTGGATGGTACGGTGTAGCAACACGATGATATATGCCGAACTCGCTAGCAAGTGCCTTCACCTGGTCGTTGATGAAGTGAGATCCCCCATCAGAAATAAGAACTCGTGGAACCCCGAACCGCGTGATGATATGCTTCCTCAAAAATCTGCAAACTGTCCTCGCATCAGCGTCTCGGGCGGGGATAGCCTCCACCCAACGACTCACATAGTCAACGGCCAACAGAATGTACTCAAATCCCTGACTCTTAGGGAATGGACCCATGAAATCGATGCCCCATGCGTCAAAAACCTCACAGAAGTGGATGGGCTGCATCGGCATCATATCACGCTGTCCACAAGTGCCCATCCTCTGACAGTCAGTACACCTCTTCACGAACTCATCTGAGTCCTTGAAGAGGGTAGGCCACCACAAGCCGGATTGGAGCACTTTCTGTGCCATTCTCCTCCCAGAATGATGTCCTCCTGCCTCAAGCTTGTGGCAGTAGGTGAGGACGCTATGGTGTTCCTCCTGAGGAATACACCGACGCCAGACGCTATCCCCTCCTTCGTGGTAAAGGATGGGATCCTCCCAATGGTAAGACTTGGCCTTCGCTAGGAAGGTCTCAAGCCTCTGCCTGGGCCAATCTTGTGGGACTTTCCCAGCAACGAGAAAGTTCACAATATCGGCGTACCATGGGAGTGAGGCGATAGCAAGGATCGCCTCATCTGGGAAGGTATCTCGGATAGGATCAGTCTGCTCAGTCTCCTCAGGCTGCTCTAATCGGGAGAGATGGTCCGCCACCACATTCTTGACTCCAGGCTTATCCTTAATCTCAATGTCGAACTCCTGGAGTAGAAGGATCCATCTAGTCAGTCTGGCCTTGGCATCCTTCTTTGCCATGAGGTACCTGATGGCGGTGTGATCTGTAAACAAAGTCACTCTAGATCCGATGATATATGATCTGAACTTATCCAGGGCAAACACCACGGCTAGCATCTCCTTCTCTGTGACCGTGTAATTCCGCTGGGCGGAATCCAATGTGCGGCTAGCGTAGTGTATAGCAAATGGCACTCCATCCCTCCTCTGTCCCAGCACTGCCCCTACGGCAAAATCGGAGGCGTCCGTCATGATCTCGAATGGGAGAGACCAATCAGGCGGCTGGAGGACAGGAGCCTCAATCACGCACTGCTGGAGAGTAGCGAACGACGAAAGACACTTGTCATCGACAAGGAACTCGGTGTCTTTCGTCAAGAGGTCAGTCAACGGTCGGGCAATCCTGCTGAAATCCTGAATGAATCTCCTATAAAATCCAACGTGCCCCAGAAATGACCGTAACTGCCTCAGATTGGACGGCAGTGCGAGTTTCCTAATGACATCAACCTTGGCCAGATCAACCTCCATGCCCCTGTTGGAGATGATGTGGCCAAGCACCGTCCCTTGAGTCACCATGAAGTGACTCTTCTCCCAAGATAGCACCAAATGATACTCAATACATCGCTGGAGTACTCGGTCTAGGCAGTCAAGACAGGAGTCGAATCCGTCGCCGTAGACCGAGAAATCGTCCATGAAGACCTCTAAGCACTCCCCTACCATGTCCGAGAAGATCGACAGCATGCACCTCTGAAAAGTCGCAGGGGCGTTGCATAGCCCAAATGGCATGCGTCGAAAAGCATATGTGCCGAAGGGACAGGTAAAGGTGGTCTTCTCCTGATCCTCAGGAGCGATGGCCACTTGGTTGTAGCCCGAGTACCCATCCAGGAAGCAATAATGGCTCTTCCCTGCCAGTCTCTCAATGATCTGGTCAATAAAAGGCAGGGGAAATGGTCCTTCTTGGTGGCTTGGTTGAGTCTCCTGTAGTCAACACAAACCCTCCAAGAGGTGGGTACTCGTGTAGCAATCTCCTCTCCCGACTCACTGATCACAGTCGTGATACCCGTCTTCTTGGGCACCACATGCAAGGGGCTAACCCACTTGGAGTCGGAAATGGGATAAATAAAACCTGCACCCCACCATTTAGATATTTCCTTCATCACAACCTCTCTCAGGTTGGGGTTCAGACGCCGCTGGAACTCACGCGACGGCTTCGCCCCATCCTCGAGATAGATATGGTGGGAGCACACTGATGGACTAATCCCATGGAGATCTGGTACGCTCCATCCGATCGCCTTGCGGTTCTTTTCAAGAACCCCCATCAGACGGGATTCCTGCTCTCCAGTCAACTCGGCGGAGATGATGACTGGGTACATCTCTGGGTCGCCCGCAAGGAATCAATACTTCAGTGAAGTAGGGAGCGGCTTCAGCTCTGGAATACTGGGTGCCGGCAAATCTGGCTGTGGAAGAAACTGAGTGAAAGCTGCAAGGTCGGCCAAATCTGCCTGGGAAAGTGAAAGCATACTCTCGCAAACTGGATCGGGAGAAGGCGGCTCAACTGTACTGTCTCTGCTCGGCTCTGCATCTACCTCCTCCCCATCTATAGGCTCAGATGGACTCAGGTCTGGCATCTGATCATAGCAATCGGCCCAATCAGACTCTGAATCTGAGGGATCTGTATCAGAAGCGGTGGCATCAGTACCACCGGAAAACAAGGTGGCCTCAGCACCACCATCACTAATCATCGTGCTGCGATCGAGGACTGGCTCTGCTGCCTCAATAGTATCCTGAACCAGGTCTGTGCTCTCCAGACTCTCCTCTGCTATCGTCTCTGCATCAGCTGTATCTGAAAGTGAGAGGGTGGTCTGTGTCTCAAGATCTGCCCAAGCTGCCTCATCATCTGTGATCACAAAATCACAGTCCTGGTGGATGTCTGGCTCTGCGTCTGTCAGCTGCTCTGAGTCTGTACTCGCATCTGAGCGGGATCTGAATCTAGCTCTGTAGTCCTCGACCGTCTCTATTTGTATACTCTCGCCCTGGACGCGAAAGTACACCTTCCCGCTATCATGATCAGTCACCGCCTTGGCTGTGGCCAAGAACGGACGACCAAGGATGATGGGGGTATCGGCCACTGACTCAGGGATCTCCATGTCCAACACTACGAAGTCCACAGGGAATTTCAGGCCCTGAATCGTGACGATAAAGTCTCGTAATAACCCCTTCGGCCTCTTGACAGATCGATCAGCGAACTGAAGGACTGTCCTGCTCTGTCGAAGAGTGCCCAACTCGAAGCGGTCGAGAAGGGCTGCCGGAAGAAGGTTGATCGACGATCCGCTATCTAGAAGAGTACGGTCGAACCTCTGCTCACTGATCTGGCATCTGATATACGGGGCCCCTGAATCTGGCCTCTTGGCTGGCAGTCGGTTCTGGATCGCGAAGCACATGGCTTTGGTCAGCACATGGATCTCTGAAGTGTGGTTCCTCCTTCTCCTCCTGACTGTAGTCCTCTCTCTCAAAGATCGCTGGAGAAGGGGGATGTGCTGCAAAGCCTCCTGGAGGGTCAGCTGGATATGGAATCGATCAATCATGCTCTGGCTGAACTCCTCAAGCTCTCTCTTTTTAGGATTTTCTTTTTTCTTCCCCTTCCCCATCTGAAGGGCTCTAGGGAAGGGGATCACTGGGTCCTTCTCAGATGAAGGACTAGGAAAAGGTCTAGACGGTTCAAGGACCGGATCCACACATACATCATGCACCACAGTGGGACCAGAAGAAAGTAAACCTTTTCCTTTATTCATAGCAGAGTTCCGAGATACATGAACACGAGGAAAAACAACATCACTGTCTGTACAAACACCGGTGGCCTCAGTACCACCACGGGCTGGCTGCTCTGCTGCTGCTGCTGGTAGACGTCGTGCGACATCAGTACCGCTGGCTGGCTCGGCTGAATGGGTGGCATCAGTACCATCTCCTAGATCTGGTGAAGCGGCGGCCTCAGTACCGCCGGTGGGATCAACATCCTTGGTGGCCTCAGTACCACCGTCATCGTCTGGAGCGGCCTCAGTACCGCTCTCCTCCTCCTCCTGTGGCGCCTCAGGATGAAGCTCAGATGAGGCGCCGCCGCCTGCTGGGGTCCTACCGCTCCTAAGTGTGACAAAATCAGCATCAAATAGATCCGAAGAAGTATCATCAAATGGATCACTAGGAGTGGCTAACTCAGTATGTACTACCTGCTCAGATTTCCTCTTGAGGTTGTTCGGATTCGGCTCTATTTGGGCTGGTATGGCGGCCTTCCCTCTCACCAGGTCCCGCATCTCCTGGCGGAACTCGTCCATCTCCCGTCGGAATGTAGCCTGCTAGTCCGTGAGGAGGCGGGCGATGTCATCCAAAGCGGGGCTCTCGTGGGAGCCCGACGGGTGGCCTCTCTGTGGGTGAGGCTGCTGGAACTGCTGCGGGTAAGAGGGGTAGGATGGAGGCTGCTGCTGCTGATATCCCTGGTGAGCCTGCTGCTCACGTCTCCATGACTGTCCCTGCTGCTGATAGGGACGCGGACCGTAGGATGACTGCTGGTGCTGCTGATAGGCTGGGGGCTGCTGCTGCGACTGGTGATGGTCTCTCTGCTGGGAGTACTGCCCTCCCTGTCCTGACTGCTACTGCTGGGGCTGGGCACCACCACTCCCCCACCTGAATCCGGGATGGTCTCGTCAGATCCCAGGCTGGGGGCGGTCGTACCAAATCCCGTTGACATCCATCAACGGCTCGACATCATAGGGGGCTGGCGGGAGTACTGCCAGAGGCTGGTCCGGCTGGTAGACCACCATCTGCATCTCTGGAGATGGTGGGGACTGGTAGGTGGGCTGCGGCTGCTGGTACGGCTCCGCCTGTACAAGGTGAACCTGTCTAGGCTGCACTGGGGTGCTGGAGCGCTGGGACGAGCTGCTGCTGCTGCCGGCGTCGCCTCGCGACTGAAGACGGGGCTGAGAAGCCGTCTGTGCCTCCTGGAGACACATGAGCTGTGTCTTCATGTCGCTCAAGACCTGTGCCATCTGCTCCATCTGCGTGATACTCTGGCACTGCTTCTTCTCAATCAGCTCCATGCGGTCCAACTTCTCGCTGATAATACCCATGTCCGCAGCTGATGACTTTGCCTGTGCTGCTGCGGCTGCGGATGAACTGGATGGACCTGCATCTACCCGTGCTATCGGCTGGTACTGCACGGGTCCTGGCTGATGTGGCTGGGTCTTCTGAGTATAGAGCCTGGTCTGAGACATCACCATATAGTTCTCTGCCATCTCCTCAAAAATGGCCCAGACCTGGTCGTGGTCCTTGGCGAAGTAGGACCCGCCACAAGAAGCATTCACCAGGCCCTGTAGCTCTGGTGACAACCCGCTGAAGAAGCTCTGCACAAGGTTCGGCTTCGTGATGTCGTGGTGCGGGCATCTGTCCAGAAGCTCTCGGAACCTCTCCCAAGCCTCGTGAAACTGCTCGTTTGGGAACATGGAGAAGTTGCTGATCAGGGCCCTCGCTGCATTCGTCCGCCCGAGTGGATAGTACTTGTTCAAGTACTCGGTGCGGAGCTGCTCCCAGGTGTAGACAAACCTCCCAAGGTGCTTCAGCCAGGTGGCTGCTCTATCTGCCAGTGAAAACGGGAAGGCTATCATCCGGATCGTGTCCTGGTCCACATGGCGATCGTGGACAGTGCTGCAAATCATCAGGAACTCCTGGAGGTGAAGGTGGGGCTCCTCAGTGGCAAGTCCATGGAACCGAGGAAGCATCTGCAGGGTGTTCGGGGGGAACTTGAAGTCCCCCACGATAGCCGGTACCACCACCCAATGGTGCATCAGTGTAGATCCGGGGTTGTGCAACTCCCACATCGGTCTAGGTGGTCCTCCTCCTCCTCCTGCGGCTGCTGCCGCTGCGGCGGCGGCAGCGGCTGCTGCTGCTGCTGCGGCGGCTCGTGCCTGTGCATCATCGGGCTCCTCGGGCTCGCTCTGCTGGTCTCACTCTGCTCTGAGCCTCTCCAACTCTCTCCTCATCTCAATCATAAATGCCCCCTGATCGCGGAGCTGCTGCTGGACTGTATCGAGTGATGCGATCAGGGTGGAGTTGATCGCTCCCTGGTCTAGTACAATATGCTCTGGCTGACGGGAGTGATCGTCTGAACTGCCGGCTCCGGCCATGTCGACGTCTGCAAAATCAAACGAGCCCAACTCAGGTGCTGTCAAATGTATCAATCTCTCCTCGGGCTCGTGTCTCTCAGGTAGATCAGAAAGGGGGTCGAGGGGGAACAGGGTGGAGTCGTACTCGGGCTCGGAGAGCGGGTCTGAGCTCTCACGAGCCAACCTAGATGAGGAGGTAGACGCGCCCGAAAGCGGTGCAACCAGAGGCTGCCTAAGAGATCGTCTACCCATCATCTTGATCTGGCGAGTAGTGTGTATGAGATCTGGAAAAATTATGATCTGAAAACAAACCCCCGGTTCACCAACGCAACGCGAGCTGAAGATCGTGAAAGTTCGGTCGAATTATCTTGTCGATTTTATTTTGGTGAACAAACAGAATATCAGAGCGCTTACGTGACCTGTTGGGATATCCGATGCTAACCCAACCGACTGGCCCGCACGGAAGAGTCGGTAATCAGTCGGGTTTAGCACCGGGGGGCTCTACCTAGTGTGCGGGTCACTCTCTCGCGCATCCAAACCAAGCAATGAGGGGGTTGCTCTCCCCAAGACAAAATTTTTAGGGTGAGCGGGTTTTAAGATCAATAATTTTAGCAGTCCCAATTTTATGGTTTCACTTTTTTAATATTTTTCAAACAAACAAAAGGCCTAACGAATTTTTCGGTTCTCCTGATTATTAAGTCCAAAACAGGGGGGAGAAGACGAAAAAGCCGATGCACAAAAAAAATCAATGATGCATGCAAAGTCAGAAATGCGTACCTTGCTCCAGCTCTCTACATGCAATATGATCCACGCATAAAATAAAAGACAGAAATAAAACTAACCTAAATGATGCAGCGGTAAAGCCGAGTCCTAGACGAGCAACTTCTAGCGAAGAACCGTCTAACCGGTCACCGACCTCCAAGCCAAAGAGTCCGGTCTTGGCCCGTCCCTCCTCTGTCCGACAAATCGGGGGTAGGAGAAAGCGCTTTACAGGACGGGCTACGGCATGTAGGCTACGGAGGCTAGCGAGTCGGTTATTTTTATTATTGATTTTAAGTAGGTCCAATTACGATCTATAGGAACAGATATGCAATTAGGTGTGTGGATCCTACTAATTACGGCACATTCACCAGAAAATCCTAAGTCTAGGGGCTCGAGCAAAAACCGCCAAAAACCGGAAAAGACAGTAAGAAAGAAACCGCGAAGAAAACCGCGAAAAACCACGAGGGTCCTAAAGGGTCCCCCGAGCACACCGGTGCTCGGCGAAACAGACCCGCTACGGTAGAAGTGTCCAAGTCCAAACAGTCCAAGTGTCCCTGTATTATTACAATAATAATAATGAAATAAAATCCTAATCTAACCTCACCCACTCAACTCTCTCCTCTCGCTCTCTCCTGCAGCTTCGTACAGAAGGAAGCCGCCTCCAAATTCCTCGGCTGCACCGGCTCCTCGAAAGTCACCTCCGCGGTCCTCGGGCCCTCGCAAGACAAAGAGAAGAGTGGTCAGACCGGCAAAACTAATCAAATAATAAAGAAAAAGAAATGAAAATAAAAGTGAGGGTATATATGCAAAAATGGAAAATAAAATAAACACACAAAATAAAACAAAAATAAAAATAAAAGAAAATCAAAATAAAACAAAAAGAAAATAGATACAAAAGCCGTGAAAAGCCGCGAGCTCCGAAGAGCCGCGAAAAGCCGCGAAAACAAAAACGAAAATAAAACGAAAAGAACTACTAAGCCGTGCTCCCCGGCAACGGCGCCATTCTGATAACCGTCTAAGTGACTAAGGTAAAGGTACAAAATTGGTCGTTGCGACCTCAATCACTCAGACTAAGTATATCAAGAAAAATCGGACCACAGAATAAATCAAAGATCAATCAGACAAGGCAAAGCGGTCCAGCTATGAGATTAACCTGGTATAGCACCCAGGGTCGAACTCAAGGAGCACGGGTTGGCCAAAGGCCTACGAAGTAGTAAAAATGAAATAAAATAAAAGACAAAGATTTTTAGTGATTTTTGATGATTTTTATATTTTTTTTGGATTTTTAAAAGTGAGGAAAAATAAAAGAACACAAAAGCAAGCAAGCTTTAGCTAATTATTAAATGTGTCAAAAATCAAGCAAAAATTCCAACAAAAATGTTTTTATGTTTTTTAGGTTTTTAAGTGTTTTTGATGAATTTTTGGGATTTTTATTATGTGTATTTTATTTTCTAAAATTCAAACAGTAGCAAAAATGCTGGGTACTGTCCAGCCAGGCCCAAAATCCAAAGATAAAATATCTAAGGATCTCAGAGGGACCTGAAGGTAATTTTCCTGTATACTAGAGAAAGCTAGGAAAATTTGAGCACCAAGATTATTGTTTTTGGGTTTTTAGATTATTTACTAGAATTTGTATGAGTTTTTAGGTGTTTTTGAGTTTTTAGGGTTTTTAAGCAATGAAAAATAGCCAAAATTGGCTAGAAAATCAAGAAACACAAAAGAAACAGTACCTAATTTTTGTGGAATTTTTGAGGGGGTTTTTATATTTTTTTGGGATTTTTAATTCTAGACAGTAGCTAAAATAGAGGTTTTTGAATTTTTAAAAATAACAAATAAAATAAAAAATGTCCTCAAATATTCTCAAAAATCCTACAACATGGCAGGAGCCATGTATCAAATTTTCATCGAATTTGGAGGTGATTTGATATTTTATTTAAAAATCAAAAGAGAGCACTGTGCACAGGGACGAAAGTGCAAATACCCGAAGTTCTGGGGGTCCAGGTGCAATTTTCCCAGCAAGTCACGCGCGCGGCGCGTGCCTGGGGCACCCAGGGACCTTCTGGTAAGAAAAACAAGTCCGAGGACCTTTTGGTAACTCATACCAAAAAGTCCAGGGCCTGTACTGCAATTAACCCACAAAATAGGCGCACATGCGTAATTAAACACTCACAGGGGCATATATGCAATTACCAAAAAGTTTTCATTCAATCACAAACATCTAGAACTACAGGGCTAAAGTTGCAATTACACCAAATAAAGCACGTGGCGAAGCACGTGACAGACACTCACAGGGGCATAACTGCAATTAAACTAAGGTACCAGGTCCCAAGTGTAAATATCCCAACGTAAATAAAAAGCACAAAATATTTACAGGACTGAAACGTAAAGCATAAACTAAGAGGGGGCCTACGGTAAATTACCCCTTTATTACGTCGACGGCCGGATGTGCGCCACGTAGCAGATCTAACGGCTGAGGACGGAAGCGCCTTTCTCCTTCCGCACGTGGGCCTGATCGACGTCAGTGGAGGAGACACGTGGAAGATCTGACGGCCTCGGGTGCTGGTGTCTCTCTCTCTGCGCTAACGGTCCAGATCGCCCCTCTGAATGATCGGGCGGTGACTGCTCCTCCGTGGATGGACGGTCAAGATGCGAACTGGAGCGCTAAGGGCAATCGGACGGTGCTCGAGGATCCTGGAAGAACAGTTGGCCGGCGAGCTTCGCCGGCCTGGTGTGAGCGCGGTGGTCCTCGTCAGCTGCCTCTGAAGATCGGAACAGGTCCGCGATGAAGTCCCGTAGCTAGTGGTGGCCTCCGATGGCCCAACCGAGCCCTGGAGGGGCTCCGGCGAGGTCGGCGGAGGGAAGCTCCTGGCCTGGATGTAGGGAAGCCTCAGATGGCCTCCTATGGACCTGCAAAATAGCTCAGAAGCATCGCGGGTCGAGGGCAAAGTACCTCGACCCGGTTAGGCGGCGTGAAGGTGATCTGTGCGTCGGGATGAGCGAGCTCCGGCGAGCGACGGACGGTGGAGCTCGAACCCCAGCTCCTGTGCGAGCTGGGTTGAACGAAGGGGCGGAGAAGGTGCGTGGGGGAAAGGCGATGGTGAACGTGGGTTCCGATGATCGAAATGATGCTCGAGGTGGTCGGAATCAACGGAATGCAGCGGCGATATGATTTGGGGCTAACTAGAAATTAGACAAAATGGGAAAGCTAGAAGGTTACCTGGGTGGCGAAGTAGACTAGGCTGGAGCTGAGGTAGCTCCCGGTCGTAGCCTCGAAGGTCGTCCGGTCCTGAGGCTCGAGCTCCTGCACTGGGCGGAGCACGGCGGCGCTACGTCGCCGGATCGATGGTCCGGCCACCCCCTCCTCGCTGCGACACGGGCAATCGAGAGCTGTCACCTCAGGGACTGTTGTGGAGGTCACGGGATGAAGGGTGGAGAGCCAAAGATGGAAAAAGAATGCGGTGGAGCTCAGACTATATATGGGTGCAGGTCCGGGAAGAAGGGCTCGGGTCCGGCTCGATTGAGCACGGATCCCTAGGATCAATGCCGGGCGAGATTCCCGGATACCTGGGGAGTGATTAGGACCCTGGGTTAGGCTAAATGGTGATCGGGTCTGGCGGGAATAAATGGGAGAAGTCGGGTCCGCGAACCAGACCCGTGGGAAGTGGTCCACAGGGGGGAGTTGACCGGGCGGTCAACAACCCCCGTGGACCAATGGGAATCAGCCACGTCAGAAAAGATTTAGAAATTGAATTAAAAATAACAAATGGCCGATTTAATTAAAACTCAAAACATGAAATATTTTTGTTTTAATTTTTTCTATTTTTTGGTGATTTTTAATTAATTTTTCAAAATAAAAATAAGGTATTTACATAATAGGGCTATATATAGGTATATGTAAAGTATAGGGTTTTTAATTTTGATTTTTAATTAGTTATTTTTATACATTTTTATTCCTATTTTGTATTTTATTTATTTATAGAATAAAATGAGGAATAAAAGGGTATTTTTATTTGGTTTTTATTATTTATGTATATAGGTAGAATAAATAGATATATACATCTATATACATGGTATATGTACAATATATTTTTGTGTTTTTAATTTTGTTATTTTTATTTGATTTTTGTTTTGATTCTTTTTATTTATTTTATTTACAATATATATAACATAGGATATTTACAAAAAGTTTTGAAAATAAATAAATTTATTTACAAGGTTAAATACATGTAGGAGGATGGTCTATATACATGGTGAAAGGGAATTTTTGAATTTTTGATTTTTAAGTTTTTATTTTGTTTTTAATAGTTTCTAAATATATACAAAATATGTACAAGCATATTTTTGGGTGAGGAAAATATAATTTATTTATTTACATAGATATTTACACATGAGCCCCTATCTCCCTCTACTTTGGCTTTTATGCGGTCAGGCCCATGCTGAGCCCTCCCTTGGGTTAGGTTGCTCAATATTTATTCTAAATATTTCCCTCTTTTTCTTTTTCATCTTTATTCTTTTATTTTTGCACAAAAACATGCTAATTATAAGTTTTTACACAATGCATGCTTTTGCTAACTATTCCTATTTACACATATCTACATGCATTTGCATAGGTTTTTGTAGCTAAAATATAAGAATAAAGAGTGATGAATGGGTATTCATCAATGCTCTGCACAACAGAGAGTCATCATTGGTGACCAAGTCCTACTCGCCTACGTACGATAGAAGCGCCAATACTTCAGAAATCCAGGCGATACACAAGGCAGTTGCAGACTGGGTTTTTGGCTTTAATCCTTAGGGGGTCGCACTCGCTCAAGGGAGTAGGGTTTTGGTCCCCTTCCAAGGTACCTGAAAACAATGAGGGCTTTATGAACCCGGTACAATGATAGTCCATTACAGATTTTAATTAAGGTCAAAGTTTATTTAGCAGTCCCCTTGTTTTAATTTTTGAGTTTTCACTTTTTTTGAGTCTGTTTTCATACCAGCGCCTAACATTTTTGTAGATTTTTATTTAATTTCTAGGTGCTCAAAATCAGAGGGAGATAGCGGAAAAGCCGTGCAAGTGGTTCCATGATGGAAATCTCACCATTGAACTGAATGATGCATGCTGAGTTAGAAGACTTACAGTGCATCCCAGCTCTCTCCATGCGGTATGAAAAACAGAATTTTTAAACCTATCTACATGTCGGTATGCAAGGCACAAAATCGCCCTAAACATTAGCTGCTATTAGCGTGAAGAACCATAAGTCGCTCATTCATCTCTAGCCCAAGAAGGTCCAGTCTTGGCTCACCCCTCCTCTGCTCAACACACTTGAGTTTAGGAGAAAGCGCTTTGCGGGGCTCGCTACGGCACAGAGGGCTAAGAGATAAATGAACGGCTTGTTTAAGTTTGACTATATCCAAGCGAAGTATACTATAGGAACATGCATTCTTATTAATGTAGGCTGCTCGAGAAAGCTGCATCTCTAAGCTCCTCCAGGGCAGCTAGCTCTGCCCTCCTCTGGTCTCCTATACCATCTGAATCCATAAGTATGTCTGTAACTGCCCAAAGTGACTTGTGCCTCGGCTCAACAGGTAAATGGCATGGCTTGCCATATACGAGGCGAAAGGGAGATGTGCCCAAAGGTGTCTTGAAATACGTCCTATATGCCCATAAGACCGAGTCCAAAAGCTGTGACCAATCCTTGCGGTCAGGGCGGACGACTTTCTGCAGAATAGTCTTGATCTCCCTATTCGACACTTCGGCTAGACCATTCGTCTGTGGATGGTACGGTGTAGCAACACGATGATCTATGCCGAACTCGCTAGCAAGTGCCTTTACCTGGTCGTTGATGAAGTGAGATCCCCCATCAGAAATAAGAACTCGTGGAACCCCGAACCGCGTGATGATATGCTTCCTCAAAAATCTGCAAACTGTCCTCGCATCAGCGTCTCGGGCGGGGATAGCCTCCACCCAACGACTCACATAGTCAACGGCCAACAGAATGTACTCAAATCCCTGACTCTTAGGGAATGGACCCATGAAATCGATGCCCCATGCGTCAAAAACCTCACAGAAGTGGATGGGCTGCATCGGCATCATATCACGCTGTCCACAAGTGCCCATCCTCTGACAGTCAGTACACCTCTTCACGAACTCATCTGAGTCCTTGAAGAGGGTAGGCCACCACAAGCCGGATTGGAGCACTTTCTGTGCCGTTCTCCTCCCAGAATGATGTCCTCCTGCCTCAAGCTTATGGCAGTAGGTGAGGACGCTATGGTGTTCCTCCTGAGGAATACACCGACGCCAGACGCTATCCCCTCCTTCGTGGTAAAGGATGGGATCCTCCCAATGGTAAGACTTGGCCTTCGCTAGGAAGGTCTCAAGCCTCTGCCTGGGCCAATCTTGTGGGACTTTCCCAGCAACGAGAAAGTTCACAATATCGGCGTACCATGGGAGTGAGGCGATAGCAAGGATCGCCTCATCTGGGAAGGTATCTCGGATAGGATCAGTCTGCTCAGTCTCCTCAGGCTGCTCTAATCGGGAGAGATGGTCCGCCACCACATTCTTGACTCCAGGCTTATCCTTAATCTCAATGTCGAACTCCTGGAGTAGAAGGATCCATCTAGTCAGTCTGTCCCTTGGCATCCTTCTTTGCCATGAGGTACCTGGTGGCGGTGTGATCTGTAAACAAAGTCACTCTAGATCCGATGATATATGATCTGAACTTATCCAGGGCAAACACCACGACTAGCATCTCCTTCTCTGTGACCGTGTAATTCCGCTGGGCGGAATCCAATGTGCGGCTAGCGTAGTGTATAGCAAATGGCACTCCATCCCTCCTCTGTCCCAGCACTGCCCCTACGGCAAAATCGGAGGCGTCCGTCATGATCTCGAATGGGAGAGACCAATCAGGCGGCTGGAGGACAGGAGCCTCAATTACGCACTGCTGGAGAGTAGCGAACGACGAAAGACACTTGTCATCGACAAGGAACTCGGTGTCTTTCGTCAAGAGGTCAGTCAACGGTCGGGCAATCCTGCTGAAATCCTGAATGAATCTCCTATAAAATCCAACGTGCCCCAGAAATGACCGTAACTGCCTCAGATTGGACGGCAGTGCGAGTTTCCTAATGACATCAACCTTGGCCGGATCAACCTCCATGCCCCTGTTGGAGATGATGTGGCCAAGCACCGTCCCTTGAGTCACCATGAAGTGACTCTTCTCCCAAGATAGCACCAAATGATACTCAATACATCGCTGGAGTACTCGGTCTAGGCAGTCAAGACAGGAGTCGAATCCGTCGCCGTAGACCGAGAAATCGTCCATGAAGACCTCTAAGCACTCCCCTACCATGTCCGAGAAGATCGACAGCATGCACCTCTGAAAAGTCGCAGGGGCGTTGCATAGCCCAAATGGCATGCGTCGAAAAGCATATGTGCCGAAGGGACAGGTAAAGGTGGTCTTCTCCTGATCCTCAGGAGCGATGGCCACTTGGTTGTAGCCCGAGTACCCATCCAGGAAGCAATAATGGCTCTTCCCTGCCAGTCTCTCAATGATCTGGTCAATAAAAGGCAGGGGAAATGGTCCTTCTTGGTGGCTTGGTTGAGTCTCCTGTAGTCAACACAAACCCTCCAAGAGGTGGGTACTCGTGTAGCAATCTCCTCTCCCGACTCACTGATCACAGTCGTGATACCCGTCTTCTTGGGCACCACATGCAAGGGGCTAACCCACTTGGAGTCGGAAATGGGATAAATAAAACCTGCACCCCACCATTTAGATATTTCCTTCATCACAACCTCTCTCAGGTTGGGGTTCAGACGCCGCTGGAACTCACGCGACGGCTTCGCCCCATCCTCGAGATAGATATGGTGGGAGCACACTGATGGACTAATCCCATGGAGATCTGGTACGCTCCATCCGATCGCCTTGCGGTTCTTTTCAAGAACCCCCATCAGACGGGATTCCTGCTCTCCAGTCAACTCGGCGGAGATGATGACTAAGTACATCTCTGGGTCGCCCGCAAGGAATCGATACTTCAGTGAAGTAGGGAGCGGCTTCAGCTCTGGAATACTGGGTGCCGGCAAATCTGGCTGTGGAAGAAACTGAGTGAAAGCTGCAAGGTCGGCCAAATCTGCCTGGGAAAGTGAAAGCATACTCTCGCAAACTGGATCGGGAGAAGGCGGCTCAACTGTACTGTCTCTGCTCGGCTCTGCATCTACCTCCTCCCCATCTATAGGCTCAGATGGACTCAGGTCTGGCATCTGATCATAGCAATCGGCCCAATCAGACTCTGAATCTGAGGGATCTGTATCAGAAGCGGTGGCATCAGTACCACCGGAAAACAAGGTGGCCTCAGCACCACCATCACTAATCATCGTGCTGCGATCGAGGACTGGCTCTGCTGCCTCAATAGTATCCTGAACCAGGTCTGTGCTCTCCAGACTCTCCTCTGCTATCGTCTCTGCATCAGCTGTATCTGAAAGTGAGAGGGTGGTCTGTGTCTCAAGATCTGCCCAAGCTGCCTCATCATCTGTGATCACAAAATCACAGTCCTGGTGGATGTCTGGCTCTGCGTCTGTCAGCTGCTCTGAGTCTGTACTCGCATCTGAGCGGGATCTGAATCTAGCTCTGTAGTCCTCGACCGTCTCTATTTGTATACTCTCGCCCTGGACGCGAAAGTACACCTTCCCGCTATCATGATCAGTCACCGCCTTGGCTGTGGCCAAGAACGGACGACCAAGGATGATGGGGGTATCGGCCACTGACTCAGGGATCTCCATGTCCAACACTACGAAGTCCACGGGGAATTTCAGGCCCTGAATCGTGACGATAACATCTCGTAATAACCCCTTCGGCCTCTTGACAGATCGATCAGCGAACTGAAGGACTGTCCTGCTCTGTCGAAGAGTGCCCAACTCGAAGCGGTCGAGAAGGGCTGCCGGAAGAAGGTTGATCGACGATCCGCTATCTAGAAGAGTACGGTCGAACCTCTGCTCACTGATCTGGCATCTGATATACGGGGCCCCTGAATCTGGCCTCTTGGCTGGCAGTCGGTTCTGGATCGCGAAGCACATGGCTTTGGTCAGCACATGGATCTCTGAAGTGTGGTTCCTCCTTCTCCTCCTGACTGTAGTCCTCTCTCTCAAAGATCGCTGGAGAAGGGGGATGTGCTGCAAAGCCTCCTGGAGGGTCAGCTGGATATGGAATCGATCAATCATGCTCTGGCTGAACTCCTCAAGCTCTCTCTTTTTAGGATTTTCTTTTTTCTTCCCCTTCCCCATCTGAAGGGCTCTAGGGAAGGGGATCACTGGGTCCTTCTCAGATGAAGGACTAGGAAAAGGTCTAGACGGTTCAAGGACCGGATCCACACATACATCATGCACCACAGTGGGACCAGAAGAAAGTAAACCTTTTCCTTTATTCATAGCAGAGTTCCGAGATACATGAACACGAGGAAAAACAACATCACTGTCTGTACAAACACCGGTGGTCTCAGTACCACCACGGGCTGGCTGCTCTGCTGCTGCTGCTGGTAGACGTCGTGCGGCATCAGTACCGCTGGCTGGCTCGGCTGAATGGGTGGCATCAGTACCACCTCCTAGATCTGGTGAAGCGGCGGCCTCAGTACCGCCGGTGGGATCAACATCCTTGGTGGCCTCAGTACCACCGTCATCGTCTGGAGCGGCCTCAGTACCGCTCTCCTCCTCCTCCTGTGGCGCCTCGGGATGAAGCTCAGATGAGGCGCCGCCGCCTGCTGGGGTCCTACCGCTCCTAAGTGTGACAAAATCAGCATCAAATAGATCCGAAGAAGTATCATCAAATGGATCACTAGGAGTGGCTAACTCAGTATGTACTACCTGCTCAGATTTCCTCTTGAGGTTGTTCGGATTCGGCTCTATTTGGGCTGGTATGGCGGCCTTCCATCTCACCAGGTCCCGCATCTCCTGGCAGAACTCGTTCATCTCCCGTCGGAATGTAGCCTGCTAGTCCGTGAGGAGGCGGGCGATGTCATCCAAAGCGGGGCTCTCGTGGGAGCCCGACGGGTGGCCTCTCTGTGGGTGAGGCTGCTGGAACTGCTGCGGGTAAGAGGGGTAGGATGGAGGCTGCTGCTGCTGATATCCCTGGTGAGCCTGCTGCTCACGTCTCCATGACTGTCCCTGCTGCTGATAGGGACGCGGACCGTAGGATGACTGCTGGTGCTGCTGATAGGCTGGGGGCTGCTGCTGCGACTGGTGATGGTCTCTCTGCTGGGAGTACTGCCCTCCCTGTCCTGACTGCTGCTGCTGGGGCTGGGCACCACCACTCCCCCACCTGAATCCGGGATGGTCTCGTCAGATCCCAGGCTGGGGGCGGTCGTACCAAATCCCGTTGACATCCATCAACGGCTCGACATCATAGGGGGCTGGCGGGAGTACTGCCAGAGGCTGGTCCGGCTGGTAGACCACCATCTGCATCTCTGGAGATGGTGGGGACTGGTAGGTGGGCTGCGGCTGCTGGTACGGCTCCGCCTGTACAAGGTGAACCTGTCTAGGCTGCACTGGGGTGCTGGAGCGCTGGGACGAGCTGCTGCTGCTGCCGGCGTCGCCTCGCGACTGAAGACGGGGCTGAGAAGCCGTCTGTGCCTCCTGGAGACACATGAGTTGTGTCTTCATGTCGCTCAAGACCTGTGCCATCTTCTCCATCTGCGTGATACTCTGGCACTGCTTCTTCTCAATCAGCTCCATGCGGTCCAACTTCTCGCTGATAATACCCATGTCCGCAGCTGATGACTTTGCCTGTGCTGCTGCGGCTGCGGACGAACTGGATGGACCTGCATCTACCCGTGCTATCCGCTGGTACTGCACGGGTCCTGGCTGATGTGGCTGGGTCTTCTGAGTATAGAGCCTGGTCTGAGACATCACCATATAGTTCTCTGCCATCTCCTCAAAAATGGCCCAGACCTGGTCGTGGTCCTTGGCGAAGTAGGACCCGCCACAAGAAGCATTCACCAGGCCCTGTAGCTCTGGTGACAACCCGCTGAAGAAGCTCTGCACAAGGTTCGGCTTCGTGATGTCGTGGTGCGGGCATCTGTCCAGAAGCTCTCGGAACCTCTCCCAAGCCTCGTGAAACTGCTCGTTTGGGAACATGGAGAAGTTGCTGATCAGGGCCCTCGCTGCATTCGTCCGCCCGAGTGGATAGTACTTGTTCAAGTACTCGGTGCGGAGCTGCTCCCAGGTGTAGACAAACCTCCCAAGGTGCTTCAGCCAGGTGGCTGCTCTATCTGCCAGTGAAAACGGGAAGGCTATCATCCGGATCGTGTCCTGGTCCACATGGCGATCGTGGACAGTGCTGCAAATCATCAGGAACTCCTGGAGGTGAAGGTGGGGCTCCTTAGTGGCAAGTCCATGGAACCGAGGAAGCATCTGCAGGGTGTTCGGGGGGAACTTGAAGTCCCCCACGATAGCCGGTACCACCACCCAATGGTGCATCAGTGTAGATCCGGGGTTGTGCAACTCCCACATCGGTCTAGGTGGTCCTCCTCCTCCTGCGGTTGCTGCCGCTGCGGCGGCAGCAGCGGCTGCTGCTGCTGCTGCTGCGGCTCGTGCCTGTGCATCATCGGGCTCCTCGGGCTCGCTCTGCTCTGAGCCTCTCCAACTCTCTCCTCATCTCAATCATAAATGCCCCCTGATCGCGGAGCTGCTGCTGGACTGTATCGAGTGATGCGATCAGGGTGGAGTTGATCGCTCCCTGGTCTAGTACAATATGCTCTGGCTGACGGGAGTGATCGTCTGAACTGCCGGCTCCGGCCATGTCGACGTCTGCAAAATCAAACGAGCCCAACTCAGGTGCTGTCAAATGTATCAATCTCTCCTCGGGCTCGTGTCTCTCAGGTAGATCAGAAAGGGGGTCGAGGGGGAACAGGGTGGAGTCGTACTCGGGCTCGGAGAGCGGGTCTGAGCTCTCACGAGCCAACCTAGATGAGGAGGTAGACGCGCCCGAAAGCGGTGCAACCAGAGGCTGCCTAAGAGATCGTCTACCCATCATCTTGATCTGGCGAGTAGTGCGGATGAGATCTGGAAAAATTATGATCTGAAAACAAACCCCCGGTTCACCAACGCAACGCGAGCTGAAGACCGTGAAAGTTCGGTCGAATTATCTTGTCGATTTTATTTTGGTGAACAAACAGAATATCAGAGCGCTTACGTGACCTGTTGGGATATCCGATGCTAACCCAACCGACTGGCCCGCACGGAAGAGTCGGTAATCAGTCGGGTTTAGCACCGGGGGGCTCTACCTAGTGTGCGGGTCACTCTCTCGCGCATCCAAACCAAGCAATGAGGGGGTTGCTCTCCCCAAGACAAAATTTTTAGGGTGAGCGGGTTTTAAGATCAATAATTTTAGCAGTCCCAATTTTATGGTTTCACTTTTTTAATATTTTTCAAACAAACAAAAGGCCTAACGAATTTTTCGGTTCTCCTGATTATTAAGTCCAAAACAGGGGGGAGAAGACGAAAAAGCCGATGCACAAAAAAAATCAATGATGCATGCAAAGTCAGAAATGCGTACCTTGCTCCAGCTCTCTACATGCAATATGATCCGCGCATAAAATAAAAGACAGAAATAAAACTAACCTAAATGATGCAGCGGTAAAGCCGAGTCCTAGACGAGCAACTTCTAGCGAAGAACCGTCTAACCGGTCACCGACCTCCAAGCCAAAGAGTCCGGTCTTGGCCCGTCCCTCCTCTGTCCGACAAATCGGGGGTAGGAGAAAGCGCTTTACAGGACGGGCTACGGCACGTAGGCTACGGAGGCTAGCGAGTCGGTTATTTTTATTATTGATTTTAAGTAGGTCCAATTACGATCTATAGGAACAGATATGCAATTAGGTGTGTGGATCCTACTAATTACGGCACATTCACCAGAAAATCCTAAGTCTAGGGGCTCGAGCAAAAACCGCGAAAAACCGGAAAAGACAGTAAGAAAGAAACCACGAAGAAAATCGCGAAAAACCGCGAGGGTCCTAAAGGGTCCCCCGAGCACACCGGTGCTCGGCGAAACAGACCCGCTACGGTAGAAGTGTCCAAGTCCAAACAGTCCAAGTGTCCCTGTATTATTACAATAATAATAATGAAATAAAATCCTAATCTAACCTCACCCACTCAACTCTCTCCTCTCGCTCTCTCCTGCAGCTTCGTACAGAAGGAAGCCGCCTCCAAGTTCCTCGGCTGCACCGGCTCCTCGAAAGTCACCTCCGCGGTCCTCGGGCCCTCGCAAGACAAAGAGAAGAGTGGTCAGACCGGCAAAACTAATCAAATAATAAAGAAAAAGAAATGAAAATAAAAGTGAGGGTATATATGCAAAAATGGAAAATAAAATAAACACACAAAATAAAACAAAAATAAAAATAAAAGAAAATCAAAATAAAACAAAAAGAAAATAGATACAAAAGCCGTGAAAAGCCGCGAGCTCCGAAGAGCCGTGAAAAGCCGCGAAAACAAAAACGAAAATAAAACGAAAAGAACTACTAAGCCGTGCTCCCCGGCAACGGCGCCATTCTGATAACCGTCTAAGTGACTAAGGTAAAGGTACAAAATTGGTCGTTGCGACCTCAATCACTCAGACTAAGTATATCAAGAAAAATCGGACCACAGAATAAATCAAAGATCAATCAGACAAGGCAAAGCGGTCCAGCTATGAGATTAACCTGGTATAGCACCCAGGGTCGAACTCAAGGAGCACGGGTTGGCCAAAGGCCTACGAAGTAGTAAAAATGAAATAAAATAAAAGACAAAGATTTTTAGTGATTTTTGATGATTTTTATATTTTTTTTGGATTTTTAAAAGTGAGGAAAAATAAAAGAACACAAAAGCAAGCAAGCTTTAGCTAATTATTAAATGTGTCAAAAATCAAGCAAAAATTCAAACAAAAATGTTTTTATGTTTTTTAGGTTTTTAAGTGTTTTTGATGAATTTTTGGGATTTTTATTATGTGTATTTTATTTTCTAAAATTCAAACAGTAGCAAAAATGCTGGGTACTGTCCAGCCAGGCCCAAAATCCAAAGATAAAATATCTAAGGATCTCAGAGGGACCTGGAGGTAATTTTCCTGTATACTAGAGAAAACTAGGAAAATTTGAGCACCAAGATTATTGTTTTTGGGTTTTTAGATTATTTACTAGAATTTGTATGAGTTTTTAGGTGTTTTTGAGTTTTTAGGGTTTTTAAGCAATGAAAAATAGCCAAAATTGGCTAGAAAATCAAGAAACACAAAAGAAACAATACCTAATTTTTGTGGAATTTTTGAGGGGGTTTTTATATTTTTTTGGGATTTTTAATTCTAGACAGTAGCTAAAATAGAGGTTTTTGAATTTTTAAAAATAACAAATAAAATAAAAAATGTCCTCAAATATTCTCAAAAATCCTACAACATGGCAGGAGCCATGTATCAAATTTTCATCGAATTTGGAGGTGATTTGATATTTTATTTAAAAATCAAAAGAGGGCACTGTGCAAAGGGACGAAAGTGCAAATACCCGAAGTTCTGGGGGTCCAGGTGCAATTTTCCCAGCAAGTCACACGCGCGGCGCGTGCCTGGGGCACCCAGGGACCTTCTGGTAAGAAAAACAAGTCCGAGGACCTTTTGGTAACTCATACCAAAAAGTCCAGGGCCTGTACTGCAATTAACCCACAAAATAGGCGCACATGCGTAATTAAACACTCACAGGGGCATATATGCAATTACCAAAAAGTTTTCATTCAATCATAAACATCCAGAACTACAGGGCTAAAGTTGCAATTACACCAAATAAAGCACGTGGCGAAGCACGTGACAGACACTCACAGGGGCATAACTGCAATTAAACTAAGGTACCAGGTCCCAAGTGCAAATATCCCAACGTAAATAAAAAGCACAAAATATTTACAGGACTGAAACGTAAAGCATAAACTAAGAGGGGGCCTACGGTAAATTACCCCTTTATTACGTCGACGGCCGGATGTGCGCCACGTAGCAGATCTAACGGCTGAGGACGGAAGCGCCTTTCTCCTTCCGCACATGGGCCTGATCGACGTCAGTGGAGGAGACACGTGGAAGATCTGACGGCCTCGGGTGCTGGTGTCTCTCTCTCTGCGC
Source organism: Ottelia alismoides (assembly GCA_037367405.1). Lineage (NCBI taxonomy): Eukaryota > Viridiplantae > Streptophyta > Magnoliopsida > Alismatales > Hydrocharitaceae > Ottelia > Ottelia alismoides. Next base: position 614,285 of record JAZKJV010000252.1, on the reverse strand, counting down.
TAACGGTCCAGATCGCCCCTCTGAATGATCGGGCGGTGACTGCTCCTCCGTGGATGGACGGTCAAGATGCGAACTGGAGCGCTAAGGGCAATCGGACGGTGCTCGAGGATCCTGGAAGAACAGTTGGCCGGCGAGCTTCGCCGGCCTGGTGTGAGCGCGGTGGTCCTCGTCAGCTGCCTCTGAAGATCGGAACAGGTCCGCGATGAAGTCCCGCAGCTGGTGGTGGCCTCCGATGGCCCAACCGAGCCCTGGAGGGGCTCCGGCGAGGTCGGCGGAGGGAAGCTCCTGGCCTGGATGTAGGGAAGCCTCAGATGGCCTCCTATGGACCTGCAAAATAGCTCAGAAGCGTCGCGGGTCGAGGGCAAAGTACCTCGACCCGGTTAGGCGGTGTGAAGGTGATCTGTGCGTCGGGATGAGCGAGCTCCGGCGAGCGACGGACGGTGGAGCTCGAACCCCAGCTCCTGTGCGAGCTGGGTTGAACGAAGGGGCGGAGAAGGTGCGTGGGGGAAAGGCGATGGTGAACGTGGGTTCCGATGATCGAAATGATGCTCGAGGTGGTCGGAATCAACGGAATGCAGCGACGATATGATTTGGGGCTAACTAGAAATTAGACAAAATGGGAAAGCTAGAAGGTTACCTGGGTGGCGAAGTAGACTAGGCTGGAGCTGAGGTAGCTCCCGGTCGTAGCCTCGAAGGTCGTCCGGTCCTGAGGCTCGAGCTCCTGCACTGGGCGGAGCACGGCGGCGCTACGTCGCCGGATCGATGGTCCGGCCACCCCCTCCTCGCTGCGACACGGGCAATCGAGAGCTGTCACCTCAGGGACTGTTGTGGAGGTCACGGGATGAAGGGTGGAGAGCCAAAGATGGAAAAAGAATGCGGTGGAGCTCAGACTATATATGGGTGCAGGTCCGGGAAGAAGGGCTCGGGTCCGGCTCGATTGAGCACGGATCCCTAGGATCAATGCCGGGCGAGATTCCCGGATACCTGGGGAGTGATTAGGACCCTGGGTTAGGCTAAATGGTGATCGGGTCTGGCGGGAATAAATGGGAGAAGTCGGGTCCGCGAACCAGACCCGTGGGAAGTGGTCCACAGGGGGGAGTTGACCGGGCGGTCAACAACCCCCGTGGACCAATGGGAATCAGCCACGTCAGAAAAGATTTAGAAATTGAATTAAAAATAACAAATGGCCGATTTAATTAAAACTCAAAACATGAAATATTTTTGTTTTAATTTTTTCTATTTTTGGTGATTTTTAATTAATTTTTCAAAATAAAAATAAGGTATTTACATAATAGGGCTATATATAGGTATATGTAAAGTATAGGGTTTTTAATTTTGATTTTTAATTAGTTATTTTTATACATTTTTATTCCTATTTTGTATTTTATTTATTTATAGAATAAAATGAGGAATAAAAGGGTATTTTTATTTGGTTTTTATTATTTATGTATATAGGTAGAATAAATAGATATATACATCTATATACATGGTATATGTACAATATATTTTTGTGTTTTTAATTTTGTTATTTTTATTTGATTTTTGTTTTGATTCTTTTTATTTATTTTATTTACAATATATATAACATAGGATATTTACAAAAAGTTTTGAAAATAAATAAATTTATTTACAAGGTTAAATACATGTAGGAGGATGGTCTATATACATGGTGAAAGGGAATTTTTGAATTTTTGATTTTTAAGTTTTTATTTTGTTTTTAATAGTTTCTAAATATATACAAAATATGTACAAGCATATTTTTGGGTGAGGAAAATATAATTTATTTATTTACATAGATATTTACACATGAGCCCCTATCTCCCTCTACTTTGGCTTTTATGCGGTCAGGCCCATGCTGAGCCCTCCCTTGGGTTAGGTTGCTCAATATTTATTCTAAATATTTCCCTCTTTTTCTTTTTCATCTTTATTCTTTTATTTTTGCACAAAAACATGCTAATTATAAGTTTTTACACAATGCATGCTTTTGCTAACTATTCCTATTTACACATATCTACATGCATTTGCATAGGTTTTTGTAGCTAAAATATAAGAATAAAGAGTGATGAATGGGTATTCATCAATGCTCTGCACAACAGAGAGTCATCATTGGTGACCAAGTCCTACTCGCCTACGTACGATAGAAGCGCCAATACTTCAGAAATCCAGGCGATACACAAGGCAGTTGCAGACTGGGTTTTTGGCTTTAATCCTTAGGGGGTCGCACTCGCTCAAGGGAGTAGGGTTTTGGTCCCCTTCCAAGGTACCTGAAAACAATGAGGGCTTTATGAACCCGGTACAATGATAGTCCATTACAGATTTTAATTAAGGTCAAAGTTTATTTAGCAGTCCCCTTGTTTTAATTTTTGAGTTTTCACTTTTTTTGAGTCTGTTTTCATACCAGCGCCTAACATTTTTGTAGATTTTTATTTAATTTCTAGGTGCTCAAAATCAGAGGGAGATAGCGGAAAAGCCGTGCAAGTGGTTCCATGATGGAAATCTCACCATTGAACTGAATGATGCATGCTGAGTTAGAAGACTTACAGTGCATCCCAGCTCTCTCCATGCGGTATGAAAAACAGAATTTTTAAACCTATCTACATGTCGGTATGCAAGGCACAAAATCGCCCTAAACATTAGCTGCTATTAGCGTGAAGAACCATAAGTCGCTCATTCATCTCTAGCCCAAGAAGGTCCAGTCTTGGCTCACCCCTCCTCTGCTCAACACACTTGAGTTTAGGAGAAAGCGCTTTGCGGGGCTCGCTACGGCACAGAGGGCTAAGAGATAAATGAACGGCTTGTTTAAGTTTGACTATATCCAAGCGAAGTATACTATAGGAACATGCATTCTTATTAATGTAGGCTGCTCGAGAAAGCTGCATCTCTAAGCTCCTCCAGGGCAACTAGCTCTGCCCTCCTCTGGTCTCCTATACCATCTGAATCCATAAGTATGTCTGTAACTGCCCAAAGTGACTTGTGCCTCGGCTCAACAGGTAAATGGCATGGCTTGCCATATACGAGGCGAAAGGGAGATGTGCCCAAAGGTGTCTTGAAATACGTCCTATATGCCCATAAGACCGAGTCCAAAAGCTGTGACCAATCCTTGCGGTCAGGGCGGACGACTTTCTGCAGAATAGTCTTGATCTCCCTATTCGACACTTCGGCTAGACCATTCGTCTGTGGATGGTACGGTGTAGCAACACGATGATCTATGCCGAACTCGCTAGCAAGTGCCTTTACCTGGTCGTTGATGAAGTGAGATCCCCCATCAGAAATAAGAACTCGTGGAACCCCGAACCGCGTGATGATATGCTTCCTCAAAAATCTGCAAACTGTCCTCGCATCAGCGTCTCGGGCGGGGATAGCCTCCACCCAACGACTCACATAGTCAACGGCCAACAGAATGTACTCAAATCCCTGACTCTTAGGGAATGGACCCATGAAATCGATGCCCCATGCGTCAAAAACCTCACAGAAGTGGATGGGCTGCATCGGCATCATATCACGCTGTCCACAAGTGCCCATCCTCTGACAGTCAGTACACCTCTTCACGAACTCATCTGAGTCCTTGAAGAGGGTAGGCCACCACAAGCCGGATTGGAGCACTTTCTGTGCCGTTCTCCTCCCAGAATGATGTCCTCCTGCCTCAAGCTTATGGCAGTAGGTGAGGACGCTATGGTGTTCCTCCTGAGGAATACACCGACGCCAGACGCTATCCCCTCCTTCGTGGTAAAGGATGGGATCCTCCCAATGGTAAGACTTGGCCTTCGCTAGGAAGGTCTCAAGCCTCTGCCTGGGTCAATCTTGTGGGACTTTCCCAGCAACGAGAAAGTTCACAATATCGGCGTACCATGGGAGTGAGGCGATAGCAAGGATCGCCTCATCTGTGAAGGTATCTCGGATAGGATCAGTCTGCTCAGTCTCCTCAGGCTGCTCTAATCGGGAGAGATGGTCCGCCACCACATTCTTGACTCCAGGCTTATCCTTAATCTCAATGTCGAACTCCTGGAGTAGAAGGATCCATCTAGTCAGTCTGTCCCTTGGCATCCTTCTTTGCCATGAGGTACCTGGTGGCGGTGTGATCTGTAAACAAAGTCACTCTAGATCCGATGATATATGATCTGAACTTATCCAGGGCAAACACCACGGCTAGCATCTCCTTCTCTGTGACCGTGTAATTCCGCTGGGCGGAATCCAATGTGCGGCTAGCGTAGTGTATAGCAAATGGCACTCCATCCCTCCTCTGTCCCAGCACTGCCCCTACGGCAAAATCGGAGGCGTCCGTCATGATCTCGAATGGGAGAGACCAATCAGGCGGCTGGAGGACAGGAGCCTCAATTACGCACTGCTGGAGAGTAGCGAACGACGAAAGACACTTGTCATCGACAAGGAACTCGGTGTCTTTCGTCAAGAGGTCAGTCAACGGTCGGGCAATCCTGCTGAAATCCTGAATGAATCTCCTATAAAATCCAACGTGCCCCAGAAATGATCGTAACTGCCTCAGATTGGACGGCAGTGCGAGTTTCCTAATGACATCAACCTTGGCCGGATCAACCTCCATGCCCCTGTTGGAGATGATGTGGCCAAGCACCGTCCCTTGAGTCACCATGAAGTGACTCTTCTCCCAAGATAGCACCAAATGATACTCAATACATCGCTGGAGTACTCGGTCTAGGCAGTCAAGACAGGAGTCGAATCCGTCGCCGTAGACCGAGAAATCGTCCATGAAGACCTCTAAGCACTCCCCTACCATGTCCGAGAAGATCGACAGCATGCACCTCTGAAAAGTCGCAGGGGCGTTGCATAGCCCAAATGGCATGCGTCGAAAAGCATATGTGCCGAAGGGACAGGTAAAGGTGGTCTGAAATTTACCCCCAAAGGCGCGTGATCCAACGGCGATGGGCGCGCCACTTATCCACGTGTCGAGCCCTCGAAGCCCGATACCCCTTCAACGATCTGCAGCCGAGATTGCATCTGAAGTCTGATCGCACGGCCGAGACATCTGCTACATGGACGACCCTGATTAGATCTGGGGTCGCCCCCTTCATCCGACGGTGACTGCTCGTCACGAAGAACATGGAAGAACAGCTGGCTTCCCTGGCTTCGATCGTTGATTTCTACGCCTCCAGACGCTCCAGGTTACTGACGATGGGTTCTAGACGTCTGACGAGGTAGCGCACACCGTCCGAGGTACTCCAGAAGGTTCAGGACCCCCTAGATCGGTTGAACGAGCTCGAAGAAGAAAGGGGGGTCCTGGAAGCTCGCAAGGGATGGAATCGAGTCCCAGGGGACTCCGTTCAGCTTCAGACCTGCACCAACAAAATGAGGGGCTCGTGGGGTCTTCCTCGACCAAGGGTTAAGGTTAAAAAGCTAGGGAATGACTGGGGGTGGCGAGGTCCGGCGAAGCGAAGGAGGTGGACCTCGATTCGCAGAGCTGACGCATCTCTGGTTGATCTGATGAGTGGGTTAAGAGAGGAACGCATAGCGAAATGAAATGAGATGAAGCGGGGGTCGATTCGTGTGTCGATCAGGGTAGAGAGGTTCGCCGGAGCTGAACTCCGGCAAACTTCGATCTGGGTCTAATCGAGCACCTAAGGTCCTACTAATTACTCTAAAGGCTAGATTACAGATTAAAAACTAAAACTAAGCTACAAAATGGGACAAAACAGCTCTTATACCTGGTGGTCGACTAGGGAGCAGGACCTCCGGCGAGCGGCGACCGTGGGCACTTCCTTCGACTCCTCCGACCGTCTGAGACTGCCAAGAGCACCCCCCTGTCACGAGGATTCTCCGAGGGCTGGAATTGAGGGTGGAAAGCGACCGAAGGGAGACCAAAATGGGAGAGGAGGTCGAAAGGTTTATTTATAGACATGGGTATGGACCCTTATTGACCGGGGCACCATGAAAAATCGGCAGGTTAGAGGGCCGATCTGGGTTGGTGGCGGTGATGTACAATGACCGGAGATCATTTTGTTAGAAGACATCGACGGCCAACGATGGACGAGTCGAGCGGGAAAAAGGGAGGAAAACAGGGGACTTGATGGTTCTGACGGGAGTCAGAGGCGCAGGGGGGAGTTGACCAGAGGTCAACAGTCCCTGGCCTTTGATTGGCCCACGTCAGACCGATCTTGACCCATTTATTACACATAGCAAATGAATTAATTAGAATTTATTTATAAAACAAAAAATGTTTATTAATTAATGTAGTATTTATTTACGATTTTTATTTATTTTTTTGAAGTGTTTTATTACGGGTTTATTTTAATAATGTATTTATAAGTATGTTTTTATGTATTTATTTTTATTTTGTTTATTTTTATTTTATTATTTTATTTTATTATTTTATAAATTTATGACTTGTTTTTATGAGTATAAATATATTTTTATTTAATTTTTATGAAATTATTTATATTTTTAAATAAATAGGTATATGTATATGTAGTTATACGTATAGGTATTTTACCTATATATTATGTATACTTTATTTATTTTAATGTATATTCTTGGTTTTTATTTTGTATTTGTATTTTTAATATATTATTTAATATTTACATTATTATAATAATATAAAAGAAGAAAATAATTAAAGAATGTTTCCCCTTTTATTTATGTACATACTTGATCATAGGTATTTTGCCTATTAACTTGCATAGGCTTATTTTATTTTATTAATCCTTTTTTGTTTTAGTCTAATTTCAGTATATACATGTATTGTATACATCATTTACAAAATTCTAAAATATAATTTGATAAAAATAATAAACAAGGAATATATTGAATATTTTAATCAGGCAGGCTGCACAATGGGGCCAAAAACCTAACTTTTGCAGATGGACTTCAAAAATTATGAAACCAATTTTATTAAATAGTTCTTGGAAAGCTATATACAATTAAAGTGAGTTTGGGTGATTTGGAGTTTTTATTTGCAAGATATGGGTCTGTGAAGTTGAGTTTTTGGCTTTTTATTCTGTGTATAAAATGTACACTGATATTATTTTTACACAAACTTAATTTTGTATTTTTATTTACATTATTATCTACAACTTTCATGTACAAAGTTTCTTTATTTGATGGATGAATAATTATATACAAAATAGGTGTCAAAAATGCATAAATAACTGTATGAATAAATGAGGTATTTATTGTACACTGGCCCTTATCTCCCCCTACTTTATTCCTTGTCGACCGATTCCATGCTGGCCTTGGTCTCGGGGTTAGGGTCATAAAATAATTGCAATATTTTATTCCTTTTTCTTTTCTCCTCTTTATTCTATAATTTTGGCATTAAAAACCTTATTTAATGTGTAATTAATATAATGAATCATGAATGCTATTCTGTACATTTTGATGCTATTTACATGCATTTGCTGGGGATTTTGAGGCAAAAATGATAGAATAAAGGTGATGAAATAGAGATTCATCATTGATCCGGTACAGAAAGGTTTTTGAGGACTAAAAGGGAAGGCAATCATCTTTACTACCTCTAACTAGATGTTGGGGTACTGCATGGTACTACAAATCCTGTTGAATTGTTGCAAGTGGATGTAGGGTTCTTCATTCTTGTTGCCATGGAAGATCGACAACAGAGGGAGTAGTAAATGCTTCAGCTCAAAATATCTGTGTATCCTTGGTATCATGATCCACTCAGTCACCTGGTCAGCACCAGCATTGTATGTCTAGTGTGAGTTTGGGTTGACCTCCCTTCCCACCTCATCCTCCATGGCCTCCTACAGTCTGATCCTCATACTTTCTATCATTCTATTCTTCATTCTCTCCTCCTCTACTTTCATGATCCTTGCTCATGTACATGAGCATTTCACAGAATGTAACTTGGACGAGATCTTGGTCTGTTAACTACTGCTGAATGGCTTAGATTGATGCTAGAAGTTGTTCGTTGACCTTGTTCTGGTCCACTGTCTCATCCAAAGCTAGTCCCTTATCTCGTCTCTGGGGAGCCATATAGATATCCAACTGTAGATCGAGCTCCTGGTCGGGTGAAGTATCTGCATGGGAAATAAGACCCGATCAATCCTCAGAAAAGGAGCTAGTTCAAGATGAGAGTCTGTCTAGAACAAAGGATTTATTGGTGAATTGAAAGTGGTGGAAAGGGTAATATATGTACAAGAGTCATCTCGATCCTCGAAGCGAGTGAAGATAGGGGAGTCCAAGGAGAAATTTGTAAGGTCTGAACTTACTTCTTGGAAATCACCCAGCATTATCGAAGATGTTGGCATCTGGGAATCGACGTTGGTGTTCATAAGGTCAAAATAAAACCATCCAGGATGCGGCATCTTGAGATAGAGAGAGAAGTGGATGATGGAGTAGATGAAGGAGATGAAAAATTCAAGATGATATGAGAAGAGAAGGCTCACTAGTGAGCAAGGTAAAAAGGAGAAGTAGTAAAAGAAGTATGAAATGAAAGGCATAAAGGCGTGATATTTTTGATCTTGACATGTGTTAAAACCAATCAATCAAACCACAAAATAAGGGTTGATTCACCAACTCAAAATAATGAGCCGTAAGAGTTCGGTAATTATCTTTTCAATTTTATTGTTTATATCATGAAATCTTGTCAATTTAGTCCTTAGCGCCTAATTCTATAGGCAAGTGAATACTGCCAAAAAAATATTTTGTATTTCCCACTTCCTTTGTATCCACTAGCATGTACTTTTTGAAGGTCCTTGTTATCAGATCTAGACCACTACCCATCCAAAGAAGTATAGGAGGAAGCTGATTGATGAAACCGATACTTCGGACCAAGTATGCAAGTAGACAAGGACCTACTCGGACATGAGATGGTGAGACAGACACTCCTATGAGGTAATGGCCTATGCTCGATACTTCAGACTAAGTCTGCAAGCAGATGAAGCCCTACTCTTCTACATACAATATAAGCACCAATACTTACTGGATCCATGCGATAGATAAGGTAGTACCCAGGTTGGGTTTTGGGCTCTATTCACTAAGGATCACATCTCACTCTGTCTGGAAGGTACCATGATGCAATGAGGGTGTTATGAAACCAAGACAATGAAGTTCAATCAAATAATTTTAATTAAGTCAAGGTTTTCTTAGCAGCCCCTTTTGTAATTTTTATAGGTATTCACTTGTTTTGAGTAAAAATCATGCAAATGCCTAATGTTTTAATCAATTTTTGGCTTGTCCTATGCGCTCTAAATCAAATGGAGAAGATGGAAATGCAATGCAATTCGGAAATCAAATGATGTGATGCTCAATAAGAGGACTTACAATGCTTCCCAACTCTCTCCATGTGGAATGCAAGATGAAATTGTAAATCTAATCTATATGCAATGTAATGAGGAAATCGTCCTAGTACATGAGATCCTATTGGTCTGAAAAACCGTGTTCAATTTGACTAAGTCCATGAGAGACTATATTTACAAAAAATCTATTAGGGCTTTGGACCTAATTTAACTAAAGAATCACTCCCGGTGAATTAAGGGACCATTCCACAAGACGTAAACAAAAAGAAGGTGAAAAACACAAACCACAAAAAACAAATAGAAATAATAGGAAAATAGGGAGAAATAAAAGTAGAAGGCCATGAAATCACAGAATATTGAATAAGTTCCCCAAGTGAACAATCACTTGATGAAGTGGACTTGTAATATTTCAAGTATCCAAGAGTTTGTATCATGTATTATTACAAATTAATGTAATAAATCTCTCTCACACAAAACTTAAACTAAATTTATGATAAGAGTGAATTTCTCGTCTTCTTGTCTTCATTGCTTCTCTCTCCTACTGGTGGGCAATGAACCATCAGTCTCCACGGCTCTTGGGCATTTCGAAACTCCAAGGAAATCCTCCCTCGATGAGCGGGACCTCGCATCAAATTCAAACAAGAAAGTGATAAGAATATTCTCAGATGAATATATAACAAAGAGAGAAATGCGCAATGAAATCACAATGGTAGAAAACAAGCTAAGTGGCTACCTTACTCTACAAAGCAACGCTCCCCGGCAACTATGCCATTTGGTGAAGCGCGAGAGATGAGGCATCTAACATCCGGTCATGGAGGGCACGTGGTGTCTGACAAGTCGAATCCGACAATCTTTGTATTGATGCCTCTATTGGCTCTCAACACTCAACTCAAGTGTGTCAATCAACAATTATACCACAACAATGATTAAGCAATAAACATAGGTGAGCTAAAATTTATTATACACTACAAATAATGTGTATAGTACAAAAGCAGTAGGGGTCGAACCACAAAGGATCACACGAGGTAGAGCGACAAAAAATGAATAGACAATTTACGATGTTTTTGTGTTTTTAATTTTTAAATGTTTTTGTGGATTTTCTACTTATATTTTTTGATGTTTTTAATTTTGCAATTTTTTCATTTTTATTCCTAAAATAATATATATTAATATATACTATATAGATATATGTAGATTATATAGAGAAAAAGATAAAAGAGTTGTTTTTGGATTTTTCAAAGAAGACAAGAAATTCAAAAATTCAAAAGAAAATACTTATGGGTTTTATAAAATTTTCTCTATTTTTAGTGATCTTTGGATAATTTTTGACAATTTTTGTAGATTTTTAAATAAGAAAATAAACAAAAAAACATAATAGTAACTCAAGGAACTTGAGATGGGCTTAATAAATATCTATCAATTTAGATTGAGCCCAAATTCAATTTTATGAAAACTAGATAATTTAAAGAAAATTCAAAACCTTAGAAAATATTTTGTGATTTTCTGTTGAATTTTTGAGTTTTTTTATAATTTTGTGTGTTTTTCATTTTAGGAGATTTTGAAATTGTTTTACAAAAATTCTTTTTTAAGAAAATTAGATAAAGCTAAATAGACACATTGAAATATTTTCTGAATTTTTCAAAATATTTTTTATTTTTTATGGATTTTTTTGTTGTTAAATAAGAGAAAATGTAATGTTTTTATACTTTTATAAATAGGAAAATCATTTTAATTGTCTTAAGAAAAATATATGTGATGTAATATGATTCCATGCACTTAAAATAATTTTCCTATAATTTTTAGATGCGAAATGCTAATTTTAATAATTAAAGTACAAAGGAAAAATTAAATCTACAATATAGGGAGCTATATGCAATTTCCTTAAAGTTTTAGAACATTTTATAACATTTCAAACAAATCTCGGGGCATACACGAATTATTTTCCAGAATTAAAAACATTATCCGTACTGGTAGGGGTATAATGTAATATTTTAAACCAATATGACCAAATATGCAAATTTACCAGAAAATATTACACTAATATTCAAAGTTCTTGGACCAAAGCTAATTACACAAAACTGTAAGGGTATATGCATAAAATACCCAAGCACCTCATGTATAGAGACACGCGAGGTGACCTAGATTGGACCTAAATACAAATCAAGGAAAGCTTAAGATCCTAAGCGTAAACATTACAAAAATATTACAACGTCAAAGGAAAGTTTCTGGACTAAAAATAAAACACAAAAGGCCAAGAGAAGAATATGATAAAGGATATGGGGAGATCCTCAAGCGCATCACAGAAGCGTGTGGATCGCATCGTATGCAATCGGGAGCGAGTAGTCGCACTAGTCGCTCGATGCAGCGGAATTTAAAAAATTTTAATGTGATGAAACCAGATGATCCAAGAACATTTCTCTTATCGTTTCATTGATGAATCTATGATTCATGACTCTAAAAGTTGAAAATAGAGCTTTGTTCCCGAGTAATTAGATGCATATTTCTACTTATATTGCATAATTAGCATTCATGCATGCAAGCATAATATCTGCATTTTAGCATTCATATTTGCATTAAATAAGAAGCCAATTTCACTTGTATAAATTACCTGTATATTGACCATATTTCACCTATTTGTATTTATTTTATAGTAACTCCGAATCCAATAAAATCAACTCCATAGTGTATATATGACTAACACTAATAAAGGAAAAATATCAAAAAATACTACCTTGTAAAATTGACCAATAAAATCCCAATCCAAGTTTGAAACTAGGAGCCTTAAAATGTGCATATCTCTCTCATACGACCTCTGAATTAGGTCTACTCACTTTTAAAGTAATATACATTCAAAGACCTTCGAAATAAGACCAATTTCATTAAAATCGGAGCTCGTATGCAAAACTTGGGTTTTGGGCCCCTTTTGTATATTGGATATATTAACCAAAATGCCCCTGTATTTTATCATTTATTTTTCTTAATTATTAAAAATCCAAAAAAAATTAGATTAAGTTGTAAATATTCTTTTTATATTTTCTCTGTTTTTATTTTATTTTTTATCTTATTAAAAATGAAAAAAATAGAAAAGATAAAATGCGGTATTTTATATCTATAAGGTACCACCCAAAAATAAATTTTGTACAGTTGATTTCATTTGATTTTTGACCGTTCACAAAAGTTGTAGATCACGTCGAGACGAGCAACTTTCATGTTGACCACTTTTTGATTTAATCCCTTTTGTTATTTCTTTTTGATTTTCTTTACATTTAATCTTTGAATTTTCTAGGCGCGACATGTGGCAGCTCCTGGAGCCGCCACATGTCACCCCTTTATTTTATTATTTTCGAACTTTTTTTATTATTTTCAGATTTATTTTTATTATTATTATTTTCGGATTTTATTATTTTATTATTTTAATTATTGGTATTTTTCGTAGCCTACTTATTTCACATATATTATATTATTTTTTTCCTTTTTTTTACCTCTTCTCCTTTCTTCTTCCCCACTCCAAGTCACCACTCTCCCCACTACTCCATTCTCCCCACTTCTTCTCCAACTTCCCTCTCCTCTCCCTTTTTATTCCCATAATCCTCCACCATTTCCCTTCATTCGCCGTTTTCAAGAGAAGATTCGAGCCCCATTTTAAGTTGTGAGGTGACAGCTCACCCATAGACATTGAGCGACGACGACCTGCAGGCGAGATCTGCGGCATCACCATTGCCGCGTCTCGAGATTCCAATCGGACTCGCTCAGCTTCGAAGGACTCTGCCATCCTTCTCGAGGCCACGACGACAGGAAGCCGCACACCGCGGCTCATTTTCGGTGAACCACAGGTAAGTATTTTCTATCATTCCCTTGTCATTTCATTTTTTATCTAACATTATTTTCTTTTTGTTGATCACCATTATTATCACCATATCATTTCATTATCAACATCACAACCACAAACATCATTGCATTTAATTTCACCAAACATCATCATCAGTCATTATATTTTCACCATACATTCACAATCATCACATTACATCACCACCATCATTTATCATCTTCATTTTATTTCATTATCACAATCATCACACACCACATCTTTCTCCATTACATTTCCCATTCATGTTTACAAAGAAAATCATATAAAAAATTTGCAAAAGAAAATACAAAAAAAATAAAAAAACCACAGGAACCACACAGGGAGGAAGCAACTGTCGTCGCCACCCCCTGCCTTCACGCCGCTGCACGCCACCACCGGCGGTAGTCCCTCCAGCACCTCCAGCCATCCGCAGCGCGACCCTCGCGCCAACTGCCTATGCTCCGCCATCTCCAAGGCCCTCTACCCGTCCACCTTGCCCCTGCAACCTTGGCTGGCCCTCCTCCAAGCTCCGCCTGCCGGCCCCGCTCGTGCGGCCCTCTCGCGACGCATGAAGCCGTGCGCGCAGCCCAGCGCCCTCGCGCCTCCCGCCGACCTGGCCGCGCGAGGTCGCCCTCCTCCCCGCGCACAGCACTGCCGCTTCGAGCGGCACCATCCCCCTGGCTGCTCCACCCAGCGTGCCATCTCCACCGCCGCTGTCGACTCCAGCCACTCCCGCCATCCCGCCTTCGTCCTCGCCGTCACATGTGCCCGCGGTGCCGCCCGCCGTGCGCCCAAGCTCCAGCGCATCGACGCACGTCCGCCATCGACGGCTGCCGCCCCCCCGCGATCGAGCTGCCCTCTCTCCAGCCCGCGCTGCCGCCTCCCCTTGTCTAGGCACGCCGCGCCGCCCTCGAGAGTCCGCCTTGGCCGCCGCCTCCAAATCCCCCCACATCTAGGAACCCTAGCAGGCAAAGAGAAGAGAAAGGTTGATTTATGTTATTTTTATTATTTATGAATATTGCATAGTCAGTCTGTCATATTTATATATTTCCAAAAGTGCCCCTTTGCACATTTCTACTTTGTTTCTTTTAATTTCTGTTTGCATTAATATCCCTGCCTTGGAGTATTAATTTGGATATTATTTTTGCATCATTTTTAATCAAAAAAAAAGTATGTTGTAGAGCAACTAAATCTTTATCTCCTGGCTATTTATTTATATTTTTGTGAGTACTTGATAATTTATTAAAAATCAGAGATTGAAAATCAGTGGTATTTTGCCCATTTAAGCTCTGAAACTCGCACATAGTTATTTATTACTCTAAAAATTACGAAAAAATTACGAATGATGTATTTAATTGTGCTTTACCTACAATCCAAATTTCGTCCAATTAGGAGTTGTCTTTTGCATAAAATAAATTTTAGAGCAATTTCTGTAATTGATTTTTAATTAATTCCACGAATAATATTTTTGAGAAATCTCAACTCTTCTGGATTTTTATTGAAATATCTATTTGAGATCAATCAATCTCTGGATAATTTAACTTCACATATTTATTAGAAATTAAATACCCACAATCGCTCTATTTTTAGTAAAAAATTAATAAAAAAAATCCAAAAGTGTCAAAAAATTCCAAAAATATTAATTTAGCTTCATTTCATCATTTTTATCTTTCAGTAAATTTTTCATAATTTTTGCATATCATTTGCACGAAAAATTATGTAAAAACCCCCAAAATTTTGCATTTTTCATTTGTGCATCTAAAATCCAAAAATTCCAAAAAAATATATTTTGCATTCATCATTGGATTAGGTTTATAGGAAAAATATAATTTGGTCGATTTGAATCAATTTGACATTAAAACTAAAATTGGCTAAGTTGTTGATTTTCTTAACAACCTAATTCAATCGCATTTGTGCATTAGCATTTTTTCTGCATAAAAAAATTACAAAAAAAATCCACTTAGAAAACCGCAATCTAATTCATCTAACTTGATCCCGAGTTGTTCCTTTGCCTCCCTGAGTTCGACCTTGGAATCCCAAGTAAAAAAAGTTGCCACTCAAAATTAATTGGTAAAAACAAAATTGAAAGTGGTTTTGATTTGCTCTCGTTATCTGACTGCAACAAATATTAGTAATTAATTTGGACATTAATTTGCCCGAATTAACAAGGGTAGCGGGAGGTTTATCATTCATCTAAACCATAATAGGTATTAAGGTTACCTCTTAAAGCGTGGTTGCGATCGAGTCTCTAAACGAAGAGACCTCCTGTCTCAAGTCCGATCCAACGAAGGAGACGCTTGCGAGCACGTTGATGAGACACGTCCTTCTCACAATCCATGTCGGTGATCCAAGCAGCGAATCTCATGATCTCGTCACACGAGATCCGACATCTTCTTCATGAGCGAGGCGCATCGAAGGAGACGGAGATCCACGAGCAAATACTCCGGCAACATAACGATGATGCTGTGACGATGGAGACACTCTCAAGGGCTCCATGGTTGACGATCACAATGAGAGAGAGAGAGAGACTTGGCGTGTAAAGAGAAAGAGGGAGAGAGCATTAGTTTACGTTGTAAACTTGTATCTCGAAGAGCAAGAGGTGCCTCTTCTTATATATGG
The DNA here is from genome assembly GCA_037367405.1 of Ottelia alismoides. Lineage (NCBI taxonomy): Eukaryota > Viridiplantae > Streptophyta > Magnoliopsida > Alismatales > Hydrocharitaceae > Ottelia > Ottelia alismoides. Next base: position 598,598 of record JAZKJV010000252.1, on the reverse strand, counting down.
GTTTGGGAGTCCATGGATCTCAATCCATGGACAACACACTCAATGGGTGAGATTGATTTGTGTTTCTTTCATTGGACATGATGTTGTTGTAAAAATACAACAACAATTAATTTAATTTAAATTATAATATATATATATATATATATATCGATAAATCAATATAATTAATTTCAAATAAAATTAATTAATTACTCTTGGAGATACTAAGAAGATTGACCTTATCCCCTAAACAAAGGGGATAACGGGTCTATCTCCTCAATATCTAATGAGATCTCATTATCTCATGAGATCTCATTATCTCATGATATCTCCAAGAATTACAACAACACTTGTTGTAAATTATTTCACAAGAATAACTCATAATTATTTTGTGAATATTGCAATCATGCCATTAGAAAAATGTGAACCATACTCACATCCCAAAATAAAATGTAAATTATATTTTCAATTAATCATCCAATGTGAATCCAATACACATCAATAATTAATTAAAAAAATATAAATCGCAATATGCTCTCTCTAATATATTATAATTACATTTATAATGTACCTGAATAATATGGATAGTGCTATCCATATTATTCTTATCCATGATAATTAAATCATATTTAATCATCTTGGATCTCTATTCTCATGTGCCCAAATAATATGAATGACATTCATATTATTCATATATTTGACAATTAAATCACATCTAATTATCTCAGATAACTCTCCTAATAATATGAATCAAATTTATATTATTCATGATAATTAAATCACATTAATTATCCATTTTCTCAATGCTCGGATACATATATCAACAATGAAATTATCCTGAACTCTTTCAAGGATAATGCGCTTTCTCCGCAAATACTTGGAGACAAGGACATGGCGATTGTATTGTTCCACATACAGTGACTTGGATATTGAGATCACATCTCAAATCCAGATCTTGCAGACTTCCCATAGATGTTTGATTAAATCTAGACTGCAAATCTAATCTTCTCATTACATTTGAATCACATTCAGATCAATGTCCATCAGTTGGATTAAGACCATATTACTTCTCTATGAGAGGAGCCACTAAAATCCAGACCTATTTCGTCACTCCCTCGGAATGGAAGCGTCATGGTCATAAAATCGTTTATGATCACATCACCCTCAGGCATTCCTAATACCTATACATCCGGCATACTGGAAGACCCAGAGCAATATACTTTCTCCTTCAGGATTTTATCATTAAGATTCTCATTCGATCATTGGGAGTCAGTATCGAACATATACTTCCAAAAACATATATCATACCTAGGTGTTGATCATATACTTTCCAAAAGCATATATCAAATCTTACAAATTCTGTCAAGCTTACAAAGCGAGACGACCACGCATGGAATTTGATTCTTCCCAATATCTCATGAGTGAGCTCATGTCTTCCGGTTCAGCAATGAACCTATATGATCCCTTTGAGAGATTATATTACTCATATTCCTTGCATGCACACCAGTGCGCCGGTGTATAGACCTTGGTTAGGTCATCAACCTATTGGTCTGTCAAATGTACATACTCAAACATATAGTAACACATTTATCTCTGGTCATAGGATGCATTCCTATATCATGACAGCATATGACATAGGTCTTTGGTTGTCTCGATCCCGTTAAGTCTACTCTTTGACCTAACTAATATGACACCTCCGAATCTCTATTCCCATGCAGAGGACCTGCATCAGGAGGTCGGTCAGATATCAACCAAATGAGAAAGGATTGCCATCTCCTACTCATGCTATAGATCATCTCTTAACAGTCATTTGACGGTTCTTGCCACCAGCCTCTATGATTCAATAATTGAATCAACAACTGTATGATCATTAAGATGACCATGGTACATTACCCTAATTGTATTAAGAGACCTATTATGCAAATTAGTTATTCTTCATTTCAGATCAGGGAATGATATTTGCAATAACATTTATTGCATAATGGCTCACCGTGGGCTCGCATGTCCAACAATCTCCCACTAGCCCAAAGAGACATTAATGGCTAATCATTTAAACCCGCACTCATGTGACAATCATAGGCTATTTAGAAAAATAGATAGGTAAGCTGATCAGTCATTCTGTTCCCAAGAGGCTACGCCAAGTCCTTTTACGGCACTTGCATATCCCTAGTAACAGTGCTCGCATCCAATGCGAATGTTGCATCTTATGCAAACAATACTCAATTTTATTAGTTATAGTGTCCTTGACACTACATCTCGATAATTATTATAACAAGTATATAATTTCTATTATCCATATCTGAATACCCTTATTCACAGAGATGTCTATCATCTAAGGTATCCGTAGTTAAGACCTTTTAGATCTCCATCTATAAAGTCTTAAGCTCTTGAAGATAAGACTTAGAGATCACCATCTCAAAAATCTTGTCATCTATGAAGATGTTATTACCGCAGTCAAGTGTTTATCACCTTAGAAGGATTAGTAGCAGTTTACTACTCCCAGTGCATGACAGACATCTGGCTTTTGTACACATCTAGTATACACCCAACTTCTCGTAACTGATGCACAAGGGCAAGCAGTTTTTAGCATTCACTTCCTCAACTCTTTGAGGTGCTATCCTTTCAGATAGGCCAGTACCATATCTTAAGGGAAGGAAGCCTTTCTTATAATTTTCCAAGGTGTAAAACTAATGTGACGGTCCCATTACCCTCTATATTTGCTTCTGAACACTTTCAGAACTAAGATCTAAGAGGTATCCTTGAGATCATATCTCAAGGTATGGAATAGCCAGTCTATAAAATACTTATTATTATCCTTATATCATTCCAAATGATTAGGATATTATCTACATTTAGCACGATGAACACAATGGCAACCCCACTAAGCTTCACAGGGTTCATCAAGATTCAATCTGAAATCATAACATTTATGATTTCATCAAATTGGATGTTCCAACTACAAGAAGCTTATTCGATTCCACAGATGGAGTTATTCAGCTTGCACAACTTGCTTTCCTCAACTATGAAGCTCTAGGGCAACTTCGTATGAATATCCTTAAAGAGGTATTCATAGAGGAATGTAATCTTGACTCACATCTTGAAGATGTCATACTCAACCTCTGTAGCTATAGTTAGAGATATTCTGATGGGTTTAAGCATGGTCACCGAAGAGCAAGTCTCATCGCAAGCAATGTATTCTCTTTGATGTGTAGCTCATGGCTATCAGTCGTGCTTTGAAGGTCTCTACCTTGTCATCGAGTTCCCTCTTTCTCTTGAAGATCTATTTACACCTTAACGAGTCCTACCGTTATAGGTGGATCCTCGAGGGTCCATATACAACACTTGTATACAAAGTCTACCTTAGACTTAATTGCTAACATCCATCTTTCCATGACATGATCTTCGGAAGCTTCATCACATGAAGTTCTATCATTGTCTGATTTCTGTGACAGATGGAATCCATCCTCAAACACATTTGCAGAGGTATTAGTGTTTCTTCTTTAATTGTCCTTTTAGTTTCCAATTTCTGGAGCCTCATTATCTTCTCAAGATTAAATGAGTTCCTTCACTTCATTTTCATCTTGATTCTCAAGAGAGTCATCCTCTAAGAATCACATCCTTAGAGATGAGATATTTTAAGAATCTCAAGGTCATAAAGTAGGTATTCTATACCATCCTTTATTTTCCTAATGAAGTAACACTCTCTTGTGCTATATTCCAGCTTACTTGCATGAAACCTTATCATGGATATATATTGTAGTCTCTACTACATATATACCCCAGAACTAAGAGGTAATTATGCTAATATTCATCATTGATCAAATCATGTCACACATGATCCAATTGTATCTCCCTACAACTCTATTGAGTTTAGGTGTTTTAGGAGGAGTGAGATAGGAAAGATATTCATATCTCTGAAAGGTGTTCATTGAATTCATATAATAGGTACAAGCTACCTTGATTAGATTAAGTTCATTTCATATTCCTTCAAACTTTTGTTCTAAACCAAAATTATGAAATCTTTGAACATTTCAAATGTTTCTAAGGTGAAGGGAAGAAAGCTCATATCAATAATAATCACCGAATGATATCACATATCATCAATGTTTATCATGTTACAAATGATCCACATACATCAATATGCATGAGATCTCGAATACCTTGGCATCTAACACCATTCCTAGGGAAGGGTGTATTAGACATTTTACTTGGAATATCTATTCATGAATATATATAAGTTTTGAATCTTTAGACAATCTAAAGTTCAATATCTTGCTAGCCTATACATTTCATCAATAGACATTTGTCCAAGATTTGATGCCAGATCATAGTCAAATGATCTCCATCCTCCTATTGATCTTATAAGGTTTAATTTTCAGTATTAGAAATGATAATGAACCATTCATTAATTTTCTAATTTAGTAGAGTCCTCCAGATGTCATATTACTATCTGAATTATATCCATCATAACTCTTTATGATAGGTCTATTCCAGAATTCATGTTTATTTCCAACATTTAGAAATAAACAATGAGTGTATTCTAATATCCAGGTCATAGAGACATTCTCTAAGACTAAGGGATCTCCCATTGAAAATATGAAGTCTGTTCATCCAATAGAGATTGTTGCAACAATTGCACCAATATCCATATGGATGACTATTAAACCATAAGATCAAATTTTCTAGTCTTCTAAAACATATGCAACCTATTGCAAGTGTTACTAGAAGAACGAGATACAATTATTAGACTTTTATTCTTATCCATTAAGTAAGTCAATTTCAATGACTAAATGTAGATTATTCTGATGCACTATATGAGTCCTTCTCTAAGAATTCTAGATAGTCTTGATAATCATACTATCAACACATCAACTTGTTGCAGTATTGGCATTCATCCAACTCTTTGGATGCGATATGTGTGGAAACATAGAAGTACAGTCAACTCTTTGACTTTCTTTCTAACTTGGGTCCGATAGATGCTTCCACTACGCTTCTTTCATCTCTAAACAACCATTGCTTAAGAAAAAAAGGATCTCTTGTGTTGAATTCAAAAGATTTCAATATATAAGAGTATTTCGACATTTATACATGCTTCATTCATTTCATACAATATGAATGTTATGAAGCTTCATGAATGACTAGAGTATATATAGTTGGATGATGACATTCATCATATCTACATACATCTTAACTCATAAAGACTTAGTTTTAGGTGGGTATTCAAACATTTTGAATATATCATCTCTTATAGAGACACCATTCTGCATAATGCAGTGAACCTTGTCATTCATGATTAAATGTCAAGAGCACATATGTATGCCAGAACATCTTCTTAGAATTTTATAAGGATTATTTGACAATTGCGATCATCATCGACATGCCACTTCCAAAGTACATTCGATGAGAGATCAAGACTATAGAGACGTACCAACCCTAGGTTGTTGTTTTATTGTTTATTTAATTATCATTCCTCATTATTATGAGGAAACTCACACATTGCAACCACATACAATATGTGTCCATCTGCTAGTACAATATTTTGATCATGGATCCAATCCATGATGTTTTACTAGTTATTATTGAGTATAGTATTAAGTGAGTTTAATGAAGGATTATCTGAAATAAGAAATTTTCATATATATATCCACGTTTTACTTCGATTTAGGAATTTCGTATCAAAGTTGTATTGCCTTGTCAACACTGAAAGTCCATTCCCCTAATCACTTTCAATGTAAGAGATATACTTACCATTATATCTAAAGCAAGATCTGGGATCTCCTTTCTTATCTTTGTCACATCCCAATAATATGAGAATATGTGACTCAGATAAAAAGAAGTGGGAACACATTCTGCCTTGCAAGTCCAATCTTGCATCTCCCAATTCGGTATTTAACACCCGGGCCCACCACCCCTAAGGTGATGTTGACCCGTCATTGATTGAATCGACCGTCAATAGGAATACAACTCGCTATGCGCAATCCAGTATCGCCCCAATAATATGAGGACCCGATATTGGGGTCACTACGCATACGTCCTTACTCTTTCGAGAAGCGAAGAGCCCGATACAAACGGATTGTATGCAAGAGCTGTCACTTCGAACTGGCGTCTCCTACATACAATATCTGGTGACGGAACCCTTCGCCTTGACGGGAGACCATGGATGTCAAAGTACTTATTAATTTGAATTTTAATAATTAAAAAATGCACCATGATTTCTCCAGCATTATCGAGTCCCTACCTGCTGTCATGGTCAGTACCGACGGGAGTGGGACAGACCACAGACGGTGCAACTTGCTACCCCAATGCTCCCTGACTAGACACCATATCCAACTCAGGAAAGGATAATGCCAAATCGATCATTGTGTATTTGAGATGTTCGTCGGTTTTTCAATCGAAATTATACCATATAGTAATAATCAAAATCATTTTGATTATAAGTAAATTTGCTAGACAAATTCCCAAACCTATTCAAGTAACATGTTTGTTGATAGTGTATCAAGTAACCGATTGGTGATCTAGAACAAATCTAATCATTTATTATTTGAGGCAATGTCGATTAAGGGAACAATTATCATTCAAATATTTCTCAAATATTATCCATAAATATATCAAGAAATTAACCATTTATTTCATAAGTTTCTTAAATGACTATCACAAGGTTCATGATTAGGATTGCAATTTTCAGCAGTGGCCCTCACTTACTAAAATTAGCATATCTCATTCATTTTAAATCCAAATTGTACAAAATCAGTTTCTAAAGTTTGCTAACTTGAGTTAAAACAGAACCTATGTCATTAGCACACATTTCCAGGCATTTTAAAACAGTAATTAACTCATTAATTACGGCATCATTCGCCATCCCCGAAATAATGGATATATCATAAAAAGATCATAACTAGAGTTATTATATTCCAAATCACACAAATTCAAATCCTCGTGATTCCTTAATTAATGGGTAACATTATACAATTTAAAATTTCGTGTTTAAACGTTTTAAATAGGGTCGAAATTTATCACAAAACAGGGCTGTGAAATTTGAAATGCGATAAAACTTTCACGAACCCTAACGAGCCCAAGTATTCATAGGTTTATGGATCGAATCCAAAACCTCCAACCTGGATCTGATACCACTTGAAGGATATGGGGATATCCTCAAGCACATCACGAAAGCGTGTGGATTGCATCGTATGCGATAGGGAGCGACTAGTCGCACTAGTTGCTCGATGCAGCGGAATTTAAAAAATTTTAATGTGATGAAACCACATGATCCAAGAACATTTCTCAGATCGTTTCATCTAAACCACAATAGGTATTAAGGTTACCTCTTAAAGCGTGGTTGTGATCGAGTCTCTAAATGAAGAGATCTCCTGTCTCAAACCCGATCCAACGGAGGAGACGCTTGCGAGCATGTTGATGAGACACGTCCTTCTCGCAATCCATGTTGATGATCCAAGCACTGAATCTCTTGATCTCATCACACGATATCCGACGTCTTCTTCACAAGTGAGGTGCATCAAAGGAGACGGAGATCCACGAGCAAATACGCCGGCAGCATAACGACGATGCTGCAACGATGGCGACTCTCTCAAGGGCTCTATGGTGGACGGCCAGAATGAGAGAGAGGGAGAGAGAGTCTTGGCGCGTAGAGAGAGGGGGGAGAGCATTAGTTTATGTTGTAAACTTGTAACTCATAAAGCAAGAGGAGACGCTTCTTATATAGGGTTTTGGGAGTCCATGGATCTCAATCCATGGACAACACACAATCAATGGGTGAGATTGATTTGTGTTTCTTTCAATGGCCATGATGTTGTTGTAAAAATACAATAACAATTAATTTAATTTAAATTACTATATATTGATAAATCAAATAATTAATTTCGAATGAAATTAATTAATTAATATCAGAGATAATGAGAAGATTGACCTTATTCCCTAAACAAAGGGGAGAACGGGTCTATCTCCTCAATATCTCATGAGATCTCATTATCAATGATATCTCCAAGATTTACAACAACACTTGTTGTAAATTATTTCACAAGAATAATTCATCATTATCTTGTGAATATTGCAATCATGCTATTGGAAAAAATGTGAATCGCATTCACATCCCCAAAAAATATAAATTATATTTTCAATTAATCATCCAATGTGAATCCAATTCACATCAATAATAAATTAACAAATACAAATCACAATATGCTCTCTTTTATATATTATAAATCACATTTATAATATACATGAATAATATGGATAGTGCTATCCACATTATTCATATCCATGATAATTAAATCACATTTAATCATCTTGGATCTCTATTCTCATGTGCCCAAATAATATGAATCACATTCATATTATTCACATCTTTGATAATTAAATCACATTTAATTATCTCAGATAACTCTCCTAATAGTTGAATCAAATTCATATTATTCATGATAATTAAATCACATTTAATTATCTATTTTCTCAATACTCGGATACATATATCAACAATGAAATTATCCAGAACTCTTTCAAGGATAATGCGCTATCTCCGTGGATACTTGGAGATAAGGACAAAGTGATTGTATTGTTCCACGCATAGTGACTTGGATATTGAGATTACATCTCAAATCCAGATCTTGCGGACCTCCCATAGATGCTTGATTAAATCAAGACCACAAATCTAATCTTCTCGTAACATCTGAATCACATTCAGATCAATGTCCATTAGTTGGATTAAGATCAGATTACTTCTCTATGAAAGGAGTCATTAAAATCCAGACCTGTTTCATCACTCCCTCGGAATGGAAGCGTCATGGTTATATAATCGTTTATGATCACATAACCCTCGGGCATTCTTAATACATGTACATCCTGCATATTGGAAGACCAGAACAAAACTGAAGTTTTAGATCTCTTTTAGACTGTCTCCTTCATGATTTTATCATTACGATTCTCATTCGATCATTGGGAGTCGGTATCGAACATATACTTTCCAAAAACATATATCATACCCAGGTGTTGATCATTTACTTTCCAAAAGCATATATCAAACCTTACAAATTCAGTCAAGCTTCCAAAGCGAGACGACCATGTGTGGAATTTGATTCTTCCCAATATTTCATGAGTAAGCTCATGTCTTCCGGTTCAGCAATGAACTTGTATGATCCCTTTGAGAGATCGTATTACTCATATATCCTTGCATGCACATCAGCATGCCGGTGTATAGACCTTGGTTAAGTCATCTACCTATTATTCTGCCAAATGTACGTACTCAAACATATGGTAACACATCTGTCTCCGGTCAGAGGATACGTGCCTATATCATGATAGCATACGACAGAGGTCTTTGGTTATCTCGATCTCGTTAAGCCAACTCTTTGACCTAACTAATATGACACCTCCAAATCTCTATACCCATGCAGAGGACCTGCATCAAGAGGTCGGTCAGATATCATCCAAATGAGAAAGGATTGCCATCTCCTACTAAGGCTGGAGATCATCTCTTAACAATCATTTGACGGTGCTTGATGAGTCATCAATCTAACTCTTTAGATATTCATCCAAACACCAACCTCTATGATTCAATAATTGAATCAACATATGCATGATCATTAAGATGGTTATAGTACATAACCCTAATTGTATTAAGGGACCTATTATGCAAATTAGTTATTCTTCATTTCAGACGAGGGAATGATATTTGCAATAACATTTATTGCATAATGGCTCGTCATGGGCTTGCATGTACAACAATCTCCCACTGGCCCAAAGATCCATTAATGGGATAATCATTTAAACCCGCACTCATGTGACAATCATAGGCTATTTTAAAAAATAGCTAGGTAAGATGATCAGTCACTCTATTCCCAAGAGACTACGCCAAGTCCTTTTACGGCACTTGCTTATCCCCAGTAACATGCTCGCATCTAATGCGAATGTTGCATATTATGCAACAATACTCAATTTTGTTAGTTATAGTGTCCTTGACACTACAGCTCGATAATTACTAAAACTAATATGTAATTTCTTTTATCCTTATCTTAATACCCTTATTCACAGAGAACTCTATCTCCTAAGGTATCCACAGTTAAGACCTTTTAGATCTCCATCTATAAAGTCTTAAGCTCTTGAAGATAAGACTTAGAGATCACCATCTCTAAAGTCTTGTCATCTATGAAGATGTTGTTATTACTGCAATCAAGCGTTTTATCACCTTAGAAGGATTAGTAACAGTTTACTACTCCCATTGCATGATAGACATATAGCTTTTGTACACATCTAGCATACACTCTGGCTTCTCGCAACTGATGCACAAGGGAAAGAAGTTTTTAGCATTCACTTCCTTTACTCTTTGAGGTGCTATCATTTCAGATAGGTCAATACCATATCTTATGGGAAGGAAGCCTTTCTTGGATTTTTCCAAGGTATAAAACTAATGTGACGGCCCCATTACCCTCTTTTCTTTGCTTCTGAACACTTTCAGAATTTAGATCTAAGAGGTATCCTTGAGATCATATCTCAAGGTATGGAATTGCCCATCTATAAAACACTTATTATTATCCTTATATCATTCCAATTGATTAGGATATTATCTACATTTAGCACGATGAACACAATGGAACTCCCACTAAGCTTCACAGGGTTCATCAAGATTCTATTTGAAATCATAACATTTATGATTTCATCAAATTGGATGTTCCAACCACCTTGGCCTCAAAACTCCATTGCCAGGCAACTTCCAAACTACCCGCCATTCCTTGACTTGCACCCTAGCCTCTCCAACCTCCAGTGACAGTACGAGGAAGGGATCGAGCGTGAAGACGGTTGTACACCTCCGTTGAGATCCTCGACTGAACCAATCGTGATTCAGCTCTTCCATTGCTGATCAAGCTCAGATCTTCGTCCCAAATCTTCGAGCGAAGACCTGGAGCAACTCTGCTACACTCCAAGCTTGTAGTATCAATCAAAATCACATTTGATTCATCCTTCCACCTCCAGGTGAAATCCCTATTTTCATTTACTTAATCTTCACCAATTTATTTCATCTGAAAATCATCGATGATTTCTTTATCTGAATATGGGTCATCTTTGCAATTGATCCATTATCCACACGTGCCCTTCTAGTGAATCTAGTCACTTCTTCATTTAACGTCGATCCAAACTCTTGCTCTGCTTGAGCAAGAGTTCCTCCAAGGCTCAATCCTCCATCTACTGAAGAGCCTCCATTTCATCTCACATTCGCTTCAAAATGTTCGCATATTTTCTTTCGTGTGTGGGACTAACATTGCAGGTTCATTGTGCCTCAATGATCGGAGATTGAGATGCATCTCCGATCTCTAATTTCTTCAACGGAGAGGCTTCATCGACAGACTGATTCACCGTACCTTTCTTCTTCTTGAGCCCTCGTTGATCTTCGCGACGTATCCAAGAAGGTCACCCGATTTAATTGAAGGCTGGTGAAAACAAAGGAGTACGAATGGCCTCGTCGGAGCCCAGCCAAGCGCCACCGTCCATGGCGAAGCAGAAGAATAGAGGAGCAAGAGTCGTTGGATTCTCTAGATTGTGCGTAATCCAACGGTTGTTGTCGAGACATGTTGACATCCCGAGGCTTTGTTTAGACCCTTAGGCTTAATATTTGAGCCTGCACCAAGCCTCCTAGAAAGCACCGGTGAAAGCTACATGTCCCAAGTCTTACTTCCTGAACCTCGCTTGGTTACGTGACTTACGCACGTGACTGGGCTATTTACAGCGTCGGTCCCCTATTTCCCAAATATTGTAGATAAGTTCTCCCACTTGTGTAAAATTTGCATAATAGCCCCTGTGGGATATTTTAATTGCAATTTTTCCATTTCCGTCTTGTTTTGCAATAAAACATGGAGTTTTTTTTCAAAAATACCCCTGGATTGAATGTTGAATATCTTTTTATCTAAGGATCCAAATAAAGCGATTTTAGTCTCGTTTGAAGGATAATTTGTTGCTCTAACCATTGGCATGCATTGTTGATATTTTTGAGTTAAAGATCTTGCACAAATTATTTCGTCTTCTAAATGCTTAATTAGGTCCTTAAATAAAGTTGAAACTGCTATCTTATGAGCAATTGAACATGATAGTTACCTTGCTTCTTAATGACTAATTATTAGTTAGTTTTAATCATTGTCATTGGGTTAATAAATGGTTTAATTGCTTGCAGAAATTATTTGTGCATCAAAGTGAAATTGGAAATTACAGTTGTGTTGAAATTGCGTTAGAGACTAATTAGTGCTTAAAACAATCATTGGATATATTTTCATGCCTTAATTGATAATTGAATTAATTCATGGAATTCTTGTGATTAACTCCAGTTGTTCATTGTATTTTTAATCGTATTGTGATTGACTTTATTATATCATTTGTGCATTAGTGTTTTCATATATTTTGAGTGCATAAAATGTGTTAAAAATCTTCATTTTTGTTAATTGTGCATTTGCTGAACATAATTACCTTACGAATTGCAACCTAAAATATATGATATTTAACTTTCATCACTAATTTGCTCGCGTCCTTGTGTTCGACCAAGGAATTCCCAAGTTATAAATTCAAACCGAATCCTCCTCGCGGAGATCATTCATTCAGTTATGCATGATACGCTAAGTGCTCATGCTACAACGAATATATTTTAATACACGCATTTAGCAATTCACCACGTCCTCCTCGCTTACTGGACATGCCCTGACATTAACGTGATGCTCCCTCATTTTGTGCAACCATTATTTCCCCCTGATCCACTCTATGTGGCCGGCGCACGTCAGTTACGAATACCCCACCCATCATCTTGTAACCACCCTCCATTTCTACAAATGCACCTCCTCCAGCTCCAGTTTTCTTCGTCCTCCTTTACGAGGAGCTTCGCCCTAGTCTACTTCCCCTCCCATGACAGGGGGAGGAGGAATCGAAGAACGAGAATGGGTTGTATCCCCTTGTTTAACCCATGTCTTCCGGCTATGCTACGGTCATCCCCACGACCGTATGAGCTGCTCCCCAAGGTCGAGGGAGTTCAATGAAGATTGGAGCACCACCATGTGCTCAACCCAAGCTTCCCTCTCCCTCTCACGTCGATTTTCAAACCTCCAGGTAAGCCCTTCTTATCTCTTGTTTAGTTTTTCTCTTAATTTTCTAGCAGCATACATTAATCTTCACCTTGAGTTGATCGATCCTAGACCTTCCCCGATCATCACTAACCCTCGCATGGGGATCTAGCATGCCACATCCCCTCTACTTCACGTATATCCATGTAGCCCCCTTTCCTCCACCACTAGGGCAGAGGAACCCATCAGTTCCCCACCTTCTTCATCCTCATGGATCTCCATTGCACTCCCCTACACATGCACTATCACATTGGCTATGCAACCATTAAAACATGTAGGTTTAAACACTCAATGGTCAGGAGCTCCAGGTCATCTCCATTCTCAGGATCCTCGCAGGTGATCCCTCATCAATTAGGATCTTTAGGCACCCTCGATCCCTCTTCTTATGTTCGCAACCTTCATGAGGCCCTCAAGAAGGATTTATGACCTTTGGAGGAGCATAAGGAGGTCAGAGGAGGTAGCATACCATCGCTGGAGCACCGCCTTGTAGCTGTCGTGCACGTAGGAGGAAGACCATGTTTCGAAGAGCAGGTATTATCTGATTATTTGATAGGATGGACCATGATGAGTCCAAGCCTCCTGTATGAAGCATGAGCCTCGGTGGGACCGAGGCGCACCTGGAGATCTTTGGGCCACCCACGTGGACCCAAAGCCTGCGACGATCGACCCTCACTCCCAACCTCTACACACGTGCATAGTGCATGTAAGCTAGGTCATTTGCAACCGAAGCTTCCCTAGTTCTCCAGATTTGCATACAGGTCCATGCACATGTGCCTCACGTGCACCCTTGGGAAATTTACAAGAAAGCCCCACCGGGTTTTCTTTTTTTAACATAAATGCCCTACTATGGACCTATTTGGAATGTTTTCTCTATTTATTTCTATGTTTTTATTTTGTTATGCCCTTGGATCATTTTCTTTATATCTTGAGCATATGGATTCCAATTCCAGCGATTCCAATTTCATTATTTTGATTATTTAATGGTCTACCCATTGGTAGATTTGACACTTAGAACAATATGGTTAATGCTATGCCTAAAGTGTCATTTCAGTGATCATTTAAATGCCATGTGCTTTACATAGAGATTATTTTGATGCCCTACTTACTGATGAAATTGGATCTTAAATCCTTGCTCAATTAATTGACTTGCATCTTTATGTATTTGCATTTAATTGTGCATCTTTATGCGTTTGCATTGCTTTGCATATTGTTGCTATTCATCTTAATTTTAACTTGCATAAAATCCCAATAAAATGCATGTCATTCATTCATCATGTTCTGTTGTGCTTGCTTTGTTTGATGTGCATTGTGCGCATCATTTTATGCATTGTCTATGTATTGACCTAGTTAGATGAAATTAATCCCTTAATTGAAATATTAAAATCCGATTAATCATCGATGATGCTTGTGTCCCTATGTTCGACCGTGGTAGACTTGCCAAGTAAAAATTCTCTACATATTCAAATGTGTGGTTTCTGCATGATCCATTCTCGCCCCCTTGCTATAATAATTTGACAATATTAAAGAGGCGAAAATGTAGTTCAATAAATGGTGCCATTGTCTGGGGCACGACTCATCTTAGTGATTGATCAAAATTTTAATGATTAATTGAATTGAATATTCTAACACTTTAGGTCAACTTGGTTATTGGTGTTGTTTTGGCATTGTCTTTTTCTTGCTTTCTGCTTTTATCTCTCTTGATAAATATATATCTAATGATTGTCTTCTATGGTAGGGGTCGTGGAAATCGAGGACGCTCGGGAGACAGGGAGGCGTGGAGTGGGAGCTTCCGTTGCGAGGAGCTGCAAAAGAAGCCCCTGAAGAGACTAAGAGATTAATTAGCATTTTTTACTATATATATGTAATAATTATCTTTTAGCGGTTCTCGATTGAAGACTTGCTTGTGTATCATGGGACTTGGAGTTGTAAGTGGTGTGTGGAGCTTGTTTCACCTCAGTCTGGGTGGGGTTCCACTTGAGTGTTCGACCTAGGTTAGGCACGTGGCTCTTTGAGCTTCTCTTATTTCATATCTTCTGTGCTTGATTGTTGGTAGGACACACTAGAGAATCTAGGAGATTCCACTTCATCTCCTCGGGATTCATTGAGATACACTCAAACATCGTATCAACTTAGCCAAATTAATTCAATTCTTCCTGCTAAAAGTATCATGTTTAGGCGTGGCTTCATTCGACTTGCATGCATGTGGAGATAAATTTAAATTCAGTCTTGCATGTGTATGTGGAGGCACTATAAGTTTTTCTCTCAAGCGTGCATCATGGTTTTCCCGTTTGCATCGGCTTTTCTCGATCTCCCTCTTGATATTTAATCTAAGATTTCAAATGAAATTGGGACTAATCGTTAGATGATGGATGCTTGACATGTATTCACATTAAATTCAGTGATAACCTAAGCATAAAATTGAGACTGATAATGCAAGTCGGATAAATTAAAATGGAGAAAAATTTCACCTTTGATTATGGAGAGCAATACCCAGATTATAAGCAGGATATGTATTGCATGTTGAGAGGCGAGGACGTATCCATATGATATTGCCCAAAACCTATCATTAAGCCACGTGTAATGGACTCAAATTGCGGATGATCACCAATAGAACTGATAAGATAAAATGACCATCTCTTATTGGTCTTCATGTCTGAGTTGGTGAACCAGGGGTATATTTGCTTGATTGGTTGATCCATGGTTATATATTCTCCCAAAACCTCTCATAACCTTAGAAACTCCATTTATTACATCTCCATAGATTCATTCGTCCCAAGATTCAACCATCTTGTAGTTCCATTCCTCTCTTATCCCTAGCCAGTGTCCTGGTTCCCCATCCTCAGTTCCATATTTATTGTATTTAGGATATTCTTCAGCCTAAGTATAGGGGAACCATGTCCATCTCTAAGTGTTCACCTCGAGTCCCTCCACTTTCATTTCAACATCTCTATCCTTAGACCCTTCTCGTCATAAGTATAGGAGGGACCTGAGCCCCCTATCCTCTTTTATTCTTCTCTCATTTGATCCCTTTTCTCGACCCTCTTCTTGTAATTAGGTTATTTATAACCTAAGTATAGAAGGAGACCCGAGTTAGTTATAGTATATCCTTTGGTATTTTAGCATGAGCTATGTCTTTATCTCACTTTGTGCTATGAGGGCATAATAAAAGTTAAGTATAGGGATGTACCGTGTATATTTCATATATACATTTAGCCATGCTCATATTTAGAAAATTTTCAATATTTTTTTATTCTAGGGTATAAGTATTTTTGAATTGATTTTGTAAAAATGTTTATAAATGCATTTGAAAAATTTCTAATTGTATGGCACTGTTTTTGAAGAATATTTGATAGCGGTTTGAAAATGAGGGTTTTGATAACCTTTTGAAAATCTATATATTATGTGACAGCTTGGAAAATATTTTCAATTTTTTCCAAAATAATGGATAAAAGAGACTAATATGTGTTTGTAAAAAAGTCAAACTCTAAGAAGATAAATAAATAAACCAGAAAATCAAATTTCTTTAGTATATAATTTTTTGACGATTCAACTTAAAAAAGATTACCTACTTTTCATGAGAGGGAACTACGGTCTCCCTTAGCAGAGTGGGTGGTTAAAAGATAACGTGTATGGTACCGTATTTAGGTAACATGGGTAGTTGTCTGACGGTCCGTACTTACACCCATACTTGTTGAAAGTAAATGCAACTAGTCATATGAGTTTAGGCCATTCATTATTTCTCTAAAGAAGTTTAAAAATCCATTACAAAAATCAAAAATCATAAAAAATTTACTTTGAGTTGGTGTATCCCTGATACAATCTCTATCACTCAAGGCTTAAGGAATTGAGAACACTTGGTTTATGAGGTTTTAAGAATCTGAGTTAACCGGTCTTAGTCATTAGGGTTTTAGACTTAAAATCCTTACTTCACGATAACTCATATTTTGTGAGGGTCTACAGTAGTCGACACAAGGCGATAACTACATTGTCGCTGAAGCGATCACTCACTAAATCTCAGGTCAATCAATAATTATCCCGCAAATAAATATAAATCAATGCAAAATAAATTGTGGAGTTAGGTTTATTATAACTCTACAACAAAGATGTGTATAGGTGCAAGTATGTGTAGAGTGTCGAATATAAGGAGCAAAACTGAACATATTGTGCAATGAGGTGCAAAAGTGAAATGTTTGCTTCTTTGTCTAATTTTTATGCGGGTTTTTAATTTTATATTTTTTAAATTTATTTTGTTTTAATATTTCGTATTTTGTTTTTAGTTTTTGTTCTTTTATATTTTATATTTATATTTTATATTTTAGCATTTTCTTTTTCTTTAAAAGAGTAATATAGAATATAATAGACTATATATACAATAATAAATAATATAGATTTAATATAATTAGAGATTACTAAAAATTACAGAATTAAATATCTTTTGGCTTTAAATAATTTTTACTATTTTGAAATTTTTAAGAATTTTACTAATTTTTATATATATTTAAAATAAAAAGTATCCCAAATCAAGGACTTGATAATTAGGTCGAATTAAAATGGAGATGAAAAATGCCAAACAGTATCAAAATTTCTCCAATAAATTTTAATAATTAGTATATAGTACAAAGAAAAGTCAAACATAGGAAAACTTATTTTGGAGTTTTTTACGATTTTATATATTTTTATCAGGGTTTTGGGGCTTTTTTAAATTTTAGGATGTTTTTTTTCTATTTTTATGGATTTTTAGTCCGGAGGCTTAAAATAATTAAATAGATAAAATATATTTTTGGGATTTTATTAAAATATTTATATATTTTTAGTATTTATAAGTCAAACATGGACTTTTTATGATCCAAATGATTTTTAATAAATAGATAAAAGTCCTAACTTGCATAAATAAAATTAGTGCTGGAAGTGTGTGAAATGAGGAACCTACAATTATTTTTTGGTGATTTTTATATAACAATAGATATTTTAAATAAATAGGACAAACACACAAAAAATCAATTGTTGATAGAGCATAAATGCAAATATAATAAAGTGCAGGGGCCAATATGCAATTTTCACCAAAAACATATATCTGCAGTAATTTTTTTCAAAGCCAACAAGAAATAGAAATACACATAGGGGCTCAAGTGTAAAAAGACCAAAAGTACACTCACGTAGGACAGGACGTGAGGTGACGTCGATTGGGCTGGAATGTAAATAAAGATAGCTTAGGGGTCTTTTTACAAATTTTACAAAAAATAACTAAACAACAAAGGAAAGTTTATACATTAAATATTAAATAAAAAAATTGACCGGGGCAAAAGTGCAAAATATCAACTCTTCGGTGTGATCCAACGATGGTGATACAGCCACTTGACATGTGTCACAATAGGGACGATCAATGATGCTTCCTGTGGACGGTTGAGATTAGACCTCAGGCGCGAGATTGATTGTGGATAGTTGGCACATCCAACTACTAGGGTATGAACTGGAGCAGGCCTTCGATCGGACGGCGGAGAGGAGACGTGGAAGAATAGAGAGGAAGCTCTGGCGAGGTGAACTTCCCCCGTTAAGATCTAGCCTCTCCGATATTCTATGGGACTGCAAAATGGTCTGAATGCTCCTGAGGATGGCTTCTATCTGTTGGACGACTCAAAACGCTCCAACGATGGTCGGAGGGCTCACTCGAGGTCGACGGAGCTGTGATGCTCCATGAACCTCAAGCGAACCACCGAAAACGCCCTAGCTGGAAATGAAGCTTCAGGACCAGCAAAAAAAGGGTTAAAGGGTCGAGGATAAACTACCTCGACCCTTCAGGTGATGAAATGAGGCGTGGGTGGCTCGGGCGGAGGCGCTTCGACGAAGGCAGAGGAAGGAGCGACGGTATCTCATTCCGGGTGGATTCGAGGTGGTCTGGAGGTGGACAAAGAAGGAGAAGGCGCTAGGGAGGCGAATGAAGTGGTCGACGAGGTCGAAAAACAGTGGATGCACGATGGAAGGGGTTCACCGGAGCTAGCTCCGGTGAACTACGAATGACAAGTTTACCGCTAATACACGTGACAAAAACATAAAATAATTGCAAGAAATGAAAACCTACGATCTAAGATACCTAGAAAGTGATAAAAACTGACCTCGAGTGGCCTGGAGACCACAAAATGAGACCTCGATGCCAGCGTGCGGTGGAGATAGTAGAACACACCCTAGGACAAGTCTTCGATCAACCAAAAGAGTGGATGAGGAAGTTGTCATCCTCCTTGAGTCTTTGAGTGCCAATTGGAGGAGAAAACATGGTCAAAAGAGGTTCACAAATGGAGGAAGGCGACGGGGGGTCTTTTGTACAGGCAACATGGTGATGGGAAGATCGAGGGCTCGTGCATGATTCATTGGCCCATTGGCCAAGAAATCATGCCCATGAGTAAGGTGGAGGATCGATGAAGAAAAATGTTGGAAGTAATCAACCCTGAAGGATGCTTGGATCCTCAGGGGAAAATCTAGAAATAATGGGGTTGAAGCTAGGTTGTCAGGGCTACAGGGAGTGGGTCAGTCAGTTGACCGAGGTCAACTGTCAGATCCAACTGGTTGGTCTACGTGGACCAACCAGGAAAAAACCTCATGAAATTATTTGTAAATTATTTGATAAATAATAAATGATTTTATAAATTTTACGCTATAAAGTAAAAAATGTTTATTATTTTCTATAGTATTTTATTATGATTTTTGTTTATTTTTTAGAGATTATTAATTACGATTTAGTTTTTAGGATTTTCTTTATAGGTATATTTCCCTATGTTTTAAGTATTTTATTTTTTTTATTTTGTAATTTTGATTTTATTATTTTATATATTAATAACTTATTTTTATATACATAAATATAGTTTTTATTATATTTTTCTGATGTAATATTTACACTTAATTAAATCTAGGTGTATATTGTCTAAGTATATATATTGTATATCCATCTATGTATTTTTGTATTTTATTTTATTTGAATGTTTTATATTTGGATTTATTTTAGTTTTAATTTGTACATATGTTATAAGTAACATTTATAAAATTATTAAAATTATAAAAATAATAAATAATAAATAAAATAATTATTTTATTCGTGTATATTATACAATAGGGACCCAAAACCTAACTTTCACACCTTAACTCCAAAAAATATGAAACCACCTTCATTAAATAGCCTATTAAAAGTTATATACAATTAAAGGATGATTTTGATATATTTTGAGTTTTTATTTGGGAGATATGATTCCGTGAAGTTGGGATTTTGGAATCTTAATGATAGTATAACTTTTACACTGTATATTATTTTTGTATGAAATCAATTTTGTATTTTTCTATATATTATCATCTACAACTTTTGTGTACATCATTTCTTTATTTGAGGTATAAAAGGTAGAAAATAAAACATGTCCCAAAATGCATTATTGATGAATTAATAAATGGGATTTTTATTGTATTTTTTGTCCATGTCCCCCCTAATTTATTCCTTGTCGACCTAGTTATCAAGATGCCTAGGTCTCGGGGTTTAGGGTCATAAAATACCTTTGAAATTTTATTTATTTTTCTTTTCTTTTCTTTATTTTATATTTTTGGCAATAAAGCAGTATTCTATATAGTATTTATACAACAAAGAATGAATGATAATTTATACAAATTTATGGTATTGACATGCATTAGCTGGGGTTTTTAAGGCCAAATATGACAGAATAAAGGTGATGAAATGGATATTCATGACTTCCCTAGTTTGAAAGATATGGGTGCTATATTACACACTTAATCTCTTCCTTTTAAGAATATGATTAACACATCACCTGCAGAACTACTTGAATGATGAAATGAGTTGAGATTTCACTTGAGGGACTGGGATTTGATATTTGAGTCTAGACCTGATTTGATGATGCTCAAGGACGGGATAAAGTCAATGAAAGCTTCATGAAACTTGAGTGTCAGCAACCCTAGCCGGTATGTGAACAAGTTCTTATGCTATCTTTTGATATTGACATATGTGCCAGTGTATGATGAAACTTAATGAACCGTTGATCAGTGTGCGCCAACTTGGTAAAATCATTGTATCTAGTCAAAGGAAAAAGAAAATAATGTTGAAAGAAAAACTCTCTCAATACAAAATCATTTACAAAGATCTTATATCAAAGGCGAGCTCGCCCAACCATTTCAAAGTGTCGGTTTGGATCAAAGCTGTTATGATCAAAAGTCAGGCTAGCACCCAAAAAGGGCTCTGCATTCTATAGTGATACATGTATAGGTGTCGAAGGTATCTTAAATATTCAAAATAGACACATCCCATTGCACTTCCAGGAAAACAAGTGCGGACGACACCAATCTCTCTTGATGAACACATTGATCAACAACCAAAAATATATGTTGTGTAATAAGGCACTCGAGAGGACCATTGTTCCAATGTGAGAGAGAGACGAATTGACAAAATCATATGCCCTCCATAAACTAGCCTTCCTTCTACACTTTCAAGTCCGACAAACTGTTGCGACGGTGGATTGACTGCATGAACTGACTTATTCCCTTGTGTTGAGGATTAGGTCTTCAGGATAGTGTTTTAGACTGGGACCTTGAGTGACATCTTGACTCGACTCTCATGATTGCAGCACGCACTAAATGTCATATACTTATAGTAAATGTGCATACTGAGAGTCCGATAATTAGAGAAGTTTGGATTCCTTTTGACTAGAGCTTGGTTGAACTTAGAATTTCAGGATCACTAAAACCAAGGGTTCTTGATGAATTAAATCTTGAAACTTCACATGCACTGTGAGATGAATATGACACTTTCATTCTTTAATTGCTTGAGGACGAGCATGGTTTAAGTATAGGAGGTGATGAGTCTCTAATTTATCGTCACATTTATCATTTATAATCCTCCTAGATTAGACATTCACGTGATATCTAACCCTAACAAACTAATCCTTGTATATAACTAACCCCAGTTATTGTACATATTTAACACTCTCTTATTTTCCTCTTATTAAAATTTCAAAAAATAGATAATTATTATATATATATATATTTATTTTGGCTTTTTTCTATAAATAAAAATACACAAAATAACAAAAGAATTAACAGAGGTGTTTTTAATTCATTAAAAATGCTTCCATAAATATTTCCTTGTTCATGACTTATTTTGGATTTTTATTCAACATGAAACTTGTATATCTCATCGAGATCTACAACTTTCATATTTAAACTTTTTTAAATCAATCTCTAATGATTTTATTATTTTTCTTATTTCTTAACTTTCTCATTGGGTCATGCGGTGCCTCCTGGGCTGCCCACGTGTCCTGCCTCTTCTCTAGTCCCCCGTCTCCTCTCCACACCGCCCGATGCTATCCTCAGATTGCATCTCCACCCTTTTCTCGTGTTTGCGTCCTCACCTTTCGATCAGATCTCCTGATTTGATCTTGAGCGCATATTAGTGCCTTCTCGTTAGTCATTGGATCGCCTGATCCAACGATTGACGCCCCGTCTTCCACCTCCTGCCTTCCACTCCATCACGTTAAGCCGTATCACTCCCGCTCCTTCTCCAAAATTCCTCCAATGCTCTCCATGTCCTCCTCCACCCCGACGTTAACCTAACACTCCCTCATCTCGCGCAACCATTATTTCCCCTCGATCAACTCTATGTGGATGGTACGCGTCGGTTATGAATACCTCGACCATCATCTTGTAACCACCCTCCATATCTACAAATGCACCTCCTCTAGCTCTAGTTTTCTTCGTTTACCTTTATGAGGAGCTTCGCCCTAGCCTTCTTCCCCACCCCATGACAGGGGGGAGGAATCGAAGAGCGAGAATGGGTTACAGCCATCGACGTGACCAATGGCTTCCGTCCATGTTACAGCCAGTCCCCATGACCGTCTAAGCTGCTCCCCATGGCTGTGGGAGTTCATCGAAGCTCATAGTGACCTCAGGTGCTCAACCCAAGTTGCCCCCTCCATCTCGCGTCGATTTTCAAAACTCCGTGTAAGCCCTTATACACTCTTGTTTATTTTTTCTCTTAATTTTCGAGTAGCATACAATAACCTTCGTCTTGAGAATGCCGACCCTAGACCTTCCCCAATCATCACTTACCCTCGCTCGCTCGCGCGCAGGGTGTGGGGAGGGGGACTAGCATGTCACATCCCCTCTCCTTCACACTTGTATGTGTCACCCCCTTTCTTCTGCCACTACGGTGGAGGAACTCATCAGTTCTCCACCTTCCTCATCCACTTGGACTCCATTGCACCCCCCATGCACATACACACACTATCGCTTCGGCTATGCAGTGCTAAACCATGCAAGTCAAAACACTCAATGGCTGGAAGCTCCAAGTCATCTCTGTTCTAGAGGATCTTCACTGACGATCTATCATCGACGAGGAGTTTCAGGCAACCCTAGATCCTTCTTCTAATGTCCGCAACCTTCGTGATCTCCTCAGGAAGAATTTCAACCTTTTGAGGAGCACGAGGAGGTCGGAAGATGTAGCATATCATCGTCGGAGCACCGCCTTACAGTCGTCGTGTACGGAGGAGGAAGACCAGGTTTTGAAGAGCAGGTATCATCCGATCATTTGTTCGGACAGCCCGTGATGAGTCCGAGCCTCTGACGTGTCCACTAAATACTTGTTAAAATTTGTACTCGTTGTAATACGGACACTTAGCGAATCATTCATAATCGAATTGAAGATCCCTATGAAGAGGACTAGGTTGAAATTTATATTCCCGGGCAAAGTCTGGGGTCGAACACAGGGAGGCAAAGGAACAACTTTGGGTTAAATCAGAAAACTTAGGTCTAGGTTTCCAATGCATTTTTTTTATATATTTTTTAATGCAAAAATAAATGCAAATGCAAAATGTGGGTGAATTAAGTTAATACGAAAAACACTTAGCCAAATTATTTTTAATACAAAATTAATTTAATTTAGCCAAATTATACTATTTTCTACAAACCTAATCCAGTGATAAATGTGAAACATATTTTTTGAAAATTTATGGATTGAAATGCAACAATGAAAAATGTATATTTTTATGGGATTTTTCACAATTTTTAACACAAAAATAATACAAAAGTTATGAAAATTTTACTGGAACTAAAACACGATGTAATGAGTCTACAGTATTTTTTTATTTTTTTGATAATATATGGTTTTTATTATGATTTTCTAATGAAAATAGAGTGACATTGAGTATTTAATTCTTAATAAATCCACAATGTTAAATCATCTAGAGAGCTAATTATCTCAAAAAGGTATTTATATGAAGAATCCAGGAGAGTTGGAATTTAGTAAAAATAACATCTATGGATTTAATCAAAACTCATTTACGAAAATCACTCTACAATTTATTTAAGGTACATAACAACTCCAATTAAGATGAAATTTGGATAGTAATTAAAGCATATGTCAGGACATCATTTGTGATTTTTGAGGAATTTTGAAGAAACTATGAGTAAAGTATGAATTTAAGAGTTTAGAATGGGTAAAATATAAATTTTTTCACTAAAACAATTTTAAGTTATTACCCAAAACTCATAAAAATAAAATAAATATCCAGATGATATATAATTAGTTTCTCAACAATATGACATTTTTATTCAAATAAATAATACGAAAAATATGTCCAGATTAAATTCAAACATAGGAGTATCCATACAATTTCAGAAATGAAAATGACAATTCAAACATATGCACAACAAGTTTTCTGGAATTAGAGAAACATGCAGGACAAATTTTGTAATTTTTACACAAAAAAGGAAAAGACCTTCTTCGCTAGGGCTCGATCCGTTGAGGAGGGCGGTGGTGGCGGTGGTGCAGCCCTCACACAGGTAGAGACGGTTGGGCGAACGATGGTGACAACCGTGGAGGGGGCGCGTGTATGGCCGTGCGATGGAGGCGCGGAGGAGCCATGATTGTCGGAAATGGGGCAGCGGGCGAGGGAGCATCGGCTGGGGCTGATGCCGACGAAGCATCCTGGAAGGGGACGGTGACACAACGGCGAGCCGGCGGTCGTCGTTGGTGTGCGGTCCGCACGGGTGGGGTGAAGGGCGAGAGAGGAGCGAGCAGCCTGTGCCTGCTAGAGCAGCGGTTGCTGGAGGCAGACCGCGACCGTGGGCGAGGCACGGTGGAGGCCACGGCTACAGGCTGGAGCAGGGCGACTCCAGAAGGGGCGCGACTGGAGAGTGGCCGCGTCAGTAGAGCGGCGGTGGCCGACGGCGGCTGGGGAGCAAGCCGACCACCTGCTGCATTTCTTTTTTTAATTTTTTGATTTTTTGTTGTTGAGATATGACTTTTTAAATTTAATTTTAAATTTTTAAATTTTCTTAAAATCAGGGAAAAATGTAAAGAGGATGATGGGGTGATTTGGTGGTTGATGATCAAGATAACGGTGGGGTGATGGTGATTATAAAAAATGCAAAATGTAACAAGGTCGAAATAAAGAACGTGAGATGAGAACTTACCTACGATGGAAGGGAATCGCTCGAGAAGTGTTCACGAGGAGCACTCATCTTTGCTCGAATCACCAGCGAGCGATGAGCTCGAGTAGCACGTGGAGGCTGCTACGACGTTGGTCGGAATGCCAACAGATCTCACTGGAGAGGAGGCGGACGTTGCTCGACCATGGTTGTCACGTTGTCACCGATTCAACTCACGGAGCTCGGGCTCTCTCTCACATAAAGGTGGATGGGCAAAAATGAGGAAGAAGAGATGAATAAAAAGAGAAGAGAAAGGGATGTTAGAAAGGTGGTGGAGTTGAATGAGAGGTTAGATTAATGGTGGAGTTGAATGAGAAGTTAGATGAATGGTGGAGTTGAATGGAGGTTAATGGAATAAGAGAAGTTATCGTAGAGAATGGGAGTTAAATAAAAGTAGGCTATTAAAAAGAGAGAATAAGATAAAGAGATAAAAAAATGGAGAATTTACAAAATTAAGACGAACAATATGTACATTTTTAAGTTTTCTAATTTTATTTTTTTTGTATTTTAACAACAAATATTTATATGATAAAAATAAAATAAAATACTGGAAATAAAATACAACATAAAAGTGTTTTTTGGATTTTTTTGTAATTAAGAAAAGTAAATGAAAAATGAGAAAGAAAAAATATGTACATTATATACAATTTACATCTAGGTCCCAAAATCTAAATTTTACAAATGAGCTCCGATTTTAATGAAACTACTTATATTGGATAGTTATTTTTCTAACTTAAACTTTAAAAGTGAGTTTGGTGAATTTGG
This sequence comes from Ottelia alismoides, assembly GCA_037367405.1. Classification (NCBI taxonomy): domain Eukaryota; kingdom Viridiplantae; phylum Streptophyta; class Magnoliopsida; order Alismatales; family Hydrocharitaceae; genus Ottelia; species Ottelia alismoides. Next base: position 572,274 of record JAZKJV010000252.1, on the reverse strand, counting down.
AGTTCATACGGAGCAGGAATTTGTCTGAGAATTTGGACTTTACAGCCTTTTCTCTTTGGGATCTAGGAGTATTTATTTGAGCTAGAATTTATTTTGTATTTTTATATTTTTATATACGTTTTTATAAACAGCTAAGAAAATAATTAGCCAAAAAGAGTTGAAATAAAATTAATAAAAATACATGAAGTTTTGAGCTATTTACAGGTGAAAAGCTCCTTTATTTTGTGGCTTTTTATTTATTTTGTATAATATAATATGCAATATTTAGTGTATTTTATTTACAATAGTCATTTTGTATTTTATTGATTTTATGATCATTTATTTGGGATTTTACTCAGGGATTTTCCTAAGATCAATATATTGAGATGATGAATCGTGGATTCATCAGCCACCAGTATGAAGCACGAGCATCGGTGGGACCGAGGCACACCTTGAGCTCTTCAGGCCACCCATATGGATCCGAAGCACCTACGCCGAACGACACTCACTCCCAGCATGCACGCGCATGCATAACACATGCAGGTTGGATCATTTGTAGCCGAAGCCACCCTAGTTCTCCATATTTACATACAGGTCCAGGCGTACGTGTCTCAAGCGTGCTTGGGAAACTTGCAAGGAAGCCCCGTCAAGTTTTCTTATTTATATAAATGCCCTTACTAGGGACTTGTTTGTTATTTTTTCTCTATTTATTTCAATGTTTTTTATTACATTTATGCCCCCGGATCATTTTCTTTATATCTTGAGCATATGGACTCTAATTCCAGTTATTTCAATTTCATTGTTTTTCTAATTAATTCTCTACCTATTGACAATGTTTATTTAAGAGTTGACAATCAGAATAGTATGATTATTTATATGCACAAAGTGTCTCTTCATTGATCATTTAAACGCCATATGTTGTACATAGAGATTATTTTGATGCCATACTTGCTAATGAATTTGATATTAATCCTTGCTCAATTAATTGACTAATTTAGAGGCATAATTATGCATCTTTATTTGTTTGTATTGCATTGCATATTGTTCCATTTAATCTTCTTTTAAATTTTGTATAAAATCCCAATAAAATGCATGTCATTCATTCATCATGTTTTGCATCATATTATTTGTGCTTGCTTCGTTTGATGTGCATTGTGTGCATCATTTTATGCATTGTATGTGTGTTTACCTAGGTAGATGGAATTAATCGCTTAAATTGAAATATTAAAATCTGATTAATCATCGAGGAGGCTCGTGTCCCTGTATTCGACGTTACTAGACTTGCTAAATAAAAATTATCCACACATTCAAATGTGTAGTTTCTACGTGAGCCATTCTCACCTCCTAGGCTACGATAATTTGACAATATTAAAGAGGTGAAAATGATGTACATCAATGGCAATTCTACTCTACTACCATTGCTAGGAATCGAAAAGGCGAAAGGAAAGGAAGCTCACCTGCTTGACGTGGTCGGGAAAAATGAACTGTCGGAGAAGCTCCGGTGATGGGTTGAATCACCTCAAACCGCCTTCCTCCTCATTGTGAATTGATGGGGATCACTCCCTGACAAAGAGGAACACTCCATGCTTCGATTCAAGGGGTCAAAAGTTGAGCAAGAGGGATTAGCCTTGAATCGAAACTCAGAGTTCTATTTTATAGCAGTGATAGGGAGGGTTGAAAGAATTAGGATTTTCGTGAAGATTGATGCAAGATTGACCAAGGATTTGGTCTGGCAAGGAAGAGCAAAGAGCAAGGAAGAAATTTCATGAAATGGGTGGGGCGATTCGATCTATGTAGCAAATGCTAATAAAAAGGCAAAGGAGTGAGGGCAGCGTTTGACAACTGTTGGCCTAGAACGACCAGGGAGTTGACCGAAGTCAACTCAGATGCCTCCCACAGATCCATGTAGGTGCTCGAAAATAAAACAGAAATGAAAATAAAAATAAAATAGAAATATAATAACAAATAATTTTATTAATTTTTCTTAAAATGCGAAGGTTGCTCCTCATTTTATGTACTATTTTAGGTGATTTTTATTTATTTATATATGTTAATTTGTATATGTATAATTATAGGTACAAATACCTACAAAATGTGTATTCTGATTTTTATTTTCTATTCTATATTTTATTATTTTATGTACATAATTTATATATTTACAGTATATTAAAATATGTATTTCCATAATTTTATTTTATTTTTCTGATGTTTGTATGTATATATAAATAAATGTGTACATATACATTGTATGTATAATATACCTATGTATTTTATTACATTACTTATTTTAATGGTTTCTCTTTATGTTTATATTTTTGTATGATTCAAATAATATTTACAATCATTCAAAATAATAAAAGAATGAAAGTATAAATAATGAATTAAATGAATAAAAATATATAGGTATGATATACACTAGGACCCAAAGTCAATTTTCGTATTTTAACTCCAATTTGAATGGAATCATTTCGTTAGATAGATAATTTAATTTAAAGTTCAATAAAGGTGAGTTTGGTCTATTTTGAGCTCATATGGAGAAGATATGGATCTATGAAGTTTTGTTTATGGTTTTTTTTTCATTTGTATGTCCCCTTCACATAGTGCCTTAGTTTCTTGTGCAATTATTTTTGTCTTTTTGTCTACATTTTTGTGCATATGTTTGATGTTGAAAATATCTTTATTTCAAGTGTGTAAAAGTTAGTTTAAGTTTGAGCTATATATAGTGTACTGGTCACCTAGGGTTTCTAGGTGATAATGTTATTTTTATCTGCGTTTGTTTGCCCTTATCTCCTACTTTATTCCTTGTCGACCAAGTCAATACTGACTTAGTCTCGGGGTTAGCGTCAGTCATTATTTAGAATACTTTCTTTTTTCTTTTCTGTTCTTTATTTGTTTATTTTGTGTTTAAATACATGTATTTAAGCATTGTTTTCATGCAAAGGTTAGAGTGTTAATTTGTACAAGTTATCTATATTTACATGCATATATCTAAGGATTTAAAGACGGAATAAAGGAATAACGATGAATGAATGGGTATTCGTGAATGAATGGGTATTCGTCAATGCATAATTAAATTTTTAAAATCTAATCTCTATGATATGCAAGTCAAAAAGTCGCACTAATAATATAAATTCTATTAGCGAGGAAGAAATTGAATTCAGTTTAAGCTAAGTAGAATGTAGTTATGTGCGTCTAATTAACGAATCTTAATATGTTGTGAATCTTAAGATGTGTTAATGTGGCTTAATTTACGATTAGTACATATATAAGGACCTAGATAAAATTTCTAATCATGTGCCTGATCCTAAATTACGCCACTCAAGTCGAGCTCCACCCTTGGAGAGGATGAAACATATCTCTATACACCAAACTCGAAGAATTAAACAGACTTCTTTTTTTACAAATGAACTCTTAAACAAGAGCCTCTATAAATAGATAATTATATTATAAGTAATAATTACACCATCAATTAATGACACAATTAACTACTTAACTAGTAACACCGCGGAATAGTTAACATCTCCTCTACTAAAAGTAGATGCTTTACTCTTCTCTTAGCTCGAGCTCCAAGCTCGTCGCCTCTGTGTTAACTTGATTGAGTCGGTTTCATGGGCCCGGCCAAAACAACTTTAAGATTAGAAATTTCAAATAGATAATAAACTATTCAATAATGCACATAGACAAATCAACAAACAAACAAGTCAACAATACTATCAGAAAGTCAACATGAAGAACACTTACCCCAAATTTCGCTAAAAATCACTTAATTAGGTATTTAAACCTAATTAAATACATTAATAAAGCCAACAACAACACAATGTGATTATCAATAAGTGACTATGTTAATTGTATCGTAATGTAATACGACACTTATTAATTTATCAGAATCGAGCGATACTATATGTGAAGAGGGCCCAACTTAATTTAATCTAGATATGTCCAGGGTTGAACACAAGGATATGATATATTAGTTTATCTAATTAGACTTAAATGCCTCGGTTAAGTTATTGATTACTGAGATTTAGGTCAAGAGTGCACAACAGAAAATTTGCTCGGATCAGGGTACGCGATATGGAAGGCAGGGATTTTGGCTCTGCCTTAGGGTGTACACACACTCGTGTACCCTCACTCAACCTGAAATCAAGGTCGGGGTTAATCCCCTGAAAACAAAATTTCCGATTTTTTGGGTCAATTTGTTTTGCAGTCCCGGTTTTAAGTTAGGTGATCGCTTTATTAGTCCACACACAAGGCACGCCTATCGTCCAGTCCTAATTTCCTTTAAACCTAAGTTTGAAAAACCAAGGGAGAAGGAGTCGAGAAAAGCCAATGCATGATAAAACAATGATGTATGCCAAGTTTAGAGGACTTACAGTGATCCTCGCGCTTTATATATGGGACGCAAAATAGAATTGAAATTTTATACTATATGGATGCAAACGAGAAAAGCCGCTCCTAGACAAGCAGTTCTATTAGCGAGTGAAGAACCAGTTAGATTTGGCTAAGTCCTGAGGTCTAAGTGTGTCTTTTAAGTGTGAAGTGTGGCCTTAAATGTTACGAGCACAAATAGTCCTAAGAGAGCTCTAAGAGATGCAAGTGCAGGTCCTATCCTATGTAAAGTAACCACACAACACGTGGGGACTCCTTTTATTATGACTTACACGTATGAGAACCCAAACGAGAACCATTGGAAAATGCAAAAAATAAAAAGAAAAAAAATTTTACAAGTCCTCTCACAAACACTCGATTTATTTCGATACAGGTTCCTCAGCTCTCTTGGTGAAGCGTCTTCGACTCCTCATATTCCTCGCACGAAAATAATTGATGGTCAGATAAAGGACGACACAAAATAAACAAATAAAAGTTGAACAGAAAATATTCACAAGAAAAGTCGGGAATCAGACTATGCGAGGATGGAAAACCTAAAATACAAATTTCCTAAAAATTAACCTAAATCGTGCCTCCCCGACAACGATGCCATTTTGAAGAGCCTACGATCACCCTACCTAATTCAACTGGATTAACGATCAAGTTAAATGTTGTGTTCGTTGTAGTCGGGTAAATCAAGACCGATCAAAAACCACTTGGATTAATGTAGAATTAAACACAAGCGGCAATTTTTTTATTTTACTTGGGCAAGCCCAAGGTCGAACTCAGGGAGGCAGCTTTTTCCTTAGGTTAATTTGAAGTCAATTTCGATGTTAGATTTTCAGGAGAATTTTTTGATTTTTTATGCAATTAAAGAAAATTGTGATGCAATTCAAGCCAAATTTTAAGCTAAATTTGAAGTATAGTCAAATTTTGTTAAAAATGATGAAACTTGACAAGAATATGAAATGCAATGAAATTAAGCTACTGCAATTTTTTGGAATTTTTACTCTCAATGAATTAAATATGAATTAAAAATGAATGCAAGGTGAATTTTGCAAAATTAATTTTAATAAATACCAAAGGACTTCATTTTAAGACACAAAACTTATCCTAGATATTTCTATGTGAGATGAATCCGGGAAAATTATAAGACCTAAAAAATGATGGATTTTGGACCTATTAAAAATCAATTAAGAAAAGGCTAATTAATTTAATAAGGCCTCGTTATGCATGCGAATGATGTGATTTTTAGGCATGAAGTAAAAGAACTTAAACTAAACCTTTTGTGATTTTTAAATGATCTTTGGAGCTACATATAATTTAATATGGAATTTAAAGCACACAGTAGCAAAACTATGCAAATTTCCACAAAAATAATGATATTAAAATCCTCGGAGCTCACAAAAATATGACAAGTGTCCACAATGATAAAGCACAAGTTTCTCTACAACAAGCAATTTTTGGAATTTAAAAATGATGCTAAATGAGTGCCTAAATAAACGTGCAAATACATGGACCAAAATGCAAACATGAATTAAAATTGATTAAATAAAAACATGCGTATATGGACTAAAATGCAAACAGGAATTAAAAATGATTAAATAAAAACATGCGTATAGGGGCTAAAATGTAATTACCTATAATGTTGGGGGTATGTGTGCAAAATGTCCACAGAACACGCCGCCTCACGTGACGCGCCTGGCAGGGACGGGAATGCAAATTGGAAAACTTACAGGGGGCTCAGTGCAAAATACCGAGACCGCACGTGAGGGCCACGTGAGGTGCTAGGCTCGGACAATGACGGAGGCGCGGACGGTGGCTCGGGTGCTTTGGAGGCTCGGACGTGCTTCGGAGTTGGCTCGGGTGCCCCCAGCCTAAAGGTTGGGGAAGAGGCTCGGAGCTGGAGACATGGCGCGATGTTAGCCGTTAGATCAAGATGGTTCCAACGGTTGCTGAAGCTGGATAAGTGGCGCGCCTTGGGTCCGTCAGATCAAGATATATTCTCAGATAAATATATAACAAAGAGAGAAATGCACAATTAAATCACAACGGTAGAAAACAAGCTAAGTGTCCACTTAACTCTACAAACCAACGCTCCCCGGCAACTATGCCATTTGGTGAAGCGCGAGAGATGAGGTATCTAACATCCGGTCATGGAGGGCACGTGGTGTCCGACAAGTCAAATCCAACAATCTTTGTATCGATGCCTCTCTCGGCTCTCAACACTCAACTCAAGTGTGTCAATCAACAACTATCCCACAACAATGATTAAGCAATAAACATAGGTGAGCTAAAATTTATTATACACTACAAGTAATGTGTACAGTACACAAAAAGTAGGGGTCGAACCACAAAGGATCACATGAGGTAGAGCGACAAAAAATGAATAGACAATTTACGATGTTTTTGTGTTTTTAATTTTTAAATGTTTTTGTGGATTTTCTACTTTGATGTTTTTAATTTTACAATTTTTCATTGACAAAAAATGAATAGACAATTTGCGATGTTTTTGTGTTTTTAATTTTTAAATGTTTTTGTGGATTTTCTACTTTGATGTTTTTAATTTTACAATTTTTTCAATTTTATTTATAAAATAGTATATATTAATATAGACTATATAGATATATATAGATTATGTAGAGAAAAAGATAAAAGAGTTGTCTTTGGATTTTTCAAAGAAGACAAGAAATTCAAAGATTCAAAAGAAAATACTTATGGTTTTATAAAACTTTCTCTATTTTTAGTGATCTTTGGATAATTTTTTAGAATTGTTGTAGATTTTTAAATAAGAAAATAAACAAAAAAAACATAATAGTACTTCAAGGAACTTGAGATGGGCTTAATAAATATTTATCAATTTAGATTGATCCCAAATTCAATTTTATGAAAACTAGATAATCTAAAGAAAAATCAAAACCTTAGAAAATATTTTTTTGATTTTACGTTGAATTTTTGGATTTTTTTTTATAATTTTATGTGTGTTTCATTTTTAGGAGATTTTGATAATGTTTTACAAATATTCCTTTTAAGAAATCAGATATAGCTAAATAGACGTGTTGAAATATTTTCTGAATTTTTCAAAATATTTTGTATTTTTTATGGATTTTTTTATTGTTTAACAAGGGAAAATGCAATGCTTTTATACTTTTATAAATAGGAAAATCATTTTAATTGTATTAAGAAAAATATATGTGATGTAATATGATTCTACGCACTTAAAATAATTTTCCTATAATTTTTAGATGCGAAATGCTAATTTTAATAATTAAAATACGAAGGAAAAATTAAATCTACAATATAGGGAGCTATATGCAATTTCCTTAAATTTTTAGAACATTTTATAACATTTCAAACAAGTCTAGGGGCATACATGAATTATTTTCACAATTAAAACATTATCTGCACTAGTAGGGGTATAAATGCAATATTTTAAAACAATAGGACCCAATATGCAAATTTACCAGAAAATATTACACTAATATTCAAAGTTCTTGGACCAAAGCTAATTACACAAAACCGTATGGGTATATGCATAAAATACCCAGGCGCCTCATGTATAGAGTCAAGCGAGGTGACCTAGATTGGACCTAAATGCAAATCAAGGAAAGCTTAAGGTCCTAAGCGTAAACATTACATACAACGTCAATGGAAAGTTTCTGGACTAAAAATAAAACACAGAAGGCCAAGAGAAGAATATGCTGAAGGATATGGGGAGATCCTCAAGCGCATCACAGAAGCATGTGGATCGCATCGTATGCAATCGGGAGCGACTAGTCGCACTAGTCGCTCGATGCAGCGGAATTTAAAAAATTTTAATGTGATAAAACCAGATGATCCAAGAACATTTTCGATAGGTATTAAGGTTGCTCCTTGAAGCATGGTTACGATCGAGTCTCTAAACGAAGAGACCTCATGTCTCAAGTCCGATCCAATGGAGGAGACGCTTGCGAGCACGTTGATGAGACACATCCTTCTCGCAATCTATGTTGGTGATCCAAGCAGTGCATCTCCTGATCTCATCACACTAGATCCGACATCTTCTTCATGAGTGAGGCGCATCGAAGGAGACAGAGATCCACGAGCAAATACTCCGGCAGCATAACGACGATGCCACGACGATGGCGACACTCTCAAGGGCTCCATGGTGGACGACCACAATGAGAGAGAGAGAGAGTCTTGGTGTGTAGAGATAAAGAGGGAGAGAGCATTGGTTAAGGTTGTAAACTTGTAACTCGAAGAGCAAGAGGTGCCTCTTCTTATATATGGGTTTGGGAGTCCATGGATCTCAATCCATGGACAACACGCTCAATGGGTGAGATTGATTTGTGTTTCAATGGACATGATGTTGTTGTAAAAATACAACAATAATTAATTTAATTTGATATATATATATCGATAAATCAATATAATTAATTTCAAATAAAATTAATTAATTAATTAATCTTGGAGATAATGAGAAGATTGACCTTATCCCCTAAACAAAGGGGATAACGGGTCTATCTCCTCAATATCTCATGAGATCTCATTATCTCATGATATCTCATTATCTCATGATATCTCTAAGAATTACAACAACACTTGTTGTAAATTATTTCACAAGAATAACTCAATTTATTTTGTGAATATTGCAATCATGCCATTAGAAAAATGTGAACCATATTCACATCTCAAAATAAAATGTAAATTATATTTTCAATTAATCATCCAATGTGAATCCAATTCACATCAATAATTAATTAAAAAATATAAATCGCAATATGCTCTCTCTAATATATTATAAATCACATTTATAATGTACATAAATAATATGGATAGTGTTATCCACATTATTCTTATCCATGACAATTAAATCATATTTAATCAACTTGGATCTCTATTCTCATGTGCCCAAATAATATGAATGACATTCATATTATTCATATATTTGGTAATTAAATCATATCTAATTATCTCAGATAACTCTCCTAATAATATGAATCAAATTCATATTATTCATGATAATTAAATCACATTAATTATCCATTTTCTTAATGCTCGAATACATATATCAACAATGAAATTATCCTGAAATCTTTCAAGGATAATGCGCTATCTCCCCAAATACTTGGAGACAAGGACACGACGATTGTATTGTTCCACGTACAATGACTTGGATATTGAGATCACATCTCAAATCCAGATCTTGCAGACTTCCCATAGATGCTTTATTAAATCAAGACCGCAAATCTAATCTTCTCATTACATCCGAATTACACTCAGATCAATGTCCATCAGTTGGATTAAGATCAGATTACTTCTCTATGAGAGGAGTCACTAAAATCCAGACATATTTCATCACTCCTTCGGAATGGAAGCGTCATGGTTATAAAATTGTTTATGATCACATCACCCTCAAACATTCCTAATACATGTACATCTGGCATACTGGAAGACCTAGAACAAACCCGAAGTTTTAGATCTCTTTTCGACTGTCTCCTTCAGGATTTTATCATTAAGGTTCTCATTCGATCATTGGGAGTCAGTATCGAACATATACTTTCCAAAAACATATATCGTACCTAGGTGTTGATCATATACTTTCCAAAAGCATATATCAAATCTTACTAATTCTGGCAAGCTTCCAAAGCGAGACGACCACGCGTGGAATTTGATTCTTCCCAATATCTCATGAGTGAGCTCATGTCTTCCTGTACAGCAATGAACCTATATGATCCCTTTGAGAGATTATATTACTCATATTCCTTGCATGCACACCAGTGCGCCAGTGTATAGACCTTGGTTAGGTCATCAACCTATTGGTCTGTCAAATGTACATACTCAAACATATAGTAACACATCTATCTCCGGTTAGAGGATGTGTGCCTATATCATGACAGCATACGACATAGGTCTTTGGTTATCTCGATCTCGTTAAGTCTACTCTTTGACCTAACTAATATGATACCTCCGAATCTCTATTCCCATGCAGAGGACCTGCATCAGGTGGTCGGTCAGATATCAGTCAAATGAGAAAGGATTGACATCTCCTACTCCTGCTGGAGATCATCTCTTAACAATCTTTTGACGGTGCTTGATGAGTCCTCAATCTAAATCTTTAGACATTCATCCAAGCACTAGCCTCTATGATTCAATAATTGAATCAACAACTATATGATCATTAAGATGGCCATGGTACATTACCCAAATTGTATTAAGAGACCTATTATGCAAATTAGTTATCCTTCATTTCATATCAGGGAATGATATTTGCAATAACATTTATTGCATAATGGCTTACCGTGGGCTCGCATGTCCAACAATCTCCCACTAGCCCAAAGAGCCATTAATGAACTAATCATTTAAACCCGCACTCATGTGACAATCATAGGCTATTTAGAAAAATATCTAGGTAAGCTGATCAGTCACTCGGTTCCCAAGAGACTACGCCAAGTCCTTTTACAGCACTTGCATATCCCAAGTAATAGTGCTCGCATCTAATGCGAATGTTGCATCTTATGCAAACAATACTCAATTTTGTTAGTTATAGTGTCCTTGACACTACATCTCGACAATTATTATAACTAGTATGTAATTTCTATCATCCATATCTGAATACCCTTATTCCCAGAGATGTCTATCTTCTAAGGTATCCGTAGTTAAGACCTTTTAGATCTCCATCTATAAAGTCTTAAGCTCTTGAAGATAAGACTTAGAGATCACCATCTCAAAAATCTTCTCATCTATGAAGATGTTGTTATTACTGCAATCATGTGTTTTATCACCTTAGAAGGATTAGTAACAGTTTACTACTCCCAGTGCATGACAGACATCTGGATTTTGTACACATCTAGCATACACCCAACTTCTCGCAACTGATGCACAAGGGCAAGCAGTTTTTAGCATTCACTTCCTCAACTCTTTGAGGTGCTATCCTTTCAGATAGGTATGTACCATATCTTAAGGGTAGGAAGCCTTTCTTATAATTTTCCATGGTGTAAAACTAATGCGACGGTCCCATTACCGTCTTTATTTGCTTCTGAACACTTTCAAAACTAAGATCTAAGAGATATCCTTGAGATCATATCTCAAGGTATGGAATAGCCAGTCTATAAAACACTTATTATTATCCGTATATCATTCCAAATGATTAGGATATGATCTACATTTAGCACGATGAACACAATGGCACCCCACTAAGCTTCGCATGGTTCATCAAGATTCTATCTGAAATCATAACATTTATGATTTCATCAAATTGGATGATCCAACAACAAGAAGCTTATTTGATTCCACAGATGGAGTTATTCAGCTTGCACAACTTGCTTTCCTCAACTATGAAGCCATGGGGCTACTTCGTATGAATAACCTCGGAGAGATATTCATAGAGGAATGTAATCTTGACTCACATCTTGAAGATGTCATAGTCAACCTCTATAGCTATAGTTAGCAATATTCTGATGGGTTTAAGCATGGTCACCGAAGAGCAAGTCTCAGCGCAAGCAATGTATTCTCTTTGATGTGTAGCTTATGGCTATGAGTCGTGCTTTGAAGGTCTCTACCTTGTTATCGGGTTTCCTCTTTCTCTTGAAGATCCATTTACACCTTAACGGGTCCTACCCTTATAGGTAGATCCTCGAGGGTCCATATACAACACTTGTATACAAAGTCTACCTTAGACTTAATTGCTAACATCCATCTTTCCATGACATGATCTTTGGAAGCTTCATCACATGAAGTTCTATCATTGTACGATTTCTCTGACACATGGAATACATCCTTAAACACATTTGAAGAGGTATTAGTATCTCTTCTTTAATTGTCCTTTTAGTTTCCAATTTTAGGAGCCTCATTATCTTCTCAAGATTAAATGAGTTCCTTCACTTCATTTTCATCTTGATTCTCAAGAGAGTCATCCTCTAAGAATCACATCCTTAGAGATGAGATATTTTAAGAATCTCAAGGTCATAAAGTAGGTATTCAATACCATCCTTTATTTTCCTAATGAAGTAGCACTCTCTTGTGCTAGATTCCAGCTTACTTGCATGGAACCTTATTAAGGATATATATTGTAGTCTCTACTACATATATACCTTGGAGCTAAGAGGTAATTATGCTAATGTTCATCATTGATCAAATCATGTCACACATGATCCAATTGTATCTCCCTACAACTCTATAGAGTTTAGGTGTTTTAGGAGGAGTGAGATAGGAAAGATATTCATATCTTTAAAAGGTGTTCCTTGAATTCATCTAATAGGTACATGCTTCTTGATTAGATCAAATTCATTTCATATTCCTTAAACTAATAATCTAAACCAAAATTATGAAATCTTTGAACATTTCAAAGGTTTCTAAGGTGAAGGGAAGAAAGCTCATATCAATAAAAATCATCGAATGATATCACATATCATCATTGTTTATCATGTTACAAATGATCCGCATACATCAATATGTATGAGATCTCGAATACCTTGGCATCTAACACCATTCCCAGAGAATGGTGTATTAGATATTTTACTTTGAATATCTATTCATGAATATATATGGTTTGAACCTTTAGACAATCTAAAGTTCGAAATCTTCCTAGCCTATTCATTTCATCAATAGACATATGTCCCAGATTTGATGCCAGATCATAGTCTAATGATCTCCATCCTCCTATTGATTTTATAAGGTTTAATTTTCAGTATTAGAAATGATAATGAACCATTCATTAATTTTCTAATTTAGTAGAGTCCTCTAGATGTCATATTACTATCTGAAATATATCCATCATAACTCTTTATGATAGGTCTATTCCAGAATTCATGTTTATTTCCAACATTTAGAAATAAACAATGAGTGTATTCTAATATCCAGGTCATAGAGACATTCTCTAAGACTAAGGGATCTCCCATTGAAAATATGAAGTCTGTTCATCCAATAGAGATTGTTGCAACAATTGCACCAATATCCATATGGATGACTATTAAATCATAAGATCAAATTTTCTAGTCTTCTAAAACATATGCAACCTATTGCAAGTGTTATTAGAAGAACGAGATACAATTATTAGACTTTTATTCGTATCCATTAAGTAAGTCAAATTCAATGACTAAATGTAGATCATTCTGATGCACTATTTGAGTCCTTCTCTAAGAATTCTAGATAGTCTTGATAATCATACTATCAACACATCAACTTGTTGCAGTATTGGCATTCATCCAACTCTTTGGATGCCATATGTGTGGAAACTATAAAAGTACAGTCAACTCTTTGACTTTCTTTCTAACTTGGGTCCGACAGATGCTTCCACTGCGCCCCTTTCATCTCTAAACAACCATTGCTTAAGAAAAAAGGATCTCTTGTGTTGAATTCAAAAGATTTCAATATATAAGAGTATTTCGACATTTATACATGCTTTATTCATTTCATACAATATGAATGTTATGAAGCTTCATGAATGACTAGAGTATAGATAGTAGGATGATGACACTCATCATATCTACATACATCTTAACTCTTAAAGACTTAGTTTCAGGTGGGTATTGAAACATTTTGAATATATCATCTCTTATAGAGCCACCATTCTGCATAATGCAGTGAACCATGTCATTCATGATTAAATGTCAAGAGCACATATGTATGCCCGAACATCTTCTTAGAATTTTATAAAGATTATTTGACAATTGCGATCATCATCGACATGTCACTTCCAAAGTACATTCGATGAGAGATCGACTATAGAGACATACAAAGCCTAGGTTGTTGTTTTATCGTTTATTTAATTATCATTCCTCATTATTATGAGGAAACTCGCACATTGCAACCACATACAATATGTGTCCAACTTCTAGTACAATATTTTGATCATGGATCCAGTCCATGATGTTTTACTGGTTATTATTGAGTATAGTATTAAGTGGGTTTAATGAAGGATTATCTGAAATAAGAAATTTGCATATATATATATATATCCACATTTTACTTTGATTTAGGAATTTCATATCAAAGTTGTCTTGCCTTGTCAACACTGAAAGTCCATTCCCCTAATCACTTTCAATGTAAGAGATATACTTACCATTATATCTAAAGTAGGATATGGGATCTCCTTTCTTATCTTTGTCACATCCGAATAATATGAGAACATGTGACTCAGATAAAAAGAAGCGGGAACACATTCTGCCTTGCAAGTCCAATCTTGCATCTCCCAATTCGGTATTTAACACCCGGGTCCACCACCCCTAAGGTGATGTTGACCCGTCATTGATTGAACCGACCATCAATAGGAATACAACTTGCTATGCACAATCCAATATCACCCCAATAATATGAGGACCCGATATTGGGGTCACTACGTATACGTCCTTACTCTTTCGAGAAACGAAGAACCCAACACAAATGGATTGTATGCAAGAGTTGTCACTTCGGACCGGCATCTCCTACATACAATATCTGGTGACTGAACCTTTCGCCTTGACAGGAGACCATGGATGTCACTTATGTGATCCTCCGCCTCTTATTCAAAATTCAATTAATTATCATGAATCGTATTGATATAATTAATTTTTCCAAGGGAAATACAGATCCATTCATAATAGAGTGTTTTTAATTAGATGTAATTAATTAAAATACATTAAATCAATTATTAATCCAATTCAATCAACAAACTTGATTGTTACTTGAATATATGGTATTATCTCAAAGTACATATTAATTTGAATTTTAATAATTAGAAAATACACCATTATTTCTCCAGCATTATCGAGTCCCTACCCGTTGTCATGGTCAGTACCGATGGGTGTGGGACAGACCGCAGACGGTGCAACTTGCTACCCCAACGCTCCCTGACTAGACACCATATCAACCTCAGGAAAGGATAATACCAAATCGATCATTGTGTATTTGAGATGTTCATAGGTTTTTCAACCGAAATTATACTATATAGTAATAATCAAAACCATTTTGATTATAAAGAAATTTGCTAGACAAATTCCCAAACCTATTCAAGTAACATGTTTGTTAAAAGTGTATCAAGTAACCAATTGGTGATCCAGATCAAATCTAATCATTTATTGGTTGATGGAATGTCATTTAAGGGAAAATTATCATTCAAATATTATCCATAATTATTTCAAGAAATTAACCATTGATTTCATAAGTTTCTTAAATGATTATCATAAGGTTCATGATTAGGATTGCAATTTTCAGCAGTGATCCTCACTTACTAAAATTAGCATATATCATTCATTTTAAATCCAAATTATGCAAAATCAGTTTCTAAAGTTTGCTAACTTGAGTTAAAACAGAACCTAGGTCATTAGCACACATTTCCAGGTGTTTTAAAACAGTAATTAACTCCTTAATTACGTCATCATTCGTCATCCCCGAAACAATGGATATATGGTCATAAAAAAGATCATAACTAGAGTTATCATATTCCAAATCACACAAATTCAAATCCTCCTTTTCCTTAAATAATGGGGAACATTATACAATTTAAAATTTCGTGTTTAAACGTTTTAAACAGGGCTGCGAAAATTGAAATGCGATAAAACTTTTACGAACCCTAACGAGCCCAAATATTCATAGGTTTATGGCTCGAAACCAAAACCTCCAACATGGCTCTGACACCATTTGAAGGATATGGGGAGATCCTCAAGCACATCACGGAAGGATGTGGATCGCATCGTATGCGATCGGGAGAGATGGCGTGCGTCTTACTACCCTTATTAATTTAATCACATTAATGGTCAAATTAATATTTCGTCGTTCGTTGTAGTCAGGTAATAAGAGCAGATCAAAAACCACGTTTAATTAGGGATGATTTAATCACGAGCGGAAAATTTTTTTTACTTGGGCAAGCCTCAAGTTGAACTCAGGAAGGTAGTTGTCTCCTTAGGTAGATTTTAAGTAGATTTCCAAGGTCGGATTTTCAGGTGATATTTTTTTGGTCTTTTTCAATATATTTTATGCAAGAAAGAAAGACACATGCAAAATTGGGCCAGTTTCCAAGTTAATTCAGAAAGATGGTCAAATTGATTCCCAAAATTATGAAACTTGGCCAGATGGTGAAATATGATGAAATTAAGCTGCCCTAATTTTTTTAGATTTTT
This sequence comes from Ottelia alismoides, assembly GCA_037367405.1. Classification (NCBI taxonomy): domain Eukaryota; kingdom Viridiplantae; phylum Streptophyta; class Magnoliopsida; order Alismatales; family Hydrocharitaceae; genus Ottelia; species Ottelia alismoides. Next base: position 555,853 of record JAZKJV010000252.1, on the reverse strand, counting down.
CTGACACTAGATGAATTTACTGTGAATTAAAAATAAATGCAAGGTGATTTTGACTAAATTAATTTTAATAAATACCAAATCACAATATTTTCAGATATAAAAATTATCCTAGATAGATCTAAGTGTGAAGAATCCAGGAAAATTAATAGACTCAAATTTCTACGTGAAATGGACCTATTAAAATTAATTAAGAAAATCACAAAATGATTTATTCAGGCCTCGGGATGCGTGCAAATGAGATGATTTTTGGATACAATGTAAACTTAATTATCTTAGGTCTAATCTGAACTTTTGGTGATTTTTGTAGTCACAGAGAAATTACTGTAAATTAAAAGGCATAAATGGGCAAAATATGACAAAATTCCACCAACTAATTAATAATAAACCCACTGCTATCACAAAAATATGCCAAGTGTCACATATGAAAGAGGACAAATTAAGCTACACAATGCAATTTTCAAACTTGAAAAATGAGTTAAAATGAATGCCTAGATACGCGTGCAAAGACGGGGGCCTAACTACAATTACAGGAAATAAAATTGATAAAAGTTAAAAAACATGCTAACTTGGACTAATGTGCAATTACCTATAATGAGGGGGTATGTATGAAAAATACCCACAGAACATGTGCGCCTCACATGGGGGCTTCTGACAGGGACTGGAATGCAAATATGAAAACCTCCAAGGGTCTCGCTGCAAAATACCCGGGTCGCACGTGAAAACCACGTGGGGTCCTAGGCTCGGTTGGCTTCGGAGGCTCGGGCTGAGGCTCGGGTGACTCTGGAGACTCAGACTCTGCTCGAATGGAGGCTCGGCAAGCTTCGGGGGATCCGAGCCTGATGGTCGGGGAAGAGGCTCGGAGTAGGCGACGTGGCTCGTTGTGGACCACTGGATCAAGTGAGGATCCAACGGCTGCTGGTGGCTGGCGCATGGCATGCGGTGACCCTTGGATCAAGATAGATCCAACGGTGTCTGGAGCTCGATGATGGTGGACACGTGGACAATCAAGCGCCGTTGGATCAAGATGAATCCAACGGCCTTGAAGCTCGGGGCGAAAGGAGACCGGGCGCGATCAGGTGTGTAGGATCCTCCTGATCCTACGGCTATGGAACCAACGTGACGTAGCATCCTCTGGACCGTCCGATCAAGGGAATCAGACGACTGCTGCTCTTCGTCTTCAACCGGTCTGCCGCCTCCTGCGGCGGAGGTGGCTGCGCTCCGGTGAAGGGGTCTATCTCCACCCCCTCCTTTGGTCGTCGAAGAAGGTCGTCGGCGGCTCCCAAATAGCTGGAACGAATCATGGAGGTGTGACGGAGCCATAGGGGGTCTCGGCTGAGGCTGAACTGCTCTGGAGAGCGGAGGCGACGAAGCTCGAAGGAGCTCCGATGAGGCCAGTCGAAGTGGGAGTACCTGCAGGGGTTAGTAGAATAGCCGAGGTGTGCGAATGTGCTCGTGGGGTGACCGTGAGTGCGGAGTGAGGCCTGAGAGGCGACGAGGTGGTCCGCTGATCGAGCTCCGCCAAGGACCTTGGCGGAGCTTGCGTCGGCGTAGGGTGGAGTGCGTCATCGGAGAATATGAAATATTGCGCGAAGATCAAAGCTTTGAGGGGAAGCTCGGTGGATGCTCAGGAGGGAGTGGGGGTGATCGTAGAAGATGGGAAAATTAAGAGAAAAATGTAAGGAAAGAAGGAGAAGATCGGATGAAGAATGGAGAAGTCTACCTAGGGCTTGGAAGCTCAAGGGATGCTTCCGGTCGTCGCTCGAGAGACGGTAGAGGGCCCGAGCTCAAGCAGCTCATCGGAGGAGCTACGACATGGTGTGGCGACATCGTGGATCTCGCCGGAGGTGAAGGCCTGTCTTCGCTTGGTTTTACTCCAATGGGTAGCTCTGAGCTCTAAGACACCTCTCGCAATGGCGGATAGGGCTGATAGTCGATGGTGGAGGCGTATTTATAGCTTGAAGGTGATGGCTTAGGTGGCGAAGTGGTGGAGTTGGTGGGCGTCGTGGAGTGAGGTGGATGGTGTGCATGGTGATCGAGAAGGTTGGTGAGGATGAGGGAAGAGTGGGGTACGTCGTGGTGGTGCCAGGGGGCGGAGATGGTGGTCGGAGTGGCTCCCAAAATAGATAGGGGGCGGCCCTCGCACACGGTGGGCGACGTGGGGTGCGGGGATTGCGGGAGGTAGGAGACAAAGTATCGACTGTTGGATTGAGCGATCCAACGGTCAGGAGAAGGGCGGAAGCGGAAGGTGAGGATTAGATCGGCGGAGCGAAATCGAAGGCGCAGGGTGCACCACGTGGCGGGCGTGGGCAAAGGCGCTAGCGTGCGGCGGAGATGAAGCCCTAGGCTTTGTTTGAACGATGGAGATCCAAAGCAAGGTGAATGGCCAGGATTGGTTGCTTCTGGCAAAGATCGGAGGGCGCAGGGCACGCCACGTGGCGTGCTGCAAGCGTGGCGCTGACGAGCGGTCCAGATGAGATCCATGGGTAGATCGAATGGCTGGGAAGCTTTGCGATGATGAGCGGCCCAGATCGAGAGAGAAGGCGAGCGATCGGACGACGGAGATGATAGGGCGCGTGGCGCGCAAAGAAGCGGGCCGCATGGCGCAATCAGAGGGCACCACGTGGCCAGCTCTGAGTGGTTGAGAAAGAAAATAAAATTAGAGAGAGGAAGAGGTCGAATTTGGAAAACTCAAAACATGAAAGTTGTAGATCTCGATGAGATCTACATGTTTCATGTTGACCAAAAATGGAGATGAGGTCAAATATGATACAAGAATACAAGAGTACAAATATACATACAAATAGTATACAAAGGGGCCCAAAAACCCAAGTTTTGCATACGAGCTCCGTATTGAATGAAATTGATCTTATTTTAAAGTTCTATGGATGTGTACTAATCTGAAGGTGAGTTGACCTAATTCGGAGGTTGTATGAGAGGGATATTGGCATTCTAAGGTCTAGGTTCTCCAACTGTGTTTGGGGCTTTATTAGGCAATTTACAGGACATGGATTTTTGGCCTTCTTCCTTATATTATTAACTAGTAATGTACACAGCGTAAGGAAGGTGTTATTTGATTTTAGAGGGGATAAGATTAGGTGAATTATTGGGAGCATTTTACAAGTGATTTTTGCAAATGAATTGGCTTCTTATTTAATGCAAATATGAATGATAAAATGCATGTATTGTGGATTTATGCATGAATTCTATTTATGCAAGATAAAGGGAAATGTGCTGCTAGATATTCGGGAACAAGGCTCTATTTTCAACTTTAAGAGTGATGAATCACAGATTTATCAACCACCTATACTTAAACCTTGCTCGTTGATGAATCCACGATTCATCATCTTTATATCTTGATCTTAGCAAAATCCATGAGTAAAATACCAAATAAATGTCCATAAAATCAATAAACTAACAAAATATCTCTTGTAAATAAAACTCACTAATTATTGTATATAAGATTGTACAAAATGAATTAACAATAAAAAAGCCACAAATTCAAAGGAGTTTTATACATGTAAATAGCTCAAAACTTCACGTATTTTTAATAATTTCATTTCAATTCCTTTTTGCCTAATTCTTTCTCTGACTTGTTTATAAAAATGTATATAAAAATACAAAAATACAAAACAAATTTCACCTCAAATAAATGCTCCTAGATCCCAAAGAGAAAAAGCCGTAAAGCCCAACTTCCAAGCTAAATTCCCGCTCCGTATGAACTCCAGATTCACCAAACTCACTTTTAAAGTTCAATTAGAAAATTATCTATCCAACGGAAGTGGTTTCATTAAAATCGGAGCTCATTTGCAAAAGTTGGGTTTTGAGACCTAGATGTACATTGTACATTATGTATATATTCATTCTTTATTCATTTTTTTATTTTATCTTTCCTAATTATTAAAAATATAAAAAAATTATGATTGTGTTGTATTTTGATTATACTATTTTACTGTATTTTTCCGTTGTAAATATCTCTTAATAAAAAGACAAAAAAATACATATTAGAAAAGTAATATATATATATACACATGGTGTTTTATCTTCTTTTGTAAATTCTCCACTATTTCTCTTCTCTTTTTATTTTATTGTATTTAAAGTAGCCTACTTTATTTATTTATTTATTTATTATTTAATTTCCATTCTCTACAATAACCACCAATTCAACTCCATTATTCCATCATTTTTCCCAACTTCCCATTCAACTCCATTAATAATACAACCTCCCATTCAACTCCGCCACTTTAATAACCTCTGATTCCATAATCTTTATATACATGTCATTCTCCTCATTTTTGCCTTTGATCCATCTTTATGTGAGGAGAGCCTAGTTCCCAGAGTTGAATCGGTGACAGCGACGCAACCGCGGTCGAGCGACGACGGCCCTCTCTCCGGTGAGATCCGTTGGCTTTTTAACCAACATCGCAGCCGCAACCGCGCGCTGCTCGAGCTCATCGCACGCCGGCGATTTGAGCGAAGACTGTGCTCTCACGAGCACATCATAGGCAATCGTCCCCATCGTAGCAAAACAAAAAAAAAAGCAGCAGGCGCCGCCCGCTGCCTCCCCCTTCCTCCAAGGGCAGCGGCGCTGCCCGCCACCACTTCCACGCCAATGGCAGCGTCGTCGGCCCTCCTCGCGGCAGCGTGCGGTCGCGCCGCCCTCGACCACCGCGGCCTGCCGCCGCCCCCCTCGCGGCGCATCCATCCTCCACCGAGCCTCCTCAGCCCCTCCCCGACGAGCCTCCAACGCCAGCCCCGCGCTCACTGACCCCCCTCACCGTTGGAGCCCGCCACCGCCCGCCACGGTCGTGCCTCCGCGCCACCAACCCTTTTGGGTTCTTCCTCCTTCATGCTTCAGGAACAAGAAAGGTCTTTTTCCATTTTTTTCTTTATTTTATTGTAAAAATTGCAATGTTTTCTGTTTTTTTTTGTAATTACAAATAGGTCCCTGTATATAAATGTTTGTTTATTTTGCTTTCGAAATTTGCACAAAGACCCCTGTGTTTGCTTCTTAATTTGGACCTTCTTTATGTACCATTTTGTTCAATGAAAAATGCCATTGTGATGAGCAACTAATTGCCTACACTGACTATTTCTTTGTATTTTTATGAGTCATGGGTAATTAATTAAAAATGGTTAACTGAAACTCTGCATATTTTACCCAATCTGAACTCTTAAAATTATATCTCACACACGGTTGCTCTAAAAATTCCACAAAAATTAGGAATGATGCCTCGATAAGTGCTTAACTTACTATCCAAATTTCATTTAAAATGGAGTTATCATGTGCCTGAAATAAATTGTAGAGTGATTTTAGTATTTGATTTTTAATTAAATCTACTTACATCCTTTTTATAAAATTTCACCTCTCCGGGATTGCTTATCTAAATATCTTTCTGAGATAATTCACACTCTAACTAATTTAATATTGTGGATTTATTAGAAATAATTTACTCACTGTCACTCTGATTTCACTAAACAATCCATAAAAAAATTCATACTTTGTCAAAAAATTCCAAAAATATTATTGTAGTCTCCTTGCATCATGTTTTCATTTTTTTCATCATTTTTGCTTTCTGTTTGTGTGAGAAATTGCGAAAAAAACCCATAAAAAGTGTGTATTTTTCATTATTGCTTTTTAACCCATAAAATTCCAAAAAAAGTACCTTGCATTCATCTCTGGATTAGGACTCTAGGAAAAATATATTTTGGCTAAATTGGACTATTTTGGCATTAAAATTAATTTGGCCTATTGTATGATTTCTTAGTGTCTTGATTCACTTGCATTTGCATTCTTGTTGCATAAAAAATATAAAAAAAATACCGCATTGGATATCTAGATCTAAGTTTTTAAATTAAACTCAAGTTGTTCCTTTGCCTCCCTGTGTTCGACCCTGGACTTGCCCAGGATATAAATTAAGCCGAGACACTCTTCACGGAGATCTTCTCTCGGTCCTGACCGAATCGCTAAGTACACGTACCACAACGAACACGAATTAAACATCGTATTTAGCGACTCGTCAGATGGCGCCGTTGCCGGGGAGGCAAACGGCTTAGGGATTAATTTAAAAATTTGGATTTAGATTTTCTCTACTTGGGTAGTCTGACCCCCGAGCCACTTGTATTTATTCCATTTTTTGCAATTATTTCTCTTCATATTTTTGTATATATTTTGTTTTTATCTCTCTAACATAAATCTTATTTTCCTTGCGAGGGCGCGGTGGACTTGGAGTACATTGGAGGTCGACGGACGCGACACGTTGATTTAGCCAAAATTCACGGAGTCTAAAAGTGGTGTCTCACACAAGGCGGAGACAACCGTCGCTGTGACGACTCACGATGAACTCTGGACTAAAATCAACAATTAACCCACACTAAAGATCAATAAATTAGAAATAATGTGGAGTTAAAATTTATTTTTAACTCTGCACAAATGGTGTATAGTGACAAGTATGCAGAGAGTTCGAACACAGGGAGCGAACAGGGTAATTCAAAAATTTGTGCTCACGTGAGTGTGTGTGTGTGTGTGAAGTGTTTACACTAAGCAAGCAATCAAAGGAAATTTTTTGTGGGTTTTTAATTTTTAAAGTTTTTTTATTTAATTTTCATTTTTGTATTTTGATTTTTAATTTTCTGATTTTTATAATTTTATATTTTATATTTTTTTCAATATTGGAATTTAAGAACAATGGAGTAAAAGATAAGGTAAAATATTTATAAAAATGCACAAAAATATCCAAAAATTCAGAAATAAAATGTTTTTGATATTTTTAGGATTTTTTACTGTTTTTGTGATTTTTGGGGATTTTTCAAAGTGTTTTTGGTATTTTTAAAGACTGAAATAAAGCAAAATAGTGAAATAAGTGCTGGTTGTGAATAAAATGCAAATTAAAATGAGCAAACAGCAACCAAAATTTTTCACACTAATTTTCAAATAAAGAGAATAAAATAGAGAACAAACAGGACCTGAGTTTATATTCTTTGGATTTTTCTTTGATTTTATATATTTTTTTGAAGTTTTTGAGTGTTTTCAAATTTTTAGTGTTTTTCTTTTGAGATTTTTAATGATTTTTGGACTGATACTAAAATAGGATATAATAGACACTGGGTAATTTTTTTGGAATTTTTAGAGGTGTTTTAATATTTTTTTAGCATTTTCTAAGCTAGACAGTGCACAACAAGCTTGTTTTTTATTTTTAATAAATATAAAAAAGGAAGAAAATCAAAAACTAAAATTAGGGCGTCAAAATACAAGTATCCAGGAGCTTAACTCTATTTTTGTGGAATTTTTGGATTTAAAATGATAGGTCAAATAATTACATCAAGCATCCAATCAATAAACATGCCTGGCAGGGGTATATGTGCAATTTCTCAAACATCCAGGGGCATACATGCAAATTTCCACAAAAGTTTGAACTGAATATTCAATTTATAGCACCAAAATCCAATTACAAAACCCGCCTGGGTGTCCTAGCAATTTTTCCACCAGGGCGCGTGACTTGCACGCGCCTGGCGAGGACTAAAATGTAATAATCCAAAATCTTGGGGGCTTACTTGCAATATATCCAAAAATATAACACGTGAAGTTAAAGTTTTGGTACTAAAACAAAATACAACAAAGACCAAGGGCCCCTCTGCAAAATGCCCGCACCTCACGTGTACAGGTCACGTGAGGTGACGTGGCGAAGGACCTAAACGTAAATAAAATAAACTACGGGGGTGTTTGTGCAAATATTACGAAAACTTTACACTACAGAAGAAAGTTTTAAAACTAAAAATTAAATACAAAAAGGCACGAGGGTGTAGATGCAAAATACCCTCGGCGCGCGATCCAACGGCGATGGAGAAGCCACTTAAACACGTGGCGCTTGATGGACGGCCGATGACGCTTCGCGGCTGGGCGGCTGAGATTAGATCGCTCGAAGTCGATCTGACGGTTGAGGCGTGACGCGATCCTACGGCGGAGATCAGAACTGGGGCAGCTCCCTTGATCGAACGGCAGCGAAGGCGGCTGGAAGAACACGGCAGAGCTCCGACTGGGCGAGGTTCCTCGAGCTCCTCCGACCGACTCCGGTGGCTTCTGGGCTTCAAAATCGGGATGCTGCCTCCTCAGGTCCTCCTCTATCGTCTGGAGTCGTCAAAAAGCCACGGCGGCGGCCGTGGTGCTCGCTGGTGGCTGGCGGAGCTGGGAAGCTTCGTTGGCTCCGGCGAGCTTCAAAACTCGTCTCCAGATGTCTTCATTCCCTCTTTGACCTGCAAAAATGGTCAAAGGGTCCAGGGCAAACTGCCTGGACCCTTGGATGGACTCGGGGATGCTCGGATCGAGATGGAGATGCACGGCTGGAGGTGCGCTCCGGCCAAGGTGCTTGATTTGGCGATATAGTCGATTGAACTTCAAATTTTTTGGGGGTTTTCGAAGCTAAGGTTAACGGGAAGCTAATGGACTGAATAAAAAGGCGGGGGGAAAGCCCTCAATGGCCGGAGCCAGAGGGAGGAGCAAACCTCGACCGGCGACTTCGCGGGAGGTAGGGGAAGCACCTCCGACCTCGAGCGCCTTGGCTGAAGAGCCCACGACAGAGCTGTCACCTCCAAGTAGCTATGGAGCACGAAAGAGGCGCGAGGGGTGGACCGAAGGGTGTTCAAAATCGAAATGAAAGACGTGGGGTCGTTATATCTGGGTTGACCCCTGACCGAGATGCTCCAAAGATCAAGGCACCTGGAGCATCACGTTGATCCAAGGCCCGAGGTAAACATAGGGCGAGGTAGACCATTGATCGAGGCATGGATTTGCAAGAGGCACCATCACGAAATGGTGCAAGGAATAGCCGCGAAAAAGCCAAGAAGATGGCTCAAAAACCAACTTCTGACAGGGGCGCAGGGGGAAGGGCGTCCAGTTGACCGAGGTCAACTATTGACCCCTCCTGGTTGGTCCACGTGGACCAACCAGGAAAAACCCTGAAAAATTAATTTGTAAAATCAATAAAAAATAGAATTAGGTCGAATTAATTAATATTTATAAAATAAAAATGCTTAAAATTTTATGTAGTATTTTATTATGAATTTTAATTATTTTTATGAAGTGTATTTTTATAAGTTACCTTTTTAACCCTATATAGGTATAATACCTATGTATCTAAGTATTTAATTTTTATTTTATGAATTTTATTTTTATTAATTTCATTTCTTATTTTCTAAAATTATGAAATACTTTTATACACTTAATTATATGTTTATTTTATTTTATGGAAGTATTTTGTATATTAAATAAAATCTAAGAGTGTTTTGTATAGGTATATGTATAGGCAGTATACCTATGTATTCTTTATACAAGTATTTTTATTTTGTATTTCCTTTGCATTTTTATTTTAATTTTAATGCACATATATATTATAAGTAATATTTTCATAATTATATAAAAAAATATAAAAATGAATAAATAATGAATAAAGAATAAATTGAATATTTTATTCAGTACAGGTATACAATAGGGGTCCAAAACTCAACTTTCAAACCGTAGCTCGCTGATGAATCCACGATTCATCATCGCAATATCTTGATCTTAGCAAAATCCCCGAGTAAAATTCCAGAAAAATGTCCATAAAATCAATAAATTAACAAAATAACTCTTGTAAATAAAACACACTAATTATTGTATATTAGATTGTATGAAATAAATTACACATAAAAAAAGCCGCAAAAATAAAGGAGTGTTATACTTGTAAATAGCCCAAACTTCATGTATTTTTAAATAATTTCATTTCAACTCCTTTTTGCCTAATTCTTTCTCTAACTTGTTTATAAAAATGTATATAAAAATACAAAAATACAAAACAAATTTCATCTCAAATAAATGCTCCTAGATCCCAAAGAGAAAAGCCGTAAAGTCCAATTTCCAAGCTAAATTCCCGCTCCGTATGAACTCCAAATTCACCAAACTCACTTTTAAAGTTCAAGTTAGAAAAATTATCTATCCAACGGAAGTGGTTTCATTAAAATCGGAGCTCATTTGCAAAAGTTGGGTTTTGGGACCTAGATGCACATTGTACAGTATGTATATATTCATACTTTCTTCATTTTTTATTGTATCTCTCTTAATTATTAAAAATACAAAAATATCATGTTTGTGTTGTATTTTATTTATATTATTTTATTGTATTTTTCCGTTGTAAATATCTCTTATTAAAAAGACAAAAAAATTACATATTAGAAAAGTAAAAAAAATGTGTACATGTTGTTTGTCTTCCCTTGTAAATTGTCCACTATCTATTTTATTTTTTTTTATTCTATTGTAATTAAAGTAGATAACTTTATTTTATTCATTTATTTATTTTATTTTACATTCTCTACAATAACCACCAATTCAACTCCATTATTCCACCATTTTTTCCCAACTTCCCATTCAACCCCACCACTTTATAACCTCTCATCCCATCATCTTTATATACCTCTCATTCTCCTCATTTTTGCCTTTGATCCATCTTTATGTGAGGAGAGCCAAGTTCCCAGAGTTGAATCGGTGACAGCGACGCAACCGCGGTCGAGCGACGACGACCCTCTCTCCGGTGTGATCCGTTGGTTTTTTTTGGCCAACATCGCAGCCGCAACCGCGCGCTGCTCGAGCTCATCGCACGCCAGCGATTTGAGCGAAGACCGTGCTCGCGTGAGCACTCCATAGGCGACCGTTTCCACCTTAGGTATATTTCGTTTAACTTGGATCATCTTGTTATTTTTTGCATTTTTTTTTAACATATCATATCACCCTCATTACATTTCCACTTGTTCTACTTTATCACATCACTATCATCATATTTTTTCTCCCATCATATTCATTCCCTGTTTTAACAAAATTAAAAAAAATATAAAAGAATTTAAAACAAAAAAAATAGGTTCTTTCATTATCACCCACCTTCCATCATTTGTTTATATTTATCAAATCCATCATCACATTTTCCCCCCTTCATTGTCATTTCCATTTGTTTCCTGTTTAACGAAAACTTAAAAAATTAAAAAAAATCTAAAACCAAAAAAAAGTTTTTTTATCTATTACATCAAAAAAAAAAGAAAAAGAAAAAAAAAGAAAAAAAAAGAAAAAAAAACGCAGGAGGAGCAGCTCGGCCGCCGCCCCCTGGCACCCATCGTCCTCCACGCGGCTCAACGCCGCCCACTCCGCCGCCAGCCGGTGGCCTCGCAGCCGGCGTCACCGCCAACCCCGCGGCCCTCAGCTGCCACCCAGTTAGGTAATTTTTGTGGAATTTTTAGAGCAACCGTGTGTTAGATATGAATTTAAGAGCACTGAGTGGGTAAAATATACAAAATTTCAATTAAACAATTTTAATTAATTACCCATTACTCACAAAAATACAAATAAATGTCCACAATATAGATAATTAGTTGCTCAACATTAAACCATTTTTATTGAATAAAAAGATGCAGAAATAAGGTCCAAATTAACACACAAACATAGGGGTGTCTTTGCAAACTGTAAATGACTTGAATAACACAACAAAAGCACAAGGACTGATATGTAATTACAAAAAATATAAAATAAAGAAAGTGCAAATTTTACATTAAAAAAAATGAAAGGGAAAAAACACCTTCTTCCTCCCTGGGTCACGATGGAAGAACCCAAAGGGGAGGCTCGAGGCGTCGGCGGGACTGGCGGCCCGGCCACGTGCAGCCGCGCGCGGGGGTAGGCGACCGGCGGGGGGGGCCACACGGCGGAGGCAGGGGGAGGTCTGGAGCCGCGCGGGTATGGATGCGGGTTGCTGGGGGGCCGCGCGGCGGGTCGCCGCTGATGGAGTGGCCGCCCGCGGCGGTGGCGAGAGCCGCGCGCGGGGGTAGGCGACCGGCAGGGGGGCGGTGGCGGGCGGCTGCTGCCTCCTTCGTTATTATTTTTTTTGATTTTTTTTTTGAAATTTTTTTTAAACTGCTGTGTTAAACAAAACAAAAAAACTTTTTTTTTGTTTTAATTTTTTTAATTTTTTTTAAATTTTTTTTATAAACAGAAAATAAATAAAAGAAAAAAAGAAAGATGGTGTGGTGATGAAAGGGTATGATGAGGATGGTGGTAATATGATGAAGGTGGGGATGTTGGAATGGAGCTAAGTGGTAATGAAATAATATATTTTTTTTGTTTTGTTAATTAGAGGATGTACACGATGGGAAAAAAATAATGTGATGAAATAAAATGTGGTGGGGTGATGGTAATGTGATGTGATTAAAAAAAATGCAAGATGACAATATGATAAAATGAGATAAAAAGGAAAATTACCTACGATGGGCGGATGCCTATGATGTGCTCGTGAGAGCACGGTCTTCGCTCGAATCGCCGGCCGCGCGTTGAGCTCGAGCAGCGCGCGGTTGCGGCTGCGATGTTGGCCAAAAAGCCAACGGATCACACCGGAGAGAGGGCCGTCGTCGCTCGACCGCGGTTGCGTCGCTGTCACCGATTCAACTCAGGGGAACTAGGCTCTCCTCACATAAAGATGGATCAAAGGCAAAAATGAGGAGAAGGCATGTATATAAAGAAGATGGGATGAGAGGTTATTAAAGTGGTGGGGTTGAATGGGAGGTTGATTTATTAATGGAGTTGAATGGGAAGTTGGGAAAAAATGGGTGGAATAATGGAGTTGAATTGGTGGTTATTGTAGAGAATGGAAATTAAATAATAAATAAATAAATAAATAAAGTTGTCTACTTTAAATACAATAAAATAAAAAGAGAAGATAAATAGTGGAGAATTTACAAAAGAAGACAAAACACCATGTACATTTTTTTACTTTTCTAATATGTAATTTTTTTGTCTTTTTAATAAGAGATATTTACAACAAAAAAATACAATAAAATAGTATAATTAAAATACAACACAAGTATGATTTTTTTGTATTTTTAATAATTAAGAAAGATATAATAAAAATTGAAGAAAGTATGAATATATACATAATGTACAATGTACATCTAGGTCCCAAAACCCAACTTTTGCAAATGAGCTCCGATTTTAATGAAACCACTTCCGTTGGATAGATAATTTTCTAACTTGAACTTTAAAAGTGAGTTGGTGAATTTGGAGTTCATACGGAGCGGGAATTTAGCTTGGAAGTTGGACTTTACGGCTTTTTCTCTTTGGGATCTAGGAGCATTTATTTAAGGTAAAATTTGTTTTGTATTTTGTATTTTTATATACATTTTTATAAACAAGTTAGAGAAAGAATTAGGCAAAAAGGAGTTGAAATGAAATTATTAAAAATCCATGAAGTTTTGGGCTATTTACAAGTATAAAACTCCTTTGATTTTGCGGCTTTTTTTATTGTTAATTTATTTTGTACAATCTTATATACAGTAATTAGTGAGTTTTATTTACAAGAGGTATTTTGTTAATTTATTGATTTTATGGACATTTATTTGGGATTTTACTCAGGGATTTTGCTAAGATCAAGATATTGAGATGATGAATCGTGGATTCATCACCCCCCTATACTTAAACTTTGCTAGTCCTCGAGCAAATAAAGAATGAATAAGTTTGGTTAACCCCTGACTGTGCATGTGAATACAAGACTTGATCCGTTCAAGAACTCTCGGTTTTAGAGATCCTAAAATTCTAAGCTGAACCAAGCTCTAGTCAAAAGGTACCCAATTTCCCTAATCATCAGACTCTCTTTGTATACGTATATATAAGGGATATGACTTTAAGTGTTGACTGGCAGTTACAAGAGTAGAGTCACAACGTCAACTAAGGTTCCAGTCCAAGAGACTCTCCCTATGGACCCAATCCTCAACACTAGGGAATAAATCATTTCTTGCATCCAATCCACCGTCTCTTTAGTTGTCAGACTTGAAAGTGTAGATGGAAGGCCAGTCGATGGAGGGCATAGTTGTGTCATTTCTTCTCTCCCTCTCATTGGAACAAGGATCCTCTCAAGTGCCTTATTACACAACACATTTTTTTGGTGTTGATCAGTGCGTCCGTCAAGAGAAGTTGGAGCCGTCTGCACTTGTTTTCCTGGGGAGTACAACCGGGGTGTGCCTTTTTTGAGTACCTATCGTACCTTCTACACCCAGACTTGTAGCATTTACGATGCAGAGCCCTTTTTGGGCGACCCTTCCTTAGGTAATTAAAAAAAACAAAAAAACAAAAAAACAAAAACAAAAACTAAAAAAAAAACTAACTAATAAGTTGGTTTAATCCCTGACACAATTCACTTTCACACAAGACTAGTGATGTTCAAGAACACTTGGTTTATGAGGTCTTGAGATTTTGAGTTAACCAGCCTTAGTCATTAGGGTCCTTGACTTAATTATTCACATTTCCCTAGTTTGAAAGATGTGTGTGCTATATTACATGCTTAGTCTCTACCTTAAGAATATGATCTGCACCTCACATACACGACTGCAATTATGATGAGATGAGTTGAAATTTCACTTGAGGAACTGGGATGAGGGATTTGAGTTTGGACTTGATTTGATGATGCTCGAGGATGGGATAAAAATCAATGAAGGCTTCATGAAACCTGAGTGTCAGCATCTTTAGCCAGTATGAGAACATGGTTCTTGTACTATCTCTTGATATTTACCTATGTGCCAGGGTGTGATAAAATAAAAAAAAATTGTTGATCAGTGTGCGCCAACTCTTGGTAAAAGCAGTGGAGCTAGCCACAAATACTACAAAGCAATGAAATGTCAAAGAAAAAGCTCTCATTCCACAAAGTCAATTATCAAAAGCAGCTTCTACCAAAGACGGCGCCATCTGACGAGTCCGCTGAATACGATAATTAATCTGGTCACGTTGTAGCACGTGTACTTAGCGATTCGGTCAGAACCGAGAGAAGATCTCCGTGAAGAGTGTCTCGGCTTAATTTATATCCCGGGCAAGTCCGGGGTCGAACTCAGGGAGGCAAAGGAACAACTTGGGGTTAATTCAAAAATAAAGATTTTAGATATCCAAATGCGGTTTTTTTAGATATTTTTTATGCAAAAATCAAAGCAAATGCAAATGCGGGTGAATCAAGGCACTAAGAGAATACACAACTTAGCCAAATTAATTTTAATGTTAAATTAATCCAATTCAGCCAAATTATATTTTTCCTAAAGTCTTAATCCAGTGGGGAACACAAAACATATTTTTTTGGAATTTTAGGGGTTAAAACGCAATAACTAAAAATGCACACTTTTTATGGGTTTTTTCACAATTTCTCACACAAACAGCAAGCAAAAATTATGAAAAAATTATTGGAAGTAAAACATGATGCAAGGAAGCTACAGTAATTTTTTTGGAATTTTTTGACAAGTTATGAAGTTTTTATGAATTTTTTAATGAAAACAAAGTGGAAATGAGTAATTAATTCCTATTAAATCCACGTTATCAAATTAGTCAGAGATTAAATTATCCCAAAAAGATATTTTCATGTACAATCCAGGAGACTTGAAATTTCGTGAAAAGGATGTCTGTGGATTTAATAAAAAATCAAATACCAAATTCACTCTACAAATTATTACAAGCACAAGACAACTCCAATTTAACTGAAATTTGGACTGTAATTACATCACATATCAAGGCATCATATATATTTTTTGTGGAATTTTTAAAGCAACCGTTTGTGAGATATTAATTTAATGGCACAGAATGGGTAAACTATGTAAAATTTCAGTTAAACAATTATAATTAATTACCCACGAGTCACAAAAATATAAATAAATACCCACAATGTAGAGAATTAGTTGCTCAGTACAATGGTATTTTTCTTTGATTAAAATGATACCAAAATAAAGTCCAAATCAACACACAAACATAGGAGTCTTTGTGCAATACAGAAATTAAAAAGAAAACTTCAAACTTATGCACAGGGACTATTTTGTAATTACGGAAACTATACAAAATATTTACATAATTTTTACAATAAAAAAAGGGGGGAAATCACCTTCTTCTTCCTTCGTTCCCAGGTGATGAACCCAAAGAGGATCGGTGGTCGGCGGCGGCGGAAGGGGGCCGCGCGGCAGCCGCGCGCGGAGGTCGGCGGTGGCTCGCGGCGGCGCCGCTGAAGAGGGGCTGGGCCGCGAGCGGGTGCCGCGCCATCGCACGCCGGCGATTTGAGCGAAGACCGTGCTCGCGTGAGCACTCCATAGGCGACCGTTTCCACCTTAGGTATATTTCGTTTAACTTGGATCATCTTGTTATTTTTTGCATTTTTTTTTAACATATCATATCGCCCTCATTACATTTCTACTTGTTCTACTTTATCACATCACTATCATCATATTTTTTCTCCCATCATATTCATTCCCTATTTTAACAAAATTAAAAAATATATATAAAAGAATTTAAAACAAAAAAATAGGTTCTTTCATTATCACCCGCCTTCCATCATTTGTTTATATTTATCAAATCCATCATCACATTTTCCCCCCTTCATTGTCATTTCCATTTGTTTCCTGTTTAACGAAAACTTAAAAAATTAAAAAAAATCTAAAACAAAAAAAAGTTTTTTTATCTATTACAGCAAAAAAAAAGAAAAAGAAAAAAAAAGAAAAAAAAAAGAAAAAAAACGCAGGAGGAGCAGCTCGACCGCCGCCCCCCCTGGCACCCATCGTCCTCCACGCGGCTCAACGCCGTCCACTCCCGCCGCCAGCCGGCGGCCTCGCAGCCGGCGTCACCGCCAACCCCGCGGCCCTCAGCTGCCCGCGTGCGGGCCGCCGTTAGCTCGCGGCGCCGCCGCCTACTACCACCGCCCTTCCAGGCCGCCTCGCCGCCCAACCGCGCCAGCCGGCCACCGCCGCACGCCAGCGGCTCCGCCTTCCCCCAGCCCTCCGCCGCACGCCACCACCGCCGCCCACCACCCAGTTGGGTTCAGCCCCCATCGTGCAAGGAGGAAGACGCCGGTCCACATATATACTTTACCCATACCTCGTACTTTCATGTATTTATATATATATATTATATAATAATTATGGGATGGGTAAAAAAAAACAAACAACAAAAAAATCCTCTTTTGCTAAAAAAAAAACTTTTTCAAAAAAAAAGTCTTTTCTTATTCACCTATTTTTTTCAAAAAAAAACTCCTTTGCCTTTGTTTGTCAAAAAAAAAACTTTTTGAAAAAAAAAACTTTTCTAAAACTTAAAAAAAAAATCAATCAATCATTCAAAAAAAACTAACTAATAAGTTGGTTTAATCCCTGACACAATTCACTTTCACACAAGACTTGATCCGTTCAAGAACTCTCGGTTTTAGAGATCCTAAAATTCTAAGCTGAACCAAGCTTTAGTCAAAAGGTACCCAATTCCCCTAATCATCAGACTCTCTTTGTATACATATATATAAGGGATATGACTTTAAGTGTTGACTGCAGTTATAAGAGTAGAGTCACAACGTCACCCAAGGTTCCAGTCCAAGAGACTCTCCTAAGAACCCGATCCTCAACTCTAGGGAATAAATCATTTCTTGCATCCAATCCACCGTCTCTTTAGTTGTCAGACTTGAAAGTGTAGATGGAAGGCCAGTCGATGGAGGGTATAGGATTGTGTCATTTCTTCTCTCCCTCTCATTGGAACAAGGATCCTCTCAAGTGCCTTATTACGCAACGCATTTTTTTGGTGTTGATCAGTGCGTCCGTCAAGAGAATTGGAGCCGTCTGCACTTGTTTTCCTGGGAGTACACCGGGGTGTGCCTTTTTTTGAGTACCTATCGTACCTTCTACACCCAGACTTGTAGCATTTACGATGCAGAGCCCTTTTTTGGTGCAAGCCCGACTCCTGGTCCTAATAGCGGTGGTCCAAGTGGACACTTTGAAATGGTTGGGAGCGCTCGCCTTTGGTGGAAGCTCTTTTGATAATTGACTTTGTGGAATGAGAGCTTTTCTTTGACATTTCATTGCTTGGTAGTATTTTTGGCTAGCTCCACTGCTTTTACCAAGAGTTGGCGCGCACTGATCAACATTTTTTTTATTTTATCACACCCTGGCACATAGGTAAATATCAAGAGATAGTACAAGAACCATGTTCTCATACTGGCTAAATGTGCTGACACTCAGGTTTCATGAAGCCTTCATTGATTTTATCCCATCCTCGAGCATCATTAAATCAAGTCCAAACTCAAATCCCTCATCCCAGTTCCTCAAGTGAAATTACAACTCATCTCATCATAATTGCAGTCGTGTATGTGAGGTGTTGATCATATTCTTAAGGTAGAGACTAAGCATGCAATATAGCACACACATCTTTCAAACTAGGGAAATGTGAATAATTAAGTCAAGGACCCTAATGACTAAGGCTGGTTAACTCAAAATCTCAAGACCTCATAAACCAAGTGTTCTTGAACATCACTAGTCTTGTGTGAAAGTGAATTGTGTCAGGGATTTAAACCAACTTATTAGTTAGTTTTTTTTTGAATGATTGATTGATTTTTTTTAAGTTTTAGAAAAGTTTTTTTTTTCAAAAAGGTTTTTTTTTGACAAACAAAGGCAAAGGAGTTTTTTTTTGAAAAAAATAGGTGAATAAGAAAAGACTTTTTTTTTTGAAAAAGTTTTTTTTTAGCAAAAGAGGATTTTTTTGTTGTTTGTTTGTTTTTACCCATCCCATAATTATTATATAATATATATATAAATACATGAAAGTACGAGGTATGGGTAAAGTATATATGTAATATATACACGCCTAAGGTACGAGCCGCAAAATCGGCCCTTTAATAATGTGTTTTTAGCACATGGAATCATCATCGTAGTCGGGCCGGTTTCGGGTCGTCAAAGCGATCACCTCATTTAGATATATGCCATAATGAATCGAAATGAGGTGATCGTTAATTATTTTTTACTTGGCAAGATACCAAGGTCGAACTCAGGGACACGAGCCTCTCTCGTATTAATCGGACTTAAGTGTATTTAATTAGGTGTTGAGTTAGAGCATACAGGTCAAAACAACAACATGACAATGCAATTAAAATAAAACAAGCAATTTTTTTAAACATTTTTTATCATGCAAATGAATGCACATGCAAAGCATCACGATTATGCCCGAGATATGAAATGATGAGCAAAAGTCAACAACAAGTCAATTCCAGATTTAATTAAGATGACAAACTCGGTTTGAACAAAGCATGGATTAACTAATAAGAGACACATAGCTATCAAAATAATACGTCAACATTAAAGTGTCCATTACATGAAATAAGCATGCCATGAGAAAGTACGTCAAACGAGCTTCGAAACGAAACTGAAATCAACTCGATTGGAGCTATGTAGCTCAAGATATGCAAGTTCAAAGATAAGGGCATAAATGAAAGAAAACATAAACAGATAACTACAAAAAGGTCCCTGGGAGGGACTGAAATGCAATAAAAATAAAATACGGGGTCTTCCCTGTAAATTATCCATATGTGCGGGGACCTTTTTGCAAATTTGGAGAAGTCAGAGGGCGTCTCTGCAATTAGCCCAGATACACACGTGCAACGCACGTGCTCTCGAGGCTCGGATGAAGGCTTGGCAGAGGTTCGGTATAGCTTCGGCTAGGCTCGGCTGAGGCTTGGACTCATTGCAGGCTCGGAGGCGGTTCGGACATCCCAAGCCTGGAGGCTCGGCGGCTGAGGTTCGGTGAGGCTCTGGTGATGCCACGTGGCCGAATTTCGGCCCTTGGATAGTGATAATCCAAGGGTTGCTGGTGAAGGTGCCCCTGGGCGACGTGGGTGCACAAAGGCCGTTGGATCATCGATCATCCAACGGCCTCTGGTGGAGGATCTGAATGACGACGTGGCTGCATAGTGGCCGTTGGATGAACTCCAGGGCGGAGCATCCAACGGTCACTGCTCCTCCTTCTTCGGCCTAGGGCGGCGGCGCGATCGAGTCTCCGGCGACTGTGATTCTCCTCCGCCGTTCATTCTCCGTCGACATGGTCCTCCCCTAAACTCCCTAAGCGGTCGTCGGTGAAGCGGGGAGCTCGGGGAAGATGTCGGGCTTCATGGCTTAGGCTGACGGAGCTCTGAATTCGAACGCGACTGCAACGAAGTAGCCTCCGGCGAACATCCGGCCATTGAAGGCCCGTGTTGACCTGCATAGTTAGTTTGCATAGCCGAAGGTATATAGGTGCGTGCGTGAGGCGATGTGAGGTGGGGAGCTCGTGCGGGCGTAGAGGGTGGTGAGCTCGGAGCTCCTCCGCCTCGCGGCGGAGGAGATGGGTCCGAAGCGACGAGGTTTGGAGGAGCTGAGAAGGAGGTGCGCGGTGAAGGGGAGATGAAGGCGAAGCTAAGGAAATGGACCATGGAGGTTGAGGATGAACAAAATGGCAGAGAAAATTAATGGAAATTAACGAAAAATACAAAGGAAGAAGAAGAAGGACTTACCTTGTCGGAGATGGAGCGGGAGCTTGGGCTGGGCTTCGCGGTGGAAACCCCGGTCTTCGCTGGACCTCCGCAGCGACTGGAGGCAGCTCGAGCGGGCTCGGAGCGCCGCGACGACGCCGTGATCAGCGAAGGGTCGACACCGGGGGCAGTGGTCGTCTTCGCTCGACCCTCCGCCTCCCCCTGTCACAGGGAGACGGAGGGGGGCTGGGCCATGCCCCTACGTAAAGGTGGACGCCGGCGAAGGGGCGTGGTGGAGGTGTATTTGAAGGCGGAAGTGGCGGTGGAACGTGGTGAGAACATGGATTTCGAGGGGGAACTGGGACGACTGGGGAGACGAAGGTGGTTAATGGAGGCGTGCGCGAGGGAGATGGATGATGGGGGAAGACCGTGCTGCGGTTGGAGAAGGAAGGAGTCCACGGGAGGGCCGGTGAAAATGGAAAGGGCGAGTGGTTTGCGTGCGCTGGATCGTGGGAGAGAGGAAGAGAATCGGAGGTTGACGATGAAGCAAGACCGTTGGATCTGGAGATCCAACGGTGGGAGATTAAGCGCGGAGCGACGTCCGGGATTAGATCTGAGGCGGCGCGATCGGAAGGTCTTCAAAGCACCACGTGGCGCGCTCCTGGTGAGGCGCAAGCATGCGGTGATGATGAGACGGGGGAATGATCGGATGGCAGGGACGCGCTCTTCGACAGAACGGCTGTGATGAAAGATCAGATGAGCGATCAGTGGTGAGCACACCGCCATGTGGCGTGAAGGAAGAGCGGCGGCAACGAGCGGTGGAGATTAAGGTGTGGGTCTGATCGAAGGGTTGAAGAAGAGGCGGGTACGTGGAGAAGCCAGGGCCGTTGGATCAGAGAAGGATCCAACGGCCAATGAAGCAGGCGGCTGAAACAAGGAGGGCGGAGCCACGTGGCGCCTCCACAATGGGCCACGTGGCCCAATCAGATTTATTCGAATGTATTTTTGATTTTTGAGGCTTAAGACGGCCGAATTTGAGAAAACTCAAAACATGAAAGTTGTAGATCTTGATGAAATCTACAAGTTTCATGTTGACCAAAACTGGAAAAGAGATCAAATGAAGACACGAAATATTTTTGAGGGTATTTTTAAGTCTAAAAATACCACGAATTTTGTTTTGTCATTTTTTTTGTGGTTTTTAATTTATTAAGGACTCTGTTAATTATTAGACACTAATAGGGATTTATTGACACTTTGCTTAAGCAAGGGGGTAAAAATGAGAAATAAAGATGATGAAATCGAGTTTCATCACCCCCCTATACTTAAACTATGCTCGTCCTCGAGCATCAAAAAGAATGACTAAGTTGGATTAACCCCCTTGTGCATGTGAATACAGGATCCAATTTGATCAAGTCTACTCGGCTTCAGAGATCCAAAATTTTAGAGTTCAACCCAACCTTAATCAAGAGGCTTCCAATTCCTCTATTTCTCTAGACTCTCTCTGATGTACATATAAACTAAAGGATATGAGGTTTAGTGTTGACTGCAATTTCGAGAGTAGAGTCAAGTCTTCACCCAAAATCTTGGTCCGAGAAAATCTCCTAAGGACCTAATCCTCAGCACTAGGGAATAAATCGAATCTTGCATTCAGTCCACCGTCTCTTTAGTTGTCAGACTTAAAAATGTGGATGGCAGGCCAGAAATGGAGGGCATGGGATTGTGTCAATTCTTCTCTCCCTCTCATTGGAACAAGGATTCTCTCTAGTGCCTTTTACGCAACACATTTTTTTTGGTGCTATCCCGATTGGCTGCATCTGAGCAGCAACAAGCATTACTGAGAGCTCAGTTGGGACAGTTAAATGTTGGGGTCCAACTACCAATGGATGCGGCTTATAACCCTGGACAATATCAAATTCATAACTACTTGAGTCCGGCCGAACCCGAGGTTGATTTTGAGTTGAAGCCGCACTTTCTGAACCTGCTGCCACATTTTGATGGGAATGCTTCTGAGGAGCCATATGCATTCCTAAGGGACTTTGAGCTCATCTGTGCTAACCTCAAAAATAACAATGTTAGCCAGGATTATATTAGGCTCAAAGCCCTTCCATTTGCCTTGGGTGGAAAAGCCGATTACTGGGTAAAGAATCTTGGGATCATCGTTACCACTTATGCCCAGTTCAAGGACCTATTCCTAAAGAAGTTCTACCCGTTGAGTAGAACTAACATGATGAGGACGCGAATTACGAGTTTTTCCCAATTACCCAATGAAGCTTTTTGTGATGCTTGGGAAAGATTCAAGGACATCCTGCAGAAGTGTCCCTGTCATGGACTAAATGATAACATCTTGGTCCAATCATTTTTCACTGGTCTCAACCCTGAGATGCAGGGTTTAGTGAGCGCTGCCTGTGGAGGCATCTATACATCACGAGGAGCGGATACCGTCTGGAGGGTATTCGAGCAGATGGCTGAAACTAGCCGCTCACAGATGGCCAGCAGGGCCTATACACCATCCCCCATTTCACTCTCATTTGGAGGGGGAAAATCAGCTGCAGTCGATCTTTCTCAGGACGTGATCCCTAGCATGGGACTTCTTGCTGACAAGCTTACGGTAGTTGAGAAGATCGACAGGAGGATTGATGAGTTAGACCGGAGCATCTCCAAACTTCCAAAACAGATGGAGGAGTTGACTGAGAAGGTATCTAAGATAAAGATACCTGCCGTGACTACACCCGCTGCTCCCATTTACCGAGTTCACCATGTTCAGGAGCAGTTGGTGTCATGGCAACCCCAGCCGTGGGAGCAGGACCAATCCTACACCCACTCTTTCCAGCAGCCACCTCCAGTAGCAGAGATAGTCCAGGAGGAGCCTCCACCAGTTTGGGAGGTGAATGGGATATGGTATACTCAAGACCCTGCCAGGCAGGGAAGTACGGGAGACCGACAGACCTATCAGCGTCCCCCGACCTTTCACAACACCGCATTCACCTCCGCACCACCTCCTTCACAGCAGAGCCCTGGATTCCATCCACCCCAGCAGCAGAGGCAGCAGTACCAGCAGTATGGCCGACAGGGCCATTACCAGACAGGCCAGCAGGGCCCGCAACCCCAGCAGCAGCAGCAGAGGCAGTACACTGGCCAGCAGGGCCAGTCTTCCCGTTCTTCTTCTCAATCTTATCCACTTCCTTCATCGTCTAGTCCCATGGATATTCAGCAGCAGATACTCGACGAGCTACGTTCCTACAGGAACGAGGTTCAGGACTTACGGGTGGATGTCAACCGCCTGTCCAGATGGCGAGACGAGCAGACTGCACCCTCTACCTCGATCCCAGCCCAAGTTCAGGCTAACCCCAATAGCCTGAACCGTTCTAGTTCTCAGCAGCACTTTGGTCAGGTATACTATTCAGCATCTCCTAAATCTGAACATGAGATTCTTTCGTGTGACGAGGCTAACCACATTTCACTCAGGAGCGGAAGGACCGTGGTCGTACCTGACCGGGCGAGGGATACGAGGAGGGGCATCTCTGGAGCTCTACCTGAGGAGTCTTTAGAGGACGAGGAGGAGAGGCATCATATCTCAGAGCCCCATCAGCATCATTCGAGGATTTCTACTCAGGGAGCCGAGAGGAGGAGGAGAGCACGTACGCAGCATCGTCAGCATGGATATTCTTCTGAGTCTACGGAGGACCTTGCATCTCCGGTTGTGGCGGATACCACTCCAGCTTCTATTCCACAACCTGTAGTAGATAGTTTTGATTTCGAGTCCATGTTGCATCAAAAAGATTCTTTTATGAAGAACTCTGTTTCCGTTAATGCAAAGAATGATCTTTCAGTTCATGATTCAGATTCTTCATCCTCTGTTTCCCTACCTTCAATCCCTTTCCCCCGTGCTCTTACGGCAGGAAATCGCATCAAAAAGATTCAGAAAGATGACCCCGACATGGCACGGTTTTGTAAAGAAAACATCATAGTTAAAGTGCCATTTGATGAATATGTGGCTAACCATCCTGCCTTCCAAAAATACCTTAAGGTGAGATGCACACCTAGAAGGGTTAGCAGGAAGAAAGATAACCGAAATATAAAGACACATGTCTTATCAGTAGCCACAACCTATTGTCTCAAGAATCAGACTTTGCCAAAGAAAAAGAGAGACATGGGTGCTCACTATGTGGAGAGTCGTATTGACGACATTGCGTTTGCACGCACACTCTTAGATAATGGTTCTTCGATCAACTTACTTCCCTTAGCATTATATCAGAAATTGGAGTTGGGACCACTTCGCAAATCTAGAGCTTTACTCCAATTCGCAGATCGTTCAATGAAGAGGCCTAAGGGAGAAGTGAAGAACGTCGTTATCTCGATTGAGGGGCAGAACTATCAGGTGGACTTCACAGTCTTGGACATGGAGACCCCCAAACATTGGAGAGAATCTCAGATCATTCTCGGGCGACCCTTCCTTAGGACCGCAGGCGCAGCTTTCGATTATGGTACGGGAATGATGAAGTTCCGTTCTCCAGGCGGAGAGGTGAACCTAGAGATGAAGCAAACCAAGTGTCAGCGACCTGATTCAGAGAGTAGTACAGAGTACTCATCTTCAGAGGCAGATTGCAGTATGATTAGCACAGTTGGGATTTGGGGACAGATTCCTTCAGGACAGAGCGAGACCCTTTCATCTGGAGAGGATATAGTACATGATGCAGTTTGCCAGGTGTTGTCTGATCTTGCTAGAGATGCATCAACCTATTCTCATGATGACTTAGAGATCCATCCAGATCTGTCAGTTCCATCCTCTTCGGAACAATCATGGGACATAGATGACGAGTCGGACGTGGCTTTTGCCGATTGTTTTGATACTTTTGACGATCCGACTCCCGATTCTTCTGATTTGGTGGCGAGTACTACTCAGCTTAGCCCACCTTCATGCAGCACGGAACCGGATTCAGATTCAGTTCAACCAGATCTGCTTGATGATACCACATTGCCAGAACTGAAATCACTACCTCCTACACTTAAGTATGCCTTTCTTGCGGGACCCAAAGGGAGATATCCTATCATCATTAGCTCAGACTTGACTTTAGAGCAGGAGTCTAGGTTGTTAGAATTCTTAGAGAGGAACCGCAAAGCAATAGGCTGGACAGTGTCGGATCTCGTGGGCATCAATCCCGCTCTCTGCTCGCACCACATTTTTATTGAGGATAACGTGAGACCTTCCCGTGAGTTTCAGAGGAGACTTAACCCCAATCTACGGGAAGTGGTGAAGAATGAAATTGAGAAATGGTGCAAAGCAGGGTTTGTATACCCTATTTCTGACTCCAAGTGGGTGGCCCCACTTCATGTTGTACCGAAGAAGT
This sequence comes from Ottelia alismoides, assembly GCA_037367405.1. Taxonomy (NCBI): domain Eukaryota; kingdom Viridiplantae; phylum Streptophyta; class Magnoliopsida; order Alismatales; family Hydrocharitaceae; genus Ottelia; species Ottelia alismoides. The sequence goes on along the minus strand of JAZKJV010000252.1, from coordinate 530,229 downwards.
CGGGAATTCAGATGGTCACCAACGAGGAGGGGGTAGAGATCGCGACACGAGTACCCACGTCATGGCGCGTCTGTGTCGACTACAGGCGCCTGAATGCTGCGACCAAGAAAGATCACTTTCCCTTGCCTTTTATTGATCAGATCTTGGAGAGACTCGCAGGGAAAGAGTTCTTCTGTTTTCTTGACGGGTACTCAGGCTACAACCAGGTGGCCATAGCCCCTGAGGACCAGGAAAAGACCACATTTACATGTCCATTCGGCACTTATGCTTTCAGGCGCATGCCATTCGGGCTCTGCAATGCCCCAGGCACATTTCAGCGGTGCATGATAGCCATATTTGCCGAGATGGTGGGAGATTTCCTGGAAGTGTTTATGGATGACTTCTCGGTCCATGGTGATTCTTTTGATACATGTTTAGCGCACTTGGACCGAGTCCTCACGAGGTGTAGAGAGGTGAATCTGGTACTCTCCTGGGAGAAGAGTCACTTTATGGTGACGGAGGGTATCGTGTTGGGGCATGTCATCTCCAAAAGGGGAATGGAGGTTGACCCTGCCAAGGTAGAGGTGATCAAGAAACTCGATCCACCTACCAACGTAAAGTCAGTGCGGTCATTCTTAGGGCATGTTGGATTCTATAGGAGATTCATTAAAGATTTTTCAAAGTTCGCCCGCCCACTGACTGAGCTCTTAGGGAAAGACATAGAGTTCATTGTAGATCACAGGTGTCTGGAGGCCTTTGAGCTCTTGAAGAGGAAGATTTGTACCTCGCCTATCCTACAAGCTCCTGACTGGTCTCTCCCCTTTGAGATCATGACTGACGCTTCAGATTTCGCTATAGGAGCTGTGTTAGGACAACGACGAGAGGGGATTCCGTTTGCGATTCACTATGCGAGCAAAGTTTTAGATCCTACACAGAAAAATTATACAGTGACTGAAAAGGAAATGCTCGCGGTAGTATGGGCCATCGAGAAGTTCAGATCATATATTTTGGGCTCTAAGGTGACAATATATACTGATCATACAGCCATTCGATACTTAATGGAAAAGAAGGACGCGAAGGCACGTCTTCTTAGGTGGATTTTACTCCTCCAGGAATTTGATTTGGAGATAAAAGATAAACCTGGAGTGAAGAATGTTGTGGTTGATCACCTTTCTCAGATTGAACTCAAGGATTCTCCTGATCATGAGCGGATTAGAGAGACCTTCCCAGATGAGTCAATTTGTGTTATGGACTCCCTCCCGTGGTATGCCAACATGGTGAACTATCTTGTCTCCAAGCAGGTTCCCCATGGTTGGACTAGGAGTAGCATTGATCGACTGAAGTCGGATTCGAGGAGATACCACTGGGACGATCCTTTCCTTTTCTTCGAAGGACCGGATTGTGTTTGGAGAAGGTGTATTCCTCAGGAGGAATACCAAAGTGTCCTCACATATTGTCATTCACTTGAGGCTGGAGGACACCATTCGGGAAAGAGAACCGCTCACAAAGTACTTCAATGTGGATTGTATTGGCCGACCTTGTTTAGAGATGCCATTGATTTTGTACGGTCGTGCCCGATTTGTCAAAGGATGGGAGGGACAGTTGGACAGAGAGATGAGATGCCCATGCAACCGATGATTATTTGTGATGTTTTTGATGCATGGGGCATAGATTTTATGGGTCCCTTTCCCAACAGCCAAGGACATGAGTACATTTTGTTGGCGGTTGATTATTTATCTAGGTGGGTGGAGGCTATCCCAACCCGAACCGCAGACAGCAAGACTGTCTGTAAGTTTGTGAGAGACCATATTATTGCTAGGTTCGGGGTGCCAAAAGTTTTGATATCTAATGGGGGTAGCCACTTTGTGAATCAAGATATGAGATCTTTAGCTAAGGACTATGGATTTGATCATAGAGTTACTAGTCCTTAACACCCACAGTCTAACGGCATGGCAGAGGTTTCGAACAGAGAGGTGGAGAGTATTTTGCAGAAATTGGTTCGTCCTGATAGGAAGAATTGGTCTCAACTCTTGGACCAAGTTCTGTGGGCCTATAGGACAGCCTACAAGACACCATTGGGTACTTCACCATTTAGAATGATCTATGGCAAGCCATGCCATTTGCCCGCAGAATTGATTCATAAATCCGAATGGGCAATTAAGAAGATTAATTGGAGCTGTCACCTAGGGAAGCTTTGCCGAGACTTGAACTTGAACGAGCTTGTGGAAATCCGAAACAGGGCATATGACAACAGTTTGATTTATAAGGACAAAGTAAAAAGATGGCATGATCAGCACATTAGGTGCAAAGACTTTGTCCCTGGACAAAAGGTATGGTTGTTCAATGCCAGGTTGAAGATGTTCCATGGGAAGCTCAAATCTAAATGGACGGGTCCCTTTGTGGTTAAGAAAGTGCACGAGAATGGAAGTGTAGAGATAGCTGATCTCACAGATGGTGCACAATCTCATGTGGTGAATGGACAACTGTTGAAGCATTTTGTTGATTCCAAAGAGCAGTTAGTCCAAGTCGAGGTCATCAACTTCATGCAGAGTGAGCACAGAGCAGATACATCTTATTACTCTTCATGAAGATGCAGCATCAAGATTCAACATCTTAGAAGATTCCATCACTCTTGTACATATTCTCCCTTCTTTGTATATTCTCGAGATCATGTCGGTTCTCACACTTACTCTTGTCCTATACTTAGGCTGACCAAAGCCTAAGTATAGGGGGGACCGATGCCCGCCATGTGGATTTACTCATCATTTCTCCTCTTGACCTCGTCCGCCCCATTTTTGCTCTTCTTCTACACTTAGGCTGTCCAGAGCCTAAGTATAGGGGGGGCGGATCGACTTCTATACTTTCTATTCTTTTAGCTTTCCTACGCTTAGTACGAGCTATGTCTTTTTGTCACCTAGTGCCATGAGGACATAGCACAAGCTAAGTATAGGGGGGCGTGTATATATTACATATATACTTTACCCATACCTCGTACTTTCACGTTTTTTTTATATATTATACAATAATTATGGGGTGGGTAAAAAAAACAAAAAAACAAAACAAAACAACAAAACAACAACAAAAGTAAAAAAAAACTTTTTCCTAAAAAACTCTTTTTCTTTATTTGCTTAAAAAAAACTTTTCAAAAAAAAATCCTCTTTTGCTAAAAAAAACTTTTTCAAAAAAAAAGTCTTTTCTTATTCACCTATCTTTTTCAAAAAAAAAACTTCTTTGCCTTTGTTTGTAAAAAAAACCCTTTTTGAAAAAAAAACAAAAAACAAAAACTAAAAAAAAACTAACTAATAAGTTGGTTTAATCCCTGACACAATTCACTTTCACACAAGACTAGTGATGTTCAAGAACACTTGGTTTATGAGGTCTTGAGATTTTGAGTTAACCAGCCTTAGTCATTAGGGTCCTTGACTTAATTATTCACATTTCCCTAGTTTGAAAGATTTGTGTGCTATATTGCATGCTTAGTCTCTACCTTAAGAATATGATCAGCACCTCACATACACGACTGCAGTTATGATGAGATGAGTTGAAATTTCACTTGAGGAACTGGGATGAGGGATTTGAGTTTGGACTTGATTTAATGATGCTCGAGGATGGGATAAAATCAATGAAGGCTTCATGAAACCTGAGTGTCAGCATCTTTAGCCAGTATGAGAACATGGTTCTTGTACTATCTCTTGACATTTACCTATGTGCCAGGGTGTGATAAAATAAAAAAATGTTGATCAGTGTGCGCCAACTCTTGGTAAAAGCAGTGGAGCTAGCCAAAAATACTACCAAGCAATGAAATGTCAAAGAAAAGTTCTCATTCCACAAAGTCAATTATCAAAAGAGCTTCCACCAAAGGCGAGCGCTCCCAACCATTTCAAAGTGTCCACTTGGACCACCGCTATTAGGACCAGGAGTCGGGCTTGCACCAAAAAAGGGCTCTGCATCGTAAATGCTACAAGTCTGGGTGTAGAAGGTACGATAGGTATTCAAAAAAGGCACACCCCGGTGTACTCCCAGGAAAACAAGTGCAGACGGCTCCAACTTCTCTTGACGGACGCACTGATCAACACCAAAAAAATGCGTTGCGTAATAAGTCACTCGAGAGGATCCTTGTTCCAATGAGAGGGAGAGAAGAAATGACACAATCCTATGCCCTCCATCGACTGGCCTTCCATCTACACTTTCAAGTCTGACAACTAAAGAGACGGTGGATTGGATGCAATAAATGATTTATTCCCTAGTGTTGAGGATCGGGTCCATAGGAGAGTCTCTTGGACTGGAACCTTGGGTGACGTTGTAACTCTACTCTTGTATCTGCGGTCAACACTTAATGTCATATCCCTTATATATATGTATACAAAGAGAGTCTGATGATTAAGGAAATTGGGTACCTTTTGACTAGAGCTTGGTTCAGCTTAGAATTTTAGGATCTCTAAAACCGAGAGTTCTTGAACGGATCAAGTCTTGTATTCACATGCACAGTCAGGGGTTAACCAAACTTATTCATTCTTTATTTGCTCGAGGACTAGCAAAGTTTAAGTATAGGGGGGTGATGAATCCACGATTCATCATCGCAATATCTTGATCTTAGCAAAATCCCCGAGTAAAATTCCAGAAAAATGTCCATAAAATCAATAAATTAACAAAATAACTCTTGTAAATAAAACACACTAATTATTGTATATTAGATTGTATGAAATAAACTACACATAAAAAAAAGCCGCAAAAATAAAGGAGTGTTATACTTGTAAATAGCCCAAAACTTCATGTATTTTTAATAATTTCATTTCAACTCCTTTTTGCCTAATTCTTTCTCTAACTTGTTTATAAAAATGTATATAAAAATACAAAAATACAAAACAAATTTTATCTCAAATAAATGCTCCTAGATCCCAAAGAGAAAAAGCCGTAAAGTCCAATTTCCAAGCTAAATTCCCGCTCCGTATGAACTCCAAATTCACCAAACTCACTTTTAAAGTTCAAGTTAGAAAATTATCTATCCAACGGAAGTGGTTTCATTAAAATCGGAGCTCATTTGCAAAAGTTGGGTTTTGGGACCTAGATGCACATTGTACAGTATGTATATATTCATACTTTCTTCATTTTTTATTGTATCTCTCTTAATTATTAAAAATACAAAAATATCATGTTTGTGTTGTATTTTATTTATATTATTTTATTTTATTTTTCCGTTGTAAATATCTCTTATTAAAAAGACAAAAAAATTACATATTAGAAAAGTAAAAAAAATGTGTACATGTTGTTTGTCTTCCCTTGTAAATTGTCCACTATCTATTTTATTTTTTTTATTCTATTGTAATTAAAGTAGATAACTTTATTTTATTCATTTATTTATTTTATTTTACATTCTCTACAATAACCACCAATTCAACTCCATTATTCCACCATTTTTTCCCAACTTCCCATTCAACCCCACCACTTTATAACCTCTCATCCCATCATCTTTATATACCTCTCATTCTCCTCATTTTTGCCTTTGATCCATCTTTATGTGAGGAGAGCCAAGTTCCCAGAGTTGAATCGGTGACAGCGACGCAACCGCGGTCGAGCGACGACGGCCCTCTCTCCGGTGTGATCCGTTGGTTTTTTTTGGCCAACATCGCAGCCGCAACCGCGCGCTGCTCGAGCTCATCGCACGCCGGCGATTTGAGCGAAGACCGTGCTCGCGTGAGCACTCCATAGGCGACCGTTTCCACCTTAGGTATATTTCGTTTAACTTGGATCATCTTGTTATTTTTTGCATTTTTTTTAACATATCATATCGCCCTCATTACATTTCCACTTGTTCTACTTTATCACATCACTATCATCATATTTTTTCTCCCATCATATTCATTCCCTGTTTTAACAAAATTAAAAAATATATATATAAAAGAATTTAAAACAAAAAAAAATAGGTTCTTTCATTATCACCCACCTTCCATCATTTGTTTATATTTATCAAATCCATCATCACATTTTCCCCCCTTCATTGTCATTTCCATTTGTTTCCTGTTTAACGAAAACTTAAAAAATTAAAAAAAATCTAAAACAAAAAAAAGTTTTTTTATCTATTACAGCAAAAAAAAAGAAAAAGTAAAAAAAAGGAAAAAAAAAGAAAAAAAATGCAGGAGGAGCAGCTCGGCCGCCGCCCCCCCTGGCACCCATCGTCCTCCACGCGGCTCAACGCCGCCCACTCCCGCCGCCAGCCGGCGGCCTCGCAGCCGGCGTCACCGCCAACCCCGCGGCCCTCAGCTGCCCGCGTGCGGGCCGCCGTTAGCTCGCGGCGCCGCCGCCTACTACCACCGCCCTTCCAGGCCGCCTCGCCGCCCATCCGCGCCAGCCGGCCACCGCCGCACGCCAGCGGCTCCGCCTTCCCCCAGCCCTCCTCCGCGCGAAGGCGCGGCACCCGCTCGCGCCCCCCCCCCCCCCCCAGAGGCCCCGCCGCCGCCGCCGACCTCCCTGCCGTTGGGTTCTCCCCACCTGCAAGAACGAAGAATAAGAGGTAAAGTTATTTCATTTTTTTATTGGAAAAATTATGTAAATTTTATGTATAGTTTCTGTAATTACGAAGTAGTCCCTGTACATAACTTTTGTTGTAAATTTGTTTTCTGTATTTGCAAAGGACACCCCTGTGTTCGCACTTCAATTTGGACTTTGTTTTGGCATCTTTTTATTCAATAAAAAACAGTTTGTTGTTGAGCAACTAATTCTCTACATTGTAGACATTTATTTATATTTTTGTGGTCCTTGGGTAATTAAATTAAATTGTTTAACTGAAAATCCATATATTTTACCCATTCCGTTCTCTTAAAATTATATCTCATACATGGTTGCTCTAAAAATTCCACAAAAATTATATATGATGCCTTGATATATGATGAACTTACAGTCCAAATTTCATGTCCATTGGAGTTGTATTGTGCCTGCAATAAATTATTGAGTGATTTTAGTAATCGATTTTTAATTAAATCCACAAATATCTTTTTTGCGAAATTTCACCTCTACTAAATTGCTCATCTAAATATCTACTTGAGATAAATCACACTTTGATTAATTTGATAAGTGGATTAATTAGGAATTAAATACTCACTATCACTCTGTTTCCACTAAAAAATACATAAAAAATTCATATTTTGTCAAAAAATTCCAAAAAAATTACTGTAGCTTCCTTGCATCATGTTTTCCTTCCAGTAATTTTTTTATAATTTTTGCTTACTATTTGTGTGATAAATTACGAAAAACCCCATAAAAAGTGTGTATTTTTATTATTGCGTTTTAACCCCTAAAATTCCAAAAAAATGTGTTTTATGTTCCTCACTGGATTAGGACTCTAGAAAAAATACGAATTGGCTAATTTGGACTTGTTTTCTATTAAAATTAATTTGGCCTTGTTGTATGTTTTCTTAGTGTTGTAATTCACCCGCATTTTGCATTTGCTTCTCTTTTTTGCATTAAAAAAATCTGAAAAATACCGCACTGAAATCTAAACCTAATTTCTTGAATTAAAACCTAAGTTGTTCCTTTGCCTCCCAGAGTTCGACCCCGGACTTGCCCGGGATATAAATTAAGCCGAGACACTCTTCACGGAGATCTTCTCTCGGTTCTGACCGAAACGCTAAGTACACGTGCTACACGAATTAAATTTACCTACGATGCTACAACTAATACACCTTGGCTGTTGGGAAAGGGACCCATAAAATCTATGCCCCATGCATCAAAAACATCACAAATAATCATCGGTTGCATGGGCATCTCATCTCTCTGTCCAACTGTCCCTCCCATCCTTTGACAAATCGGGCACGACCGTACAAAATCAATGGCATCTCTAAACAAGGTCGGCCAATACAATCCACATTGAAGTACTTTGTGAGCGGTTCTCTTTCCCGAATGGTGTCCTCCAGCCTCAAGTGAATGACAATATGTGAGGACACTTTGGTATTCCTCCTGAGGAATACACCTTCTCCAAACACAATCCGGTCCTTCGAAGAAAAGGAAAGGATCGTCCCAGTGGTATCTCCTCGAATCCGACTTCAGTCGATCAATGCTGCTCCTAGTCCAACCATGGGGAACCTGCTTGGAGACAAGATAGTTCACCATGTTGGCATACCACGGGAGGGAGTCAATAACACAAATTAACTCATCTGGGAAGGTCTCTCTAATCCGCTCATGATCAGGAGAATCCTTGAGTTCAATCCGAGAAAGGTGATCAGCCACAACATTCTTCACTCCAGGTTTATCTTTTATCTCCAAATCAAATTCCTGGAGGAGTAAAATCCACCTAAGAAGGCGTGCCTTCGTGTCCTTCTTTTCCATTAAGTATCGAATGGCTGTATGATCAGTATATATTGTCACCTTAGAGCCCAAAATATATGATCTGAACTTCTCGAGGGCCCATACTACCGCGAGCATTTCCTTTTCAGTCACTGTATAATTTTTCTGTGTAGGATCTAAAACTTTGCTCGCATAGTGAATCGTAAACGGAATCCCCTCTCGTCGTTGTCCTAACACAGCTCCTATAGCGAAATCTGAAGCGTCAGTCATGATCTCAAAGGGGAGAGACCAGTCAAAAGCTTGTAGGATAGGCGAGGTACAAATCTTACTCTTCAAGAGCTCAAAGGCCTCCAGACACCTGTGATCTACAATGAACTCTATGTCTTTCCCTAAGAGCTCAGTCAGTGGGCGGGCGATCTTTGAAAAATCTTTAATGAATCTCCTATAGAATCCAACATGCCCTAAGAATGACCGCACTGACTTTACGTTGGTAGGTGGATCGAGTTTCTTGATCACCTCTACCTTGGCAGGGTCAACCTCCATTCCCCTTTTGGAGATGACATGCCCCAACACGATACCCTCCGTCACCATAAAGTGACTCTTCTCCCAGGAGAGTACCAGATTCACCTCTCTACACCTCGTGAGGACTCGGTCCAAGTGCGCTAAACATGTATCAAAAGAATCACCATAGACCGAGAAGTCATCCATAAACACTTCCAGGAAATCTCCCACCATCTCGGCAAATATGGCTATCATGCACCGCTGAAATGTGCCTGGGGCATTGCAGAGCCCGAATGGCATGCGCCTGAAAGCATAAGTGCCGAATGGACATGTAAATGTGGTCTTTTCCTGGTCCTCAGGGGCTATGGCCACCTGGTTGTAGCCTGAGTACCCGTCAAGAAAACAGAAGAACTCTTTCCCTGCGAGTCTCTCCAAGATCTGATCAATAAAAGGCAAGGGAAAGTGATCTTTCTTGGTCGCAGCATTCAGGCGCCTGTAGTCGACACAGACGCGCCACGACGTGGGTACTCGTGTCGCGATCTCTACCCCCTCCTCGTTGGTGACCATCTGAATTCCCGACTTCTTCGGTACAACATGAAGTGGGGCCACCCACTTGGAGTCAGAAATAGGGTATACAAACCCTGCTTTGCACCATTTCTCAATTTCATTCTTCACCACTTCCCGTAGATTGGGGTTAAGTCTCCTCTGAAACTCACGGGAAGGTCTCACGTTATCCTCAATAAAAATGTGGTGCGAGCAGAGAGCGGGATTGATGCCCACGAGATCCGACACTGTCCAGCCTATTGCTTTGTGGTTCCTCTCTAAGACTTCTAACAACCTAGACTCCTGCTCTAAAGTCAAGTCTGAGCTAATGATGACAGGATATCTCCCTTTGGGTCCCGCAAGAAAGGCATACTTAAGTGTAGGAGGTAGTGATTTCAGTTCTGGCAATGTGGTATCATCAAGCAGATCTGGTTGAACTGAATCTGAATCCGGTTCCGTGCTGCATGAAGGTGGGCTAAGCTGAGTAGTACTCGCCACCAAATCAGAAGAATCGGGAGTCGGATCGTCAAAAGTATCAAAACAATCGGCAAAAGCCACGTCCGACTCGTCATCTATGTCCCATGATTGTTCCGAAGAGGATGGAACTGACAGATCTGGATGGATCTCTAAGTCATCATGAGAATAGGTTGATGCATCTCTAGCAAGATCAGACAACACCTGGCAAACTGCATCATGTACTATATCCTCTCCAGATGAAAGGGTCTCGCTCTGTCCTGAAGGAATCTGTCCCCAAATCCCAACTGTGCTAATCATACTGCAATCTGCCTCTGAAGATGAGTACTCTGTACTACTCTCTGAATCAGGTCGCTGACACTTGGTTTGCTTCATCTCTAGGTTCACCTCTCCGCCTGGAGAACGGAACTTCATCATTCCCGTACCATAATCGAAAGCTGCGCCTGCGGTCCTAAGGAAGGGTCGCCCGAGAATGATATGAGATTCTCTCCAATGTTTGGGGGTCTCCATGTCCAAGACTGTGAAGTCCACCTGATAGTTCTGCCCCTCAATCGAGATAACGACGTTCTTCACTTCTCCCTTAGGTCTCTTCATTGAACGATCTGCGAATTGGAGTAAAGCTCTAGATTTGCGAAGTGGTCCCTACTCCAATTTCTGATATAATGCTAAGGGAAGTAAGTTGATCGAAGAACCATTATCTAAGAGTGTGCGTGCAAACGCAATGTCGTCAATACAACTCTCCACATAGTGAGCACCCATGTCTCTCTTTTTCTTTGGCAAAGTCTGATTCTTGAGACAATAGGTTGTGGCTACTGATAAGACATGTGTCTTTATATTTCGGTTATCTTTCTTCCTGCTAACCCTTCTAGGTGTGCATCTCACCTTAAGGTATTTTTGGAAGGCAGGATGGTTAGCCACATATTCATCAAATGGCACTTTAACTATGATGTTTTCTTTACAAAACCGTGCCATGTCGGGGTCATCTTTCTGAATCTTTTTGATGCGATTTCCTGCCGTAAGAGCACGGGGGAAAGGGATTGAAGGTAGGGAAACAGAGGATGAAGAATCTGAATCATGAACTGAAAGATCATTCTTTGCATTAACGGAAATAGAGTTCTTCATAAAAGAATCTTTTTGATGCAACATGGACTCGAAATCAAAACTATCTACTACAGGTTGTGGAATAGAAGCTGGAGTGGTATCCGCCACAACCGGAGATGCAAGGTCCTCCGTAGACTCAGAAGAATATCCATGCTGACGATGCTGCGTACGTGCTCTCCTCCTCCTCTCGGCTCCCTGAGTAGAAATCCTCGAATGATGCTGATGGGGCTCTGAGATATGATGCCTCTCCTCCTCGTCCTCTAAAGACTCCTCAGGTAGAGCTCCAGAGATGCCCCTCCTCGTGTCCCTCGCCCGGTCAGGTACGACCACGATCCTTCCGCTCCTGAGTGACATGTGGTTAGCCTCGTCACACGAAAGAATCTCATGTTCAGATTTAGGAGATGCTGAATAGTATACCTGACCAAAGTGCTGCTGAGAACTAGAACGGTTCAGGCTATTGGGGTTAGCCTGAACTTGGGCTGGGATCGAGGTAGAGGGTGCAGTCTGCTCGTCTCGCCATCTGGACAGGCGGTTGACATCCACCCGTAAGTCCTGAACCTCGTTCATGTAGGAACGTAGCTCGTCGAGTATCTGCTGCTGAATATCCATGGGACTAGACGATGAAGGAAGTGGATAAGATTGAGAAGAAGAACGGGAAGACTGGCCCTGCTGGCCAGTGTACTGCCTCTGCTGCTGTTGCTGGGGTTGCGGGCCCTGCTGGCCCGTCTGGTAATGGCCCTGTCGGCCATACTGCTGGTACTGCTGCCTCTGCTGCTGGGGTGGATGGAATCCAGGGCTCTGCTGTGAAGGAGGTGGTGCGGAGGTGAATGTGGTGTTGTGAAAGGTCGGGGGACGCTGATAGGTCTGTCGGTCTCCCGTACTTCCCTGCCTGGCAGGGTCCTGAGTATACCATATCCCATTCACCTCCCAAACTGGTGGAGGCTCCTCCTGGACGGTCTCTGCTACTGGAGGTGGCTGCTGGAAAGAGTGGGTGTAGGATTGGTCCTGCTCCCACGGCTGGGGTTGCCCTGACACCAACTGCTCCTGAACATGGTGAACTCGGTAAATGGGAGCAGCGGGTGTAGTCACGGCAGGTATCTTTATCTTAGATACCTTCTCAGTCAACTCCTCCATCTGTTTTGGAAGTTTGGAGACGCTCCGGTCTAACTCATCAATCCTCCTGTCGATCTTCTCAACTACCGTAAGCTTGTCAGCAAGAAGTCCCATGCTAGGGATCACGTCCTGAGAAAGATCGACTACAGCTGATTTTCCCCCTCCAAATGAGAGTGAAATGGGGGATGGTGTATAGGCCCTGCTGGCCATCTGTGAGCGGCTAGTTTCAGCCATCTGCTCGAATACCCTCCAGACGGTATCCGCTCCTCGTGATGTATAGCTGCCTCTACAGGCAGCGCTCACTAAACCCTGCATCTCAGGGTTGAGACCAGTGAAAAATGATGGGACCAAGATGTTATCATTTAGTCCATGACAGGACACTTCTGCAGGATGTCCTTGAATCTTTCCCAAGCATCACAAAAAGCTTCATTGGGTAATTGGGAAAAAACTCGTAATTCGCGTCCTCATCATGTTAGTTCTACTCAACGGGTAGAACTTCTTTAGGAATAGGTCCTTGAACTGGGCATAAGTGGTAACGATGATCCCAAGATTCTTTACCCATTAATCGGCTTTTCCACCCAAGGCAAATGGAAGGGCTTTGAGCCTAATATAATCCTGGCTAACATTGTTATTTTTGAGGTTAGCACAGATGAGCTCAAAGTCCCTTAGGAATGCATATGGCTCCTCAGAAGCATTCCCATCAAAATGTGGCAGCAGGTTCAGAAAGTGCGGCTTCAACTCAAAATCAACCTCGGGTTCGGCCGGACTCAAGTAGTTATGAATTTGATATTGTCCAGGGTTATAAGCCGCATCCATTGGTAGTTGGACCCCAACATTTAACTGTCCCAACTGAGCTCTCAGTAATGCTTGTTGCTGCTCAGATGCAGCCAATCGGGCTAGTATACTTCTCATCGGGTCTTCATGGTTCTCTTCTTCCTCTTCTTTCTTCTTTGGAGGCATTTTACTCGTGTCTTCTATATGGCTTGAATCAGCAATGTGTTCTTTATTAGAAGAGGATTTATGAATCACGATATTCTCACCAAGGCGATGGTCTTCCTCGGTGAGGTGGGAAGAGAGAAATGGAATGGTTTGAGGGTAACCATCCCGAGGGTGAGTGATCCTGGGCTCAAGAGGGTCATGAGTCCAGGTTGGTCCAAGTTGCGCTTGGACCTTTGAAGACGTACTTTTTGAAGGGTTCAGCGAGAGATTCGCAAAGTCCGAATAAATATCCCCCCAATCAGTCATCTTCGATGTCAAAAGAACCGATTAGATCACGATAATCAATGAGGCGCTAGTTCTACGGTGCACGTAAATGTGCAGAGTGAACTCACACAATTCAAACGCAATTCAAACCCCCAATTTCACCAACTCAACACGTGATGGCCGTAAGAGTTCGGCCGATTTATCTGGTCAATTTTAGTTGGTGAGAATACAATCTTGGAAAGATTAACGAGCTGTTAGGTGCCCGTATTTTCCTACAGACTGGCCCGGTTCTTACGACTAGTTTGACCTACTTTCAGCCAGTATAGGAGTAAGTACGGACCGTAAAAATACGGCTACCCGTTCCTTGAGGACTAATGCGTCCTCTAAACCTCCCACTCTGCTAAGGAAGTCCGGACCGTTTACCGGCTACCCGTAAATCCTCACTGAAAAGTAGCTAATCGCCTAAAAATAAAGAACCAGTAGTAAGTAAGAAATCCAGACTTGGCTCTATCCTAGGGTCGTCTCTCTCTCACTTGCAATTAAAACAAACAATGAGGGCTTTATGCACCCGAGAACAAGGGTTCTTTTTATTCCAGTTAATTAGATCGACCTGCTCAATTCAGTCCCAATTTTAGAGTTAGGTTATCACTTGAAATTTATGTGAACACACAAGCACGTCTACCGTTCAGTCCCAATTTCCTTTTAACCTTAAGTTGTAAAACAAGAGGGGAATCGGAAATCAGAATGCAAACGAGAAACTATGATGCATGCTCAGAAGAAGGTATACTTACAGTGAATCCCAGCACTCTTCATGCGTTATGCAAAACTGAATTTGTAAATATTACACTAAATGCATGCAGATCGAGGAAACCGCACCTAAACAATATACTATTAGCGGGGAAGAATTGATTGGATTTGAGCTAAGTAGTACGTGTCTATGTGCGTCTCATTATGAATCTTATAAGATATGTGAATCTTCTAAGATAAGTGTGGCCTAATTTACGATGGGCACAAACAAGTTTGAATCTAAACTACCGTGTGCCTAATCCTTAATTTCGCCACTCAAGTCAAGCCCCACCCTCGCCGGAGAGTGAAACAGGCTCGACACACCACAAATAAAGTCCAAGTCTTTTTACATGCGCGAGCTCTCAAACAAGAGCCGCTAGAAATGAGAAACTACCTAAATAATTACAAGAATTTACAAAAATTTCTCTCGAAGATAAACTAGTTCTCCTCGCTCTTCACAGTCAACTCGCGTCGCTTCCGTCGACCTCCGATGCACTCCAAGTCCACCGGGCCCTCGCAAGGAAACAAAGATTTATATTAGAGAGATAAACAACAAGATATATACAAAAATATGAAGAGAAATAATTGCAAAAAAATGGAATAAATACAAGTGGCTCGGGGGTCAGACTACCCGAGTAAATGGAAAACTAAATCCAAATTTTTAAATTAGTCCCTAAGCCGTTTGCCTCCCCGGCAACGGCGCCATCTGACGTGTCGCTAGATACTAGATTTAATTCGTGTTCGTTGTAGCACGTGTACTTAGCGATTCGGTCAGAACCGAGAGAAGATCTCCGTGAAGAGTGTCTCGGCTTAATTTATATCCCGGGCAAGTCCGAGGTCAAACTCAGGGAGGCAAAGGAACAACTTAGGTTTTAATTCAAGAAATTAGGTTTAGATTTCAGTGCGGTATTTTTCAGATTTTTTTAATGCAAAAAAGAGAAGCAAATGCAAAATGCGGGTGAATTACAACACTAAGAAAACATACAACAAGGCCAAATTAATTTTAATAGAAAACAAGTCCAAATTAGCCAATTCGTATTTTTTCTAGAGTCCTAATCCAGTGAGGAACATAAAACACATTTTTTTGGAATTTTAGGGGTTAAAATGCAATAAATAAAAATACACACTTTTTATGGGGTTTTTTGTAATTTATCACACAAACAGTAAGCAAAAATTATAAAAAAATTACTGGAATGAAAACATGATGCAAGGAAGCTACAGTAATTTTTTTGGAATTTTTTGACAAAATATGAATTTTTTATGTATTTTTTAGTGGAAAGAGAGTGACAGTGAGTATTTAATTCCTAATTAATCCACGTTATCAAATTAATCAAAGTGTGATTTATCTCAAGTAGATATTTAGATGAGCAATTTAGGAGAGGTGAAATTTCGCAAAAAAGATATTTGTGGATTTAATTAAAAATCGATTACTAAAATCACTCAATAATTTATTGCAGGCACAATACAACTCCAATGGACATGAAATTTGGACTGTAAGTTCATCATATATCAAGGCATCATATATAATTTTTGTGGAATTTTTAGAGCAACCATGTATGAGATATAATTTTAAGAGCACGGAATGGGTAAAATATATGGATTTTCAGTTAAACAATTTAATTTAATTACCCAAGGACCACAAAAATATAAATAAATGTCTACAATGTAGAGAATTAGTTGCTCAACAACAAACTATTTTTTATTGAATAAAAAGATGCCAAAACAAAGTCCAAATTGAAGTGCGAACACAGGGGTGTCTTTGCAAATACAGAAAACAAAATTTACAACAAAAGTTATGTACAGGGACTACTTCGTAATTACAGAAACTATACAT
Organism: Ottelia alismoides; assembly: GCA_037367405.1. Lineage (NCBI taxonomy): Eukaryota > Viridiplantae > Streptophyta > Magnoliopsida > Alismatales > Hydrocharitaceae > Ottelia > Ottelia alismoides. The sequence goes on along the minus strand of JAZKJV010000252.1, from coordinate 514,415 downwards.
AAAATTTACATAATTTTTCCAATAAAAAAATGAAATAACTTTACCTCTTCTTCTTCGTTCTTGCAGGTGGGGAGAACCCAACGGCAGGGAGGAAGAAGAAGGTCTATCTCCTTTTCTTTTTTTTTAATTGTAAAAATTGCATGTTTTATTTCACATGTTTTTGTAATTACAATTACGCCCCTGTCACAGGGAGACGGAGGGGGGCTGGGCCATGCCCCTACGTAAAGGTGGACGCCGGCGAAGGGGCGTGGTGGAGGTGTATTTGAAGGCGGAAGTGGCGGTGGAACGTGGTGAGAACATGGATTTCGAGGGGGAACTGGGACGACTGGGGAGACGAAGGTGGTTAATGGAGGCGTGCGCGAGGGAGATGGATGATGGGGGAAGACCGTGCTGCGGTTGGAGAAGGAAGGAGTCCACGGGAGGGCCGGTGAAAATGGAAAGGGCGAGTGGTTTGCGTGCGCTGGATCGTGGGAGAGAGGAAGAGAATCGGAGGTTGACGACGAAGCAAGACCGTTGGATCTGGAGATCCAATGGTGGGAGATTAAGCGCGGAGCGACGTCCGGGATTAGATCTGAGGCGGCGCGATCGGAAGGTCTTCAAAGCGCCACGTGGCGCACTCCTGGTGAGGCGCAAGCATGCGGTGATGATGAGACGGGGGAATGATCGGATGGCAGGGACGCGCTCTTCGACAGAACGGCTGTGATGAAAGATCAGATGAGCGATCAGTGGTGAGCACACCGCCACGTGGCGTGAAGGAAGAGCGGCGGCAACGAGCGGTGGAGATTAAGGTGTGGGTCTGATCGAAGGGTTGAAGAAGAGGCGGGTACGTGGAGAAGCCAGGGCCGTTGGATCAGAGAAGGATCCAACGGCCAATGAAGCAGGCGGCTGAAACAAGGAGGGCGGAGCCACGTGGCGCCTCTAGAATGGGCCACGTGGCCCAATCAGATTTATTCGAATGTATTTTTGATTTTTGAGGCTTAAGACGGCCGAATTTGAGAAAACTCAAAACATGAAAGTTGTAGATCTTGATGAAATCTACAAGTTTCATGTTGACCAAAACTAGAAAAGAGATCAAATGAAGACACGAAATATTTTTGAGGGTATTTTTAAGTCTAAAAATACCACGAATTTTGTTTTGTCATTTTTTTTGTGGTTTTTAATTTATTAAGGACTCTGTTAATTATTAGACACTAACAGGGATTTATTGACACTTTGCTTAAGCAAGGGGGTTAAAAATGAGAAATAAAGATGATGAAATCGAGTTTCATCACTCGCCAAATGCGAAACCACCACCATTAAATAGATTATTTTATTCTATATACAATTGAAGGTGAGTATGCTGCATTTGGAGTTGTCGTTTGTGAGATACGGGTCTGGGAAGTTGGGATTCTGGATTCTTTTTCAGACCATAACTTTTTATCTGTGCATTATTTTTCTGTGAAATCAATTTTGTATTTTTCTTTATTAAATTATCTACAACTTTCACGTACAAAGTTTCTTTATTTGATGTATAAAAAGTGGAACCAAAAATAAGTCCCAAACTGAATAAAGAATGAATAGAATGTATAGGTATTTTATCTGTATTTCTGACCTTATCTCCCCCTACTTTATTCCTTGTCGACCTATTCATCAAGATGCTTAGGTCTCGGGGGTTTTGGGTCATAAAATATTTACAATATTTTATTCTTTTTCTTTTCTTTTAATATTCTATAATTTTAGCTTTAATTATAGTATTTTATACACTATATAGATGCACATGCATGAATGCTAAAATGATGTATTTAAGGCTATTTACAGGCATTTGCTAGGGTTTTTGGTGCCAAAATGATAGAATAAAGATGATGAAATGTGGATTCATCATCCCCCTATACTTTACCTTTGCTAGTCCCTAGCAAACACTTATGCAATAAGTGCAAAAAGAAAAAGAAAGAAAAGAAAAAGAAGAACTTGGATTTTATCTGATTATCAAACTTGTCTTCGCAAAATCAAAGTTTGGAGCTTAAGTCGGACCTTTGGAATTTTAGTGCGGGCGGAACCTTAGTGAGAACCGTGTTTGAAATCCAACAGTCCCTGAGAATCCCAAAACTCTGCTCAAGTCTCCTCAATAGCCAGGTCAGAAATACTTCAACTCATACGCAAACTCTTACGACTATGAATCTGACTCGTACAGTGTAAGTGATGGTGTCTCTCCCCAACTAGAATGACAAAGAAACTGACTTCTCCAGTGCGACAACCCAATGATTCCCCAATCCAGCAACTCCATCCTCGAGGAGCGGGGTATTCCCTTCTAAGTTCAAGTGGCAACCAGCTCAAGAGGAGGGGGTGAAGAGAAGAATGGACAGTAGCCAGTGTAGCTACCTATCCCGGGATGCAAGACCAGTGTAGTCAAGTCATCCTGCTGCAGGCTCACATATTTGACTTTGGAACTCAAGCTTGCTTACTGACTTTGTACATACTTGCAGGCTTTTTATTTTTGTATATGCCTGAACTCTTTTTTTTTAATACTACATATAGCAGCATTTTCATAAGGAGTTTTTCCTCTTGAGCCAGTAGACTATCCCTCTTTTGAAGCTTTATTGCAACTCACAGCCTCCTGTCTTTAGACTTCCTTATCACTGGACGGGTTGGGGTGCACTTCCCTCCCTAGAGGAGGACAAATGTTTCCACTTGTGTGCGTCTCATACCGGCAAATCCAATCCCCTCACCACTCCAACTGAGTTGAGCCGTGTGAAAGGTGCAGGTGTCCAAGTTAGGTCATTATCAACAAGAGTCGTGCGTGTGCTCCGAAATACTCTACTTAGGCAGTCAAGAATCCATTGAACCAAGTCTCGTGATCCTCAAAGAATTAAGTCAACTAGACCTGAAGTACCTCAAACCCAATTCCTATAAGGTTCCTGTTATTAGGTAAATTTTAAGGTCCAATCAAGCTCCAATCTCCGGATTTTACTTAGACTTGTTCAACTATCAAACTCAATCCCAAAAATGCTCATGCTATGCAATGCAATGCAGAAAATATTTTTGTGATGCAGTTTTCAAGGATTTTGAACTTTTTATGATTTTGAAAACATGATGCATGTATGCATATGCATTTTTTTGTCTTTTTCAAAAAGATTTTTCAAATGTTTTTGGATTTTAATTTTGCAAATGTTTTTGGGATTTTTGAAAAGAAAAAGTTTTGGCAGAAAACTAGGTTAAAAATATGTACACGGGAGTGCTTCTTATATTTACAAGAAGTGGATTTTAAGAATTTACAAGGTAAGTGATCAATTTTATACATATATACATATAGTGGATTTTGGTGGAATGTATGTATTCCTCAAACTTATTTGAAAACAAATTTTTTCACACAATTTTTGAAAACTATAGTCCAAAATAATTTTTACAAGCATTTTACACACAAGTACACACATTTGAAAATCATTTTTGCAGAGGTTTTCAAAACAGTATATATAGGTTTTTCAAAATATTTTTGCAACCATTTTTCAAACCATTTGCAAATCATTTTTCAAACATTTTATTTCACACAAAGAAAATAAATTTTACAAAACATACAATTTCACACAGGTTGAAAACATGTAACAAATTTTTTTCAAAATAGTTTTCAATAGATGTTCACACAGATTTTCAAACTATTTTTCAAACATTTTGCAAAAAATATTTTCACCTGATTTATTAATCAGTAAATACAAAAAGAATTTGAGGAACAAAACACCTTTTTATTAAGGATTTTAATGAATTTTACAGAATAATTAGCCATATTATTAAGAAAATATGAAAGTACGAGTTATGGCTAAAGTATATACACAGTATATACGACCCCCATATACTTAGCTTGAGCTATGTCCTCATAGATCGGAGAGAAAAGAGAAGACATAACTCGTACTAAGTATAGACAAGTCTAAATAATAAAGAATAAATGAATGAACCAATGAATGAGAAGTTGACCGTCCCCCCTATACTTAGGATCAAATAATCCGAAGTATAGCAGACTGTATACAACGCAGGGAGGGTCAAGGGTGGGAATGAACAGATCGTACTCAGATTGTCTCCCCCTATACTTAGGGTAAAATATCCCTAAGTATAGACAAGAAGAGGAGACAAGAGAGAGGATCGAAAAGAATAGAATAACTCGAGGTGCACGCCCCCCTCTACTTAGGACAAAGTATGTCCTAAGTATGGAAAACTGTCTACAAGGGCGGCACCTTTTTGATAGATACAGAAGATAGAAAAGGAAAAGAAGAAAAGAAGAAAAGAAGAAAATAAATCAACAGACGAAAGAGTGATATAGACAGATGGATCTGTACAGCGGAGGATGGACTTGATCACCATGTATGAGATGCAGATGATGAAAGTCAAAGGACACATCTCATACCAGAAGAATGGGGGCAACGTCAATGGTCGGCGGATCATGATCTAGATATAGTTTCAGGCGTTGACCATTGACGCGGAAGGTAGAGGAGGATGACGGTTCGGATATATCGATGCTGCCATTGTCATGTACCTTCCTGACCACATACGGACCTTTCCACTTGCTCTGCAATTTCCCTGGGAATAATTTCAGCCTGGAATCAAACAACCATACTCTCTGATCTGGTTCAAACTGTTTATGGCTGATATGTGAATCGTGTCATGTCTTCACTTTGTCCTTGTACTGTAGGCTGTTGGAAAAGGCTGTATCTCTCAATTCTTCCAGGGCTGCCAATTCAGCTCTTCTCTGGTCTCCTATACTCTCGGGATCTAAAAGCAACTCAGTAACTGCCCAAAAAGATTTGTGCTTCATCTCCACCGGCAGATGGCACGGCTTGCCATAGACGAGACGAAAGGGAGACGTCCCCAATGGATTCTTGAAAGAAGTCCGATAAGCCCACAAGACCGAGTCCAACAGCTGTGACCAATCCTTTCGGTCTGGGCGGACAACTTTCTGCAAGATTGTCTTTATCTCCCGATTCGATACTTCGGCAAGACCATTAGTCTGAGGGTGATATGGAGTGGCAACCCGATGGTCAATGCCGAACTCGTCTGCAAGGGCCCTGACTTTGTCATTGATGAAGTGAGACCCCCGTCTGAAATCAAGACTCTAGGTACCCCGAACCGTGAAATGATATTTTTCCTCAAAAATTTGCAAACAGTTTTAGCATCTGCGGCTCGGGCGGGGATGGCCTCAACCCATCGACTGACATAATCCACAGCGAGCAAAATATGCTCGAATCCCTGACTCTTAGGAAATGGGCCTATGAAATCAATCCCCCATGCATCAAAAACCTCACAAAAGTGAATGGGTTGCATGGGCATCATGTCTCTCTGTCCACAGGTTCCCATTTTCTGACAGTCAGTACACCTCTTCACGAACTCATCAGAATCCTTGAAGAGAGTAGGCCACCATAGGCTGGATTGAAGCACCTTCTGTGCTGTCCTTTTTCCAGAATGATGTCCTCCTGCCTCAAGCTTGTGGTAGTATGTGAGGACGCTATGATGCTCTTCATGAGGAATGCACCTCCTCCAGATACTGTCCCCTCCTTTGTGATAAAGGACGGGATCCTCCCAATGGTAAAACTTGGCCTTCGCCAGGAAGGTCTCGAGTTTCTGCCTGGGCCAACCTTGTGGAATCGTCTTGGCAGCAAGATAATTCACAATGTCGGCATACCATGGGAGCGAAGTGACAGCCAAGATCGCCTCATCTGGAAAAGTCTCTGTAATAGGTGCACTGGGCTCAGATTCCTCAAGATTCTCCAATCTGGAGAGATGATCCGCCACCACATTCTTGACTCCAGGCTTATCTTTAATCTCAATATCAAATTCCTGGAGTAGAAGGATCCATCTGGTGAGACGTGCTTTGGCATCCTTCTTAGCCATTAAGTACCGGATGGCGGTATGATCAGTGTAGATGGTTACTCTAGATCCGAGAATGTAAGATCTATACTTATCAAGAGCGAATACTACAGCCAGCATCTCTTTCTCAGTCACCGTGTAATTCCGTTGCGCGGCATCCAAAGTCCGACTGGCGTAGTGAATGGCAAAGGGTAATCCATCCCTCCTCTGTCCGAGCACAGCCCCAACGGCAAAATCTGAAGCATCCGTCATGATCTCGAATGGGAGAGACCAATCGGGTGGCTGAAGGACAGGAGCTGAAACAACCATATTCTTGAGAGTTTCAAAAGATTCAAGACACTTATCATTGACAATAAACTCGGTGTCTTTCGTCAGCAAGTCAGTGAGCGGTCGGGCAATTCGACTGAAGTCCTGAATGAACCGTCGGTAGAAACCGACATGCCCCTGAAAAGACCGTAACTGACGCAAGTTGGACGGTGGATTGAGTTTTCTGATGATATCCACCTTGGCCAGATCGACCTCCATGCCCCTGTTGGAGATGATATGACCAAGGACCGTCCCTTGAGTCATCATGAAATGACTCTTCTCCCAGGATAAGACAAGATTGACCTCAATGCAGCGCTTGAGCATACGGTCTAGGCAGTCAAGACAAGCGTCGAACCCGTCGCCATAGACCGAGAAGTCATCCATGAAGACCTCTAAACAGTCACCCACCATGTCCGAGAAGATGGACAACATGCACCTTTGGAATGTCGCCGGAGCGTTACATAGACCAAAGGGCATCCGTCTGAAAGCATAAGTCCCAAACGGACAGGTGAATGTCGTTTTCTCCTGGTCTTCGGGCGCAATGGCCACTTGATTGTATCCAGAGTACCCGTCAAGGAAACAATAATGACTCTTCCCAGCTAGCCGCTTGATAATCTGATCAATGAATGGTAGCGGGAAGTGATCCTTCTTGGTGGCCTCATTCAATCGTCTGTAGTCCACACAGACCCTCCAAGAAGTTGGTACTCTGGTAGCGATCTCCTCTTCAGACTCGTTGACAACTGTAGTGATACCCGTCTTCTTAGGTACCACATGTAGCGGACTTACCCATTTGGAGTCGGAGATGGGATAGATAAAATCGACGCTCCACCACTTGGAAATTTTTTTCATGACTACGTCTCGAAGATTCGGGTTCAGCCGTCGTTGGAACTCACGTGACGGCCTAGCGTTATCCTCAAGATAAATGTGGTGGGAGCAGAGATTCGGGCTCAGCCCCTGGAGATCAGCTATACTCCAACCGATTGCCTTGCGGTTTCTTTCAAGAACCTCCATCAGACGAGATTCTTGTTCTCCAGTCAAATCTGTAGAGATAATGACTGGGTACATTTCTGGCTCACCCGCAAGGAATCTCTATGTCATCGACTGCGACAGAGGTTTCCGTTCTGGACAACTGGGAGGTGGCAGATCTGGCTTCTGATATGTCTGTGTAAATGCTACCAGGTCTGCATGGGAGAACTCTCGCTCTGCATGAATTCCTAACGAAGGGTGGCCTGTTGAATCATCAATAAACTGCACTGGCTCGCACTCTGTCATGGTTGTCGGCTCAGAAGGAATCAGACAAGGTAGATAATCATCAAAGTCATCCCAGTCAATGTCTGAATCCGAGGGATCAGAAGAAGAAGAACATGATCGAAATTCCTCAGCACCACTCAGCACAACACTTTCAACTTCAGATATATCCTCATCCAGGGATGTGCTCTCCCGGCTCTCTACTGCCATGAGCTTGAGATATAGTGAATCTGTAGGCAAGGTGAGGGTCGGTGCTATGGGATCTTTCCAGTTGGATTCATCATCAGTCATTTCGAAATCACAAACCTGGTGGATGTCTAGCTCTTCCTCTGTCATCTGCTTGGCTTCGTTGGATTGCTCTGAGCATGCCAACTCTCTGGCTCTGGTTTCCTCGATCGTCTCTATTTGTATGGTTTCGCCCTCTACGCGAAAACATACCTTCCCACTATCATGGTCGGTCACCGCCTTGGCTGTGGCCAAGAATGGACGTCCGAGAATGATGGGGGCATCAGTTACCAACTCAGGGATCTCCATGTCCAACACAACGAAGTCCACGGGGAATTTCAGGCCCTGAATGGTAACGACCACGTCTTTCAATAACCCCTTCAGCCTCTTAGTCGACCTATCAACAAACTGAAGGACTGTCCTGCTCCTAAGAAGAGGACCAAACTCGAATCGGTCGAGTAAGGCTGCCGGAAGAAGGTTAATTGAAGAGCCGCTGTCTAATAGAGTACGATCAAACTGCTGCTCCTGAATCTCGCATCTGACATAGGAAGCTCCTGCATCTGGTCGCTTAGCTGGCAGCTTGTTCTGGATGGTGCAGTAAGTGGACTGAGTGAGCACATGGATTTGATCTCTGTGATTCCTCCTCTTCCTACGGACGATAGTCTTCTCTTTCAGGTTCTTCTTGAAGAGGGGGATGTGCTCAAGTGCTTCTTGTAGAGTCAACTGAATATGGAATCTGTCTATCATCTGATTGTCGAACTCTACCTGTTGCTCTTTTTTGGGATTTTCTCTTTTATTCCCCTTCGCTCGGCGGAGTGCCTCAGGGAAGGGGATGGTAGCGGCCTCCTCAGATGGAGGACTAGGAATCGGTCCCTGTGCCTGTGAAGAAGGAGAATCCATACAATAATCATCATTCATCACATATGGATCCGCAATTTGAACAGAAACCCTTCCTTTATTCATATTTTTTTTTCTTTTTGTTCCCACAGTCTCTAGGTACAAAATGTGGCAACATCACAGATGGTGGCTCAGCAAAAGTAGATGTGGTGGCCTTAGCAAAAGTAGATGTGGTGGCCTCAGCACCACCACTAGCACCGGTCTTCGCGGCATCAGCACCGCGCTCTGGTTCATCATCCAAAATGGTGGCATCAGCACCACCGTCTGCATCTGGTATCCCGACGGCATCAGCACCGTCGTCTGGATCTCCATCATTGGTGGCATCAGCACCACCGTCTTCAACATCGTCATGAGCGGCATCAGCACCGCTCCTCTTCTCCTCTGGCGCTCCTAATCCTTCATCTGGTTGTTGCTCAGAAGAGGCGCCGCCGGCTGGCATCCTACCGCTCCTAGTAGTAACAAAATCAGCATCATAATAGGAATAAGACATGTCACTCAAATAGTCACTAGGAGAGGTGTCCTCTGTAAAGTCTACCTGCTCAGATTTTCTTTTTAGATTATTAGGATTAGGTTCGATCTGAGCGGGTATAGCGGCTTTGCCTTTGATGATGTCCCGCATCTCCTGCCGGAATTCATCCATTTCTTGCCTGAAAGATGCTCGCTGTTCAGCTAGCAAGCGGGCAAGATCATCGAGGGCTGGGTTCTCAAAGGCAGGACCCTGAGAACCGGATGTCTGTCCCTGCTGGAAATGGGGCTGCTGCTGCTGTTGTGGCTGATACTGGGGGGAAGGGTGGTGATAAGAGTGCTGAGGCTGCTGTCGCTGCCTCCACTGTTGTCCCTGATAGGCGGGACGAGGACCACTCTGATATTGCTGTTGATGGGCATACTGGGGCTGCTGGTGTTGTTGTTGTGGCTGGCTGTTCTACTGTCCTTGGGCAGGATTCTGCTGCTGGGAGGAGGATCCACCATTGCCCCAATGGAATCCGGGGTGATCCCGACGAATCCCGGGCTGAGGGTACCGGTCGTACCAAATCCCATTGACTTCCATCAATGGTTCCTGCTCGAAGGAGGGTGGAGGAAGAACTGCCAGCGGCTGCTCCGGCTGATACACCACCATCTGCGTCTCCTGAGACGGCGGTTGCTCTGGATGGTACTATAGCAGTGGAACTGGCTCTGCCTGGATATGATTCACCTGTCGGTATGAGGTAGAGGGTTGGTTGGAGCTGCTACCGCTGGAGTCAGCCCGTGACCTGGGAGGCTGTTGGGAGTGAGCTTGTGCCTCCTGAATGCATAGGATTTGAGTTTTCAGGTCACTCATGGTTTTGGTGAGAAGGTCCATCTGAGCAAGACCTTGGTTTTGCTTCTTCTCGAGGATCTCCATGCGGTCCAACTTCTCACTAATAATGCCCATGTCGGCTGCGGCTGATTCGGCTTGGGCTGCGGCTACCGACGTTGTATTGGGACCGGCATCGATGCGGGCGATCCTCTGAAATGATCCCGCTCCTTGCGGGGGCTTCTGCTGTGTGTAGACTCGGGCCTGGGTCATCACAGTAGAGTTTTCTGCCATGCCTTCGTAGATGGCCCAGACGTCGTCTTCTCCCTTGGAGAAATAAGACCCACCACAAGAGGCGTTCACTAGCCCCTACAGCTTCGGCGTCAGCCCACAGAAGAAACTCTGCACGAGATTGGGCTTGGAGATGTCATGATGTGGACACCGGTCGATGAGCTCTCTGAATCGATCCCAGGCTTCATGGAACTGTTCATTTGGGATCATGAAGAAGTTACTGATCATGGCTCACGCTGTGTTGGTCCGGCCGAGAGGGTAGTACTTCTTCAGGTACGCGGTCCGGAGATCTGCCCATGTGTCGACGAATCGCCCAAGGTGTTTGAGCCAATATGCGGCTCTGTCAACCAAAGAGAATGGAAAGGCGATCATCTTTATGGTGTCCTCGGTCATCAACCGATCATGGATAGTGCTGCAAATCATCTCAAATTCCTGGAGGTGGAGGTGCGTCTCTTCGTTCGGCAACCCATGGAACTTGGGTAGAAGCTGGATTGTGTGGGGCCGAAGCTCGAAATCTCTGTGAATGGGCGGGAGTCTGATCCAACGGTGAGTGAGGGATGCAGCTGGGTTGTGCAATTCCCTCATGATGGTCTGTGGCGGTCGCTCAGCGTCTGGATCGCCTCCTCCTGCATCTGGTACTCCTCCTCCTCCACCACCACCGCCCCCAGGTCGGTTCTCTCTCATCTGTGCTATCTCTCTCATCAAATCACCCATGAAGGTACCCTGGTCACGGATCTGTCTCTGCATGGTCTCCAGGGACGCTAACAAGGAGTTGTTGATGGCCACCTGATCAATTATAAATGGAGGGTGATCATGGTCATCTGGGTTTTCGCATCTGTCTCCCATTGCTGGATTTTCTAAAAAAGCAAAAGAGGCCATCTCAGGTGCTGTCGAATGAGCCGAACTCTGTGATGCACTGAATTCTGAAACAATTGGACTGAGAGAAGGAGAATGGGAAGGGTGGTCGAGGGGGAACAGGGTGGATGTAAACTCAGGCTCGGAGAGCGAACTCTCCGAGGTATTCCTAGATGAATGAGGAGGAGTGCTGGATAGCGGTGCCGACAAAGTCGGCCTAAGAGATCTCCGTCCCATCATCTTGATTATTTGGGAAGAGTAGGGAAAATGCAAGAGAAGAAGAAAGGAATGCAACAAAATCGCGCACAATTGTGTTGTGTTTTTTATCTTGACCTAAACAAATCTATCACTCAAACACAAAGCAAGGGTAAGTTCACCAACTCAACACGTGAAGCCGTGAAGGTTCGGCTTTTATCTTGTCAGTTTTAGCTTGTTTTCAGGAATTTATCTTGTCATGAGTCCTTAGAGCGCTACGCCTAAAGGAGAGAGAGTACTGCCGGGAAAGTGTCCCCGTACTTGTCCTCCTCCTGTGTAACCTGTAACTTGCGCTTTTTAAGGTCCTTGTAACCCTTCCTGGATCCCTACTCAGCCAAAGAAATAGAGGGAGGAAGCAGATAGGCAAAACCGATACTTCGGACCTCGCTCGCAACGGAATCACCCGTGAGCGTGCAAGATCCTACTCGGATGCAGCCGGTGAGACAGACACACCCGTGAAGGCGTGGCCTAAGCTCGGTACTTCGGACAAGGTCGGCGCTCACATAATAGTGAGTCACCAATGGCGACCAAGCCCTACTCGACTACGTACGATAGTAGCGCCAATACTTCGGAAATCCAGGCGATACACAAGGCAGCCACAAGTTGGGTTTTTGGCTCTAATCCTTACGAAGCGCTCACCTCACTTGGAAGGAGACCTTCCCATGCAACCTGAATACAAGTGAGGGTGTTACTCTCCCCAAGCAATGAATCCAATTACAGATTTTATTTTTGGTCAAATTTTCTTAGCGGTCCCTTTTTTAATTTTTTTGGTGTTATCGCTTCTTTTGAGTAGATTCAAACAAGCGCCTAACGGTTTTTGTATTTTCTTGATCCTACTTTGTTCCAAAAACAGAGGGAGAATAGAGTCGGAAAAGCCGTGCGAGTCGACACCAAGGTGGAAATCTCACCTTTGTGCCTAAATGATGCATGCAAAGTAAGAAGACTTACAGCGAATCCCAGCTCTCTCCATGCGGGATGCAAAGCAGAATTTGTAAACCTATGCTATATGGCGATATGCACAAACGGAAATCGTCCTAGAATAGGCAACTGCTAGCGTGAAGAACCACAAGCTAGCCACTAACTTTCAATCCGAGTGTCCGATCTAGGCTCACCCCTCCTCTGCTCAACACATTTGAGTTAGGAGAAAGCGCTTGTTCGGGAATGAGCTCGCGGCGCGGGGATCGAAAACTAATAGCTAACTATTTAATTAGTCTAAGTCCAACAACGAACTATAGGATCATGCAAAGATAATTAGGGTGTTTGGACCTATTCTAATCGAATCAAGCAGGACCTATAATCTAAGGGCGCAATCCACAAAAGAAAGGAAAAAGGAAAACAAAACCGGAAAATGACAAGCGATAAAAACGCGAGAAAAACTGCGGTGAGCCCCCGGGTGAACAAACACCCGGAAATTAGGCCCGGTAGTGTCCAAGTGTCCAAGTGTCCAATATACCTGTATTATTACAAATTAATAGGTCACTCTCTCTCACAAAATAAAATGAAAGCTAAACTAGTCACTCCCTCACTCCTCCTGCCCTCTCTTGCCGGCCTGGCTAAAGAAAGGCCGGCTCCGCTTCCCAAGGATGCTCCGGGTCACCTAAGCGATTTGCCTCGCTCTGCGGTCCCTCGCAAGAAGACAAAAGAAAAGTGGTCAGAATATCTCAATCAATATATATCAAAAATGTGAGAGATAGAAAATAAAGCAATAGTGGACAACAATCACAAGCAAACAAAAATGAGCTACTCGTTGTTGCTCCCCGGCAACGGCGCCATTTGATTTAGCCAAAATTCACGGAGTCTAAAAGTGGTGTCTCACACAAGGCGGAGACAACCGTCGCTGTGACGACTCACGATGAACTCTGGACTAAAATCAACAATTAACCCACACTAAAGATCAATAAATTAGAAATAATGTGGAGTTAAAATTTATTTTTAACTCTGCACAAATGGTGTATAGTGACAAGTATGCAGAGAGTTCGAACACAGGGAGCGAACAGGGTAATTCAAAAATTTGTGCTCACGTGAGTGTGTGTGTGTGTGTGTGTGTGAAGTGTCTACACTAAGCAAGCAATCAAAGGAAATTTTTTGTGGGTTTTTAATTTTTAAAATTTTTTTATTTAATTTTCAATTTTGTATTTTGATTTTTAATTTTCTGATTTTTATAATTTTATATTTTATATTTTTTTCAATATTGGAATTTAAGAACAATGGAGTAAAAGACAAGGTAAAATATTTATAAAAGTGCACAAAAATATCCAAAAATTCAGAAATAAAATGTTTTTGATATTTTTAGGATTTTTTACTATTTTTGTGATTTTTGGGGATTTTTCAAAGTGTTTTTGGTATTTTTAAAGACTGAAATAAAGCAAAATAGTGAAATAAGTGCTGGCTGTGAATAAAATGCAAATTAAAATTAGCAAACAGCAACCAAAATTTTTCACACTAATTTTCAAATAAAGAGAAAAAAAAAACAAACAGGACCTGAGTTTATATTCTTTGAATTTTTCTTTGATTTTATATATTTTTTTGAAGTTTTTGAGTGTTTTTAAATTTTTAGTGTTTTTCTTTTGAGATTTTTAATGATTTTTGGACTGGTACTAAAATAGGATATAATAGACACTGGGTACTATTTTTGGAATTTTTAGAGGTGTTTTAATATTTTTTTGGCATTTTCTAAGCTAGACAGTGCACAACAAGCTTGTTTTTTATTTTTAATAAATATAAAAAAGGAAGAAAATCAAAACCTAAATTTAGGGCGTCAAAATACAAGTATCCAGGAGCTTAACTCTACTTTTGTGGAATTTTTGGATTTAAAATGATAGGTCAAATAATTACATCAAGCATCCAATCAATAAACAGGCTTGGCAGGGGTATATGTGCAATTTCTCAAACATCCAGGGGCATACATGCAAATTTCCACAAAAGTTTGAACTGAATATTCAATTTATAGCACAAAAATCCAATTACAAAACCCGCCTGGGTGTCCTAGCAATTTTCCCACCAGGGCGCGTGACTTGCACGCGCCTGGCGAGGACTAAAATGTAATAATCCAAAATCCTGGGGGCTTACTTGCAATATATCCAAAAATATAACACGTGAAGTTAAAGTTTTAGTACTAAAACAAAATACAACAAAGACCAAGGGCCCCTCTGCAAAATGCCCGCACCTCACGTGTACAGGTCACGTGTGGTGACGTGGCGAAGGACCTAAACGCAAATAAAATAAACTACGGGGGTGTTTGTGCAAATATTACGAAAACTTTACACTACAGAAGAAAGTTTTAAAACTAAAAATTAAATACAAAAAGGCACGAGGGTGTAGATGCAAAATACCCTCGGCGCGCGATCAAACGGCGATGGAGAAGCCACTTAAACACGTGGCGCTTGATGGACGGCCGATGATGCTTCGCGGCTGGGCGGCTGAGATTAGATCGCTCGAAGTCGATCTGACGGTTGAGGCGTGACGCGATCCTACGGCGGAGATCAGAACTGGGGCAGCTCCCTTGATCGAACGGCAGCGAAGGCGGCTGGAAGAACACGGCGGAGCTCCGACTGGGCGAGGTTCCTCGAGCTCCTCCGGCCGACTCCGGTGGCTTCTGGGCTTCAAAATCGGGCTGCTGCCTCCTCAGGTTCTCCTCTATCGTCTGGAGTCGCCAAAAAGCCACGGCGGCGGCCGTGGTGCTCGCTGGTTGCTGGCGGAGCTGGGAAGCTTCGTTGGCTCCGGCGAGCTTCAAAACTCGTCTCCAGATGTCTTCATTCCCTCTTTGACCTGCAAAAATGGTCAAAGGGTCCAGGGCAAACTGCCTGGACCCTTGGATGGACTCGGGGATGCTCGGATCGAGATGGAGATGCACGGCCGGAGGTGCGCTCCGGCCAAGGTGCTTGATTTGGCGATATAGTCGATTGAACTTCAAATTTTTTGGGGGTTTTCGAATCTAAGGTTAACAGGAAGCTAATGGACTGAATAAAAAGGCGGGGGGGAAAGCCCTCAATGGCCGGAGCTAGAGGGAGGAGCAAACCTCGACCGACGACTTCGCGGGAGGTAGGGGAAGCACCTCCGACCTCGGGCGCCTTGGCTGAAGAGCCCACGACGGAGCTGTCACCTCCAAGTAGCTCTGGAGCACGAAAGAGGCGCGAGGGGTGGACCGAAGGGTGTTCAAAATCGAAATGAAAGATGGGGGGTCGTTATATCTGGGTTGACCCCTGACCGAGATGCTCCAAAGATCAAGGCACCTGGAGCATCACGTTGATCCAAGGCCCTAGGTAAACATAGGGCGAGGTAGACCATTGATCGAGGCATGGATTTGCAAGAGGCACCATCACGAAATGGTGCAAGGAATAGCCGCGAAAAAGCCAAGAAGATGGCTCAAAAACCAACTTCTGACAGGGGTGCAGGGGGAAGGGCGTCCAGTTGACCGAGGTCAACTGTTGACCCCTCGTGGTTGGTCCACGTGGACCAACCAGGAAAAACCCTGAAAAATTAATTTGTAAAATCAATAAAAAATAGAATTAGGTCGAATTAATTAATATTTATAAAATAAAAAATGCTTAAAATTTTATGTAGTATTTTATTATGAATTTTAATTATTTTTATGAAGTGTATTTTTATAAGTTACCTTTTTAACCCTATATAGGTATAATACCTATGTATCTAAGTATTTAATTTTTATTTTATGAATTTTATTTTTATTAATTTCATTTCTTATTTTCTAAAATTATGAAATACTTTTATACACTTAATTATATGTTTATTTTATTTTATGGAAGTATTTTGTATATTAAATAAAATCTAAGAGTGTTTTGTATAGGTATATGTATAGGCAGTATACCTATGTATTCTTTATACAAGTATTTTTATTTTGTATTTCCTTTGCATTTTTATTTTAATTTTAATGCACATATATATTATAAGTAATATTTTCATAATTATATAAAAAATATAAAAATGAATAAATAATGAATAAAGAATAAATTGAATATTTTATTCAGTATAGGTATACAATAGGGGTCCAAAACTCAACTTTCAAACCGTAGCTCCGCCAAATGCGAAACCACCACCATTAAATAGATTATTTTATTCTATATACAATTGAAGGTGAGTATGTTGCATTTGGAGTTGTCGTTTGTGAGATACGGGTCTGGGAAGTTGGGATTCTGGATTCTTTTTCAAACCATAACTTTTTATCTGTGCATTATTTTTCTGTGAAATCAATTTTGTATTTTTCTTTATTAAATTATCTACAACTTTCATGTACAAAGTTTCTTTATTTGATGTATAAAAAGTGGAACCAAAAATAAGTCCCAAACTGAATAAAGAATGAATAGAATGTATAGGTATTTTATCTGTATTTCAGACCTTATCTCCCGCTACTTTATTCCTTGTCGACCTATTCATCAAGATGCTTAGGTCTCGGGGGTTTTGGGTCATAAAATATTTACAATATTTTATTCTTTTTCTTTTCTTTTATTTATTCTATAATTTTGGCTTTAATTATAGTATTTTAAACACTATATAGATGCACATGCATGAATGCTAAAATGATGTATTTAAGGCTATTTACAGGCATTTGCTAGGGTTTTTGGTGCCAAAATGATAGAATAAAGATGATGAAATGTGGATTCATCACGCGTGCCGACTGCTGAAGTGCGAGGATAATTTATTTATTTATTTGAGAGAAATTTTGTAAAATTTTGTAATTATTTTATTGTAATTATTTAGGTAGCTTGCTCATTTATAGCGGCTCTTGTTTGAGAGCTCGCGCGTGTAAAAAGACTTGGACATTATTTGTAGTGTGTCGAGCCTGTTTCACTCTCCGGTGAGGATGGGGCTCGACTTGAGTGGCGATCTTAAGGATTAGGCACACGATAGTATAAAATCAAATTTGTTTGTGCCCATCGTAAATTAGGCCACACATATCTTAGAAGATTCACTTATCTGATAAGATTCATAATGAGACACACATAGACACGTACTACTTAGCTCAAAAATCAAATCAATTCTTCCCCGCTAATAGTATACTGTTTAGGTGTGGTTTTCTCGATCTGCATGCATTTAGTGTAATATTTATAAATTACGTTCTGCATAACGCATGAAGAGTGTTGGGATTCACTATAAGTATACCTTCTTCTGAGCATGCATCATAGTTTCTCATTTGCATTCTGATTTCCGATTCCCCTCTTGTTTTACAACTTAAGGTTAAAAGGAAATTGGGACTGAACGGTAGACGTGCTTGTGTGTTCACATAAATTTCAAGTGATAACCTAACTCTAAAATTGGGACTGAATTGAGCAGGTCGATTAAACTAATTGGAATAAAAAGAACCCTTGTTTTCGGGTGCATAAAGCCCTCATTGTTTATTTTACCTGCAAGTGAGAGAGAGACGACCCTAGGATAGAGCCAAGTCTGGATTTCTTACTTACTACTGGTTCTTTTTTTTTAGGCGATTAGCTACTTTTCAGTGAGGATTTACGGGTAGCCGGTAAACGGTCCGGACTTCCTTAACAGAGTGGGAGGTTTAAAGGACGCCTTAGTCCTCAAGGAACGGGTAGCCGTATTTATACGGTCCGTACTTACTCCTATGCTGGCTGAAAGTAGGTCAAATTAGTCGTAAGAACTAGGCCAGTCTGTAGGAAAATACGTGCACCTAACAGCTTGTTAATCTTTCCAAGATTGTATTCTCACCAACTAAAATTGACCAGATAATTCGGCCGAACTCTTACGGCCATCACGTGTTGAGTTGGTGAAATTGAGGGTTTGAATTGTGTTTGTATTGTGTGAGTTCACTCCGCACATTTACGTGCACCATAGAACTTGTGCCTCATTGACTATCGTGATCTAATCGGTTCTTTTAACATCGAAGATGACTGATTGGGGGATATTTATTCGGACTTTGTGAATCTCTCGTTGAACCCTTCAAAAAGTACGTCTTCAAAGGTCCAAGCGCAACTTGGACCAACCTGGACTCATGACCCTCTTGAGCCCAGGATCACTCACTCTCGGGATGATTACTCTCAAGCCGTTCCATTTCTCTCTTTACACCTCATCGAGGAAGACCATCGCCTCGGTGAGAATATCTTGATTCATAAATCCTCTTCTAATCCAGAACACCTTGCTGATTCAGGACATAAAGAAGATTCAAGTAAAATGCCAAAGAAGAAAGAAGAGGAATAAGAGAACCATGAAGACCCAATGAGAATGATACTTACCCGATCAGTTGCATCTGAGCAGCAACATGTATTACTGAGAGCTCAGTTAGGACAGTTAAATGTTGGGGTCGAACCACCAATGGATGCAGCGTATAACCCCGGACAATATCAAATTCATAACTACTTGAGTCCGGTCGAACCCACTGTTGACTTTGAATTGAAGCCGCATTTTCTTAACTTGCTGCCACACTTTGATGGGAATGCTTCTGAGGAGCCATATGCATTCCTAAGGGACTTTGAGCTTATCTGTGCTAACCTCAAACATAATAATGTTAGCCAGGATTATATTAGGCTCAAAGCCCTTCCATTTGCCTTGGGTGGAAAAGCCGATTACTGGGTAAAGAATCTTGGAATCATCATCACCACTTATGCCCAGTTCAAGGACCTATTCCTAAAGAAGTTCTACCCGTTGAGTAGAACTAACATGATGACGACGCGAATTACAAGTTTTTCCCAATCACCCCATGAAGCCTTCTGTGATGCTTGTGAAAGATTCAAGGATATCCTGCAGAAGTGTCCCTATCATAATTTAGATGATAACATCTTGGTCCAATCCTTCTTCACTGGTCTCAACCCTGAGATGCAGGGTTTAGTGAGCGTTGCCTGTGGAGGCAGCTACACATCACGAGGAGCGGATACCGTCTGGATGGTATTCGAGCAGATGGCTGAAACTAGCCGCTCACAGATGGCCAGCAGGGCCTATACACCATCCCCCAGTTCACTCTCATTTGGAGGGGGAAAATCAGCTATAGTCGATCTCTCTCAGGACGTGATCCCTAGCATGGGACTCCTTGCTGACAAGCTTACTGTAGTCGAGAGGATCGATAGGAGGATTGATGAGTTAGACCGGAGCATCTCCAAACTTCCAAAACAGATGGAGGAGTTGACTGAGAAGGTATCTAAGATAAAGATACATGTCGTGACTGTACCCGCTGCTCCCGTTTACCGAGTTCACCATGTTCAGGAGTAGTTGGTGTCAGGGCAACCCCAGCCGTGGGAGCAGGACCAATCCTATACCCACTCTTTCCAGCAGCCACCTCCAGTAGTAGAGACAGTCCGGGAGGAGCCTCCACCAGTTTGGGAGGTGAATGGGATATGGTATACTCAGGACCCTGCCAGGCAAGGAAGTACGGGAGACTGACAAACCTATCAGCGTCCCCCGACCTTTCACAACACCGCATTCACCTCCGCACCACCTCCTTCACAGCAGAGCCCTGGATTCCAACCACCCTAGCAGCAGCAGAGGCAGCAGTACCAGCAGTATGGCCGACAGGGCCATTACCAAACGGGTCAGCAGGGCCCGCAACCCCAGCAGCAGCAACAGAGGCAGTATACTGGCCAGCAGGGCCAGTCTTCCCGTTCTTCTTCACAGTCTTATCCACTTCCTTCTTCGTCTAGTCCCGTGGATATTCAGCAGCAGATACTCGACGAGCTACGTTCCTACAGGAATGAGATTCAGGACTTACAGGTGGATGTCAACCGCCTATCCAGATGGCGAGACGAGCAGACTGCACCCTCTACCTCTATCCCAGCCCAAGTCCAGGCTAACCCCAATAGCATGAACCGTTCTAGTTCCCAGCAGCACTTTGGTCAGGTATACTATTCAGCATCTCCTAAATCTGAACATGAGATTCTTTCGTGTGACGAGGCTAACCACATGTCACTCAGGAGCGGAAGGACAGTGGTCGTACCTGACCGGGCGAGGGACACGAGGAGGGGCATCTCTGGAGATCTACCTGAGGAGTCTTGAGAGGACGAGGAGGAGAGGCATCATATTTCAGAGCCCCATCAGCACCATTCGAGGATTTCCACTCAGGGAGCTGAGAGGAGGAGGAGAGCACGTATGCAGCATCGTCAGCATGGATATTCTTCTGAGTCTACGGAGGACCTTGCATCTCCGGTTGTGGCGGATACCACTCCAGCTTCTATTCCATAATCTATAGTAGATAGATTTGATTTTGATTCCATGTTGCATCAAAAAGATTCTTGTATGAAGAACTCTGTTTCCATTAAGTCAAAGAATGATCTTTCAGTTCATGATTCAGACTCTTCATCCTCTGTTTCCCTAGCTTCAATCCCTTTCCCCCGTGCTCTTACGGCAGGAAAGCGCATCAAAAAGATTCAAAAAGATGACCCCGATATGGCACGGTTTTGTAAAGAAAACATCACAGTTAAGGTGCCATTTGATGAATATGTGGCTAACCATCCTGCCTTCCAAAAATACCTTAAGGTGAGATGCACACCTAGAAGGGTTAGCAGGAAGAAAGATAACCGAAATATAAAGACACATGTCTTATCAGTAGCCACAACCTATTGTCTCAAGAATCAGACTTTGCTAAAGAAAAAGAGAGACATGGGTGCTCACTATGTGGAGAGTCGTATATACGACATTCCGTTTGCAGGCGCACTCTTAGATAATGGTTCTTCGATCAACTTACTTCCCTTAGCATTATATCATAAATTGGAGTTGGGACCACTTCGCAAATCTAGAGCTTTACTCCAATTCGCAGATCGTTCAGTGAAGAGACCTAAGGGAGAAGTGAAGAACTTCGTTATCTCGATTGAGGGGCAGAACTATCAGGTGGACTTCACAGTCTTGGACATGGAGACCCCCAATCATTGGAAAGAATCTCATATCATTCTCGGTCGACCTTTCCTTAGGACCGCAGGTGCAGCTTTTGATTATGGTACGAGAATGATGAAGTTCCGTTCTCCAGGTGGAGAAGTGAACCTTGAGATGAAGCAAACCAAGTGTCAGTGACCAGATTCAGAGAGTAGCACAGAGTACTCATCTTCAGAGGCAGACTGCAGTATGATTAACACAGTTGGGATTTTGGGACAGATTCCTTCAGGACAGAGCGAGACCCTTTCATCTGGAGAGGATATAGTGCATGATGCAGTTTGCTAGGTGTTGTCTGATCTTGCTAGAGATGCATCAACATATTCTCATTAAGACTAAGAGATCCATCCCAATCTGTCAGTTCCATCCTCTTCGGAACAATCATGGGACATAGATGACGAGTCGGACGTGGCTTTTGCTGATTGTTTGGATATTTTTGACGATCTGACTCCTGATACTTCTGATTTGGTGGCGAGTACTACTCAGCTTAGCCCACCTTCATGCAGCACGGAGCCAGATTCAGATTTAGTTCAGCCAGATCTGCTTGATGATACCACATTGCCAGAACTGAAATCACTACCTCCTACACTCAAGTACGCCTTTCTTGCA
The DNA here is from genome assembly GCA_037367405.1 of Ottelia alismoides. Classification (NCBI taxonomy): domain Eukaryota; kingdom Viridiplantae; phylum Streptophyta; class Magnoliopsida; order Alismatales; family Hydrocharitaceae; genus Ottelia; species Ottelia alismoides. Next base: position 492,802 of record JAZKJV010000252.1, on the reverse strand, counting down.
GGACCCAAAGAGAGATATCCTGTCATCATTAGCTTAGACTTGACTTTAGAGCAGGAGTCTAGGTTGTTAGAAGTCTTAGAGAGGAACCACAAAGCAATAGGTTGGACAGTGTCGGATCTCGTGGGGATCAACCTCGCTCTCTGCTCGCACCACATTTTTACTGAGGATAATGTGAGACCTTCCCATGAGTTCCAAAGGAGACTTAACCCCAATCTACGGGAAGTAGTAAAGAAAGAAATTGAGAAATGGTGCAAGGCAGGGTTTATATACCTTATTTCTGACTCCAAGTGGGTGGCCCCGCTTCATGTTGTCCTGAAGAAGTCGGGAATTCAGATGGTCACCAACGAGGAGGGGGTAGAGATCACGACATGAGTACCTACGTCGTGGCATGTCTGTGTCGACTACAGGCGCCTGAATGCTGCGACCAAGAAAGATCACTTTCCCTTGCCTTTTATTGATCAGATCTTGGAGAGACTCGCAGGGAAAGAGTTCTTCTGTTTTCTTGATGGGTACTCAGGCTACAATCAGGTGGTCATAACCTCTGAGGACCAGGAAAAGACCACATTCACATGTCCATTCGGCACTTATGCTTTCAGGCGCATGCCATTCGGGCTCTGCAATGCCCCGGGCACATTTCAGTGGTGCATGATAGCCATATTTGCCGAGATGGTGGGAGATTTCCTGGAAGTGTTCATGGATGACTTCTCGGTCCACGGTGATTCTTTTGATACATGTTTAGCGCACTTGGACCGAGTCCTCACGAGGTGTAGAGAGGTGAATCTGGTACTCTCCTGGGAGAAGAGTCACTTCATGGTGACGGAGGGTATCATGTTGGGGCATGTCATCTCCAAAAAGGAAATGGAGGTTGACCCTACCAAGGTGGAGGTGATCAAGAAACTCGATCCACCAACCAACGTGAAGTCAGTGCGATCATTCTTAGGGCATGTTGGATTCTATAGGAGATTCAATTAGGATTTTTCAAAGATCGTCCGCCCACTGACAGAGCTCTTAGGGAAAGACACAGAGTTCGTTGTAGATCACAGGTGTCTAGAGGCCTTTGAGCTCTTGAAAAGGAAGATTTGTGCCTCGCCTATCCTACAAGCTCCTGACTGGTCTCTCCCCTTTGAGATCATGACTGACGCTTCAGATTTCGCTATAGGAGTTGTGTTAGGACAACGTCGAGAAGGGATTCCGTTTGCGATCCATTACGTGAGCAAAGTATTAGATCCTACACTGGAAAAATTATACAGTGACTGAAAAGGAAATGCTCACAGTAGTATGGGCCCTCAAGAAGTTCAGATCATATATTTTGGGCTCTAAGGTGACAATTTACACAGATCACACAGCCATTCGATACTTAATGGAAAAGAAGGACGCGAAGGCGCGTCTTCTTAGGTGGATTTTACTCCTCCAGGAATTTTATTTAGAGATAAAAGATAAACCTGGAGTGAAGAATGTTGTGGCTGATCACCTTTCTCGGATTGAACTTAAGGATTCTCCTGATCATGAGCGAATTAGAGAGACCTTCCCAGATGAGTCAATTTGTGTTATTGACTCACTCCCGTGGTATGCCAACATGGTGAATTATCTTGTCTCCAAGCAGGTTCCCCATGGTTGGACTAGGAGCAGCATTGATCGACTGAAGTCGGATTCGATGAGATACCACTGGGACGATCCTTTCCTTTTCTTCGAAGGACCGGATTGTGTTTGGAGAAGGTGTATTCCTTAGGAGGAATACCAGAGTGTCCTCACATATTGTCATTCACTTGAGGCTGGAGGACACCATTCGGGAAAGAGAACCGCTCATAAAGTACTTCAATATGGATTGTACTGGCCGACCATGTTTAGAGATGCCATTGATTTTGTACGGTCGTGCCCGATCTGTCAAAGGATGGGAGGGACAGTTGGACAGAGAGATGAAATGCCTATGCAACCGATGATTGTTTGTGATGTTTTTGATGCATGGGGCATAGATTTTATGGGTCCCTTTCCCAACAGCCAAGGACATGAGTACATATTGTTAGCGGTTGATTATCTATCTAGGTGGGTGGAGGCTATCCCAACCCGAACCGCAGACAGCAAGACTGTCTTTAAGTTTGTGAGAGACCATATTATTGCTAGGTTCGGGGTGCCAAAAGTTTTGATATCTGATGGGGGTAGCCATTTTGTGAACCGGGATATGAGATCTTTAGCTAAGGACTATGGATTTGAGCATAGAGTTACTAGTCCTTACCACCCACAGTCCAACGGCATGGCAGAGGTTTCGAACAGAGAGGTGAAGAGTATTTTGCAGAAATTGGTTCGTCCCGATAGGAAGAACTGGTCTCAGCTCTTGGACCAAGTTCTGTGGGCCTATAGGACAGCCTACAAGAGACTGTTGGGTACTTCACCATTTAGAATGATCTATGGAAAGCCATGCCATTTTCCTGCAGAATTGATTCATAAATCTGAATGGGCAATTAAGAAGATTAATTGGAGTTGTCACCTAGGGAAGCTTTGCCGAGACTTGAACTTGAACGAGCTCATGGAAATCTGAAACAAGGCATATGACAACGGTTTGATTTATAAGGACAAAGTAAAGAGATGGCAGGATCAGCACATTAGGTGCAAAGACTTTGTCCCTGGGCAAAAGGTATGGTTGTTCAATGCCAGGTTGAAGATGTTCCATGGGAAGCTCAAATCTAAATGGACGGGTCCCTTTGTGGTTAAGAAAGTGCACGAGAATGGAAGTGTAGAGATAGCTGATCACACAGATGGTGCACAATCTCATGTGGTGAATGGACAACTGTTGAAGCATTTTGTTGATTCGAAAGAGCAGCTAGTCCAAGTCGAGGTCATCAACTTCATACAGAGTGAGCACAGAGCAGATACATCTTATTACTCTTCATGAAGATGCAGCATCAAGATTCAACATCTTAGAAGATTCAATCACTCTTGTACATATTCTCCCTTCTTTGTATATTCTCGAGATCACATCGATTCTCACACTTACTCTTGTCCTATACTTAGGCTGACCAAAGCCTAAGTATAGGGGGGACCGATGCCCGCCATGGGTATATACTCATCATTTCTCCTCTTGACCTCGTCCGCCCCATTTTTGCTCTTCTTCTACACTTAGGCTGACCATATCCTAAGTATAGGGGGGCAGATCGACTTCTATATTTTTTTATTATTTTAGCTTTCCTTCGCTTAGTACGAGCTATGTCTTTTTGTCACCTAGTGCCATGAGGACATAGCACAAGCTAAGTATAGGGGGCGTGTATATATTACATATATACTTTACCCATAGCTCGTACTTCACGTATTATTATATATATTATACAATAATTATGGGATGGGTAAAAAAACAAAAAAACAAAACAAAAAACTTTTTCAAAAAAAAGTCTTTTCTTATTTACCTATTTTTTTCAAAAAAACTCTTGAAAAAAAAGAAGCAAAACTTTTCTAAAAAAAACTTCTTTGCCTTTGTTTGTCAAAAAAACCTTTTTGAAAAAAAAACTTTTTCTAAAACTTTAAAAAAATCAATCAATCATCAAAAAAACTAAAAAAACTAACTAACTAATAAGTTGGTTTAATCCCTGACACAATTCACTTTCACACAAGACTAGTGATGTTCAAGAACACTTGGTTTACGAGCTCTTGAGATTTTGAGTTAACCAACCTTAGTCATTAGGGTCCTTGGACCTAATTATTCACATTTCCCTAGTTTGAAAGATTTATGTGCTATATTGCATGCTTAGTCTGCACCTTAAGAATATGATCAGCACCTCACATACACGACTGCAGTTATGATGAGATGAGTTGAAATCTCACTTGAGGAACTGGGATGAGGGATTTGAGTTTGGACTTGATTTGATGATGCTCGAGGATGGGATAAAGTCAATGAAGGCTACATGAAACCTGAGTGTCAGCACATTTATCCAGTATGAGAACATGGTTCTTGTACTATCTCTTGACATTTACCTATGTGCCAGGGTGTGATAAAATAAAAAAATATTGATCAGTGTGCGCCAACTCTTGGTAAAAGCAGCGGAGCTATCCAAAAATACTACAAAGCAATGAAATGTCAAAGAAAAGCTCTCATTCCATAAAGTCAATTATCAAAAGAGCCTCCACCAAAGGCGAGCGCTCCCAACCATTTCAAAGTGTCCACTTGGACCACCGCTATTAGGACCAGGAGTCGGGCTTGCACCAAAAAGGGCTCTGCATCATAAATGCTACAAGTCTGGGTGTAGAAGGTACGATAGGTACTCAAAAAAGGCACACCCCGGTGTACTCCCAGGAAAACAAGTGTAGACGGCTCCAACTTCTCTTGACGGACGCACTGATCAACACCAAAAAAAGGTGTTGCGTAATAAGGCACTTGAGAGGATCTTTGTTCCAATGAGAGGGAGAGAAGAAATGACACAATCCTATACCCTCCATCAACTGGCCTGCAATCTACACTTTCAAGTCTAACAACTAAAGAGACGGTGAATTGGTTGCAAGAAATGGTTTATTCCCTAGTGTTGAGGATCGGGTTCTTAGGAAAGTCCCTTAGACTGGAACCTTGGGTGACGTTGTGACTCTACTCTTATAACTGCAGTCCACACTTAAAGTCATATCCCTTATATATATGTATACAAAGAGAGTCTGATGATTAGGGAAATTGGATACCTTTTGACTAGAGCTTGGTTCAGCTTAGAATTTTAGGATCTCTAAAACTGAGAGTTCTTGAACGGATCAAGTCTTATATTCACATGCACAGTCAGGGGTTAATCCAACTTATTCATTCTTTATTTGCTCGAGGACTAGCAAAGTTTAAGTATAGGGGGTCATGAATCCACGATTCATCATCTTAATATCTTGATCTTAGCAAAATCCATAAGTAAAATACCAAATAAATGTCCATAAAATTAATAAACTAACAAAATATCTCTTGTAAATAAAACTCACTAATTATTGTATATAAGATTGTACAAAATGAATTACAATAAAAAGCCACAAATTCAAAGGAGTTTTATACATGTAAATAGCCCAAAACTTCATGTATTTTTAATAATTTAATTTCAACTCCTTTTTACCTAATTCTTTCTCTAACTTGTTTATAAAAATGTATATAAAAATACAAAAATATAAAACAAATTTCACCTCAAATAAATGCTCCTAGATCCTAAAGAGAAAAGGCTGTAAAGTCCAACTTCCAAGCTAAATTCCAGCTCCGTATGAACTCCGAATTCACCAAACTCACTTTTAAAGTTCAAGTTAGAAAATTATCTATCCAATGGAAGTGGTTTCACTAAAATCGGAGCTCATTTGCAAAAGTTGGGTTTTGAGACCTAGATGTACATTGTACATTATGTATATATTCATTCTTTATTCATTTTTTATTTTATCTTTCATAATTATTAAAAATATAAAAAAATTATAGGTGTGTTGTATTTTGATTATACTATTTTACTGTATTTTTCCGTTGTAAATATCTCTTAGTAAAAAGACAAAAAAATTACATATTTGAAAAGTAAAAAATATATATATACATGGTGTTTTGTCTTCTTTTGTAAATTTTCCACTATATCTCTTCTCTTTTTATTTTATTGTATTTAAAGTAGCCTACTTTATTTATTTATTTATTATTTAATTTCCATTCTCTATAATAACTACCAATTCAACTCCATTATTCCACCATTTTTCCCAACTTCCCATTCAACTCCATTTATAATACAACCTCCCATTCAACTCTACCACTTTAATAACCTCCCATTCCATCATCTTTATATACATGTCATTCTCCTCATTTTTGCCTTTGATCCATCTTTATGTGAGGAGAGCTAAGTTCCCAGAGTTGAATCGGTGACAGCGACGCAACCGCGGTCGAGCGACGACGACCCTCTCTCCGGTGAGATCCGTTGGCTTTTTGGCCAACATCGCAGCCGCAACCGTGCGCTGCTCGAGCTCATCGCAAGCCGGCAATTCGAGCGAAGACCGTGCTCTCACGAGCACATCATAGGCAATTGTCTCCAACGTAGCAAAATAAAAAAAGCAGCAGGCACTGCCCGCTGCCTCCCCCTTCCTCCAAGGGCAGCGGCGCCGCCCGCCACCACTTCCACGCCAGCAGCAGCGCCGCCGGCCCTCCTCACGGTAGCGTGCGGCCGCGCTGCCCTCGACCACCGCGGCCTGCCACCGCCCCCTTGCGGTGCCTCCGTCCTCCACCGAGCCTCCTCAGCCCCTCGCCGACGAGCCCCCAACGCCATCCCCGCACTCACCGACCCCCCTCATCATTGGAGCCCACCACCGCCCACCGCAGCCGTGCCTCTGCGCCCCATGCCTCCGCCTCCGACGCGATCAGCGCCGCCGGCCGCCAACCCTTTTGGGTTCTTCCTCCTTCGTGCTTCAAGAACAAGAAAGATCTTTTTCCAATTTTTTCATTATTTTATTGTAAAAATTGCAATGTTTTCTGTTTTTTGTAATTACAAATAGGTCCATGTATATAAATGTTTGTTTATTTTGCTTTCAAAATTTGCACAAAGACCCCTGTGTTTGCTTCTTAATTTGGACCTTCTTTATGTATCATTTTGTTCAATGAAAAATGCCATTGTGATGAGCAACTAATTGTCTACATTCTGACTATTTCTTTGTATTTTTGTGAGTCGTGGGTAATTAATTAAAAATGGTTAACTGAAACTCTGCATATTTTACCCAATCTGAACTCTTAAAATTATATCTCACACACGGGTGCTCTAAAAATTCCACAAAAATTAGGAATTATGCCTTGATAAGTGCTTAACTTACTATCCAAATTTCATCTAAAATGGAGTTATCTGTGCTTGAAATAAATTGTAGAGTGATTTTAGTATTTGATTTTTAATTAAATCCACTTACATCCTTTTTACAAAATTTCACCTCTCCTGGAATTGCTTATCTAAATATCTTTCTGAGATAATTCGCACTCTGACTAATTTAATATTGTGGATTTGTTAGAAATTATTTACTCACTGTCACTCTGATTTCACTAAAAAATCCATAAAAAATTCATACTTTGTCAAAAAATTCCAAAAATATTACTGTAGTCTCCTTGCATCATGTTTTCATTTTTCATCATTTTTGCTTTCTGTTTGTGTGAGAAATTGCAAAAAAACCCATAAAATGTGTGTATTTTTCATTGTTTCTTTTTAACCCATAAAATTTCAAAAAAAGTACCTTGCATTCATCTCTGGATTAGGACTCTAGGAAAAATATATTTTGGCTAAATTGGACTATTTTGGCATTAAAATTAATTTGGCCTATTGTATGATTTCTTAGTGTCTTGATTCACTTGCATTTGCATTCTTGTTGTATAAAAAATAAAAAAATACCGCATTGGATATCTAGATTTAAGTTTTTAAATTAAACTCATGTTGTTCCTTTGCCTCCCTGTGTTCGACCCCGAACTTGCCCAGGATATAAATTAAGCCGATACACTCTTCACGGAGATCTTCTCTCGGTTCTGACCAAATCGCTAAGTATACACGTACCACAACGAACACGAATTAAACATCGTATTTAGCGACACGTCACTCGTCCCTGAGCAACAAAATGAAAGGCAAGAGTGAAATGATTTTGGGTTCCATACCAAGGTCATGAACAAAAATTAAAAATGGGACTTGTCTCGACCTTTGATTAATTGTGTAGTGGAACCTTATTGGGATATGAACTTAAGACCTAACAGACTTCAAGTTCCACAAGTCTTCTATTCAAGATGCCTCAACAGTCAGGTCAGAACAAATCTTCAGATGCAAATTTCTGATGACTATGATTCTTGCTTGTACTGTGTAAATGAAATGTAACTCCCCAAATCAGAAATGGCTCAGAAACAGCCTCCTCTAACAAGGTAACTCTAGTTACCCGGTCCAGTAACTCTTCCCCAAATCAGAAATGGCTCAGAAACAGCCTCCTCTAACAAGGTATCTCTAGTTACCCGGTGCAGTAACTCTTTCCTCGAGGAGCGGGGTATTCCCTTCTAAGTTCAAGTGCGACCAACTCAAGAGGAGGGGGTAGAGAGAAGAATGGACGGTAGCCAGTGTAGCTACCTATCCTGGGATGCTTGACCAGTGTAGCCAAGTCATCCAGCTGCATTTCATTGCTAATATACATACTCCGATAGGTATTTTATTTTCTCTTGGACCTGTCTGATTTTTTTGTAGTTTTTTCATTTTTTTGACAAAACTGTATACAAGGTGCAGCATGTACATCAGGAGTTTTTCCTCTTGAGCCAATAGACTATCCCTCTTTTGAAGCATTATTGCAACCCATAGCATCCTGTCCTTAGATGTCAACACCACCAGACTAGGTTGAGATGCACTACCCTCCCTAGAGGAGGACGGATGTTTCCGCCCGTATGCTACTCCAAGCTAAAGGATTCTACCTCCTCCCCACCTCATTAATGAAGAGCTACGTGCATTGTGCTTGTCCAAGTTAGGTCATTATCTAAAAGAATCATGTGTGTGCACGAGATATTCTACTTGGACTGATTAAGATGACATATGAACAAAGACTTGCGGACTTGAAGAAATAAGTCACTTGACCTGAGAAATCTTAACTCCAGTTCCTATAAGGTTCCTCTGAAATTAGGTGGATTAAGGTCAAATCAAGTCCATCCTCAATATCTACTCATAACTTGGTTCAGAACCCACTAGCTTTTCTGCTTGCATATGCAAGATATGTAGATGAGATGTAGATGCCATGAAAATGCAAGACTCTTTCTCTTTCTTTTCTTTTCAGATGCAGAGATGGTATGCAAGAGTAAATAAGAAGCCTTTAATTTTTTAATCATTTTTTAAGAATTTGGTATACCTCCTATGTTACAACAATTTACAAGAGTTCTATAAGTATTATACATATTATACAAGTGTATTTTACAAAAAAAAATTCTCCAATTTTACCCATCCCATAATTATTACAAAATATATACAAAAATATGTGAAAGTACGAGCAATGGGTAAAGTATATATGTAATATATACACGCCCCCCCCCCATACTTAACATGTGCTATGTCCTCATAGCACGGAAAGCGAGGAAAAAGACATAGCTCATGCTAAGCATAAGAGAGCCAAAGAAGGAAATATGTATAGAAGTCGTCATGCTCCCCTATACTTAGGCACTGGCAACTTAAGTGTAGAAGAAGGTCAAAAGTGGGGCGGACGAGGTCAAGAGGAGAAGTGGATGAATATATACGAGGTGGGCAACGGTTCCCCCCTATACTTAGGCTTAGGTCAGCCTAAGTATAGTACTGGAGTGAGTATGAGGACCGATGTGATCTGGAGGATGTACAGTGAACAGACTCAGTTGACTCACCCCCCCCTATACTTAGGATCCGGTCATCCTAAGTATAGTCTTAGATGGAGATAACTGAAGTTGGGGTGAGTTATTAGAGTCGTGGGAGGGAGAATGTACAGAAATGATGGATATATACAAGGGTATTGGTTTGAATCTTTCCAGATGCAGCTGATGCCCAGAGTTCACTGTTGCAAGGTCCCATGCACGGTTCGATGTGTGTCTGCTGAATCTGTTTCGCGCATGAATACAATCTCCTCAACATGGACTAACTGCTCATTGGATTCGACGAAGTGCTTCAAAAGTTGTCCATTCACTAGGAATGTTGGTGTGTTGTCTGCGAAATCTGAGATCTCGATACATCCACTATTATGCACTGCTCAGACAACGAATGGGTCCGTCCACTTGGACTTCAACTTGCCTTGGAAGATCTTCAGCCTTGCATTAAACAACCATACCTTCTGTCCAGGAACAAAGGTCTTTCGTCTGATATATCTATCGTGCCAACGCTTAACCTTGTCCTTGTACACCAAACTGTTGTCATATGCATGGTTTCTGACTTCCACAAGCTCATTCAGATCTATTTCTCTCTGCTTCTGCCCAAGGTGCGTGTTCTAGTTGACCTTCTTGATTTCCCATTCTGATTTATGCACTAACTCTGCGGGCAAATGGCACGGCTTTCCGAATACCATTCAGAATGGGGAGATTCCTAACGGTGTCTTGTAAGTTGTCCTATAAACCCATAGGACTTAATCTAAGATCTGAGACCAGTCCTTCCTATCTGGACGGACAAGCTTCTGCAATATATTTTTCACCTCCCTATTCGACACCTCAGCCAAACCATTAGTATGTGGGTGGTAAGGACTAGCGACACGGTGTTCGATGCCGTAGTCCTTCAAGAGTTTCTTCACCTCTCGATTTACAAAGTGGCTACCCCCATCTGATATCAACATTTTGGGGATCTCGAACCTAGAGATGATATGCTCTCTGATGAATTTACAGACAGTCCTGCTGTCTGCGGCTCGGGTCGGGATAGCCTCCACCCACCTGGATAGGTAGTCTACCGTAAGAAGGATGTACTCGAATCCGTGGTTAACAGGGAATGGGCCCATGAAATCGATGCCCCAGGCGTCAAAGACATCACAAATGATGATAGGTTGCATCGGCATCTCATCCTTGGAACCAATGGTTTCTCCCATTCTCTGGCATACTGGGCATGACTTCGCAAAGGTGAGGGCATCGCGAAACAGAGTCGACCAGTAAAAGCCACACTGAAGTACCTTCCATGTAGTCCTCTTCCCGGAGTGGTGTCCTCCTGCCTCCAAGCTGTGGCATAAAGAAAGGATACTCTGGTATTCCTCCTGAGGAATACACCGTCTCCAGACACAATCCGGTCCTTCAAAGAAAAGGATCGGATCCTCTCAATGGTAGTATCTAGCATCCGACTTCAGTCGGTCAATGCGGCTCTTGAGCCAACCTTCGGGAACCTTCTTGGAGACAAGATAGTTCACGATATTGGCATACCATGGGAGTGAGTCGACAACAAAAATCGACTCGTCAGGGAAGGAGTCTCGAATTGGTGAATCCTCGAAAGTTTTAAGATCTTCGAGACGGGAGATATGATTAGCTACTACATTCTTCTTTCCAGGTTTATCCCGAATATCCAAATCAAACTCCTGGATAAGCAAAATCCACCTAAGAAGATGTACCTTCGCGTCCTTCTTTTCCATCAAGTATCGTAGTGTTGTGTGGTTGGTGAACACAATTACCTTGGATCCAATTAAATGAGATCTGAACTTGTCCAAGGCAAATACTACCGCAAGCATCTCCTTTTCCGTAACTGTATAGTTACGATGAGCGGCATCAAGCACTTTAATTGCGTAATGGATTGCAAACGGGATGACATCCCTCCTCTGTCCTAACACAGCCCCAACAGCAAAATCTGATGTGTCTGTCATGATCTCAAAAGGTAGAGACCAATCTGGGGCTTGTAGGATCGGGGCGTCCATGATCATTCCTTGCAATAGCTTAAAGGCCTCAAGACATTTGTGATCAACAATAAACTCCATGTCTTTGCCTAAAAGCTCAATTAGCGGTCGGGCAATCTTAGAAAAATCCTTGATGAATCTTTAATAGAATCCGACATGCCCGAGGAACGACCGCAACTGCTTAACGTTGGTTGGTGGTTGGAGTCGTCTGATCACATCCACCTTGGGAGGGTCAACCTCCATTCCTCTCTTGGAGATGACGTGCCCCAACACAATGCCCTCCGTCACCATGAAGTGACTTTTCTCCTAGGAGAGCACCAGATTAACCTCACAACAGCTTTTGAGGACTTGGTCCGGATTCCTAAGACAGGAATCGAAGGAATCGCCGTGGACCGAGAAGTCATCCATGAAGACTTCCAGGAATTCTCAGACCATTTTGGCGAATACAGCGGTCATGCACCTTTGAAAAGTACCTGGAGCATTGCATAACCCAAAGGGCATACGCCTGAAAGCATAGGTACCAAAGGGCATGTGAACGTGGTCTTTTCCTGGTCATCTGGAACTATGGCTACTTGATTGTAGCCCGAGAACCCATCTAAGAAGCAGAAGAATTCTTTCCCCGCTAGTCTTTCTAGGATCTGATCAATGAATGGTAGGGGGAAATGATCCTTCTTCGTCGCAGCATTCAGGCGTATGTAATCCACACAGACATGCCACGACATGGGCACTCGCGTCACGATCTCCTCTCCATCCTCGTTGGTGGCCGTCTGAATTCCTGACTTTTTCGGAACAACATGGACTGGGGCCACCCATTTAGAGTTGGAGATGGGATAAATGAAACCCGCGTTGCACTAGTTCTCTATCTCCTTCTTCACTACCTCTCGTAAATTTGGATTCAAACGACGTTGGAATTCAAGAGAGGGTTTAGCTTCATTCTCCAAGTACATATGGTGCGAACACAGAGCGGGATTTATCCCGTGGAGATCGGAAATGCTCCAGCCTATCACCTTGCGGTTTTTCTCTAGGATCTCTAGCAAGTGAGATTCCTGCTCCTCGGTCAATCACGAACTGATGATGACCGGATATTTCTTCTCCTGACCCGCAAGGAAGGCATACTTGAGTGTTGTGGGTAAAGGTTTGAGCTCAGGTAATGTGTGATCGTCTGGGAAGTCTGGCTCAATCGAATCTAGTTTAGTGTTGAAAGTGGATGGATCTGTCTCTGAAATTACTGCCACCAAGTCATTCGGCTCTGGAGTCGGATCGTCAAAGGTTTCCATGCAATCGGCAAAAGCCACGTTCGACTCATCATCTTCATCTTATGATTATCCTAAAGAGGGAAGGATTGACAAGCCCAGTTGGGCCTCTAAGTCATTGAAGATGTAGGGGGATGCAGGTTCTGAGCTGTACTCATTTCTAAGGACCTCGCAAACTGACTCATGCACTGTATCTTCTCCAGAGGGGAGGAACTCATCGGTGCTGGCTGGGTTCTATCTCCATGGCCCAACCGTGTCTACATGGTCGCAGTCTGCTTCGGATGAAGAGTACTCGGTGCTGGATTCCGAATCCGGTCTCTGCCATTTGGTTTGCTTCATCTCAAGTTCCTCATCTCCGCCTGGAGTTTGGAACAGGATTTTCTCGATCTTGTAATCAAACAAGGCCCCTGCTGTTCTGAGGAAGGGCCTGCCTAGGATGATCTGGGAATCTCTCCAATTATGAGGGGTTTCCATATCTAGGACAGTAAAGTCCACCATATATTCCTAACCCTCGACTTTGATGACAACATTCCTCAATTCTCCTTGGGACCTCTTGGTTGATTTATCGGCGAACTGAAGGAGGGCTCTAGATTTCCTAGAGGTCCGAGATTAAGCTGCTCATAGAGGGATGTAGTAATTAAGTTGATTGAGGAGCCATTGTCTAGGAGAGTGCGTGCAAACGCAATGTCATCGACACAGCTCACCACATAATGTACACCCATGTCTCTTCATTTCCTTGGAAATGAGTTCTTTATTGCACAAGTCATGGCCACTGATAGAACGTGTTTCTCAACACGGCTTTTGGTCTTCCTGCTAACCCTAGTAGGTGTGCATCTCAACTTAATGTATTTCTGAAACGTGGGTGTCATCTCCATGTACTTGTCAAAAGGAATTGTGACCTTGATATGTTTGTTACAAAATTCTGCAATCTCAGGGTCATCTTTTTGGATTTTTTTAGTTTTCTTCTTTCCACCCTTGAGAGCTCAGGGGAAAGGGATTATTGACTCCAACTCAGATTCTGAAACTGAAATATTTTCATTCAAAGTGGGAACTGAGTTCTGTACAGGACTCGGACTCTGAAACTAACTCTGACTCTAACTATGACAAAAAGGAAAATGCTGCTGCAAAATCGGTGATGCATCCTTCACGACTGCTGGACTGTCCTCCTCATATGGAGGTGCGGGCTCTTCATCGGTTTCAGTGGACCCTCTGCTGGTGCGGTTCCTTTGCTTCTTCGAGGACCCAGAAGTCCTCTTCTTCTGCCGGTGGTGGTGATGGTGGTGCTGCTCCTCCTCTGCCTCCAAGTTCTCCTCAGGTAGAGACTTGGCGTCTTCCTCCTGTGCCCGTACCCGATCAGGTACGATCACGGTCCTTCCACTCCTGAGGGACATATGGTTTATATTATCGTACTAAAAGATCTCATGTTCATATAAAGAATTATCTGAATAGTATACCTGATCTCGTGGTCGGTTCTGGCCTTGAGTCAAGTTGTTGGGGTTGGCCTAAACATGGGTGGGAATTGGGGTCTTTGGCACCATCTGTTGGTCCTGGGAACGAGAAACGCGGTTTAGATCGGTTCTCATATCCAGATAGTCATTCTGGATCTGTTGGGCCCTATCAGTCAGGGTCTGGATCGCCAAGGTGAGGGTGGGTTGGGCGGGTTGATGCTCTCCTGAAGGTCCTATACTGGCCCTGTTGGCCATGCCGATACTGCTGCTACTGATGGGACGGTGACGGGCCCTGCTGGCCCCAGTGGAATGTACGCTGTTGCTGCTGGTGCTGCTGAGACTGGTACTCTCGTTCGGGCATGGACTGAACAAAGTGCGGTGCGGGACAGAGTCGTTTTCCTAGTAAGCTAGGGAAGGTTGGTAAGGCTAACTGTTGCCTATCCCCGACTGTCTGTCGATGGGGTCATGGCTGTACCACAGCCCGTTGATCTCGAATACCTGCGGAGGCTCCTCGTATCCTATCTCCACTTGTGGGGGTGCGTACTGGCCCTGCTGAGTGTAAGTATGCTCCTCGACCCAGGGACGCTAACAAGGAGTTGTTGATGGCCACCTGATCAATTATTGTGAGTGTAAGTCTGCTCCTCGACCCTGCTGAGTGTAAGTCTGCTCCTCGACCCAGGGACCCACTTGCTTCGGCATATTCGAGAGAGACTCAAGGTAAGTGACCCTCTTGTGAATCTTCTTGACCATGGTTAACTTGTCCGCGATTATCCCCATGCTAGGGATAAGTTCGTCCATCAGATTTGTTACAGTCCTCTGGGTTGTCTCGCTGGTGAGGCTCGAAGGAGACAACTGATAGGCCCTGGTGGCCTGCGACATGCATGTTTCCGCCATCTGCTCCAAGATTTTCCATACAACATTTTCATTCTTGTTCAGATAACTTCCTCCGCAGGAGGCACTGACTAACCCCTGCATCTCTGGAGTCATGCCACAGAACAAGGTCTGGACCAAGATCGCCTTTGAAATGCCATGGCACGGGCATTTCTGAATGAGGCCATTAAACCTATCTCAGGCTTCATGGAATGGTTCGATGGGTCCCTGGGAAAAGCTTGCGATCTTTGTTCTCATTTGATTAGTCATACTAAGTGGGTAGAAATTTTTCAGGAAAAGGTCCTTTAACTACATCCAAGTTGTACACATCACCCCTAGGTTCTTCAGCCAATGTGCTGCCATATCTCCTAAGGCAAAAGGGGTGGCCTTCAGTCTGATATAATCCTGCCCAACCCTAGGGTGACTAAGGTTGTTGCAAACCAGCTTGAAGTCTCCAAGGAAGGTATATGGTTCTTCGTCCGCATTTCCATTGAACTTCGACAACAAGCTCAGGAAGTGGGGTTTCAATTCGAATGCTTCAGGGGGAACCTCGGGTGCTAGCCAACTTTGTATCTCGTTCTCTGCTGGAATATAGGCGTCCACCATCGGTCTGTATATTCCTTCAGCTTCGATCACATGTCCCAGTCTAGCCGTTATTTCTGTGTTAAGTTGTTCGGCTTTAGCCAGCTGGGCTAAGACTTGAATCATCGGGTCCTCTCTGTTCTCCTCCTCTTCAGGGTTCTTTTTTGGCATTGTGTCCTCTGGTCCTGGGTATGAAACATGGTCTGGGTTAGAGGACAAATCAAGGAAGGGATTCTTACCGAGGTGATGGTCTTCCTCGGTAAGCTTAGAGGAGAGGAAAGGGTTGGTTTGAGTGTAACCACCCTGGGTGTGAGGGATCTATAACTCAAGAGGGTCATGAGTTCTGGGTGGTCCATGTTGCGCTTGGGCCGGTGAAGATGAGTTTCGTGGGGGGTTCAGAGAGAGATTGGCGAATAAGGAGTCGATATCCCCCCAGTCACTCATCTTGGATTGGCAAGAAGAATCGGGAGTTCTAAGTGAAGATAGGATTTTACTCCTACCTTAAGCAAGCAATTTAATCCAAAACCCTGTATTCACACTCAACAAAGTGAAGGACCCGAAACCGAGTCCAATTAATCTTGTTGATTTTAAGTGTGATTTTCAAGCAAGATAGCAAGGAGTTACGCGGTCTATAGGGAAGTCGGCTCAAAGTCGGATGCGTCTTCCCTGTTTAACCTGTCGCCTAAGATACCGCCGGTCCTTCCTTTCTTCGCTCCTATCCCAAGTTGAAGGATTCAAAGACCTGCCCCTATCTACCTGCAAGCAGGCGAAGGCTGACAAGGCCGGAACTTCACCCCAGGGGGTTACTGGCAACTTGTCGCGAAGTACCACAATTTTGCCCCTATCTACCTGAGACAGGCGGAGGCTACCTGGTACTAGTCAATGAACCTGAATAATTCAACTTGTGATATTTGCTAGGATCAGTCGGAACGTGGTATGGAAGGTGGGTATTTGGGCTCTGCCTTAAGGTGTTCACACACACTCAAGTACCCTCACTCAACTTGAAAACAAGGTCGGGGATTAATCTCCTACAAGCAGAAGTTCCGATTTTATTGATTTTTTTGGCAATAATGTTAGCAGTCACAGTTTTAAGTTAAGTTATCACTTTGTTAGTCCAATCCACACAGCACGTCAATCGTCCAGTCCCAATTTCCTTTTACTTAAGTTTGAAAAACTGAGAGAGGGAAATCGAGAAAAGCCAATGCACGAAAAATCAATGATGCTTATGTTGAGTGAAGAATACTTATAGTGATCCCTTTGTTTATGCAGGATGCAAAATATAATTGAAAACTTTTATACTACATGCAAATGCAGACGATAAAATCTGCTCCTAGACAAGCAGTTCTATTAGCGAGTGAAGCACAGGTTGATTTGACTAGATCTGCGGTCTAAGTGTGTCTTTTAAGTGTATTGTGTGGTCCTAAAGATTTACGAGCACAAGCAAATCCTAGAGTGGCTCGAGGAGCCGCTGGTGCAAGCCCATTTTAAAAATTCAATTCACACAGCACACGGGGACACGGTTCCACTATGTTTACACTCGCAAGAACCCAAACGGGAACTGCTAGAAATAATGCAAAAAATAAAGAAATGAAAAATACAAGTCCACTCAAATCACTCAAACAAATTAAAATGCAGGTTCCTCGAAGCGTCTTCGACTCCTCGCGTTCCTCGCACAAAAACAAGTTGAGGTCAGATCGAGAACGACACAAAAATACAAAATTAAAGGACAGAAAAATTTTCACAAGAAAACCGGGGGTCAGACTACCCAGGGATGGAAAATCAAATACTCAGAAATTAACTACAAATTAACCTAAGTTGTGCCTCCCCGGCAACGACGTCATTTTGACGTGTGTCTTACTACCCTTACTAATTTAACCAAATTAATGGTCAAATTAATGTTTCGTCATTCGTTGTAGTCAGGTAATAAGAGCATATCAAAAACCACTTTTAATTAAGGACGATTTAATCACGAGCGGTAAAATTTTTTATACTTGGGCATGCCCAAGGTGGAACTAAGGAAGGCAGTTGTCTCCTTAGTTAGATTTTAAGCAGATTTCCAAGGTCGGATTTTCAGGTGATATTTTTTGGTCTTTTTCAATATATTTTATGCAAGAAAGAAAAGACACATGCAAAATCGGGCCAGTTTCCAAGTTAATTCAGAAAGATGGTCAAATTGATTCCAAAATTATGAACCTTGGCCAGATGGTGAAATATGATGAAATTAAGCTACCCTAATTTTTTTAGATTTTTCTAACACTAGATGAATTTACTGTGAATTAAAAATGAATACATGGTGATTTTGACTAAATTAATTTTAATAAATACCAAATCACAATATTTTAAGATATAAAAACTATTCTATATAGGTCTAAGTGTGAGGAATTCAGGAAATATAATAGACCTAAATTTCTATGCGAAATGGACCTATTAAAAATTAATTAAGAAAATCACAAAATGATTTATTCAGATCTCGAGGTGCATGCAAATGAGATAATTTTTGGATACAATGTAAACTTAATTATCCTAGGTCTAATGTGAATTTTTGGTGATTTTTGGAGTCACAGAGAAATTACTACAAATTAAAAGGCATAAATGGCTAAAATATGATAAAATTCCACCAATTAATTAATAATAAAAACCACTGCTATCACAAAAATGTGCCAAGTATCACATATGAAAGAGGACAAATTAAGCTACATAATGCAATTTTCAAACTTGAAAAATGAGTTAAAATGAATGCCTAGATATGCGTGCAAAGACAGGCCTAACTGCAATTACAAGAAATAAAATTGATAAAAGTTAAACATGCTGACAGGGACTAATGTACAATTACCTATAATGAGGGGGGTATGTATGCAAAATACCCACAGAACACGTGCACCTCACGTGGGGGCTCCTGGCAGGGATTGGAATGCAAATATGAAAACCTCTAGGGGCCTCGCTGCAAAATGCATAAGCCGCACGTGAAAACCACATGGGGTCACAGGCTCGGTTGGCTTCAGAGGCTCGGGCTGAGGCTCAGGTGACTCTGGAGGCTCGGACTCGGCTCGGCTAGCTTCGGGGGATCTGAGCCTGATGGTTGGGAAAGAGGCTCGGAGTAGGCGACGTGGCTCGATGTGGACCACTGGATCAAGTAAGGATCCAACGACTGCTGGTGGCTGGCGTATGGTGTGCAGCGACCCGTTGGATCAAGATCGATCCAACGGTCTTTGGAGCTCGATGAAGGTGGACACGTGGACGATCAAGTGTAGGATCCTCGTGATCCTACTGCTGCGAGGCGAAAGGAGACGTGGCGCGATCAGGTGCGTAGGATCCTCGTGATCCTACTGCTGCAGAACCAAGGCGACATGGCATCCTCCTGACCGTACGATCAAGGGAATCGGATGGCTGCTGCTCTCCGTCTTCAACCGGTCTACCGCCTCCTGCGGCAGAGTGGCTGCGCTCCGGTGAAGGGGGTCTAGCTCCGCCCCCTCCTCTAGTCGTCGATGAAGGTCGCCAACGGATTTCAAATAGCTGGAATGAATTGTGGAGGTTTGACGGAGCCGTCGGGGGTCTCGGCTGAGGCTGAACTGCTCTAGAGAGCGGAGGCGATGAAGCTCGAAGGAGCTCCGATGAGGCTTCGGGCCAGTCGAAGTGGGAGTACCTGCAGGGGTTAGTAGAATAGCTGAGGCATGCAAATGTGCTCGTGGGGTGACTGTGACTGCGGAGTGAGGCCTGAGAGGCAACGAGGTGGTCCGGTGATCGAGCTCCGCCAAGGTGGCAAAGCTTGCGTCGGCGTGGGGTGGAGTGCGTCGGCGGAGAAGATGAAATAGTGCGCGAAGATCAGAGCTTCGAGGGGAAGCTCGGTGAATGCTTAGGAGGGAGCAGGGGTGATCGTAGGAGATGGGAAAATTAAGAGCAA
Organism: Ottelia alismoides; assembly: GCA_037367405.1. NCBI lineage: Eukaryota > Viridiplantae > Streptophyta > Magnoliopsida > Alismatales > Hydrocharitaceae > Ottelia > Ottelia alismoides. The sequence continues at coordinate 473,468 of JAZKJV010000252.1, read as the reverse complement.
AATGAAAGGAAAGAAGGAGAAGATCGGATGAAGAATGGGGGAGTCTACCTGGGGCTTGGAAGCTCAAGGGTTGCTTCCGGTCGTCGCTCGAGGGACGGTAGAGGGCCCGAGCTCAAGCAGCTCGTCGGAGGAGCTGCAGCACAGTGTGGCGACGTCGTGGATCTCACCGGAGGTGAAGGCCTGTCTTCGCTCGATTTTACTCTCAATTGCTATCACCAATGGGTAGCTCTGAGCTCTAAGATACCTCTCGCAATGGCAGATAGGGCTGACACTCGACGGTGGAGGCGTATTTATAGCTTGAAGGTGACGGCGTAGGTGGCGAAGTGGTGGAGTTGGTGGGCATCGTGGAGCAAGGTGGAGGGTGTTCATGGTAATCGAAGGGGTTGGCGAGGATGAGGGAAGAGTGGGTTATATCGTGGTGGTGCCAGGGGCGGAGATGGTGGTCGGAGTGGCTCCCAAAATAGAAAAGGGGCGACCTTCACGCACAGTGGGCGACGTGGGGGGCGGGTCTTGCGGGAGGTAGGAAACGAAGTATCGATCGTTGGATTAAGCGATCCAACGGTCAGGAGAAGGGCGGAAGCGGAAGGTGAGGATTAGATCGGCGGAGCGAAATCGAAGGCGCAGGGCGCACCACGTGGTGGGCGTGGGTAGAGGTGCTAGCGTGCAGCGGAGATGAAGCCCTGGGCTTTGATCGAACGGTGGAGATCCAAAGAGAGGTGAATGGCCAGGATTGGTTGCTTCTGGCGAAGATCAGAGGGCACAGGGCGCGCCACGTTGCGAGTTGCGAGCGCAGTGCTGACGAGCGGTCCAGATGAGATCCATGGGTAGATCGAACGGCTGGGAAGCTTTGCAATGATGAGCGGCCCAGATCAAGAGAGAAAGTGAGCGATCGGACGGCGGAGATGATAGGGCACGTGGCGCACAAAGAAGCGGGCCGCGTGGCGCAATCAGAGGGTGCCACGTGGCCATCTCTGAGTGACTGAGAAAGAAAATGAAATTAGAGAGAGGAGGAGGCCGAATTTGGAAAAACTCAAAACGTGAAAATTGTAGATCTTGATGAGATCTACAAGTTTCATGTTGACCGAAAACGGAGATGAGGTCAACTATGATCCTAGAATACAAGAGTACAAATACACATACAAATAGTATACAAAGGGGCCCAAAAACCCAAGTTTTGCATACGAGCTCCGAATTGAATGAAATTGGTCTCATTTTAAAGGTCGCTGGATGTGTATTAATCTGAAGGTGAGTAGATCTAATTTGGAGATTGTATGAGAGGGATATTGGCATTCTAAGGTCTAGGTTCTCCAATTGGGTTTGGGGCTTTATTGGGCAATTTACAGGACAGGGATTTTTGGACTTCTTCCTTATATTATTAACTAGTAATGTACACAGTGTAAGGAAGGTGTTATTTGATTTTAGAGGAGATATGACTAGGTGAATTATTGGGAGCATTTTACAAGTGATTTTTACAAATGAATTGGCTTCTAATTTAATGCAAATATGAATGATAAAATGCATGTATTGTGGATTTATGCATGAATGCTATTTATGCAAGATAAAGGGAAATGTGATGCTAAATATTCAGGAACAAGGCTCTATTTTCAACTTTAAGAGTGATGAATCACATATTCATCAAGCGACTGGTCGCACTAGTTGCTCGATGCAACAGAATTTAAAAAATTTTAATGTGATGAAACCACATGATCCCAGTACATTTCTCGGATCGTTTCATCTAAACCACAATAGGTATTAAGGTTACCTCTTGAAGCGTGGTTGCAATCAAGTCTCTAAATGAAGAGACCTCCTGTCTCAAGTCCTATCCAACGGAGGAGACACTTGCGAGCACGTTGATGAGACACATCTTCTCGCAATCCATGTTGATGATCCAAGCACCGAATCTCCTGATTTCATCACACGAGATCTGATGTCTTCTTCACAAGCGAGGCACATCGAAGGAGGTGGAGATCCATGAGCAAATACGTCGGCAGCATAACGACGTTGCTGCAGCGATGGCGACTCTCTCAAGGGCTCTATGGTGGACGGCCACAACGAGAGAGAGGGAGAGAGAGTCTTGGCGCGTAGAGAGAGGGGGGAGAGCATTAGTTTATGTTGTAAACTTGTAACTCGCAGAGCAAGAGGAGACACTTCTTATATAGGGTTTTGGGAGTTCGTGGATCTCAATCCAAGGACAACACACAATCAATGGGTGAGATTGATTTGTGTTTCTTTCAATGGCCATGATGTTGCTGTAAAAATACAATAACAATTAATTTAAATTAAATTACTATATATCGATAAATCAAATAATTATTTCGAAAAAAATTAATTAATTAATCTCAGAGATAATGAGAAGATTGACCTTATCCCCTAAACAAAGGGGAGAACGGGTTTATCTCCTCAATATCTCATGAGATCTCATTATCTATGATATCTCCAAGATTTACAACATCACTTGTTGTAAATTATTTCACAAGAATAATTCATAATTATCTTGTGAATATTGCAATCATGCTATTGGAAAAAATGTGAATCACATTCACATCCCAAAAAAATGTAAATTATATTTTCAATTAATCATCCAATGTGAATACAATTCACATCAATAACAAATATAAATCACAATATGCTCTCTTTAATATATTATAAATCACATTTATAATATACATGAATAATATGGATAGTGTTATCCACATTATTCATATCCATGGTAATTAAATCACATTTAATCATCTTGGATCTCTATTCTCATGTGCCCAAATAATATGAATCACATTCATATTATTCACATCTTTGATAATTAAATCACATTTAATTATCTCAGATAACACTCCTAATAGTATGAATCTAATTCATATTATTCATGATAATTAAATCACATTTAATTATCCATTTTCTCAATACTCAGATACATATATCAAAATTATCCAGAACTCTTTCAAGGATAATGCGCTTTCTCCGTGGATACTTGGAGATAAGGACAAGGTGATTGTATTGTTCCACGTATAGTGACTTGGATATTGAGATCACATCTCAAATCCTGATCTTGCGGACCTCCCATACATGCCTGATTAAATCAAGACCACAAATCCAATCTTCTCATTACATCTGAATCACATTCAGATCAATGTCCATCAGTTGGATTAAGATCAGATTACTTCTCTATGAAAGGAGTCACTAAAATCCAGACTTGTTTCATCACTCCCTCGGAATGGAAGCGTCATGGTTATACAATCGTTTATGATTACATAACCCTCAAGCATTCCTAATACCTGTACATCCTGCATATTGGAAGACCCAGAACAAAACTAAAGTTTTAGATCTCTTTTAGACTATCTCCTTCATGATTTTATCATTAAGGTTCTCATTCGATCATTGGGAGTCGGTGTCGAATATATACTTTCCAAAAACATATATCATACCTAGGTGTTGATCATATACTTTCTAAAAGCATATATCAAGCCTTACAAATTCAGTCAAGCTTCCAAAGCAAGACGACCATGTGTGGAATTTGATTCTTCGCTATATCTCATGAGTAAGCTCATGTCTTCCAGTTCAGCAATGAACCTGTATGATCCTTTTGAGAGATCGTATTACTCATATGTCCTTGCATGAACACCATCACGCCGGTGTATAGACCTTGGTTAAGTCATCTTCCTATTGGTCTGCCAAATGTACGTACTCAAACATATAGTAACACATCTGTCTCCGGTCAGAGGATGCGTGCCTATATCATGACAGCATACGACTGAGGTCTTTGGTTATCTCGATCTCGTTAAGCCAACTCTTTTACCTAACTAATCTGACACCTCCGAATCTCTATTCCCATGCAGAGGACCTGCATCAAGAGGTCGGTCAGATATCATCCAAATGAGAAAGGATTGCCATCTCCTACTCATGTTGGAGATCATCTCTTAACAATCATTTGACGGTGCTTGATGAGTCATCAATCCAACTCTTTAGATATTCATCCAAGCACCAACCTCTATGATTCAATAATTGAATCAACAGATGCATGATCATTAAGATGGTCATGGTACATAACCCCAATTGTATTAAGGGACCTATTATGCAAATTAGTTATTCTTCATTTCAGACAAGGGAATGATATTTGCAATAACATTTATTGCATAATGGCTCATCGTGGGCTCGCATGTCCAACAATCTCCCACTAGCCCAAAGAGCCATTAATGGGATAATCATTTAAACCCGCACTCATGTGACAATCATAGGCTATTTAAAAAAATATGTAGGTAAGCTGATCAGTCACTCTGTTCCCAAGAGACTACGCCAAGTCCTTTTACAACACTTTCTTATCCCCAGTAACATGCTTGCATCCAATGCGAATGTTGCATCTTATGCAAACAATACTCAATTTTGTTAGTTATGGTGTCCTTGACACTGCAGCTCGATAATTACTATAACTAATATGTAATTTCTATTATCCTTATTTGAATACCCTTATTCCCGGAGAACTCTATCTCCTAAGGTATCCTCAGTTAAGACCTTTAAGATCTCCATCTATAAAGTCTTAAGCTCTTGAAGATAAGACTTAGAGATCACCATCTCTAAAGTCTTGTCATCTATGAAGATGTTGTTATTACTACAATCAAGTGTTTTATCACCTTAGAAGGATTAGTAACAATTTACTACTCCCACTGCATGATAGACATATGGCTTTTGTACACATCTAGCATACACTTCGGCTTCTCGCAACTGATGCACAAGGGCAAGCAGTTTTTAGCATTCACTTCCTCTACTCTTTGAGGTGCTATCATTTCAGATAGGTCAGTACCATATCTTAAGGGAAAGAAGCCTTTCTTGGATTTTTCCAAGGTATAAAACTAATGTGACGGCCCCATTACCCTCTTTTCTTTGCTTCTGAACACTTTCAGAATTAGATCTAAGAGGTATCCTTGAGATCATATCTAAAGGTATGGAATTGCCTATCTATAAAACACTTATTATTATCCTTATATCATTCCAAATGATTAGGATATTATCTACATTTAGCACGATGAACACAATGGCACTCCCACTAAGCTTCGCAGGGTTCATCAAGATTCTATCTGAAATCATAACATTTATGATTTCATCAAATCGGATGTTCCAACCACCTTGGCCTCAAAACCCCATCGCCAGGCAACTTCCAAACTACCAGCCATTCCTTGACTTGCACCCTAGCCTCTCTAACCTCCAGTGATAGTATGAGGAAGGGATCGAGCGTGAAGACGGTTGTACACCTCCGTTGAGATCCTCGGTTGAACTGGTCGTGATTCAGCTCTTCCATTGTTGATAAAGCTCAGATCTTCATCCCAGATCTTCGAGCGAAGACCCAGAGCAACTTCGATTCACTCCAAGCTTGTAGTATCAATCAAAATCACCTTTGATTCATCCTTCCACCTCCAGGTGAAATCCTTATTTTCATTTGCTTAATCTTCACCAATTTATTTCATCTGAATATCATCGATGATTTTTTTATCTGAATATGGGTCATCTTTGCAATTGATCCATTATCCACGCGTGCCCTTCTAGTGAATCTAGCCGCTTCATCATTTCCATATCCACGTCGATCCACACTCTTGCTCTGCTTGAGCAAGAGTTCCTCCAAGGCTCAATCCTCCATCTACCGAAGAGCCTCCATTTCATCTCACATTTGCTTCAAAATGTTCGCATAGTTTTCTTTCATGTGTGGGACAAACATTGCAGGTTCATTGCACCTCAATGATCGGAGATTGAGATGCATCTCCGATCTCCAATTTCTTCAACGGAGAGGCTTCATCGACAGACTGATTCACCATGCCTTTCTTCTTCTTGAGCCCTCGTTGATCTTCGCGACGTATCCAAGAAGGTCACCCGATTTAATTGAAGGCTGAGGAACACAAAGGAGTACGAGCGGCCTCGTCGGAGCCCAGCCAAGTGCCACCGTCCACGACAAAGCGGAAGAATAGAGGAGCAACAATCGTTGGATTCTCTAGATTGTGCGTAATCCAATAGTTGCTGTCAAGACACGTCGACATCCCGAGGCTTTGTTTAGACCCTTAGGCTTAATATTTGAGCCTGCACCAAGCCTCCTACAAAGCATCGATGAAAGCTACGTGTCCCAAGCCTTACTTCCTGAACCTCGCTTGGTTACGTGACTTGCGCACGTGACTGGGCTATTTACAGTATCGGTCCCTATTTCCCAAATATTGCATATAAGTTCTCCCACTTGTGTAAAATTCGCATAATAGCCCCTGTGGGATATTTTAATGGCAATTTTTCCATTTCCGTCTTATTTTGCTATAAAACTTGGAGTTTTTTTTCAAAAATACCCCCGGATTAAATGTTGAATATCTTTTTATCTAAGGATCCAAATAAAGTGATTTTAGTCTCGTGTGAAGGCTAATTTGTTGCTCTAACCATTGGCATGCATTGTTGATATTTTTGAGTAAAGATCATGCGCAAATTATTTCGTCTTCTAAGTGCTTAATTAGGTCCTTAAATAAAGTTGAAACTGTCATCTTTATGAGCAATTGAATATGATAGTTACCTTGCTTCTTAATGGCTAATTATTAGTTAGTTTTAATCATTGTAATTGGGTTAATAAATGATTTAATTGCTTGCTGAAATTATTTGTGCATCAAAGTGAAATTGGAAATTAGAGTTGTGTTGAAATTGCATTAGAGACTAATTAGTGCTTAAAAGAATCATTGGATATATTTTCATGCCTTAATTGATAATTGAATTATCTCATGAAATTCTTGTGATTAACTCCAATTGTTCATTGTATTTTTAATCGTATTGTGATTGACTTTATTATATCATTTGTGCATTAGTGTTTTTATATAATTTGAGTGCATAAAAATGTGTTAAAAAACTTTATTTTTGTGAATTGTGCATTTGCTGAACACAATTACCTTACAAATTGCTACCTAAAATATATGATATTTAACTTTCATCAATTAATTGCTCGCGTCCTTGTGTTCGACCATGGGCTTCCCAAGTTATAAATTCAAGCCAAATCCTCCTCGCAGAGATCATTCATTCGGCTATGCCTGATACGCTAAGTGCTCGTGCTACAAAGGATATATTTTAATACATGAATTTAGCAGTTCACCACGTCCTCCTCGCTTAATGGATGCCCAGACATTAACCTGATGCTCCCTCATTTTGTGCAACCATTATCTCCCCACTATCCACTCTATGTGGTCGGCGCACGTCAGTTACGAATACCCCACCCATCATCTTGTAACCACCCTCCATTTCTACAAATGCACCTCCTCCAGCTCCAATTTTCTTCGTCCTCCTTTACGAGGAGCTTTGACCTAGTCTACTTCCCCTCCCGTGACAGGGGGAGGAATCGAAGAACGAGAATGGGTTGTATCCCCTAGTTTGACCCATGTCTTCCGGCTATGCTACGGCCAACCCCATGACCGTATGAGCTGCTCCCCATGGCCAGGGGAGTTCAATGAAGATTGGTGCGCCATAATGTGCTCAACCCAAGCTGTCCTCTCCCTCTCACGTCGATTTTCAAACCTCCAAGTAAACCCTTCTGCACTCTTTTTTAGTTTTTCTCTTAATTTTCTAGCAGCATACATTAATCTTCACCTTGAGTTGACCAATCCTAGTCCTTCCCCGATCGTCACTAACCCTCGCATGGGGATCTAGCATGCCACATCCCCTCTACTCCACGCATATCCACGTCTCCCCTTTCCTCTACCACTAGGGCGAAGGAACCCATCAGTTCCCCACCTTCTTCATCCTCATGGATCTCCATTGCACTCCCCTACACATGCACTATCACATTGGCTATGCAACCATTAAACCCTGTAGGTTAAAACACTCAATGGTCAGGAGCTCCAGGTCATCTCCATTCTAGAGGATCCTCACAGGTGATCCCTCATCAATTAGGAGCTTTAGTCTCCCTCAATCCCTCTTCTGATGTTCGCAACCTTCATGAGCCCCTCGAGAAGGTTTTATGACCTTTGGAGGAGCATAAGGAGGTCAGAGGAGGTAGCATACCATCGTTGGAGCACTGCCTTGTAGTTGTCATGTATGTAGGAGGAAGACCAGGTTTCGAAGAGCAGGTATTATCCGATCATTTTATAGGATGGACCATGTTGAGTCCAAGCCTCTCGTATGAAGCATGAGCCTCGGTGGGATCGAGGCGCACCTGGAGATCTTTGGGCCACCCACGTGGACCCAAAGCCTGCGCCGACCGACCCTCACTCCCAACATGTACACACGTACATAGTGCATGTAAGCTAGGTCATTTTCAACCAAAGCTTCCCTAGTTCTCCAGATTTGCATACAGGTCCATGCACATGTGCCTCACGTGCACCCTTGGGAAATTTACAAGAAAGCCCAACTGGGTTTTCTTTTTTTACATAAAAGCCCTACTAGGGAGCTATTTGGAATGTTTTCCCTATTTATTTCTATGTTTTTATTTTGTTATGCCCTTGGATCATTTTCTTTATTTCTTGAGCGTATGGACTCCAATTCCAGCAATTCCAATTTCATTATTTTTCTTATTTAATGCTCTACCCATTGGTATATTTGATACTTAGAACAATATGGTTAATTCCATGCCTAAAGTGTCACTTCATTGATCATTTAAATGCCATGTGCTTTACATAGAGATTATTTTGATGCCCTACTTACTGATAAAATCGGATCTTAAATCCTTACTCAATTAATTGACTTGGATCTTTATGTATTTGCATTTAATTGTGCATCTTTATGCGTTTGCATTGCTTTGAATATTGTTGCTATTCATCTTCATTTTAACTTGCATAAAATCCCAATAAAATGCATGTCATTCATTCATCATGTTCTGTTGTGCTTGCTTTGTTTGATGTGCATTATGCGCATCATTTTATGCATTGTCTATGTGTTGATGTAGTTAGATGGAATTAATCCGTTAATTGAAATATTAAAATCCGATTAATCATCGGATGCTTGTGTCCCTATGTTCGACCGTGGTAGACTTGCCAAGTAAAAATTCTCTACATATTCAAATGTGTGGTTTCTGCATGATCCATTCTCGCCCCCCTTGATATAATAAATGGACAATATTAAAGAGGCGAAAATGTAGTTCAACAAATGGTGCCATTGTCTGGGACACGGTTCATCTTAGTGATTGATTAGAATTTTAATGATTAATTGAAATGAATATTCTAACACTTTAGGTTAACTTGGTTATTGGTGTTGTTTTGCATCGTCTTGTCTTGCTTTCTGCTGGTTATCTCTCTTGATAAATATATATATAATGATTGTCTTCTGTGGTTGGGCATGTGGAGACCGAGGACGCTCGGGAGACATGGAGGTGTGGAGTGGGAGCTTCCATTGCAAGGAGCTGCAAAAGAAGCCCTGAAGAGACCAAGAGATTAATTAGCATTTTTTACTATATATATATGTAATAATTATCTTTATAGCTGTTCTCGATTGAACACTCGCTTGTGTATCATGGACTTGGAGTTGCAAGTGGTGTGTGAAGATAGTTTCACCTTAGTCTGGGTGGGGATCCACTTGAGTGTTCGACCTAGGTTAGGCACGCGGGTCTTTGAGCTTCTCTTATTTCATATCTTCTGTGCTTGATTGTTGGTAGGACACACTGAGAAGAATCTAGGAGATTCACTTCATCTCCTCGAATTCATTGAGATACACTCAAACATCGATCAACTTAGCCAAAATTAATTCAATTCTTCCCGCTAATAGTATCATGTTTAGGTGCGGCTTCATTCGACTTGCATGCATGTGGAGATAATTTTAAATTCAGTCTTGCATGTGTATGGTGGAGGCACTATAAGTTTTTCTCTCAAGCGTGCATCATGGTTTTTCTGTTTACATCGTCTTTTCTCGATCTCCCTCTTGATATATAATCAAAGATTTTAAATGAAATTGGGACTAATCGTTAAATGATTGATGCTTGACATGTATTCACATTAAATTCGGTGATAACCTAAGCATAAAATTGAGACTGATAATGCAAGTCATCTAAAATAAAATAGAGAAAAATTTCACCTTTGATTATGGGATAGCAATACCCAGATTATACGCAGGATATGTATTACATATTGAGAGGTGAGGACGTATCCATATGATATTGCCCAAAACCTATCATTAAGCCATGTGTAATGGACTCAAATTGTGGATGATCACCAATAAAACCAATAAGATAAAAATGACCATCACTTATTGGTCTTCATGTGTGAGTTGGTGAACCAGGGGTATATTGCTTGATTGGTTGATCCATGGTTGTATATTCTTACCAAACCTTTCATAACCTTAGAAACTCCATTATTGAATCTCCATAGATTCATTCCTCCCAAAGATTCAACCATCTTGTAGTTCCATTCCTCTCTATCCCTAGCTAGTGTCTTGGTTCCCCATCATCAGTTCCATATTTATTATATTTAGGATATTCTTCAACCTAAGTATAGGGGGAACCATGTCCATCTCTGAGTGTTCACCTCGAGTCCCTCCACTTTCATTTCACATCTCTATCCTTAAACCCTTCTCGTCTTAAGTATAGGAGGGACCTGAGCCCCTATCCTCTTCTTTTCTCTCATTTGATCCCTTTTCTCGATCCTCTTCTTGTAATTAGGTTATTTATAACCTAAGTATAGGAAGGAGACCCGAGTTATTTATAGTATATCCTTCGGTATTTTAGCATGAGCTATGTCTTTATTTCACATTGTGTTATGAGGGCATAACAAAAGTTAAGTATAGGGGGGTACCGTATATATGTCATATATACTTTAGCCATGGCTCATATTTAGAAATTTTTCAATATTCTTTTGGTCTAGGGTATAAGTATTTTTTAATTGATTTGTGTAAAAATGTTTGTAAATGCATTTGAAAAATTTTCTAATTGTATGGCACTGTTTTGAAGAATATTTGATAGCGGTTTGAAAAATGGGTGTTTTCAAACCTTTTGAAAATCTATATATTATGTGACATGGCTTGGAAAATATTTTCAATTTTTTCCATAAATAATGGATAAAAGAGACTAATATGTGTTTGTAAATAAGTCAAACTTTACGAAGATAAATAAATAAACCAGAAAATCAAAATTTCTTTAGTAAATAATTTTTGACGATTCAACTTAAAAAAGATTACCTACTTTTCAGTGAGGGAACTACGGTCTCCCTTAGCAGAGTGGGTGGTTAAAAGATAACGTGTGTGGCACCGTCTTTAAGTAACATGGGTAGTTTTCTGACGATCCGTACTTATACCCATACTTGTTGAAAGTAAATGCAACTAGTCATAAGAATTTAGGCCAGCCATTATTTCTCTAAAGAAGTTAAAAAATACATTGCAAAATTCAAAAATCATAAAAACATTAACTTTTGAGTTGGTGTATCCCTGACACAATCTCTATCACTCAAGGCTTAAGGAATTGAGAACACTTGGTTTATGAGGTATTAAGAATCTGAGTTAAGCGGTCTTAGTCATTAGGGTTTTAGACTTAACAATCCTTACTTCCCGATAACTCGTATTTTGTGAGGGTCTACAATAGTCTACACAAGGCGATAACTACATTATCGCTGAAGCGATCGCTCACTAAACTCAGGTCAATCAATAATTGACCCACAAATAAATATAAAGCAATGCAAAATAAATTGTGGAGTTAGATTTTATTATAACTCTACAACAAAGATGTGTATAGGTGCAAGTATGTGTAGATTGTCGAACACAAGGAGTGAAACTGGACAAATTGTGCAATGAGGTGCAAAAGTGAATTGTGTGCTTCTTTGTCTAATTTTTATGCGGGTTTTTAATTTTATATTTTTTAAATTTACCATTGTTTCATATTTTCGTATTTTGTTTTAAATTTTGTGCTTTTATATTTTCTTTTTATATTTTATATTTAACATTTTCTTTTTCTTTTAAAAAGAGTAATATAGAATATAATAGACTTTATATATAATAATAGATAATATAGATATAAATATAATTGGAGATTACTAAAAATTACATGATTAAATATTTTTTTGATTTTAAATAATTTTTACTATTTTTGTAATTTTTAAGGAATTTTACTAATTTTTATATATGTTTAAAATAAAAAGTATCCCAAATCAGGGATTTAATAATTGGGTCGAATTAAAATGGAGATTAAAAATGCCAAACAATATCAAAATTTCTCCAAATTAATTTTAATAATTAGTATATAGTACAAAGAAAAATCAAACATAGAAAAACTTATTTTTGGAGTTTTATTGATTTTATATATTTTTATCAGGGTCTTTTAGGGCTTTTTAATTTTTAGGTGTTTTTACTATTTTTATGGATTTTTAGTCCGGAGGCTTAAAATAATTAAATAGATAAAATATATTTTTGGGGGAATTTTTTAAAATATTTATATATTTTTTGGTATTTATAAGTCAAACATGGACTTTTTATGCTCTAAATGATTTTTAATAAATAGATAAAAGTCCTAACTTGCAAAAATAAAATTAGTGCTGGAAGTGTGCGCAATGAGGAACCTACAACTATATTTTGGTGATTTTTGGATCACAATAGATATTTTAAATAAATAGGACAAACACACAAAAAATCAATTGTTGATAGGGGCATAAATGCAAATATAATAAAGTGCAGGGGCCAATATGCTATTTTCACCAAAAACAAATATCTGCAATATTTTTTTTCAAAGCCAAAAAGAAATAGAAATACACATAAGGGCTCAGGTGTAAAAAGACCAAAAGTGCACTCACGTAGGACGGGACGTGAGGTGACGTGGACTGAGTTGGAATGCAAATAAAGATAGTTTAGGGGTTTTTTACAAAAATAACTAAACAACAAAGGAAATTTATACATTAAATATTAAATAAAAAATTGGTTGGGGCAAAAGTGCAAAATACCTAACTCTTCAGTGCGATCCAATGACGGTGATGCAGCCACTTGACATGTGTCACTATAGGGACGACCAATGATGCTTTATATGGACGGTTGAGATTAGACCTCAGGCGCGAGATTGACTGTGGATAGTTGGCGTATCCAACTACTAGGGTATGAACTGGAGCGAGCCTTCGATCGGACGACGGAGAGGAAACGTGGAAGAATAGGGAGGAAGCTCCGACGAGGCGAACTTCCTCCGTTAAGATCTAGCCTCTCCGATGTTCTTTTGGGCTGCAAAATGGTCTGAACGCTCCTGAGGGTGGCTTCTATTTGTTGGACGACTCAAAACACTCCGATGATGGTCGGAGGTCTCACTCGAGGTCGGCAGAGCTGTGATGCTCCATGAACCTCAAGCGAACCACCAAAAACACCCTAGCTGGAAATGAAGCTTCAGGACCAGCAAAAAAAGGGTTAAAGGGTCGAGGACAAACTACTTCGACCCTTCAGGTGATGAAATGAGGCGTGGGTGGCTCGGGTGGAGGCGCTCCGACGAAGGTGGAGGAAGGAGCGACAGTATCTCATTTTAGGTGGATTCAAGGTGGTCTGGAGGTGAACAAATATGGAGAAGGCGCTAGGGAGGCGAATGAAGTGGTCGACGAGGTCGGAAAACATTGGATGCACGATGGAAGGGGTTCACCGGAGCTAGCTCCGATGAACTACAAACGACGAGTTTACCGCTAATACACGTTACTAAAACATAAAATAATTGCAAGAAATGAAAACCTACGATCTAAGATACCTAGAAAGTGATAACTGACCTCGAGTGGTCTGGAGACCATGAAATGAGACCTCGATGCCAGCGTGTGGTGGAGATGGCGGAACACACCCTAGGATAAGTCTTCGATCAACCAAAAGACTGGATGAGGAAGTTGTCATCCTCCTCGAGTCTGTGAGTGCCAATTGGAGGAGAAAACGTGGTCAAAAGAGGTTCAAAAATGAAAGAAGGCGATGGGGGTCTTTTGTACAGGCAACATGGTGATGGGAAGATCGAGGGCTCGTGCATGATTCATTGGCCCATTGGCCAAGAAATCATGCCCACGAGTAAGGTGGTGGATCGATGAAGAAAAGGTTGGAAGTAATCAACCCTGAAGGACGCTTGGATCCTCAGGGGAAAATCGAGAAATAAGGGGGTCGAAGCTAGGTTGTCAGGGCTACAAGGCATGGGTCAGTTAGTTGACCGAGGTCAACTGTCAGATCCAGTCGGTTGGTCCACGTGGACCAACCAGGAAAAAACCTCATGAAATTATTTGTAAATTATTTGATAAATAATAAATGATTTTATTAATTTTAGGCTATAAAATAAAAAATGTTTATTATTTTATATAGTATTTTATTATGATTTTTGTTTATTTTTTAAAGATTGTTAATTACGATTTAATTTTTAGGGTTTTCTTTATAGGTATATTTACCTATGTTTTGAGTATTTTTTATTGTATAATTTCGATTTTATTATTTTATATATTAATAACTTATTTTTATTTACATAAATATACTTTTTATTATATTTTTCTGATGTAATATTTACACTTAATTAAATCTAGGTGTATATTGTCTAAGTATATATATTGTATATATATATATGTATTTTTGTATTTTATTTTATTTGAATGTTTTATATTTGGTTTTATTTTAGTTTTAATATGTACATATGTTATAAGTAACATTTATAAAATTATTAAAATTATAAAAATAATAAATAATAAATAAAATGATTATTTTATTTGTGTATATTATACAATAGGGACCCAAAACCTAACTTTCACACCTTAACTCCAAAAAATATGAAACCACCTTCATTAGATAGCTTATTAAAAGTTATATATAATTAAAGAGTGATTTTGGTATATTTTGAGTTTTTATTTGGGAGATATTATTCTGGGAAGTTGGCATTTTGGAATCTTAATCATAATATAACTTTTACACTGTATATTATTTTTGTATGAAATCAATTTTGTATTTTTCTATATATTATTATCTAGAACTTTCGTGTACATCATTTCTTTATTTGAGGTATAAAGTAGAAAATAAAATAAGTCCCAAAAAGCATTATTGACGAATTAATAAATGGGATTTTTATTGTATTTTTTGTCCATATTCCCCTAATTTATTCCTTGTCGACTTAGTTATCAAGATGCCTAGGTCTTGGGGTTTAGGGTCATAAAATACCTTTGGAATTTTATTTATTTTTCTTTTCTTTTCTTTATTTTATATTTTTGGCAATAAAGCAGTATTCTATACAGTATTTATACAACAAAGAATGAATGTTAATTTATACAAATTTATGGTATTGACATGCATTAGCTGGGGTTTTTAAGACCAAAATGATAGAATAAAGGTGATGAAATGGATATTCATGACTTCCCTAGTTTGAGAGTTATGGGTGCTATATTGCACACTTAATCTCTACCCTTTAAGAATATGATCAACACATCACCTGCACAACTACTTGAATGATGAAATGAGTTGAGATTTCACTTGACGAACTGGGATTGGATATTTGAGTCTAGACCTGATTTGATGATGCTCAAGGACAGGATAAAGTCAATGAAAGCTTCATGAAACTTGAGTGTCAACAACCCTAGCCGGTATGTGAACAAGTTCTTATGTTATCTTTTGATATTGACATATGTGCTAGTGTATGATGAAACTTAATAAACCGTTGATCAGTGTGCGCCAACTTGGTAAAATCAGTGGAGCTAGTCAAAGGAAAAAGAAAAGAATGTTGAAAGAAAAACTCTCTCAATACAAAGTCATTTACAAAGATCTTATATCAAAGGCGAGCCCGCCCAAACATTTCAAAGTGTCAGTTTAGATCAAAGTTGTTAGGATCAAAAGTAGGGCTAGCACCCAAAAAGGGATATGCATTCTATAGTGATACATGTCTAGGTGTCAAAGGTATCTTAAATACTCAAAATAGACACACCCCATTGCACTCCCAGGAAAACAAGTGTGGGCGACACCAATCTCTATTGACGAACACATTGATCAACAACCAAAAATATATGTTGTGTAATAAGGCACTCGAGAGGACCATTGTTCCAATGTGAGGGAGAGAAGAATTGACACAATCGTATGCCCTCCATCAACTAGCCTTACTTCTATACTTTCAAGTCCGACAAACTGCTGCGACGGTGGATTGACTGCAGGAACTGACTTATTCCCTTGTGTTGAGGATTAGGTCTTCGGGAGAGTGTTTTAGACTGGGACCTTGAGTGACATCTTGACTCGACTCTCATGATTGCAACACGCACTAAATGTCATATACTTATACTAAATGTGCATACTGAGAGTCCAATAATTAGAGAAGTTTGGATTCCTTTTGACTAGAGCTTGGTTGAACTTAGAATTTCAGGATCACTAAAACCAAGGGTTCTTGATGACTTAAATCTTGAAACTTCACATGCACCGTGAGATGAATATGACACTTTCATTCTTTAATTGCTCGAGGACGAGCATGGATTAAGTATAGGAGGTGATGAGTCTCTAATTTATCGTCACATTTATCATTTATAATCCTCCTAGATTAGAAATTCACGTGATATCTAACCCTAATTTGCCCTTATTAACAAACTAATCTTTGTATATAACTAACCCTAGTTATTTTACATATTTAACACTCTTTTATTTTCCTCTTATTAAAATTTCAAAAAAAATAGATAATTATTGTATATATTTATTTATTTTGGCTTTTTCTATAACTAAAAATACACAAAAGAACAAAAGAATTAACAGAGGTGTTTTTAATTCATTAAAAATGCTTCCATAAATATTTCCTTGTTCATGACTTATTTTGGATTTTTATTCGATATGAAACTTGTAGATCTCATCGAGATCTACAACTTTCATATTTTACACTTTTTTAAATCAATCTCTAATGATTTTATTATTTTTTTATTTCTTAACTTTCTCATTGGGCCACGTGGTGCCTCCTGGGCTACACACGTGTCCTGTCTCTTCTCTAGTCCCCCGTCTCCTCTCCACACCGTCCGATGCAATCCTCAGATTGCATCTCCACCCTTTTCTCCTGCCTGCATCCTCACCTTTCGATCAGATCTCCTGATTTGATCTTGAGTGCACATCAGTGCCTTCTTGTTAGTCGTTGGATCGCCTGATCCAACGATTGAGGCCCCGTCTTCCACCTCCTGCCTTCCACTCCATCACGTTAAGCCTTATCACTCCCGCTCCTTCTCCAAAATTCCTCCAATGCTCTCCATGTCCTCCCCCCTCACTGTCTACACCCCGGCGTTAACCTAATACTCCCTCATCTCGCGCAACCATTATTTCCCCTCGATCAACTCTATGTGGATGGTATGCGTCGGTTATCAGTACCTCGACCATCATCTTGTAACCACCCTCCATATCTACAAATACACCTCCTCTAGCTCCAGTTTTCTTCGTTCACCTTTACAAGGAGCTTCGCCCTAGCCTTCTTCCCCTCCCCATGACAGGGGGGAGGAATCGAAGAGAGAGAATGGGTTGCAGCCATCGACGCGACCAATGGCTTCTGGCCATGTAACAACCAGTCCCCATGACCGTCTAAGCTGCTCCCCATGGATGTGGGAGTTCATCGAAGCTCAGAGTGACCTCAGGTGCTCAACCCAAGTTGCCCCCCTTCGTCTCATGTCGATTTTCAAAACTCCGTGTAAGCCCTTATGCACTCTTATTTATTTTTTCTCTTAATTTTCTAGTAGCATACAATAACCTTCGTCTTGAGAATACTGACCCTAGACCTCCCCCCGTCATCACTTACCCTCGCTCGCTCGCACGCAGGGGTGGGGTGGGGGGCTAGCATGTCACATCCCCTCTCCTTCACACTTGCCTGTGTCACCCCCTTTCGTCTGTCACTATGGTGGAGGAACTCATCAGTTCTCCACCTTCCTCATCCACTTGGACTCCATTGCACCCCCCATGCACATACACACACTATCGCTTCGGCTATGCAATGCTAAACCATGCAAGTCAAAACACTCAATGGTCGGAAGCTCCAAGTCATCTATGTTCTAGAGGATCTTCACTGACGATCCATCATCGACGAGGAGCTTCAGGCAACCCTCGATCCTTTTTCTAATGTCCGCAACCTTCGTGATCTCCTCGGGAAGAATTTCAACCTTTTGAGGAGTTCGAGGAGGTCGGAAGAGGTAGCATATCATCGTCGGAGCACCGCCTTGCAGTTGTTGTGTACGGAGGAGGAAGACCAGGTTTCGAAGAGCAGGTATCATCCGATCATTTGTTCAGACATCCCATGATGAGTCCGAGCCTCTGATGTGTCCACTAAATACTTGTTAAAATTTGTACTCATTGTAATACGGGTACTTGGCGAATCATTCATAACTGAATTGAAGATCCCCGTGAAGAGGACTCGGCTGAAATTTATATTCCCGGGCAAGTCCAGGGTCGAACACAAGGAGGCAAAGGAACAACTTTGGGTTAAATCAGAAAACTTAGGTCTAGGTTTCCAATGCAGTTTTTTATATATTTTTAATGCAAAAATAAATGCAAATGCAAAATGTGGGTGAATTAAGTTAATACGAAAAACACATAGCCAAATTATTTTTAATACAAAATTAATTTAATTTAACCAAATTATACTTTGTCTAAAAACCTAATCCAATGATAAATGAAAAACACATTTTTGAAAAATTATGGATTGAAATGCAACAATGAAAAATGCATATTTTTATGGGGTTTTTCACAATTTTTAACACAAAAATAATACAAAAGTTATGAAAACTTTACTGTAACTAAAAACGTTGTAGTGAGTCTACAATATTTTTTATTTTTTGATAATATGGTTTTTACAGGACAAATCTTGCAATTTTTATACGAAATAAAAAAAAGAAAACGACCTTCTTCGCTTGGGCTCGATCCGTTGAGGAGGGCGGTGGTGGCGGTGGTGCAGCCCGCATGCATGTAGAGATGGTTGGGCGAACGACGGTGACGACCATGGAGGGGGCGCGTACGTGGCTGCGCGATGGAGGCGCGGAGGAGCCGCGATTATCGGAAATGGGGAAGCGGGCAAGGGAGCACCGGATGGGGCTTCTGCCGGCGAAGCAGCCTGGAAGGGGGATGGTGACACAACGGTGAGCCGACGGTTGTTGCTGGTGTGCGGTCCGCACGGGTGGGGTAAAGGGTGAGGGAGGAGCGAGTGGCCTATGCCTGCTAGAGCAGCGGTTGCTGGAGGCAGACCGCAATTATGGGCGAGGAACGGTGGAGGCCACGGCTACGGGATGGAGCAGGGCGGCTCCAACAGAGGCACGACTGAAGAGTGGCCGCGACGGTAGAGCGACGGTGGCCGACTGCGGCTGGGGAGCAAGCCGGACACCTGCTGCATTTCTTTTTTTATTTCTTTTTTTGATTTTTTTGTTGTTGAGATATGACTTTTTTTATTTAATTTTTAAATTTTTAATTTTCTTAAAATCGGATAAAAATGCAAAGAGAATGATGGGGTGATTTGGTGGTTGATGATCAAGATAACGGTGGGCTGATGGTGATTATAAAAAAATGCAAAATGTAACAAGGTCGAAATAAAGAACGCGAGATGAGAACTTACCCACGATGGAAGGGAATCGCTCGAGAAGTGTTCACGAGGAGCACCCTTCTTTGCTCGGATCGCCAGCGAGCGATGAGCTCGAGCAGCTCGTGGAGGCTGCTATGACATTGGCTGGAATGTTAACATATCTCACTGGAGAGGAGGCGGACGTTGCTCGACCACGGTTGTCACGCTGTCACCGATTCAACTCATGGAGCTTGAGCTTTCTCTCACATAAAGGTGGATGGGCAAAAAATGAGGAAGAAGAGATGAATAAAAAGAGAAGATAAAGGGATGTTAGAAAGGTGGTGGAGTTGAATGGGAGGTTAGATTAATGGTGGAGTTGAATGAGAATTTAGATGAATGGTGGAGTTGAATGGAGGTTAATGGAATAAGAGAAGTTATTGTAGAGAATGGGAGTTAAATAAAAGTAGGCTATTAAAAGGAGAGAATAAGATAAAGAGATAAAAAATTGAGAATTTACAAAATTAAGACGAACAATATGCACATTTTTAAGTTTTCTAATTTTATTTTTTTGTATTTTAACAACAAATATTTATATGATAAAACTAAAATAAAATACTAGAAATAAAATACAACACAAAAATGTTTTTTGGATTTTTTGTAATTAAGAAAATTAAATAAAAAACGAGAAAGAAAAAAATATGTACAATATATACAATGTTAACCTAGGTCCCAAAACCCAAATTTTGCAAACGAGCTCCGATTTTAATGAAACCACTTCTATTGCATAGATAATTTTCTAACTTAAACATTAAAAGTGAGCTTGGTGAATTTGGAGTTCATACGGAGCGGGAATTTGGTCGAGAATTTGGACTTTACAGTCTTTTCTCTTTGGGATCTAGGAGTATTTATTTGAGCTAGAATTTATTTTGTATTTTTGTATTTTTATACGGTTTTATAGATAGGTAAGAGAAAGAATTAGCCAAAAAAGATTTGAAATGAAATTAATAAAAATACATGAAGTTTTGAGCTATTTATAGGTGAAAAGCTCCTTTATTTTGTGGCTTTTTATTATTAATTTATTTTGTATAATATAATATGAAATAATTAGTATATTTTATTTACAATAGTCATTTTGTTAATTTATTGATTTTATGAACATTTATTAGGGATTTTACTTGGGGATTTTGCTAAGATCAATATATTGAGATGATGAATCGTGGATTCATCAGCCACCAGTATGAAGTACGAGCATCGGTGGGACCGAGGTGCACCTGGAGCTCTTCAGGCCACACACATGGATCCGAAGCACCTACGGCGAACGACACTCACTCCCAGCATGCACGCGCATGCATAGCACATGCAGGTTGGGTCATTTGTAGCCGAAGCCACCCTAGTTCTCCATATTTGCATACAGGTCCAGGCGTACGTGTCTCAAGCGTGCTTGGGAAACTTGCAAGGAAGCCTCGTCGGGTTTTCTTATTTACATAAATGCCCTTCCTAGGGACTTGTTTGTTATTTTTTCTCTATTTATTTCAATGTTTTTATTACATTTATGCCCTTGGATCATTTTCTTTATATCTTGAGCATATGGATGGACTCTAATTCCAGTTATTTCAATTTCATTATTTTTCTAATTAATTATCTACCTATTTGCATTGTTTATTTAAGAGTTGACAATCAGAATAGTATGATTACTTATATGCACAAAGTGTCTCTTCATTGATCATTTAAACGCCACATGCTTTACATAGAGATTATTTTGACGCCATACTTGCTAATGAATTTGATATTAATCCTTGCTCAATTAATTGACTAATTTAGAGGCATAATTGTGCATCTTTATTTATTTGTATTGCATTGCATATTGTTCCGTTTAATCTTCTTTTTAATTTTGTATAAAATCCCAATAAAATGCATGTCATTCATTCATCGTGTTCTGCATCATATTATTTGTGCTTGCTTCGTTTGATGTGCATTGTGTGCATCATTTTATGCATTGTATGTGTGTTTACCTAGGTATATGGAATTAATCACTTAAATTGAAATATTAAAATCTGATTAATCATCGAGGAGGCTCGTGTCCCTGTATTCAACGTTACTAGACTTGCTAAGTAAAAATTATCCACACATTCATATGTGTAGTTTCTACGTGAGCCATTCTTACCTCCTACGCTACGATAATTTGACAATATTAAAGAGGTGAAAATGATGTACATCAATGGCAATTCTACTCTACTACCATTGCTAGGAATCGAAAAGGCAAAAGGAAAGGAAGCTCACCTGCTTGACGTGGTCAGGAGAAATGAACTGTCGGAGAAGCTCCAGTGATGGGTTGAATCACCTCAAACCGCCTTCCTCCTCACTGTGAATTGATGGGGATCACTCCCTGACAAAGAGGAACACTCCATGCTTCGATTCAAGGGGTCAAAAGTTGAGCAAGAGGGATTAGTCTTGAATCGAAACTCAGAGTTCTATTTTATAGCAGTTATAGGGAGGGTTGAAAGAATTAGGATTTTCGTGAAGATCGATGCAAGATTGACCAAGGATTTGGTATGGCATGGAAGGGCAAAGATCGAGGAAGAAATTTCATGAAATGGGTGAGGCGATTCGATCTATGTCGCAAATGCTAATAAAAATGCAAAGGAGCGAGGGCAGCGTCTGACAGCTTCTGTCCTAGAGCGACCAGGAAGTTGACCGAAGTCAACTCAGATGCCTCCCATTGATCCATGTAGGCTCTCGAAGACAAAACGGAAATGAAAATAAAAATAAAAGAGAAATAAATTAACAAATGATTTTATTAATTTTTCTTAAAATGCGAAGGTTGCTCCTCATTTTATGTACTATTTTAGGTGATTTTTATTTATTTATATATGTTAATTTGTATACGTATAATTATATTTGTACCTACAAAATGTGTATTCTGATTTTTATTTTCTATTCCATATTTTATTATTTTATGTACATAATTTATATATTTACAGTATATTAAAATATGTATTTTCATAATTTTATTTTATTTTTCTGAGTTTGTATGTATATATAAATAAATGTGTACACGTACATTATATGTATAATATTCCTATGTATTTGAGGACGAGGAGCTTGCACCAAGGTGCATGTAACTTTACATGCACTGATGCTTATACCTTCCACATTATTTTACTTTTTTGAAAAATACCACCTATATATTCATCCATATATCCCTCCAATATGTTATTCGAATTTCTTCAAAAACAGAGACTCCTATGACCTCAATCCAGAACAGGTAATTTTAACGGTCTTAGAATTGATGTAATCGACCTGTTCTGGATGGAGGTCATAGGAGTCTCTGTTTCTGACGAAATTCAAATGACATATTGGAGGGATATATGGATGAATATACATGGTGGTATTTTTCAAAAAAGTAAAAAATATGGAAGATATAAGCGTCGGTGCATGTAAAGTTACATGCACCTTGGTGCAAGCTCCCCATCATCTATGTGTTTTATTACAATACTTAATCTAATGGTTTCTTTTTATGTTTGTATTTTTGTATGATTCAAATAATATTTACAATCATTCAAAATAACAAAAGAATGGAAGTATAAATAATGAATTAAATGAATAAAAATATATAGGTATGATATATACTAGGACCCCAAAAGTCAATTTTCGTATCTTAACTCTAATTTGAATGGAACCACATCGTTAGATAGATAATTTAATTTAAAGTTCAATAAAGGTGAGTTTGGTCTATTTTGAGCTCATATGGAGAAGATATGGATCTATGAAGTTTTATTTATGGTTTTTTTTCATTTGTATGCCCCATTGACATAATGCCTTAGTTTCTTATGCAATTATTTTTGTCTTTTCTATACATTTTTATGCATATATTTGACGTTGAAAATATCTTTATTTCAAGTGTGTAAAAGCGTGTAAAAGTTAGTGTAAGTTTGAGCTATATATAGTGTACTGGTCACCTAGGGTTTCTAGGTGGTAATGTTATTTTTGTCTACGTTTGTTTACCCTTATCTCCTACTTTATTCCTTGTCGACCAAGTCAATACTGACTTAGTCTCGGGGTTAGCGTCAAACAGTATTTACAATACTTCCTTTTTTTCTTTTCTTTTCTTTATTTGTTTATTTTGTGTTTAAATACATGTATTTAAGCATTGTTTCCATGCAAAGGTCAGAGTGTTAATTTGTACAAGTTATCTATATTTACATGCATATATCTAAGGATTTAAAGACGGAATAAAGGAATAACTGTGAATGAATGGGTATTTGTCAATGCATAGTTAAATTTTTAAAATCTAATCTCTATGATATGCAAGTCAAAAAGTCGCACTAATAATATAACTTCTATAAGCAAGGAAGAAATTGAATTCAATTTAAGCTAAGTAGAATGTAGTTATGTGTGTCTAATTAATGAATCTTAATATGTTGTGAATCTTAAGATGTGTTAGTGTGGCTTAATTTACGATTAGTACATATATAAGGACCTAGATAAAATTTCTAATCATGTGCCTGATCCTAAATTACGCCACTCAAGTCGAGCTCCACCCTTGGAGAGGGTGAAACATATCTCTATACACCAAACTCGAAGAATTAAACAGAATTCTTTTTTTACAAACTTGAACTCTTAAACAAGAGCCTCTATAAATAGATAATTATATTATAAGTAATAACTACAACATCAATTATTGACACAATTAACTACTTAACTAGAAACACCGCACAATAGTTAACATCTCCTCTACTAAAAGTAGATGCTTTACTCTTCTCTTAGCTTGAGCTCCAAGCTCGTCGCCTCCATGTTAACTTGATTGAGTCGATTTCATGGGCCCTGCCAAAACAACTTTAAGATTAGAAATTTCAAATAGATAATAAACTATTCAATAATGCACATAGACAAACAAGACAACAATACTATAAGAAAGTCAACATGAAGAACACTTACCCTAAATTTCGCTAAAAATCACTTAATTAGGTATTTAAACCTAATTAAATACATTAATAAAGCTGACAACAACACAATCTGATTATCAATAAGTGACTATGTTAATTGTATCATACTATAATACGACACTTATTAATTTATCAGAATCGAGCGATACTCTATGTGAAAAGGGCCCAACTTAATTTAATCTAGATAAGTCCAGAGTTGAACCCAAGGATATGATATATTAGTTTATCTAATTAGACTTAAAAGCCTCTGTTAACTTATTGATTACTGAGATTTAGGTCAAGAGTACACAACAGAATGTATGTATGTTGTTTTTATGGAATTTTAATATGCAAGCCAATAATGATGCTATAGAATGCACTTATGCAACACAAAACACTAACGAACAATACATAAAGACCAAAAATACCCATAATTAGGTTCTAATCAAGATATACAATTAAAGAACTCAATACTTATTAATAGATATACACTCTAGTGTCATTGATGATAAAGACATACCTAGATATTCAACTCCTACATCACTTAATTCACATGAGACTCTTAGGCATACTCCTAAACCAGAGAACAATAAGTATAATTCATATCTACATGAATTAAGCTTCACAGGAAATCTTTCATTGAACAAAATGAAGATAGATGCGATAAATGGCAATCTAATCAAGTCATTTTGCACAACAATTCTCCGAATTTTTGTTTTAATAAGTACTAATCACAACAAAGAATTAATTGTGACATGTTAAAGATCATCACGAGAGCTTCCAATGAAATCAAAATCACATTAATCGGATTCAAGATGAACAAGATATTAAATCTTCAATACATGGGCTTAATTACAGATAAACATAAATTTAAAACACATAAAAATTCACAAAATAGTCAACACATGTTTAAAATGCAATAAAAATGAAGATGGCCGGCTTATCTTGATATTTCCCCAGAGTGCGGGGATATTTCTGAGAATAATGAAAGCCGGTGGGACGAAGGTGTAAATAGGCTATAAAAATCACATGTGTGGCACATGACATCTAGGCTCGGGCGAGCGTTCATTGAAGAAAGAGTGAGAATCCAGAACCTGAGAAGAGCATACGGAGACATAAGACATCACAAATCCAAAAAAAACTTACTTAGGGTTTTTCGAAATGGGAAGATGGGGAGACATGTGGAGTCCTTTGGGAGGAATGGAAAAAAAATCTCATAATATCCCTCAAATAAACCATACCAGAGTCATCAAAGGATATTAAGATGATACTCGAAGATAGAGGGAGAAGCCACATTTTGAGAAGGACATACAAAGGTGCACACAGAAAGATATAGATAAATGGATAAAAACAAAATAAAGAACGATAGTATTAATCAAATAAATCATACCCGAATCACCATAAGAAGCGCAGATGATCCTCGAGGAAATAGGGAGAAGCTAGAGTTCGAGAAGAGAAGAAATAGGGAGAAGCCATAGTTCAAGAAGAGCATACGAAGGCGTAAGGTAGCGCAATCCATAAAACCCTACCTAGGTTTTGTCAAGATGGAAGTTGGGGAGATGCATGGAGGCCTTGTGCATGCCTTATCAACAAATGGTGTTCTGGGGACATATGGTGAGATGAAAACCGAGGCCAACGATAAATAGGTGGGACGAGCCCCAAATTGCCGTGCATTATTTTGCGTGAATTATCGAGCGTTTGAATTAATGTATCATTTCGTTGTAGGCAGGCAATCAGAATCGGTCAAGAAATAACCACAAGAAATTTAGTCAATTTTAATCAATGCGGTTTTATCTTTATTTTACTTGGGCAAGTTCTAAGGCCGAACTCAAGGAGACAAAGGAACAACCTAGAATTTTGTCTATCAAAATTCGTGCACGATTTTCGAGGCGGCCTTTTTTTGTAATTTTTAATGTAATTTTGGCATGCGAACTGCAAATTAGGCCAATTTTAAGGACTAGAAAATGATTAGCAATCAAACGATGTCTGAAAAATATGAAACTTGGCCAAGATGACAATTACGATGAAATGAGTGCACTGTAATTTTTTTTGAATTTTTGGATGCAAGGTAATTTTTTATGAATTTCAGAATGCAAATAATGTGAATTTCAATTATTAATTATAATAAAATTAAACCTAAATATTTTCATGGGATAAAATTATTCAAGATCTATCACTAGGTGATGGATCTCAAAAAAATCCTAAACCTTAAAAATACAAGATTTTATACCTATTAAAAATTAAATATTGAAATATGCAAAATGAATTTTAGAGGGCATGCGATGCATGCATATGCAATTCTTTTGGGGCACAATGTTAAACATAACTAATTCTATTATCCTTGATTTTTCAACAATTTTCAGAGATATGGTTAATCAGTTATGAATTTCAGAGCACAAAATGGGCAAAGTATGTAATTTCCACAAAATAATTAATTATTAATTAACCACTAATCACATAAATGTCAGACATATGCCATAATGTAGAGAATAAGTTGTAGAACAAAATGACATTTTTGATAAATAAAATAATGCAGAGGTTTGAAACAATATGGGAACATAGGGTTATTTCTGCAAATGACAATAAGTAAAAATAAATAAGCAAAGAGGACTATACTGTAATTACCGGAACCATGGAGGGGTACGTGCAAAATTTCCACCTGTCACGTGCAATATACGTGACTTTGGAAGTGGCTGGACAGTGGTGCAATTAGACAAAGCTAGAGGGTGCTTTCGCAATTAACGCAGCAGGTCGCGTGTAATGCACGTGACCCCTGGGTTGGCTGAGGGTGTTTCCTCCCGTCACGTGCCATGCACGCAGGGAGGACCTCGGGCCTCCCGCCGGGTGGAGGTGTGTGGCGGGGAGAGTCTGAGAAGTGGAGGAGGGGGGCGGAGCTGGAGGCGCCTCTGGATGGCCCCGACCGAAGCGAGGTGCGGTGGAGGTCAAGTCACTCCGAAGCGGCGGATGAGATCAGCTCTTGCGCCCAGCGGTCGTCAAAGAAGCACGGCTGGAGGAGGAGATTAGCCGACAAATGATCAGGGGACGTCAGGGCGGAATCAGGGATGTTAGTCGTCGTTGGCATTGATGTTGATGAAGAAGTTGGTGAAGCTTCGATTAAGCTTGGAGGCGCTGGACGAGGCAGGCGTCTGGCGTCGATGAAGCTGCTCGAGACGAAGCTCTAGGCGGAGGATCCGAGATCCTGGCGGTGGCACAGCAAGTCGATGAAGATGGACGTAGGCTCGACGGAGATACACCGGAGCGAGGGGCAGTGTCAATGGCGAGGTGTCGTGCTGCAACAGCATTTGGGGAGACCGGATCTTGCCGAGGAAGAACGGGGGTCCGGGCTATCACCACCGGACCCGGAGCTTCGTTGTTGTGCATACGGTGGATAGATTTGAAGCGAGGGACGGCTATGCTTTAATATGAGAGAAGGCGGGATCTAGGGATGGAAGGGAATCGCCGATGGAGGATTGGTGAAGATCAGGGATTTGTGATTGGGTCAAGGAAATCGTGGAGGTGGTGGAGGGATTAGCGGGGTCGACGGCCGGGATTTGCGGAGGAGGAGGACGATGGATTCACAATGATAATGGGGGGGATATGCGAGGGGTGGTGGTCGGCGGAAGTGGGGGAAGGCGGCTGCGTAAATTGGGAAAGTGGGGGGAAGACGACGAAGGAGGGAGGTGGCTCCTGGGCCATCCGATCGACCCAGATCGGAAGGCCTAGATGGAGCCACGTGTCAATTTTTTTAATTAAAACTTTTATTATTATTTTTTTAAAAAAATAAACAAAAATAAAATCCAAAAATGGGTGACACGCAGTGGCTACAAAAGCTACCACGTATCAACCCCACAAAAATCGAAATATCAATGCCTTACTAAATATGTAAAAAATAGTAAATGACCTAGAATTGAAAAAGATTCTTCACAAAAATTGCTTGTCTCGATGAGATCTTCAACTTCCATGAAGACACCGAAACCAAAATCAATCATTCGTGTAAAGTGGTATTTTTGGGGTATCCCATGTATATAGAATACCTTGATTTTTGGGTTTTATATTCTTTTTATCATTTTTAAACCAGATAAAAATCCGAAAAATATGATAAAATCAAAGATAAATATTTACACATTAATTTATTTTTTTTGGATTTTTATGAAGTAAGAAAAATAAGAAATAAAATAAAATACGGGAAAGGCAAATTTTATACAGACAATTAGTGAAGACTCGAACTTAGTTCGTTTCTTTGATTTCAAGCTCAATTTGGATCTGTATTTTTGCGTATTTTAATAAAACTTTCATCAAAGAAGACAAATGAAAAAGAAATAAAATAAAATGAGTCAATTATGTACATAAAATAATAGGTCAAAAATTGCTAAATTACAAAATGTACAAAAGAGGCCCAAGACCCAACTTTCACATATGAGCTCCGATTCACTTGAACTTGGTCTTGTTTTGAAGGTAATTGAATATACCTTAGTTCAAAAGTGAGTAGGATCAAAACGGACACTGGATGAGGAATATATGAAGGTTTTAGTCTGGAAATCCTAGAATTAGAGTCTGGGTTTTTGGTCCACTTATTTAGGTTTGTGATTTTTTGTATTTTTCATTTATTCTTGTTAGTGATATGTACACCGTGGAGTGGTTTTGGGTCAATTGGAGTTAGCATGAATTAGTTAAAAATTGGGAAGTCAGGCTATTTACAGGTCAATTTTGGCTGGGATTTTTGGCTTCTTATTTTATGCAAAAATAAGTGATAAAATGCAATTCTTATCAAGACATGCATGAATGCTAATTATGCAGAATAAATGAATAAATGCCAACAATTTTTAAGGATTAAAGCTTAATTAATGACTTTTAGAGTGATGAATATGAGATTCATCATCCCCCTATACTTAAACCATGCTCATCCCTGAGCATCAAAAGAAATGCCATGAGGTGAAATGAGATTGGGTTCCATACCAAGACCATGAGCTGAAGGTGAAAATGAAACTAGACTCGACCTTTGGATTATTAGTTTGGTGGAACTTCTGTGAGACTTAGAATTTTAAAATCAACAGCCTTCAAGTTCTACCACATCATTGTCACGGTTTCAGCTCAGAAGTCATCTTAGATCGATCCTCTTTCCAAAGCATACCCCATGAACATTGAACAATCGACTCATGTGTGTGAAAGGTTTTGGCTCTTCCCATCCAGAATGCCGGACTACCATGCAAACCTCCTCTCCAATAACTCATCCTCGGGGAGTCAGGTATTTCCTTCTAAGGTCTTCCGTGTTGTGTTCACAATCGAAATGGGGGGGAAGTTAGAAGGAGGAGAAAAGAACTTGAGGGTGGGCAGTGTAGTCACCTCTTCTTGTGAAGCCGGCCAGTTTAGCCAAGTCTCCACCAAGATCTGCATATTTTCTTGAAGCTTGGGACCTTTTTGGTCAGATATTTATTTGGTAGTGGCTTCTTTGTATTTGGATTTTTGGTGGTTCTGCTTGGATCTTGTTGTACCCCTACGGATACATAATCTTTTTTTCTGTACATGTTTTGGGGTCTTAGAAAAAATTGTGCCCAGTGTCCATCCATTTTCCGAAGCTTTATTTCAACCCGTACTCCGGTCTTTAGATATCCACGTTACCAGAAAAGAAATTCACACAGTCTTTCAACACCCTGTCTGAGTTGAGCTAAGTGCATTGTGCGAGAGTATAAATTAATTTCCTATTCTAGAGTCGTACCCGGAATGAAGATACCATGTTAGACACTAAGAGTCAAATGCTGCACATTATCATGTGGAACTCGAATATTTAAGTCAAAGACCTGAAGCTTCTAAAATCCTATTTATCGGTAAAGTTCCTATGAAAATTAGGTGGATTAAGGTCAAGTCCAGAACACTGTCGGTTTTTGCTCATAACTCGATTCAAAACCCAAGAATTTTCACAAATGCAAATGAATGTAATGCTGGATGAAGTGCAGGTGTGCGAAATGCAGACACGAGTTTCTTTTACTTTTGTGATGATATTTTTTGGTTTTTTTTGAAAAGTTTTTATGCAAAAATGAATAAGAAGCCATTTCTTTTTTTAAAAATTTTGGTTGAACACAGTAAGTGTTAGTAGCATTTTTTGTTTTTTTTTGTTTTTTAAGTTAGTTACCCACCCTGTAAATACATATAGACTTACGTGAAAGTACGAGATATGGGTAAAATATATACACAGTATATATACACATCCCTATACTTAGCGAGTGTTGTGTCCTCAGAGCACAAGAAGCATAAAGAAGACATAGCTCGGGCTAAGCGTAAGAGAGTGAAAGAAGAAAAAGAACAAGATACATCATTCGTCCCCTATACTTAGGCTGTGAACGGTCTAAGTATATAAGAAGAGCAAACTTGAGGTGGTCGGATATGCGAATGAGGAGGAATATATACAGATGGGTATTGGTTCTCCCTATACTTAGGCTTTGGTCAGCTATGGAAGAAGGGTGGAAATGAGTGATCCGTGAAAAGCAGTTTGATGAGGGAATGGTATATACATATGGCATTGGTCCGCCCCATACTTAGGCCTTGGCCTAAGTAGAGCAAGAAGATGTACAAGGAGACCGATGGGGTCCGGGAGGGAGGGTGGGTAGCCGATGATTAAGGAGGTTTTCAGCCGATCTTTTTGTGAGCCTGTGGTGGGAGATTGTAATGATGAGAAGGAGATGAAGCATATGATTCCCAACTATTATCGGTGTTTTCCTCGGATAAATCATGTTGGATAGTAGATGAAGCGTATGAGTCAGATGAAGGTAACCATCATCGGAGTTATACTCAAAGGAACAGTATTTGAAAGTAAAGGCACTCTAGCTATTCTTGTTCTTTAGTTGCTTCTTCAGTTGTTTTCTCAGAATTCATTCCTTCTTAGGATCAAGCGATTCATCCTCGGATGAATACTCTGAAGCACCAGTCTCAGTCACCTCATAAGAAATTATTCCAGTGTATTTGATGAGACCAGGAGAATCAGCTTTGGATGAATAATAGTGAGGAACGAGAGTTGTCCAACGGGAATCGAAGTTTGGATCCTTGCGAAGATATGGTTTTAGAACTGTCGAACAGACCTCACTCATGTATATTACCTTTTTCGGACCTAATGAGGGATCATAAGATGATTCCTCTTTCGGAAGGTCAAAGGTGACTTTCTTTTTTGATGAAGGAGCAATCATTTTGTTTCGTGAAGGTGTTGGTCCACTTGAGTCTCCAGATGAATAATGTTGAAATTTTTCTCCTTAATCGGTGTTCGTCCCGCATGTTTGTTATTAGTTTTTCTTGATGTTGGTGCACTCCTGAGTTGGATTGCTTTGTTCAAGGTAGTCAGAGAGGTTGACTCAAGGTGAGCCCATACGTATGTCTCAGGATTATAGAAGAAACACTTTTCGATGGTGAGATCCGCAGGAAATGAAATAGTGGGGAGAGTCTCTGCATGTTCGTTCTCAATTGACTTGATGTTGGAGCATTCCTGTATCGAGTTGATTTGATCAACGTAGTCAGATTTGGTTGACTCAGGGGTGTGCCCATGCATAAGTCTTGGCATCATATGAGTCATCTATTCGATTTTTCATGGTGAGAGGAGTGGGGAATGGGACAGGAGGGAGAGTCTCTAAACCAATAGTCTCATCAACAAACCGTTATCTCAGGTGTAGCAACGAGGTAGGGCTCTTCTACCGCTTGATGGTTATGGCTGTCGAGGTTTTCATGGGTGCCTCAGAAAATCGTGGTTCCTCAAAGACTTGTGAGATCAAAGTGTTCTCAATACCGTAAAATTGATTTCCCGAGTCTCACACTCAATAATTGCCTAAGCCAATGTCAAAAATGGCTTTCCGAGAATGATTGGAGATGTGTGAATTCTCCTTGATGCTCAATATCAATGATCGTGAAGTCCACTTTGAGCGGAGCACCTTGAAATGTAATGATGACAGAAATGATTCCTCTCGGTCGCTTTATCAATCGGTCAGCCAATTGAATGATCTCTCGTATCTTCTTGATAGGTCTGAGTTTGAACTCGTTAAATACATAGGTCAGGAGGATAGTGATTGGTGAATTGTCATTAATTCGAGCATGGGTAAATATCGTGTCTTTGATTCCACTGTCAAATCTGGGCAACCGCTTCACTATGCGGCTCTTGGTTTTCATCCTCAACACCAAGGAGGAAGCCATTGACAAAATATGTCTTTCAGTCTTTGTTCTTGTCCTGCCCGACTTTTTCATCATTAAATTATTCATTACAAATCCTTTAAGGTCGGGGAAGTGTTCAATAGCTTATATAAAGGAAAGTTCAAAAATCAATCTTTTCTCTAGTTGCTTCCCGCACAGTAGGATCCAAAATTTTCAAATCTTCTTCAATTTCAAATTTTATGTATTTTTCAGGATTTTCATTTTTTTTGGGTGTTTTTGAATATTTCATTTTTTTAGTATT
This sequence comes from Ottelia alismoides, assembly GCA_037367405.1. Taxonomy (NCBI): domain Eukaryota; kingdom Viridiplantae; phylum Streptophyta; class Magnoliopsida; order Alismatales; family Hydrocharitaceae; genus Ottelia; species Ottelia alismoides. The sequence goes on along the minus strand of JAZKJV010000252.1, from coordinate 440,731 downwards.
TTCTATGTGCTGTGTGGATGTGGTGTGTTCCATGATGAGGACGAGCTTAGATATTCTGAGTCAGATTCAGAGTTGTCTCTAGGGGAGTAGTAGGAAGATGTGTCGCTGTCATGGTCATCCCTAGGGTGATCATAGTATCTAGGTCTCTAAATATCCTCAAAATTTTCAACAGGAAATCCAATCCTTTTCATCATCCATTTTTATATTCGAGCTACCATAGAATGAAATTATTCGGTTGGTGAGCTTTCTAAATTTCTCCTCCATTAATTCATACCCTTTTATTTATCCTCGAAATATTATCTTCAAAAATCATTTCACGATCAATCATGGGAGCAGTCGGCGTATGTTCTTGTTTTTTGAATTTGAGATTCAGTAATTTCATTTTCCATGTTCCTGTATGAATTGAGAGGAGATTCTCTTGAAACATCCAATATATGATTGTCATTTCCTGAAAATTTCTCCTAAAAAATTATGGAAGGAGTCCGCTCAGTGGAAGGATTTTGTAGGAATTTGTAGGTCTCATACTCAACATGCCGTGACTCAGGCATGCAATGCTGAGTTGAGTAGAGTCTACTTCCATGTCATGATTGATTGTATCCCCCGAGCATATCATCCGTTTGGTCCTCTGTATGTGTAGGTTGATCGAAGGAGTGGTATTCGCGTTGGTCAATAGGGATTTGATAGTCGCGGTTAATCCAACACTGTTGATCCTTAGGTGCGAGCCTCTCCATCTGGTGTGATCGGGTTTGGTCTCTCAGCCACTCATGAGTCTCAAAAGTGGTTTGATCTTGAAATGGTTCATTAGGTTTCAGCGAGAAATCGAGAATAAGATGGTTCAGTCCAGGATGGCAAGTGTATCATGTGTGTTCGTATGATTCGAGTAGAATGGCTTGGAATTCAATGAGGGGATCGGATTTGTTGGATTGATTTGTGGGTGAAGTCTCCTGTGGAAGTTCGATGATGTTTAGTTGGAGGAGGTTTTGAAATTTTGGGTCTAACTGAGACAAATTCCATTTTCATAGTATAGCCTGATGGATACTGGATAAATGTTCCGTCATTTTTGAAAGAGCTGAAATAAATGACGATTTGGGTTTGACCGAGACGGAATTATTTTCATAATATAGATAAGATGGATACTCGGACAAAAGTTCCATAATTTTCGAAGAAGGTTTATCGGTTGTCATCATGGATCTTGATCACGATGTTCAAATGCTTAGGATATTCAATAGAAGAGACCTTAACTATTTCAGATTAAGAAAGGAGAGTGATGCACAAGGGTGTGGTTTTTGGATATCCGAGATCGGTTCACGCACACCAATACAAACACAAATCAAACCCCAAGTTCACCAACTCACACAATGAAGCCGCGAGAGTTCTACAATGTTCCTTTTCAATTTTAGTTGGTGATAAATCAATCTTGGAAAATATTAGCGAGTTGTTAGGTACCCGAAATTTTCTTAATGACTGGCCCGAATCTCACGACTAGTTGCACCTACTTTCAGCCAGTATGGGTGTAAGTACGGACCGTAAATGGCTACCCGTGTTACTAAAGGACGAAGCCTTATGCAGTGTCTTTAAACCACTCACTCTGCTAAGGAAATCCGGACCGTTTAATCGGCTACCCGTAGATCCTCACTGAGAAGTAGCTAATCGTTTTATACAATCAGTAGTCAATATGAAATTCCGGATTTGGGCTCTAGCCTTAAGTGTCGTCTCTCGCTCACTCAGACAAATAAAAGAATCCAAGGTCGGGGTTGCTCTTCCGTAAAAATTCTCGATTTTATGGGTTAATTAAAATCGACAATATTTACTAGTCCCAATTTTAATTAGGAGATCACTGAAAATTAAGTGAGACAAACTACATGTCTACCCATCCAGTCCCAATTTCTTTTAAAATTAGGTGACAAAACAGGAGGGAGAAATTCGGGAAAAGTCGATGCACGCAAAAAACGATGATGCATGCTCAGTTAGAAGGCTTACCATGATTCCTCGCAATCTCCATGTGGAAGAAATACAAGAATTGAAAATTTATTCTAGATGAATGCAAGCTGATGAAAACCACACTATCAGAAAGTTCTATTGGCCGGGAAGAATTGAGTTGAAATTGACTTAATTGAATGATCTATTATGCGTCTCAATTAAAGTGAAGTTTGGTCCTAGTTCTACCGAGCACAATCAAAATTTAAAAGCTCTGAGAGCCGTATGTGTAAGTCTACCCTAAGCACCACTCAAGTCGGGCCCCACCCTCACCGAAGAGGTGAAACAGGCCATGACACACCACAGAAAAAAGTTCAGGGTCTTGTTACACAAGCGAGAGTCCAAACGGACACCGCTATAAATGAGTAATAATTACAAAAATAAAATTGCATAAATAAATCCTAGACTCTACGCTCACTCACGACTCGACTCAATCTTAATTTAATTATGATTTTCGGAAGTCGTGAAGACGTGTCGGTTCTCGAAAACCGCTCCACGTATGCCGGGTACCTTGTAAGAAAAATAAGAGAGAAAATGTAAGAGAGGACTCAAAAATAAATAAAAAATAAAACAAGAAAATAAATGCAAAAAATGGAATTTATACAGTGAAGATTCAGGGTCAGACTACCTGAATAAAGAAAACCGAAAAAACTTTTAGACAAAAACCAAGCCATTTCCTCCTCGACAACGACGCCATCTGACGAGCCCCATAATGCCCAGAATTAATGTGTCATTCGTGTAGGCGGGCAATCAGAATCAGTCAAGAAATAACCATAAGAAATTTAGTCAATTTTAATCAATGTGTTTTTATGTTTATTTTACTTGAGCAAGTCCCAATGTCAAACTCAAGGAGGCGAGGAACAACCTAGAATTTTTTCTATCAAAGTTCATGCACGGTTTTCAAGGCGATCTTTTTTTTTGTAATTTTTAAATGCAAGTTTGGGATGCGAAATGCAAATTAGGCCAATTTTAAGGACTAGAAAATGATTAGCAATCAAACGATGTCCGAAAAATATGAAACTTGTCCAAGATGACAATTATGACGAAATGAGTGCACTGTAATTTTTTTGAAAGTTTTAGTTGCAAGATATTTTTTATGAATTTCTGAATACAAACAAAGTGAATTTTAATAATTAATTATAATAAATACTAAACCTAATTATTTTCAAGGGATAAAATTATCCAAGATCTAATCATTAGTGATGGATCTCAGAAAAATCCTAAACCTTAAAAATACAAGATTAAATACCTATTAAAATTAAATATTGAAATATACAAAATAATTTTTAGAGGGCAAGTGATGCATGCAAATGCAATTTTTTTGGACATAATGTTAAACACAACTAATTCTACAATCCTTGATTTTTCAGCAATTTTCAGAGATATGGTTAATCAGTTATGAATTTCAGAGCACAAAATGGGCAAAGTATGCAATTTCCATAAAAATAATTAATTATTAATTAACCACTAATCACATAAATGTCAGACATATGCCATAATGTAAAGAATAAGTTTGTAGAACAAAATGACATTTTAAATAACAATGTAGAGGTTCGAAACAATGGAGGAACATAGGGTTATTTTTGTAAATGACAATAATAAAAATAAATAAGCAAAGAGGACTATACTGTAATTACCAGAACCATGGAGGGGTATGTGCAAAATTTCCACCTGTCACGTGCAATGTACGTGACTTTGGAAGTGGATGGACAGTGGTGTAATTAGACGGAACTGGAGGGTGCTTGGCAATTAACTCAATAGGTCACGTGCAATGCACGTGGCCCATAGGTTGGATGAGGATGTTTCCTCCCATCACGTGCCACACACGTGGGGAGGACCTTGGGCCTCCCACCCGGTGGATTTGTGCAGTGGGGAGAGTCGGAGAAACGAAGGAGGGGGGCGGAGCCGGAGGCGCATCTGAATGGCCCCCGCCGAAGCGAGGCACGGTGGAGGTCAAGGTCACTATGAGCGGCGGATAAGATCAGCTCCTGCCCCGGCGGTCGTCGAAGGAGCACGGCTGGAAGAGGAGATTAGCCGACAGACGACCTAGGGACATCGAGATAGAATCGGAGACGTTGCGTCGTCGTTGGCATTGATGTTGATGAAGTGGTTGGTGAAGCTTCCGATTAATCCTGGAGGCGCTAGACGAGGCAGGCGTCTGGCGTCGCTAAATCTGCTAGAGACGAAGCTCTTGGCAGGGGATCCGAGCTCCTAGCGGTGGCGCAGCAAGTCGATGAAGATGGACGTAGGCTCGACGGAGATACACCGGAGCGAGGGTAGTGTTGACGGCAAGGTACCACCCGCAATGGCCTTTGGGGAGATTGTATCTTGCCGAGGAAGAACGGGGTCTGGGTTGCCACCACCGGACCCGGAGCTTCGTTGATGTTTATACGATGGATAGATTTGAAGCGGGAGGCAACTACGCTTTAATAGGAGAGAAGGCGGGAGCCCGGCGATGGAAGGGAATCGCTGATGGAGGATTGGCGAAGATCAGGGATTTGTGATTGGGTAGAGGAAATCGCGGAGGCGGCGGAGGGATTAGCGGGGTCGACGATCGAGATTTGTGGAGGAGGAGGACGATGGATTCACGATGATAATCAGGGGGAGATATGCAAGGGGCTGCAGCAGACGAAATTGGGGGAAGGCGACGGCTTAAATTGGGAAAGTGGGGGAAGACGACAGAGGAGGGGAGGTGCTCTTGGGACGTCCGATAGGCCCAGATAGAGCCACGTGGCGGTTTTTTAATTAATTTTTTTTATTTTTTTAATAAAAATAAACGAAAATAAAATCCAAAAATGGGTGACACGCAGCGGCTCCAGGAGCGGCCACGGTCAGCCCCCACAAAATCGAAAATAAATATCTTTATAAATACGTAAAAAAATAGTAAATGACCTCGGATCGAAAAAGTTTCTCTCGAAAGTTGCTCGTCTCAAGAGATCTACAACTTCGTGAAGACACCTAAATCAAAATCGATTATTCGTGTAAAGTAATGTTTCTAAGGTATCTCATGTATATAGAATACCTTATTTTTGGGTTTTATAAATTTTTTATTCATTTTTAAATCAGTTAAAAATCCGAAAAAATATGATAAAATAAAAGATAAATATTACACATTAATATATTTTTTTGGACTTTTATGAAGTAAGAAAAAGAATAAATAAAATAAAGGGTTTAATCAGTTGTGCCCCTCTTAGATATTGCAATTTTAGTTATGCCCTCTCTTTTTTTGGAATATCAGTTATGCTCCTACCTTCTTTGCAAAATTCACAATTGTGCCCTTTTGTTATGGTAAAGTAGGGGCATAACTGATATTACAAAAGGGCATAACTGTGAATTTTGCAAGAAGGTAGGGGCACAAGTGATATTTCAAAAAAGGGAGGGGCATAACTGATATTGCAATATCTCAGAGGGGCACAACTGATAAAAATCCTAAAATAAAATACGGAAAAGACAAATTTTGTACAGACGGTTAGTGAAGACTCGGACTTAGTTCGTTTCTTTAATTTCAAGCTCATTTTTGGATCTGAATTTTTACGCATTTTAATAAAACTTTCATCAAAGAAGACAAATGAAAAGAAATAAAATAAAATGAGTCAATTATGTACATAAATAATAGGTCAAAAAGCGCTAAAATGTACAAAAGAGGCCCAAAACCCAACTTTCACATAAAAGCTTCGATTCACTTGAACTTGGTCTTGTTTTGAAAGGTAATTGAATGTTACATTAGTTCAAAAGTGAGTAGGATCAAAACGAACACTAAATGAGGAAGATGTGAATGTTTTAGTTCGGAAATCCTAGAATTTGGGTTTGGGTTTTTGGTCCACTTATTTGAGTTAGTGATTTTTTTGTATTTTTCATTTATTTTTGTTAGTGATATGTTCACTGTGGAGTGGTTTTGGGTCAATTGGAGTTAGCATGAATTAGTTAAAAATCGGAGAAGTTAGGCTATTTACATGTCAATTTTAGCTGGGATTTTTGGCTTCTTATTTTGTGCGAAAATAAGTGATAAAATGCTATTCTTATCAAAACATACATGAATGCTAATTATGCAGAATAAATGAAGAAATGCCAATGATTTTTAGGGATTAGAGCTTAATTAATGACTTTTAGAGTGATGAATCTGATATTCATCAGAGCGCAAGAAGATCTTGGCGAATGTGAGTGCGATCAAAAGGAAGAAAGGGGAGAGGCACAAGAAGAGGTGAGAACGAAGGAAGGGCAGGGTGGCCACATGGCAATGGTTGGGGAGAAAACCGAGCTTTCATATAGTTATGTAGATTATCCCATACTTTGATATTTATATTTATGACATACACTTTTTATGTATTTTAAAAAATATTGAACACAATTGAGATTTTCAGTATCCATTTATTTCGCCATAGTGCAACAAAAGTTTCACACATATGAAGATAACATTCCGTGCTATGATATGATTCATATATCATACACTTTTCAAGTTATAAAATGTGTTTTTTATGAATCAAATCTCAATAATACAAGAATGATGAACACAACAATTGCTCTCAAAAAGTCATGGAACTAAACATTAGATGGAGGAACTACATCAACCATCCACAAAACGTCTGAAAAATCCCACTTCATCGAATAGTCTCTTATTTCCTCTTGAAGTTCTTCCATAATAAACACCTCACAAAATGGACAATGAGATGAAAAGGGAGGGAGGCGGGTGGGTCATACTCCTTATTGGTATGTCCTATGCTAACAAGGCTCTAATCATGGAGTCATATGCTTGAAAATCGTGTTTTTACAAAAAAAACCTTTCATTTACTTGCATGCGGATGACTAACAATAACTATCTTGCTTTCTTTAACATTCCCGACTAGTCCCCCAGCAACAAGACTTTTTAGGTGTTGAAGTCGAGAATTGCTGCAACTTGGTGGTTCATATGGAAAAGCGAATGCACTCGATTTTTATGAAAATGTGAAAAGAACCTTGCAGGAGATATTTCAAGAATTAACAAGATTCTTGTAGTTTCACTGTGTCTAACATTGGTCTCCTTTTTGGTTTTTACAGGCTTTCCGATTCTTAAAAGTTTGTGTGATCGTGTCCTGTCTGCTTTTTGAGAAAAAATGATGATATTTTGTAATGTTATCTCTCTGAACTTGAGACATTTTGTAAGGAAATGGTCCCGGTCTCAGCCATGTTTTTTGGTAACTCTGAATTTGATATCTACCATGATGTTATTGGTCTTTCTTTTGATAATGAATGATAAGCTTATTTTCGAAAAAAGTAACAACCATTACTAATCTTCAAAAGAAGTTCAAATATGCAAAACAACAAAGGTGCGAGATGGCCGCAATCCCGCATATGTAGAACTGGAGAAGAAAACGAGAGGTAGGAGGTTTGTCATGGGGGGGCGGTCGAGAAATGATAGAAAAGAGCAAGGAACTGCCTCAAATGACGGAGGACTTGCTTGGAGATGATCAGAAAAAGCTACAACGAATATGATAATCAGCTTATATTATTGGAGAGGGCACAAAAAAACTTATCGAATGTTACAATGGAAACTGGCTTAGCTCTCTTTAGAGGAGTGAAATACCAAATAGGACCCTAATTTTGGGCAGCCTTCAGTTCAGTACTCGTAGTCGTAAGATTGAAGGAACGCTATTGCATGCCTTTTTTCTTCCTTAAAGAACAAGTTGCCTTACACGATCAACCGCAAGCAGTTAATTATTCCCACTTCCCAAATTAAGTCCCGCCATCCAAACTGAACCCTTGCCGACGTCCTCCCTCCGCACCATGGACGCGGTATATTGACCTCCACGGTGACCTACACCCCTCCATCCAACCCGCGTCTCGGCATCTCGGCCCGCCCCACCATTTTTTACCTTCCTTCTCTCCGCGGCCGTCCCCGTTCCCTCCACGACGACACCTGAGATCGAGGTAAAGGCGCGATGTCGATCTCCTCAGATTCGGAGTTGGGGGCCGATTACAAGAACTTCCGCCAGATCAGCCGCGAACGTAAGCCCCCGTTCCCCAATTAAGGGCTCTAGGTTATCAATCACCTCCTTTTGCTTTTACATCACGGTGTTTAATCGAATTTTTCAACCTTAAAATTATGTATCGGATTGGGAAATTGATTTTATCTTTACTTCTCAAGGTCATTTGTTCATCGTTGTAGTGAAATGCCGTCCAATAAAATAATTCGGTAGATGATAGCTGGTGAAGTGCTACATCATATGGTGAAATATTTATTGATTCCAAGGGACGACTCCATGTAATCATCAACACTACCATAGACATACATTTCCATATCAGCTGAAAAGTGTACAGAATGAAGGGGGAACTGCATCTTTCAATGCAACACGCAGGGCATTAGCCTATGCATGTTGATAATTACGCCATTAAGAGTTTGATGGATATAGGTTACTAATAAAATTTGCTATTAATATCAAGATTGTGGACGTGTTGCCATGTTGGTGCTTTGGCTTGAGATAATAAGCTAAAATATATATATATATATATATATCAAAATCGAAAAGAAACATCGAAAGATTACATTATTATCTACTACGAGAAAAAAGGAATTTAGACAAGTACTGAGAGGGCGATGTGTTAGAGAGTGGGTAGGGGAGGGTGAAAAGCTGAGAAAGGGGACAATGACAGGAGGAATGTGAGAGGTGGCAGAGTTACATGTTAGGAGGAGGGGAGCAAGGTGAAGCTTAAGAGGAAGAGGTCGAGGGGGCGATTGAAGTTCAAGGGAGATTTGTGGGTCCATGGGGTTTGGTGGGGATAGTTTGGTTTCAATGAGGATACCTCCGACATATGAGATGTTTGAAATGCGGCAAGAATGGACACTTTGCGAGAGATAGTCGTGATTCGCTTGTTTGCTACCGTTATAGGAAGGTGAGGCGGCATAGAGTTGTCTACACTCAGAGTGATGTTTGGAGCATGAGGAACTGGGTAATGTCAAGGGTGATACCGGTGAGTATCCCATGTTAAAGTTGATAGGGGTTGGAGGAGCTCTTTAGACGTCCAAAGAGGATGTTTCTAGGTTGGCGATTAATTGAAGATGAAAAGAAGGGTTTTTGTAGCTCCAGCTCATGTTGGAATTGTACTAGGGAATATATTCTTGGTTGACTTTGTTTTTTGGCATTTCTTTTTGGTGCATTCATGGACTATTGGAGGTGGAGGTGCAGTTGTTACTACAATATTATTTTTTGAGGAACAAAAGTGTGTGTCCCCACCAAAATTCTGCATCGTTCGGATGTTTTGAAAGTAGCAATAGAACTCGTCAAAAATTACTCTAACAATTCAGTTCAACACATAATTTATGAACAAATATAGAACGCTTAAAGAAAAATCTGGGGCACAGAAAACGTCAGAGAGCCTGAGTTTGGAGGAAAACTTTGATGAACATCTTGAAGTTTCAGGACAAGAGTACACAATTTTTGCGTCCTTGAGTTTGATAGAAGTCTCCTGAACCATCATGGAAGAATGTAGAAACATGGGCTTGGTCTCGATGGTAGTCGTGATCATTGCGGTTAGATGGAGAGATCAAAGAAGATGGACAACGTTCAATCACACATAGAGAGAAGTTAGGGTGTGGCTTGCGATACAGATCTGCACGATGCATACGAGGGTAAGGTGCGTGCGGTCTGGGTTGCGGCCAAGATACCGTGAGGGTGCCCCACGATGCCTTGGAAGTGTCTAAACGACATTGCAGATGGCCAATCGACGGAGGGGAGGGTGTTGTAGGGGGCATAGTGGTGGCTAGAAAAAGCTGCAGGTGGTCAACTGAGGTCAGAGAGTGCTTGGGAGGGGCTAAAAGCGTCGCTCGAGGGGGTAGCTGCGTTGGAGGGTGCCCATGAGGGCTGTCAGCATAGGAGGGCGTTGCTCGCTGGGGGCTAGCAGCATTGAAGGGTGCACGTGAGGGCTGGCGGTGTAGGAGGGTGCTGCTAGAGGGGGTTGGTGGCCATAGGGGATGCCGCGCAAGCTCGAGAAATGAGCGGTGTTGTCGCACAGAGCCCTGATAACAACAGAGGATGCAAACTGGTGGTGGCGGTGAGGAGGTTGTGTACGAACCCTCGTTTAGGACCTTTGCTCTAATACCATATGGAGAAAAGATGAGAATGAACTGAATGATTTATTCAATGGGTGTGAGGTTTCTATATAGTGAGAAACCCTAGAGCCCAAGAGGTGATGATTACATAAGAAACTTTGAAGGGCTACAAATGGCTCAAATAAAAAAAAATCAAATAAGTCAAGTAACTTCTACAATCTCAATAACATTAGCCAGTCAGATTGACGTTTGCTTTCCACCACAAGGCCACCCAAGGTAAATGATGGGGAAGGACCCTCCCATGTGTGGAATGCAGCCTTACAAGCCTCCATCTCCTCCTTGTCCATCCCCAAAGGAACAAAAGCAGACTTGACATGATTAATCTTCAGGCTAGAGATTAAACTAAATAGCTCAAGAGCAATAGCATCCCTTGAGCAGAAGTAGCCTCTCCCTCCAATAAAAAAAAGATAGTATCATCAACGTATCAGAGAATGATAATAGAAACCCCTCCAATATGGAAACCTATCAGAAAGCTTCCCTTACTTGCTGTCATCACCAATTCGGCTAGAGCATCTACCTTATTCAGAATATTCTTCTCCTCTTCTACCCTCCAAACTTATCTCTCCCCTCCTCACGTGGCTCGACATGCTCCTTTTTATCTCCTCACCCTAATATCCTATCCTCTCACCCCTAAAAGATCCTCCCCTAAAATCTCTGGTTGTGTCATTTAGTCTAGTAACATGGCCTTTGAATCATCCTTGTGGTTAACGATCTTATAAGATATCGAGAAGATCGAAGAAAAGAAGACCCATTATATCTTTTTTGTATCGGTATGACTTTCGAGATTTGTCATGCTCACATTCAAAAATCCGCAAAGCATGTGTAGAAATTCAAAGTCCATTCTCAGATATTCCCAAATCTTGTTCAAATATGTTGGATATATTGGACTATGTGCAAACTATCATCCACTAAATAAAAGAAAAATACAAAGAAGAGGGTCAATATTCAAAAACCAATTCTACTATCGACAATTGCGAAATCCCTAATTTAATAGAGCCATACACGACCGTCCAAACGCCTATATTGTTGGTGGATACGATTGTAATAACACAATCTCTTCCACAAACAAACCCACCATCAACTTAGATATGAAGTATGTTATTTTGCATACGCTTGTAGTAATGACACTATCACAACTTTTTCCTATGACCAAGGCTGCCACTCAAAGCCATCAAAGTTACCACAATTACCTTGACCTTGTGTAGCAGCCCGCCATCCTTGACTAGCAACGATGTTGGCGAAATGGTCACAAATTATGGAGCCACCTTCCTCTCCACCACTGAGTACTCGAAGACATATGTAGCCCCTACCCCCATTGCTGCCTACAATTATGAAAGACTCTTGTGAAAGTGTGACATAACCCACTTTGGACTCGACTCCAACGGATATGGGAATAGTGCACGATACTCAAATGTATGAGTCATAAAACAACCAAAGCCCAAATGCCCATTGGTAAGAGTTTACAATAGCATATTGTTCTAAAAGATATGGCTAGTTTATCCACTAGGCTTATATATCGTGTAATATCCTCAAACTTGGGATCAATAGATGTAGAATGTTTCCTCACTTATGCAAGGATGGCAAATGGCTTGCATTCAAGTAGTCCATCCCCAGTGATAATGTCTAAGAAGTACATCCTTTGTGAGGTATGTAGCCCCTTTGCAATGCTTTTATCACGTCAATACCGAGGAAATAACAGAGTTGTCCAAGATCCTTCGTGACAAAGACCTTCTGGAAAAAGGTCTTGGTCTTTGAAATATCGGTTTCATCGTATGTAGTGACAACCATATCGTCAGCATAGACTACAAGTATAACAATGCCAGTAGACCATCGTCTGATGAAGACAAAGTAGTCCGATGTCATCCTCTAAAAGCAAGAGTGCTGATCTCAGTGGTAAGCCTGTCAAATCATGTCCGAGGAATACTTCATGCTATAGATGATCTTACGTAATATGCATACACACCCCTCTCGACTAGGTAACCCAACGACTGCATCATATAAACCTCCTCCTCAAGGTCACCATAGAGAAAGGCATTCTTCACATCAAGCTGAAAGATGAACCATGCTTTATTAGCAGCGACAGAAATATAGTGCTGATGGGCCCCATTCTGGCAACTAGAGAGAATCTCTCAAAGTAATTAAACCCACAGGTCTATGTAAAACCTTTTGCAACTAATCCGGCTTTCAATCTATCAATGGGCCCATCAGTCGATTGTTAGGTTGTGAAGACCTATCTGCATGTTGCATGACGATATCCCGAGGGACATAACACAAGATCCCATGTACCCTGAGAGGTAAGGGTGTCCATCTCCTCATCCACGGCTTGTCGCTAGTCATGGTCTTGCAGTGTACGATGATGTTATCTGGGAATAATTGGCTGTCTGAGCATTTGCAAACCTCTTGTCACAACTAGATAAATCATCAGTAGAAGTAAAATGTGAAATATGATGAAAAGTACATTGCCTTTTTTTATTTTCAGAGAGCTATAGGAAGCTCGTCAAGCACATCCGGGGCAACAATAATGGGAGCACTTGAAGAAGGCACATCATCTTGTAAAAAGGAACATGCAAGGGTACATAAGCAGGTGCAGTGGTGTGGTTGCGTTTATAGACGATTGGTGGACATGGTAAATCCAAAGGGATGTCACCAACAATCTCTATAAAGAAGCTAGTCTACTCAAGAAAGTAACATACACTGAAATATAGTATCGACGTCCAACATGATCATATCACCTATAGCCCTTCTGATTGCGAGAGTACCCAAGAAAGACGCACTTGATAGCCCCACGTGATAATTTGTCAACAGTTTGGAAGTTGTGAATAAAATGCAATGCACCTATATATCCTTGATGGTAAAGGAAAAAGAGACTCATTGGGCTGTATTAAAGAGAAAGGAGTGCCCCCTTTAGGATAGAAGATGTGACCCTGTTTATGAGATGGACGATAGTAAGGATGACATCCCCCCAAATAGTACTTGGGGACATGGCCTTAAATTTCGCCGAAATTCAACCGAATTTCGATCGAATTTCGGTTTCGGTGGGTGACCGAAATTCGACCGAAATGCCTATATCGGTCGAAATTTAAGGGGGGCTAGTTCAAAAAACAACCGAAATGACCGAAATTTCGGTCGAATTTCGATCGAATTTTGGCCGAAATTTCGTTTCGGTCACTTAACGAAACGAAACCGAAATCCCGACTTTTAAGGCCTTGCTTGGGGATGTTCATTTGAGTGAGGAGAGACCTAACAATATCAAGAATATGTCTGAGTTTCCTTTCTTCTACCCCATTTTGCATGCGGAAATACGGATGATTCGGATAGCGGATCGATGCGGAAACATCGTATACACGACGTATGAAAGACATGTGACCCAATAACAAGGCGAAAATAAAAACTCGTACTTTCAGGGGTCTTTCCTCGGATATCTCCACACCGAAATCTATGATTTTGAGGTGCTTAACATGAAACACATGCTAGTACGATGTGGATTTCGTCGTCCTTGAAACGACGCCTTTGGACTGCTGGTCAGATGTCGGAAAGTCATCGATGGCGAAGATTCGATGAGATCTCCGACATTGCTTCGGCGAACCCACTTGGTGAAGTGAGCTAAGTGGTCTAACCACTTAGCTTATATAGAGTTCGGGTTGGTGTTCAAAAAATCGCAAATGATTGTATTTCACGCGTAACTTTCACATATGGTGTCCGTTTTTGATGTTCTTGGGCTTGCTGGAAAGATCTTGAAGAGTACTAATAGATAGAATCCTTATTTGTCTATTTTAGATACTGGACCATGTCGGAAATCGAGTTTCATTGCTTTTAATACTTCGGAATTTCACATTATAAAAATTTCAAAGAAAGTCCCATCCTCGAGACTTAAGTGTAAGGTATACCCTACCCTGCAAATCGTGTGTTTCAAGCGTATGAACCCATAATCAAAGAAAGCGAAACCCATACAAATCCCAAAGAGGAATGGGATATTCGATTTCATACCCGCAAATAGGTGAGAGTACTTCTTCCTCATGTCTGTCTTAGGATCCCATGTAGTTTCCCCCACATTCTGACTTCTCTAAAGGACCTTGACTAGAGTAGTCTCCTTTCGCAGCTGCTTGACCGATCGATCTAATATCTGCATTGGAGTCTCGAGAAAGGAAAGGTTCGGCTCGACGACCAAGTCGTATGATGTCACATGTCTGGGTCCCTGATGTACTTGCGCATGTTCGACAAATGAAATACATCGTGGATACCCTCAATGTGTGGTGGAGGTGCAACTCTGTAAGAAACCTTCCCCACACGAGCTAGAATCTCAAATTGGCAAACGAACCTTGATATCAACTTGTATCTAGCATCGAATCTCTACACTCCCTTTATCAAGATATTCTCAAAAAAGACAAAATCCCCAATCTGTAATAATAAGGGATACTTAAAAATGTAGAATTAGGGACAAGTTATGCTTAAAAGCACAAGGGCAAAATATGAAACCTGAAACTTAGAGGTCTCGTCGTCGATAGTCTGCATAATTCTTCTGTCGAGTCTGAGCTGTTAGCAATTTCTACCTCGCCGTCTCAACGACTCTAGTGGTCTCCTCGATGATCTCGATGATGTAGAGAGTACTATGACCCACCTGCTGCCAACTCAATGGTGTCGTACATCGACACCTGTACAGTGCCTCAAATGGTGCCATAGCGATGCTGGAATGAAAGCTGTTGTTGTATGCTAATTCTGCCGTAGGGATATGTTCCTTCCAGGACCCCTTTCACTCCACTGCACAAGCACGAAGTAAATCCTTAAGTATCTAAATGGTCCTCTTGGACTGTCCATCTGTGTTTGGGTGATATGCAGTTTGAGATTCCACTCGATTGTTAATGCACCCATGAACTCTCCTCAGAAATGTGAGGTGAAACATGAATCTCTTTTTGAAATCACCTCCTTAGGAGTCCCATGCAATCTGACTACATGTTGAATGTAAAGTTTGACAAGCTGTGCTGACATGTAAGTCATGCTGACTGGGATGAAATGGGCTGACTTGGTCAACCGATCAATAGTCACCCTAACTGCATCTTGATCGCTTGTAGTGCATGATAATGGTATAACGAAATCCATAAAGATGTTCTCCCACTTCGATACAGGAATGGGCAGAAGCTCAAGTAAACCCGGAGGGTGCTGATGCTCAGCCTTCACCATCTGACAAGTGAAGCATTGACTAACATTTGAAACTACATCCCTCTTCATGCCTTCCCAACAAAAGTGCCGGTGAAGATCTCTATACGTCTTCGTGTTGCATGGATGAATGGATAATATGGAACTGTGTGCCTCATTCGGGATATCTCTCCTTTGCCCCTCATTGTCTAGGACGCAAATGTCGTCACCCTTCCACAGGATAGACTTGCGAACTCTAAATCCATCGTACTCGTCCTTCAGACATCGATGGTAGATGTCCAGTAATCTCTGGTCTCTCAGCTGGTCTTGCATGATGCAGTCCCACAAGCTATTGTACTTTGCCGGTATAGTCGCAACATCTGATGTGCTCTCAAATGGGTGCCAATCACTAAGTGCTCAACTCTGTAACCAAGTTGCTGCTCGCTCCATTTGTGTCCATATGTTCAGGGCATCTGCAACAATGTTTCCCTTACCAGGAGGGTAAGAGATGGTACAATCATGGTCCTTTAGAAGCTCCATCCAATGTCTCTGCCTCATATTTAATTTTCAATGATCGGAGATGTATTCGAGGCTCTTGTAATTTGTGAATATCTCATATGTAACCTCATACTAGTAGTGACACCATATCTTCAATGTGAAGACGACTACCACCAACTTCAAGTTATGCGTGGGGTAGCCATGCTTATGAATCTTCAATTGCCGCTACACTTATGCTACAACCTACCCACGCTATGTAATTGGATGCATCTATGTAAACTGTGAGTGCCAACGTACTAGAAGGAAGGGTCAGAATATGTGCAGAAATCAATCGCTCCTTGAGCGCATTGAAGCTCTGCTTGTATTTATTATTCCAGACAAACGGTACATTCTTCTGCGGTGAGTAAGGTGAAGGTTTAACTGAGAAAGCTCTTGAATAAAACGTCGGTAGTACCTGGCAAGGTCAAGGAAACTATGAATCTCAGTGGCTATCTTTGGCTAAACCCAAGACGCATTTGCATCGATCTTCGCGGGGTTAACAGAAATTCCCCCACTGAAAATCACGTGGCCAAGAAGTGCCACCCCAGATTGCCAGAACTCACACTTGATGTACTTCACATATAACTGATGCTCTCTCGGTGTCTCTAGAATGGTGATGTGAGTTGTGCTTGTGCTCATCTTGAGAATAGATCAAAACATCATCTATGAAAACCACTACGAATCTGTCCAAGTACGAAAGAAAGATCCTGTTCATCTGGTCCATGAAAGTGGCAGGTGCATTCATGAGCCCAAACAACATCACGACAAACTCGTAGTGATCATAACTTATACGAAATGTGGATTTTGGCACATCTGAATCCTTGATCATCAACTGATGAATATCCAAATCGTAGATCGATCTTGGATAACAATGCTGCTCCCTGCAACTGGTAGATTTTCTGTGCAAAGGAACGAAACCAGAGTACAAGATTTTCCGTGCGGTTAAGTTTGATAAAAGTGCTTGTACCATCATAGACGACGAAGCGTAGATGGGCTTTGTGTCAGTATGAAGAGATGCACTTTGTGTCACTATGAAGAGATGCCATCGTGGTTTGGTAGAGAGATCAAGGAAGTCTTGTTGTTGTTCAAATATGCCCACGGGAGCTGAAAGAGACCTAGAACTCCCACACGTATGCGCAAGAGGTCTGAGCCATTGATGAACAATAGTCCACCAAGCCCTTGAGAGCCCCCTAACGACAACCCAGGTTGGCCTATAGGCGCTGTCACAGTGTTGAAGGCGGTCGAGGAGATCCACGGTGGTGCTGAATGCCGTGGAAGGGGTCCATGGCGACACTGATGGTATTGGAAGGCACCCTAGAAGCGATATAGCAGTGTTGGTGGCGATCGAGGAGAGCAACGTTAACACATGAGGCAAGTGAGGGTATCTATGATGACACAGAAGGTGTTGGAGCACCCTATAGGGGTGCGCTGGATGTGTTGGAGCACCCTATATGGGTGCGCTAGATGTGCTGGAGCACCCCAGAGTGGTGCAACAACGCTTGACGACACTCATTTGGTGGGTGTTGCAGCCGTTAATGGTGCATTAGAAAGGGTGTAGGTTCGGACAACACCCTGGAGAGAAAGGAGGGTCTCGTGCGGGGCCCTAGGCGAGGATGGAGGGCCCACGCAGGCGCTCGAAGATCGAAGAGAGGCTCGGAGGTGGCGACGGAACGATTTAGGTCAGAACCCTGGTCTAGGTCCGTTGCTTTGATACAATGTGGAGAAGAGAATGAATCACTATCTTATTCCATAGGTCTAGGATTTCTTATATAGAGCGGAACCTTAGAGAGAAAAAGGGAGAATTATATATAAGTCCCTGAAGGGTTACAAGACTCAAATAAAATAGAAAATACAAAAACTTTAATAACTCTAACAATACTTATTAAAACCCACCTCTCACCGAGTCAAACTTAAGAAGTACAAGAGAGATATTCACATTCTTTTGTTTTTTTCTCATATGATATTGATTACTAATCCATCATGTTCTTTAATGTATACTTGCTAAAGCAACCCATCCTCAACGATTCATTATTCAATTCTTTATAACATCAACCACTTGTATTTTACAAGTTTTTACCTTACAATAAAGTGGTGGATGTTGTAGTCAAATTTCGTGTATTCGGCTATTCTTGGAGGAAGGTGAAGTCAAATTTCGTGAAAAGGTGGTGGAAGTTGTAAGGGTCATTTTTACACGAGGATTCCATTTTGTTAACAAATGATGCTGAATACTTGAACTTCAAGGCTGGGGAAGCTTGATAATCATTTGGCTGTGTTGTGGTGGCGTATGGGAACTCTACCTCTGATCCGAGTCTCGGACTCTGGTTATAACACATAAAAATTCCACAATCTTCAAATATTCTTTTTCTAATTAATCTTCAGATTCGCTAAAGCAAGAGAAATAAAGATAAAAGATATTTATCAAGTGAGATGCATCAAGGATGAGGGTGGACATGTGCTTGTTACTCCACAGGATATAGAAAATAGATGGAAATATTATTCCCATAAGCTTTCATTAGGAAGGAAAAATGACATTACTTTGGGAGATCATGCTTGTAGTGAATGTTGAATCGTGCTAGCTATAAACGGATACAAATGAAGGAAGTAGATGAGGCTTTAAAGGTTATGAAACCTGGGAAAGGGGTATGACGGACGTTTTTATAGAAGTTTAGAAAGTCCTAGGTGAACATGGTTTGACTTAGCTCACAAATTTATTCAATGTTATTTGGCGAAACAAGAAAATGCCTGAAGAATGGATGAGAAGCATTGTGGTGCTTCTTTATAAGAATAGAGGAGACATTCAAAACTGTTCGAGTTATAGAGGTATCAAACTGATGAGTCATACTTTGAAAATTTGGTAACATGTGATCGAAAGAAGGTTGAAGCAAGTTTCTAAAGTAACTGAAACCAATTCAGATTCATGCGAGGTCGCTAAACTATTGAAGTTATCCATTTGTTGAGAAGAACAATGGAGATTTATAGAGCTAAAAAGACGAACTTCCATACGATTTTTATTGAATATAGGGAGTACACATTTGATGGAAACAACAATGAAGGACTCGAGGTGAAGATTGGAGACGATAACACTCGGAAGAAAGATTCTTTTAGATACTTGGGATCTATTTTGCAATAGGATGGGGGAAATTGATGGAGATGTTACTCAGAATAAATGCATGTCAGTTAAAGTGGAGAGGAGCTTCTATTGTTCTTTGTGATAAGAAAATCCCTTTTTGAGCGTCAAAGGAAAGTATTACAAAGCAGCCGCGAGACCTGTTATGCTCTATGGATCAGAATGTTGGCATGTGAATCATAGACGTGCAGAAAATGACAGTAGTAGATATGAAAATGATAATGTGGATGTGTGGTCATATATGAAAAGATTGGATTCAGAATGATGCGTTCAAAAGGAAAGTTGGTGTAGCTCCGATAGAGGATACGATGAAAGAAAACCGCTTAAGATGGTTTGACCATTTGCAAAGGAGGTCGGTTGATGCAACAGTTAGAAGATGCAGGATTTGGGATGTTGAGCTGGTCAAGAGAGGATGAGGAAGGCCCAAGAAGTGTTGGAATAGACTATCCGTAGAGATCTTAGTTATTTGGATTTAAGCCCTAGAATGATCCAAATAGATCTGAATGAATGCAAAAAATTCATGTAGCCGATCCTACTTAATTGTGGGAAAAACTTTGTCGTTGTTGTAATCTTTGAGGTTAATTCATAAATCTGGAGGTTATGGTACAAATGTTATTTTTTAGATAATGAATATACTAGTTATATTATTTGTTTCAGTAGATGAGAATGGCTTATATGGATGCTGTTTACGTTCTTTTCGTTTTAGTGACATCTTGCATTATGCTTTTGTCGTTGCCTTGTAACTCTGTTCAGGCCTGTTACTTGAGATGCTTAGGTCGACAAAAAAAGCAGATTCAAAAGCTGCATGGAAGGTAGCTTCCGTATTTGTTTTTATGTATTATGTATGTAGACTTCAGCTCTTAACAACTTTGCCAACTGTCATCTTTTCTGGCCTTACAATTATCAGGACTTGTTTTTTGTGCATGATTAATTGGCAATTTACTGTTCATCGTGCTATTCTATATGATTTAATCATACATCTTTGTTTTAATTGTCTAACATGGACAAACCAGAACTTGAAATTTTGGAGTTTCGGTTTGCGGACTAATTTTCTTCTCTACAAAAGCACACAGAATACATAATTTACATGCTGCTGTGTGTAAGTTGGACTGGTATCAAATATGTTCTGTGTGACTCATCAGTTATCATCTATGTATTGTAATAAAACAATGTTATTTTCTCCTGCTATGCGTCAAGTTCTCCTTTCTTACTTCTTAGTATTTACCTCATGCAACCTCTTTGTTCTCCCCATTTTTTCTCCACTTTTGACGTTAGTGCAAGAATGTAATACTTCTTATTAAGAAATGAAACCCTAGATCTCTTTATATAAGGATCAACTAGTGTTATTACACCATAAAAAGGAAAAAAAACAAAAGAGACCTCAAAGGGCTGCAACTTATATCATGAAATACTCCTCAAGTTGGGGCATAGATATCAAACATGCTCAACTTGTTACAACATCTCTCATACCGAGTGCCAACAAGAGGCTTGGTGAATATTTTAACAGTTTGATTTTGTTAAGTCACACTAGAGGTGGTGTGTGGTAAACCTATTTGTATCAAGTTCTTTGTATGCAGATGATACTATTCTCTTTTTGTATGGGGGACCGGTGCAGGCTTCGAGGGTAGATTTTTGGGGACATCTCGGGCATGAAGATAAACATGGAAGAATTGGTATGTGTACCTTTTGGATTCTTACATATGGAGGTTCATGTGGCCAGGGAAGCTCTGCAATGTCCCATCGGTGAACCTCCGATTAATTACTTGGGACTTCCTCTTATGGCCAACAAACTTAGAGTAGCTGATTAGAGGCCGATTTTGGACATATTGGAAAGCAAGTTGGCGGGTTGGAAAGCGACGACATTATCCAAGGGGAGGCAAGTTGATTCTATTGAAGCATGTTCTTTCTACGATCCCCATTTTTTTGTTCTACCTATATATTACCGGTAGGAGTGCACAAGAGGTTGGAAGCTCTGATGCACACATTTTTTTGGACGGATGGCGAGCAAGAAAAGCAAGTATTGCACTTGATAGCTGGGATATGATAACATCGAAAAAGAAAGGTGGGCTAGGGGTTCTTAGAGTGGAGGACATGAATAAAGCCTTTCTTGTGAAATGGGTGGTTCGAATCTTGGGCAAATCAGAGGACATGTTCTGTCGTTTGATATGAAAATTATACAGTATTGATAGATCACTCACATCTACTACAACACAACTCCCTCCATTGCTTTGGCTTAGCATTACGGAGGTCCTACCTGATATGGCTTATTTCATGTAACCTGTACTTGCCAGTGGGACCGAGTTCCGTTTTTGGATAGATAACTAGATATGGAATGGGGTCCTCGTGGTGTGTTTCCCGCGACTCCTCATGCTTGCGGAGGATCGGAACATTCTCATTCATCAGGCTTGGTCTCGGTATACTTGGATACTGACTTTTACGACGGACTTCTCGGAGCAGCGGATTGAGGACTTCTTGAGATTGCAACATGAGCTGAGTTCATTGGATGGACCGTCTAGTGGGAGAGATCACTTCGGGTGGGCGGATGGGAGTTTCTCGGTAAAGAAGGTATATCGTCTTCTAGTAGATAACGAGAACCGCTTGGACGACGACCTCACTCAGGACCAAAATTATTTGGAAAAGTAAAATACCACATTGAGTGAAGATCTTCTTATGGCTTCTTCGTCATGGCTGGTTGCTTACAAGGAATGACGTGATAATATTCTAAATGTTGGGGACCTGACATGCGAAAGATGTGGTGTGGAGGATGAAGATATGGATCACCTTTTCTTCAATTGTGGCCTCTCAGTGTTGATCTGGAACTTGGCATGAATTTTATGGATAAAGATCGGCAATAGTTCGCTCTTCTGGACTTCCATAAGGGTAGTTTGTGACAATTCACATGCGGACAATGCTTATTTGTTCGCCATCTTATGGGCAACTTGGTGTGCTAGGAATGAGCTCACATTTCGTAACCAGTGTTTTTACCAGAAAATGTAATTGCACATACTAAGACCCTTTGTATGGCCTGGTCATCTGTACACTAAACATCGTTTTCTTATAGTATGTGGTGGACCCCATCTTGTGGCGCCACCCTCGTTCTACTAAAAAAAACTTCCACATGTTTAGTGAATTCATGAACATGTGAATTTTAGCTATATGCGTGGCTGTCCCATTGTCACAACTGAACTTAATCATAGATCTATTGCTGAAACATACAATCGAGTAAGTTCCCAAGCTGTCTATTTTTCTTCAGTTATAGGAAATCAATTCATCATTCTTCTCCATATACCACATCTTAAAACTCCTCTAATAGTGCTAACAGTCGGAAAAACGTAATGCAACCAAACACCAACTGATATCTAAGTATTAAATCCATCCATGTAAAAGCGAACCTTAGACTATCAACTACGCTACTTGGCATCATATTCATCGAGTAAGCATCTTCTATGCCCTGAATGTCGGTTTCGGTCACCATGTCAATGACTGACCGAAATGAAATTTCAGTCGAAATTCGACCGAAATTTCGATCACTTCGGTCATTTTTGTACTTGGACCCCCCATATTTCGGTCATTTTGGCCATTTCGGCCGAATTTCGGTAATGTGTCGAAATCGAAATTCAACCGAAATTCGGCCGAATTTCGCCGACATTTGATGTCATGAGCATCAGAATGTAACATCAAATACCAAGTTCAATGCTTTAAACAACTCGTCCATTGAGTTACGACTATATAAGTTTCTAAATAGAGGTCCAAGAGTGCATGCTCATCCTTTGCGGTACCTATCTTCATTTGCCTATGCATAACAGGAAACACATTCGTGTGCAAGGTGAAATCCTCGTGGGAAGAGTCGCCCATAGGATGCCAACAAGCACAATTAAATGCTAATGACTTCAAATGTCACACATTATGAATTGAAGTCACTCAGACATGTCCACTTCAAATTATCCTAACTTTATTCAAATCTTTTCGGGTCCCATCAACCCATTGGTCGGCATGCATTTACTTAATCCATCTGATCATGGTTGAAGAACCTTCGTATTCACCCCTCCTGCTATACCATACACCAACCGGTTAGTGAGCATGGGGGGAGGGGGCTAGAGGGGGAGCAAATGCGCTCCCCCCCTACGGGGGCGTTTGGGCATCGCCCTTGGTGAAATTTTTTTTGAGCGGTTCTATTTGTATTAGGGTATATGGATCTGTTTGTTTCAGGGATTCGTCTGTACGTGAGTAGTATATAAACTCTCTAGGGTAAGGGCCCTTATCATCCTTTGTACTCTTCTTTTTTTCTACATAGTTAAAATCGATCGCTGCCTCCCAAGGATGTAGTCAGTTAGGGGTAAACCTTGTAAATCCATGCATCTCTGTGCTTGCTTGATCGATCTCGTTTGTGCGTGCTTTCACGATTCACAATAAAAAAGATCTAAAGGAAGATCTACCCATCACGATCTTCCCTTTACGAAGCCTGCAGATTATGCGAGAGTGGTTCTCCTCGAGGGAACCAAGTGAATGCTACAATGGGTTCCTTTCGTGGAGCCCTATTCTTAGTTGTTAAAGATGAGAGAAGACACTACGTTGTTGGGAATTTTTTAAAGCCAATCCTCTAATTTACCAATTATTGTTTACGCCCAATGGCCTCAATCTGTAACCACCACCAATAACAAAGAAGCCTTTTTTCACATTAAGTAGGGTCGGCTACATGGATTCAACCATAATCTATAACCAAAGGAAAAAATATGCTGGGCTAATGACTGCAGAAGAAAAAATCAGAAAAAATAAACATTAGGAAAATGTGGGAAAGTAGAAAAAATCAGCCAACAAAAAAGGGTTGACTAGAAAATGGCACAGTAACAAAATGTGGTCACAAAATCTGTCGTGTTTCTTTTGTTGTCTCCGAGGGCCCAGTGCCTTGTAATCTGAGGTATTGTAAAAGGGCTCCGGGTTTCTGACGGCCCATTCAGCCATTTATTTGTTTCATTCATTTGGTCCAACAAAAAAATGAGAAAGAAAAAAGATGGATGATTAATGAAAAATAAAGTGATTAAAAATAGAGTTCTTTTATTAAAAAGCGGTCATACAAAAAGAAGCTGTACATAGAAGAAAAATATTTGAGAAAAAGAGAAACATCTACAAAAAGATGATTTGTGCAAAAAAAGGAAGCATAAAAAAGAGAAAAAAAGGAAAAAAGATGCATGTCTTGTTTTGTTTCTCCCAACTTCATGGTTTATGCTCTTATTCTATTAAGTATGGGGGAAATGGGGAGTGAGAGAAGCATATTTTTATTTTGAGATATAACTACATGTTTTTTTATCAAGTCCATTATCTTCTACTTGTGGCTCATCAACAAAAGTGTCGGGTACCTATCCTCGATCGCTCTACATCGAGTGTCTATCCATGATTGTCGAGTCTCTATCCCTCACATCAGAAGTATGACCGCTGCATTTGGTGTCTATCCACGATCATGGAGAGTCTATCCTCGACATCAGCATGTACTTTCTGATGCTCTCGGATCCGAGCACCCGTTTACGCCGCATTTCGCACTATTACATTTAGAAGCGATCTCACTAAGTTAATGAAAATCAGGGAAAATTTTCCCCGTTCCTGGCATATGACATTCAATCCACATTCACAACCACAAGACCAATAACGACAAGTGCCACCAATCATTATATTTCATTAATCTTCATATTTTTACATCATGTACAAAAGACTGACAATACATATAGCGGCTGTTCGGCTAATGGGGTAAACCCCCCTTGGGGTGGTTTACCCCCCTTACCCCATATTTTCTCCCTCCATGTGGGTCCCACTTTTTATCTTTTCAAAAAATTAAATAAATCAATTCTTTATCATCAATTCCATCAAAAAATAATATACTATACCATCATATCATATAAAAATTATAAACTACTCCACTTCTACTCACTTTTTCAAACTCCAATACAATCACATCACAATAACTACTCACTTTTTCAAACTCCAATACACTCATATTACAATAAACCCACTTCTAACCCACCCCCAGTTTAACCCTCTATCCAAACACCAAAACCCAAAAATGGGTTACCTGCAACCAGTTTAACCCACCTAAACCCACTATCCAAACACACCCATAGTATCCCAAACATGTGCAGAAGAGAAAGGAAACATTACATCATAACAGATAAAAAATTGTAACAAAAGAAATTGTATCATCTAGAATATACACGATCTCCAGAAGTCATCAACCTGCTACTGTTCTGCAGGCTCCTTGCCTGCCAAAACATGCAAGGAAGAAGAAGATGTCACAAATGTGTGTACAACAAGCAGTTTAACAAAAATAACAAAATTTTACTATGTGCAAAAGAAAGCAAGTAGATATGCATATATGAACGAAAAGCTACCGCTACCTGCGTAGAAACATGTTTAAAATTATTCTGCTTGCATTTCCCACTGATTTCTCATTATCCCAAAATTTCCATTTATAATATTTTCCTGTAGTAATTGAGGTCAGTAAATATATATTGACCTATTGTTATGGATTTTGATAAGAAGCTGGTGAGGTGATACTTTATTTTACTCTTAATAATATATTAATCGGGTTTGCGATTCTATCTATCTTTTTAAGTCTAGTGGATAGTTTGTGGTCTTGGTCTTTGTATAACCTCATATTATGATTCTAAGGCGTGAATAATGCCGTAGGGTTGGAGTGCTTTCGTAGGCATGCGATGTTGTATAATGCATCCTAACTAAGTTCCTAACACGTCCACTTGCTTATAGGATTTTGACTCCAATTTAATTATAGTTAATTTTAACCAACAGAACTTATCATTGTTTTCAACTCTTAACCAAGATATATTATAACCCAATCAACTTTGATTGTAACTCCTCCAATCCTCACCTGTAACTGACTCAGATGTAACCCTAGATGATTTGGATGTAAACATGGATGATTCGGATGTAGCATCGCCAAGCCTGTTGGCGGAAAGTTACCAAAACTCAAGCGGTGAGGTAGTCTCTTAAGGAGACTCTTCCGTCTCGCCCTCTAATTGGAAGCGAGGTCCAATAGAGGGAAAGGTCTACTCCAAAACTACGCCCCAGCGACAGATGAGAGAGACTCTCTGGAAAAGTTATTCTAGACAGGCCCGCCCGGTAACGGGCAAACGAGCTCGTACGAAAGCTGAAAATCGAGGATCCTCCGCATGGGTATCCTAAAACAAAGAGTCAGCGGAGATGGTCAAAAGTCGGGATCCAAACGAGGCGTAAAAAAAATACTGCGAGCTCGAGAAAAAAAACCGTGAAAAGACTGGGATCCAAGACCCGTGTTCTTGGCGGCCGCTGCCCTGTCTGGGCTTCCTATCTCCCGCCCAGTTGAGGGTCACCGCGCCCTGACACGGTCAGGTGTAAAATTCATCATGACCGACAATATTAATTATTATCACTGATTCACAACCATATGGATGTTACTTAACTTCAGACTTGATTCACCTTATCTTATGTTGTTAACTTTGAAGATTTAAAGCGATCCTTACATGAGTACTAAAAGTTATGAAATCTAAAGTGATCCTTGTGCATGCATGAAATCTTACAAGATGCCATATATTGTTCGACAGACAGATTAACAAGCCCCCAATTGACACGATAAACTATAACACATATTTCTCAGTTAACGAGGTTCATAGAGTTTAGGATTAAATTTTATTTGATACTCTATCAAGATCTATTCTCAAGCTATAATTAGAATCAACGGCATGTTACCCTCAAGTCCCTTTCCCACAAGAGCTCAATTCACTTAGTTAGTCCATATAATCTAAACCCAAGTTTTTAGGCTAAACCATAGTTTGAATGTATTTGGAAAAATACATAGTTAGCATTGCATTATAACAAACAAGTTTTGAAAAAACGAAAGGCGGAACGAGACGTTTCCATCGGAATCGAGGCGAGGCGTAGCCTCGAGGCGGTCGAGGCGTAAGCCTCAGTTTATAGAGAAAAATATGCAAAGAATATAATTATATATATGTCAATGTAATTATATGTCATCTGCCCAACATATAATACTTAACACTATAAGATATGATGAAATAATATAGATAAGAACCCTAAAATAGAAGATATAACAACATCATATCCCTTTCTACACATTTCCATCTAATCAAAAAGGAATTCATGGTATTTGAATATTGTGAAAGCATTAAACAATGCATATCTATCTTTGAAATATTGTTGTAATTAAAAGTACGATTAAATATACGTTGAAGAAATTTATGTTATGTGTCTACCATATAATATATAGCCGTACGAGAAACTGTTAATCGTATCTATATCTAGCAAATATTTGAAATGTTGTTCTAATTAAAAGTACGATTAAATATAGTCGAAGAAATTTATGTTATGTGTCTAATGTATAATATATGGCATTATGAGAAATCATGAATCATATCCATTTCGTTTTGCTTGATATATTGCAAAGCTCGTTAATTTTACGAGCATTGTTGGATTTGATATTTATGGATTCATTCATTAAGAGTGCAATAGTAAGAGTTTGCAGAAATAGTTAGACACAACTAATAGTAAATATGAAGTTATGGACAAGAAAGAAACATCAGATTTAGGCATTTATCTTGTATAAGCATTATCCTAAACAAATAGATATTTATAAGCTTCTCAAACTAACAATTAAACCATTAAAATCATAAAGAAAATTGCTTCAAAAAGTCAAAACGCCTCGGCAAACGCCTCGACCGCCTCGAGGCGGAACGCCTCGAGGCTACGCCTCGGCTACCTGAGGCGCGCGCCTCACTGGGCTGGACCGAGGCGCACGCCTCGAGGCTAAATTGGACCGCCTCGCCTCGAGGCGTACGCCTCGACCGCCTCGAGGCTAGTTTTTTCGAACCATGATAACAAATTGAAGCTAGAGATATCAAACTAGAGAATCCGAAGTCTCCATAACTACTTGGCTAGAGGGCACATGATGAAACTGTGATCAAGATTTTCTCCCATGGCTACAAATGGGCATAGAATGCCACAATTTAAAGTTCAGTGCCTCGTATATATCTTTGTTGCCAAAATGCTTTATCCTTAAGAGACTGCTTTATCCTTAAGAAACAGAGGAAAGACTTGACCTAAAGGGGTTTGGCCTTCCATATGCTACTGAAAGAGTATATATATATCCTCCCTCATAGGAGGGTGAGTAAGATTTTCATAAGCATCTTGTAAAGAGAATTACCCACCTCAACAAACCCAAACCAACAATCATGTTTGCACAACCATGTTGTAATTTGGCATTGTCAATGTATAGTTGAATAAATAAAGTTTTGGCCATATTCTGGGTAATCTGGTTAACCTTGAATGGTATCATTTTTAAATCATATAAGCATTATGTGAACATTACATACATGCTCATTATTTATTTAGATCTCAGATGACACTATCATGCAAGGCTTTAAATGTTGGTTTCGGTCACCATTTCGGTGACCGACCGAAACAGAATTTGATGGAATTTCGGTCGAAATTCGATCGAAATTGCGGTCATTTCGGCCATTTTTTGTACTAGGATCATTTCGGTCATTTCAGTCATTTCGGCCATTTAGGCCATTTCGGCCATTTCGATATTTCGGTCATTTCGACCATTTCGGTCGAATTTCGATTTCGACTGGATATCGATATTCGATAGAAATTCGACTGAATTTCGCTAAAATTTGAGGCCATGCTATCATGTATCATACTTCAAGAGAAAGTACTCTTTTGATTTTAATACATGGAGCTTTGTTAATGGCCACCTACTAAAGGTGATGCACTCCTTTCCTTTTCAAAGAACATATTCATAAAATAGTTATTTGGACTTATGAATCGCAACTAAGGAGTCGTTTTATGCTTATTGGATCTTGTGATAAATTTTTAATGCTAAAAAAATGGGTATTCTTTTCACAGTGGATGGGGAAAACATATGTAGTCAATTTCCTATGTTTCCTTCTCACAAACTATATGTATCAGAAGGAATCATGATTATTAATTGCTTTGAATTTCTTCATTCACGGCATCGGGCACATACAAATTTTCACTTTAAGGGAACATGCATCTTCCCAAAGAGAAACACAAGTTACACTCTCATTAATGACGTTGACAACATGTGATTATAAACCACATCCCCCCTTTCAGTTTGAAATCAGTGCAGCAGTCAAACTTGAACATTGACATGATAAGGAAGATGATTGATGGATGATATCATGAGGAATACATAGAGGCTGTAATGGAGTTTTAACTTGTACATGCATGGAGAGTAACAAAAAGGGGATGATGGAATCATGCTTGGTAGCAAAGGAAGGTAGGATTGTACCTTAGATTGGATCTCTAATAGTAGATATTAAAAGCTTGCATGCAGCTCCAGCTGCAGGTTGGGTATAAGAGTAAAATTACTGCTAGAAGAGCAAGATGTAGCAGCTCCCAGTAGTTTCCGGCTGACTGATCAGCAGCCAATTGCAGGAGAAATTAAGGAGAAATGGAGGGAACAGGAGCTGGAATTGCCCACTCGGCTGAGGTTGAAACGGGGCAGATTTGGGGGAAAAATAAGAGGAAGAGAAGAAGAGAGGGAGTCACGTTGGAGTTATATATATTGACGACATCATTCATGACCATGGTTTTAAAAAACGTGAGGCGGATCGAGGCGGTTTCCTGTAAATGAGGCGAGGCGTAAGCCTCGAGGCGGTCGAGGCGTAAGCCTCAGTTTTTAGGTTAAAAACTATACAAATATAGAACTTTATATAAAAATGCTAGAAATAAGATTGCATTAAAGTCACTGGCATTAAAGTTACAATATTGATTAACGAAATAAGAAAGTTTCTAGAGTCCAGCATATGAAAATAAAAAGGAGACAAGTTTCAAATCCAAAAATGACTATTAGATATAGAATTGTTTTTCCCTGAGATTGAATTTAACTATTAAATATAGAAACAAAATTTACCTCATCCGTTGAGCATGATTGCCCGTATGCATTGTGTATTTTACTCAGGTATGGAATTACAGGATCAGCTAGCATCTTTCTTTTCTTCTAAATAACTTCGTGCTACAGCTCATTTAAAATCTAACTCCTTGGAAGAAGAGTGATAGCAGGGAGGAGTGTAGTGGCTAGAACACAATTGCTCAGGGAAAAAGAATATCATGCTCAGGGAAAAACAATACCTTCAATGGATGCAGGCTGCGGCACCACTCCTCAGGGATAGAGGCGACGGCGAGCCGGCAGCGTGCCAACTACAGAATCCGACGAAAGGACGAAGAGGATCAGCCGAAATCTTTGGGAGAGGAGATACAAAGTGCAACGTTGTGAAAAAAAAGGGGAAATACGAGTTTGCATACAAAGGTCCTCCGCCGGTTCTCTAGGGTTCCAGAAAGGCTTCAGCGTTTCGTTTGTGGCTCAAGAAATTTTCAGGTATTGGGCTTTAAACCGTTTCTAGATGAGGCGTACGCCTCAAATACGCCTCGGCGCCTCACCGCCTCGTGGAACGCCTCATGCCTTTGAGGCGTAAGTTGGCATTTCCAGAAACGCCTCTTGCGCCTCGAGGCGGTTTTTTGTGAAAAACGCCTCGAGGCGTACGCCTCAACGCCTCGAGGCGCGTTTTTTAAAACCATGTTCATGACATCAGCAATGACATCATCATGCTGATGTCAACTGATGATGCTATAAATATTAATGAATTTATTTCTTTTTTAATTATTTTTTTAGTTTTTTTACCACCGAACAGACTGTGCTACAGTCTGTTACTGTAGCTGTAGCAGAATTATTATTATTATATTTTTTAAAATCAAAATTCTCTTTTTTTGATATACATAAAAGTCAACAACAATCGCACCTCGAGTGTTGGATTTCGATGCGAAATATCTCATTTTGACTGTCTCTGGACGTTGATCAATATGAGTATAATATTGATATACTTTCGATCGGTTTTGGATGCCCGAACAATTCGAGATACGATTTCGGTTTGGGTTTAAATTTTACGAGATTAAAATATCAAATGATATCTGATTGACGAATGGCCGATTCCGTTGGTCTTATTTCATCGAATCAGATTTTTAGATGGTCTCGATTTATTTCGCGGTTTCCGAATCTACGTCGTGGCTTTTCCGCGGCACGCATTACGCTGTAATCGATTTATGGTTGATTTCACTCGATCGACTTTTAATTCATGATCAATTCAAGTTATTTACCATTGACCAACATCTTTATTGGGTTAATTGGACCCAAATCGGGCCAGATTCGGGTTTGTGTGGATCCGGATGTTATAAATATAAAAACCTCAAAGGGAGTCTCGTCCTCGAGACTCAAGTCAAGGTCATTAGATGTCTTGTTTGGATTTCATATGGTCATAAAAACCTCAAAGGGTTTTGAACCCATAAAAACCTCAAAGGGAAAACAAGCCATATTTTTTTAATATGAAATGATTACAAGGCTTGCTTTAGTGATTACCTGAAAAGTTGCGGGTATCGTGCCGCATGTCGGCTTCGATACCCACATCACCTCTTCAATGCTGTGTCGGTGCCACAGCACCTTGACCAATGGAATCTCTTTGCTGTGAAGCTTCTTCACAACGCTGTCTAGGATCTGCACTGGCCTCTCCTCATATGTCAAATCGGGCTCCACGTCCAGGTTCTCGTAGCTAATGACGTGTCGAGGGTTGTTCACATACTTCCTCAAGTTGGATATATGAAATATGTCGTGGATGCCTGAAAGGTGTGGAGGAAGAGCTACTCGATAGGCCACCTTCCCCACTTTAGCCATAATCTTGAATGAACCAACATATCGTGACACCAACTTGCCATGAACACCAAATCTGTGTATTCCCTTCATGGGAGATACTCAGAGAAATACCCAATCTCCCACCTACAATTACATGAATGTGTTCAGTTAAGTCATGCTTACAGAAGGAGTAAGAGAAGAGTATTGAATACCTGAAACTCCAAATCTCTCATCCGACGATCTGCATAGCTCTTCTGGCGGCTCTGTGCCGTCATAAGCTTTCGCCTAACCAGATCAACAGCTCTCGCAGTCTCTCCAAGAGATCCACGATATATAGAGCATGATCACCTACCTCACACCAACTAAGAGGTACGAGGCATCTCCGTCCATTTAGAGCTTCGAATGGTGCCATGCCGATACTGGAGTGGTAGCTGTTGTTGTACGTGAATTCAACCAAAGGCAAATGGTCCTTTGAGGACCCTTTCCACTCCAAAGAGCATGCGCGAAGCAAATCCTCTAGTGTCTGAATGGTGCGCTCACTCTGTCCATCTGTCTGCGGATGATAAGCAGAACTCATCTTCAACTCTGTCTGTAGTGCTGACATGAACTGCTGCCAATAATGCGATGTAAATCGTGAGTCTCTGTCAGACACCACCTCGTGTGGTATACCATGAAGTCTGATGATATTATGCACATATAACCTGGCCAATCTGGATGGTGTATAGCTCATGCTGACATGTATGAAATGGGCTGACTTGGTCAACCTGTCAACAACGACCCAATTAGAATCATGGCCATCCGGTGTCTTTTGTAGACCTGTGACAAAATCCATAGAAATACTCTCCCATTTCCACTCTGGAATGGAGAGAGACTGCAGTAATCCTGTTGGTCTCCTGTATTCGGTCTTGACCTTCTGACAAGTCATGCATCTGCTAACGTGGTGTGCCACATCACGCTTCATTCCCTCCCACCAGAAATGTCGACGTAAATCACGATACATCTTCGTGCTGCTGAGATGAATGGATAATCGTGAACTGTGTGCCTCATCAAGAATGTCTCTGCGCAACTGCTCGTCGTTGGGTACAACGACCCGACCTGCCTTCCATAAAATATATCCCGTCACAACAAAATCATCAACCTCGTCCTTGACGGCGCACATGTATTTATCTCGAATCCAAGGATCTGTCTTCTAGTCTTCGACGATGTGATCCCAAAGACTGTTGAATCGTGGAGGTACAACTGTGGATATGGATGCACTCTCTTGAGGATGCCAATCGGTCAAAGCGCGAGCATTTCTCATGTATATAGCCAGTTCGCCATACCCTCAGCATTAGCTGTCTTGCTAAGCGCATCTGCCACCACGTTTCCCTTACCGGGATAGTAAGAGATCGTACAGTCATAATCCTTCAATAGCTCGAGCCACATGCGCTGTCTCATGTTCAGCTCCTTCTGATCAAAGATATACTTCAGGCTCTTGTGGTCTGTGAAAATCTCGAAGTTCACCTCATATAGATAGTGGCGTCAGATCTTCAAGGCGAAAACAACTGCCGCCAACTCTAAGTCATGTGTGGGGTAGTTTCGCTCATGCGGTCTCAACTGTCGTGATGCGCAAGCAGTCACCTGACCTCTCTGCATCAATACCACTCCTAGACCTTCTCTAGATGCATATGTATAGACTGCATAGTCCTGAGTACCTGAAGAAAGAGCTAGAATGGGCGTTGTAGTCAATCTCTCCTTCAGTGTCCTGAAGGCCTGTTCGCATGAATCGTCCCAAATGAATGGAACTCCCTTCTACGTCAATCGTGTCAAAGGACGAACAATGCGTGAAAGCCCACTGGCGAAGCATCTGTAATAGCCCGTTAGTCCAAGGAAACCTCGAATCTGAGTGACTGTCTTGGGCTGCTCCCAAGACATGACTGCCTCGATTTTCGCAGGATTAACTGTGGTGCCTGCTCCAGAAATGACATGCCCCAGAAACGAGACTTGGGACAACCAGAACTTGCACTTGCTTAGCTTGGCATATAGCTCGTGCTCTCGCAATGTGTCCAAAACAATCCTTAGATCATTCACATGATCCCATTCATTTCGAGAATATATGAGCACATCATCAATGAACACCACCACAAATTTGTCCAAAAATGGACGGAAAATCTTGTTCATCATATCCATGAAAGCTGCAGGTGCATTGACAAGCCCAAATGGCATCACCACAAACTCGTAATGTCCATAACGAGTCCTGAAGGATGTCTTTGGAATATCTGTCTCTCGAATCCTCAGCTGATGGTAGCCTGAACGAAGGTCGACCTTCGTGAACACCAAAGATCCCCAGAGCTGGTCGAATAAATCATCGATGTGTGGCAAAGGATAACGGTTCTTCACTGTTCTCTTGTTCAACTGCCGATAATCTATGCATAATCTCATAAATCCATCCTTCTTCCTGACAAATAGAACCGGAGCACCCCAAGATGAAGTGCTCAGCCTTACGAATCCCAAGTCAAGTAACTCCTGCAATTGCACCTTCAGCTCTCTCAACTCAGCTGGTGCCATGCGGTAAGGAGCCACTGAGATCGGCTGTGTATCTGGTAGTAATGTGATCTCGAACTCGATCTCTCTCAGGAGGTAATCCTGGTAGCTCATCATGAAACACATCTGGATAGTCTGATACTACTCGGATGTCCTGTGCCACAGGCTCATGATCGGATATCTCTCGAACAAATGCTAAGTAGGAATCACATCCCTGATCAACAAGTTCCTGAGCTCGCAACATCGATATGTACTCCATTTTTTGGAGTCTTGTAAAATACCCTCAAAAGTGAACTGGGGTAAATCTGAAACCCTGAAGACAACTGTCTTCCTAAAACAATCAACAAGAGCACGATGAGCGGATAACCAATCCATGCCCAAAATCAAGTCAAACTCATCAAGCTGTAGCAGTAGACAATTTGCGATCATCTCGTGACCACCAATCAGTACTGGCAAGTGCCTGACTATCGGTGAAATGATAAACACCTGGCCACCTGGCCCTCGGATGTGATATAGAAAAGATAGTCTCTGCGACTCTTCCTAATGAAGCTAGTAATCTTGAGATTCTCGACGCAAGGAAGGAATGTGTCACTCCAGAATCAACCAAACATGGAAAGGTCGGCCCAAGACTGAGACCATATCTTTCACCACAGTAGCTGCTGAACGTGCCCGCTCCTCAGTCACTGTGTGTAGCTGACCCTGCCTGGCTGTTGCGGTACTGGAGCCTGCCATAGTCTGTGTCTGTCTCTGCTGCTGCCTCTTGAAGTTGGAGTTCCTGCCACGGGAACTCCCTGTATGCTGTGCCTGTAGCTGTGGCGACTGTGGCTGTGGGCGAGGCTCACCAGATCTCTGGGGACACTGATGCCGGTAATGTCCCCACTCATGGCACAAATAGCATCAGACTGGTCCGGTAAATGGAGTGGCCGTGTCTGTGCTCCGAGTCGGTCCTGCTGGGGTCTGTCTGCTCTCCGCGATCTAGATGGTCGAGCAAAATCGGAGCCACGATCGACAAGTGTTTCTCCTAAGGTAGTCGATGGAGGACGAACCTGTAGGTCGAAACCGCCTGGCTGACTTCTGCTGCTGGAATGGTCGACGTATCGGCCCAAATGATCGCTGTGGTCTAGGCGTCGCTCCAGACGAGCTCCCAAAGCGTCTCTCACTGATGTCCTCGAACTTCTCTGCTGCATCAGTAGCCTTGGAGATAGAAGTGATATGCAATCCGGCCAACTTCTCACGCACCTCTTCCCTCATGCCTCTGATGAACTTTTCCAGATTCTCCTCTGGAAATTCGGCAGTTGCTGGAGTATGTTGAGACAGCTCGGTGTATCTGACGAAGTAGTCTCTGGCTGTTATACGTCCCTGATGAAGCTCTGCAAATAAACAGCGTTGGGACACCTTCCACTTCGTCAGATGTAGCATAACAATGGCTGAAGAAGGTGATGAAGGTGCTGAGGATGATTCGCGTGTCACGAGACACGTGGCTATCTTTCATGGAGTGCTCACTGACAGATTTTTGATTGATGGTGATATCATGAGGAGTACATAGAGGTTGTAATGGAGTTTTAGCTTGTACATGCATGGAGAGCAACAAAAAGGGGATGATGGAATATGCTTGGCAGCAAAGGAAGGTAGGATTGTACCTTAGATTGGATCTCTAATAGTAGATATTAAAAGCTTGCATGCAGCTCCAGCTGCAGGTTGGGTATAGCAGTAAAAATGCTGCTAGAAGAGCAAGGTGTAGCAGCTCCCAGCAGTTTCCAGCTGCCTGATCAGCAGCCAATTGCAGGAGAAACTGAGGAGAAATGGAGGGAACAGGGGCTGGAATTGCCCACCCGGCTGAGGCTGAAACGGGGCAGATTTGGGGGAAAAATAAGAGGAAGAGAAGAAGAGAGGGGGTCACGTTGGGGTTATATATATTGATGACATCATTGATGACATCAGCAGTGACATCATCGTGCTGATGTCATAAATATTAATGTATTTATTTCTTTTTTTAATTAATTTTTTATTTTTTGCCACCGAACAGACTGTGCTATAGTCTATTACTCTAGCTGTAGCAGAATTATTATTATTATATTTTTTAAAATCAAAATTCTCTTTATTTGGTATACTTAAAAATCAACCGCGATCGCACCTCAAGTGTCGGATTTCGATGCGAAATATCTAATTTTGACCGTCTCTGGATGATGATCAATATGATTATAATATTGATATATTTTCGATCGGTTTTGGATGCCCCATCAATTCGAGATACAGTTTCGGTATAGGTTTAAATTTTACGAGATTAAAATATCAAACAATATCTGATTGACAAACGGTCGATTCCGTTGGTCTTATTTTGTCGAATCAGATTTTTAGGTGGTCTCGGTTTATTTCGCAGTTTCCGAATCTGCGTCGCGACTTTTTCGCGACACACATTACGATGCAATTGATTTTTGGTCGATTTTGTCTCGAACGACATTTAATTCACGATCAATTGATCGATTCAAGTTATTTACTGTTGACCAACAACTTTATTGGGTTAATTGGACCCAAATCGAGTCGGGTTTGGGTTTGTGTGGATCCGGATGTTACAGACGTCTCGACATGTAGTCATCTTAGACTTCTACCGCCCATTCCCTAAACCCTAAACCCTAAACCCTAAACCCAAATATTGCTACCAGCCGTTTTCACCGAGCATCGACTACTTCCGCACATTCTATTGTGCGAATCCTATTCTGCGCTGGATTTCTTCTACAATGAATCTACTCCAGACTTGTCCTAGTTGTCGAAACAACTCTACTATAGGCACGGCTTGATTGTCGTAGATCCGTCTTCATGCAGGTCTTCTACCAGCAACGACTACTTCGAGCAGATCTCTTGTCTCTCTCAGATGTATCGAGTGAATATGAGTTGTGTATATTTCCTTTTGTTGCAAGCTGCAACTTTCTTACATAAAATAATAAGTACAAATTCATTGACTTCTAGGGTTTATTTATATACAAGAATTGATTTTAATTTTATGCCAAATTAGCAAAGTTAATTATATCTATTTAGAGGGTTTATTTAGAAATTGATGGAGATGTTACTAATAGAATAAATGCAGGCTGGCTAAAGTGGAGAGGAGCATTTGCTGTTCTCTGTGATAAGAAAATTCCTTTAAAAATTAAAGGAAAGTTTTACAAAGCAGCCGTGAGACCTGCTATGCTTTATGGTTCTGAATGTTGGCCTGTGAACCATAGACATGTGCAGAGAATGGCTGTAGCAGAAATGAAAATGCTAAGATGGATGTGTGGACATATACGTAAAAATCGGATTCGAAATGATGCAATCAGAAATAAAGTTGGTGTAGCTCCGATCGAGGATAAGATGCGAGAAAACCGCTTAAGATGGTTTGGTCATTTGCAAAGAAGGTCAACTGATGCACCGGTTAGGAGATGCGAGTGTTGGGATGTTGAGCCGGCTAAGAGAGGGTGAGGACGGCCCAAAAAGTGTTGGAAAGAGACTATACGAAGGGATCTTAGTTTTTTGGATATAAGTCCGAGATTGACCCAAGATAGATCTGAATGGAGGCGAAGAATCCATGTAGCCGACCCTACTTAATTGTGGGAAAAGGCTTTGTTGTTGTTGTTGTTGTTAGAGGGTTTATTTAGAGAGTTATCAAGGAGATTTTGCTGAAATCTTTATATAAAGTAGATGAATCACTGATTCACCTCCCCTATACTTAGACCTTTTGCTCGTCCCCGAGCAATTATTGAGTTAGAAGGTTGAATTCCTGATTATGCATGTGCGAATACAAGTCTTGAAGATCCTTCCACGAGTTTCAGGTGAATCCTTAAATCTATGTCTAACCAAGTCTTATAAAAAAGAACTCAACATTTCTAATTATCAGACTCTTCATTGATATATATACATATAGCATGTATGATTTTAATATGTTGAATACCATAGCTTGAGGGGGAGTGCTAGAGTATGTAATAAAAGGATACCCTACTCATGTTTACTTCAACATCTTCTATTAGTGAGACTCCGATCGATCTATCTGTGGGGCTATATAAGAAGCCCTATACCCGTTGTATTCAGTGAGAGATTGTAATACAGGATCCGACCTTTTGAGACCTTCTCCTGTGATTTCATCTCACTCCTTAGGAGTAGGGTTCCATGTAATCTGAGCGTCTACTTTTATATTTTTATGTTTTTATTCTTGATTATCAATTCGCTTCCGCATTCTTTATTTTCACCACTTATTATTTTCCTCCACATGGTAAAAGGGTCGTGTGGACCAACAAGAAGGTGGTTGGGTAGAAATTCTTCGGGGGTCGTCCCGAATTCCTCCTCCACTCTAAAATTGCTGATTTCAGGTGCTTCGTGTGAAACACACACGAGCATGGTGATAGTCTCGACGCCCTCTTCGAAATTGCGTGTTCCGATTGTTGATCAGAGGTCGGCGGCGGCAACGGTGAAGAAGCTTCGACGAGCTCTCCGACATCTCTCCAATGAACTAACTTGATGAAATAGGCTAAGTGGTCTAACCACTTAGTTTATATGGGTTTTGTTAGGGGTTCAAAAAGCTGTAAATGATCTTGTTTTGTCCGTAATTTCTGTGTACAATGTCCGTTTTCGATGTCCTTAGGCTCGTTGGAAAGGTCTCAAAGAGTACCACAAGTTAGAATACTTATTTATCTAATTCGGATGTTAGATCATGTCAGCATTTGAGTTTTAGTGAATTTAGTACTTCGAGGTTTCACATTATATAAATCTTAAAGAAAGTGTCGTCCTCGAGACTTAAACGTAAGGTGTACACCGCCTTTGATCTCTTGAACCATGTGTCTCGATTAAACGAACCCATGAAAATATCAATGAAAGCGAAATCCATAAAACTATCAAAGAAAAAACAACTAGGGTTTCGATTTCATACCTGCAAGTAGGTGAGGGTACTTCTCCTTTATGTCTACCTCATGCTCTCATGTGGCCTCCTCTATGTTATGGATTTGTAAAAGGACCTTGATCACTGAAATCTTCTTCCTTCACAACCTCTTGTGTCTCGAGAAAGGAGAGGTTCGACTCAATGGTCAAGTCTTCATGTGATATCATGTGCCTGGGATCTCTAATGTATTTGTGTAGGTACGACACGTGAAATACATCATAAATGCCCTCAAGGTGTGGGGGAAGTACAACTCCATAGGCAACCTTCCCTACCTGAGACAATCTTAAACGGTTCAACAAATCGCGGTGCCAACTTTGCCTCTAGCACTGAATCTTTGCACTCCCTTCATTGAGGACACTATCAGAAAAATAAAATCCCCAACCTGCGGCAATAAGGGACACTTAGATATGTAGAGTCACGACTAATCTATACTTAAGAATAGGCATACATAATATGAAACATGAAACTCGAGGTCTCGTCGTTGACGGTCCGCATAACTCTTCTATCGACTTTGAGCTGTTAGCATCTTCTACTTTGCCATCTCAATGGCTCTAGTGATCTCCTAATGATCTCGGTGGTGTAAAGGGTATTGCCATCTACCTGCTACCAACTCAATGATGTAGCACATCGATGCCCGTACAATGCCTGGTGCCATGTCTGTTGTTATATGCGTCACTTATGAGGGAGATGGCAGGATCCATTTACATCATCCAGAGTATTTTGTCCCACATCTACCAGTTGGGTGATGTGGAGACTCAGTGGGGGCTATATATAGACCCCCACACCCATTGTATTCAAGTGAGAAAAGCAATAGACTATCAACCCTTTGAGGCGTTCTCCCGTGGTTTCATCCCGCTCCTTAGGGAGTAGGGTTCCACATTAAAATCCCTTGTTCTTCATGGTTTATCTTTTTCTCTGATTCCGCTTCCACATTCCTATTTTCTAACATGGTATCAAAGCTATGCTATTTTTCTAACATGGTATCAGAGAGGGTTTGATTCTCGATGAATTCATGTTCATTATTTTTTTTCGAGATTCGATTATCAGTTTCATTGGTCATTGTTCTTGAAGATTTATGTTCGAAGATATGTTATGGATCGTTCAAGTTCCAGATTTTATTCTAGAGTTTTAGAATGAAACCCTAATTTTTGCACGCATCAACACTAGGGTTTCTGGAGCCTCTTCGCGCAACGACCTCTTCCAAGCGCTCAAGCCCTCACACCGCATCTCCTCGCGGTGCCGACATCAACTCCAGGCGCCAAATCTCCCTCTCGCAACTCCAAGCGCCAGGAACTCGAAGCTCTTGTCACGTTGCTTCAGGCGCCACTAATCGCCTCTTGGCGGCACCCCTATTTTCGCTGCACCACCCTTCATCCTCTAGGCCGCAAACACCGCAAGATTTCCCAGACAGCTTCGTGCGAGGGCCCCATCCAGGCGTAGCTCTCAATCCTAGGCAGCGCAGACCGCACACCAGGCGGCAGTCGCCGCGCACGTTGCCTCCAGGCAGAGGTTTCCCCTTCTTTTCCCAGCGCTGTCAAATCAAGAAGGTCCCGCGCATGATGAGCCCCCTCATCGTTGCGCAAGGATCCCGTAACTCACGCGTTGTACCCCCACGGCTTTCTGGCTTCATCGCATAAGCGATCTTTGGTCGCTTCTTATCTTGAGCAACTGTCGATCTTTGGCGGCCTCCTCCGTGCGTGAAGCCCACGCAAAGACCGTGCGAAGCCCCTCCCATGCAGGCGTGACCTCCCGATTGGGGAGTTTCTTAGAGGCGGCAGGCATTGAGATGGAGGGTCCCCATCGTGGGAACCCTGGGCGGCACACATTTTCTCAAGAGGCCTGAGCGGGCCCGATAGCGCTCTATAAAAAAAATTTGCTTTGTTTTTCTGTTGGGCCGCAAAAAAATGTACCGTTGCATATTCCAGGGGGCTGTTAAAAAAAAACAGCCGCCTTGGGCTGCAGTTTGTAAGCCCAATTGGGCAGATAGGCCGTTTGGGCCTTGTCTAAAAAATTGAAGAGGTAAAAAAATGGACCAAAAAAAGAAAAGACGCGTACAAAGAAAAGTTGTACGCTAATTTTTTTTTTGCGAAAAGCCAAAAAAAAAATGATGTAATCGCACTTATTAGAAAAAGGGGGAGGTGACAACTATTATTAAAAAATGATGAAATAGATGAAAAAATGATTGAGAAAAGCTGAAAAAAAGAAGTGAACGGCTTATTTGATGTTTATGTTTTCCCCAGTGTCTTGTCTTCTCCCAACGTGGTCGACATCATTGTTTTCCGATCAGTTTGGGAGAAAGGAGGAGTATTATAGGTCTGTTGCAGATTCACATGTCAGATTCCAGACCAGCCATATTTTTCAGACTCTACAGATGATCAGATATACAGACTCGATGTTAAATTGGTTCCGAGTCTTCAGTTTCAGATACACACATATATGCGATCTTTTCAGATGGGCACATGTTTGCTATCTTTTTTGTGTGGTCCCCATCTTTTGTGTTTCGACCTGGTTTTTCATGTGTGCTATATGGACTCCAAAGTAGAGTACCATTCCCTATGCCATGTTGGTTAGGGTTTTCATGTGGTTCATAGGGACTCCAGAGTAGAGTATCATTCTCTGTGCCAGATGGGAGGGACCCAGTCCGATGAGGAGACTTCTTCGGAGTCCATTCTCAAGCGATCGTGAACTCCAATACGAGATCATTCTGAGGTTCCTATGAGAGAGAATCCACTTCGAGGTCCCTATGAGAGAGATCCTTCTTCAGAGATCTGCGTATGGATAATTAGCGATGCTCTTTTCGGCCCTCAGAGATGGAGCAGTTGTCCACATGATTGTGGCGGGCCAGAGTACTCCGATGAGGAGACTCATTTTCAGTTGCAGTGACTCTGACATGTGCAATACATAACACATGCTCTCCGACGAGGAGATTCAGTTTGACTCACACTCCAACCTGTTCGTCCTCCTTACATGCAAGGCATGAGAAGCAACATCCTCAACAAGAGTCGAGAGTTGTGCGCGCTGAGTTGATATTGTCTGTAATGTCATGTATTGTGAGTTGAATTTCTTTCTGTTTATCCAAGCGGAGCATTGCATGCTCCAGCTTGAGGGGGAGTGTTGGGGTATTTGTTTATATACATCACTTATGAGGGAGATGAGTAAATGGATCCCTCCAGGATCCATTTATATCATCCAGAGTCTTTAGTCCCACATCTACCAGTTGGGAGATGTGGAGACTCAGTGGGGGCTATATATAGACCCCTACACCCATTGTATTCAAGTGAGAAAAGCAATAGACTATCGGCCCTTTGAGGCGTTCTCTCGTGGTTTCATCCCGCTCTCTAGGGAGTAGGGTTCCACGTTAAAATCCATTGTTCTTCATGTTTTATCTTTTTCTTTGATTTCGCTTGCGCATTCCTATTTTCTAACATGGTATCAGAACTATGTTATTTTTCTAACAATGTCGATGCTGGAATGCTACCAAGGGAAGACGATCCTTGCAGGATCCCTTCTATTCTACGGTACATACACGAAGTAAATCCTCAAGCGTCTGAATGATCCTCTCAGACTATCTATCTATATGTGGGTAATATGCGGAGCTGAGATGTAACTCAATGCTTAATGCCTTCATGAACTTTCCTCATAAACGTGAGGTGAAACACGTACCTCTGTCAGAAATCACTTCCTTGGGAATCCCTTGCAATATTACTATATGCTGAATGCATAGTCGAGCAACTTGTGCTGGCGTGTAAGTCATGCTGACTGGAGAAAATGCGTTGACTTGGTCAATAGGTTAACGGTCACCCAAACCGCATCCTGACCACATGTAGTGCACCATAATGCGGTAGCAAAGTCATTGCGATGCTCTTCCACTTCCATATAGGAATAGGGAGAGGCTATAATAAATCGGGAGAATGCTGATGTTCTACCTTCACCATCTGATAAGTGAGGCATCGGCTAACATGTAAAGCTACATCCCCTTTATGCCATCCCACCAAAAGTGCTGGTAAGGGTCACGATACATCTTCATGTTGCCAAGATGTATGGAAAGTTTGGAACCATGTGCCTCATTCAGGATGCCTCTCCTCAACTCTTCGTCATCTGGGACACAAATGCTATCACCCTTCCACATGATAGACTTACGAACTCTGAATCCATTATACTCATCCTTTAGACAATAATGGTAGATATCATGTAATCATTGTTGTAAAAATCGACCGACTAGTCGAGTCGGGGGGGGGGGGGCTAGCCGGCTCGACTAGGCCTAGTCGGTCATTAGTCGATCAACTCGACTAGTTCGACTGCTCGATCGATTTTTACATAGAGATTTTTTTAAAGCAAACTTATTCTAATATGCTTAATGTTATATTTAGAGTCAATTACTTCTTTTGTTTCATTATGTACTATAGAAAATGTACAAATCTATGTAAATATATAGGAATATATGTACAAAAATGATTTATATATTTAAAATATTTAAAAAAATTCAAATCAACTAATGACCGACTAAATCTGATTAGTTGCCTGATTGTCGATTAATCCTTAGTCAGTGACCTTGTCGACCGAGTACCGAATAGAACCACATCTTGGAGCCCCATTGCCCAGTGGCTTGGAGATGAAAGCATAACATACCGTACGCGCTAGGAGGTGCGCTGCTTGCTGTCTTCGGCGCCATTGGATGTTGCAGTCGCATGAAGGAAGGTATAACAGTGCACGACCGGATGCCACCAGGGGCTTTGAGAGGACGTCGTCTAGAGAGCCACTGCCGTGTATGGAGGTCGGATAGAAGGGCGCTCTCATGGGACAAGAGGTGATGCTAGTGTTGGTCGATGATGATGGGACATTTTGTTGAGAGTTGACCCCATGTTAGGGTTCCATTGCTCCTTCTCAATCGATTCTCGGGCATCAAGCCCTTCTTGGATAGG
This sequence comes from Ottelia alismoides, assembly GCA_037367405.1. Classification (NCBI taxonomy): domain Eukaryota; kingdom Viridiplantae; phylum Streptophyta; class Magnoliopsida; order Alismatales; family Hydrocharitaceae; genus Ottelia; species Ottelia alismoides. The sequence continues at coordinate 396,817 of JAZKJV010000252.1, read as the reverse complement.
ATTTCCGATGGGGAGACTAGGCCATCTGCAATTTTGCTGGAGATATGATGCTAGCATACTGACCATGCCTAGGAAGAGTCGATCCATGGAGAAGAGCCCCCTTGTTGCTTGAAAACTAAAGTTCTTTCCTCATCTTCTTCTTGCGCATGAGGAGCTCGCGCGTAGATCATACGTCAGAACTATCTTCTGGAAAATCGATGCCTAGGCTTCCAGGATGCGCCTTTTGAATGATATGTTGCAGGAGTCGTGGCTTCTGGAGGTGTTGCAAGGGCATGCACGGAGAGATGTGCCTGGAGTTGGAGTTGTGCCTGGTCGTTACAGCAACCCGAACTTGAAAAGAACCCTGGAGATGTGCACATTGGAGAAGATGCCATGAGATCTGGAGCCACATTGAATTAGGGTTTCAGAACCCTAGTTCCTTTGAACTTGGGAACGATAATCTTCATTGAAAAATATGAATAATAATCAACTTCTAGATACCGGTTCTTAATGAAAAACTCCACTACCAAGATTACATAATAAACTTCAAGATCATTGATGGAAAATAGTGATCAATATACAATCGAATTTCTAATGGAATTCAAAACTGACTTGCTCTAATACCATGTAGAGAATGATAAAGTGGAAGAAAATAAAGAATAAAAAACAATAGAAAAATGCCAGAATTTTACATGGAACCCTACTCTCTGAGAAGCATGATGAAACCATGAGAGAACATCACTAAGGGCTGATTCTTCTATTCACTTTCTCTCAACTGATACAATGGGTGCATGGCTTCTTATATAGCCCCACAGACAGAGTAGAGTCCCACAAACACTAAATGTGAGACTAAACCTGCGGATGTGGTAATTGAACCATGGAGGGATCTAATTGCTTATCTATACATGTGACACATACTCTAACATGAATGGCTAAAATCTATTGTTTGCAAAAATAGTCTTGTTTGGTTCCTAGCTTGCATAATCTCCCCATTGAATTATGTGTGATGAGTAATTGAGTTTCAATCGTGAACGATCCTCCAATGCTAGTAATTTGCTTCAGACTATTACGTCATCTTCATGAACCATGCTCTTACATCAAATGGGATTTATAGAGGGGGTCAAATGGGAAGGTCTAGGATCATTGCTATCCTAATATCTAAAATAAACAAATCGTCACTTAACACTGTTTAACAACAAGAGCAATAATACAACCACACGTGATATATATTTTACGTCGAAACCCTCCCAGGTAAAAATTATGTCCAAGTCTCTTGACTTGGCCTTTCAACATAATCGAATCACTTGGTCCTTTCTACTATGCAAACTGCTTACGTGGACAATACAACCGTATTACATTTACACGCTGATAACTTTTAACTGTTACACCGTTTTTTACACAGATAACTCTAATTGTAAGTATAGTTACGATTGCAAAGACAACCCACCGTAGGTGGGGGGAGTAGATGGGTGATTCGTCGCTTGGAGTCTCGGGAGGGGCTTCCTGGAGGGATCGTGTTGGGAGCCACCCTCCAACGACCCTTCCTGGAGGGATATGGAGACGCCGAGATGTTAAGGGAAAGGCTCCGGTGCGGCAATCCTCGACCCAAGGTAAAGACTCAATGACTGGGGTGCGTGGGTATGGGGTCGGCGAGGGCAAGGAGAGTGTTGGGAAGTTGGGCCTCCTTGAACGTTGGAGATGCTTTAGGTGCGGGAGGATGGGGCACCTTGCGAGAACGTGCTTGCTGAAGGAGGCGGTGTGGTATGGATGTCGAGGCATGGGATATATCCACAAAAACTGCCCTGAGGTGTCTTCCGATCACCCAGGGGTGCAAATGCAAGGGTAAAAGATATGGAGATTGAGGGGGTCCTTTTGGACCCGGTTGATGGGGTCTCATAGCGGAGGGACCCAAGGAGGATCTGCAAAAGGTGCTGGAAGTGCTGGAACTTGGCCGATCAGTTGGATGCGTCGAGGATGGGGTCTGGCTGTCTGATACGACGTTGTGTATCCGAGGGGTGGAGCAGGAAGAGATGCGCGAGTTCCTTTCCAATGGCAGCGCGGTTTTCCCTCAGTCAGTTCGGTGGCGCCGTCCTCGTCTGCGCTATAGGGCGTTGATGTCTCCTCCGTTGTGGTACGTGGAGATTGGGGGCCTCTCGATTAGGCACCAGAGACTCGAAACGGTGAAGGAAGTGCTTGGGGAGTTCGGCGAGGTGGAGGTCATACTCCAATCGAGATTGCGCCCTGGTGAAGGCGGCGGTTTGGTGGCCTCGATGGCGGGTGTGGGCTGTCAGATTCCCCCGACGAAAATTTTCAAGGTCGGTAGGGTGGTGTTTCACCTTCGTCTCGCCCTCGTGGAGGAGCCGTCTTCTTCGATAATGGGACGGTTGTCGGATAGGTTGTACTCACCGGACCGGTTGGGGTCTCAGGCGACGGTTGGAATTTTGCGGAGTGCGCATGGAATGCGGGTGGGCCAGGCCACGTTTCCGTTGGAAGGGACCGCGAGGGTTTCGGCAACCATCTCGTCTTCCGCTTTGATTGGTGGCGATTCGGCTCTTGCTCCGGATTTGGCGGCCGATTTTTGCAGACTTTGCGTGGATTTCGATGAGGATTCGGGTGCGGTTCTCGCTCCGGATTTGGCGGCTGGATCTGGCGAAGCTTGTGCTGGTTTTGGCAGACCTTGTGCTGGCTTTGTTGTGGTCTCAGATCGGGTTGCCCCCATCTCGGATCCGGATGCTGGGGATGCCGCTGGGCGCGGATCGGGCCTGGTTTTTGGATATGTAGCGGATCTAGTTGTCTCTCAGGGGTCCGATTGGGGCCTTTCGGATACCTCGATGGGGGATGGTGCGCGAGACCCCGTGCGGGCTAAGATTTGTTCTGGTCAGGAGGAGGGGTTTGGCGCAGGAACATGTGATGCAAATGACCGCGAGGTACTGGCTTCGGTCTCCTCGCCCGGGCAGATGTCGACGGATCTTGGTGCGCCTCTGGTAAAGACAGGGGGAGATCGTGAAATGGCATGCGACTACGATCCGGCTGCCCTCCCTCCGGGCCTTGTGGGTGGGGGAGGATCGCCGTCGCCTCCTACAATTTCATATCCGGTGGGTCTGCTTGCGGAAAATGGAAGTACCCAAGGTGATGGCGTGCGACGCGATACTACTGTACCGGGTGCGGCTTCGCTGCCCCGGAGCCGAAAGATCCAGGATCAGATTCTCGCCGCAGAAAGAAAACGTAGAGATCAGAGACTGGCTTTGGGGGGAAACGACAGGAGGGTTCGGGCTGACCCGGTCATGTTTTTCTCGCGTAAGAGCCGTAAGCCTGAGGCCAGGCTTTGGTTGGAACGGGAGTTGGAGGACAAGGGAGACACCCACGTCTCCCGTGATGCGGCTGCTGAAGATTTCTATTACCCTCATAGAGAGATTCATTGCAGTGAGGGGGCATCTCAGATATGGTTACTGCGGAGTCGGACATTCACGTGCGGGTTGCGGAATGTCTTGGGGTATCTGTGCCCAACAAAAACCCTCGGAGTGGATCCAAATGAAGATTGTCTCTTAGAATGTGAGGGGGTTGGGGGATAGGGAGAAGAAGATGGCGGTGGGAGAGCTCTTAAGGTCGTGGGGTGTAGATGTTGCTTTACTGTAGGAGACAAAGATGGCACGTTGGGAACCAACTTCTTGGAGAACGGTTGGGGGTTTAAAGCTGTCGGAGTTCAGGGCGGTGGCTTCGGTGGGTAGTGCTGGCGGTCTGGTCCTCGCGTGGAATGGGGACATGTTTTCGGCTATTTAGGAGTACATGGGGTCCAGGTCTCTATCGGTCCTGCTCAATTGCAAATCCGGGCAAGGCAGATTTCTGGTTACTTCAGTGTATGGGGAACTCGGGGGAGTCAGCAACGAGGCCATGTGGGAGGAATTGCGCATCGCTAGAGGACGATTCCCGGACACACCTTGGGCGATAGGCGGGGATTTTAATTTTACTTTGTTTGCTCATGACCACCCGGGTCAAAGGGGAGGGAGGGACCCCGGGTCGGATGGTTTTGCAAAATGTGTGAGCTGTTTGGGACTACAGGTGATGGATATTTGGAACAGGAAGTTTACCTGGCGTAGTTCCTCTGCGCATTCGAGACTGGATAGATTTTTTATTTCTACTGAGATGATGGAGAGATTCTCTCTTGCGATGGCTATGACTCTTCCTAGGTCGCGATCAGATCATACACCCATTTGCTGGGATTCAGGCGGGTGATGGTCCCTCGATCGTTGTTCAGATTCGAGAGGTCCTGGCTATTGGATGACGACTTCAGGGACTTGGTTTCTCAATTTTAGGACTCCTTGAGGGTGGAGGGATCGGCAACGCAGAAACTAGCCGGGAAATTAAAGCTGCTGCGCGAAAGATTGAAGGCCCACAGTGTAGAGTTAAGGAGGAGCAGAGCAGAGAGACACAAGGGGGCAGTGGAAGAAATCGCGAGGCTGGACGGTCTGGAGGACTCTCGTTATTTGAGCAATGAGGAAAAGATTGCGCTTGCGGCTTCACATAGAGCGGTGATCGAGGATGACATGCGCAGAGAGATAGAGTGGAGACATCGGTCCAGGCAGAAATGGGTTAAAGAGGGGGACACGAATACTCGCTTCTTCGACGCGGCGACAAATGGAAGGAGAAGGAGAAATATGATTCATGAGCTTAGAACATATGAGGGTACTATTCTTGGTGATAGTGAGATCGGGCGAGCGTTGGTGGAACATTTTCGAGGTTTCAATAGGCGTCTTCCATCTACAGGGGCTACCTGGTCAGGGAGAGGTTCTAAGTGTCTGATGGATGTGCAACGACAGTCACTCGTGGCGGAGTTTTCAAGATTGGAGGTCCGTGAAGCGGTCTTTGATCTCAATGCTGATGGTTGCCCGTGGTCGGATGGCTTCCCGATTTGTTTCTTTAGGGAGTTCTGGGGGATGGTGGAGGAGGATTTTTATGGCCATGCTGAACGAGTTTAGGGGGGAGAACATGGGGCTGGAGAAAATTATTAAAGCATTGTTGTTCTTGCTGTCGAAGAATTTAGGGGCTGTCAGAGTTGGGGACTTTCGTCCCATCGCCTTGTCGAACGCGATTTACCTCATCTTGGCCAAGATGTTGGCCAATCGGCTTCGCAGTGTGCTGGATGACCTTGTCCTTCCGCTTCAATCCACCTTTATTCCTGGGCGACAACTTCTAGATGGGGTGGTTATGGCTTCAGAGATGGCCGCTAATTGGAAGAGGAGAGGAGTCCCGGGTTTTCTTTGGAAAGTCGATTTCTTAAAGGCGTATGACAATATGTGCTGGAAGTTCATTTGTGTTTCTTTGGTGCGGAGAGGCTTCCCAGATGTCTGGATAGACTGGAGGAAAAGATGCATCACTACCGCTTCGATGTCAATTTTGGTGAATGAGAAGCAGGAGGGTGGCTTCTTCCAACCGCTGAGGGGTGTGAGGCAGGGATGTCCTCTGGCCCCTCTATTATTCGTCCTGACGGTTGATGCCTTGGCGGTCATGTCCAGGGTGGCGGAGGGCGGTTTTTTCAGAGGGTTCTCCAGAGAGGGTTTATCAATTCCTCTTTTGCGGTATGCAGACGATACATTATTCTTTGTGGAGGGGGGCATAGAGGAGTACAGAGCAGTAAAGGCGGTGCTTGATATCTTTGTAGATCTCTCGGGTCTGAGGGTGAATGGCGCCAAATCGGCATTCGTGCCCTTTAACTTGACGGCCGTGGATTCGTAGGCGTGCAGTGTGATTCTGGATACACCGGTGAAGGCTTTGCCTATTTCCTACCTGGGTCCGCCTCTTATGACGGGGAGGTTGTGTCAGGTCGATTGGTTGCCATTAGTTGAGAAATTAGAGAAGAAGTTGGCGGGGTGGAAGGCTATGCTCTTAGTTAGGGAGGGTCGCCCGGTTCTGACTAAGGCTGTCCTCTCGACCATCCCGGTCTTCTTCATGTCCACGAGGGCCTTGCCTGTGGGGGTCCAGTCCAAGCTGGAGTCTTTGATGCATAGGTTTTTCTGGTCGTCATCTCGGAGTGACAAGAGCTTGGCTTTGGTTGATTGGTCATCGATTTCTAAGCCTACCAGAGGAGGGTGGCTTGGGTAGTTCTGAATCTGGGAGTTATGAATAAAGCGTTATTAGCTAAGTGGGTACTAAAAATCTGAGGTTCCGGAGGTGATCTATGCTCCACTCTTATCAGGGCGATCTACGGTGTTTCTTCCAGCCTGACGGTCTAGGAAGTCGGCGGGGGTGCATGAACCAATTTTTGGAGAGGGATTTGCTCGGTTTTACCAGACTTATCAAGGTTCTTGCGGCCTGTGTTTGGAGACGGCCACTTGTTTCAATTCTGGAGGGACAACTGGACAGATGGAGGTGCTTTCTGCGATCGTTACCCGAGATTGTTTGCGTTGGCTTCAAATAAGGATGCGACTGTGGCTGAGGTGTGGGGAGACGGGTCATGATCTCCTACCTTTGTGGCAGAGTTGTCGGATCAGAGATTGGGCGAGTTTCTGTGTTTGTCTGGACAACTTTCCGAACGTGCAGGTCCGACGATGTGTCTGGATGCTTGGAGTTGGCGGGACGGTTCTTTCTCGGTTCGGAAGGCATACAGATCTTTGACTACCCAAGCCTCCAATGTGGATTCCATGGTCTCGGGGGATTGTGGTATGCTCTGGTCCTGGTGGATCCCCGCCAGAATTAAGGTCTTTCTCTGGCTTCTTAGGAGGGAGAGGATATTGACAGCAACGAGGAGAGAGAGGCTCTTCCCCGGAGCTGTGGAAGAGTGTTGAAGGTGTGGTAGCGCGGCGGAGGATGTAAACCACCTTTTTTCGAATGCCCTAATTCGGTTGATGTTTGGCGGAGAGCGGCAATCACGGGTCTCAATTGGAGTAACAAGGCCTGCTTTCGGGACTCTTGCAGGAGGTGGGGAGGCTTAGAGGTCGATAGACTGAAGATGTGTGCGATGATATGGTGCATCTGGTTGGGCAGAAATAGTGCGATTTTTGATGGGTCAATGTTCTAGCCCGAAAATGTACTCGGGCATGCTGGAGCCCTCTTGGAGCACTGGCGTCTGTAAATATTTATTTTATAATTAATATATTTTTTGGATGGCTCTCTAAAGGAGGCCCATCCCACCGTTTCTCAAAAAAAAATTGTAAGTATAGAATTATAATAATCCTATGCACGCCAATGATAAGTATGTATGCAATGAAAGCGAGGTAACTAAGGAGTGATTTAGCAAAGCAAGTAGTACACTTGTAAGATGATTCTCGAATCTTCAATAGCATGCAGATGAAACACGTTGCAGAATATTTCTTTGAAACTCACTCATAAAGAATGTAATGGAATCTTAGTGAATATTAGTGAATTCTACACTTGAGAATCATTAAGTGAATGGAATAAGTGTAGATTACATTGAAATCAGTGGGAATGCCTTTCATTTATAAGCCACTTGAAATGACAGTTATTGGGAGTTAGTGGATGTTTTAGGTTGACATGATGTGATGGTTAGGTCAACTTACTTTGATTGCTGGAACACGATTGCTGACTAGTGCAAAAAATTAGCCAACTAAAAGACCAAATAGTCGTCTGAATTGATAATTAATCGATTGATTTAAGGTCAAAAATTAACCTAAGAATGCAGATGCGTGATATCTTGAAATTTTTATATACTGCTAAAATAAAGATTATATGACTACACAAACAGAAACCCGATCTTCTTGGCACGGGGACATTGGCTTCATTTTCTTCATTCAACTTAGTTGGTTATGCATGAATCTTGTATTTGAGCGTGAGCTCCATACTTGAGCTTGAGCTTGAACTTCATCTTCTTCACTAATTTTGACCTTTCTTTGCTTATAAAAAAATGAATAAGAATGAGGGGGAGCCCTCCCAAGCTGGGAGTCACCACACCAAAATTTCATAGATTTGCAAGAAGTTACATCAATTGGAGACCCAGAAATTGTACAGAACGTTACAGTGTGCTACTACATTTTCATAGTAAAACCGCTGCCCCTTGAAAGTGGCATCATTCCTACCAAGCCAAATAGCCCACAGCACTGCAAAAGTCCTGGAGACATCACCGGAGGATCCGACTCCCACCGCACGAATAGATCTCCAAAAAAGATCCGCACAGGATGATTGCACCCATGGCAGCCCCAAAGATTCCCACACGTTTACCGAAGTCCTGCATCCGAAGAAGATGTGGTTCGCATCTTCCACGCCATCCTCGCATCTGTCAGAATTGATGTCCGTCACGCCTAGCAATCTACTCCTCACTTTGTCACACAGACGGTCTCTCCTCAGGCACCACAAGAATACTTTAACCCGAGTAGGGATCTTTGCCGCTCAAATCATCTTCAAATCCGCGCATAGATCTTCGTCTCACTCCACCATACCACCACATAATTTTCGGTATGCCATCTTTACCGAGAACTTACCCTCCGCCTACTCAAAATGATCAGGCTCCCCCGAAATCTCCCCGACCGGGGGAATCTCCGCAAGCAGCCGTAAATACTCCTGCACCCTCTGTTCCAAGAGAACCGCAAGGAACCTCGGTGCCCATGCCCAGAGTCCACAACCTCCGCCACCCGTGCCCTCTTGTCAATGGCCAGCGCCATCAACCTAGGGAAGCGGTTTCGCCAGGGCCCTCTCTCCCGTCCAGTCATCGTGCCAAAATCTGAAAAGGAGACCATTTCCCAACCTTGGCCGAAGGAAAGGCCTCATGTCAGGAATCACCGCACGGATCCCGCTCCACAACGAAGACTCATGACGTCTTCTTGCCGCCACCAGTTCGCCCGTAACCCCATAGATCTTCCGCAGCAGCCGCAACACCAGCAAGTCCGAAGAACCCCAGATGCGCACCACCCATTTGGCAAGCAAGGCTCTGTTCATACATTCCACATCCTTGACTCCCAGACCACCCTCTGAAACGGGTACAACAAGATCCCTCCAAGCCACCAAGTGCAACCCTTCTTTTCCTGCCTCCCATTAGACCAAAAAAAAGATCTCATCAAGGCCTCCACCTTCCTTCTGATCCCAACAGGCATCGGGCGGGTCGAGAAGAAAAAAATCGGAATGGAAGAAAAGGACGTGCTTGAGTAAGGTAAGCTTCCTGCCCTTTGACAAGGTGATAGACTTCCACCCCTCCAACCGCTCCTCCAGCCTCCGAAGAACACAGTCCCAGTCGGACTTCCTCAGTCTGCCGGTAACCAAAGGCAACCCCAAGTAGGTGATGGGTAAACAACCCAGAGGGCAACTCGCCCATTCAGCTAACCTGTTACTCTCCTCATCCTGCATCCCAAGTGTTACCAGTACGGACTTCTGCCTGTTGATCTGCAAGCCAGAAAGGCATCCAAAAATGTCCACCAGGATAGCCGCATTGTGATTCTGCTCCTCCGTCCTCCCAAGAATATCAGCGTGTCGTCTGCATATTGCAACACCGGGACGGAGATGTCCCCCATTCTGAACCCCTCGCACCAGCTCTCCTCAACCGCCCGCTGAAACAAGACCGCAAGACAATCCACCACCAACACGAAAAGAAGGGGAGCAGGGGGGCAGCCTTGACGCACCCCCTCTGCGGTTGAGACCAGCCACCCTCATGTCTGTCGTTGACCAAAACAGAGCAGGAGCACGTAGTGACACACCTCTTAACCCAATCAACCCATTGGTGTGGAAATCCCTTTTTCTCCAGCGTTGTCCACAAGAATTTCTAACTGACACAATCGTATGCCTATCTTCCAAATCGCACCTTTCTTCCTAGACCTCTTCCATTCTCGGCTGACTTCCGAAGCGGTCACGATTCCATCTGCCATACATCGACCAGGAATGAACGCTGATTGTGCTGGTAAGACCACGTATGATAGAACACCTCTAAGCCTGTTCGCCAACACCTTGGCCACAATGAGGTAGATGCCATTAGAAATCGAGATAGGTCTGTAGTCTCCAATCCCCACCGGGGTCTCTTTCTTTGGCAGTAGAAAGATCAAGGCCCTGTTAACCTTCTCAAAACCCCTGTTGCCATCCCTGAATTCATTCAGAACCTCCAAAATTTCCCCTTCAACAGTTCCCAGAACTCCATGTAAAAGGAAACAGAGAAGCCATCCGGGCCAGGAGCCCCATCCGCATTCAAATCCCAAACCACCCTGCGAACCTCCTCCTCCGAAAATTCTGTCACCAGCGAATCCGCCTGCTGACCAGTCAACGACCCCGACCCCCGACCCGTCCAACCCCATCCAACCCCTCCCTCATTCTCCTCGAAGTCCTGACAAAATGCTCCCGCAAGGCAACACCAATGCTCTTCTCCCCCGAAACCCTTTGGCCCCCCACCTCCACCTCATGTAAGAAGCTCCTTCTCCTCTTTCCAGAAGCTACCGAATGAAAGAAGCAAGTGTTGGCGTCGCCCTCCCTTAACCACTCCTGTCGCGATCTCTGTCTCCAGTGGACCTCTTCTTTCCTGTCTTCCTGATACACGACCTCTAACCAGGCTGCCCTCTCCTCTACCTCCTCCGGAGTCAGCCCCCAATCATCATCGAGCCCGTCTAACCTGCTTATCCCTGCCTCCGCCCCGGCCCTGTTGGCCCTCCGCATCCTGGCGACATCCTTCCCAAACGTCAACAACAATCGCCTAAGAGCGTCCAGCTTTGCCGCAAAACGCGACACCGCCGTACCTGTGACCGAAAACGCCCGCCAATGCTCGCACACCAGATCCCGAAAACCCTCCTCCAATAGCCACTTCTTCTCAAATCGGAAAGAGAACCTAGCCAAGCGCTCCTCCCCAGAAAACCATAGGATCGGGATATGGTCAGACAGCGTCCTCGGAAGAGCCCAGGCCCTCGTCAATGGGAAAGCCTCCCCCGCCTCAACCGACAACAGGAACTGTCTAGTCTGGACCTCGACCTCGCATTCCTCCAAGTGAACTTGCAACCGGCCGCGTCCACAACTGACAAACCCAGAGAACGGACCACCTGTCTAAGATCAGCATACCCTGCATCCGAACCACCTCCCCCCTGGCCTGTCTTCCGGGAATAAAGTGACGTTCAGGTCTCCGCCAATGATCCAAGCTCCATCGCCCACCTCAGGCACAACAGTGTCCAAGTCCGCAGCCAGTCTGCCATCCTCTTGCCGGCACGGGTCGTATACATTAGTGATGAACAGGAAAATACCATCCGCTCTCCGCAGCAGCCTCACCGACAGGGTAAAAAGTGAGATGAATGTCCCCAGCATGTCAAAAAGAATCGGACTGCTAGCCAGTTAGTAGCCCACCAGAAGCACCTGCAACCTCTTTCACAGCCGCCTGAAAGAGCTCCCCCCTACTCATCTCCCTCTGCAATTGATCGTCCATCGACTGCAGCTTTGTCTCCTGTAGGAAAAAAATATCTGCCCAGCCTCTCTCACCAAATTGTGCACCCCGAGCCTTTTGTCGGGCCGGCCCAAGTCCCTCACATTCAGAGATAGTAGCTTCATTTAAGTAACCGAGCATTCATCTTCCTCGGGGAATAACCCCCAATCGACGCGCCATTCCCCAATCTAGAGCAGCAAAGAGATTCCGCACCACAATAGGACTGATCTCCCCCACATCTACAATCTCAACCTCAACCCCCGACGCCAACGCGGCCCTCAATGACGCCCTCACCATCTTCCCCGCCCTTCTCCGCCCACCCCTCTCCCTCTCATAAGCCAACCTGAAACGACGCTGCCCCTGCCCCACCTTTCCCGGAAGAGGCCGTCCAGAGCTCGCACCCTCATCCAAGACGCAGGCTCCCAGAGCCAGCGGAGAAGCCCCCACTGCTCCCCCCCAACCCATCTGCCTCGACCTCAACTCGAGCCGAGCTCCCTTGCCTTTCCTCCGATCCACCCGCTCCCACCTCCTCTCTCTTCTGGTCCGCCCCTCCCTGTGCTTTATCACTCCATTCCCCCGCCGGCGGCTCCCCTTCAGAAAAAGCCCTTCTCAGCTCGGGCGCACCCCCAACCTCCTCCTCCATCCCCAGAGGCACAACCGCCTTCTCCCCCTCCCTTGAACCTCCACCCGCTCCAACCATAGGACCCCAAGACATAGGAACCGTCATCGGCCTCGAAGCTCCCACCACCGAGATGGTGCTAAAGTGAACCATCAGCTTAGGAGAGAGATTCCCGCTGGAAAGCCGACCCCCACAACATGGCTGCACCTTCTCCAGGGACGGGGCCCCCTCCACCGGAGTCTGCACTTCACAATGTCGTTCCGTCCTTCCACCTCCTCCACCCGACGATGTCTCCGGCACCCGGATGCTCCCCCTGCATCTCCTGACCTCCTGCACTGCCGCCCAGACATCAACAGCCACCAGCTCTAACAGAACCCTCCTGCCACCTAGCCACACCTCCCACCAACCCATCTTCTCAGCGGCCAACCGGCCTCACCCGAAGTAGAACGTCCAAAGCTTGTCCCGGATGACAACCCGAGGACACGACAGAGTCGACGACAACTACATTATGCAGCAAGCTCGAAATTCGGTCCTTCGTCCTCGCCCTCAACGACAGTCCCTTGACCACGACTTTCTCCACCCAAGCTGGCGTTACCGTGACATCCGAGTCCCTCAGCCTCCGCCATTTCAGACGTAACGACCCAGCCGCCGACCCTTCCGACAAGCCACGCTCCTCAGGTTCCCGAAGCCCCTTCGCCAACGTTCTCCACGGGGCGAGCCATGCCACGTCTCCCCTGAATGCGGCCTTCGATACGAGCCCCACGTCCGATGTCGCCAAGAAGAGGGCCCCCTCCCTAGCTCCCTCACCAATCAACATAGTCTCAGGGAGATACAATAACGGGCAGGACCGTCTAGAATGGCCAAAACAACAGCTCGAGAAACAACGAAGTGGCTCCTGGCACGCCCTCGCCCTATGGTCCAATCCACCGCATCGGAAGCAACCCCGACCGAAAGGGGATAGCAGTGGTGGGCCCCGCACACACTCGGAAGACCTAGCGGCTCGCGGTCTACGCCGTCCTTCAACCAAGCATCACGCCTCGGCCGACCCGTCGTCCACGCAGCCGACCTCGCAAGTGACCTGCTCAGCCCCCCTTCTTGAATGCCGCTCCCAGAGAAGGATGAGCCACGCTCACCCCTCCCGAAGAGCGTACCACACGCGCGAGAGAAAGACTCTCCCTTAGGATGACACCCACTAGCCCCAGGTCGCTGGCGACCAAGATCGAAATTCCCATGCAACTTGAGTCGTCAGCGACCGAGATCGGAGGCCCCCCTCGCGCAGAGACGCTCCTCGCGCGTGAAGCCTCCTCCGCCTCGATGATTCCACGCGCCCTGAGCCGCCGTCGACCGCGATCGGAGGCGTCCCTCCGCCTGGAGGATTCCTCGCGCGTGAAGCCGCGCTCCTTCAGAGCCTCCCCCAGCGCCGAGGTGCGCCGCCATCGGAGTCGCGCCGCCATCTCCAACGGAAGCGCGCCGCCATGAGTCGCACTAGGGTTCTCCTCGCGTCCCGCTTCGCGTCTCGCCTCGCGAAGCGACATTTCCCGACCTTTCTTTACTTATGCTTTTCCTTCCTTGGCTTAGCTATAAATTAATAAACGAGGATTTGTTATCATCAAAATATGCATGCTTATGCAAGATTCAACAAATTCCTTATTTGCATATCCAAAACTAAAAGACGTTGTTGGGTAGTCTAACTTTCACTTGGAATGACCTTGTTACTTTTATAGCACAAATGTTCTCCTCCATGTAACATGATACATAGAATGACCTTGCTATTTTTATAGAACAATTGCTTTCCTCCATGTAACATGGTTTGTGTATCTGTTGGTACATTATTAAAAGCACTCAAGTTAAGTTCTCCTTTCCTAGAGAAATTTTTTGCTACAAAGTCATGATGAAGTCATATGATAAGAATATCATGAAAATGTTCATATGATAAGAATATCATGAAAATGTTCTTCCTTTTTCGTGCCCAATAGTATATTCACACCCACCATGTACAATTGATAACTCCAACTCTATTCAACCTCTAGCCAAATAATTCATTTCTATTTGCATGATTCCTTGCAAAATATTTTCGAACTCCTCTGAAACCTCTCTTTTTATTCTTTCATCCATGCAAATTTAAGGTGCATATGTAAAAATGACATTTAGAATCTCTATTCCCAAATTACCTTCAGAATTCAGTCTCCAAACATCTTTACATCTACCACATTTCCATTAAAGTCTTTATGCATAATAATGCTTACTCCATTAAGAGGTTTTCCTTTATTAAATATCATAACCTGAAAAAAACGTACCTTTGGTATTTTACGGAAAACTTTGGATTTCTTGTTATATGAAAATAGAACTGATGTTTTGTCATCGCAGCATTATTGATCATGCAAATCGGGTTTTATCTTTTTGTTGGTTAATTTCAGGTTCTCATTATGGACAAAGTTACTGTAAAGGTTATGTCTTATGCATGCAAGATGGCTGACATAACAGATGAAGGGGTTTCACGTAAGTGAGGACTATATTATGATTTCCTTTTCTCTTTTAACAATAAATAATCATAGTAAAGCAAAGAATTGCAACACCAAGGAGATCATATATCACAGTAGTTTGTGACACCATTTTCTTCCTACAAATCTATTGGTGAGAAGACGTGGGAGTGATTTTTTTTAAATTAAAATAACAAGTGCCATGGACACACAAATCTGTTTAGATTTAGTTTTGTATGGCAAACACAACCTAAATACTAAATTAACTCGTGGAAGATCCGTTTTTCTATTTTACTTAATACACAGAACTTAATGTACCCAAGTAGCGGTAATTTATCTGATGAAGCTTGTCAAGTAAGATTAAAAAGATACTTCCCTCGCGAAACACATCATTATGTATGAAAAACAAGAACATAGCTGCACTCCAGATCGGCATGAGGAGAAGCTTAAAATACACGTGAACATATTTTGAGCCTTTTCTTGGGATATCTTGTGATAGTAGTGGCGTGCTACCTTGTTCCAGTGAGGTGATTGAAAGGGCTAGATTTTTTTATTCTCATTGATAGGAGGTACCAAGCTGATGAGTCACACTATGAAAATTTGGGAACGTGTGATCGAAAGAAGGTTGAGGAAAGTTTCCAACGTAAAAGAAAATCAATTCGGATTCATGCCAGGTCGCTCAACTATTGAAGCCATCCATTTGCTGAGGAGAACAATGGAGATTTATAGAGCTAAAAGGAAGAACCTCCATATGATCTTGTAGAGACCGATATTATTATTATGTTTTGTACCTTTTCGTAATTCCTGTTTACTCTCTGGACTACTATGTATTTTACCCGTGAGGTCTCTCCCTATATAAGAGAGCCTAGGGTTCCTTGGAATAATAGATTGCTCACTTTTCCCAATATGGTATCAGAGCCCAGGGGCTAACCCTAACCCCAACCCTAGGGTTTCTTCCGCCGCCACCGCCGGACCTCCTCCACCACCCTTCCGCCGCCGGAAACCCCACCCCCATCACCACCTTTCCGCCACCGGTTCTCCCTTCTCCACCACCTGCCGGACTCCTTCTCCACACGCCGAAGGACCCCTCCACGCCGTCGGGCCCTTCCCTCTTCCACGTGGGGCCCCCAGCCGTGCCGTAGGCCACCCTACGCCACCATCCGCCGTCGAGTCAAGCCCTAGGTAGGGGACCCTAACCGCTGGGTTCCCCTCCCTTACACGCCGACATCTACTCTTTCGTCGGTCGATCTATCTCCATGGATTTGAGTGCATAACATCTACATATGCACTCAAATCCGATCAAGTCTTTGTAGACACCGATTTCTAGTCTACAATCCCTAGTTCTTCATCTACGGTGACATGTCAGAGAACAAAGTTGATATACCCTCCATATGCGCCTTCAAAGGTCATGCGCCTATAGTCAAGATGGACGTGACAAACTATGAGCTTTGGGCGATGCAGTTTATGAGTCTCATGAAGTCAAACGGTAAGAAGCCTATTCTTACCGAAGATGAGCCGACAGAGAAGACTGGGATATATGCCTCGTGGGAGGCTGATGATTCTTATGCTAAGGTTTGGCTGTCAGGCACACTGTCGATGGAGATTGCCAATGATGTCCTCCATCAGCCCAATGCCAAGGCAATGTGGGATATTCTGGCCACTACGTATTCCCAAGTGCGGAATGAGACCAAGATGTTACAGCTCCAGCATGATATATTCACGATGAAGCAGAATGGCAGGCCACTTCACTTATTGTACACGTCCCTGAGAGGGATGTTTGAGAAGTTATACAGTACCATACCACTCACGGCAACTCCTGAGCAGCAGAGGACATTTCGGAATACTACCATGGTGGGCGTTCTACTTGCAGCCCTAGATCTTGAGTACGAGGCAGCCCGCTCTCAGATTTTGGCCGATGCAGTTATTCCTCCAATGGAGGATGTTTACCGGAGGCTCAGTCGTATATCAGTTTCTTCCAGCACATCTACTCCACCCCCATCGGCGATGGCAGTATCGTGTGGAAGAGGTGGTCAGTCTTCTGGTCGTGGACGTGGACCCCGTGGTAGGGGTGGTCGCTTTCGCCAGCCATGTTCGTTTTACCATCGCATAGGCCACTCAGAGGATACATGCTACTCTAAGCATGGGTTTCCAACATCAGCGCGTGTAGCCGAGCATGTTCTGCCCCAGTCAGCATCCACTGCAGATAACGGATTTGAGGAGCTTGTGGCACGTCTACATGATATTATGCCACAATCATCTACTGATTCTCCAGGTAGACCTTCAGATGTTGCTGCCACAGCTTCTGCCAGTTCGTCTGCTATTGCTAGTACATCAGGTAGTGCTACTGCCTTTACATCTTGTCATGATATATCTGATTGGATTATAGATTTTGGCGCCACCCATCACCTCTGCCGCGATAGAGAGAGACTTGAGTCCTACAGGGACATTCCACATGGCCGCTCAGTTTAGATAGCAGATGGTACTAATTCCCCCCTTGTTGGACAGGGGGAGGTTTTCTTATCACCTTCTATGCATCTACAGAATGTTCTACATGCTCCTGAGTTTTCCATGAATCTGTTGTCTATTAGTCAGATTACGAAGGATTTGCACTGTCGTGATATATTCGACCCCTCATCTCTTATTTTTCAGGACATACTAACGAGCAGGGTGATTGGCTGTGGCTCTGAGCAGAATGGTCTGTATAGGCTGGTCCGGAACTCTTATGCTAGTGTCTCTTCTCATTTCGTCGGACCAGTATCTCCGTACGTCTGGCATCTTCGTTTTGATCATCTCCCGCTCCAGAAAATGCGACATCTACTGCCTCATATCTCTCCCAGTTCATCATTTCGCTGTTAAGCGTGTCGATTGGGAAAACATCATCGGTCTAGCTTTCCTTGTCATAAGAGTCAGAGCAGTAACTCCCCGTTTGAGTTATTTCACATTGATATTTGGGGTCCGAGTCGTGTACCTGATCATCAGGGACACCTGTTCTATCTAGTTGTAGTGGATGATTTCTCTCGTGTATCTTGGGTCTTTCTTTTAAAGAATAAATCTGAAGCAGGGGCTGTTATTAAAAATTTGATTAATGAAGTGCAAAATATTTTCTCTTCTACTGTCAAATATGTTTGTACAGATAATGCACTGGAATTTTGCACCCGGTCTCTCTCTCAGTTTCTCTCGTCTAAGGGCATTATTCACCAAACCACTTGTGCTTACACTTCTCAGCAGAATGGCGTGGCAGAAAGAAAGCATCGTCACCTTATTGACATTACTCGAACCCTCCTTATTCAGAGTTGTGCTCCTATCACTTTTTGGGGAGATGCAATCCTTACAGCTTGCTACCTGGTCAATCGTATGCCGTCATCTGTCCTTGGTGAGAAAATTCCTCTTTCTATCATTTTTCCTGATAAGGAATTATTCTCACTTACTCCTCGTGTCTTTGGTACTGTTGCGTTTGTTCATCTCCTGTCTCCTGGACTTGACAAACTCTCTCCTAGAGCTGTCAAGTGTGTCTTTGTAGGTTACTCTCGGACTCAGAAGGGCTATCGCTGTTATGACCCCATAAACAAGAAATACTTTGTCAGTGCTGATCTCACATTTTCTGAGTCTGTTATGTACTTTTCCCCTGCAGGTGATAGGCTGGTCCCATCCACTACCAACGATGATGTCTATGTCCCTCCGCCTCCTAATTTAAGTTCACCTGAGCCCACTCTTGCTCCAGTTGCTACGTCACTAACCCAACGTCACCTCCACCACCACCACCTTCACAACCTCCTACTCTACCTTGACCAAAATTCTATACGCGTCGGTCAGGTCCTGCTCAGGCTACACGTCAGGCATCCATCACGCCTCAGGTATGTTCAGATGGCATCACTACTGACGGGTCAGATATGGTACATGTGCAAGATTCTTATTGCAGGAGGAGACTACACCATCCAGTACAGTGGACGACGACCTTGATATTCCTATTGCTATTCGGAAGCAGAAGCGGACGTGTGCGTCTTATGCTTTTGCTTCCCAGGTGTCTTTTCATCGCCTCACATGCGACTTTCAGAGATTTGCTGTAGCTTTGTCTTCCGTGGACATACCACGGACCTATTAAGAAGCTATGAAGATTGATTGCTGGCGACTGGTTATGGAAGACGAGATGCGTGCCTTACAGTCTCGTGGCACATGGAGCTTGGTTAATGGTCCTCCTGACGCATCCATTGTTAGCTGTAAATGGGTATTCACAGTTAAATACCATGCTGATGGCAGTCTAGATCGATACAAGACACGATTGGTCGCGAGAGGTTTCACACAAACCTATGGCGTGGACTATATGGATACATTTTCTCCAGTGTCTCGCCACTCTACTATTCGCATTCTCTTATCAGTTGCTGTGGTACGTGACTGGACTATATCTCAACTTAATGTCAAGAATGCCTTCTTGTATGGAGATTTGCAGGAGGAAGTCTACATGCAACAGCCACCAGGGTTCACTGCTGAGGGGGAGAAGCATATGGTATGTAGACTTCACAAGGCAATTTATGGCCTTAAACAGAGCCCAATGGCGTGGTTTAGAAGCTTTCCCATCTGATTGAACGACAGGGGTTCAAAAGATCAAATGCAGATCACTCGTTGTTTATTCAAAAGTCTTCTGCAGGTATGATTGTCATCATGGTCTATGTTGATGATATTTTGGTTACAGGAGATGATGTTCAGGGAATAGAGAAGGCAAAAGCATTTCTGGGCCGTCAGTTCGTGTCGAAGGATCTTGGAACCCTAAGATACTTTCTGGGGTTGGAATTTGCCAGGAATGCATAGGGTATGGTGATTGACCCAAAGGAAGTACATTACAGATTTTTTGACTGAAACAGGCATGGTTGGATGCAGACCATCGAGTATTCCAATGGATCCAAGCATGAAGCTGTATGACGATAACACTGCTGAAGTAGACAAGAGGAGATATAGAGAAATGGTGGGTAAGCTCCTTTATATTACTATAACTCGACCCGATATTGCCTTTGCAGTAAGCCGGGTGAGTCAATTTATGGAGCAGCCAAGACAAGTTCATATGGATGCCATATATATGATACTGAGGTATCTAAAGTCTTCTCCAGGTTCAGGGTTGCTATTTCGAAAGGGCACAAATTTATCTATTTCAGCATGTGCAGACGCCGATTATGCAGGGTGCCCTAAGGATCGAAAGTCGACCTCAGGATTTGCCGTTTTTGTTGGGAGCTCTCTGGTTTCTTGGAAAAGAAAGAAACAAACTGTTGTAGCAAGGTCTAGTGCTGAATCTGAATATAGGGCCATGGTGCAAGCAAGCACGGAGATGATGTGTGTTCGATCTGTGCTAGAGGATTTACATATAGCCGTACCTTTACCCATGCAGCTTCAGTATGACAATCAGGCAGCATTGTTTATTGCCAACAATCCAGCATTCCATGAAAGAACAAAGCATATTGAAGTTGACTGCCACTACACTAGAGACTTGATCCAGAGAGGCTTGATATCTACATCTCACGTGAGCTCAGGAGATCAGACTGCTGACATATTTACCAAGTCGTTGCTCAGAGGATCCTTCCAGAGATGTTCTTCCAAGCTGAGCATGATAGACATCTATGCTCCACCTTGAGGGGGAGTGTAGAGACCGATATTATTATTATGTTTTGTACCTTTTCGTAATTCTTGTTTACTCTCTGGACTACTATGTATTTTACCCATGATGTCTCTACCAATATAAGAGAGCCTAGGGTTCCTTGGAATAATAGATTGCTCACTTTTCCCAACATATCTTTATTGATTTGGAGAAAGGTTATGATTCTGTCCCACGAGAGATATTGTGGAGAGTTTTGGAGAAGAGACAAGTACATGTCCTATACATTAACCTCATAAAGGACACGTATGATAGGGCTTTGTCTTTTGTAAGGACCTTGTCTGGGAAGACTGACTATTTTGACATCAACATTGGTTTACATCAATGTTCAGCTTTGAGTTCATTTCTTTTTTACTTTGATTATGGACGAGTTGACAAGTCACATTCAGGATGAGTTACCTTGGTATATGTTATTTGCTGATGATATTGTGTTGATTGACGAGAGTAGAGATGGAGTAAATGAGAAGCTCGAGGTCTGGAGACATGCATTGGAGACTAAAGGATTTCGTATAAGTAGGGCTAAGATGCACCTTTGATGGAAGCAATGGTGAAGGAATTGAGGTGAAGATTGGTGACAATAACATTCGGAAGAGAGATTCTTTTAGATATCTGGGATCTATTTTGCAACAGGATGGGGAAGTTGATGGAGATGTTACTAATAGAATACATGCAGGCTGGCTAAAGTGGAGAGGAGCCTCTGCTGTTCTCTGTGATAAGGCCTTTAAAAATTAAAGGAAAGTTTTACAAAGCAACCGTGAGACCTGCTATGCTCTATGAATCTGAATGTTGGCCTGTGAACCATAGATATGTGCAAAGAATGGTTGTAGCAGAAATGAAAATGCTAAGATGGATGTGTGGACACGCACGTAAAGATCGGATTCGGAATGATGCAATCAGAAAGAAAGTTGGTGTAGCTCCGATCGAGGATAAGATGCGAGAAAACCGCTTAAGATGGTTTGGTCATTTGCAAAGAAGATCAACGGATGCACCAGTTAGGGGATGCGAGTGTTGGGATGTTGAGCCGGCTAAGAGAGGGCGAGGACGGCCCAAGAAGTGTTGGAAAGAGACTATACGAAGGGATCTTAGTTTTTTGGATATAAGCCCGGGATTGACCCAAGATAGATCTGAATGGAAGCGAAGAATCTATGTAGCCGACCCTACTTAATTGTGGGAAAAGGTTTTGTTGTTGTTGTATTGATAGAAGGAGGCATACAGATCATGTCCTCTCTTCCCGAACCTTTTGACTTAAGTTGGAACACTGCCATGCTTTCAAGAGAGGCCCAAAGCTATAATAGAGAAATTCCAGGGGTCTAAAGGGGGCTCTTCCAGATCTGTGGGTGTGGGCACCTTAGCACGACTTGATTATTACTTCTTTATCCGGTTACTAGTTTAAGAAAGTATATTGTTGACATTATTGGCTAACATAATCATAGCATAGTTTTTCCTCTCTTAGTTTATTTCCTTACTCTCTATTCTATTTGTAATCCTTCAGGGTCTACTATATAATTTCTACCTATTGTGCTCTAGGGTTTCTAACTATATAAGAAATCCTACCTCCATGAATAAATCATTGCAATGCTTTCTTTTTTCTCTCTCTACATTGTATCAGAGTGACGATCCTAGACCGGACCCTCGTCGCCACCACCAGCCCCCATCTGCGTGGTACCTCCTTGTTGCCTGGTCCTTACGTGGGCCTCCTTCGCGGCTAAGCCCCTCACGGGTCCACCAACGTAGGTAGGTTCCCTGCATGGGTCCTTATCTCCATTGTAGGCCCCCACGTTGGTCCTCACCCCCTGCACAGCTTCCTTGCTGTTACTGGGTTGTAAGTGTGTGCCTCTTCTTTACCGTAGGATGCTGCGTGGCTTCCTTGTCGTCGTCGAGCGCTCCTCCGCACGGATCCTTCTTGAATTGCATGACCCTTGCGTGCCTGTTACCGTAGCACGGGTCGCGTTTCGCCTCACCATGCGAATTCCTTTCGATCAAGAGCCGTTTCCTTAACCATTCTCCATATGCGTGAATAGAGTATCCATCACCTTGTCGAACTCTCTCCTATGCCATGATGGCCACGACTTCTATCGAGATCAAGACTTTGTTTTCCACATCTTTGATGATGGTCCAACAGACTTCTATCAAGCATGAGGATGCATATAATTATGTGCTCTAGTCTCGAGCCTTTGAGGTGTTCATCAACGGTCAGAGGAAGATATCCATCCTAAAGAAGAAACCTTTAAAGGAAACATACAAAAACTATGAGTTGTAGCTTGAGGATGCCTATCAGATCATGACATGGTTTACCAACAACATCGAGTCCCACATTGCAACCGATCTCCTGTATAAGGACATCACAAAGGACATGTGTGATGAACTGACACATGCCTATTCTCGAAAAACTATCAAGTTTTACGACTTGCAAGCATCTACATGCAGATTTGGTCTACTTCTCATAGAGAGTACCATCATAGAGTACTATTGACATCTCATCGGCCTCTATGAGGAAATTTCCATCTTTCAGCCAACTTGTTGTACCAAACATGTGATAGAAAGATTTGAGCGACAACTCTGCATATTTCTTGCTAGTCTCCACCCTCTTTATCATACCGTGAAGGATCAGTTTCCCACAGTTGATACACTTCCATCCATTAAAGTCATTTTGGCTGTATGCAGCAGCGTGAAACCTCTACTAGTCATGTTCATCATCTGCAGCCTACAAACAACTCTGCTTTTATGGCATCATATGGAAGAGGTGGTTGTTACAATTCCTGAGGAGGTCGAGGCCATGACTTTGACTACGGTCGCCGTCGCACACTATGCATTCACTACCACATATTCAACAACCCATATGAGAGGTGTTGTGCAAATTTCGCAAACCACCATAGGAAAACATTGATAGGATTCTCTTAGATCATGACTTCAGTGGATAAACAGTTCAACTTTTTCCACAGACTACTCCAGACTCATGCAAATTCTACAAAATTCTCTCATCAGTAAGAATCCTCTAACTGTGAATCTGGCTACAATCTTAGGTATTGTAGCCAACTCTTCTTCTACCTCAACAACTTAGATTATCGATTTTGGCGCATCTACTCACTTAATTGGAAAAGGTAGACCGTTGACCTCTTCAGAACATTCTCTAATGTGAAGTCAGTTTGCTTAGCCAACGGTGCTTGTTCACCCATTACATTCGTTGGGACTATGATTTTCCTCCAAAGGCAGACTTTCTGGAGTTTTCTGTGCTCATGACTTTCCATTGAGCTTACTGTCTATTGGTAGATTATGTGTTGAACTGAAGAATGATTTTTTGATGAGTGCTATTGTTATTTTCAGGACATTCCAACGATGTAGATCTTTGGTAGAGGCCATGAGAAGAATGGCCTATGACATCTTGATATCCCCCCGACTCCATTTTTTGATGGTACTATCTCGATCTCTGCGGACCCATTTAACTATGTAGAATAAATGTAGGTTGGTTAAATTGGAAAGGAGCATCTATTGTTCTATGTTATAGAAAAATCCTTTTAAAAATCTAAGAAAAGTATTACAAAGCAGCCATAAAGCCCCGCTATGCTTTGTGGATCTGAATGTTGGCCTGCAAACCATAAACATGTGTAGAGAATGACAATAGCTGAAATGGAAATGCTACAATGGATGTGCGATCATCCACGAGAAGATTGGATTTGGAACGATGTGATCAGAAGGAAAGTTGATGTAGATCTAATTGAGGATAAGATGAGAGAGAACCGCTTAATGTGATTTGACCATTTGCAAAGGAGGTCTGCTGATGCCACCGGTTAGAAGATGCGCAATTTGGGATGTTGAGCCGGCTAAGAGAGGGCGAGGAAGGCCAAAAAAGTGTTGGAACAAGACTATCCGAAAGGATCTTAATTACTTGGATCCATAGAATGATCCAAAATAGTTATGGATGGAAGCAAAAAATCCATGTAAACACTACTAATGTGGGAAAAAGC
Source organism: Ottelia alismoides (assembly GCA_037367405.1). Taxonomy (NCBI): domain Eukaryota; kingdom Viridiplantae; phylum Streptophyta; class Magnoliopsida; order Alismatales; family Hydrocharitaceae; genus Ottelia; species Ottelia alismoides. Next base: position 372,801 of record JAZKJV010000252.1, on the reverse strand, counting down.
ATTTGATGTTGTTATTATGTCTGGGACCAAAGAGGGTCGCATTAAACAAAGATGAAAAAGTGGAGAGGGCCTAGTTACTTCCTTATTAAAAAATGAAGGAAAGGGACACGACCATGGGTTGCATATAGGCCTTAGGCCTATTTTCAATTTCATCTTATTTAAGCCTTAGAATGCTTGATTGTAAGAATGATTGGATTGGAAAAATATAGTTGAGAAAAAAATACCATGTTACCATGGATTGAAAAAAGGAATTCAAAAAAAGATGATGGTTGAGAAGAAGAAGAAAAGGAAAAAAAATTAATCATCTTTAATGAAAAAAAGTGTGAAGAAGTTTGTTTTACCTTGACATTTTCTCTTTTAACTTGGTCGGTTATGCTCGTATTTTTGACAAGTACTTGAGAAAGGAGAGTATTGAATAGAGTTTTCAAACTCTACCTTTGTTTGAGGCACTCTATATATGAGTGGCCAATTTTTTTCTAGAGATATCTAGAAAGGAAGAGGTGGTGGCCGGCATCGGTGTTATTTTTTAAGAAAACGGAAGATCGATTGCCATGTAGATATATGTAAGTCGTCACTTGATAGTCCGTTGCAAATATGTTTGGGCCAATTCATCCCACATGTCCTTAGCAGTCTCCTTGTACATGAGATATGCAACAGTGTGGGTTCAACCCTGACATCCAGCCATGAATCATAATCCTTGTCAGTTTCCTTAAGAGGTTTCTCTGTTGGAACATATATCTTCCTCTGACCACCGATGAAAAACATAGATATGCGTCCTTGAGTTTGATAGAACTTCCCTAAACCACCGTGGAAGATGTGGATATCAGGGGCTTGGTCTCGGCTATAGTCGTGGCCGTTGCGTTCAGGGAGAAAAATCAATGAAGTCTAGAATCAATTTAGTCACATGTGGGGAGTAGCAACAATAAATGCTGCTTAGATCTTACACAAACCAAGAGAGTGATGACGTGTGAGAAGGGCAGTTGGGGATGCAACCCACCATTGAGGAGCCCTATGCGAGGTAGATATCACGCCCAATAGGGCATGCTATGGTGACACTAGGGGCTGAAGGTACACACAACGATGTTCGAGGCCCACAGCGGGGGGTTGGCAATGATGCAGGAGGCCCACGCGAGTGCCAAGATCCTGCAGCAGTGCTGGAGGCGTCCACATGTGGCAGGATGTTCAAGCGGGGGTATGTAGTGGCGACAAAGCATTTGGGTCTGAAATATGATCTCAGACCATCACTTCAATACCATGTATAGAAAGTTGAGAACCCTGAATGAATTTTATTCATGGAGTAGGGTTTCTTATATAGCATGAAAACCTAGGGACAAATAGGTGGCAATTACATAATAATCCTTTAGGGTTACAAGTAGAAATATAGAAATTGGAACTGGACTAAAATACAAATCATGCCATTGGTTATATTTGCCAAATGACGTCAATAACTATAATAAGACTTAAATTGCTTTATGGCTATGAGTATTGGGCAGTTAAATGTGGAGATTGTCTGTATCTGAGATGAAAGTGCTATAATAGGCGCACAACCAAGTAAAGAAGTATCACATTTGCAACAAAAGTTTCAGATAAATGACACTGTTGTAAAAGTCCCCCGACTGTCCCGCCTAGTAGGTCCGACTAGTCTAGTCAGTGGGGTGGCTGACCGAGTATTGACCAATTCCGACTAGGCCGACTAGTCAATCGATTTTTGCTTGGAGATACCAGATTTTTTTATTTTTTTACTTTTTAAAACAACCTTATTCTAGTACGCTTAATGTTTTCTAAGCATTGTAAATGGCACACACACCATAGCAGATCATCACTCCCCCATTTTCTAAGCATCTATTTTGAAAATAGGACTTTGTTAATCTCTTTTGGTCTCAAACACCCTTAGACCTCCACTCTTCTTTGGCCTAGTTGGCCTAGTTGCCTTTCCTAGTCCACCAATGGGACACCACGAATTTCCGACTTCATACCAGGAAAACGTGTGAAGTTGGAAGAAGGTTGTACGAAGAGACACGAAAGACAAAGAAATGATCGAAGGAAACTATTAACAAGCATATGTCTTTTTAAGATGTAAGCTCGGTATAACTCATAGTTTAATGGAAACAAAGAATCCATGTGGCTGACCTCACATTGGGAAAAAAAGCTTAATATTTTTTTTCTTGCCTGTCCACTAGCTATTTTTCCTAAATTGAGGTAAGTTTGTTTTATTGGTTGTTTAGAGATCGATTAGGATCTCTAAACTCGGAATGCAAGTTAATTAGTCGTTAGTGTAGGTCAATTAATTTGGTATTTTTTAGTGTTTGCTTTGTTTTTCTTTTTGACATTTCTCTTCTTTTTATATGAAGTTATCAATATGATTTAATTATAAGGAAAATATTTTGATGTATGAAGAGTTTGGAGTTCTTTCTTCCTCCCTTTTATTCTCCCCTTCAGGTGGTATGTTATTTCTCACCCTTATTCATCTTTTGATTCACAAGGCTAATTGAATTCCGATCTCTGTTCATTTGTCGAGTTTCGTCGAGTTTCTCATGCTGGTTTCCCAGCTACGTGAATATGCTGTTAGTACATGGCTAATTTTTAGTTGCACATTACCAAATCATAGACTTGTCAGTCAGAGATGTACCATTGTATTAGGTGAGAAGCATGAACTTAGCATCCTACTATTATGCTGTTTCATTCATGTAATGCGGAGCTCGTCCTATGCTTGTGCTCTGGTATTAGTTTGTTTCAAATATTTTTTAATATTTTTTGTTACATAATGAATCTACTTTATATTTCAGTAGTTCGTTTCTTGGCTCCAAAGCTAAAAATATAGTGCCGGCACCATTTGTTTTCATCTTTTTTGTTCTTTTGGGCTTGTGGCAGAGATTCTTGTACTTACTGGTTGGAAATTGCCATATCAGAGGTACATTCACTTTCTCATTGTGTATAAAAGGGCAACACAGAAAATTGTTTCTGGTTTACTATATAGCCTTCTGAAGGAAGTTATGTTTTGTCCATTGAAATTGATTTATTTTACTCAATTTGATCTTTTGTTTGCTCATTTCTGTTTGTCGTAGCTATCATGGTAATATCCCCACTCCTCTTCTTGCCCTTCCAACTTCACAACTCTCCATTCAGCCATGATGGCTTGCTGGAGTGTCATTTAAGTTTTGTAGCTACTTCCTGCTTGTAGGCTTTGTCTCCCCTTGACACCAGCTTATCTCCTATTTCATGTCTCTTTATTGTCATTCTCCTTGCTGTACTCTTTCTTCTGTTCCAAAGGCCTTTGTTGCTCCTCCATGTTCTTATGCTTTTTATGGTGACCCTCCCATGCTATTTCTCTCCCATCATTGATGGCTTCCCTCATTCTATTCGCTTCCAGTTGTCACCATTCTTTTGCTGCTACTTACTATATTGAGTTCCTTTCCTGTTGAACCTTACAGTTATCCCGCCCAATTCCATACCCCTTTTAATTCATCACTGACTTGAAAATGGCATTTCTTGAAAAAAAGTTGGGCACATTATGAATTTATTTAATCTTGAAAAGAAAAACAGATGAAGTTTGCCTTCTCATGGTATGCACCATATTTACTTTGTTAGAATATTTAAGTGGAGTTGAGCATAATCTTATTTTCTGCGTTTAGAGTTCTGTTTGATCCCGAAATTTCTGTGATTATCCGTTCCTTTTTTTTGAAATTATGTGTGATTGCTGATTATAAACTTTGAAAATAAAATTGATAATTACATTTCTAGACCTAGCCATAGTCTTGTATAGAAGATTGCTTTGATGTATCTAAGATTGCTTTGATTTATCTTATTACTTGAAGGTCTACTTGCTGCCATGTATCAAGATTTTACATATCTACCTTGTAATCTGATGCAGTTGTTGAAGACTTGTACAAGAGGAGGCAGCCTTTGCCCTCCATGGAGGCAATATATTTCCTCCAGCCAATCAAAGACAAGTACAATTTTATTATAATTCATAGGCATCCTTGTTCATATTTCAGTCTCTTTTCTCTTCTGCTAAACATTTTGGCACTGTGCAAGTCACTGTTGCAAAAGTTGGTATTTGATATTCAGTTGGATGGGTCATTGAATAAAGAATAAATGGCATTTGGACGACTATTCAGAATTATTTAATTAATAGGTCTGTATATTTTTGGTGCTTAAATGGTGAAGTTTTTGTGCGCACACATATACGGTGGATGCACCTTTTTCTTTCAAAATATTTTTTTAATTATTTTATATATAAAAATCATATCAAATATATCTATTTTTATGTCTTTATATATGATCATTCCTTTAAAAAGTTAATGAGATAAAAGTAACGATTGAATTTGAGACAAAGTCAAGACTCAAGATACACAAATTGGGGAGTTTAATTCCATAAAGAGGATGCAATACATCATAATTTTTTTTAATCATAGTAATTGAAGCTCTATTTTTTTTAAAAAAATCGACATTTTTTGTGATATTGAGATAAATTGTAACACCCTTGAAAATAAAAAAAATAAAATATTTTTTTCCATAAGTCCACCAATAGTTACCAAATATTCTGCTAATCGGACTGACTATTCGGTCGGACCGAATATTGACCGAATACTGAATATTCAACTCGCCACCCAGTTAATTTGTGTATCTGTTTGAATCAACAGGTTAATTTGTTACACATATTCACAGCATGGATTAAGCTTACTTTCTCACAGTGTTTCCTGTTTTGTTTTTTGCTGTTGCATGCATACAAACCAAACAAAACTAATGTTTTTCTCAGAGGGATTGCTAATTTTCATATACTCCTAATTATTTTTTTGAGGGGCAAATCTATTTCGCCGTGTGAGTACCACCAGATCATTTGTACATGTGTATCCTGAGAAATGCACTTCATTTGTTTTATTTTCAGTAGCCATAATTTATTGCCATTATTGCTGACATATTATGCTTTCTTTTTTTATCTTTTTCTAATATGGGCTTATATCTCATAAAATACCATGGAATGAAAACACTGCTGTCTGAATACCTTTTCAAAGTTGATATGCTAGGCTGTTTGTGTATATGATTATAGCTGTTTTAGATAACATTGCAGCATTGACAAGTTTCTGAAGGATATGACAGGGAAGTCTCCCCTTTACAAAAAGTATGTTGAAGCTCGAGTACCTCTCTTCTTTTCTTATTTTGTTTTTTTTGTAGCATGTACCATATATTCTAATTATTTATCTTAGTTTGCCATCTTTGCACTATTTTTGGCCACTGGCAGGGCATATGTGTTCTTCAGCTCTCCCATCTCAAAAGAACTTGTAAATTATATAAAGAAAGACACCAGTGTTTTACCACGTCTTGGAGCCTTGAGCGAGGTTGAGTATCTTTGAGTTTTATGTATTTTAGTAATTACCTTTATTCTGCCCCTCTTGTTGATGTTATTCCCTTTTTATGGCCCGTCTGCAGATGAATTTGGAATATTTTGCTATAGATAGTCAGGTATTCTAATTGCATTTATCAGTTTTATGGTTCCTGCTCTAGATTCCAGCTGTTTTATATTCTAATTTTACTGGAATTGTTATATTATAGGGATTTGTAACTGATCATGAGATGGCTATGGAGGAACTATTTGCTGAAAATGCAGAGAGTTCTGGAAATTACAATGCTTGTCTGAACACAATGGCGACACGGATTGCCACAGTATTTGCTTCGCTAAGGGTACGATTTGAAAACTTTCCTGATTTACTTCTTCACTTTGAACTCCTGAGAGCGGTTTTGTTTGTTCTCGAGGGTGCACTCATTTTTCCTTTTGGTTCTTTTGCGGTGTACTTTTCCTCATAATTGCTAAAGGGAAACCATTGCAAGTCATGTACTGGTTTCTTCAATAAATATGTTGTCTATTTCTGTGGGTGATGGAGGAAGAACTTTGTCATTTTACTCCCTTGGCTGCATCTGTAATTTAAAAGTAAGCTGTACTCCTTATTTAACCTTACAGGTGTTTTTAGCCATTTACGTTGCCACATGCTTGAACACTTACATGCTTGAATGATTCCATGTGTTTCTAACTTGGTGATCGTTCGGGTGTGCTTGCCTGCAGAATCTTGATGAGCCTGACATAATACTGGGTAGTCTGTTTTTGGTGAATAGTCGTTTGAGGACTACTTTTAAGCTGTGACTAACTAACTGGTTATACTGAGTTCACCAAATATGAGTATTAATGTCCAAATAAGGGATGGCATAATCAGCTCAAGATAAAGATGATGTTACCTGCAAAATGAAATCAGAAAAGAAAGGAGCTTTATCTTTCTGGCTGTCACATCTTGCAATTTAAACGCTGTCAGTGATCTGTGGGATGAAAGAATGATACACAAGGATACTGACCTTGTGAAACATTGACAGTTGGAGTGCGGATGCACATGATAAAAATGTAGTGAGCTATATTATCAGGCGGTTGTGTTGAGCTTCTGGCATTTTTTATGCTTAAACAGGAATTCCCTTATGTGCGATACCGTGCCGCGAAGTCTTCACTGGATGCATCCACTGTAACCACTCTTTGTGATTTGATCCCCACAAAGCTTGCTGCTGGAGTTTGGAATTGTCTAAGCAAGTATAGAAGTACAATACCTAATTTTCCTGAGAAGGAAACCTGCGAGTTACTCATTGTGGATCGATCTATTGATCAGGTTGAGATGTCACTTTTAAATTTAACTTTGCACTTGAACTAGTATAATGTTTACTGCCTTAATCTACTTCATCTGAATGTAGTGTAGATTGCTCCTGTCATCCATGAATGGACTTATGATGCCATGTGCCATGATTTGTTAAATATGGAGGGAAACAAGTATGTTCACGAGGTAGTTCTTTTAGACTTCTTCATTTTTTTGGAACAGTTTTTATGGTATTATACCGGACATTGTTCTGTTGTCATGGTACACTGCAGGTTCCAAGTAAATCAGGTGCAGAATCTGAAAAGAAAGAGGTGCTTTTAGAGGATCATGATCCTATCTGGCTTGAGCTTCGCCATGCACATATAGCAGATGTGTGTTCTTCACTTGCATTTGAAGTTCATTAAAATTATCATTTTGAATGTTACACAACATTAACTATGTGGTAGGCTAGCGAACGATTGCATGACAAGATGACAAATTTCATATTGAAGAATAAAGCTGCACAAATTCAGCAAGGGAGGTAATTTTGACACAATTTATGAGCTCATGAAAGATTTGATATGTGGCTGCTCCTCCTGCAATCTCATTTATGGTGGACACTGCTTCTTGGAATTTCTTCTTTGCTTGAAAAGAGTATGGTACTGAGATATTTTTGACTTCAACAAAATTTCAAATTGAACGAGATGCTCTGCATTCAGTTAATGGTCTCGTGTACATGCCAATGTAAAAGTTACATGACTCCACAGAAATGTATATTAAGAGTAAAATTTCTTAAAAATAGTAGTAATAATAACATTCACTCTGTCAAGTAGGCATATTAATCTACAAGGTTAGCTTCGAATATACTTCTAAGAAAATAATCCGACCTGAAGAAGTGCATTTGTGAAAAAGTCAAAAGTTACCCCTCCGTGGATAGATCTAGTCTTTATTTGTCTTGCAAAACTGCATACCTGATAAATTGACATTCCATCTGAATTTTTTTTTGTTTATGGAAAGTAAGATTATCGGCAGTGAATACAGTAATCTAGTTATCACTATACATAAGAATAATTGAAACGACTTAAGATCTTTCGGCAGAGATTCTATCCAGATAAGCTCTCAGGTAGTGCATGCTGTACAATGCAATGACTAGTTACGGCTGGTCTTGTACTAGGCTATTAAATAATTTAAAGTTCTGATATTCTGAAGCGAGAAAAAAAAACAACAAAGTGGATCTGCTGCACCAAGAATAAAACAAACCAAGAAAAAAATGGCTCTGTGGACTCTAACCAAGATAAAAGAAGTAAACAAATAAAGGCCCCATGGTTATCTGCTCGCCCACCTGGAACCAGGGGAAAATAAAATAAATAAAGCTAACTAGTTCTGCAACTGGAAAAAATGAATAACAAAAGCTACGAGGTTCTGAAGCTCTGGAATAACGGCTTTGTAATAAGGATAAATCAGACAAAGTTCATAAATCGGGCAACAGAAGATCCATGAAGTGTGAGGGCAAACTGATAATATCTAATAGAGCCAGTTACAACACCAAAAGGGAAAGCATAGCATCGTTGCATCCACTGACAATATGATTTAAGGTATTAATGGGTCTTCTAATAGGTATTTTGATAGCTATCTGGCGACAGGGACTCCCTCCTCACCAAATCAAATGTTGTTTAGCACATCACCATGGCCTCAAATTTCAGCGAAATTTGGTCGAATTTCTGTCGAATATCGATATCCAGTCGAAATCGAAATTTGACCGAAATGACCGAAATGACCGAAATATGGGGGTCCTAGTACAAAAAATGACCGAAATGACCGAAATTTCGGTCGAAATTCCACCGAAATTCCATCGAAATTCTGTTTCGGTCGATACCGAAATGGTGATCGAAACCGACATTTAAGGCCTTGCACATCACTGAAAAAGAGAAAAAAAAGGAAAGGGCACTCTTGTTACCACAATATTAGCTGGAGAAGGTGCCCTGACAGGGACCTGAAGGGGGGTGGTGATGGTGAGGAGCAATGTCGGGTTGAGCTGTAGTGTTGGCGGCACGATTGGGGGAGAGGGAGGTGATGGGGTTTTCGGTGGTGGTTGGGAGAAGGGATAGAAGAGGAGAGGGTGGGAGGAGAGAGGGCAAGAGAGAAGGATAGAGAGAGAGAGTGCAAAAGAATGGGGTGGGGATAAGTGATGGTACAATATTTCTCACTCAGTTGCCTTCCTTACAGGGGATGTGGCCCTTTTATAGGCCAAGTTTTTACAAGGACACTCGACAACTTGATGGAAAAAAACATATCCTGACAGTAGACGCTCAAATGGCATCACCATGAATTCATAGTGACCGTATCTCGTATGGAATACATACTTCTACACATTTGATTCCTTGTTCCTCTACTGGTGGTAACCTCATCGTAGGTTGATCTTAGAGAATACCGCTGATCAAAGATATCATCAATACGTGGGAGTGGGTAACAATTCTTCACCGTTTGCTTGTTCAGTTGCTTGTAGTCGATGCATAATCTCATGGATCCATCCTTATTCACGAAGAGGACTGACACTTCCCATGGTGATGTACTAGGGTCGGACTAATCCCTTCTCAAGCAAATCCTGCAACTATACGTTGAGCTCCCCGAGCTTGGAAGGTGCCATCCGATATGGGCCAATAGAGATTGGCTGAGTGTTAAAATGATCTCGAACTCAATCTCGGCCTCAAGTGGTAAGCCGAGCAAATCATCCAGAAACATGTTTGAAAACTCACATACAACTCGAGTGTCCTCTATCATCCTATCCTAGGTGGCCGAATCAATAATGTAAGCGAGAAAGGCTACACGTCCCTCACTGACATACTGATGTGCCCTCAAATTGGATATATACTCGACTTCACTATCTATTTCATGTTCGTCGAACAAAAAAGTTGGCACTCCTGGTAAATGGAAGACAACCATCTTGCCAAAATAATCCAAGCAGACATGGTGCTTCTACAACTAGTTCATGCCCAAAATGATATCAAGATCATCTAATTCGATCTATAATAGAAACACAGGCATTACTGCGCACTTATTCGATGCCTCGTCCTCTACTCCATGTCATATGGTAAACAACTGGCTCCATGTATCCTAGATGTAACATGCAGACAGAACACTCGTCGTCAATTTGCCTAGCGTGGGCACTAAATGGTGTGCAAGGAATGAGTTTGTGGTGCCATAATAGAATAAAGCATAAAGTGAAAGTCCATGTCATGAAATCATACCTTTGATCCTCGATTCAATGTTCGCAGTAGAACTCACTGCAGATTTGTTTACATAAATCTCCCAGTCATTGGCTTAGTTAGGCGCTCCCTAGTGACATACCGCCAATGCTCGGTGTAGCTAGCCAGCAACTACTATGTGAAAGTCAACATTTATTATATGGTGTATGAATCGTCCTTAGCACCTTGGATATGTGGTCCATCCACAACTCGGACTCATCTGGTATAGAGGTGTGGAACTATAGCACTTCAGGTCTTTGGTAAGCAATGCATATGCTCTGATGCTTTTGTTCAGCATCCAAGTCCTCGGTCTCTTCCAACTCCAAAGATATTAAATGCTGGAAACTATCCTCCTCGTGAGAGGGATGGTACGAAGAATCGACTTACAATTGGAGCCTCCACTTTATAAGGTCAACTATTGTGTCAGATTAGACTCTACTCAAGTCAACATGATTCTCGTAAAGTAAACCATGACAATAATACTTGTTTAAGTACTTAGAGAGACATGGACATGGTCTAAAACTTATGCAATTTTCCTTGGACTCATATCAGAGTTAGAAGACTTCGGACACTATCCCGTATTTCGAATATCAATGAGAATCTAATGTTCGTAAGAACGACGGATTATCTGAGCTATGATACCAAATTGTAACCTTCTCAAGGCCTCGATACTCAATGACCATCTCACAAACATCAAATTCACACTTGAAATACAATAAGCAGATTAGTAGGAGAATAAGCAAAGTAAAAGAAAGTAAATATGCATTCACTTCTCGTTGATATATCAACAAATATAACAACAACATTATCCACATATACAAATATGCCATCAGAGTATAACAAACTATAGGTATCATAACTAACTCTCACAAGTAAATAAAAGTAAGCGGAAGTAGAATCTATATAAGTAAAACCATCAAAATATAGCATGCACCCTGTCTGGTGCAATTAAACTTGACAACCCTCAATGCGACAAAGCCACTTATTGCTGCATCGGTGGGTCCAGAGAAGCTGTTGGGCCACATAGAAGAGGGGCTTTTGTTAGGAGCAATTGCTCAATATGGATTTATTCTATTTAAATGGTAAAGCAATAATAGGAACTACAAAGAACTAGTAGTAGTAACGACAATAACTGAAACAAGAAGAGCAACTAAAAGGAGTACACAAGAAACATAAAAACTCTCTCTCAAGTGAACTCTACTAGTGAACTCTAACACTTAGGTTATGATATATTATAATTATAATTATTATTACTATCATTATCTTTACTACCACCATTATGTGATCTTGACCGTGAGGGCCTCACAATATGACTCCAAGATACAAAGTATCTTAGGGTTGGGGTGCCTCTGTAGGCACGGGGTGAAGTAGATGCATCCTGTCTAAGTTCCCAACATTTTTCTTTACTAACCTTACAATTTCACTCCATTTCACCATTTTCTAAGTGTATTAGAACAGTCTGCTTGATTCCAAATGTAATCATATTCAGATCTGTCAATGGGGTTTCATGGTAACCAATTCCTATGTAATATATCACACGTGGTATAATCGATCGAGGCAACTCATTCCTCGAGAAAATCACTATACGTCAGAGAAAGTCCTCGACCGTAGGCACAGTTCAAGTAAGGATCAGAATTAGAATATGGTTAAGGATCTGAATTAGAATATGGTTCACCATTTTCTAACTGTAGTTGGAAAACCTACGACGACCTTCTGTTTTTTTTCCAGACACGGGTTAAACCCGTAAGTACAACTCTATCGCTAACCACATCTCAGAACTCCCTTCATAAAACCGATGAGAGTAACCAACTCGAGTGATCCATCTCTCATTAGTCACTCTTGTTAATCTTAGACTAAAAGTGAAGACAAGACTACCTGCCACACGTCCTCAAATGCCATCGCACAACCTCTCACGGCACAGGTGGACCTACGTGTCTTCCATCCCTTGCAAGGAACTGGGGTCGATGTCGTCAAGTCTTCTACTCGGGGACGCAAGGTGCATGCCCATTGTTGGGAAAATAGAGAGTTTTGTTCATTCCATAAGCCCTAGGCTCTCTTATATAGAGGAGAGACCTATGAGCAAATTACATAAAGCGGACAAGTAGAAAAGAAAATAGATAAAGGAGTACCGAAATACATAAACAAGACATATATCTCTACGCCCCCTCAAGGTGGAGCATAGATATCTATCATGCTCAGCTTGGACAAACACTTTTGAAATGATCCTGTACTTCGTGAAAATGTCTGTCGTCTGGTCTCTTGAGCTGACGTGAGATGTAGAAATGAATCCCTTCTAAATCATGTCACGTATATAGTGGCAATCGACCTCATTATGCTTCGTCTTTTCATGGAAAGCAGGATTATTATCAATGAACATGACAACCTGATTGTCGCATTTTAGCGACATGGGAAGAGGTACATCTATATGTAGATCTGTAAGGACTGCTCGAGCCCACATCATTTCTGTACATGCTTGTGCCATAGCCCTATAGTCCGACTCAACACTAGATCTAGCAACTACAATTTGCTTCTTGCTTTTCCACGGGACAAGTGAATCTCCAACACATATAACAAATCCTATTGTGGACTCCCTATCCTTGGGGCACCCTGCATAATCTGCATCTGCATATGCTGATATAGTGATGGTGCCACCTCTTTCAAATAGCAACCTTGTACCTGGAGATGATTTAAGATATCTTAGTATCATTTGTATAACATCCATATGTACCTGACGAGGTTGTTCCATGAACTGGCTCACCCGACTGACAACAAATGAAATATCGGGTCCGGTAATGGTAACGTAAAGAAGCTTTCCCACCAGTTCTCTGTATCTTCTCTTGTCAACCTCATCAATATCATTTTCGTATAGCTTCATGCTTGGATCCGTTGGTGTGGTGGTAGGTCGACATCCAAGCATACTCGTGTCACTCGGCAAATCAGTGACATATTTTCTCCGAGTCATCACTAGCCCATGTTGATTTCTGGCAAACTCAGTCCCCGAAAGTATCTAAGAGATCCAACATCCTTGGCAACAAATTCACGGTCCAGAAATTCTTTCGCCCTCTTTATTCATTGTATATCATCTCCTATAATAAGTATATCATTAACATACACTGTAATAGCAATCATACCTCTGGAGGTTCTCTGTATGAAAAGTGAATGGTCTGCATTCGACCGTCTGAACCCCTGTTTCTCAAACAAATCTGAGAGCTTCTGGAACTAAGCTCGTGGGATCTTCTTAAGGCCATAGATTTCCTTATGAAGTCTACACACCTGTGAACACTCCCCCTCATCAGCAAACCCTGGTGGCTGCTGTATGTGGACTTCCTCCTGAAGATCACCATACAAGAATGCATTCTTGACATCAAGTTGAAACAAGGGCCAGTCTTGAACCACATCAACTGTTAAAAGAATCCATAGGGTAGAATGTCGAGCAACATGAGAGAAGGTATCAAAGTAATCCACCCCATATATCTGAGTAAAGCCACGTGCTACTAGTCGAGCCTTATAACGATCAATACTGCCATCTGCATTTTGCTTCACTGTAAAGACCCATTTGCAACTCACTATAGACGCAATAGTGGGGGCCGAGACCAGACTCCAAGTGCCTCTGGACTAGAGAGCCACCATCTCCTCCTCCATAGCTACACACCACCGGCTACCAGTCAATGCCTCCTGGTAATTCCATGGTATGACCTCGGTGTTCAAAGCAGCTACAAACTTTGCAAAATCACTCGTTAGACGCTCAAAGGTGACATGAGAAGCAATCGGATACGAGGCACATGGACGCTTCTGCTTCTTAATAGCAATAGGTAAATCAAGGTCATCATCATTTCTGCCACCAACCTGATCATCAACCTCCTGAGATAAGCCCTGCTGAGCGACAATATTAATCCCATCATTAGAAGTAATGCTATCGGGAACAAACCTGGAGCGTGCTAGGTGACGAACCATGAACATGAGTAGGAGTAGACTGTTGACTGTAGTGATGTGGTAGTGGTGGAACCGAAGTAATGGTAGGTGGTGGGGTTGATTGTGGCGATGGAGGAGGTGGTAATGGAGATGGCGAGGAAGATGGTGGACGCATGGGTGGAGGTGGAATATAGACCTCACTATCCGAATATGAAGGTGTCAACCTGTCACCTGTGGGCGAAAAATACGTGACAGACTAAAAAAATGTTACATCTGCGCTGACATAATATCTCCTGTGTAACAGATCATAGCAACGATAGCCCTTCTGAGTTCTGGAATACCCAACAAAGACACATTTGACAGCCTTAGGAAAGAGCTTGTCAATCCCTGGAGACAACCGATTGACAAAAGCAACAGATCCAAAAACATGAGGGCTAAGAGAGAATAACTCCTTGTCGACGAGGGCATGCAGTTAATGAGATAACATGCCATAAGAACCGCATCACCCAGAATGAATGCGGGGCACAACTCTGGATCAGGAGAGTACGTGTGACATCAAGAAGGTGACGATGCTTTCTTTCAGCAACATCGTTCTATTGAGACATATATGCATACGATGTTTGATGAAGAATACCGTGAGATTGAAAGAATTGAGAGAGCACATGTGTACAGAATTCAAGCGCATTATCAGTCCTTACAATTTTGACAGAGGTGGAGAAAATATTCTGCACTTCTCTAATGAAATTTGTTATTGCATTTCCAGCTTCAAATTTATTCTTCAACAAGAAGACCCAAGACATGCGACTAAAATCATCCACAACACCTAAATAAAATCCGTGTCCCTGATAATCAAGAACATGACTTGGATCCCAAATGTCTACATGGAAAAACTCAAAAGGGGAGCTACTGCTCCGACTCTGACGACTAGGGAAGACTGATCGATGATGCTTCACTAACTGACATGCCTCACAATTGAATGACGAGGGGGTGGAATATGGGGAAGAACTTGACGTAGTTTCTAAAGTGGGAGATGACCGAAGCGCATGTGCCAAAGAAAGGGGGAAATCGGTCCAGTGGAATGGGATGATAGACTAGCATTTGGTGTTCGGACCGATCGATAGAATCCGTCCTGCTCACGGTCATAACCAGTCACCTCACCCGTAAGAATATCCTGAAACACAAGAGATGATGGGCCAAATATTGCTCGACAATTTAAATCCTTAGTAATCTGACTGATAGATAGTAAATTCATTGAGAAATTAGGAGCATGCAACACATTTTGTCAGCGCATAGATGGTGTTATGGTGATCCCCCCTATCTCGTGGTAGGGGAATGAGTCCCATCAGCTATGACCACAGTCCTTCCTGGAGGAACCTGCCAATAGGCTATGAGCTGATCTCTATCTCCACACAAGTGGTGTGTGACTCCAGAATCAATAATCCACTCTGATATATCTGAACCATGATAAAAAGTAGAGGCATGAACACTATCTGAGGTAATGACCCTTGCAGTAGCGGAAAAGTTTGAGATGTTCGCTGAGGCAGGTGTTGTGGTACTAGATAGTGGCACAATGTCTCTCAGTCGAGACACAAGCTCATCATATCTCTAATCTGATGTGGGTGGCGCAGCTTGCTGATGCTGGGCCTGCTCTGCTACACGTGTTGTTGACGCTGGAAAACCATGCTTAGAGTAGCATGTGTCTTCCGTATGACCAGATCTGTGACAATAGGCACACGATGGTACACGACCACATCCACCTCATGAAACTGAGATGAGCTACCTCTTCCACGAGAGTCCTCCATGGCAGAAGAATGTGGCAATGGAGTTGGAACATTGATCCTGATTAACCTTTGGAAGGCTTCTTCCATGGGAGGAATGGTAACATCAGCTTGTATTTGGGAGAATGCGACCTCATACTGTGAATCAAGAGAGGTCAGAAATACTCCAACCATCGTAGCATTCATGAATGTCTTCATCTGCTCTGGAGTAGCCATAAGAGGCACGAAGCTATGAAGCTTCTCAAACATCCCACGCAGAGCAGTATAGTGTACATGTAGTGGTCGACCATTCTGCTTAATGGTGAAGATGTCATGTTGTATCTGTAGAATTTTCGTCTCATTCTTGGCTTGTGAATACATGGCAGCAAGAATATCCCATATGGCTTTGGCTATGGCCTAGTGCAGGACATCATTTGCTATATCTGTATCATGGTACCATACAACCATACCCGTGCATAGATGTCATCAGCCTCCCATGAGGCATGCAACCCTGTCTTCTCCGTCTGCTCTTCCTCGGTAAGAATATGTTTCTTACCCATTGCCTTCATTAGGCTAATGAATTGCATGGCCCACAACTCATAATTCGACCCATCCATCTTGACTATAGGCGTTGGACCTCTAAAGGCACATGTGATGGGGATATCAATCTTGTTTTATGACATCTTGCCGATCGAAGGAGATGAGGATCGTAGACTTTGACCAAATGAATGTCTACACAAACATAAGGGAAGTTTGGTTGCATATGTAGACTTAAATCGCAACCAACCCCCTCCAAAACGGGCGACGACGACTTCGGGGGCCGCACGAGAGATGCAGTGGTTGTGGTGGTGGTGGGGGGTGACCGCGAGAGCCGCAGGCCGGTGGTTGTGAGGCCGCTTGGGTGGCGGGAGCCGCTGGGGGCGGTGGGGCCTCTGGTGGCGGTGCGCGAGAAGGCTCAAGGTGGGGGCTTGGGTTTTTCGGTACAAGAGCTCCGATCTAGGACCGTCGCTCTGATACCATGTTGGGAAAATAGAGAGAGTTGTTTATTCTATAAGCCCTAGGCTCACTTATATAGAGGAGAGACCTATGAGCAAATTACATAAAGCAGAAAAAAGGAAAAGAAAATAGTTAAAGGAGTACTGAAATACAGAAACAAGACATATTTCTGCACCCATCTCTTGCAGTCACTATCTCCAGCTACCCACACATCATGAAAAACTACACCATAATCAACGACCTCAACACGAGAGATACCTCAATTGTGGAGCTAAGCACAAGCACCACTCTCAACACGAGAGAAGAACTTCAACCATGGAGACGATCAAGGCATCTCACGCAGAAAAAACTACCACCGCAATACATATCAGATATCATATAATCACCATATTCATCAATCATTCATATATGTAGATAGATGACGAGGTCATAATTTCACTTACTAACCATCTCATTCTTATTTAAATTACAATTTAGATAATCTAGTATTGATTTATATCTTAGCTAATCAAGATTCAGTATCGGAGCACCATTATACTGTCAACTTATAGATTTAGGGAGATCCCTCATAATAATTGACAATGATTCAATTTATTCATCTACGTTACACCTTTTATTTCGTTCAATAGATCATTACTATGTACCCACTTAATGGTCTAGTGGTAGTACAATGTGTCTACCATACAAAAGACCAGGGTTAAAATCCCACTTTTGCAGGGGTTGCGTTAGGTAGTCGACGACCAACGTAAAAAATAGTCAAATCTTTCAACATGGATTTGAGCAAGAATCCATGTAGCCGACCCTACTTATAGTGGGAGAAGGCTTAGTACATTTAATAGATCATTACTATGCATAAAAAATTTGTTGCGATACGTAGGTCGGATAGCTTGGAAATTGCTCTTGAATTCGCGATACAATATGAAAAATCGTGAAAATACGTCCCATACCACTTAGATCTTTGATCCGAGAATGTGCGCGTGCCACTCATCTTGCCCACATTATAGTGGTATAATTTTTATCGACATGCGATACTCGGATCTAACAATCTTGCCATCTGCAGGCGGATCTATGAGCTGGTATGTCCCTCAAGATATTATAGAAGGCATTTCTTCCTTCATGACAAGGTGCCATTTTGGATCACGTAGTGCCTAACATAACTGTTGGAGATCCCTGGTACAATTTATGCTCCTGCAAATTGCTTATAGGTAGAGTGGAGACTGTCGTAGAAATTGGATGCATGGCGCAATGCTTTTTTTCTTTTCTTAGGGCAATGGGAGCATCTTCTCGATCAACTAAAGTAACAGGGATGTCAATTTGTAGAGTCGGTTGGGAAGGATTTATGATGCAGCGTGGGACGACCAATTGGATATTTTCGTCCATTGAAATTTAAGTCCAATAATTGGAGTCAAATTAGTTTTACGTTTATTTAGTTCGTGCATTTTTATTTAAATAAATAGATTGCGTGTGATCTCGATTAATTAATTAGTCGGTTATATTTAGTAGTTAATCGGTTGAAATTCATTAGGATAAGTTAGATTTGAATTTTGATTTAAATCAATTAGAGTCAATCTAAAATTTGAATTTTGATTTCTTTCTATTTTTGTAATCCCACCCCCCTATATAAAGGGGATGGTAGTCCTTTATGTAAAACGGCTGAAATTAAAATTAAGTTGAGATTTATCTCATATTTCTCTCCTCTCTATCCTTTCCCCCTCGACGCGATCTTCGCGATTCTCTCCCGAATCCCTCGCATCCGGTGGGATTTCTCTCCTCTTCCCTCTGATTTCTTCTCTACCAAATATTTCCACCATCAAAAAATTATTTTTCCACCGTGCAAATTTTTGATATGCATCAATTCCACCATCAAGAAATTATTTTTTAACCGTTGCAAAATTCCATTTGCATCAATTGGTATCAGATCGAATATGCTGCATGTCCTTGATGCAGATCAAAAATTTGCACGGTGGAAAAATATTTTTTTGATGGTGGAAATATTCGGTTGAGAAGAAATCGGAGGGGAGAGGAGAGAAATCTCGCCGGATGCGAGAGATTCGGGAGAAGAGATAGAGAGGAGAAAGATCTGGGATACTCAATTTAATTTCAACCTCAACCGTTTTACACTCAATGCAAGCGTGGTTGAGTATTGAACGAAGTAGGATTCTTTGCTCGGTTTCTTACCTATTTTGAGTATGTCACTGATTTTTATTTTGATGAAATAAATTATCATCAATTGTAGATCGTGTTAATTAATTTTGTTAGTTGGGTTAAAGTGATTTTAGGGATCTAAAGATTTTATTTTTTGTTCTCTTTATTTGTTATCCCGCCCCTCTCTATTAAGGGGTTATCATGCATTGTTTTGAGGTACCAGTTTTGAATTAATTGAATTTTGGAGTTACTTCTACCTATCCCCTTGTTTCTTTTAATGTGAGGTTCTATCTCTCATCCACGTTCCTCTCTTAACCCGCAAACCTTGTCGTGTTATTTTTTCTTGCCCTCAAGCCAAATCTCCATTTGCATCATTTTGAAAGATAATCAGTTGGCTGCTATCTGAATGAAAATGTTTTATTTAGTGGAGCGAAATTTAGTCAATTGAAACGTTCTGAAAACCTAAGTACTATGTTTTGATGCATGAATGAGTATGGAATGGGGTTTTACAACATTTGTAAAGAAAAAATGGACTCTAAGGTCTTTAAGGCCTCATCTTGATCTTTACTTGATCCTTAGCTTGAGATCTTTTCATCTTCTTGACTTGATCTTTGTAAACATATATATTAGTTACTTTTGTACTGCTTTGCTATTTTCTTTTCTGCCGTATGCTTTATGTAATTTACCAATAGGCTACTCTCCTATATAAGAGAGCCTAGGGCTGATGGAATAAACATGCTCTTTTATTTTCCCAACATGGTATCAGAGCAACGGTCCTAGACCGGAGTTCTTGAAACACTAACCCTAACCCTAGCCCCACCGTCGAGCCCTCTCTCTCCTCGCACCGCCGCCGTCAGAGGCACCTCTCAGAGCATCTCGCCTGCGCCTGCACCGTCGAGTCCTCCAGCCCTTCAGCGCCTGCGCCTACGCCTGCACCTGCGCTTCCCTAGTGTGCGGTGCTGTACGCGCATCTCCAGCGTGCGGTGCGCATCTCCAGCATGCGGTGCGCATCTCCAGCGTGCTGTGCGCATCTCCAGTGTGCGGTGCGCATCTCCAGCATGCTGTGCGCATCTCCAGCGTGCCGTGCGCGCATCCCTGGCGTGCGGTGCCTCCTTCTCCTACACCTGCACGCATCGCTCATCACGCACTGTGCTGCGCGCCTAACGCACGTCCCTAGCGTGCTCTCCAGCGCGCCCCTCGCGCACCTGCACGCATTCTCCTGCGCCCCGCGAGCATCACCAGCACGTACCTCGCGCATATAGCGCATTTCCAGTGCGCCTTCTCGTACAGGCCCTCGCACGCTCCCTGCACCTAATCGTGTGCTCCTTGCGTGCCCCTTTGTGCACCTAGATCATCTCTGTACGTAGTTCTTGCGCGCACACCTTCAGAGGAATGGGTTTTGTTGCTTGAAGTCTACACCTGCAACTAAACCCATCTACATCCGTGTAGACGATCTTATTTTCAGTCTACCACTCCAATCTTTGGTTACAAGTATGTCTGAAAGCAAGGCAGATATCCCATCTGTAGGCGCATTCCGAGGTCCAACGCCGATTGTGAAGATGGATGGTTCGAACTATGAATTGTGGGCGATGCAGTTCATGAGTATGATGAAGTCAACCGGTAAGAAACACATTCTTACTGAAGAAGAGCCTGCTGAGAAGACTGGAGTTAATGCCTCGTGGGAGACATGTGATGCATATGCCAAAGTATGGCTATCTGGAACTCTGGCAATCGAGATTGCCAATGATATTCTTCATCAGCCCACAGCCAAAGATATGTGGGATATTCTAGCCGCCACATATTCTCAAGCTAAGAATGAGACAAAGATTCTGCAACTTCATCATGACATATTCACTATTAAGCAGAATGTACGTCCTCTACACTCAATGTACACATCCCTACGAGGGATGTTCGAGAAGCTGTATAGCTTTATGCCCCTGACAGCTACACCAGAGAAACAGAAGACCTACCGGAATGCTACCATGGTAGGAGTGTTTCTCGCTGCCCTTGATCCTGAGTATGAGGCTGCACGATCTCAGATCTTGGCAGACTCCACTATTCCTCCTGTTAGAGTCAATGATACTCTTCTGTGTTATTCCATAGAGCCCTCGGGTCTCTTATATAGAGAGAAAACCCTTGGGTAAATTACACAGACGTACATGAGATAAATAGGAAATGCGTAACAATACATCATGACATAACGTAAACCTCTACACTCCCCCTCAAGATGGAGCATAGATATCAATCATGCTCAGCTTGGAAGAACATCTCTGGAAAGGTCCTCTGAGCAATGGCTTGGTAAATATATCAGCAGTCTGGTCCTCTGAACTGACGTGTGAGGTGGAAATCAAGCCCTTCTGGATCATGTCTCTAGTATAGTGACAATCTACCTCGATGTGCTTTGTTCTTTCATGAAAAGCTGGATTATTGGCAATGAACAATGCTGCCTGGTTGTCACATTGAAGATTCATGGGCAAGGAGACATTTACATTCAAATCTTCTAAGACCGCTCGAACCCACATCATTTCTGCATTTGCTTGTGCCATGGCTCTGTATTCGGATTCAGCACTGGATCTCGCCACAACAGTCTGTTTCTTGCTTTTCCAAGAAACCAAAGAGCTTCCTATGAATATAGCAAATCCAGAAGTAGATTTACGATCCTTTGGACATCCTGCATAGTCTGCGTCTGCACAAGCTGAAATAGACAGATCTGTATCTTTTCTAAATAGCAACACTGTACCTGGGGAAGACTTCAGATATCTCAATACCATAAACAAGGCATCCATAGGAACTTGCCTAGGCTACTCCATAAATTGACTCACCCGGTTTACTGCAAAGGCAATATCCGGTCGAGTTATGGTAATGTATAGAAGCTTACCCACCATCTCTCTGTATCTTCTTTTGTCCACCTCTTCGGTATCATTGTCGTACAGCTTCATGCTTGGGTCCATAGGCATGCTCGACGGTCTGCATCCAACCATTCCTGTTTCAACTAGCAAGTCGGTGACATATTTTCTTTGAGTCATTACCATTCTTTGCGCATTTCTTGCAAACTCTATCCCCAGAAAATATCGTATCATGCCTAGATCCTTCGTAATAAAGTGACTTCCCAACAGAGATTTGGTCATCTTAATTCCCTGAGCATCATCTCCTGTAACCAGAATGTCATCAACATATACCATGACGACAACCGTGCCTCTAGGAGTCTTCTGGATGAACAATGAATGGTCCGCATTTGATCTCTTGAACCCCTGTCATTCAATCAGCTGGGAAAGCTTCTGGAACCATGCCCGTGGACTCTGTTTAAGGCCATAGATAGCCTTATGAAGTCTGCACATCATCTGAGTCTCCCCCTCAGCAGCAAACTCCGGTGGCTGCTGCATGTAGACTTCCTCCTGTAGATCACCATACAAGAATGCATTCTTGACATCAAGTTGAAAAATGGTCCAGTCACGTACCACATCAACAGATAGGAGGATGCGAAGAGTGGAGTGTCGAGCCACTGGTGAAAATGTATCCAAATAATCTACCCCATAGGTTTGAGTAAATCCACGTGCGACAAGTATGGCCTTGTATCTGTCGAGACGCCCATCTGCGTGATATTTAACCGTAAACACCCATTTGCTACTCACCACAGAGGCACCTGGAGGAATGGGAACTAGAGACCAAGTCCCGCGAGACTGTAAGGCATGCATCTCCTCTTCCATAGCTAGACGCCAGCAATCAATCTTCATGGCTTCTTGATAGGTCTGTGGAATCTCAACCGAGGAGACAGCTGCTGCAAATCTCTGGAAATCACCAGTGAGACGATGAAATGACACTTGAGACGCAAGAGGATATGATACACGTTGTCTTTTCTGCTTCCTATGAGCAATAGGACGATCAAGATCATCTATCACTGTGTTGACTGGCGGATCCTCCTCCTGTAGTAAAGGCTCCTGCACCGGTGCATTATCTAACCCATCATTAGTGATAACATCAGAACATACCTGAGGCGTGCTGGATGGTTGACGTGTAGCTTGAGCAGGCCTTGACCGCCTTGTGTAGAACTTAGGGAATGGTACAATGGGAGGTGGTGGTGGTGGAGTAGTGGACTCGGATTGACCTAGGCTTGGAGGTGGAGGCACATAGACATTAGTATCCGTGGGTGTGGAGGAAACCAATTTGTCACCTGCAGGGGAAAAGTACATAACTGGTTCGAAAAATGTAACATCAGCACTCACATAGTACTTGTCATGAATGGGATCATAGCAACGATATCCTTTCTGTGTCCTCGAGTAGCCCACAAAAACACACTTGACAACTCTAGGAGAGAGCTTGTCAAGTCCTGGAGACAAGCGGTGAACAAAAGCGACCGTCCCAAAGACACGAGGTGTAAGTGAAAACAAGTCCTTGTCAGGAAAGAGAACAGAGATAGGAGCCTTTTCCCCAAGAACAGTAGAGGGCATGCGATTGACCAGATAGCATGCTGTAAGTATAGCATCCCCCCAAAAGGCTAAGGGGGCACAACTCTGAATAAGTAATGTGCGAGCAATATCAAGAAAGTGTCGATGTTTCCGTTCTACAACACCATTTTGTTGAGATGTGTATGCACATGTGGTTTGGTGGATAATGCCCTTAGAGGAAAGAAATCGAGCAAGAGAACGAGTGTAGAACTCCAATGCATTATCAGTACGCACATACTTAACAGTAGATGAAAAAACATTTTGCACTTCATTGATAAGATTTTGGATAACACTTCCTGCTTCTGATTTATTTTTAAGAAGAGAAGTCCAAGACACTCGAGAGAAATCATCAACCACAACAAGATAAAACCTGTGCCCCTGATGATCTGGGACACGACTCGGACCCTAAATATCTATATGAAATAACTCAAATGGGGAGCGACTACTCCGACCCTGACGACTAGGGAAGCTAGACTGATGGTGCTTCCCTAACTGAGTCGCTTCACAACGAAATGACGAATTCGGAGAGATCTGAGGCAGGAGGTGACGCATTTTCTGTAGCGGCAGGTGACCAAAGCGAAGATGCCATGTATATGGAGAAACGGAACCCTGAGAGTGTAGTGATACGCCAGCATAGGAGTTCCGTACTAGACGATAGAGGCCATTGTGCTCAGAACCACAGCCAATCACCCTGCCCGTTAGTATGTCCTGAAAAATGATAGAAGATGGATCAAATATAGCACGACAGTGCAAATCTTTTGTAATCTGACTAATTGATAATAAATTAATGGAGAACTCTGATGCATGTAGAACATTCGGTAAGTGCATGGAGGGCAACGAAACAGTCTCCCCCTGACCGACAATAGGGGAATGAGTGCCATCAGCTATGAGTACGGAACGACCAGACTAAATAGCTCTATAGGACTGCAGGTTATCTCTATCACTGCAGAGATGATGGGTGGCTCCAGAGTCAACAATCCAACCTGAGAGATCATGGTTATGATAGGAGGCAGAAGTACTACCTGAGGTACTGGCAGTAGCAGATGTACTAGCTGACGCAGAAGCCGCAACGTCGGATGTATCAACACCCTCTGATGATGACTGTGGCATAATATCACGAAGCCGTGCCACTAGCTCCTCAAACCTGTGATCTGGAGTAGATGCTGGTGGACCCTGAACATGATCAGCGACACGTGCAGAAGGAGGGAATCCGTGCTTGGAATAGCATGTATCCTCAGAATGACCAATACGACGACATAATGAGCACGTCGAACGCACACGATCTCCACGTCCACGGCCACCACTTCCTCTGCCACGAAATGAAGACGAACTACCTCGTCCTCTGGAGACCGCCATTGCTGAAGGAGGTGGAGTCGCTGCACTGGAGGGAACTGAGATACGGCTGATCCTTCTGTAGACTTCTTCCATCGGAGGAATAGTGGCATCGGCGAGGATCTGAGAGCGGGCTGCCTCGTACTCTGGGTCAAGGGCAGCAAGTAATATGCCTACCATAGTGGTGTTGCGGAACGTCTTCTGTTGTTCGGGTGTGGCTGTGAGCGGGATGGTGCTGTATAATTTCTCGAACATTCCACGAAGAGACGTGTACAGAGAATGAAGAGGCCACCCATTTTGCTTCGTGGTAAAAATATCATGCTGCAACTGTAGCATCTTTGTCTCGTTCCGCACTTGAGAATATGTAGTAGCTAGAATATCCCACATCGCCTTGGTGGTGGGTTGATGAAGGATGTCGTTGGCTATCTCCATCGTGAGCGTTCCTGACAGCCAAACCTTGGCATACGCATCATCAGCCTCCCATGAGGCATATATCCCCGTCTTTTCTGCCAGCTCATCCTCGGTAAGAATATGCTTCTTACCACATGACTTCATAAGACTCAGGAACTGCATAGCCCAGAGTTCGTAGTTCGTCCCATCCATTTTGGCGATTGGTGCCGAACCTTTTTTTTGACGCTCAAAAGAGGGGGATACACTCGACGGTGTTCACCCCAATATATTAAAAAATAAAATGTAAAGAGATTTTACAGAAAAGCTAAACAGGTAAAGCAAAAAGGAATACCCGTTTGGGTATCCTAAAGCAATGGCCCCCCCTTACAACCAAAGCCATCCTACCCAGGACACCAATGGTGCCGAACCTTTAAAGGCACCTATGGAGGGCATATCAATCTTTTGATCTGACATGATGCCGGAGAAGAAGACCTTGGGATGATAGACAACTGAACGTTTGTCTACAAAGACTGGATCAAATTCAAGTGCATATGTAGACGTTATGCACTTGAACCCATAGGCGAAGAAGTGCCGACCGAGAGAGAGAAGCGCAAGGAAGAGTTACGGTAGCCCCAACAGTAGAGGGGCTCGGCTGGAGAGGGCCTAGGCGGAAGAGGACCTCACGGCCTGGTGGGCGGCGGCGGGTGGGATAAACGGCGGCTGGAGAGGGGTGCCGCGGTGAAGAGGCGGCGGCTGTGGATGAACGGCGGCTGGGGCTGGGTGAAGAGGCGGCGACTGGGAGCAGCTGGGGGCCTCGGGTGGAGAGGCGGCACCGGGGGGGGGGGTGGAAACCAAAAACCCTAGATTAGGGTTTTGGCTCTGATACCATGTTAGAGTCAATGATACTCTTCTGTGTTATTCCACAGAGCCCTCGGGTCTCTTATATAGAGAGAAAACCCTTGGGTAAATTACATAGACGTACATGAGATAAATAGGAAATGCGTAACAGTACATCATGACATAACGTAAACCTCTACACCTATGGAGGAAGCCTTTCATAGGTTGAGCCGAATCATTGTTCCTTCTGCAGCGACGAATCAGACTGCCTCGGCTATGGCTGCCAACAGAGGTCATGGAGGTTACCATCATACACGTGGCCGTGGCCCTCGTGGTAGAGGAGGCCGTACTCGGCCAACGTGTACCTACTGCCATCGCACAAGACATACTGAAGACACATGCTACTCTAAGCATGGATTTCCTGCATCTGCACGAGTCGCTGAGCAGATAGAGCCTCCATCTGCTGCTTCTTTGGATCAACGCTTTGATGATCTTGTTGCCCGTCTAAGGGGCATTATTCCTCCATCTAGCCCAGCACCCACTACTGACAGTCATTCTGATGTTGCGGCGTCCGCTTTTGCATCTACCAGTGCATAAGGTAGTACACATGCATCTACTAGTAGTGGATCAGATACCTTAGCTTGGATTATGGAATCTGGTGCCACACATCACTTATGTGGTGATCAGAGTCTACTCACAGGATACAGACAGATCCCTCCAGGTCGAACAATGGTCATTGCTAATGGCACACATTCCCCGATTACTGGTCAGGGGGAGATTAGACTGACATCATCTATGCAGCTCAAGAATGTGTTACACACACCTGATTTCTCGATGAACTTATTATCTATCAGCCAAATTACAAAAGATTTACAGTGTCGTGCGATTTTTGATCCATCTTCTCTTGTGTTTCAGGACATCCTTACGGGCAACGTGATTGGTCGTGGCTATGAGCAAGGAGGCCTCTATCGCCTTTGTCAGACTCCCTTTGTTGGAACCTCATCTCTACCTACTGGACCCGTTTCCCCTCTGCTATGGCATCTGCGCTTTGGACATCTGCCGCTTCAGAAGTTGCGTCGTGTGTTACCTCAGGTTATGCCTCACACATCTATCCAATGTGAGGCGTGTCAGTTGGGAAAGCATCATCGGTCTACCTTTCCCAGTCGTCAGTGTCGGAATAGTACCTCCAAGTTTGAGTTATTTCATATTGATATCTGGGGTCCGAGTCGTATTCCTGATCATCAGGGACACATGTTTTATATAGTTATTGTTGACGACTTCTCTCGTGTGTCATGTGTGTTTCTGTTAAAGAATAAATCTGAAGCAGAGAATATTATTATCAATTTTTTTAATGAGATTCGCAATGTTTTTTCTACATCTGTTAAAATTGTGAGAAGTGGCAATGCTTTGGAGTTGTGTACTCATGTCCTAACCAATTATTTCTCATCCAAGAGAATTATCCACCAAACATCTTGTACATATACATCTCAACAGAATGGGATCGCTGAAAGGAAACATCGTCACTTACTAGATGTCACCAGGTCACTCCTTATACAGAGTCACGCTCCTTATTCGTACTGGGGTGACGCTGTTCTTACATCATGTTACCTAATCAATCGTATGCCGTCATTTGTTCTAGGTGAAGAGATTCCTTTCTCCCTTATCTTCCCTGGAAAATAACTTTTTTCCCTTACTCCTCGTGTGTTTGGCTCGGTTGCCTTTGTCCACCAGTTGTCTCCTAGTACCGACAAGCTCTCTCCTAGGGCTGTCAAGTGTGTGTTCGTTGGGTACTCCAGAACTCAGAAGGGTTACAAGTGCTATGATCCATTGCGCAGGCGGTATCTTGTTAGTGCAGATGCCACATTTTTTTGAATCGGTTATGTATTTTTCAGCCTCAGGTGATCAGTTGAAACCTCCAACCAATACTGATGCTATTTACATGTCACCACCACCACCATTACCACAATCTCCACCATTACTACCACCAGGGCCATTACCATCTTCTGCACCTCCTATTACTATACTTGTTTCACCACTACCATACCATTATACCCGCAGGCCTTCTTCAGCTCATGGTCATTGCTCATCACTGAGCTTGCCTAAGGTATGTTCTGAAGATATTATTATTGATGGATCTGATGATGTCTCTGAGCAGGATGTGTTACAGAGAACGGACAAGGATACAACTGATCTAGATGTTCCTATTGCTATACGGAAATCGAAGAGGAGTTGCGCGTCATATCCTTTAGCAGCTTCTGTGTCATTTGAACGACTAACTGGAGATTTCAGGAACTTTGCAGTCGCATTGTCAGCTGTAGCTATTCCCCGGAATTATCAAGACGCTTTGAAGGATAATAGATGGCGTCAAGCAATGGAGGAAGAAATGGCAGCACTCCAGTCTAGAGGAACTTGGAGTCTGGTTCCTTTACCTGCTGATGTGTCACCGGTGAGCTGCAAGTGGGTGTTTACAGTCAAGCAAAATGCAGATGGCGGTATTGATCGATACAAGGCTCGCCTTGTTGCTCGTGGCTTTACACAGACATACGGGGTGGACTATCTTGATACATTCTCTCCAGTGGCCTGTCATTCTACTCTGCGGATCTTGCTGTCAGTTACAGTTACTCGTGAATGGCCGCTATATCAGTTGGATGTGAAGAATGTGTTCTTATATGGTGACCTTCAGGAGGAAGTCTACATGCAACAGCCACCTGGTTTTGCTGTTGAGGGGGAGTGTTCCAACGTGTGCAGACTTCATAAGGCTATCTATGGCCTTAAGCAGAGTCCCGGAGCGTGATTTCAGAAGCTCTCAGACCTCTTTGAAAAACATGGATACAAACACTCTAATGTTGATCATTCCTTATTTGTACAAAAGACTTCAAGAGGTATTATTGCAATCATGGTTTATGTAGATGACATATTGATTACAGGAGATGATGCCCAAGGAATAAAGGAGGCAAAAGAAATGCTGGGTAGCGAATTTGTTACCAAAGACCTTGGAGTTCTTAGATATTTTCTGGGGCTGGAGTTTGCCAGAAATCCATATGGGTTGGTAATGTCGCAGAGAAAATATGTTACTGACCTGTTGAGTGAAACGGGAATGCTTGGTTGCCGGCCTGCTACAACACCAATAGACCCCAGTATGAAGCTATATGATGATAATACAGAGGAGGTGGACAGGAGAAGATACAGAGAACCGGTGGGCAAACTTTTGTATGTCACTATTACTAGGCCCGATATCTCCTTTGCTGTGAATCGTGTTAGCCAGTTCATGGAACAACCATGTCAGGTTCACATGGATGCCATACATATGATACTCAGGTACCTCAAATCATCTCTAGGTGCGGGTTTGCTATTCAAGAAAGGCAAGGTGATCCCTATCTCAGCATGTGCAGATGCAGATTATGCAGGGTGTCCCAAGGCTAGGAAGTCCACCTCTGGGTTTGCGGTTTACGTTGGAGATTCTCTAATCTCATGGAGGAGCAAGAAACAAACTGTGGTAGCCAGGTCTAGTGCTGAATCTGAATATAGGGCTATGGCTCAGGTTAGCATAGAAGGGTGTGCTTACATATTTATATATAGAAGTCCCACTTCCTATGACCTTAGAATGTGACAATCAGGCATCCTTGTTCATTGCAAACAATCCAGCGTTCCATGAGCGAACCAAGCACATTGAAGTTGACTGTCACTTCATATGTGACATGATTTAGAAGGGATTCATTGCTACATCCCATGTTAGTTCAGAGAATCAAACTGCAGATATATTCACCAAGGCATTACTACGAGGCCCATTTCAGAAGTGTGCGTCCAAGCTGAGCATGATTGATATCTATGCTCCATCTTGAGGGGGAGTGTAAACATATATATTAGTTACTTTTGTACTGCTTTTCTATTTTCTTTTCTGCCGTATGCTTTATGTAATTTACCCATAGGCTACTCTCCTATATAAGAGAGCCTAGGACTGATGGAATAAACATGCTCTTTTATTTTCCCAACAATCTTTGATCAACAACACCATCTTCTTGAGTTTCTGTTGTTTATCCAACCTTGTGGTCTGCATTTCCCATGTTTAGAACAATATACACGTTACAAAAAAAGTAATGTTGTCATCATATGCATGAACTAATGCACTACATTTGCTCTAGCTTTTCATGTCGACTAGATTTCTCTTCTGAGAATTTTAGTCTCATGTTAATCCGGTAGAAGATGGCTGAATGATGCTGTATAATTCTTGCCTTTTATTTTCATGGATGTCTTCTTTTCACAATAAATATACCCGATAGCACTTCCAAAAGCAGGGCTTTTAGTAGATCGGAATAGTCACTTGGGGGGTTTTGTAATTTAAAAAGCCCGTCTCTCTAGTTTGGCAGCCCTATATTAAATTAAAGCAGTTTGTTTGTTTGGACTATGGACTGAAATAGCAGTTTCTCGGAGGTTTTGAGATTATTAAGCATTTATGAAATAACAATGCTTTGTTCAATTGTAGCAGGGATGGAGGTGAACTTTCTACAAGGGATCTGCAGAAAATGGTACAAGCTTTGCCCCAATATAGTGAACAAATTGACAAACTTTCACTTCATGTGGAGGTGAGTCCATAAAAATTTCCGGCTAAATTACTTTTGCCGTGGCTCGTGTTTTATGCAATGCTTTGAAGGATTGTTGGATGGCTATCTAACTTCATTCTGCTCTCTCGTTTTTTAGAAGCTTTTTATGCGACAATAATATTCATGCTTGGGGGGATGAACCCTGTCATGCTTAACTTGCTAGATACGAACACATTGCAACGTAGAAGCAGGTTTAATGTTAAAGATATCTGGTCTAATGTATGTTTTGAGTTGCAGATGGAAGATAGTTTTATTATCTTGTAATCATAGGATTCAATTATTTTTTTTTTATGAAAATGGAATATAATTTTAAAAGTGCTTCTAATGGATTATATATGTCAGTTTTCGGATCTGCATGAAAAATAAACCTCTCTTCGATTAGCGCACACGAAGTGCAAGGAGTGTCCAAGCTTATCTAACTCGGACCGTCATGATTTTCTGTGTAAAATCATCAATTTCCATATGTGCTTGCATAAAGGGAAGTAGGTTGGATTTGTGGATATTGTGGGGGACAAATGGAACATACGACAATGACCGGTTTCCCAGTGTGAGGTCAGTCAGGGATAGAAGCAGTGGAGGCAGCTGGACCACCAATGAAGGGGAAAGGCACAAAAAAAGACGAACAATGTGGAGGCTGTGGAAGGAAATTCTACAGTGGAGGACAAGGAAATTTTGATTGGAAGAAAGAAATCATAACAGAGCGGAAGATTGACATTTGTTGTCATGAGGGATCCTTTGTTAGGAAAAATGGTGAGATGCTGTGAGGCGCCTACCCAACAAAATTCTATATATTCACAATTTAAAGTATAACATTACAAAGACCAAGATGCCTGTAGGCACTCGGTACGTTCCATTACATTCTTCTTATGACCATAGAATAGCCGCAAACCAAATGAATAGCTACAACCCTCCATCTTGGGATACCAACTTTGATTTCTCTCTCTCTAAAAAAAGAATAGCCACTGTTAGAGTTATTATATTTACATTTATATTCGTAACCCTTCGGGTTCTGTAACTCTTAGCCCTTCGGGTTCCGTAACTCCTAACCCTTCGAGTTCCGTAACCTTCTGGGAGTATTTATGTATTTTTCCTCATGTACTCTCTAGGGTTTTCTCTCTATATAAGAGACCCTAGCCCTATGGATTAAACAACTCATTTGTTTCTCTTCTCCACATGGTCCTAGACCGGGGTTTTGACCTAAAATCCCCACCACCACCTTCAAGCCTCGCAAAAGCATGCGCGGATCCTCTTCCCCGAACTAGGGCCCCGTGCAAGACCTTCCAATCGCCTCTATTGCATCAGCTCGACCCCAAAGGAGCATCTCCAGCACCTACCGATGCTGCTGGAACCTCCAACGGAAGCTGTTAACGTCGTTATGGGGCCCACAACCCTCCGTCAGTGCTGCCCAACGCTTCCAGGACCTCCTATGGAGGTCGTCAACCCTACAACTTCCCTCCACGGGTACCGTAGGTCTCTCTGGAGATCTAAAATTCATCTCGGATCGCTGCTAGGACTTCATATCTGCTGTCCGTTGAGGTTTTTCAGCCCTTCTTCAAGGGTAAACGTGAGTTCTAGGGCATTTTCTAGTCCCTATATGCATCCTTAGTTGATCACAAGTCTTCTTTCTATTTTAAGACCACAATGGCACCTTCCTCTATCGAAACAAAGCCCTTGGCCACGAGTATTATGTCATAAGGCACTACTATCAAACTCAAGGGCAAAGAAAATTATGTGCTCTGGTCTCGATCTTTTATGGTGTTCATTGGTGGCCAGAGGAAACTCTACATTCTGACTAAAGATCCTTTAGATGAAAAGGACAAGGAGCACGACAACTGGCAGATAGACAACTACTTGGTTATCAACTGGATGACTAACAATGTTGAGACTCACATTGCCTCAAATCTGCTTTAAAAAAATACGCCCAAGGAAATGTCAGAGGATCTCGAGCAAAGGTATTCCCAGAAGAAGACGAAGTCACACCTTGTAAATATTTATAGACGAATCTGATCAACATCTCAGGGTGGTTATACCCTCATCGAGTACTACAGGCATCTCTCCAGCATGTATGTGGAGCTTGCAATATTCTAGCCCTCATGTTGTACCAAACGAATACAAGAGCATTCTGACTGGTAGGTATAGCGCTTTCTTGGTGGCTTGCATTCTAAATACCATGCAGTGAAGGACCAATTTCTTATATCAGAAACGCTGCCAATGATGAAGGCTATCTTTGGTCGACTTGAAGAACTCGAGACATCTGCTGCTCGGTCTCCCGTCTTACCTTCAACATAGAACTTTGCACACATTGCCTCATCTGAGCGAGGAGGCAAATACAACTTTTAAGGAGGACGCAGTCGTGATCCAAGTCATGGCCATGACTTTGGCCGTGGCCGTGGGCGAGACTCTATTGCCCCATGCACTCACTGTGGTCAGTGGAACCGCCTGACTGAATGATGCTGGTAGAAGTTTGGCGTACCTTCTCATCACACCAATAATGCCTATGAGGATGCTTATGATGTGGAAGAGGTATCGCTTGGAGCAACCTCCAACGACAAGACTGTTCATCTTAATGACGCGGATTACTCCTGTCTGATGCAAATCATTCAAACTCCAGGGCTTACTACCACTAAGTAACAATACCACGACTGTTCTGGCTACTCCTTCAAGTACAATAGCCAACTCTGGTGTCACTCCTGCTCTAGTTGGATTATTGATTCTGGTGCCTCTACTCATCTGACTGGAGAAGGTAGTCTGCTCACCTCCTCCGTACCATCTACCTCTCTGAAGTCAGATCGAGTCGCTAATGGGACTCAATCACCGATTACTAAACTATCGAAACTATGGAATTCTCTTCCAAGCTTCGACTTTCTGGGGTTCACTGTGCTCCTGATTTTCCTCTTAACTTGTTGTCAGTTCACAAGCTTTGTTTTGAGCTTCATTGCCGTGTGATATTTGATGAGTATTGTTGCTATTTTCAGGACATCCGGACGAGGCAGATTTTTGGTGGAGGTCATGAGAAGAACAACCTATATTATCTTGACATACCCTTGAATTCCACGTTTGTTGGTGTTGCGTCCATCTCCGAAGATCTGCTCCTATGGCATCTGCGCCTTGGGTATCCCCCTGCCAAGGTCATCTCCATGATGTTTCATGAGCTCTCTGCTCTGAAGCCCTTTAAGTGCGAGGCGCGTGAGTTCGAGAAACACTATCGAGCTTCATTTCCTGTTCGTGCCGAGTCTCGTAGTACTACTGCTTTTCATCTTGTTCATTGTGATGTTTAAAGACCTTGTCCGTTCCGCACATTAAGTGATCATCGCTATTTTATAATTTTCGTTGATGATTATAGTTGATCTTCTTGGGTATATCTAATAAAAGAACGTTAGGAGATTAATCAAGTTAGAAATTTATTTCAATATGTTAAAACTTTCTTTTCTAGTATGTTAAGATCATTCGTACTGACAATGCCCTTGAGTTAACCCAACAAGACTTGACCTCTTTCTTTGTATCCCAGGGAACTATTCACCAAACATCATGTCCATATACCTCACAGTAGAATGGTAAATCTGAGAGGAAACTCTGACACTTTCTAAATGTTGCAAGATCTCTTCTTAGTCAAATGAGTGTTCCTAAACACTATTGGGGGGATGCTATCCTTACTGCAGTTTATCTCATCAACCATGTTCCTTCGTTTGTTCTCGGAGGGGGATCTTCATTTTCCTTACTTTATCTTACCGAGTCTTCTTTTCCCATACTTCTGCGATTGCCTTTGTTCATAACTTCATGCAACTGACAAATTATCCTCTCGTGCCATCAAATGCGTCTTTATTGGGTACTCTCGTAAGTCGTACCCAGAAAGGCCATCACTGCTATGATCTTGTTGGATGTCGATAGACTCGATACTATGTGTCTGCTGATGTCACCTTCTTTGAGCAAATAAGTTATTTCTCACAGACTGTGAGCTACATTCCTCTGGACCTCCCTCCTCTACCTTTATTGATATATCAAAGATTACAATAGCATTTATTGTAGAAATGGTTCGTCCTGAGCTCACATGTGTAACATCTTCAACCTTGTAATACCCATTCCTCGCAGCCTCTACTCACAGGCATTACGATTTGAATTTATTGTCATCTTGTGCAGTGACGTACCTTCAACTACTATTTCTCTGACCATCATAACCCTCATAATCTGAATTGGAGCTCATGATGTAGTCTTTCTTGAGTAAAACCTACAAAGAAAATCAGAAAACATCCATACATGATACACACAACATCAATAATCGATAATTCACTACTAATTTTTTGTTTTAATTTTCAGATTTAGCATATTTATAATTTTTAAATCACTAAACCTAAAGTCTTGATGATTTAATGTAAAACCTAGTATCCAAGTTTTTATGTTACTATTAAAAAACTCATCTCAAATCTTGAATTGAGGTGATATCACTACAGAAAACAACACATGAGACATATGGAATAGAAATCCATTATTTGCTACTCAGATTGTAGATTCAGTTTTTGGATTTAATAATTTTTATTTTTTTAAATAAAATATCTAGAGTCTTGTTTTATTAGTGATAAACATGAGATCCAAGTGTCTACTTTGCAGAAAAAGCAACTTACCCCATCACAAGTTCAAAACCTTAAGGTGGTGTTTGGTTGGTGGGGTACCCCCTTAACCCACCCTCTCTCTCATGTGGGCCCCACTTTATTCTTTTTTTAAAAAATTAAATAAATCAATTTTACATCATCAATCCTATCAAAAAATAATATATTATACCATCATATCATATAAAAATTATAAACTACTCCACTTCTACTCACTTTTCCAAACTTCAATACAATCACATCACAATAACTATACACTTTTTCGAACTCCAATACAATCATATCACAACAAACCCACTTCTAACCCACCCCCAGTTTAACCCTCTATCCAAACACCAAAACACAAAAACGGGTTACCCTCTACAAGTTTAACCCACCTTAACCCGCCAACCAAACGCACCCTAAGGGTGGGTTTGAATGTGGGGTTTAGGTGGGTTAAACTGGTAGCGGGTAACCCATTTTTGGGTTTTGGTGTTTGGATAGAGGGTTAAACTGGGGGTGGGTTAGAAGTGGGTTTATTGTGATACGATTGTATTGAAGTTTGAAAAAGTGAGTATTTATTGTGATGTGATTGTATTGGAGTTTGAAAAAGTGAGTAGAAGTGGGGTAGTTTATAATTTTTATATGATAGGATGGTATAGTATATTATTTTTTGATGGAATTGATGATGGGAAATTGATTTATTTATTTTTTTAAAAAGATAAAAAAGTGGGACCCAAGTAGGAGTGAGAAAATATGGGGTCCGAAATTACCAGGCCTAATACAAAAAATAGGATCCAACACATTAATTCCAATCCTAAAATCGAGTAGTTGTGAGGTAACACGCTTTCAAATTAGGGATAAATTTCTGGTAATCGCTTGGGTAATTGACTGCCGAATGGGAAGCCCACCTCGAGCCCATATAACACGGGTTTACAGATCATGCCCACGTTTGTTAACTTTGGGACAACTCTACTCAAGCATGAGCCCAATTCGAGGCATGATGAGTCGAGCCTAGGTACTTAATTCCATGTAAATTTCTAAACTTATTATGTAAATTTCAAACAAGGACAACAATAAACCACAAATAGTGGGCACTTTAATTTTTGCTTGTAAATATATTCCAGATCATTGCACAAGTCCGAACCAATTGAAAATCAAAATTTTGAAAATACAAGGAAATCATATGTTGTGGTCATCGCTCGCAGATGCTAGGTCGGAGACTAGGAGGGGGTAGTCAGTGGTTGCACTTCTCCTCACCTTATTGATCATTGCTAATAGTTACACTATGCCTTGCCTGTCGATTAGGAGGAGAGAATGTAGGGGTGGGAGAATGGAAGGGGACATATCCGGTGGGTTGTGGTGTGACTCCAGTTGGTGGCGGTGGGAGAATAGAGAGAGTGTCGCCAGGCACTTCGACGCATGTGAGGAGAAAACTAGGGGAGGGAGAGGCCATCACTAATAAGGAAGGGAGAGGAGAGAACGGAGGGAAGCAGGTGGCGGGCTAGACTGGTCACTGACTGGTGTAAGCGGGACTTCGGAGTCGTGGCCCATGGGAGTGTGGGTGGCAATATGACCATGGGAGGAGGTAATGAATGGGGAGGCTATCACTGGACACTCTACCACCTCATCGACTGGGGCTGGAAAGAGAGAATGGAGGGAGGGGGACTTATGGGAGGCGATTGAGGAGTAGGCATAAGCAAAGTTGGTGTGATTTCACAGGCCTGGAGGTCGGTCCAGAAATTGGGTCAAGGAGATAGCCTTCAGTTCAAGCTAACCACTGATCGAGCTTGACCCGATATCATAATTGGGTCTAAGAAAAGCCCAAGCCTGCCCATGCCACCCTCGAGTCCAGGCTTGGGACGGGTTTCGCAAGCCAGACATTGGGTTAGGGTAGGTTGGCCCTACCTAGTGCCCAACCTAAGTGTAATGTACAATGATCATGCTATAATTATTATAGGGGTTATGGTGTTTTATATGTGGTGGGGGTACCCTCGATCTCCTATGTTGTAGCCAATTTACATAAAGGTTTAAATGCATTGCTTTCTCTTTCCAGATTGTTATATTCATCACATATATATGAGGGATGATTCTGTGAGAGTCGAAAACTGTGAGAGCATGAGAGCAGTGATTCTGGACCACTAGATTATGTTCATCTCTCTCCTCCTCCAATCAACCAGTAGAGAGAAGACATGATCTAATAGTCCAGAATCATTGCTCTCATGCTCTCACAGTTTTTAGCTCTCACAGGATCAGCCCTCTATATATATATATATAAAGAGAGAGAGAGAGGCTGATCCTGTGAGAACCAAAATCTGTGAGAGCTTGAGAGCAATGATTCTGGACCATTAGATTCTATCATCTCTATCCTCATTGATTGCTGAAGCAGAAAGAAAAGCAGAATCTAGTGGTCCAGATTCACTGCTTTCATGCTCTCACAGATTTTGTCCCTCACACACACACATAGAGGGTTGTGACTGTGAAAGTCAAAAACCATGAGAGCGTGAGAGCAATGATCATGGACCACTAGATTCTATCATCTCTCTCCTCATTGATTGCAGGAGGAGAGAGAAGAGCATAATCTAGTGGTCCAGATTCATTGCTCTCATGCTCTCGCAGATTTTGGCTCTCACAAGATCAACCCTCTATTTATATATCATAACATTAACATATCTCTTTTTGCGTACAGTTTATCATATCTTGTTATCATCACCTCCTCTCTCTCTCTGTGGGACCCACTTTATTTTTTTTAAATAAATAAATAAATTTTACATCATCAATCTTATCAAAAGATGATATATTATATCATCATATCATATAAAAATTATAAACTACTCCACTTCTACTCACTTTTCCAAACTTCAATACAATCACGTCACAATAACTACTCACTTTTTCAAACTCCAATACAATCATATCACCTCAAACCCACTTCTAACCCACCCCCAGTTTAACCCTCTATCCAAACACCAAAACACAAAAACGGGTTACCCTCTACAAGTTTAACCCGCCTTAACCCGCCAACCAAACGCACCCTAAGGGTGAGTTTGAATGTGGGTTTAGGTGGGTTAAACTGGTAGCAGGTAACCCATTTTTTGGGTTTTGGTGTTTGGATAGAGGGTTAAATTGGGGGTGGGTTAGAAGTGGGTTTGTTGTGATATGATTGTATTGGAGTTCGAAAAAGTGCGTAGTTATTGTGATGTGATTGTATTGAAGTTTGGAAAAGTGAGTAGAAGTGGAGTAGTTTATAATTTTTATATGATATGATGGTATAATATATTATTTTTTTGATAGGATTGATGATGTAAAATTGATTTATTTAATTTTTTAAAAAAGATAAAAGGTGGGGCCCACTAGGAGTGAGAAGAAGTGGGGTAAGGGGGTAAACTCTACCCATCAATCCGAACGGCCCCTAAATTTATTCTTCATAATATCTCATAGAATACTCTTAATCTTCCATGAAAAAACTCAAGAATGTGTAAAACACACACAAGGCGAACAAAAACCTCAAAAATATTAATCAGATATAACAAAATGGTGAAGATTTGGAGCCATACTTTCAACAAAGGCTAGAGGAAGAACAAAAGAACCCAATGACACACTATACAACGAAATTCAGGTAAAATCTGGCTGATACGGGCATAGTTTTGCCCAACGGTTTAAATGTGGGATTTTTTTAATGCAAGATGCCCTCTGTCAAATGATATATTGGTACCTATGATATATCACCAATATATCAGGCATGATGAACTTATATTTGGGAAGATCGTATCTTCGGTAATATCGAAACACTGCACCTGTCGATACTATATATCGGCGACATATCGCCGATACATCTCAAAATTTTGAATCATGCATTCACCACGTAATGAATAGCAGATGTTGGCATTCCTCTTCGTCAACCAGGTCTGCCTCGACCGCTGCCACCACTTAACCTCCTTATCTTCCTCCCATGGTAGAAAAAAGCTAGCCTCGAGTTGGTAGATGCATACACCTCAAGGAGAGGCGAGCTTTTAGCCTCGAGGTGGATCCCTAAGGTATTTTTGGCTAGTCATGTTCCTCTGGTGACCAATGCAGTCTTGAGGCTGTGTGGTGACATGCGTGCCTTAGTTATGGAATTTTTTCATGTTTTTTCTTCTTGCACCTCAAATACTTGAGCCTGCTTGCCATTACCTTTTCTGTTTTAGTGTTTCTTATCATAAAGGATCCACGCATATTGCCATGCATGCAAAAACTTTCCCCAAATTCCTAATTGAACCAATAAATGAAGTCCTTTTGTAAAAATAAATTTGAACATCAACTTATTAGGCTTCCTTTATGATGAGAGCCCAAAATCCGATAGACTCTTGATTCATGTCCTCTACATAGGAATTAGAGATTTGAAGGTGTTGAATAAGTTAATCAAAGTGTTGACCTAGCGAGATCGAGATAACTAGGACCTACTTGTATACTATTCCTATATAGGCACGTATCCTCTGACCAGAGACTGATGTGTTACTATATATTTGAGTATGTATATTTGGCATATGGGTTGATGACCTAGTCAAGGTCTATACACCACCATTGGTGTACATATAAGGGCATGCGTGTAATACGATCTCTTAAAGGGATCATCCAGGTTCACTACTGAATTGGAAGACATGAGATCACTCATGAGATATTGGGACAAACCAAATTCCATCGATGACCATCTTTCTGTGGAAGAAGGATAGAATTTAAAGGTATGATACATGCTTTTGGAAAGTATGTGATTGATGCCGACTCTTAATGATCAAAAGAAAAACTTAAAGATTTAACCGGAAAGCATTGTTGTAAAAATCGGCTGACTAAACCGACTAGTCGAGTGGTGTGGTTGCCGACTCGACTAGGCCTAATCGGCCATTATTCGGTCAACCTGACTAATCGGGTCGACTAATCGACCTAGTCGGTCGAATACTCGGTCAACTTTTATGTAGAATTTTTTTATTTTTAATATTTATTGCTTTTTTTAAAAGCAAACTTATTCTAGTATACTTAATGTTATATTTAAAGTCTACTTCTTTTGTTTCATTATTATAGTATAAAAATATACCAATCTATGCAAATATATAAGAATATAGGTATAAAAATGATTTATATATTTAAAATAATTATAAAATTCAAAATCGATTAATGGCCGACTAAATCCGATTTGTCGTCCGACTGCCGATTAATCCTTAGTCAGTGACTCCACCGACTGAGTACCGACTACCGATTTCTGTCAGAGTCTTCCAGTATGCATGATGTATATATATTAGGAATATTGAGGGTGGTGTGTTCTTAAACGATTATGTATCATTATGCTTCCATTCCGAAGGAGTGATGAAATTTGTTTGTATTTTATCATCTTCACTTTGTAGACTAGGTCCAATCTTAGTCCAAATGTTAGATATTGATAAATATAAAATTCAGATTCAATGAGAAGATTGGGCACACTGTATGATATGATCAGACATCTCTGAGAGGTCTTCTTGATGTAGACACGAGATTAGATCTCATTATGCAAGTTACTATGGATGTCACTGACATCTGCCATTTTAACTCTGCATCTACGGATGCCATCTCCTCCGCGCCTGTCAAAACTGCCGACAGTCTAAGGAAAGTTGTGTGCCCCACTTGTAGACAACCACGGTGGGAGGATCGACACTTGATCCCTCACCTCAACAACTAGGTTAAACAACTCCCCTAGTATCAAACCATCGCGTACAATGACCACCACCTCCTCCAAGACACGAAGAT
This sequence comes from Ottelia alismoides, assembly GCA_037367405.1. Lineage (NCBI taxonomy): Eukaryota > Viridiplantae > Streptophyta > Magnoliopsida > Alismatales > Hydrocharitaceae > Ottelia > Ottelia alismoides. The sequence continues at coordinate 332,190 of JAZKJV010000252.1, read as the reverse complement.
TTTGCTTAGATTGATGTATGCCTCCATCCTAGGAGAAGTAACGACGCTAGAAAGAAGTTGACTGCGTGTTGCATCATATGTTGGATCGAGACCAACGAGAAAATTCTAATCATTCCTATATGTCAATTGTTGATCAATAATAGCACACAGATGGAGGTACTTGTAGAGTTTCTCGGATATGCCCCTCAAATTGGAATAATATATGAGTGAAGAGGGTGACCTTCCTACTTGGTCATGAAGACATCATGCTGAATTCGAAGATTATTACTTCATTGCTCCCATGCGGATACATCACCGCAAGAATATCCTACATCGCCTTCGAGTTGGTGTAGGATCTCAGTTACAATTAGAGTGCCTAATAGCCAAACTCGGGACCACACACGATCCTACTTCTACATAACATTGGAATTAGTTTTATTGGTCAGCTAAAACAAAAAGTAGATTCAAGCGTTGCATACTATATGTAATTATAGTATCATTCACGAGAAAGAAAAAGGTCATTCCATTTCGACAAAAGACCCATACCTAAGTTTGCGTCATCGACCTCGACCTTGATTTTTCTACTCCCAGAGGTCCTTCCCTTTTGGACCGGATGTGGGTGAGGAGGGATTCGAACCCCTGACATCGTAGTTCGTAGCCACCTGCTCTAATCCTCAGAGCTACATGCCCTACCTCGTCTCCATTGAATATGTTTCCGGGAGTACCCTCAAAAGAAAAGGGAACATTTCCTCTCCTCAACCATTTCGGGTTAAGCAGATGTGATGACAATGGGAGATATGATGGTCTTAGGAAATGGAGTAGCATCTATCTCTCTTCTGCCATGGCCGAAGAATTACATACAATAGAGACAAAACCTGTGAGAGAGATGGACCAAACTTGTCTACACAAGCATAGTATGGAGGTTGTAGACTTACATACACGGCAACCACATCACCCCTGTAGCCACTCAAGAGACCTTATATATGAGTATATGATCAAATCTGGATCCAACCATCTCAAACACGAGGTTTGAAAAATAGAAAATTTTAAAAAGCTCACAATACGTATCAGACACCACGAATTTATAGACCAAGAGAGTAACGTCCTAGACCCTGTGGCATGACCGCATGAGATGTTATTTATGGTATTAGAGAATAGAAACATTTGTAACATAAAGCAAATGCCTTAATAAAATATAAATTGAAGCTTTTCAAAATCTTATTGCAGTAAGAACATTTTACCTTTCATATGGAAATAATTGCAAATAGTTTAAAGCTAACTCTTAAAAGTATTGCAAATATATAGTCACTAATCAGAGTGGTTGCATCAACGCTTTCTTTTTGCAAAAATATTGCATATTTCGGCTTTTGTGCATTAGTACGGTCCATTAAAGCAATATTTTCTCCATGCTGAAACCGATCCCTTGCTATCTTAGCTACTATATTTTGCTTAAGCACCCTAAACATAGTACCTCTAGTAATCACAAAAGTGTGGCGGCAGATTATAAGTAGAGTGAGCTACTACAAAATAATTTGGGCTTAAGCTATTGGGTTGTGGTCATGGGTAAGTTGTGTGGGCCAGTAGTCCTCGTTAACGGATTGGGTCCAGTGAATTGGGATGTTACTTGTGGTATCTGATGCAGCGTGACCCCAAATTATGGGGCCACATTTATTTAATTAAATAATTATCAATTTTATTTACGTTTTTAGCAGTTATATTGGTCTAATTAAATAATTGAGATCGCATGTGATCTCAACGTTTATTTCGTAGAGTTTAAATGTAATTTGGGTCAATTAAATATTTAGGGTCCAATTAAGGTAGTTAGAGGTCAATTAGGATTAAATTAGTTGTTAATTTGATTTATTTACTATTTTTTGTAAACCCTCTCTCCTATATAAAGAAGAGGGTAGCCCATTGTTTTAGGGAGTCAATGATGAATCAAAATTGAGATTTTATCTCCCTCCTCCCTTGTCTCTCTCTCTCTCCTCGTGATCTTCACGTTCTTCCTTTCAACCCCGCGCATTCCGGCGTGTTCTTCTTCTCTACCCTTCTCTTTCTTCTACCAAAAATCCATCCAAAAAAATATTTTATTATCAACGTCGACGCAAAATCCTATTTTGCATCAATTTGGTATCAGAGCATGGATTTCGAATCGTTCCTACGATTCGACGATCCGATCGACTATTGGTGTGCGAAGTTCGGTCTCCGCCGCCCATCTCCTGATCCGCATCGCTCAAAGAAGTTCCATCAGCGTCTTATCTCATGCATCAAAGTGCACGCATGGTTGGGCGCACAAATCGACGAAGATTCACCGGTCGACAACCAAAATCTGAACATTGTACCTGCAGTTCAAGTCGAAGTCAGCCATGAAAATGAAGGTATTCTCAGTCCTAATATCGATTTGTGTGATACAATCAGTTGAACAAACAAGGAGGGCATAGGACCAACATTTGATGAAGATCCTACGGAGGAAAATTATGAAATAGTCAATTTCCGTGAGGCCGCAGTTGCTGTCCAGACGATTTCAGACCTGCAAACGCCACGAAAACGACTCCGGCGCCATCTACAACCCTTCCGCAGGTCCCGAGGCCGCCCAGAGCACCCGCTGCCCTACCGGCAGCCCCTCCCGCAGATCCGGCGACCCCAGCCCCGTCTCCAGCCTCACCGGAGCCGGCCCTAACTCCCGCACGCCCCGCCGCACAGGACCCTCTCCTCCTTCCCGCCGCCCCGTGCCCCTACGACTACCTCCAGATACCCGTGTCAACCCCACCCCAGCCCCGTGCGCCCTCAGCCCCCCAGGCTTCCACCGCCATCGCCCCAACACGCCCACCAATCCCCGTCAACGCCAGCGCTCCGTTTCCCTGCGCCCGCACCCGCATCCCCATACGCCTCCCTCCCCACCCTCCCGTGCGCCGCCTTCCCCACTTCCGCTTCCCTCGCCGCTACTTCCAATCTTCCTCCTCCCCCGCACCAACATACGCCACCTCGCCCAACGCCCCAGCCCTCCCCCACGCAAGCTCCGCAAACCCCGCCTCCCTGCGTCGCCCCCGCCGCTGCGCTCACCTTCCCTTCTTCCCCGCAGCGCGCGCCCTCAACCTGCGCGTCTCGCCCCTCTCTCCCATCGCCAACTGCGCCCCCGACTCCCCGCAGAGCAGCTCCGACCCGATGCATTCGCCCCACCGCCCCAGGCCTGCGCGCCTCCTGCGCGAGGCGCCGACCGGCTCCCGCCGCCCCCCAGTGCCGTATCTCCTGCGCCAAGCTCTCGCCAGCCGCCGCCGCATCATGTGGCGATATAGGCGTACGAAATCCGAACGTGCCCTAACGGGCACTCCGAAGATGGCGCCTCGTGAGGCCCCCAGATTGTGGGATTGGAACTTAAATTGGGGAAATTGCAAAATTAAATCGGCTAAGTTCGCTATTTACAGAAAGGTCCAAGGCATTATGAAAAGAGAGAAGAAAGGAAGGGGTACGAAAATTGCAGTGGTACCCTCCAATTGGAAAAACTATAAACGTAATGTTGAAGATGATCCTATGGGAGGAAATTGAAGCCCAATTCAAGGATGATTTCTCCAACTATCCACCTACATCACGTAATTCGTCAGGAGCCGAATTTTTAAAGCGGTGGAGAGTTGATGCAGCGTGACCCCAAATTATGGGGCCACATTTATTTAATTAAATAATTATCAATTTTATTTACGTTTTTAGCGGTTATATTGGTCTAATTAAATAATTGAGATCGCCTGTGATCTCAACGTTTATTTCGTAGAGTTTAAATGTAATTTGGGTCAATTAAATAATTTAGGGTCCAATTAAGGTAGTTAGAGGTCAATTAGGATTAAATTAGTTGTTAATTTGATTTATTTACTATTTTTTGTAAACCCTCTCTCCTATATAAAGAGAGGGTAGCCCATTGTTTTAGGGAGTCAATGATGAATCAAAATTGAGATTTTATCTCCCTCTCCCTTGTCTCTCTCTCTCTCTCCTCGTGATCTTCACGTTCTTCCTTTCAACCCCGCGCATTCCGGCGTGTTCTTCTCTACCCTTCTCTTTCTTCTACCAAAAATCCACCCTAAAAAAATATTTTATTATCAACGTCGACGCAAAATCCTATTTTGCATCAGTATCGAAGCAAGTTCTCTAATAGTGGAAAAACTACCCAAGAGGTGGAACCACCCCCACCAAAGAGAGGAGGAAAGAGCTACCCAAGAGCTTGCAACCACCAAAGTTGCAAAAATCGGTAGTCGATACTCGATCGGCCGGGTCACTGACTAAGGACTAATCGACAGTCAAGTGATTAATCGGATTTAGTCGCACTTAAATCGATTTTAAATTTTTAAATATACAAATCATTTTTATACATATATTCTTATATATTTACATAGATTTGTATATTTTTTATACTATCATAATGAAATAAAAGAAGTAATTGAATTTAAATAAAGCATTAAGCATGTCATACGAAGTTTGCTTTAAAAAAAGCAAAAAATATGGTATCTCTAAGCAAAAATTTGTCGACTAGTGAGCCTAGTCGGAATTAGTCGGTACTCGGTCGGCCAACCCACTGACTAGACTAGTCGGACCTACTAGTTGGACCAGTCAGGTGACTTTTACAACATTGGCAACCGCCGCTATTACTAGGAATAAGTGATGGTCCATATGGCAACGAGGAGATTGCAAAATATAAGTGGGAGATTATAGCAAATATAATACCACATCTAATAATCACAAAGCATGGTTGTGAGTTATAAGTAGTGGGGCTACTACTAGACAACTTGAGCTTAAGCATTTTAGGTTGTAGTCAAGGGCTCTAGTTGGAACCAAGCTCAACAAGTTGTATGAGTCAGTAATCCCCCATTAACGGACCGGGTCGAGTCTGGGACATCACTAAGAGGCCCCAAAGCACATGCTCTCTCGGTGAATGGATCGTCAGCAACAAGCTGGGGCCCACCTGAGCCTATCGACGACACTATATGGATGTTTCGACAGTCGTTACCCACCAGTGGTTATGAGCCTGCTATTGGTTATTACTAAGATAGAAGGTTGGCAGTGGGGTTAGGGTTTATCTGGTTATTACTAAGATAAAAGGTCGGCGGTGGGGTTAGGGTTTATGAAAAGGGGCCTAGGGTTCTGGTCCAATATCGCTTCTCTGAAGTCATGCGAAAAGGGAAATAAGCGGATGCTTATTATGAAGGCTTATGATTCTCTATAAAAAATAGAAAACCTCAACTTGAAATAAAGTTGCCTTGTTGTGCTACAATAGAGATGCCCATGGGACTTGTACAAAAAGAAGGCTATCATACAATAATACTATTATTACAATAATAGTATTATAAATAAATTTGCCTTGTTGTGCTACAATAGAGATGCCTATAGGACTTATACGAAAAAAAGGCTATCATACAATAATACTATTATTACAATAATTATAACAACAATGTGTGAATTGCCATCTACTGCCCTGGTCAGTTTCGCTTCTACCATTTCGGTCTTTGATGTGGATTTGATTCCATGTCCTCGTCAATTTATTAGAGCGACTGCATTGGTCCATTGCGTTTAAACTTTCTAGGTTTGATTATTTTGATCATCACATACCGAAGGACGTGGATGAGAGTTAAATGTAAATTATCATAAAAATGGTAAAGACATGGATTTACTTGCACATTACTAATGGCTTGCTGCAGGTCAGCGCCTCCGAAAGAAAGGGATGACTTTAATCAATAACTCTATTATCAAACTCTAAAAGATTAAACGATCAAAATAAGGCAAATCAAATAAACTACCTCTTGAAAAAGAACAAAAGCTAATATTTCACTTTTAGGGAGGAAGCATAAATATTTTATGTTCATGTTGTAGACGTGGTTCTAGAATGTATAATACCCACAATACATGAGAAAAGACTTGGGATCAGATTTTCCTTTTGACCTTCAAGTGAAACAAGTTTGCCATATATGGATGGCAGATACTCCTGCATAGATAATTCTCACAAGCAATACGGGTTACCACACAGTTTGAAATACAATGCTATGATTTATCCACTTCAAAAGTGAATTCTCTGCTAATGCAGTTGCATTTTCTCCATTTTTGGTGCTTGCATGCTGTGTTCACTTGCATATTACTGAAAATTGAGTTAACCGTTCTTCCAACTCGGTAGATAAAATTTGAGCCATTTAATATTTAACAATTCTATAAGTTGCTAATGTGGTTTCAGTCTACTTTTGATGTCCCATTTGAAACTATATTAAGTTTCTCAAAAAGAAGAAACTCGAATTAAATTGCGCTCTATTATTTTTCAGATTGCTGGAAAACTTAACAAAACGATCAGGGATTTGGGACTCCGTGATATTGGTCAATTGGAGCAGGATCTGGTCTTTGGAGATGCTGGGGCTAAGGAACTGATAAACTTTCTTAGGACAAAGCCGGTTAGAACAACATGATGAATGCTATTACTTTCAAACTTGATGTTCTATACAGAAGTTGTTCATATCTTCCGTCTTTTCCAGGATGCTAGTCCTGAAAATAGGATGCGGTTACTAATGATTTATGCAGCTATTCACCCACACAAATTTGAAGGTGATAAAGGGCTTAAGTTGATGCAGGTGCACCTATATTTTTTGTTTTTTTGTGAAGGATGCAGTCATCTTCGTATTTTTTTGCATTGAACTAAATGCCTTCCCTGTGTTTTTTTCTTCTGGAATAATAAGGTATTCAGTGAATATTATCATGGTGTGAAACTCATTTTATTCAATGGCCTCAAATTTCAACGAAATTCCACCAAATTTCTCTGAAGTTTCCATTTCTTTGGGTCACCGAAATCGAAATACTGCCTTATTTCTTTTTCCAAAATTTCAACGAAATATCGACGAAATGTCAACCGAATTTCATCGAAATTGCATGTCGTTTCGTAGAAACAACAAAGATAAGAGAACCCACCCTTCGCTTTCATCGAAATTTGCATATAAGTTTCTCTTATTCCCCGATGTGTTGAGTTTTTAGAGTGTTTTACATTGTCTTGAGATAAATTCCTAAATGGTATTCCTAATTGACAACACTAATTATACTCCGACTATTTTATGCTGGTTGTCTGCCACCTAATGCAATCCCTCTCATTTACCCCGGCTTGGGACCAACTATGGTTGTGTTCATAGCAGGATCATTGTTTGAAACAATGGTCATGGGCATGTTTTATATCTTGAACTTTGTTGTTTTTCCCTTGATTTTTTTGTTCATGTTGTTCTAAAAAACATTTTCTTAATCATACATTATGAATTATGGAACATATATGAACGAGTTTCCAATTTGCTCCAGTTGGCCAGACTGCCACCTGAGGATATGGTTGCCGTCCACAATATGAGATTATTGGCTTCTCCAGATACTAAAAAGTCTTCTGGAGGTGCTTTCTCCCTCAAATTTGACGGTTATAGGGTAATTGTTTTACCCCATCCTACCATAAACCTTTTCTTTTCTTCCATTTTAGGAACCTTATTGACTAACAGTAATATTTTTTCCATGCATTGGATGTTTTCTTCAGAAGAAGCATGGAACTAGAAAAGAACGGAAGGACGGGGAAGAAACAATGTGGGCATTGTCACGGTTTTACCCTGTAATTGAGGTATTAGGAATGTTGGGTCCTCTATTTTGAAAAATATATATTTTATTGATGAAGCCTCTTTCAGGAACTGATTGAGAAACTCAGCAAAGGTGAACTGCCTAAGGATGAGTATTCATGTATGAATGGCCCTAGCTCTTCTGCTCTTGGAATTTCTCGAAGTATGTCCCCACAGACTGGTCAACCTCAGACTGCATACTCAATGAGATCTAGAAGAACTGCCACATGGGCCAGGCCTCGTAGTTCTGATGATGGTTACTCCAGGTATTTTAATGAAGCAACTTTTTTAAACACTAGTTGTTAGAAGGACTCCGTAGTTTGAGTTAAGGTTTGCTAGTGATTCGTTGCATAGTTATGAAAACTTCGTCATCTAGTTGTCAGCCACTTTTCATATAAGAAACTAAGCGCTCAACCATGGTTTTAAGCAGACTTTTTGGGTTCTATCAGTAGTGATTGTGTGTTGTGGCCTTATTTTTCTCATTTTCTTCCTTTCCACAGTGACTCGGTATTAAAACATTCATATTCATCAAATGATTTTAAAAGGATGGGACAACGCATTTTTGTATTTATAGTGGGTGGTGCTACGAGGTCTGAGGTATCCTTTTCAATAACTGCATGCTTAATTTACGACTTTAATATGCTGTTCAGGTTTAAACTCAACTGTTATTTTACCTCATTGTCGAACTTTTTATCAGCTTCGTGTCATCCACAAGCTTACAGCTAAACTTAAAAGAGAAATCATCATTGGCTCAACAAGTATTGATGATCCTCCGCAATTTATTACGGTAAATATGATTATTTGTTTTAGAAATTTTCTTCCTTATTTAATAATACGAAATGCCAATCTCGAAACAAAAATTATATTTGTTGGTTTTGGATATATGTTGATCAAACCATGAGCGAGTAGCTGCTGTTGTTAACGTGAAAGGAAATTGTTCCATTCTCATTGTTCAATCTGATATTAAAAAATGCAGAAAGTGAAGTTGCTGTCCGCTCAAGAGCTTTCACTGGACGATCTTCACATATGAGCACTTGCAAAGGTTCATTTGAGCGACAGCTTAATCGTGGGAACGACAGGTGTGACTCGCAGTTTGTAATTATAGATGTATCTTCTCTGTCTATCTCTTTATTAACTGTATTCATTAGGCAAGTAATGCCTAACTTAATGGTGTCATTGCCATGGACCTGTGGAGACGTCCAAATATCGTAATGCACGCCCGATAAAAACGAGGAGGTTAATGTGGTAGCATTGGTCTCGATCAACTCTTTCCCCGTCACCAATGTTGTGTATTCTGTTATCATATGTACATCTGAATGACTATATTTTGTCTAAAGTTGCTGCTACAGAAGTTTTCTGTTCAAATCATTACAGATTTGTGGCTACAGACACTTTGACTACAAAATCTACGCCAGTTATTTTCTTATAAACAATTCCGATTGACAGGATATATAGTGTCATTAGATTGCGTAAAATCAGTTATTTTTAAAGTGAATTTAAAAGCACTACAGATGTATTTGACATGAGCTTCCGATGACTCCCTGGTGGGTGTGCATGGGGTGGGTACTTGATCCATTCGATCGTGCTATGCCCGGACCTATACTTAAGGGATCATAGACCGAGCTGACCCGTTCCAACCTGTGTTCAAATCTAAAGAGTACCTAGATTATATAAGTTGTTTATGTGTACCCACTATATGTGTAACCTATATCTTTTTGTAAACATACTTATAAATGATCTTAAATATAGTAATATTAAAATATTAATATGAAAGTCAATAATCTCAAGTTAGCGAGGTCATTAAATCAGATTCATTATCAACTATCCAATTGACTGCTGAATGTTGGATCTCTTCCTTCTCGTATGATCAATTCTAAGGAGGTCTGTAGACAACAAGGATCTCGCTCGACGTAGTTGCTTGATCTATGAAGTTAGAATAAAAGAAGAAGAGGGAGAGAAGAGCAGAGACCATATAATCTAGATGGAGGAGGGAACAAGTGCGAAAAAAACTGCCTTCTAACCACATTCCATTGCTTATTTATATTCATCAGGGTCCTATGGGATCACTTAGCAATAAACTACAACAATTTGTCTAACAACCTCCAACAACTTGGAATATTATAAATTCCCTATCAATTACTTCCCCTCATCCAGATCAACCTTGCCCTCATGGTTGAAATCAGGATATAGAGATAGAAATTCATCATAATCAAGCCATGAAGCTTCTTCCAAAGAGTATCCATGTCACTCGATTAAGAGCTATGTAATGGCCTTGTTATGTCGTTTCACATGTCTCGACAAAAGCTTGAGCAGAACCTTTGTAGCATGTTGGAATGTTTTGGACAGAGAAACGGTATCTACAAGCCGGTTCTCATGTTTCTACTTTAACCCGAAATATGGAAAATGAGATGTATCGTAGAGCCTTGTGGAAGATCAATCTTGTAAGCAACATGGTCAATGTGATTTCGAACCTTGAAGTGATTGTGGAATCGTGCAGAAAACTTTAAGGTTCAAGGTAAAGAAGTGAAATTTGTTGATATTGTTGGATTTTTCAAGTAAACCCAGTCCCCTACTTTAAACTTGCATTCCTTTCGATGTTTGTCAGCTTGTAACTTCATTCGTTGAGCACGTTGTAAATGAAGTTTTAAGTCTACCAAAATCAGATCCTGGTTGCGTAGATGGTCCCCCACTGAATGTATTGTAGTTGTTCCTGAGACGGAATGGAGTAAGAGGACGATATCCATATTCTGTTTCGAAAGGGGGTTATGTATTGGAATGCCAAGTTGTGTTGAACCAATATTCAATGATGTGAAGCCACTTCACCCATTGATTTTGTTGTTGATAGCAGAAGCACTGTAAATATGTTTCTATACATTGATTAGTCGCTTTAGTTTGATCGTCCCTTTGGGGTTGGTAAGCAAAACTGAGCTCCAGCTGAACACTTTGTAATCAAAACAACTCTCCCTAAAATTGGCGGGTGAATACTGGGTCTCTATTTGAAATAAAAGCTTTTGGAAACCCATGAAGCTTAAGCACATTATTAAAAAATTATGTAGCTACTATGGATGCATTTTATGGGTGTTGCAATGGAATTGAGTGAATATATTTGGATATCCAATCCACAACAACAACAATAGTCGACTTAGAGCCAACTAGTGGAAGACCATCAATAAACTCCATTGAAATCTCTTCCCATATCCATGATGGAATTGGCAATGGTTGCAGAAGGCCACTACGAATTGAAGTATTATACTTACAACGTTGACAAGTATCACTCATGGATATAAGCCTTTATATCCTGACTCATTTTCGTCCAAGTGAAAAAAAACATTGAACTCTGTGCAACCTTTATAATAACCTGAACCAACATGAGGTGTATCATGTGTTTCCTTAATAATGATGGGAACTAAGGGATTTAGACTGAATAAGGACATGATTTTGATAATACAGAACCCCATCTTTCCAAGAATAAAGAGCGGAATCAGGTAGACCTTCATTCCATTTGGAAAGCATAGTAGATAAGATTGAATCTGAATTATATGAAGATTTCACATTGTCCCGCCAATTAGATTATGGTCGTGATATGGCTAAGGAGTGAAGTGATATTGGTCATCATGAAAGAGCATTAGCTGCTATGTTATGCTTTCTCGATTTATATTCTAAACAACAGTCATAGCCCAATAACTTTACAAGCCACTTTTGTTGATCCGGAGTATGAGCTTCTTCTTATAAAAGGAAACGAAGACTCTTATGGTCGTGCATATTGTAAGTACCCTATCAGTCAAATAAGGTTGTCATTTATGTACAACAAAAATAATAGCCTCCATTTCGCGTTCATATGCTAATAAAGCATGTTGTAGGGGAGGAAATGCCTTGCTAAGATAAGCTGCAGACTGTCCTTCTTGCATCAAAATTACGTCCAAGAAACTCCCACTTGCATCAGATTCAATAACAGAAAGTCTTGGAAAATCTGGTAATTCTAAAACTGACTAAGAAATCATTGTATTTTAAGCTTCACAAAATCTTCGTGAGTATCCGAAGATCGAACTAATGTCTCTAATTTAAGCAATGAAGTGAGAGGAGTGTCAAGACTCCCATAATCTATAACAATTTTTTTGTAATATCTTGTAAGCCCCAATGAAAACCCCTACATCCCCCTGCGACTTTGGAATAGGTGTTGACAGAGATCAGTCTGGTATCCTAAGAAGATATGACACCTAGTTGCTGCAGCGACCGATCTCAAATTATAGGACAATCAACCCACAATGTGTGTGTATCAAAATGTGAGTCAAAATTTATTATAACTCTTCAAACATGTTTATAGTGCAAGTATGGAAGAGTGTCGAACCACTGAGAGCAAGCTAAGGTAGATTTGTAATTATTACTAATTATTTCTAATTAATGATAATTTTTTAGGTTTTTGTTTTGCTTATTTTTAGGTCTTTTTTTGTTTTTAAATGTTGTTGTGGATTTTTAGTTATATTCATTTTTTTATTTTAAAAATGTCTTATATATTTTTTGATTTTATTTATTGTTAATTATTTTAAATTTTTCAAAATTTTATTTTTTTTATTTTTAAAAGTATTTAAATTGATAATATAAAGAAAAAGAAGATGAAATATTCAAAATAAAGAGCTTATTTTTATGTTTTTAATATTTTTCTATGTTTTAAGGATTTTTATGGTATTTTTCTATTTTATGGATTTTTTATATACACAAAATAGTAAATAAGATAATTTCACAAATTTATTTATGATTTTTAATGTATATATATAAGTCCAAAAAACCTAAACTATTTTAAGCATAATATATATAATAAAGAAAATTCAAACACTAAAATGGATATTTTTGGGTTTTGTTGAATTTTTACTAAATTTTATAAGGTTTTTAGATTTTTTAGATTTTTAGGTTTTTTGTTTTATATTTTATTAGTGATTTTTGGATATGTGATACAATATAATAAAAGCTAACTAATACATTCTTTTTAGATTTTTTGGATAAATGTTTTAATTTTTATGGATTTTAAAGCCTAAACATGGAAAATAATATTATTTTTTATTTTTTTATAAATTGGAAAATTATGTTAAATGTCAAATGAAAAATAGAACTATTATCCAAGAATTTAAAATAATTTTCCTAATATTATTGGAATTAAGGATGAAATTAATAAAAAGAAAATACACAAAATAAATAATACAGTAGAATAGGGACGTATTTATAATTAATAGAAAATTTACATGTATTTGCTAATAATACTACAAAATACAGGGGCCAACAATGCAAAATATGCAATATTTAATGTTCATAGAGCTTGGCAGGGACTAAATAGAAAGTACATGAAAGTTCAAGGTCAAAAATGCAAATGATCCTAAAGATATCACACAATTTATATTTACATGTTTAAATATAAAAATTAAAAGGTCGGAGGGGGTCGGTGCAAAATATGCTCGAAGTGTGTTGATCAACGGTTGGGGGCGCTCCACTTATGCGTGAACGGCTACGATTAGATACTGCTTCGTGCATATCTAATGGTGGTGATCATCTTGGGTCAGGATCGAGCGGCTGAGGCACAACATGATCGGACGGTGGAGATCAAAATTGGAGGGACCTTCTCGATCGAACGGCAACTGCTTCACGCGATGAACAAGGAAGAACGTCGACTCGGTAGTCCTTCGATTGGCCAATACTGGATGCTCTAGCCACCTCTCGAGCTCGGAGAGGGCTCAAGAAGTAGCTGGAGCTCGTCAGCCTCGGCTGGTGGGTACAAAAGAGTCCATGCCTTAGTGAAAGAGGCCTAGAGCTCGAAGATAGCTTGAGGACCTGAGGTTTGAAGTCCCAGGCCGAAGTCACCCCAGATGGGTTCCTCTTTGCGTGGTACCTGTACGCTCAGCCTCAGGGTTCGAGGGTGATGCTCTTTAGTACTTTTGTTATAAGAAAAATACAAGGAATGAAGGGACGATGGATCTCTGATGAAAGGTGGTGGAGAGAGATCTGGGAGCTCGACTCTTATAGAATCGAGGGGATCTAGACGCGTATGTAGATGTAGAAATTAAAGGGGAGGAAGGTGGGGTGGTTTGATGGTTGGAATAGAGGCTGGATCACTGTAGATAGAGACTGGAGACAAGTGCCCTAGCGTACTTAAGTTTTTTTGGAATTTGCGATGAAACTAATTGGAATCAAATCACAATAAAGACAAGTCTACACTATAGAATGAACTACAAAGCTAACCTGCTAAAGATAAGAAGCTCACTTGGCCTGGAGGACCTTTGAGCAGAGGGTGTGGAGCATTGCCACAGGTGGTTGGAATCTCCCTCTCCCCCCTTCTCCCCACCTCGAATCGACAGGGGGAGTGTTGATTGGGGGTCAACATTCAAATGCCTTCCATTGGTCCATGTGAACCGCTAAAGGACGAAATAGAAATAAAAATTAATGATAATTAAAAATAAAATAGTAAATGACATTTTTATGATAAATGTGTATTATTTCCTAAACTATATTTAATAATTTTTATTTATTTATATAAACTTATTTAATATGGTTTATTATTTATATATTATGATTTATAGGTATTTATACATATATATTATGTATTTATATTTTTATTCTGTTATTTTTATGCATAATATCTATTTAAATAATTTATTTATTTACAACATTATTTAATATATATTTAGATTTTTTTGGGATTTTTATGATTTTATTTATATGTACTAATAAATAAATATATTTAAAATATAGGTATATTATACCTTTATATTTGGGTTTTATTAATTCATTTTTATTTTTTAAGTGCTTTTAATGTTTATTTATATTTTTATAGATGTTATATAATATGTACAATGGTTTAAATTATAAGGAGTCTAAAAATATACAAAATGAAATAAAGTAGCTTATTATACAGATGTACAAGTACCTAAGATACTCAATTAGCCACCTTTTATATCTTAACTCCATTTTAAATGAAAATCATCTTCATTTTGAAGGTAATTAAATTTGAAGTACAATGAAGGTGGTTTTCATTCGTTTTTAGTTCATATGGAGAATATATTGATGAATGAAGTTTTTTTATGAGTGTAAGGTTCATGATTTATTTTTGCCAATAATTTTATCATTTTTTATACATCATTATGTACATGGTTTATGTTGAACACATTATTGTTTGAGGTTTGTATGGTGGTAAGCAAAACACTAGAGGTATGAGATATTTACACAATATATTATACTTAGAATAATTAGGATTTCTCTGTATTTATGTATATTATTTCACCCTATCTCCCACTACTTTATGCATGATCGATCTAGTTAATATTTGACTTGGTCTCAGGATTTAGGGTCAATCGGTATCATAGATACCTCCTTTATTTTTCTTTTCCTTTCTTTATTTTTTATTTTGGATTTGATACAGATATTTATACATTGTTTACATAATAATGTTAAAATGTCCATGCAAGTTAGTGGTATTTACATGTATTTTACTAGGGATTTTAAGCCAATATAAAATAATATAGGTGAATGAATGGCTTTTCATTAATATGCCAAAAAGAAATGGCATCAACTTTGGCTCAATCCATAGAGACACCCCCTTTGGAAATAACATGTCCCAAATACTCCATTGTATCTATGCTGAACTTATATTTGGAATATTGGGCACATAACTTGTTTTGAATCAAAATTTTGAAGGTAATTTCCACATATAGTATGTGTTGAGCCATGCTGATATTATAAATAAGGATATCATCAATAAAAATTAACCCAAACTTCCAGAAATATGGCTTGAACAAATCATTTATCAATTTTTGGAAAGTTGCTGGGGCATTATTAAGGTTGAGATGCATTACTAAGTATTCATAATGCCCTTCATGTGTCTTAAATGTTGTTTTTGAAATGTCCTTATCATTCATTTTGATCTCGTGATATCCAGATTGGAAACACATGAACCCCTTGTAATTCATCTAGAAGATCATCAATGAGGGGAATATGTTACTTGTCCTTGATAGTATAGTTATTAATGGCTCTATAATCAACACATATTCTCCAAGTTCCGTCATGTTTCTTAGCCAACCAAGCTGGAGACACAAAAGAATTGTTGCTTGGTTGAATCACTCCTTCCTTCAATGCAAGACAAATTATTTCTTCAATAATATTTTTTTGTGTTGGAGAATGTCGATTTGACCCGTAAAACTATAAATATTTCACTGACTAATGGAATACGATGGTCATAGTTATGAACTGGGGGAAGGCCCACTGGATTTTTTAAAATAATGTTAAAATCTTGGACCAAAGATTTTAGCCTTTGTTCTGAAATGTCACTGTCAAGTGAATGTTCTATCTCAAAAGTTGCAACTGCAATTGATTGAAGTTGAAGCATAAAAGAAGTTTTAACATATTTCAATTCCTTATTTGCTTACCCAACTACAACCATCGTAAGAGCAGTATTTGAAATCCCATTTAATTGATAATCACAACCTTTATAATATAAACACATGACATACTCCTTAAAATTCGACTAAATAGTACCAAGTAGTTCCAGCCAACTAACTCCCTTATCATCATACTGGGATTGTGATAATTGACGAATAGGAGAAAGCATGGCTTAGAGGGTAAAGGAAGCAATCCTCTATAGTTTTATGATGCAAAAGTATGCTTATCATGGCCTTAGGCTTTTAATTTAGCTTCCTCAACCGTGCCAATTCTGTAGCTTCATCCAAGAATTAGGTTTAAGCATGTGGACTTCATATTCTATTTCTGGTTTTAATCCACTAAGAAAGGTTCCTAACAAATGTCCCACAAGAATTCCTTCAAGTTTATTGGACAAAACTCTTAAATTCTCTTTGATACACCAACATAGATATGGTCTACGGAAGATTACTTAATAGAGTACCAAAACACTATTCTATACCTCGTGGAAGAGAGTCTTAGGATTTCCACATTCCACTTTTTGTATACCACCAATACTATTGAGGAGCTTCACCCTCCAAATGAAAAGACGTTAAGGAATTCTTCTGAGAATTAGGTATTTGATAAAAATTGAAATATTGTTTAGCTTTATAATGGCATTCCTTAAACCTGAAGATCCATTGAATGCAGGAACTTTTAACCATTTATGTTTAGGTATACCTGATGTTGATCCCCTAGTGATGAAGAGCCACCAGGTTTCAGAGGCAAAACTTTGTCTTCAATCTTAACTTCAGCAAGTCGAACATTGATCGTGTCAATCACCAGACACTTGATGACTTTGATATCTCCAATGACATCATTGTTGAACTGGTGCTCGGAGTGGGCTCAGGACACCAATTGTTAGATCTTTTCCTTCTCGTATGATCGATTCTAGGAAGGAGATCTGTAGACAACAAGGATCTCCGATCTTGTGTCCCACTCATCATGGTTGCTTGATCTATGGAGTTAGAACAGAAGAAGAAGAGAGAGAGAAGAGTAAAGAACATATAGGGGAAAGGAAAGAGCAGAGAACATATAGGGGAAAGGAAAGTGTAGAGAACCGATAATCCGGAGAAAGGAGGTAACGAGTGCCGAAAAACTATCCTCTAATCTCATTCCATTGCTTATTTATATTTATCAAAGTTCTCTCAGGAACACTTAGCAAACAAACTACATCAATTTGTCTAACAACATCCAACAACTTCTTAGAATATTACAAATTCCCTATCAAATGCTATAGTTTTTTTAAAAATAAATAAATAAGTTCATTATTTGACTGTCAAAAGTGGATAAAGTAATCAAACCTAGCAAATAAACAATAATACGATGTGAATTTGTATTTCGGAGTCATGCGCATGAGCGTCTCCAAAAATACAAACCATGGCGACAAAGTTCTCTGCAATGACAGGAGACCATGGATGTCATTATATGACTTAGTCCATATCATGTTTAAATTAATGATTAATCATTTCGAATCATATTCTCAAGATTAATTTAAGAGATAGTTCTAGGATCCATGCTCATTATCTTATTTTAATCTAATTAAAATAATGACAATTAAGAAGTTTGATCCTTTTATGCACTTGATGTTACCATATAACATTACACCCTCACTTAGTACAATTTAATGCTCTAATTTTAGTAAATGTACACCATGACTCTCCATGCCATCTTTCATCAAAAAGGATCCAGGTAGGACGGACAGTCAATACTAAAAGGGAGTGCTTCCACTGCAAATGTGGCATAGGGTGCCAATTAAGTAACCCATTAGCATGTCCACGGCCTAGAAACCTTCACCGAATCAATTCAAGACAACACAATCGATACATATTGTACTAAGGAGGTTATATCGATCTTTCGATCGTATATGCTAATGATGAATCCTCATTTCATCACTTTTATTTTTTTCATTTTGGCCTTAAAACCCTAGATATGCATCCATATATCATTAATTTGTGAAAGTAAACACTCCATAAATCACTGAAAATACTCTATAAATACTATTTAAAATATTATATTTAATTACAAAATAAAAGAAAAAAGAAAAGAAAAAGAATGAAGTTTCAAAGACATTGAGTGACCCAAGATCCCGAGACTCAGTCATCGTGATGGCTTAGTCAATAAGGAATAAAGTTGGGGGAGATAGGGCAGAGAGATTGTACAAAACACATCTTAAAAACCTTGTTTGTATAGCACAATGATTTCATTTGGGACCTATTTTATATTATTATTTTTATACCTCAAATAACAAAACTCTCTATATGAATATTGTATATAAAAATATAAAGAGAAATACAAAATTGATTTCACTAAAACATAATACACAGTGTGCCCGAGACACACAAAATAAAAAGCCGCAAAGAAAACTTTGCAGACTTGTATCTTCTCTATACATATTCAACATTAACCAAACCCACCATTATTATTTATAAAATTAAATAAGCTATTCAATGAAGGTGTTTCATTTAATTTAGATATCAAAAGTTAGGTTTTGGCCTCCATTGTGCAATATACATGCATATTATATTCAATAAATTATCTTTTATATTTTTCGCTCTCTTATATTTTATAAAATTGTAAATAATAATTACAACACATGTACATAATTAAAATGAAATAAAACATCAAAAAAATGAAAATAAATCATATACTTCAATACATAGATAAAGTATACATATATATACCTATAAAATATATGTACATAATTAATTAAGTGGACAAATAAATTCAGAAAAATACAACAAACATCTTAAATATGTATTTAAATAAATTAAAATATGTAAAGTACATGTATATAATAATAAAATACAAAATACAAAGTAAAAATATAATATACACAATACATGTATATTTACCTATATTTATACGTGTAAATATTAACCTATAATAAATGACATTGGAAAATAAATAAAAAGAGGTAATAAATGCTGCATAAAATTATAAACATTTTTTTTATGTTTTAGCAAAAAATTAATTAGTTCATATGTTATTTTTTATTGATTTTATAAGGCATTTTTCCTCGAATTTTTCTAGTTGGTCCACATGGACCAACCAGAAGCTAACCCTCGTTGACCTGGGTCAACTACCCCCTCTTTCCTTCTCGAGCTCTGGACTTGTCAGTTCCTAGATTTCTCCCTTTTTCCGCTCGATCTCATCATTCTCTGACATGGCGTGCTGAGCTAATTGTGGAGATGTGATATCCTGGATTCGCGTCAATGCCTAAGACCTGTGTGATCCTCTTCGATTCGAACAGAATCGAAGCTGCAACACCCTCCCCTCGTTTGTATATAAATAAGATATTCAGGCCTCCATTTTGCATTTGATCCTTTTTTTCTCATTTTTGCCCCCTCAGGCCACCATAATCGGCATCTACCTGGTGACATGAGGTAGAATCGAGGTCCTGTAGCGAGGAGGAGGCGTGGAGAAGGACGATCCACCCCATCGCCGGAGGCAGCTCTGGCAGGTTCAGCTTCCTTGTATTTCCTTAGGTATGTTTTCGATTCTAGTCTTTAATTTCCTTTCTAGTTGTTAAATTAGTTGTAATTTAAAATTCCCTTTTGACATGGAGCTTGAGCTCCATGCCCAAATCACTTGTTCTCGATTGTTTTGCTGCCTCGATCTTCATTCCAAATCATTCCCCTACGCCTTCTCCATGATTTCCCCCATCTGATCAACCCAGATCCATTGTGGATCTGAGAATCGAGTTTTACTCCATCTCCCCTCGCTTGAATCTTGCCTCCCTTCCACTTCGGCTAGTATCCAGCTTCACAGACTAGCCGAGGGGAAATCCCTTGAGCCATAGGATCTTTTTCAATGCAGGATCATACCTTGAAGACCCATCTGAAGTCAAGGATTGCTCCTGGAGTTGCTCCAGGCCATCTAGAGCTAACTGAGCTCCTAGCGCTTCACCAAACCCACTAGAGCACCATTGGTTGGTAGCTGCACATGCAAAGGCACACCAGCAAGTGAAAGAAGCCATCAGAACGTAGAGAAGATGTCAGAGGATAGAGAAATCAGAAATCAAAACTCCCAGTCGTTGTGTTCTTGGGAGTCCTTCCAAGAGCCTCACTCACCGTTGGATGAAGAAATCGGCCCAGATCTAATCTAGGTCGTCCACTTAAGTTGAAGCGTCATCTCTCCTCAACAATCGGATCTGCCGCATGTTAAGTAGTAAACGACCCGATGAACAGTTCTGAGTATGGGTAAATTGCATTGAAGCCCTTATAACTTTTAAAAATTGCAAGTGCGTCCTATACTAGGTTACCTCATGAGGACACCCACATGAGTGACCATTTTGCACTTGTACCCCTCCGAGTTCAATATTTGTGTTTAGTATTTAAAAATAAACTTTTAGTTCAAATATTTTGGTTGCAAGAAACACCTCGCATGTATCTTATATTGCATAAATGCCTCTACCAGCTTATTGGTTTTATTTTTGCATTTTCATTTTCTAAAAATAGTTATCGTGCTCAAAAAATTATGCAAAAATAGGTGTAAATGCCTGATATGATGCTCTTTCACGTCATGTATTCCATTTAGAATATTTCTTGTATTTTCTATTTATTAAAAAATAGAAATGAGCCTCTTTATTCCCTATTTGACTTAAACAAATATAAAAAATTATAAAAAATTACAAAAATTCCAAAAAAGTTAGCAACTGTTTATTACTCTATTTTGTTACTATAGACCAAAAATCACTAAAAAATACAAAAGAAAACCTAAAAATTAGAAACCCCTTTCTAACCCTAAAAAAATTAGAAAAATTACCCAAAATCCAAAAAATATCTTTATATCATATATTTCTATGTATACTTATTACTATGTATACTTATTACTATATATAAATAATAGTTTTGAGAAATTTTGGACTTATTTTGTATTTTTAAATCTCAAAACATCGGCCGATTTACCTATTCATTATTTTGACCTATTTTTTACTTTAAAAATACCTAAAAATTAGCAAAAAATAATCAAAAAATTACAAAAATAGAAGAAAAATATTTAAAATATAAAACATTTTATTTTGTAATTTTTGACTTACGAAGCAATATCTATAATTTTACAACCTATATAGCCTATATATACTTATATATTATTATTATAAGTACCTATAAATATTTTGAAAATCTTTAAAAAACAAAAGGAATGTTCTTAGTTGTATTTACTAATTTTTATATATTTATTACATACATAATATATATTGCCTATATTATACATAGGGTTAAATGGGGCTGCCCCCTGGGAGTAGCCAACTTGGCTACTCCCACCCCTATTTTTCCCTCATTTTTTTATTTCTTTGGAAAATAAAAATTTGTAAATTCATCATTATATCCCTCTAACATTCTATTAAAATTTCGTCAGAAACAGAGACTCCTACGGCCTCCATCCAAACAGGGTCGATTTAAAAAATCCTGCGACCGTTAAAAAAATGATGTCTTGATGGAGGGCCTCGGAGTCTCTGTTTCTGACGAAATTTTAATAGAATGCTGGAGGGATATAGTGATGAATATACAAATTTTTATTTTCCAAAGAAATAAATAAATGAGGGAAAAATAGGGGTGGGAGTAGCCAAGTTGGCTACTCCTAGGGGGTAGCCCCATTTAACCCTTATACATATTACCCTATATAGATATATATACACTTATATATACTTATTATATATTCTAAATACAAAAAGGAAATTTAAAAAATCAGAAGAATATAAAAAGAAAACAAAAATTATAAAATTAAAAACAAAAAAATTTAAAATTAAAAATACATAAAAATTAGATGTAATTAAAACCCCCAAAAATAATAAGTACATATAAATATATACATCCACATTATATAGAAATAATTAATCGCTATACCCCTTGCTCCCTGTGTTCGACAACACACTCGTACTTGCACATTATAACATCTATTTGTAGGGATTATAATAAATTTTTACTCCACGTATTTTTGCATTGCTTTATTCTGTTGTGGGTTTATTATTGTTTGAGTTGTCATTTCGACGACTGTCGCTCCACCTTGTGGATCGACAAGACCGCCTCGCTTTGATTTCGAATCAACCGATGCTATATAGTAACTCTTTCTAATTTCCCAAAATGTCTAGTCAACCAATCTATACACTTCTTGAATTCAAAAACTCCTTTCTAATTTCAAAAAGGGTCTAGTGTGACAATCTAGACAATTCTTAAATAAAAAAAATTCAACTTCAAAAGATGTCTATTGCAAAAATCTAGATAATTTGTGGTATCAATCGAATCAATTTCACAATTTCTAACTGCATTGTAAACATTCACGTGAATAAATAATCAGGAAAAATATGAAATAAAAATATATTCTATTTTATTGCAAATTTCCAAAATAAACAATCAACGATTTCATATTCGAATTTTCAAGTTGCGACCATTGCCCTTCAAATTAGAAAGCATTATATAACTTGTACTTCAAATTCATTGCATCCCCTGATATTTCTAAAATATTAGGTCCAACACCTGATGTAAATATGTCAAATATATTTCTATCAATTTTGAGTCCCAAAATACGACAAACAAGTCAATAAGACAATCGAGTCCTCTTCCAACTCTGTCTATGGAGAAATCCAATTTCTCGAGGCTGCATGGTCGAAATCACGCAAAACATTTTTGCAATGATTTGAGAATTGATCTTTGACTTATTGATTAGTATTTTATCATGTTATATGATCCAAAAACAATAGCTAAAAATTCATATGCTACGATCTTTGTCAAAATAGGATCTGAGATCGTTTTTAACATCTGAATCTTCTCCTAAATGTCACCAACATTTGGTTGATCTTTTATGTATGAGTCCAGACCTTCTACACCTCATATATATCTCAAAAAACACGTTTAAAGAAGGGGAGAATAGTAGCAACTTCGAAAGTTGTTGAATCATTCGAATAGTTAAGAACTGTCGCAAGACAATGTACTAATAATCGGAATGATCTAGCAGATTATTTATTGGAATTGGATGCAATCCAAATCCTCAAAACTAAGGTTATGATACCAATTAAAGGAAGTAAGCAAATATTTTGTCAAAACAATCTCAGTTCATCATATGAACTAGAAAATGTAGCACAATAATTATGCATTCAGAAATTATAAATTCTAAGGAAACAATTTTCAAAATAATTTCTGATATTAATAATGAATATACATAACAAATTAGGGTTAACTCTTGAAGCGTGAGTCTCTAAAGTAAGAGACCTCCCGAATCAAGTCCGATCTGCGCTTATCTCTCTCGTAGGCACGATAATGAGTCACGTTGTTTCCCACGAACATGGACATCATCTAGGACAACAAGAAGAGGATTATGAGATATGGAGACTCTTAAAACTCTTCTATATCTCAAGGGCGTGAAATTCTAAGGACTATTTCTCTCTAAAATTCAAGTGTGTAAAAGAGAGAGTCATACTCTCCTTTTATACAAATTGTACACAACTATTGAAGAGTCTTCTCTTCAAGTAGGCATGTGCAATGATAGCCCTTGGATTGTTGATCAAGAGCTTAAGACTAAGTCTTTGTTCAATAATACAATTATATCATTTTTATCTCCAAATAATTTAATTAATAAATAAGGTAACAAATCAATAAAGAGTTCTTCTCAAGGACTCTTTATAGTGGCGCCATGTATCATCACATAAGGCTAACCAATTCCATATATGGAACGTATTTGTTGCTAATTCATTAATTTATAAATCAATAAATAACACAACAATATATAGAGTTTTATTTGAAATGGGACTCAAGTATATGGTGCCAAGTGTACATACTATACACGTCCATATTGACTAAAAATAGTCAATGTTGTTACATTTTATTTATCAATTAATTAACTTGATAATCATATTATCAATATTGGAGAAATTATGGAAATAATACTTATAGATTTTGAATCATATTCATGAAAACGACATTAAATGTAAATCCAAATTACATCTAAAAAATGTGAATCAAATTCACACAATCTCATGCCTTGGAAAATATGTAAATCATATTTACATAAATATGTATATGAATCACACTCATATAAATATTAATTGTTGTGGATCACTATTGACATTAATTAATGAGATATATTTGTGAATCTTATTCACAAAATTGCCCTCACAAATATGATGCAATAATAACTATTATTATTATTATATTAGCATCAATAGGTATGAGTCCTAATCTGTAAAGCTTTGAACTTGGCAGTCTCTCAGATCCTATATTATAAGATCCGGCTCATCAAGGGGAAACCAACGGAATTTATTTCGTGTGAATCGGACTTCGTTTCGATTTGTTATTTTCGGAAGAAAGAGAAGTAAGGAGGTTTAAGACGTCATTAACTCATAATGACTGTCATTAAGACTAATTAAATATGATTAAAGAAAATAATGATAGATCAAGGACCGCTAATGACTATTAGCAGACACTAATCAGTTGTTAGCAAAAGTTAAGCATGAGCTACGAAAGATAAATCATGATTAGTGAAAGTTAATCATGATTAGCGTTAATTAAGTGCCATTAATGAATCTAGAATACTCTGGAAAGTTCGAACTCAAGCCTTAAGTTTTAGATAAGACTTGGCCAAAACCATGGGCTGCTAACCGAAGTTAATGTCTAAATCATGGTTTACTAACCATGGTTAGTGGTTTTCTGGAGCCTATAAATACCCCATCCCCCCTGTCCATTCATTCTCTACGATTTCCACTACCACCACTACCCCAAGGGCTAGGGTCGAGTGGTCAGGAGGAGAAGAGGGAGGCGGGGAAGGAACGCTAGTGAAGCGCTGCTGGGAGAACAACGAGGAGGAAGGTAAGATCCTCTCTTAGTTTGCTTTGTAAGCTAGGTTTTCGATTCTTCTTTTTCAAGCTTTGTTTTCAATTCATCTTTCTTTCCGATTCATTTTCTGTTGTGGTTCGAGGAGAAATCTGAGTAACACCCTCACACTTCCACTCACCTAAGACGTGTGGTGTCTACCAATTCTACATCGCTTATGGTTGTATTCTTTTCATTCTGCTTTTATAGTTATTTTGATAGAGAAATCTGTATAATACCCTACTTAGGTGCGGGTGGCTATACACATTAGTAAACCCTGTGATTCGTCACACCTTCGCTCACCTGAGATGCGTGGTGTCTATTGATTCTTCATCTATTGCGTTTGATTATATTCTTTCATATTCGCTATTGTTTCCCTCTCGGTGATTTTATAGAGGAAACTCTTTCGATTTTTTTAAATATCCTAATATAAGGGAAAACTCTGCCAAAATTTTTATAGAAATATATCCCGATATAAGGGGAAACTCTATCGAAATTTTTATAGAAATATGTCCCGATACAAGGGGAAACTCTGCCGAAAATTTCCTAAAAATATCACCCCATTTAAGGGGAAGCTCTGCTAAAATTTAAGAGAAAAATATGTTCTTCACGTTCTTCGTTTTCTTCATGTGTTCTTCGTGTGTTCTTCGCATTCTTCGTATTCTTCATTCATTCTTCACGTTCTTGGCACATTCTTAGCATTTTTATACGGAAATGAAATTTGATCGTTTCAAGAGCTATAAATCATCCTTCTTGAAAAAGAATCATGATAAAGCACTGTATACGCAAGAGAGAGCTCGATTAGGTAACGAATCCTTCCATTTGTTTTTGAGTTTTCATATGAGATTGTTGAGATTTTTGATTTTAGGTTCTTCTCTATGAAGAACCCTAATTTGGCTATTTTTTAGAAAATTCAACTAAAATAAGGTCTAAGCATCAAATTGATGTAGTGGATTGGAAAATAGGGTTTGGACGTTAAAATGAGCATAAATATGAGTATATGTATATATATGTGTGTGAGGCTATACTTATTGTTGATGACTATGCAAATCGAAAACTTAACGAAAGAATTACATCATGCGAATTGATGTGTATTAAGTTGGACCCCGAAAAGGATTGTGTGTTACGTTAAGAAATGACTAGGAGTAGAACTACATGTCGGGCATGCAACCTGTAGGTTTGTCGGAAGAAACTCGTATTGGTGTGACCCTACCTAAGTGGTACACGGTTGCCTTTTTTTGATAAGTGTGCACTAAATGAATGATTTGCAATACATGGTATCAGGTGCTAATATATTCAAGTTGAACAATAGAAGATGTCGTCGTTCCATGTAGAGGCACGAGTGGTTTAATAGCGGTTGGGTTACGATAAGATATTCTTAAAGCCGCTGGTTTATGGGATTAAAGGTTAGCCTGACGTTTTAAGCTACCGAGTCCTCAAGGACGGTGTGCTTCTTTGTTTGCCAGGCTGAGAGTTTGGGACCTTGGATAATAAATAAAAAGGAAATTGTCAGGGTAGTATTGGAGGATTGGTTGAGGCAGCACGTGACAGCATAAGCTCACCTGATCAACATAATCTCTAATCCTGAAGTATCCACAGCTTTGGAGTCCATTAATGGTGGGGTTCCCCGAGACTAATCCCTGGCGTGAAATAGAAAGGAATAGAACTTAAACTAATGAGAATGAATGAAACTTTTTGTGATAACAAGTTTTGAAAATTACACATTTGTTTGCTTTTCTCTTCTTCGTTTCTTAACACTCGCTAATTATTATCCTATAATTTATGAAAAACCCAGCAGGTATTGGTGAGCCATCAAGGACTTTAATAATCCAGCCAGCCACTCTGTAAGGTAGTTAGTAATATTTTTGTATATTTCCTTTCCAGCTTATGTACATGTAAATGATTATAGGGGGACAATGTATCACGTGGACTTTATTTGTGAATGGAAAAGTGTTGAAATACTTTCTTCTGAGTATTTTTAATTACAGTCTATTTCTGAATGTTAGTTGTGATTGCTGAATAAATTATTGCTGAGTAAGCAGATCGGGATATGAGAGGATCCGACGTCGCGAAATCGGGGTCATGATAGTTTGGTATCAGAGCCAGTTTACTCCAGTAATTTACTCAGTAATTGATAAATATGAGCAATATTCAGAAACTAAGGTTGACTTAAGATCCTTTGATCTTAATAAGTGGTTGCAGTAGCATTCACAAGTCATTGTCCCTTATGTACATCATGCTAAAACGTATAGGACCTAACCTTTGGCCTTGATTAATCCCAGGATCATGGCAGACCAAGATGTGTCTTGGAAATTAGAGGCTATGATGGTGATGCCCCATGAGATGTGTCAAAGGTAATGTGCATTAGAGCGAAGACTCAATTCCACAATGTGATATCAAAGTCAACCAGACCCATGGAAACTAGAGTTGAGGGTTCTATTCACCCTCATGAGAAAGAGTCTAGAACCATCAGTCCATAGAATTTGTTTTCCCCTACTCCATTTAGAGGAGCAGTGGAGGAGGTGCTTCGTGGGCTCACGAACAAAGAAGAAGAATATTTAATTCCTATTGTAAGGATAATATTTCGATAAAAGCACAAAACCATTATCTGAGTAAGGAACCAGGAGGTCGATTATGATTCAAGAAGATCTTAGACGATTGTGTGGGACAGGTTGCAGAACATCAGTCACCTGCTTATTTGCTGCTTATCAAAATGAATTATTTTGATCTCATCCTAGGGATGGACTGGCTAGAAAGGCATCATGCATGCCTTGACTGTTTTTAGAAGACAGTAACTTTCACCTTCCTAACTTGATAGAGTTCCAGTTCATTGGAAAGACATCCAACAATAATATTGAATACATTTCTACTTTGAAGGCATAACAGTTGTTAGAGAGAGGGTGCTAAGGCTATTTAGCTTATGTAACCACTACATCAGGGTCAGATAGAATGATAGAAGATGTACCTATAGTGTGTGAGTTTTCGGATGTATTTCCAGAGGAACTACCTGGATTACCACCTGATAGAGAGATTGAATTGAAACCTCTCTCACACCTGATACTCATCCTATCTCTATCCCTTCATATAGGATGGCACTGGCTGAGTTATAGTAGTTAAAGGTACAATTACAAGAACTGTTAGATAAAGGATTCATTCGTCCTATTACTTCACCATGGGGTGCACCTGTCTTGTTTGTGAGGAAAAAGGACGGGTCAATGCAGTTGTGCATTGACTATAGACAATTAAACAAGAAGACAATAAAGAACAAGTATCATCTACCAAGAATAGATGATCTCTTTAACTAGTTGCAATGTTCAATTGTGTATTCCAAGATTGACTTAAGATATGGATACCATCAGTTGAAGATTATAGATGCAGATATCCCCAAGACAGCCTTTCGAACTAGATATGGACATTATGAATTTTTATATATGCCTTTTGGACTAATAAATTGAAGGATATGGTTAGATCCTCAAGCGCATCACGGAAGCGTGAGCGTCGCATCGAATACGACGAGGAGCGACTAGTCGCACTAGTTGCTCGATGCAGCGGAATTTAAAATTTTTTCATACGACGAAACCACATGATCCAAGAACACTTCTCGGATCGTTACGTCTAAACCACAAACAAGTAATAGGGTTACCTCTTGAAGCGTGGTTGCGATCGAGTCTCTAAACGAAGAGACCTCCTGTCTCAAGTCCGATCCGACGGAGGAGACGCTTGCGAGCGCAGGGATGAACCGCGTGCTTCTCGCAATCCATGTTGATGATCCAAGCGACGGATCTCCTGATCTCGACACACGAGATCCGACGTCTTCTTCACGAGCGAGGCGCACCGAAGGAGATGGAGATCCACGAGCAGACGAACGGGCAGCATAACGACGATGCCGCGGCGATGGAGAACCTCTCCATGGCATCCATGGTGGACGGCCATGAGAGGGAGAGAGAGGGCTGACCTCTAGAGAGAAAGAGAGAGAGAGAGAGATGCTTCTCAAGCATTATGTGTAAAGAGAGAGCATGGGTATGCCTCTCTATTTATAGGGTTTTGGGATCCATGGATCTCAATCCATGTGTCTCATAAAATCAATGGTTGAGATTGATTTATGATAATCCAATGGTCAAGATTGTTGTTGGTAAAAGCCAACAACTTGTGATTTAATTTTGATTAAATATATTTGATAAATCAAATATATATTAACACCAAATTAAACCAATCAAATAAGGAGTGAGAAATCAATTGGGAGCCTCCTTCCCCATTAGGAGAGGTGGACGGCCACCAACTCCTAATTGGAATTGGTGTCGCCCCCCCTCTTCCATATGGGGAGGGCAATCCCATGGATTACATGGGATTGCATATCTCCTAATATTTCTCTCTACTTATTTTCCCAACAATTTTCACCAAAAATAATTCTCAATTAATTTTGGGAATATTGCAATCTTGACATTGGAATATTGTGAATTACATTCACAACCCAAAACAACATATAATTTACATTGTCAATTAATTACACAATGTGTATCTAATACACATAATAATTAATCAACACATATAAATTATAATTAGCTCTCTCTAATACATTATAAATCACATTTATAATATATTATGAATAATTGGATATTACTATCCACATTATTCTTATCCATAATAATTAAATCATATTTAATTATATTGGATAACTTATTCTCATGTTCTCAAATAATATGAATCACATTCACATTATTTACATCTTTTGGTAATTAAATCACATTTAATTATCTAAGATAATTCTCCTTATAATATGAATCAAATTCATATTACTCATGATAATTAAATCACATTTAATTATCCATTTTCTCAATGCTCGGATACATATATCAACAATAGAATTATCCATGAACTCTTTCATAGATAATGCGCTTTTCTCCGCGAATACTTGGAGATAAGGACAGGGCGATTGTATTGTTCCACGTATAGTGACATGGATAATGAGATCACATCTCAAATCCAGATCTCGGGCCTCCCATAGATGCTTGATTAAATCAAGACCGCAAATCTAATCTTCTCATTGAATCTGAATTACATTCAGATCAATGTCCAACATTTGGACTAAGATCAGATTACTTCTCTACTGAGAGGAGTCACTAAAATCCAGACCCGTTTCATCACTCCCTAGGAATGGAAGCGTCATGGTTATACAATCGTTTATGATCACATCACCCTCAGGTATTCCCAACACCTGTACATCCTGCATACTGGAAGACTCAGATTAAACCCGAAGTATTAGATCAACTTTACACTGCCTACTTCAGGGTTTTATCAGTAAGTTTCTCATTCGATCATTGGAAGTCGGTATTGATCATATACTTTCCAAAAGCATATATCATACCTAGGTCTTGATCATATACTTTCTAAAAGTATATATCAAACCTACAAATTCAGTCAAGCTTCTAAAGCGAGACGACCATGCGCATGGAATTTGATTCTTCCAAATATCTCATGAGTGAGCTCATGTCTTCCGGTTCAGTAACTGAACCTGTATGATCCCTTTGAGAGATCGTATTACTCATATGCCCTTATATGCACACCAGCGCGCCGGTGTATAGACCTTGATTAGGTCATCAACCTATTGGTCTGCCAAATGTACATACTCAAACATATAGTAACACATCTGTCTCCGGTCAGAGGATGTGTGCCTGTATCGTGACAGCATACGATATAGGACTTTGGTTATCTCGATCTCGTTAAGTCAACTCTTTGACCTAACTAATCTGACACCTCCGAATCTCTATTCCTATGCAGAGGACCTGCATCAAGAGGTCGGTCAGATATCAGCCTAACTGAGATAGGATTGCCATCTCCTACTCAGGCTGGAGATCATCTCTTAATAATCATTTGACGGTGCTTGACGAGTCCTCAATCTAACTCATTAGATATTCATCTAAGCACCAGCCTCTATGATTCAATAATTGAATCAACAGCTGTATGATCATTAAGATGGCCATGGTACATAACCCTAATTGTACTAAGGGACCTATTAAGCAAATTCTATACTCTTTATTTCAGATCAAGGAGTGAATTGCAATAACATTTATTGCATAATGGCTCGCCGTGGGCTCGCATGTCCAACAATCTCCCACTTGCCCAAAGAGCCATTAATGGGCTAATCATTTTAAACTCACACTCATGTGACAATCATAGGCTATTTAGTAAATAGCTAGGTAAGCTGATCAGTCACTCTGTTCCCAAGAGACTACACCAAGTCCTTTTACGGCACTTGCATATCTCCTAGTAACAGTGCTCGCATCCAATGCGAATGTTCCATCTCATGCAACCGATACTCAATTTTGTTGGTTATAGTGTCATTGACACTACTTCTTATTAATTATCATAATCAGTATTCCCATAATCCTTATTAGAATACCTTCATTCCTGGAGATCTTTATCTCCTAAGGTATCTACAGTCAAGACCCTTATAGATCACTATCTACAAGGTCTTAAACCTTTGAAGATAAGACTTTGAGATCACTATCTCTAAGTTTCATCATCTTTGAAGATATTGTTATTACTGCAATCAAGTGTTTTATCTCCATAGTAGGATTAGTAACAGTTTACTACTCCCACTGCATGGTAGACATCTGGTTCTTGTACACATCTAGAATACATTCAGCTTCTCACAACTGATGCACAAGTGCAAGCAGTTCTAGCATTCACTTCCTCAACTCTTTGAGGTGCTATCCCTTTAGACAGGTCACTACCACATCTTAAGGGAAGGAATCCTTTCTTGGAATTTTCCAAAATTGGAATAAGTCCAAGGTGTACTACTAATGCGATAGTCCCAATACCCTCTTCTCTTTGCTTCTGAACGACTTCAGAATTAAGATCTAAGAGGTATCCTTGAAATCGTATCTCAAGGTATGAAACAACCAAATTATAAAACACTTATCATTTATTCTTATATGATTAGAATAATATCTACATTAAGCACGATGAACACAATGGCACTCCCACTAAGCTTCACGTGGTTCATCAAGATTTTATCTGAAATCATAACATTTATAATTTCATTAAATCTTATGTTCCAACTACAAGAAACTTATTTGAGTCCAAAGATGGAGTTCTTCAGCTAGCATACCTTGCTTTCCTCAATCATGAAGCCCTGGGGCTACTTCATATGAATATCCTCAGAGAGGAATTCATAGAGGAATGCAATCTTGAATCACACCATGAAGATGTCATAGACAAGTTGTGTAGCTATAGTTAGCAATATTCTGATGTGTTAAAGCAAGGTCACTGGAGAGCAAGTCTTATCGCAAGCGATGCCTTCTCTTCGGTGTGTAGCTCATGGCCACGAACCGTGCTTTGAAGGTCTATACCTTCTCATCAGGTTCCCTCTTTCTCTTGAAGATCCATTTACACCTTAATGGGTCTGGCCCATATAGGTGGATCCTCGAGGGTCCATATACAACACTTGTATATGAAGTCTACATTAGACCTTTATTGCTAACATCCATCTTTCCATGTTATGATCCTCAGGAATTTCATCACATGAAATCCGATCATTGTCAGATTTCTCTGACACATGGAATCCATCCTCAAACTTATTTGAAGAGGTATTAGTGTTTCATCTTTGATTATCTATTTTTAGTTTCCAATTTCAGGAGCCTCATTATCTTTTCAAGATTAAATGAGTTCCTTTACTTCATTTTCATCTTGATTCTCAAGAGAGTCATCCTATAAGAATCATATTCTCAAAGATTAGATCTTTTAAGAATCTCAAGGTCATAAAGTAGGTATCCAATACCATCTTTTATTTTCCTAATGAAGTAGCACTCTCTAGTGCCAGATTCCAGCTCAATCACATGGAACCTTATTAAGGATATATAATGCAGTCTCTACCACATATATATACCTGGAAACTAAGAGATAATTATGCTATGATTAATCATTGATTAAATCATGTCACACATGATCAATTGTATCTTCCTTCAACTCCATTGAGTTAAGGTTTATTAGGAGGATTGAGATAGGAATGAAATTCATATCTCCATAAGGTATTTCTTGAATTCATCCAATAGGTACGAGCTACCATGGTTAGATCAAATTCATTTCATCTTCCTTCAAACTTCGGTTCTAAACCAAAATTACGAAATCTTTGAACATTTCAAAGGTTTCTTAGGTGAAGAGAAGAAATCTTATATCATACATAATCATTAACAGATATCACATATCCATAATGTTTACTATGATATAGATGATCTGCATACATCAATATGTATGAGATCCTTAATACCTTGACACCTTACTCCTTTCCCAAGGAAGGGTGTATTGGACATTTTTACTTTGAATACAATATTCACAAGTATGTGAGATTTGAATCTTTAGACAATCTAAAGTTTCATGTCTTACCAGTCCATTGATTTCATCAACAGACATATGTCCAAAATTTGATGCCAGATCATTGTCAAATGATCTTTATCCTCCTATTGATCTTTTAAAGGTTCAATTTTCAGTATTAGAAATCTTAATGAACCATTCAATAATTTTCTAATTTAATAGAGTCCACTAGATTTTAGATTACTATCTGAAATATTTCCATCATAATTCTTTATGATAGATTTATTACAGAATTCATGTTTATATCCAACAATTAGAAATAAACAATGAGTGTATTCTAATATCTAGGTCATAGAGACATTCTCTAAGACTAAGGGCTCCCACTGAAAATATGAAGTCTATTGATCTCATGGAAACTGTTGCAACACTTGCATCACTTTCAACATGGATGATCAATAAACCTCAAGATCAAATTTCTAATATTCTAATACATATGCAACCAATTGCAAGTGTTATTAGAAGATTGAGATACAATTATTTAGACTTTACCTTATCAAATAAGTAAGTCAATTTCAATGATTATATGTAGATTATACTGATGCTCCATCCGAGTCTTTTTCTGAGGATTCTAGACAGACTTGATAGTCATACTATCAACACATCAACTTATTGCAGCATTGGCATTCATCCAACTCTTTGAATGTCATATGGAAGTTACATAAATACAGTCAACCTTTTGACTATATTTCTTACTTGGGTCCAACCCATGCTTCCACTGTGCTCCCTTTATCTATAAGCAACCATTGCTTAAGACTAAGGATCTCTTATGTTAAAATCAAAAATTTCAATATAAGAGTATTTCAACATTTATACAAGCTTCATTTAAGTTCATTTAATATGAATATTATGAAGCTTCATGAATGACTAGAGTATAGACAGTAGAATGATGACACTCATCATCTACATCCATCTAAACTCTTTGAAGCATCGATTCAGGTAGGTATTCAAACAATTTGAATACATTATCTCTAATAGAGCTACCATTCTACATGATGTAGAGAACCATGTCATTCATGATTAAATGTCAAGAGCACATATGTATGCCAGAATATCTTTATTGATTTTATAAGGATTAATTTGATAATTACGATCATCATCGACATGTCACTTCAAAAGTACATTCGATAAGATCAAGACTTATAGAGACATACAAACCCTAGGGTTTTAGTCCTATTATCTTATTTAATTATCACTTCTCATTATTATGAGGAAACTTGCACATTGCAACCACATACATTATGTGTCCAATCGCAAGTACAATATCTGGATCAAGGGTCCAATCCATGATATTCTACTGGTTATTAATGAGTATAACATTGAGTGGGTTTAATGAAGGATTATCTGAAATAAGAAATTTGCATAAACATATATAAATATATAATTTACTTTGATTTAGGAATTTTTTGTATATCAAAGTCGTCTTGCCATGTCAACAATGAAAGTTCATTCCCTTAATCACTTTCAATGTAAAAGATATACTTACCATTATATCTCAGCAAGATCTGGGATCTCCTCTTTATCTTTGTTACATCCCAATAATATGAGAAACTGCAACTCCAATAAAGAGAAGCGGGAACACATTCCGCCTTGCAAGTCCAACTTGCATTTCCCAATTCGGTCTTTAACACCCGGGCCCACCACCCCTAAGGTGATGTTGACCCGTCGTTAATTGAACCAACCGTCAACAGGAATAGAACTCGCTATGCGCAATCCAATATCGCCCCAATAATATGAGGATCCGATATTGGGGTCACTACGCATACGGCCTTACTCTTTCGAGAAGCAAAGAGTCCGATCCAGATGCGCTTGCATATAGGAGCTGTCACTTCGTACAGGCGTCTCCTATATACAATCCCTGGCGACGGAAACCCTTCGCCTTGACGGGAGACCATGGATGTCACTTATGTGATCCTCCACCTCTTATTCAAATTTAATTAATTACTATGAATCACATTCATATAATTAATTCTTCTAAGGGAATTATTAACTCTAATCATATTAGAGTATTCTTAATTGGACATAATTAACTTAATCATATTAAATTAATTATCAATCCAATTCAATCAATCAAACTTAATTTTATGCTTGAATATATATATGGTATTATTCTCAAAGTACGTATTAATTCGTATTTTAATAATTAGAAAAATACATCATAATCCCTCGGACATTATCTCGGCCCTACCCGCTGTCATGGCCAGTACCGACGGGAGTGGGGCGGACCACATACGTTGCAACCCGCTGACCCAACGATCCCCGACTAGACACCATATCCGCCTCGGGAAAGGATAATGCCAAATTGATTATTTTGTACTTGAGATGATCATCGGTTCTTCAACCGAAATTATACCATATAGTAATCAAAATAATTTTGATTATAAGGAAATTTGCTAGACAAATTCCCAATCCTATTCAAGCAAGAAGTTTGATGATTGTGATTTCAATTATGATTTAGATCAAATCTAATCAACTAATTGATTGGGGCCAAGTCAATTATGCAAATAATCATGCTTCAATATTTCACAAATATTTTTCAAGATTATTTCACGAAATTAACAATTAATTTCACTAATTGACAATCACTTGGTTCTAGATTAGGAAAGCAATTTCAGCAGTGACCCCTACTTACTAAAATTGGCATATCTCAATCATATTAAATCCAAATTAAGCAAAGTCAATTTCTAAAGTTTGCTAATTTGATTTAGGACAGAACCTAAGTAATGTTTCACGCATTTCGAGGCAAGTCTAAACAGTAATTAACACTTTAATCACGTTCAGATTCACAGTTCCCGCAACAGTGCATACATGTTCATTAAAACTACCATATCTAGAGCATACGAAATCCGATTTACGCAAACTCAGATCCTATGGTTTCCTTATTTAATGGGGAACAAAAACCAAGTGCTATTTTCGTGTTTAAACAATTTAAACAGGGCCGAAAAATTACACTAAACAGATCTGCGAAAATGAAATGCGATGAAAACTTTCGTGACCTAAATGAAACCCAAGTCGTCCTCGGTCACCGAATCATATTCGAAACCGTCGACCTAAGGCTCTGATACCACTTGAAGGATATGGTTAGATCCTCAAGCGCATCACGGAAGCGTGAGCGTCGCATCGAATACGACGAGGAGCGACTAGTCGCACTAGTTGCTCGATGCAGCGGAATTTAAAATTTTTTCATACGACGAAACCACATGATCCAAGAACACTTCTCGGATCGTTACGTCTAAACCACAAACAAGTAATAGGGTTACCTCTTGAAGCGTGGTTGCGATCGAGTCTCTAAACGAAGAGACCTCCTGTCTCAAGTCCGATCCGACGGAGGAGACGCTTGCGAGCGCGGGGATGAACCGCGTGCTTCTCGCAATCCATGTTGATGATCCAAGCGACGGATCTCCTGATCTCGACACACGAGATCCGACGTCTTCTTCACGAGCGAGGCGCACCGAAGGAGATGGAGATCCACGAGCAGACGAACGGGCAGCATAACGACGATGCCGCGGCGATGGAGAACCTCTCCATGGCATCCATGGTGGACGGCCATGAGAGGGAGAGAGAGGGCTGACCTCTAGAGAGAAAGAGAGAGAGAGAGATGCTTCTCAAGCATTATGTGTAAAGAGAGAGCATGGGTATGCCTCTCTATTTATAGGGTTTTGGGATCCATGGATCTCAATCCATGTGTCTCATAAAATCAATGGTTGAGATTGATTTATGATAATCCAATGGTCAAGATTGTTGTTGGTAAAAGCCAACAACTTGTGATTTAATTTTGATTAAATATATTTGATAAATCAAATATATATTAACACCAAATTAAACCAATCAAATAAGGAGTGAGAAATCAATTGGGAGCCTCCTTCCCCATTAGGAGAGGTGGACGGCCACCAACTCCTAATTGGAATTGGTGTCGCCCCCCCTCTTCCATATGGGGAGGGCAATCCCATGGATTACATGGGATTGCATATCTCCTAATATTTCTCTCTACTTATTTTCCCAACAATTTTCACCAAAAATAATTCTCAATTAATTTTGGGAATATTGCAATCTTGACATTGGAATATTGTGAATTACATTCACAACCCAAAACAACATATAATTTACATTGTCAATTAATTACACAATGTGTATCTAATACACATAATAATTAATCAACACATATAAATTATAATTAGCTCTCTCTAATACATTATAAATCACATTTATAATATATTATGAATAATTGGATATTACTATCCACATTATTCTTATCCATAATAATTAAATCATATTTAATTATATTGGATAACTTATTCTCATGTTCTCAAATAATATGAATCACATTCACATTATTTACATCTTTTGATAATTAAATCACATTTAATTATCTAAGATAATTCTCCTTATAATATGAATCAAATTCATATTACTCATGATAATTAAATCACATTTAATTATCCATTTTCTCAATGCTCGGATACATATATCAACAATAGAATTATCCATGAACTCTTTCATAGATAATGCGCTTTTCTCCGCGAATACTTGGAGATAAGGACAGGGCGATTGTATTGTTCCACGTATAGTGACATGGATAATGAGATCACATCTCAAATCCAGATCTCGGGCCTCCCATAGATGCTTGATTAAATCAAGACCGCAAATCTAATATTCTCATTGAATCTGAATTACATTCAGATCAATGTCCAACATTTGGACTAAGATCAGATTACTTCTCTACTGAGAGGAGTCACTAAAATCCAGACCCGTTTCATCACTCCCTAGGAATGGAAGCGTCATGGTTATACAATCGTTTATGATCACATCACCCTCAGGTATTCCCAACACCTGTACATCCTGCATACTGGAAGACTCAGATTAAACCCGAAGTATTAGATCAACTTTACACTGCCTACTTCAGGGTTTTATCAGTAAGTTTCTCATTCGATCATTGGAAGTCGGTATTGATCATATACTTTCCAAAAGCATATATCATACCTAGGTCTTGATCATATACTTTCTAAAAGTATATATCAAACCTACAAATTCAGTCAAGCTTCTAAAGCGAGACGACCATGCGCATGGAATTTGATTCTTCCAAATATCTCATGAGTGAGCTCATGTCTTCCGGTTCAGTAACTGAACCTGTATGATCCCTTTGAGAGATCGTATTACTCATATGCCCTTATATGCACACCAGCGCGCCGGTGTATAGACCTTGATTAGGTCATCAACCTATTGGTCTGCCAAATGTACATACTCAAACATATAGTAACACATCTGTCTCTGGTCAGAGGATGTGTGCCTGTATCGTGACAGCATACGATATAGGACTTTGGTTATCTCGATCTCGTTAAGTCAACTCTTTGACCTAACTAATCTGACACCTCCGAATCTCTATTCCTATGCAGAGGACCTGCATCAAGAGGTCGGTCAGATATCAGCCTAACTGAGATAGGATTGCCATCTCCTACTCAGGCTGGAGATCATCTCTTAATAATCATTTGACGGTGCTTGACGAGTCCTCAATCTAACTCATTAGATATTCATCTAAGCACCAGCCTCTATGATTCAATAATTGAATCAACAGCTGTATGATCATTAAGATGGCCATGGTACATAACCCTAATTGTACTAAGGGACCTATTAAGCAAATTCTATACTCTTTATTTCAGATCAAGGAGTGAATTGCAATAACATTTATTGCATAATGGCTCGCCGTGGGCTCGCATGTCCAACATAAATGCCCCATAAGCTTTCATGGATCTCATGAATATAGTATTCAGGGAGTTCTTAGATTACTTTGTACTAGTCTTTATTGATGACGTGCTTATTTACTCCAAGGATAAGTACCAGCATGAACACCATCTCCGGCAGGCACTTGAAATATTAAGGAAGAACAAATTGTATGCTAAATATAGCAAATGTGACTTCTGGTGGTCCAAAGTATCCTTCTTAGGCCATGTTATTTCTGTTAAAGTTATATCATTTAATCCTACAAAGGTTAGTGCGGTGATGAGTTGGGAACGTCTGAAGACTATCACAGAAATACGATCTTTTCTGGGTTTAGCTGGGTATTATAGAAGATTTGTGAAGGACTTTTCATGACTAGCATTACCAATGACTAGGTTGACTCAGAAGGAAGTCACATTCATATAGTCTGACGCATGCGAAGCAAGTTTTCTGACACTGAAAGGATGCCTAACATCCGCACCTATCCTTACTCTACTCTCTAGGAATGAAGGGTTTACAGTGTACAGTGATGCATCTAAAGAATGATTTGGAGCATTTCCTATGCAACATGGTAAGGTAGTTGCTTATGCATCATGGTAGCTCAGAACACACAAAAGGAACTACCCGACACATGACCTTGAATTAGTTGTCGTAGTCTTCGCTTTAAAGATATGGAGATACTACCTCTATGGTATTGCTTTTGAAATCTTCACCGATCATAAAAGCTTTAAATATCTGTTTGGTCAGAAGGAGCTCAATATGAGACAGAGACGATAGCTAGAGTTATTGAAGGACTATGATTGCACCATCTCCTACCACCCTGATAAGGGGAACGTCATAGCAGATTCCCTTAGCAGAAGAACTTATTCACTTGGGTTGGTAAGTGCTCTCCACTTTTAGGGTTTACTATCAACGTTGAGTGAATTGAAATCATTTGATAGTAGTGACAATACTATAAATATTCCCCACTGATACAAACCAGAGATCTAGGATAGAATAAAGAAATGACAGGAGGATGATCCAGTCCTGAAAGACTTGAGACAACAACTTGAGAAGAATGAGATAGAGAGATTCCATATACAAGCTGGGAACTGTATAACCGTCATAGAGTTTGTGTACCAAACACACCCGACTTGAGGAAGGAAATCTTACGTGAGATGCATTGTTCTAGATTATCCATTCATCCAGGAATACGAAGATGTATAAGGATCTTCGTTCAAACTTTTGATGACCAGGAATGAAGAAGGATGTTGTTGAGTTTGTGAATTCATGTTTTACCTGCCAGCAGGTAAAGTCTTCACACCAAAAGCCACCAGATTTGTTTCAACTCCTACCTATACCTGAATGGAAGTGGGAAAGCATTTCCATGGACTTCATTAATGGCTTACCTCAGACAACTGGTGGTAAAGATAGTATCCGGGTCATAATAGATCGCCTGACCAAGGTAGCACACTTTATTCCAATAAGCCTATTTTCCACTCCAGACCAGCTTGCTGAGTTATATATTACGCATGTGATTCATCTCCATGGCATCCCAAAGGATGTAGTTTCTGATTGAGATTCATGATTCACCTTACACTATTGGGAAAACTTCATGAAAGTCTTAGGCACACAGCTATGCTTGAGCACAACATATCATCCACAAATAGATGAGAAATCAGAATGTACGATTCAGACTTTTGAGGATATGCTACGAGCATGTGCCTTAGAATGGAAAGGATCATGGGTGAAACATTTGCCTCTTGCAGAATTCACCTACAACGATAGTTACCATACAAGTATTGTCATGGCACCATTTGAAGCACTATATGGATGAAGGTGTACTGCTCCTTTGTGTTGGCAAGAGGTTGTGATAAAGAATCTTTACGATTCAGATAGACTCCAGGAGATACGGGAAGCTGTAGAGCTTGCTCGAAAAAGACTAATAACTGCTCAGAGTCGCAAGAAAAGATATAGTGATACCAGACGAAGAGATCTTGAGTTTGAGGTAGGTGACTTTGTATTCCTACAAGTATCGCCTATGAAGGGAGTTCAGAAGTTTGGCTTGCATGGAAAGTTGGCACACAGGTTCGTAAGTCCCTTTGAAATTATTCAGCGGATTGGGAAGGTACATATAGACTTGCACTTCCTCCACATCTTTCAGCAATACATGATGTTTTTCATGCATGAAATCAGATAAAGTATATTAAGGATCCTGAGCATAAGATAAGCTATGATGATTTGCATGTTGAGCTAAACTTGACATACCTAGAATACCTGTGCAAATACTAGACAGGGATATCAAGAAGTTGAGAAATAAAGAGGTATCTCTAGTTAAATGTTGTGGTGAAACCAAGAGTTTAAAAAAGCTACATGAAAACCTGAGGTAGAAATAAGAGAAAAATACACGTACTTGTTTGAATGATAACACTATGTATTGTATATATCTTTATTATAAATGAAATGACGTTCATTCTTTAAGATTGGTATGGTTTCAATCCTTTTTAAGGTTGTTATGCATGCATTTCTAGCCTCAAGGATGAGACTTCCTTTAAGGTTGTTATAATTGTAAAGCCTTGAACTTGGCCGTCTTTCGGATCTTATATCTAAGATTCGGCTTGTCAAGGGGAAACCAACGGAATTTGTTTCGTGTGAATCAGACTTCGTTTCGATTTATTATGATTTTCAGAAGAAAGAGAAGGAGATTTAAGATGTCATTAATCTGTAATGACCATTATTGAGACTAATTAAACATGATTAAAGAAACTAATAATAGATTGAGGACTGCTCATGACTATTAGAAAACATTAATCAGTTGTTAGCAAAAGATAAATCACGATTACTGAAAGTTAATCATGATTAGTGTTAATTAAGCGTCATTAGTGAATTTAGAATACTCTGGAAAGTTCTAACTTAAGCCTTAAGTTTTGGATAAGACTTGGCCAAAATCATGGGTTAAAACCATGGGTTGCTAACTACGGTTAAGGTCTAAACCGTGGTTTACTAACCATGGTTAGTGGTTTTCTGTAGCCTATAAATACCCCATGCCCATTCATTCGTTATGATTTCCACTACCACCACTACCCCAAAGGCTAGGGTCGAGAGGTCAGGAGGAGGAGAGGGAGGCGGGGAAGGAACGCTAGCTAAGTGCTGCTGGGAGAACGAGGAGGAGGAAGGTACGATCCTCTCTTAGTTTGCTTCATAAGCTAGGTTTTCGATTCATCTTCTTTTTCCAGCTTTGTTTTCGATTCATCTTTCTTTTCGATTCATTTTCTGTTGTGGTTCAAGGAGAAATCTGTGTAACACCTTACTTAGGTGCGGGCAGCTACGCACGTCAGTGAACCCTGTAATTTGTCACACTTTCACTCACCGAAGTCATGTGTTGTCTATCGATTCTCCATTGCTTATGGTTCTATTCTTTCGATCATGCTTTCATAGTTATTTTGATGGAGAAATCTGTGTAATACGCTACTTAGGTGCAAGCAGCTATGCATGTCAGTGAACCATTTGATTCGTCACACCTTCACG
The DNA here is from genome assembly GCA_037367405.1 of Ottelia alismoides. NCBI lineage: Eukaryota > Viridiplantae > Streptophyta > Magnoliopsida > Alismatales > Hydrocharitaceae > Ottelia > Ottelia alismoides. The sequence goes on along the minus strand of JAZKJV010000252.1, from coordinate 289,772 downwards.
CACTTGAGATGCATGGTGTCTACCGATTCTTCATTTATTACAATTTGAGTATATTCTTTAATATTCACTATTATTTCCCTCTTAATGATTTTTTAGAGGAAACTATTTCCGTTTTTCTTTTAAAATATGTCCTGATATAAGGGGAAACTCTGTTGAATGTTTATAGAAATATATCCCGATATAAGGGGAGATTTTGTCAAAATTTTTATAGAAATATGTCCTGATATAAGGGGAAACTCTGCCGAAATTTTCCTAGAAATACCACCCTATTTAAGGGGAAGCTCTGCTGAAATTTTAAGAGAAAAATATGTTCTTCACGTTCTTCGTGTTCTTCATGTGTTCTTCATGTGTTCTTCGAGTTCTTCGTGTTCTTCGTTCGTTCTTGGCACGTTCTTAGCGTTTTTTATACAAAAATAAAATTCGATCGTTTCAGGAGCTATAAATCATCCTTCTTGAAAAAGAATCACGATAAAGCACTGCATACACGAGAGAGAGCTCGATTAGGTAACAAAATCCTACCTTTTTTTGTTGGATTTTCATATGAGATCATTGAAATTTTTGATTTTATGTTCTTCGCTACGAAGAACTCTAATTTGGCTATTTTTGAGAAAATATGGAAAGTTGCTTTGTGATTTCAAATAAAATAAGGTCTAAGCATCAAATTGATGCAGTGGCTTGGAAAATAGGGTTTGGAAGTTAAAATGAGCATAAATATGAGTATATATATGTGTGTGAGAGGCTATACTCAATGTTGGTGATTATGCAAATCAAAGACTTAATGAAATAACTACATCATGGGAGTTGATGTGTATTAAGCTGGATCATGAAAAGGATTGTTTGTTATGTTAATAAATGACTAGGAGTAGAACTACAGGTCGGGCATGCAACCTATAAGTTTGTCGGAAGGAACCTGTATTGGTGTGACCCTACCTAAGTGGTACGCGGTTGCCTTGTTTTGATAAGTGTGAACAAAATGAATGATTTGCAACGCGTGGTACCAAGTGCCAATATATTTGGGTTGAACGACGGAAGATGTTGTCGTGCCATGTGGAGGCACTAGTGGTTTGATAGCGGCTGGGTTACGATAACATGTTCTTAAGACTGATGGCTTATGGGATTAAAGGTTAGCCTGAGGTTTTAAGCTACCGAGTTCTCAAGGACGGTGTGCTTCTTTGTTTGTCAAGCTGAGGATTTGGAACCCTGTATAATAAATGAAAAGGAAATTATCAGGGTAGTATTGGAGGATTGGTTGAGGCAATGTGCGGAGACATAAGTTCACCAGATCAACGCAATCTCCAATCCTGAAGTGTCAACAGCTTCGGAGTCCATTAATGGTGGGGTTCCCCAGGACTAATCCCTGACGTGAAATAGAAATGAATATGACTTAAACTAATGAAAAGTAATGAAACTTTTTTTGATAACAAGTTTTGAAAAATTACACTTTTTTTTTGCTTTTCTCTTCTTCGTTACTTAGCACTGCTAATCGTTATCCTATGATTTATGGAAAACCCAGCATGTGTTGGTGAGCCATCACAAGGACTTTAATAATTCAGCCAGCTAAAATCACTTTGTAAGATAGTTAATAATCTTTTGTGTATTTCCTTTCCAGTTGATGTACATGTAAATGGTTATAGTGGGATAATGTATCATGTGAACTTTATTTATGAATGGAAAAGTATTGAAATACTTCCTTCTTATTATTTTTAATTACAATCTGTTTATGAATGTTAGTTGTGATTGTTGGATAAATTACTGCTGAGTTACCAGATCCAGATATGGGATGATCTGACGGCCCATAATTGGGGTCGTGATATAATCCAATTAGGACTCATGAGATATAAATGCAAATACTTGAAGATAATATCAGGGAGATGATACTATCAATGTATAGTGACTTGAATTGTGGATAACTATCCAACTTCATGGTTTATACCATTTTAGCAAAAATCTGTCACCTACGAATGTTGAGCTTGAGCTGTAATACATTACACTCTCAGTGAGCTCAACGAAACACATCACACTCTCCATGAGTTGGACAAAGTATCGACGAGCTGAATCCAGCTTCCTTGACCATTTCTAATCATAGTCCAAATCATTTGGCCCTAAGAAATGAGCTCAAGGAACTCATATATTTCCATTTCCATGACCATTTCTATTTCCAACTTCAGACTTTGAAATTGGAATTGGAAATTAGATCCAAATGAATTATGATTTTATCTAATTAAATCACAAAGCATCGAGCTAAATGGAGCTAATAAAATCCATCATGTTTCATCACTCCCTCGTAACATGGTAGATGATCGAATACAACAGATGTAACCTTGAGTATTCCCAATATTCATTAATCCTTCACACTGGAAGACTTTGATAAATCCGAAGTTCAAACCTTGGTTTAACTGTCTTCTTTAGAATATATGAATAGATTTCTCATTTGATAATTGAACAATAATTTTAATCATATACTTTCCAAAATCCTATATTACTATCTAGAATTCGTGTCTTATTTAGATGATCATGCGTGGAATTCATTTTGGCCCCAAATTATCTCATGAGTGAGCTTTGTCTCCCAATTCATCAACTGTGAGCATGTATGATTCCTTCGAGTGATCATACATCTCATATGACTTCATATGCACACCAATACACCGTTATATGGAACTTGACTAGATAACTAACCTACTGGTCTGTCAAATGTGCATACTTAGGCATAAGATGCATATCTGTTTTAGGTCAAAGGATGTCTGCATGATCGTGACAGTTACGATCCACACCTTAGTTTATCTCGATTTCATCAAGTTAACTCTTTAACTTGGTTATTCCAACACTTTTGAATATCCATTCCCATGCAGAGGACCTGCATCAAGAAGTCAGTTGGAAATTCTTCTTTAAAGAAACATTGTCATCTCTTTTTAGACTAGAGATCTTTATTGAATATCACATGTTTGAAGTTAGTTGTGTCCTCCCAGTTGCACGGTATTCAATATGGCCATGGTACATGACCCTATTGTACAAAGGGACCTTAATAGTAAAGTGCATTCACATTCATTCCTTTCATTTCAGATGGACATGATAAAGAAATAACTTTTATTGCATTATTGAGTCATCGAGGGATTACAAGTCCAACCCACTGCTCATTTGGGTATTGACGAGTCGCTAAATACGATAAATAATTCGGTCACGTTGTAGCACGTGTACTTAGTGGTTCGGTCAGAACCGAGAGAAGGATCTCCGTGAAGAGTGTCTCGGCTTAATTTATATCCCGGGCAAGTCTGGGGTCGAACTCAGGGAGGCAAAGGAACAACTTCGATTTTAATTCAAAAACTTAGGTCTAGATATCCAATGCGATATTTTTTTTATATTTTTTTATGCAAATACAAATGCCAAATGCGAATGTGATTGAGTTAAGATACTACGAAAGCATACACCTTAGCCTAATTTAATTTAATGCAAGATTAATTCAATTAAGTTAAATTATATTTTTCCAGTGAACTTAATCCAATGACGAATGCAAAACATATTTTTTTGGAATTTTATGGGTTAAAATGAAATAACTAAAAATGCACACTTTTTATGGGTTTTTTCGCAATTTATCACACAAGCAGTAAGCAAAAATTATGAAAAAATTATTGGAATTACAACATGAGGCAAGGAAGCTATAGTAATATTTTTAGAATTTTTTGACAAGTTATGAATTTTTTATGGATTTTTTTAGTGAAAACAGAGTGGCAATGAGTAATTAATTTCTATTAAACCCACGTTATCAAATTAGTCAGAGATCAAATTATCTCAAATAGATTATTTTATGTGCAATCCAGGAGAATTGAACTTTTGTGAAAAGCATGTATGTGGATTTCATTAAAAATCAAATACTAATTTCACTCTATGATTTATTTCAGGCACAAGACAACTCCATTTTAGATGAAATTTGGATAGAAAATTAATCACATATCAAGGCATCACATATAATTTTTATGGAATTTTTAGAGCAACCGTATGTGAGATATAATTTTAAGATCACTGATTGGGTAAAATATCTAATATTTCAGTTAGACAATTTTAAATAATTACCCACAACTCACAAAAATACAAATAAATACTCAGATGACAGAGAATAAGTTGCTCCACACAATGCTATTTTTCTTTAAATAAAAAGATGCCAAAATAAGGTCCAAATTAATGCATGAACACAGGGGTCTTTGTGCAACACAGAAAATAATATTTACAAAGCAAATATATACAGGGACTTGTTTGTAATTATGAAAACATGAAAAGATAAAGGTGCAATTTTTACAAAATAAAAAAATTGAGAAAGGGAAAGGGACCTTCTTCTTCCTCACGATGGGGATGAACCCAAATGAGGGGTTGGTCGGCGGTGGCTCCAAAGGTTGTGGTCGACGGCACGAGGCGGCGCCGCTGAGGAGGTGGCGAGGAGGGGCGGTTGGCGGAGGGCGGAGAAGGCCGCGCGGGGGCCGCTGGCACGCGGTGGTCGGCGGAGCCGTGGCTGGCTTCTGGAGGGGCCGCGGTCGGCTGATGGGGCGGAGGCAGCTGCTCGCGCACGACCGCGCAGGCGGCTTCGCGGGCGGCCGCGCGCGAAGGTGGAGACGGGCCGCCGGTGGCGGGCGGCGGTGAGCCGCTTGGAGATGGAGGAGGGGCAGCGGCGGTGGGTTCTCCCCCCATCGTTGCTGCGGCTATTTTTTTGTTTTTTTTATTTTTTTTTATTTCCTTTTTTCTGCTGTAATGAAAAAGGATTTTTTTATTTTAATTTTGTTTTATATAATTTTTTTAATTTTTCTTTAAACATGAAGTAGAGGATGTGGGAAAAAAACTATGATGATGGTGGTGAAGATGATAAAGTAAACAAATGGGAGAAAGAAAAATGGTGTGATGGTGGTGGTGGAAGGGATGATATGTGGTGTACTAAAAAAATTGCAAAAAGACCAAATGAACTAAAATGAAGGGAAAATTTACCTACGATGATACTGTCGCCTATGAAGTGCTCTCGTGAGCACGGTCTTCGCTCGAATCGCCGGCGTGCGATGAGCTCGAGCAGCGTGCGGTTGCGGCTGCGATGTTGGCCAAAAAGCTAACGGATCACACCGGAGAGAGGGCCGTCGTTGCTCGACCGCGGTTGCGTCGCTGTCACCGATTCAACTCTGGAAACTTGGCTCTCCTCACATAAAGATGGATCAAAGGCAAAATTGAGGAGAATGAGAGGTATATAAAGAGAATGGAATGAGAGGTTATTAAAGTGGTGGAGTTGAATGGGAGGTTGATTTATTAATGGAGTTGAATGGGAAGTTGGGAAAAAATGGTGGAATAATGGAGTTGAATTGGTGGTTATTGTAGAGAATGTAAAATAAAATAAATAAATAAATAAATAAAATAAAGTTGGCTACTTTAATTACAATAAAATTAAAAAGAGAAGAGAAATAGTGGAGAATTTGCAAGGGAAGACAAACAACATGTACATATTTTTTTTTACTTTTTTAATATGTAATTTTTTATCTTTTTAATAAGAGATATTTACAACGAAAAAATACAATAAAATAGTATAATTAAAATACAACACAAGTATGATTTTTTTGTATTTTTAGTAATTAAGAAAGATACAATAAAAATTAAAGAAAGAATGCATATATACATGGTATATAATGTACATCTAGGTCCTAAAACCCAACTTTTGCAAATGAGCTCCGATTTTAATGAAACCACTTCCATTGGATAGATAATTTTCTAACTTGAACTTTAAAAGTGAGTTTGGTGAATTTGGAGTTCATACGGAGCGGGAATTTAGCTTGGAAGTTGGACTTTACGGCTTTTTCTCTTCGGGATCTAGGAGCATTTATTTGAGATGAAATTTGTTTTGTATTTTTGTATTTTTGTATTTTTATATATATTTTTATAAACAAGTTAGAGAAAGAATTAGACAAAAAGGAGTTGAAATGAAATTATTAAAAATATATGAAGTTTTGGGCTTACATGTATAAAAGTCCTTTATTTTTGCGGCTTTTTATGTGTAATTTATTTTGTACAATCTAATATACAATAATTAATTTGTTTTATTTACAAGAGTTATTTTGTTAATTTATTGATTTTATGGACATTTATTTGGAATTTTACTTGGGGATTTTGCTAAGATCAAGATATTAAGATGATGAATCGTGGATTCATCACCCCCCTATACTTAAACTTTGCTAGTCCTCGAGCAAATAAAGAATGAATAAGTTGGGTAACCCCTGACTGTGCATGTGAATACAAGACTTGATCCGTTCAAGAACTCTCGGTTTTAGAGATCCTAAAATTCTAAGCTGAACCAAGCTCTAGTCAAAAGGTACCCAATTTCCCTAATCATCAGACTCTCTTTGTATACATATATATAAGAGATATGACTTTAAGTGTGGACTGCAGTTATAAGAGTAGAGTCGCAACGTCACCCAAGGTTCCAGTCCAAGAGACTCTCCTAAGGACCCGATCCTCAACACTAGGGAATAAACCATTTCTTGCATCCAATCCACTGTCTCTTTAGTTGTCAGACTTAATAGTGTAGATGGAAGGCCAGTTGATGGAGGGCATAGGATTGTGTAATTTCTTCTCTCCCTCTCATTGGAACAAGGATCCTCTCGAGTGCCTTATTACGCAACACATTTTTTTGGTGTTGATCAGTGCGTCCGTCAAGATAAGTTGGAGTCGTCTGCACTTGTTTTCCTGGGAGTACACCGGGGTGTGCCTTTTTTGAGTACCTATCGTACCTTCTACACCCAGACTTGTAGCATTTACGATGCAGAGCCCTTTTTTGGTGCAAGCCCGACTCCTGGTCCTAATAGCGGTGGTCCAAGTGGACACTTTGAAATGGTTGGGAGCGCTCGCCTTTGGTGGAAGCTCTTTTGATAATTGACTTTGTGGAATGAGAGCTTTTCTTTGACATTTCATTGCTTTGTAGTATTTGTGGCTAGCTCCACTGCTTTTACCAAGAGTTGGCACACACTGATCAACATTTTTTATTTTATTACACCCTGACACATAGGTAAATATCAAGAGATAGTACAAGAACCATGTTCTCATACTGGCTAAATGTGTTGACACTCAGGTTTCATGAAGCCTTCATTGATTTTATCCCATCCTCGAGCATCATCAAATCAACTCCAAACTCAAATCCCTCATCCCAGTTCCTCAAGTGAAATTTCAACTCATCTCATCATAACTGCAGTCTTGTATGTGAGGTGTTGATCATATTCTTAAGGTAGAGACTAAGCATGCAATATAGCACACAAATCTTTCAAATTAGGGAAATGTGAATAATTAAGTCAAGGACCCTAATGACTAAGGCTGGTTAACTCAAAATCTCAAGATCTCATAAATCAAGTGTTCTTGATCATCACTAGTCTTGTGTGAAAGTGAATTGTGTCAGGGATTAAACCAACTTATTAGTTAGTTTTTTTTAGTTTTTTTTATGATTTATAGTTTTTTTATGATTGATTTTTTAAAAAAAATTAGAAAAGGTTTTTTTTCAAAAAGTTTTTTTTGAGAAAATTTTGCTTTTTTTTCAAGTTTTTTTAGATCGACATTTCTTTTTTTTTGAAAAAGATAGGTAAATAAGAAAAGACTCTTTTTTTGAAAAGTTTTTTTAAAGGATTTTAAAGTTTTTTTAGCAAATAAGGAAAAAGAGTTTTTTTAGGAAAAAGTTTGTTTGTTTTTGTTTTTTGTTTTTTTTTGTTTTTGTTTTTTTTGTTTTTGTTTTGTTTATTTTTTTTACCCACCCCATAGTTATTGTATAATATATACAAAAATCGTGAAAGTACGAGGTATGGTTAAAGTATATATGTAATATATATACGCCCCCCTATACTTAGCTTGTGCTATGTCCTCATGGCATTAGGTGACAAAAAGACATAGCTCGTACTAAGCGTAGGAAAGCTAAAATAATAAAATAATAAATAGTATAGAAGTCGATCCGCCCCCCTATACTTAGGCTCTGGACAGCCTAAGTGTAGAAGAAGAGCAAAAATGGGGCAGACGACGTCAAGAGGAGAAATGATGAGTAAATACACATGGCGGGCATCGTTCCCCCCTATACTTAGGCTTTGGTCAGCCTAAGTATAGGACAAGAGTAAGTGTGAGAACCGATGTGATCTCGAGAATATACAAAGAAGGGAGAATATGTACAAGAGTGATTGAATCTTCTAAGATGTTGAATCTTGATGCTGCATCTTCATGAAGAGTAATAAGATGTATCTGCTCTGTGCTCACTCTGTATGAAGTTGATGACCTCGACTTGGACTAACTACTCTTTGGAATCAACAAAATGCTTTAACAGTTGTCCATTCACCACATGAGATTGTGCACCATCTGTGAGATCAGCTATCTCTACACTTCCATTCTCGTGCACTTTCTTAACCACAAAGGGACCCGTCCATTTAGATTTGAGCTTCCCATGGAACATCTTCAACCTGACATTGAACAATCATACCTTTTGTCTAGGGACAAAGTCTTTGCACCTAATGTGCTGATCATGCCATCTCTTTACTTTGTCCTTATAAATCAAACTGTTGTCATATGCCCTGTTTCGGATTTCCACGAGCTCGTTCAAGTTCAAGTCTCGGCAAAGCTTCCCTAGGTGACAACTCCAATTAATCTTCTTAATTGCCCATTCGGATTTATGAATCAATTCTGCGGGCAAATGGCATGGCTTTCCATAGATCATTCTAAATGGTGAAGTACCCAATGGTGTCTTGTAGGCTGTCCTATAGGCCCATAGAACTTGGTCCAAGAGTTGAGACCAATTCTTCCTATCGGGACGAACCAATTTCTGCAAAATACTATTCACCTCTCTGTTCGAAACCTCTGCCATGCTGTTGGACTGTGGGTGGTAAGGACTAGTAACTCTATGCTCAAATCCATAGTCCTTAGCTAAAGATCTCATATCTCGATTCACAAAGTGGCTACCCCCATCAGATATCAAAACTTTTGGCACCCCGAACCTAGCAATAATATGATCTCTCATAAACTTACAAACAGTTTTGTTGTCTGCGGTTCGGGTTGGGATAGCCTCCACCCACCTAAATAGATAGTCAACCGCCAACAATATGTACTCATGTCCATGGCTGTTGGGAAAGGGACCCATAAAATCTATGCCCCATGCATCAAAAACATCACAAATAATCACCGGTTGCATGGGCATCTCATCTCTCTGTCCAACTGTCCCTCCCATCCTTTGACAGATCGGGCACGACCGTACAAAATCAATGGCATCTCTAAACAAGGTCGGCCAATACAATCCACATTGAAGTACTTTGTGAGCGGTTCTCTTTCCCGAATGGTGTCCTCCAGCCTCAAGTGAATGACAATATGTGAGGACACTCTGGTATTCCTCCTGAGGAATACACCTTCTCCAAACACAATCCGGTCCTTCGAAGAAAAGGAAAGGATCGTCCCAGTGGTATCTCCTCGAATCCGATTTCAGTCGATCAATGCTGCTCCTAGTCCAACCATGGGGAACCTGCTTGGAGACAAGATAGTTCACCATGTCAGCATACCACGGGAGGGAGTCAATAACACAAATTGACTCATCTGGGAAGGTCTCTCTAATCCGCTCATGATCAGGAGAATCCTTAAGTTCTATCCGAGAAAGGTGATCAACCACAACATTCTTCACTCCAGGTTTATCTTTTATCTCCAAATCAAATTCTTGGAGGAGTAAAATCCACCTAAGAAGACGTGCCTTCACGTCCTTCTTTTCCATTAAGTAACGAATGGCTGTGTGATCAGTGTAAATTGTCACCTTAGAGCCCAAAATATATGATCTGAACTTCTCGAGGGCCCATACTACTGCGAGCATTTCCTTTTCAGTCACTGTATAATTTTTCTGTGTAGGATCTAAAACTTTGCTCGCATAGTGAATCGCAAACGGAATCCCCTCTCGTCGTTGTCCTAACAGAGCTCCTATAGCGAAATCTGAAGCATCAGTCATGATCTCAAAGGGGAGAGACCAGTCAGGAGCTTGTAGGATAGGCGAGGCACAAATCTTCCTTTTCAAGAGCTCAAAGGCCTCCAGACACCTGTGATCTACAACGAACTCTATGTCTTTCCCTAAGAGCTCAATCAGTGGGCGGGCGATCTTTGAAAAATCTTGAATGAATCTCCTATAGAATCCAACATGCCCTAAGAATGACCTCACTGACTTCACATTGGTAGGTGGCTCGAGTTTCTTGATCACCTCCACCTTGGCAGGGTCAACCTCCATTCCCCTTTTGGAGATGACATGCCCCAACACGATACCCTATGTCACCATAAAGTGACTCTTCTCCCAGGAGAGTACCAGATTCACCTCTCTACACCTCGTGAGGACTCGGTCCAAGTGCGCTAAACATGTATCAAAAGAATCACCATGGACAGAGAAGTCATCCATGAACACTTCCAGGAAATCTCCCACCATCTCGGCAAATATGGCTATCATGCACCACTGAAATGTGCCCGGGGCATTGCAGAGCCCGAATGGCATGCGCCTGAAAGCATAAGTGTCGAATGGACATGTGAATGTGGTCTTTTCCTGGTCCTCAGGGGCTATGGCCACCTGGTTGTAGCCTGAGTACCCGTCAAGAAAACAGAAGAACTCTTTCCCTGCGAGTCTCTCCAAGATCTGATCAATAAAAGGCAAGGGAAAGTGATCTTTCTTGGTCGCAGCATTCAGGCGCCTATAGTCGACACAGGCACGCCATGACGTGGGTACTCGTGTCGCGATCTCTACCCCCTCCTCGTTGGTGACCATCTGAATTCCCGACTTCTTCGGGACAACATGAAGTGGGGCCACCCACTTGGAGTCAGAAATAGGGTATATGAACCCTGCCTTGCACCATTTCTCAATTTCATTCTTCACCACTTCCCGTAGATTGGGGTTAAGTCTCCTCTGAAACTCACAGGAAGGTCTCACGTTATCCTCAGTAAAAATGTGGTGCGAGCAGAGAGCGGGGTTGATGCCCACGAGATCCGACACTGTCCAGCCTATTGCTTTGCGGTTCCTCTTTAAGACCTCTAACAACCTAGACTCCTGTTCTAAAGTCAAGTCTGAGCTAATGATGACAGGATATCTCTCTTTGGGTCCCGCAAGAAAGGCATACTTGAGTGTAGGAGGTAGTGATTTCAGTTCTGGCAATGTGGTATCATCAAGCAGATCTGGCTGAACTGAATCTGAATCTGGTTCTGTGCTGCATGAAGGTGGGCTAAGCTTAGTAGTACTCGCCACCAAATCAGAAGTATCGGGAGTTGGATCGTCAAAAGCATCCAAACAATCGGCAAAAGCCACGTCCGACTCGTCATCTATGTCCCGTGATTGTTCCGAAGAGGATGGAAATGACAGATCCGGATGGATCTCTAAGTCATCATGAGAATAGGTTGATACATCTCTAACAAGATCAGACAACACCTGGCAAACTGCATCATGCACTATATCCTCTCCAGATGAAAGGGTCTCGCTCTGTCCTGAAGGAATCTGTCCCCAAATCCCAACTGTGCTAATCAAACTGCAGTCTGCCTTTGAAGATGAGTACTCTGTGCTACTCTCTGAATCAGGTCGCTGACACTTGGTTTGATTCATCTCAAGGTTCACTTCTCCGCCTGGAGAATGGAACTTCATCATTCCCGTACCATAATCGAAAGCTGCGCCTGCGGTCCTAAGGAAAGGTCGCCCGAGAATGATCTGAGATTCCCTCCAATGATTGGGGTCTCCATGTTTAAGACTGTGAAGTCCACCTGATAGTTCTGCCCCTCAATCGAGATAACGACGTTCTTCACTTCTCCCTTAGGTCTCTTCATTGAACGATCTGCGAATTGGAGTAAAGCTCTAGATTTGCGAAGTGGTCCCAACTCCAATTTCTGATATAAGGCTAAGGGAAGTAATTTGATCGAAGAACCGTTATCTAAGAGTGTGCGTGCAAACGCAATGTCGTCAATACGACTCTCCACATAGTGATCACCCATGTCTCTCTTTTTCTTTGGCAAAGTCTGATTCTTGAGACAATAGGTTGTGGCTACTGATAAGACATGTGTCTTTATATTTCGGTTATCTTTCTTCCTGCTAACCCTTTTAGGTGTGCATCTCACCTTAAGGTATTTTTGGAAGCAGGATGGTTAGCAACATATTCATCAAATGGCACCTTAACTGTGATGTTTTCTTTACAAAACCGTGCCATATCGGGGTCATCTTTCTGAATCTTTTTGATGCGCTTTCCTGTCGTAAGAGCACGGGGGAAAGGGATTGAAGTTAAGGAAACAGAGGATGAAGAATCTGAATCATGAACTGAAAGATCATTCTTTGACTTAACGGAAACAGAGTTCTTCATACAAGAATCTTTTTGATGCAACATGGAATCGAAATCAAAACTATCTACTAAAGGTTGTGGAATAGAAGATGGAGTGGTATCCGCCACAACCGGAGATGCAAGGTCCTCCGTAGACTCAGAAGAATATCCATGCTGACGATGCTGCATACGTGCTCTCCTCCTCCTCTCGGCTCCCTGAGTAGAAATCCTCGAATGGTTCTGATGGGGCTCTGAAATATGATGCCTCTTCTCCTCGTCCTCTGAAGACTCCTCAAGTAGAGCTCCAGAGATGCCCCTCCTCGTGTCCCTTGCCCGGTCAGGTATGAACACGGTCCTTCCGCTCCTGAGTGACATGTGGTTAGCCTCGTCACACGAAAGAATCTCATGTTCAGATTTAGGAGATGCTGAATAGTATACCTGACCAAAGTGCTGCTGAGAACTAGAACGGTTCAGGCTATTGGGGTTAGCCTGAACTTGGGCTGGGATCGAGGTAGAGGGTATAGTCTGCTCGTCTCGCCATCTGGACAGGTGGTTGACATCCACCCGTAAGTCCTGAACCTCGTTCCTGTAGGAATGTAGCTGACGAGTCGCTAGATACGTTGTTTAATTAAGTCACGTTGTAGCACGTGTACTCAGCGATTCGGTCAGAACCGAGAGAAGATCTCCGTGAAGAGTGTCTCGGCTTAATTTATATCCCGGGCAAGTCCGGGGTCGAACTCAGGGAGGCAAAGGAACAACTTGGGGGTTAATTCGCAAATTTAAGATCTAGATTGCCACGCGGTATTTTTAGATTTTTTTTTAGTGCAAAAAGAATGCAAATGCAAATGAATCAAGACACTAAGAGAGCATACAACTTAGCCAAATTAAGTTGAATAGAAAATAAGTCCAATTTAGCAAAGTTATATTTTTCCTAGGATCCTAATCCAGTGATGAATACAAAACACATTTTTTGGAATTTTAGGACTTAAAATGCAACAATGAAAAATGCACACTTTTTAAGGGTCTTTTTGCAATTTATCACACAAACAGAAAGTAAAAATCATGAAAAATTTACTGGAATGAAAACATGATGAAAGGAAGCTACAGTAATTTTTTTGGAATTTTTTGACAAGTTATGAATTTTTTATGTATTTTTTAGTGGAAACAGAGTGATAGTGAGTAATTAATTTCTATTAAATTCACATTATAAAATTAATCAGAGTGCGAATTATCCCAAAAAGATATTTTCATGAGCAATCCAGTAGAGGTTAAATTTCGCAAAAAAGATATTTGTGTATTTAATTAAAAATTGATTACTAAATACACTCTATGATTTATTTCAGGCACAAGACAACTCCAATTTGGTTGAAATTTGGACAGTAAGTTAAGCACTCATCAAAGCATCACATATAATTTTTGTGGAATTTTTAGAGCAACCGTGTGTGAGATATTAATTTAATGGCATAGAATGGGTAAACTATGCAAAATTTCAGTTAAACAATTATAATTAATTACCCACGAGTCACAAAAATATAAATAAATACCCACAATGTATAGAATTAGCTGCTCAACACAATGCCATTTTTTATTGAGTAAAACAATGCAAGATTGATGTCCAAATTAATCTATAAAGACAGGGTTCTCTGTGCAAAACTGAAATGAACTTAAACAATACAAACTATAAACAAGGACTTGTTTGTAATTACAGAAACATAGAAAAGATAATATGCAAATTTTACAATAAAAAAAAGGGAAAGTTGGACCTTCTTCTTCGTGGGTTCCAAGGGAAAGAAGAACCCAACTGTGGGGAGGTTGACGGCGGCGGAAGAGGGAGGCGCTGGCGCACGGCGGTGGCGCGGAGGTGCGCGGCGCACGGCTGGCGTCTTGGACGGCGGTGGGCGGCGCGGGGAGGGCGGCTGTGGCTGCCCACTGGTGTTCGCCGGATTTGCGGAGCAGCTACGCTGGACTCCTGTTGTCGCCTCGATCCGATTGGCGAAACAAAAATCGGAGAAGCTCCACGAGCTCGACGGGGAACTCGTGACGCGAAGAGGAGCTCCGCGGATCTCACCTGAAGGAGTTCGTCGCTTGAGGATGATGCTTCGCCGCTGTCACCAACAAAACACTCCAAGCTCTCTCCTTATTCTATAAGAATGGTGGATGGGGAAAAAATGTGGATGTGGAGATGATTATAAAGAGATGAGAAAGAGAGGTTAGAATGGTGGTGGTGTTGAATGGGAAGTTGTATTATTGGTGGAGTTGAATGGGAGGTTGGTGGAAGAATATGGAGTGGAATGGGAGTTATTAAAAATGATGGAGTTGAATAGAAGTTGGTGGTAGAGAAGTTATTGTAGAGAATGGGAAAAAATAAATACATAAATAATGATATAAAGTATGCTACTTTAAATACAACAAAAATAAAGAGGGAAAAAATAGTGGTGAATTTACAAATAAATACATACAACATGTACAATTTTTGTTTACTTTTCTAATTTGTATTTTTTTTCTTTTTAATAAGAGATATTTACAGCGGAAAAATACTATAAAATAATATAATTAAAATACAACACAATCATGATATTTTTGTATTTTTAGCAATAATGAAAGATACAATAAAAATTAAAGAAAGAATGAATATATACAAGGTATACAATGTACATCTAGGTCCCAAAACCCAACTTTTGCAAACGAGCTCCGATTTTAATGAAACCACTTCCGTTGGATAGATAATTTTCTAACTTGAACTTTAAAAGTGAGTTTGGTGAATTTGGAGTTCATACGGAGGGGGAATTTAGCTTGGAAGTTGGTCTTTACGGCTTTTTCCCATTGGGATCTAGGAGCATTTATTTAAGGTAAAATTTGTTTTGTATTTTTGTATTTTTATATACATTATTATAAACAAGTTAGAGAACGAATTAGGCAAAAAGGAGTTGAAATGAAATTATTAAAAATAAATGAAGTTTTGGGCTATTTACAGGTATACAACTCCTTTATTTTTGCGGCTTTTTATGTGTAATTTATTTTGTACAATCTAATATACAATAATTAATGTATTTTATTTACAAGAGTCATTTTGTTAGTTTATTGATTTTATGGACATTTATTAGGGAATTTACTCGGGGATTTTGCTAAGATCAAGATATTAAGATGATGAATCGCGGATTCATCACCCCCCTATACTTAAACTTTGCTAGTCCTCGAGCAAATAAAGAATGAATAAGTTGGGTTAATCCCTGACTGTGCATGTGAATACAAGACTTGATCCGTTCAAGAACTCTCGGTTTTAGAGATCCTAAAATTCTAAGCTGAACCAAGATCTAGTCAAAAGGTACCCAATTCCCCTAATCATCAGACTCTCTTTGTATACATATATATAAGGGATATGACTTTAAGTGTTGACTGCAGTTACAAGAGTAGAGTCACAACGTCACCCAAGGTTCCAGTCCAAGAGACTCTCCTATGGACCCAATCCTCAACACTAGGGAATAGATCATTTCTTGCATCCAATCCACCGTCTCTTTAGTTGTCAGACTTGAAAGTGTAGATGGAAGGCCAGTTGATGGAGGGCATAGGATTGTGTCATTTCTTCTCTCCCTCTCATTGGAACAGGGATCCTCTCAAGTGCCTTATTACGCAACGCATTTTTTTTTGGTGTTGATCAGTGTGTCCGTCAAGAGAAGTTGGAGCCGTCTGCACTTGTTTTCCTGGGAGTACACCGGGGTGTGCCTTTTTTGAGTACCTATCGTACCTTCTACACCCAGACTTGTAGCATTTACGATGCAGAGCCCTTTTTTGGTGCAAGCCCGACTCCTGGTCCTAATAGCGGTGGTCCAAGTGGACACTTTGAAATGGTTGGGAGCGCTCGCCTTTGGTGGAAGCTCTTTTGATAATTGACTTTGTGGAATGATAGCTTTTTTTTTTGACATTTCATTGCTTTGTAGTATTTGTGGCTAGCTCCACTGCTTTTACCAAGAGTTGGCGCACACTGATCAACAATTTTTTTTATTTTATCACACCCTGGCACATAGGTAAATATCAAGAGATAGTACAAGAACCATGTTCTCATACTGGCTAAATGTGCTGACACTCAGGTTTCATGAAGCCTTCATTGATTTTATCCCATCCTCGAGTATCATCAAATCAAGTCCAAACTCAAATCCCTCATCCCAGTTCCTCAAGTGAAATTATAACTCATCTCATCATAACTGCAGTCGTGTATGTGAGGTGCTGATCATATTCTTAAGGTAGAGACTAAGCATGCAATATAGCACACACATCTTTCAAACTAGGGAAATGTGAATAATTAAGTCAAGGACCCTAATGACTAAGGCTGGTTAACTCAAAATCTCAAGACCTCATAAACCAAGTGTTCTTGAACATCACTAGTCTTGTGTGAAAGTGAATTGTGTCAGGGATTAAACCAACTTATTAGTTAGTTTTTTTTTTAGTTTTTGTTTTTGTTTTTTTTGTTTTTTTTTAATGAATGATTGATTTTTTAATTTTTTTAGAAAAAGTTTTTTTTTCACAAAGGTTTTTTTTTTGACAAACAAAGGCAAAGAAGAAGTTTTTTTTTGTTAGAAAAGTTTGGCTTTTTTTTTCTCAAGAGTTTTTTTTTGAAAAAAAAATAGGTAAATAAGAAAAGATTCTTCTTTTTTTTTTGAAAGTTTTTTTATAGTAAATAAGGAAAAAGAGTTTTTTTTGTTTTTGTTTTTTTTTTTACTTTTTTTTTACCCACCCCATAATTATTATATAATATATATATAAATACATGAAAGTACGAGGTATGGGTAAAGTATATATGTAATATATACACACCCCCCTATACTTAGGTTGTGCTATGTCCTCATGGCACTAGGTGACAAAAATCCATAGCTCGTACTAAGTACAAGTGGGTGAAAAGAAGAGAAGTGAGGGAAAAGAAAAAAAATGTGGATAATACACAATGGGCATCGGCCCCCCTATACTTAGGCTCTGGTCAGCCTAAGTATTGGAAAGAACACAAGAATGGGGGACCAATGAGAATGGGAAAGAATATACAAAAAGAAAATAAAAAGAAGAGAAGGAGTAAATCGGGTCACTCACCCCCCTATACTTAGGATCTAGTCATCCTAAGTATAGCCACAAAATGAAAATGATACGGAACTGGGGCGAGTGATGCGAATCATGAGGGAAGGAAGTGAATAAAGGAAGGAAGATATGTACAAGGAGGAGGAAGAATATACAAGGATCAAGAAGGTTTGTGACGGACCTTCTTGCGGGAGCGAAGGGGTGGGAAGTATACACATGTGTCGCTGTTAGAATCGTCCTCCGAAGAATAATAGTGAGGTGTGGGGAACGTCCAACGGGGGTCGACACACGGCTGCTTGCTCAAGTATGGCTTCAGAACAGCCGAACTGAGCTCACTCATATAGATCACCTCATCCGGACCTGATGAGGACTCCTCAGAAAGTTCCTTCTCTGAAACATCGAAGGTAACCTTCTTAATCGGTTTTCTAGAACCTGAAGCATCAAGAGGAAGAGGAGATTGATACGTCTTAAGGAGTTCGGGGGAACACCTCAAGGAATCAACACCCGTCTTCTTCTTACCAGATGACCGACTAGAGGATAGAGCAACCGATTTATCAAGATTGGTCAATTTGGTCCCAGTTGTCTCCTTTGATGTATGTCCTGGATGTGGTGTGTGTGAGGTTCTGACCAGAGGTTCATCATCAGATGAGTCACCATATGCATTGTAATACTCCTGCAAGGTCAGCACACGTCTCTGATAAGGCACAGTGTTCTCAGTTGGCTTGACATTGTTGGGTTCTTGTGTCGGATCATCGAAATGATCAAGGCAATCCACAAAGGTCATGTCCGACTCACTGATAGCTTCTGCTCTTGAGTCCTCTCTAGAAGCTGTCGTGGTGGTGGTGCAAGCAGTAAGCGGTGTGTGGTTGTAGGAAGTGTCTAAACCAATGGTTGTCTGGACAGTCGGTATCTCAGGTGTAGTAGAGAGATGGGACTCAACTGTCTCTCGAAGGTCGCGACTGTCTGCAACTTTACGGGTTACCTTGGAATATCGTGTGTCCTCAAAGATCGGGTGAGGTCGGAGTGCTCCCAATGCAGAGAAATCGATCTCCCGAGTCTCACAATCTATAGTTGCCTTAGCCAAGGCTAAGAACGGCTTCCCAAGAATGATCGGAGACTGGGTGAACTCTCCTCGGTGCTCAATGTCAATGATCATGAAGTCTATCTCCAGTAGAGCACCTTGAAAAGTGACGATGACTGAAATGGTTCCTCTCGACCGTTTAATGGTCCGATCTGCCAACTGAATGATATCTCTTGACTTCTTGGCAGATCCGAGTTTGAGCTTGGCAAACACGGAGGTCGGGAGGATATTAATCGGTAAGTCATCATCGATTCTTGCATGGGTGAATGTGGTATCTTTGATTTCACAATCAAATCTAGGTAACCGCTTTACTCTGCGGCTCTTGGTTTTTCTCCCTATCATCAAAGATGTGGCCATAGACACTATATGTATCTCAGTCCTTGTTCTCTTATTGCCCGACCTTTTAGGCATCAATTTACTTCTCACAAATCTTTTAAGGTCGGGAAAGTGTTCAATGGCCATTATTAAGGGAAGCTCAAAAATCAACTTTCTATCCAATGCTTCCCTAACTGCAGGATCCAAACTTTTTAGATCTTTTCCTTTTTCAATTTTTATGGTATTTTCCGAGTTTTCAATTTTTTTGGTCTTTTTGGTAGGTGAAGGAGGACTAGGAGAATGTACAGACTCTGGTTTGGAGGGAAAGTGGTTAGTAGAAGAGGAAGATAGAAGGGACTCCAGCTGTGCATGACTTGTGGTCAATCCGGTGTCTTCCAGGTTTTCAAGATCTAATCCGCAAAATCCATGATCCACATTCCTACCTGGACTCTTGATCGGTCTACAAATGTCATCTTCCAATAAGTTCTCATGACACATCATGAGAGAAGTCGACGTAATTGGAGGGTACTGCTGAGAACTCGGGCTCTTATACTCAACACACCTTGACTCGGGTGTGTAATACTGGGTTGAGTATGGCCCATATGTATGGCAATTGTTGGTCGGAGCCTCATCAGGCGGAGTTAGTAGACAGGGGGTCTGTAAATCAGTCGCATGAATCCAATCCCCTGTAATGTCGGCTCTCCGAATGGGTGATATAAAGGTTGGTCAATGTGGTCTCTATCACTCAGGTCAATATCCATGGGACTAGACGATGAAGGAAGTGAATAAAACTGGGAAGAAGAACGGGAAGACTGGCCCTGCTGGCCAGTGTACTTCCTTTGCTGCTGTTGTTGGGGTTGCGGGCCCTGCTGGCCCGTCTGGTAATGGCCCTGTCGGCCATACTGCTGGTACTGTTGCCTCTGCTGCTGGGGTGGATGGAATCCAGGGCTCTGCTGTGAAGGAGGTGGTGCGGAGGTGAATGTGGTGTTGTAAAAGGTCGGGGGACGCTGATAGGTCTATCGGTCTCCCGTACTTCCCTGCCTGGCAGGGTCCTGAGTATACCATATCCCATTCACCTCCCAAACTGGTGGAGGCTCCTCCTGGACTGTCTCTGCTACTGGAGATGGCTGCTGGAAAGAGTGGGTGTAGGATTGGTCCTGCTCCCACGGCTGGGGTTGCCCTGACACCAACTGCTCCTGAACATGGTGAACTCGGTAAACGGGAGCAGCGGGTGCAGTCATGGCAGGTATCTTTATCTTAGATACCTTCTCAGTCAACTCCTCCATCTGTTTTGGAAGTTTGGAGACGCTCCGGTCTAACTCATCAATCCTCCTGTCGATCCTCTCGACTACAGTAAGCTTGTCAGCAAGGAGTCCCATGCTAGGGATCACGTCCTGAGAGAGATCGACTACAGCTGATTTTCCCCCTCCAGATGAGAGTGAACTGGGGGATGGTGTATAGGCCCTGCTGGCCATCTGTAGGCGGCTAGTTTCATCCATCTGTTCGAATACCCTCCATACGGTATCCGCTCCTCGTGATGTATAGCTGCCTCCACAGGCAGCGCTTACTAAACCCTGCATCTCAGG
This sequence comes from Ottelia alismoides, assembly GCA_037367405.1. Taxonomy (NCBI): domain Eukaryota; kingdom Viridiplantae; phylum Streptophyta; class Magnoliopsida; order Alismatales; family Hydrocharitaceae; genus Ottelia; species Ottelia alismoides. The sequence continues at coordinate 269,433 of JAZKJV010000252.1, read as the reverse complement.
GTTGAGACCAGTGAAGAAGGATTGGACCAAGATGTTGTCATATAATCCATGACAAGGACACTTTTGCAGGATGTCCTTGAATCTTTCCTAAGCATCACAGAAGGCTTCATGGGGTAACTGGGAAAAACTCGTAATTCGCATCCTCATCATGTTAGTTCTACTCAAAGGGTAGAACTTCTTTAGGAATAGGTCCTTGAACTGGGCATAAGTGGTGATGATGATTCCAAGATTCTTCACCCAGTAATCGGCTTTTCCACCCAAGGCAAATGGAAGGGCTTTGAGCCAAATATAATCCTGGCTAACATTATTATGTTTGAGGTTAGTACAGATGAGCTCAAAGTCCCTTAGGAATGCATATGGCTCCTCATAAGCATTCCCATCAAAATGTGGCAGCAAGTTCAGAAAATGCGGCTTCAATTCAAAATCAACATTCGGTTCAGCCGGACTCAAGTAGTTATGAATTTGATATTGTCTGGGGTTATACGCTGCATCCATTAGTAGTTGGAACCCAACATTTAACTGTCCCAACTGAGCTCTCAGTAATGCTTGTTGCTGCTCAGATGCAGCTAATCGGGCTAGTATACTTCTCATCGGATCTTCATGATTCTCTTCTTCCTCTTCTTTCTTCTTTGGCATTTTACTCGAATCTTCTTTATGTCCTGAATCAGCAATGTTTTCTTGATTAGAAGAGGATTTATGAATCATGATATTCTCACCAAGGCGATGGTCTTCCTCGGTGAGGTGGGAAGAGAGAAATGGAATGGTTTGAGAGTAACCATCCCGAGAGTGAGTGATCCTGGGCTCAAGAGGGTCATGAGTCCAGGTTGGTCCAAGTTGCGCTTGGACCTTTGAAGACGTACTTCTTGAAGGGTTCAACGAGAGATTCGCAAAGTCCGAATAAATATCCCCCCAATCAGTCATCTTCGATGTCAAAAGAACCGATTAGATCACGATAGTCAATGAGGCACTAGTTCTACAATGCACGTTAATGTGCGGAGTGAACTCACACAATACAAACGCAATTCAAACCCTCAATTTCACCAACTCAACACGTGATGGCCGTAAGAGTTCGGCCGATTTATCTGGTCAATTTTAGCTGGTGAGAATACAATCTTGGAAAGATTAACGAGATGTTAGGTGCCCGTATTTTCCTACGACTAGTTTGACCTACTTTCAGCCAGTATAGGAGTAAGTACGGACCGTATAAATACGGCTACCCATTCCTTGAGGACTAAGGCGTCCTCTAAACCTCCCACTCTGCTAAGGAAGTCCGGACCGTTTACCGGCTACCCGTAAATCCTCACTGAAAAGTAGCTAATCGCCTAAAAAAGAAAGAACCAGTAGTAAGTAAGAAATCCAGACTTGGCTCTATCCTAGGGTCGTCTCTCTCTCACTTGCAATTAAAACAAACAATGAGGGCTTTATACACCCGAGAACAAGGGTTCTTTTTATTCCAATTAATTAAATCGACCTGCTCAATTCAGTCCCAATTTTAGAGTTAGGTTATCACTTGAAATTTATGTGAACACACAAGCACGTCTACCGTTCAGTCCCAATTTCCTTTTGACCTTAAGTTGTAAAACAAGATGGGAATCGGAAATCAGAATGCAAACGAGAAACTATGATGCATGCTCAGAAGAAGGTATACTTACAGTGAATCCCAGCACTCTTCATGCGTTATGCAAAACTGAATTTGTAAATATTACACTAAATGCATGCAGATCGAGAAAATTGTACCTAAACAGTATACTATTAGCGGGGAAGAATTGATTGAATTTGAGCTAAGTAGTACGTGTCTATGTGCGTCTCATTATGAATCTTATAAGATATGTGAATCTTCTAAGATATGTGTGGCCTAATTTACGATGGGCACAAGCAAATTTGATTCTAAACTACTGTGTGCCTAATCCTTAATTTCGCCACTCAAGTCAAGCCCCACCCTCACCGGAGAGTGAAACAGGCTCGACACACCATAAATAATGTCTAAGTCTTTTTACACGCGCGAGCCCTCAAACAAGAGCCGCTATAAATGAGCAACTACCTAAATAATTACAACAATTATTACAAAAAGTTCTCTCAAAAATAGTTCTCCTCGCACTTCAGCAGTCAACTCACGTCGCGTCCGTCGACCTCCGATGTACTCCAAGTCCACCGGGCCCTCACAAGGAAAATGAAATTTATATTAGAGAGATAAACAATAAGATATATACAAAAATATAAAGAGAAATAATTGCAAAAAAATGGAATAATTACAAGTGGCTCGGGGGTCAGACTACCCGAGTAGAGAAAATCTAAATCCAAATTTTTAAATTAATCCTTAAGCCGTTTGCCTCCCCGGTAACGGTGCCATCTGACGAGTCGCTAAATACGATAAATAATTCGGTCACGTTGTAGCACGTGTACTTAGCGGTTCGGTCAGAACCAGGAGAAGGATCTCCGTGAAGAGTGTCTCAGCTTAATTTATATCCGGGGCAAGTCCAGGGTCGAACTCAGGGAGGTAAAGGAACAACTTCGGTTTTAATTCAAAAACTTAGGTCTAGATATCCAATGCGGTATTTTTTTATATTTTTTTATGCAAATACAAATGCCAAATGCGAATGTGATTGAGTTAAGCTACTACGAAAGCATACAACTTAGCCTAATTTAATTTAATGCGAGATTAATTCAATTAAGCCAAATTATATTTTTCCAGTAAACTTAATCCAATGACGAATGCAAAACATATTTTTTGGAATTTTATGGGTTAAAATGCAATAACTGAAAATGCACACTTTTTATGGGTTTTTCGCAATTTATCACACAAACAGTAAGCAAAAATTGTGAAAAAATTACAGGAATTAAAACATGATGCAAGGAAGTACATAATACTTTTAGAATTTTTTGACAAGTTGTGAATTTTTTATGGATTTTTTTAGTGAAAATAGAGTGGCAATGAGTAATTAATTTCTATTAAATCCACGTTATCAAATTAGTCAGAGATCAAATTATCTCAAATAGATATTTTTATGTGCAATCCAGGAGAATTGAAATTTTGTGAAAAGCATGTATGTGGATTTAATTAAAAATCAAATACTAATTTCACTCTATGATTTATTTCAGGCACAAGACAACTCCATTTTAGATGAAATTTGGAAAGAAAATTAATCACATATCAAGGCATCACATATAATTTGTGTGTAATTTTTAAAGCAACCATATGTGAGATATAATTTTAAGATCACTGATTGGGTAAAATATCTAATATTTCAGTTAGACAATTTTAAATAATTACCCACAACTCATAAAAATACAAATAAATACTCAGATGACAGAGAATAAGTTGCTCCACACAATGCTATTTTTCTTTAAATAAAAAGATGCCAAAATAAGGTCCAAATTAATGCATGAACACGGGGGTCTTTGTGCAACACAGAAAACAATATTTACAAAGTAAATATATACAGGGACTTATTTGTAATTATGAAAACATGAAAAGATAAAGGTGCAATTTTTACAAAATAAAAAAATTGAGAAAGGGAAAGGGACCTTCTTCTTCCTCGCGATGGGGATGAACCCAAATGAGGGGTTGGTCGGCGGCGGCTCCAAGGCTGTGGTCGACGGCGCGAGGCGGCGCCGCTGAGGAGGTGGCGAGGAGGGGCAGTCGGCGGAGGGCGGAGAAGATCGCGCGGGGGCCGCTGGCGCGCGGTGGTCGGCGGAGCCGCGGCTGGCTTCTAGAGGGGCCGAGGTCGGCTGATGGGGCGGAGGCAGCTGCTCGCGCACGACCGCGCGGGCGGCTTCGCGGGCGGTCGCGCGTGAAGGTGGAGACGGGCCGCCGGTGGTGGGCGGAGGTGAGCCGCTTGGAGATGGAGGAGGGGCGGCGGCGGTGGGTTCTCCCCCACCGCTGTTGCGGCTATTTTTTGTTTTTTTTATTTTTTTTATTTCCTTTTTTCTGTTGTAATGAAAAGGGATTTTTTGTTTTAATTTTGTTTTATATAATTTTTTTAAGTTTTCTTTAAACAGGAAGTAGAGGATGTGGGAAAAAAACTATGATGATGGTGGTGAAGATGATAAAGTAAACAAATGGGAGAAAGAAAAATGGTGTGATGGTGGTGGTGGAAGGGATGATATGTGGTGTACTAAAAAAATTGCAAAAAGACCAAATGAACTAAAATGAAGGGAAAATTTACCTACGATGATACGGTCGCCTATGAAGTGCTCTCATGAGCACGGTCTTCGCTCGAATCGCCGGCGTGCGATGAGCTCGAGCAGCGCGCGGTTGCGGCTGCGATGTTGGCCAAAAAGCCAACGGATCACACCGGAGAGAGGGTCGTCGTTGCTCGACCACGGTTGCGTCGCTGTCACCGATTCAACTCTGGGAACTTGGCTCTCCTCACATAAAGATGGATCAAAGGCAAAATTGAGGAGAATGAGAGGTATATAAAGAGAATGGAATGAGAGGTTATTAAAGTGGTGGAGTTGAATGAGAGGTTGATTTATTAATGGAGTTGAATGGGAAGTTGGGAAAAAATGGTGGAATAATGGAGTTGAATTGGTGGTTATTGTAGAGAATGTAAAATAAAATAAATAAATAAATAAATAAAATAAAGTTGGCTACTTTAATTACAATAAAAATAAAAAGAGAAGAGAAATAGTGGAGAATTTACAAGGGAAGACAAACAACATGTACACATTTTTTACTTTTCTAATATGTAATTTTTTTTGTCTTTTTAATAAGAGATATTTACAACGAAAAAATACAATAAAATAGTATAATTAAAATACAATACAAGTATGATTTTTTTGTATTTTTAGTAATTAAGAAAGATACAATAAAAATTAAAGAAAGAATGCATATATACATGGTATATATTGTACATCTAGGTCCTAAAACCCAACTTTTGCAAATGAGCTTCGATTTTAATAAAACCACTTCCATTGGATAGATAATTTTCTAACTTGAACTTTAAAAGTGAGTTTGGTGAATTTGGAGTTCATACGGAGTGGGAATTTAGCTTGGAAGTTGGACTTTACGGCTTTTTCTCTTCGGGATCTAGGAGCATTTATTTGAGATGAAATTTATTTTGTATTTTTGTATTTTTATATATATTTTTATAAACAAGTTAGAGAAAGAATTAGGCAAAAAGGAGTTGAAATGAAATTATTAAAAATACATGAAGTTTTGGGCTATTTACATGTATAAAACTCCTTTATTTTTGCGGCTTTTTATGTGTAATTTATTTTGTACAATCTAATATACAATAATTAATGTGTTTTATTTACAAGAGTTATTTTGTTAATTTATTGATTTTATGGGCATTTATTTGGAATTTTACTTGGGGATTTTGCTAAGATCAAGATATTAAGATGATGAATCGTGGATTCATCAGGTATCTTGGCATTCAATTCTAGAGAGGTGATCTGCCACCTTGTTCTGAACTCCAGGCTTATCTCTAATTTCCAAGTCAAATTCCTGGTGGAGAAGGATCCACATAAGTTGACGTGATTTGTCATCCTTCTTCTACTGTAGGTATGGGATAGCAGAGTTGTCAGTAAAAACAATGACTTTCGATCCTATAAGATAGGATCTGAACTTCTCTAAAACAAAAACAACTGCCAGCAATTCTTTCTATGTAAATGTATAGTTTCTCTATGCTTCAACAAATGTTTTGTTGGAATAATGAATGGCATAGGGCATCTTATCCCTTATTTGTCCTACTACAGCCCCAATTGAGAAATTTAATGCATCTGTCATGATCTTGAATGGTGAGACTAATCAGGTGGTTGTAGGACTAGACCCTTAGTAACTAGTTCTTTCAACTGATAAAATTATTAGAGTATCTGTTGATCAACAATGAACTCGGCGATGAATTTCCATTTCATCACCTTCATTCTTTCATTTTGTCCTTTAAACCCTAGCTAAATGCATGAATATATCATTATGTTGCATGAATTAACATTCATTATTTATTGTATAAATAGTGTATAAAATACCGTATTTAAAGCCAAAATAAAAGAATAAAGAAAAGAAAAGAAAAATAATAATATATCAAATATATTTTATGACCCCTAAACCCCCAATACCAAGTTAAGATTTGAGGTCGACAAGGAATAAATTAGAGAGAGATAATGGCCAAAAATACAATAAAGAACTATTTCTTTATTCTTCAATAAGTCCAATTTGGGACTTTTTTATTTTTTATTATTTATACTTCAAATCAATAAAGTTTGTACATGAAAGTAGTAGATAAAAATAAATATAAAAATATAAAATTTATTCCATGTAAAAATAATATAAAATGTACATTCTATACTCAAAATAAGAATCCAAAATCCCAACTTCCCATACACATATCTTCTCCATATGAACTCAAAATACATCAATATCACTTTAATTATATATAACTTTTTATTAGCTATTCAATGAATGTGATTTCATTCAATTTGCAGTTAAGATGCAAAAGTTAGGTTTTGGATCCCTATTGTATAGTTTACCTGAATAAAATATTCATTTTATTTATTCTTTATATCTTTCATAATTTTATATTTTATAAATTTGTAAATATTCATTATAATTCTTGTAGATATTTAGAATACAATAAAACCATAAAAAAATACAATACAATAAAATAATCTACCAAAATACATAGATGAATATACTACACATATACCAATACATTATATACCTATACTTAATTAAGTGTACAAATAAACTCAGAAAATACAATAAAAATATATTTGTGTATTTAAATAAGTAATACATATATAAATTGTGTGTATAAAATAATAAAATATAAAATACAAATTAAAATAAAATACATATAACATAGATAAATATAACTATAAATGAACCATTAAAAGGTAACTTAGAATAATTTAGTCGTAAAAATAAATAAAAATCATAAAAATATATATAATAATAAACATTTTTTTGTTTTAACCAAAATTTAAATAAATAATTTACTATTTTATTTCTATTTATTTCTTCTTTTTATTTTCATTTTTGTCCTCTTGCGGATGACAAGGCCCAATCAGGGCTCAACGCCCGCTAACCTCGATCAACTCTCTGACCGAGGCTCTAGCCCGCGTCAGACCTTGTTTGACTCTGCCTTCCTCAGATTTCATGCCCAATCCTTGCACCCATTCAAATCGATTCCTTCTTGACTTATGATCCTCGGCCATTGGACTTTCACACGAAGATGATTTCTTAGTCGAGGTGCCACTGTATCGAGCACCACTACCCAAGGAGACATCATGTACATAACATCTCTTCTATCATTCCTTGATTTATTGATCCCTCTTCCGCCATTCAAACCCTAAATCTTCGAGCAGCTCAAGAATCCTGGTGACAGTAGGAGCCTTGAGGAGGATTCAACGAGGCATTTGGTGTAGAATCGAGGTCGATCTAAGGCTCGTTCACCTCCTCCGCCATGAGCTCCGCTCCGCGCCGGTACAGGTCAGGCAAGCCCTTTTTTCCCTATCTTTTCGTTCCTAGGCATAGAAATGGCATAGGGAAGCGTTTTGTTTCTTGTTATTTGATTTGATTTGGTGAAAAACCCAAAAATCGAGTCACCGTAGCTCTAGCTCCGCCTTCTGCTTCTGATCATTTTGAACAACGTCCACCTCCATTTTCATCTCCCATACCTTGTCCTTTCTATGCTCTACACCCCATGTACATCCACTCCCCCTGATCTTGTTCAGATCGGGAGATCTTCTCTCCTTCTCCACTGTGTCTTCAAAAAGCACCACCTCACCCCATTTCGTGTCCATCTTCACCCAGATGGTGCCCAGACCTTCCCCTCCTTGTTTTCGAGCTAACCCTACAGGTCAAAGCCCATGACGACCCCATTTGGGACGATTTTTCTCAAAGAACATGCCCCTGGAGTTCTTGGACTTTGCCGACCTCCAAGAGCTTTTCTGACAGCTCTTGGAGACATGTAGGGCCACCAGTAGGTCCTGGGTGCCTCCAGGCACCTTCCCGACCATTTTGCAGCAACTGTGATCACCTAAAGACGTATCAGCATCAGATCGAAGCTCGTCGGGTCTGTGTTCTTCCCCAGTTCTTCCACCATGTGTCTCCACCGTTCGATCAAGCATCCACGCCCATGTGCACAACCATCGTCCGATGAGAAGCTCCTCGGCCATTAGATACATTGCTAGGATCTAATCCTGGCCCTCCATCCGTGAACCGGTACTTGTCGTTGTGATGCAACCACGTGGATAAGTGAAGGAGATCCAATCATCGACCCGTACTCGTGGGGGTAATTTTGCACGCATACTCTCCCGTTTTTTGTATTTTAATTTCATTTTATAAACATTTGTCTATAATGTAAATATTTTGCAATATTTGTATTTCAGCCCTTGTATTTCTCATATTTGCATTTAGGTCCTAGTCATGTCACCTCACGTATTTGTGCACTTGAGGGGACTAGGCTTTTGCACCTAAGCCATGGGCTTTTGTATTTCGATTTAGTCCTCTTTTTTGAATTAATAGTGTAATATTTTCTGAAAAAATATATCTAGACCCTTGGACTTTGTATTAATTATAAATATACCCCTCTAGGTAATGTTTATTGGATATATTTTAGAAAAAAAATTCATTTTGGGCCTTAAATTTCTCTAACGTGTTTGGCTAGGGCCCAAAAACTATAAAATTTACTTAAATGCCCATGCTAGTATGTATTTTATTTTTGTAGAATTTGTGTTATTAAAAATAGCTTCAGGTCTCTAAAATTATTAGAAAATTACTATAAATACTTGACATATCTCTATATCACATATATCTTTGGTTAGATATTTTAACTTTATTTTCTATTTATAAAAAAACTAAGCTATTTATCTCTATTTGCATTTAAAAATAAAAAACATAATATATTCTACAAATTAATTTAAAAAATAGATTTTATTTTTTATTGTATTTTGAACCTACAGACCAAAAAATCCTAAAAATAGAAAAAGAAAAACACTAATAATTAAAAAGCTTTAAAATCCTTACAAAAATCATGAAAAAAATCTGAAAAAATCCAAAAATATTTGTTTCAATTTTGGAATTTTATTACTATATTTATTAGATATTAAAAATAGTTTTGGATAATTTGCCTTACTTATTCAATTAAAAATACCTAAAAATTAGAAAAATACTTGAAAATCACAAAAATGGTAAAAAGGTATAAAAACACAAAAACACTTTACTGTACTATTTTTTAATATTTATATCTTTATATATTATTTATATTACTTATAATATCTATATTATTATTTATACTTATATGCTATTATATTAAGAAGAAAAATAAATTAAAAATCAGAAAATAAAAAAAGAAAATAAAAACTAAAAAACTAAAAAAAGTATAAAAAAATATAAAACAAAAACCATAAAATTATATAATTAAAAACCCACAAAAATTCAAAATACTCTGAAATACCTAAAATCATTTATTATCTTCTTTTACCCAATTTTAATCGTGCAAGCTATAGACGGATTCAAAGAAAGGAAGTAGAGGAGGCTTTCAAGGTTATGAGACCTGGGAAAGGTGTAGGACCGGATGACATCCCTGTAGAAGTATGGAAAGTTTTAGGTGAGCACGATTTGACTTGGCTTACGAATCTATTCAATGTTATTTGGCGAAGCAAGAAAATGCCTAAAGATTAGAGGAGGAGTATCGTGGTGCCTCTTTATAAAAATAAAGGAGACATTCAAAATTGTTCAAATTATAGAGGTATCAAGCTGATGAGTCACACTATGAAAATTTGGGAACGTGTGATCAAGAGAAGGTTGAGGCAAGTTTCCAATGTCAAAGAAAACCAAATTGAATTCATGACAGGTCGCTCAACTATTGAAGCCATCCATTTGCTGAGGAGAACAATGGAGATTTATAGAGCTAAAAGGAAGAACCTCCATATGATGTTTATTGATTTGGAGAAGGCTTATGATTTTGTCCCACGAGAGATGTTGTGGAGAGTTTTGGAGAAGAGACAAGTGCATGTCCTATACATTAACCTCATAAAGGACATGTATGATAGGGCTTTATCTTGTGTAAGGACACTGTCTGGGAAGACTGGCTATTTTGACATCAACATTGATTTACATCAAGGTTCAGCTTTGAGTCCATTTCTTTTTACTTTGATTATGGATGAGTTGACAAGCCACATTCAGGATGATTTACCTTGGTGTATGTTATTTGTTGATAATATTGTGTTGGTTGACAGGACTAGAGATGGAGTAAATGAGAAGCTCGAGGTCTGGAGACATGAGTTGGAGAGTAAAGGATTTCGTATAAGTAGGGCTAAGACAGAATATATGGAGTGCACCTTTGATGGAAGCAATAGTGAAGGAATTGAGGTGGAGATTTGTGATGATAATATTCAAAAGAGAGATTCTTTTAGATATCTGGGATCTATTTTGCAACATGATGGGGAAATTGATGGAGATGTTACTAATAGAATAAATGCAGGCTGGCTAAAGTGGAGAGGAGCCTCTGCTATTCTCTGTGATAAGAAAATTCCTTTAAAAATTAAAGGAAAGTTTTACAAACTAGCCGTGATACATGCTATGCTCTATGGATCTGAATGTTGGCCTGTGAACCATAGACATGTGCAGAAAATGGCTGTAAAAGAAATAAAAATGCTAAGGTGGATGTGTGGACACACACGTAAAGATCGCATTCGGAATGATGCAATCAGAAAGAAAGTTGGTGTTGCTCCTATCAAGGATAAGATGCGAGAAAACCGCTTAAGATGGTTTGGTCATTTGCAAAGAAGATCAGCTGATGCACCAGTTAGGAGATGCGAGTGTTGGGATGTTGAGCTGGCTAAGAGAGGGCGGGGACGGCCCAAGAAGTGTTGGAAAAGACCATACAAAGGGATCTTTGTTTTATGGATATAAGCCCGGGATTGACCCAAGATAGATCTGAAAGGAGGCAAAGAATCCATGTAGTCAACCCTACTTAATTGTGGGAAAAGGCTTTGGTGTTGTTGTTGTTTATCTTCTTTTACCCAATTTTGAGTGTCTATCCTCCGTTGTTTCCTATGTTCGACCCCTACTGTACTTGTCGACTATACATTTCATTGTAGGGTATAATAATTTTTGACCCCTTGCTTGATTGTTTTATCTCTTGTGTGGGTTAATTGTTGATTGGGCTCGGGTTTCGAAGTGGTCGTCTCAGCGACATTGTATCTTCGCACTCCGTGAGGATATTCTTTTAGACCCTTGCAAAATTCGAGTGATCAAATTGTGTCATTGTCAGGGAACAACATGTAGGGTAGAATTTTGGGTCATTTTTACCTCATTATTTCCCCTTCATTTATTTTCTCTTATTGGATGTAATTGCTTACTTGTGCTAATACCTTCTCTTTGCTTTTTCTTGCGAGGGACTTCGAGACGATGACGACCGCCTAAGTGGTTGAGGCACTTGAGTGGAGGAGACTTGGTCCTTCTGCTTGTGGACCAAGAGGAGAGAGCTAGAGAGAGAGATTTAGAATAGGAGCTTGCTTCTTATTTTTGTAAGAAAGTGCAATTATTAATTTGTAATAATATAGGTACTTGAACTCTTGGACACTCGGGCCTAATTTCCAAGTGTTTGTTCACTTGGAGGCTCACCGGATTTTGTCAGGATTCCATCGCCTTATTTTCTTTGTTTCCTGAGTTTTGTGTTTTCTGCCTTTTTGTATTTATTTTATTGAATGAGACCTTAGCATTTTTAGGCTTTGCTTGATCGAGTAAACTAAGGCCAAACACCTATTTATATATGCATGCACCTATAGTCTCAACGTTTGGACTTGGTAATAATTAATTGTTGGACACTTAGCCTTGAAACCACGTGCCACGAGAGGTCTCATTCGACGAATCTCTGCTTGGTTATCACAATTCTCTATTTTTATCCTCTAAAAATTAGAACTTCATTGGAAATCTTCACTAATTCTGCATCTTTATCAAACCATTCACATGTAATTAACCCTAATTACTAACATTTTCTCTTATTTATAAAAAATCCTAAAAATTAGATTAAATATTATATATATTTATATTTATTTTGGTCTTAAAAGAAATTGAAAATACAAAAAAATAACAAACCCTTAAAAATGCAGTGTTTTTATCCATTAAATATACTCCCAAAGATATATCTTTGTACAAATGACCTCTTCTGACTTTTTGCAACATGAAACTAGTAGATCTCATCGAGATCTACAACTTTCATGTTTTGACTTTTTGTTAATTCAACCTCCTTTATTTCTTTCTTAAATGTTATTCTCTGAATGATCTGATTGAGCCATGTGGCGCCCTCTAGGCCTCCCACGTGGCCCCTTCTCATCTGAACACCCGACCTCTTCCAAAACCGTCTAATGCGCATGGACCTGCCTTCATCCTAGTCGTCCATCCTCGCCCCTCTCTCAGCCCTTGTATCTTCTCCATATGAGATCCCCGCTTCTCTTATCTGCCTTCACATCAGCCATTTGATGGTTGTGCCATCAAATGGCTCCGCAACTTCCACATCTCCTCGCCTGCCCTCATCCCGCCGACCTGATCTGAGATCAGATCTCAGCCCTCGACTTCCGCCTCATCCTACACCTTTGGATCAGATCTTCTGATCTATTCTACACCCTTCACTCATGCTTTAATCTCAGTCGCTGGATTACTTGATCTAATGGAGGAGCTTTGTCGCCAACCTCCAGCTCCCCTCTCTAGGCGCTATGCCTTGCCGCCAACCATCCGCTCACTTCCATTTCTAGCCACCACCTTGATCCCCCTCCCATCAATTCAACACCTCTCCCACGTAGCCATAGGATCCACGATCCTTGCACGGCCTTCAATAGCTGCCTCCATCACTCCTGCACGTTCATTTCACTCGTTACATCCTCACTGTCACCACCGCTGTAACCACCACCATCTCCTTTAAACACCATCCTCTGCCCTTCGTCACCATTGTCCACCATTCTACAGAGGTTTCTCCTAGTCCTCTTCCCCTCCCCGTGACAGGGGGAGGTGGAATCAAGGTTGATCATGGAACTATTCTCCAGGTATCTACCCATGACGGCTCTGTCGTGCTATGACTACCCTAGGCATCTATGAGCACCAAGGCACGGTCGTCCACATCGTGCGATGACCGGAGGCTTCCACGGAGCCTCATCCTAGACCACGTCCTCCGCTCAACTTCCACTCCGACCATGTAATATCCTCCACCTCATTTTCCTCTGATTTTTTTTTTATTTTTCCATGTGCATACACTCACCCTCTCTGATCACCAACCATTCGATCACCTTCGCCACGCAACCCAGATCTTCATGCCACCTTCTCCCTTCTCCAGAACCTCCACTACCTCTATTTCCCTTCTTCTTCGCCTCACTAAAGAAGAACCCACTAGGGCCTCACCTCATACCATCCACTACCCTCCATTTACCTCACAATCTCATATACACACTCGCTTAAGTTGTGCTAACATTTGCAGGTATCCATTTCCTCAATGGTCGGAGCTCTACAACCAGCTTCGTGCGACAGCCTAGCTCGCGGTTGTGCTTCATCGCCAAGCTTCTCTGGTGTCTCTGAGTCTTCATCTCATGTCCATCACCTTCGCGAGGCATCGAGGGACCTTCCTCAACCTTCAGGCGGCGTGGAGGACCAAGGAGGAGCTCAGGCAAAGTCGTCGGAGCTCTGATAGCACCGTCACTCGCGCGACGGAGGAGGAGCAGCAACTACGCATAGTTGTTGCTGGATGTTCACCCTCGATGTTCATCTGACGATCCAAGAGGAGCCACATCCACTTTCCGAGGCATAGAGGTTCGGTTGGACCGAGCCTCATCCGATCCGCGTCAAGCAGACACGTGGCACGAGCCTTCGTTTTTGACCGAGCCTGAATCCAAACCTAGCCTTGCGTGCCTAGCACATGGGGGCTAGGTTATTTGCCCAACCCCTGCCGACTTCTGGAAATGACAAAGAAGACCATGCTCATGTGCCTCACGTGTCGCGCCTGGTCTATTTACATACAGCCCCCTGACTTTTGATTATTACAAAAGGCCCCTACGCATAAGGAAAATTTACAAGGAGGTCCTTTGGCTTTTGCAAATTGCAAATAGGTACCTCTAGGGGGCTTATTTGCAATTATTTATCAATTTATTTCTCTATTTTTCCTGCATTTATGCCTTGAGCACTATTTTATTCATATCTTGAGCATTTGATCTTCATTTCAGTTGATTTTAGTGTCATTTTGAAGCTTGCTTTATTCTTTATCCAATGGCATATTTAGTTTCATGATTTAACGTTGAATTAAATGTGATTATATTTGAGATCTATAGTGTCTCCTGCTTTTTAATTTAAATGCTGTTGATTATCCTTATTACTTAATTTGACTCTGAAACAACCCTGCCTTAATTGCTCATTGATGTGATTATTTTAGGGTATTTTTGTACATTATTGTCAGCATGATCATTTATTGTTGCCACACGCATCTGTTGTTGATCATCAGATCATCTCGCCTTTCATCTAGACCATCCTTGAGCGCCATTTCTTCATTTATTTGATCATGCCTCTTAGGTGTGATCTTAAGTCATGTCTTGGCACTCGCTCCTTGACTGCTGGATTATATGATCCAGTGGTTGAGGTCCTTTGTCAACCTCCAGTCGTTGCCTCTCTTTGTCCAAATCACCATCTTCGCCAGTTTTTTCCAACCTCTTCCAGCCATCTTTCGACCAACTACAACTTCATATCCCCTAGCCACACAACCATCTTCCACGTGCTAACCCTAACTTCTTCCAAACCAACCCCTTGTGGTAACGGGCAGTGGTTGAAACCATCGCCTGGATCAGCAAACATCACCTTCTCCTTCTTCAAATAGATCCTTTCCACCTTGAGCAACGGTTATCCACAATTCTTGGCGCAAACTCCTAGCCTACTATCCCCTTTCTGTGATAGAGAATGAGACGAATGATGAACTACGGCGAGTTTGATGCCGGTGAGATCCACGAGGAACTACTCATGATGCATCCATCATCCGACGTTGCTTAAGCTTGAAGGTTTGCCCACCTTGTAAAGTAAAGATTCGAGAAGTTCTTATCACTTCTCATTGGCTCAGATTCAACCTAGAAACTTTATTCTTCCTTCTGAAGACTCTCAGGTAAATATCATAATTTCTATTCTTTCATCGAGTTGTTGTTCATTCTGTGATCAATCTCTCATCATTTCAGCCATCTGAAACCATATTCACTACCACTTCTAGTCCATGATTCACGTGTTATCTCTTGTTATCTCTTTCATTCTTCAGGTTGTGTTTCACTACGACCCATCCCCTTCTCCTTCATGAAGAAGGATCCATCTAGGGCTCCAATCCATCGCTTCGAGAAGCCCTCCAGTTCGTGCTATTATCACCTCATTGTACTCATCTAGGCTTCGGCTATTTACTCACAACTGCATGTGGTGCAAGAAGCTTCAATGATCAGAGATAACAATTGTCCTCCGATCTCCATCTTCAACTTCATTCACTCGTCATCGATCTTTCATTAGAGACCTCTCCAGTATGTCTTTGGCATACAAACACCTTCGCAAGGACTTCGTGGAGGGTTCCTTATATTCCTGCAGTTAGAGGAAGAGTGGCGGAGCAAAGCCATAATCACCGAAGTGTAGCTAACTCTCCGCCTCCTGTGGAGGAGCTTCGTCAAGGATGAAGTACAATCTCTGTTGGATATCTCCATTTGGGAAAGATTCAACACACCAGATCTAGCCACATCTCATGTCGAGTCTTTCTAGCGGACCACAACTTTGTCTGGTTGAGTTTGAGCCAAGCTAGTGTAGTGCTGACATGTCATTACCGAGCCTCGGTCCGAACCTCGCTTGGTCATGTGACTTTCACATGTGACTGGGCTATTTACGACGCATGCCCTCGATTTCACAAGAATTGCAGCTAATTTCCCCCACCTTTGTAAAATTTGCATTTCAAAACCTATGAGATATTTTAATTCAAATTAGTCCATTTTCTATTTTGTAATAAAACTTGAAGTTTTTCTTATAAAAATGCCTCTGGATTGAAAAATGGATATCTTTATATATATATATATATATATATATATATCCAAATTAAGTGATTTTGATCTCGTTTGAAAGCTAATTTGTTGCTCTCTCCATTGGCGTACTTGTTGATATTTTTGAATTAAAAATCATGCATGAATTATTTCATCTTCTAAGTTCTTAATTAGGTACTTAAATGAAGTTGAGAATGTCATCTGTATGAGCAATTGAACCTGATTATTACCTTGCTTCTTAATGACTAATTATTAGTTTTTTTATTATCATTAAGTTAAGGAATGATTTAATTTCTTGCTGAAATTATTTGAGCATCAAAGTGAAATTTAAAGTTAGATTTGTGCTGAAATTGCTTTAGAGACTAATTAATGCTGAAAGCCATAATTGGATATGGTTTTAAGCCTAAATTGGTATTGAATTAATTCAGGAAATTCATGTGATTAACCCTAGTTGTCTGTTTTTAATCATATTGTGGTTGACTTTATCTTATCGTTTATGCATTATTGTTTTCATATAATTTAAGTACATAAAAAAATGTGTTGAAAATCAACATTCTTGTGAATTATGTGTTTTCTCAACATAATCATCCTACAAATTGCTACCTAAAATATTTACATTTAAATTTCATCACTTAATTGGTCGTGTCCTTGTGTTCGACCCTGGGCTTCCTAGGTTATAAATTTAAGCCAAATCCTCCTCGCGGAGATCATTCATTCGGTTCTGTATTACAAGTTAAGTGCCCGTGCTACAACGGATATATTTTAATACATGCATTTAGCGGTTCATTGATTCTAAGCCATGCATTTCATTTTAATTACATTTAAAACCAAATAAAAATTGCATGCATCGTAATATTTTGTCTCTATATCTGTGCCTTATAATTGCATATGAAGACCTAGATTTTGGATTTAATTGCTTGATATTTAAAAAATAATTTTTGATAAATAAACAAGGAGGCTCGTGTCCATGTGTTCGACCTTGATATACTTTCCAAGTAAAATAACTTCCACGTATTCGAAAGTGTGGTTTTTGCATGGATCATTTTCACCGCCTGTACTACAACTCTAAATCATCAAAGTGGTGAAACGCGTTCATCAAATGGTGCCATTGTCGGGGACACATCTCATCTTTATTTATTTATTGAATTTTATTGCATTATTTAGATGTGATTATTTTCAAGATTTTAGGTCTTCACATTATCATTTCTTGTTTAAATTTCTTGATATTTTTCCTGACATTTTCCTTTGTGGCAAGGCCCATGAAGATGGAGGACACTCGATCTACTTGGAGGCGTGGAGTTGGGAGCTCCCGTTGTGAGGAGCCGCAGAGGAAATTCAGGAGAAGTCAAGGAGTTTAGTCAACATTTTGGTTCATACATCTGGTGTGTCAAAAAAATTGTAACCATTGAATTTCTTGTGGTCCTCGTTTGAGGGCTTGCATGTGTATTAAAAAAATTGTGGTGTGTGAAGCCCACCCCTCACACAGGTGATGCTTCACTTGAGTGTTGACCTAGGGATAAGCACATGGCTCTTCGAGCTTCTAAATTTTCCTATCATTTGTGCTTACTTTGTAGGTATTACACACTAATTCATAAGATACGCATAACCTCGATCGACTTAGCCAAATTTAACTCAAAGTTCTTCCCGTTAATGGATGCATTTTAAGGTGTGGTTACTTCGACTTGCATGCACGTAGTGTAAAAATTTAAACTCAATCCTGCATACGTATGGAGAATGTTGGAGGCACTGTAAGTATATCTCCCAAGCATGCATCATGATTTTCATGAATGCACTGACTTTTCTCAATCATCCCTCGATTTGTCACTTAAAGATATCAAAGAAAATTGGGAATGGCCAAATAGACGATGCGTGTTTGACTTGAATTCATGTAAACTTCAGTGATAATATAAAGCTAAAACTGGGATTGATAATGCAAGTTGATGAAAGAAAAAAGGAATAAAAATCACTCTTGGTTTATGGGAGAGCAACACCCGTCATTATATGCAGAGCATTTTGAAAGATGAGAGGTGAGGACGTATCCCCGGGATAGTTCATGAAACCTAACCCTAAAACCTGCGTATTGAACTTCATTGTTGAATGATCGCCAATAAAATGGACAAGATAAATGACCACGCACATGTTGCTCTTCATGTGTGTGTTGGTGAATCAAAAGGGTATTGTCTGTTTGGTTGAGCCTGATTGTGTCGTACCCCAACCCTCCCTAAACCTTGATGATTCCCCCCTCCGTACATCCATCCATATGTATACATCCACCCCCTCTAACCCTAATTGATCATTGATCCACCACCATTAATTCCACATCCAATACTTCGGCTATTTTCAGCCTAAGTATAGGGTGGACCCGATTTATTTCATTCTTCCCTCGTTTCATTATTCTTATACTTAGGTTATTTTAACCTAAGTACAGGGGGGACATCTGAATCAGTTCTGCAATATCACCATGTATTTAACCCGGACTATAAGTTCATATCACTTTGTGATGAGAGGGCATAACATAGGTTAAGTATAGGGGGTATACTGTATATATTGTATACATACTTTAGCCATAGCTCGTATTTTAAAATTTTTGAAACTTTTCGGGGCTAGGGTATAAGTATTCATGAACTGATTTTGTAAATGTTTTGAAAAAAATTCTAATTGTGTTACATTATTTTGAAAAATATTTGACATTAGTTTGAAATGGGGTTTTTACTCATTTTGAAAATCTTTTGAAAAATGTCTTGATATACATTATGCGACATGGCTTGGAAAATGTTTTCAAAATATTTTAAAAAATGAGGGACTAACTTTTTATAAATAAAATTAACCTTATTCAAAAAACCATAAAAATCTAAAGATTAAAAATGCTCTTTGGTAGCGATTCTGACTACTAAGCTTAAAAATGAGTAGCTATTTCTCAATGAGGGAACTATGGTTTCCCTTAGAAGAGTGGGTGGTTAAAAGACAACGCATTTGGCATCGTCTTGAAGTAATATGGGTAGCCGTCTAACGATCTGTACTTACACCCATACTGGCTGCAAATAGACGCAACTATTAATAAGAGCTTGGGCCGGTCATTATTTCTCTAAAGAAACAAGAAAATGATTATTGAATTGAAAATTTCATAAACATTGTAAAATCACAAAAATTCACTAAGGAGTTGGTGTATTCTTGACACATTCACTACCACTCAAGGTTAGAGGATTTGAGAACACGTATTTTGTGAGATCTTGAAAATCTAAGTTAACCAGCCTTAGTCATTAGGGTTTGAAACTTAGTAATTCACACTTGCCTAGTTTGAAGATTTGAGCGCTATATTGTACTCTTCATCTCTATCCTTGTAAAGAATATGATCAACATATCACTTTCATAACTGCATGATTGATGAGATCAGTTGAGTTATCACTTGAGGGACTGGGACTGGAGATTTGAGTTTAGACCTCATTTAATGATGCTCGAGGATGGGATAAAATCAATGACAGCTTTAAGAAACCTGAGTGTCAGCAAAACCTTAGCCAGTATGTGAACAAGTTTGCATGCTATCATTTGATATTTACCTATGTGCCAGGGTGTGATGGAACCTAAATAATTATTGATCAATGTCTGCCAACTTTTGGTAAAAGCAGTCGAGCAAGCCAAACAATGAAATAAAATCAAGATAAAATTCTCTCATTCAAGAAAAAGCTTTATCATTGCAAGTACAAATTCAAAGAGCTTCCACTGAAGGAGACGCTTCCAAACATTTCAAAGTGTCCACTTGGACCAAAGATACTAGGACCAAGTAGTCGGGCTAGCACCCAAAAAGGGCTCTGCATCGTATAGTGATACAAGTCTGGGTGTCGAAGGTATCTTAGATATTCAAAAGAGACACACCCCGATGTACTCCCATGAAAATAATTGCAGACAACTCCGAACTCTCTTGACGGACACGTTGCTCAAAAAACAAAAATATACATGTATTGAGTAATAAGGAACTCGAGAAGACCCTTGTTCCAATGTGAGGGAGAAAAGAAAATGCACAATCATATGCCCTCCATCATCTGGCCTTCCATCTACACTTTCACATTTGACAAACTAATGATATGGTGGATTGAATGCAAGAACCGACTTATTCCCTTCTTTAATTCTTCATCTTTGTCAAAAAACCATTCACCTGTAATTAACCCTAATTACTAACATTTGCTATTATTTATTAAAAATCCTTAAAAATTATATTAAATATTGTATATATTTATTTTGGTCTTTAAAAGAAACTGAAAATACAAAAAAAAATAACAACCCCTTACAAATGCAGTGCTTTTATCCATTAAAAATACTCTTAAAAATATATCTGTGTATAAATTACCACTTCTGACATTTGTTCAACATGAAACTTGTAGATCTCATCGAGATCATGTTTTGACTTTTTGTTGATTCGACCTCCTTTTATTTCTTTCTTAAATTCTATTCTCTGAATGATCTGATTGAGCCACGTGGTACCCTCTGGGCCGCCTACGTGGCCCCTTCTCATCTGGACACCTAGCCTCTTCCAAAACCGTCTGATGCGACTGAACCCACCTTTATCCTAGCTGCCATCCTCGCCCCCCTCTCAGCCCTTGTATCTTGTCCAG
The DNA here is from genome assembly GCA_037367405.1 of Ottelia alismoides. Lineage (NCBI taxonomy): Eukaryota > Viridiplantae > Streptophyta > Magnoliopsida > Alismatales > Hydrocharitaceae > Ottelia > Ottelia alismoides. The sequence continues at coordinate 248,839 of JAZKJV010000252.1, read as the reverse complement.
ATGAGATCCCCACTGCTCATGTCTGCCTTCACATTAGCCGTTGGATGGTCGTGCCATCTAATGGCTCCGTAACTTCTACATCTCCCCATCTGTCCTCAGCTCTACGATCTAATCTCAGATCAGATCTCAGTCCTCTACTTCCATCTCGCCTGGCACCTTTGGATCAGATCTTCTAATCTGATCTACACCCTTCTCCCATGCTTCAATCTCAGCCATTGGATTACTCGATCCAACGGTAGATCTTCATCTTCTACCTTCAGCTCCCCTCTCCAAGCGTTACGCCTCGCCGCCAACCCTCTACCCCCTTTCATTTCTAGCCATCGCCACAATCCCCATCCCCTCGATTCAATACCTCTCCCATGTAGCCCTAGGATCCACGATCCTCACACAACCTTCAATAGATTCCTCCATCACTCCTGCATGTTCATTTCACCCGTTACATCTTCATCGTCACCACTTTTGTAACCACCACCGTCTCCTTTAAATACCACTCCTTCGCCCTTTGTCAACAGTGTCCACCATTCTATGGAAGTTTCTCCTAGTCCTCTTTAACTCCCCATGACAGGAGGAGACGGAATCGAGGTCGATCATGGAGTTGTTCTCCAAGTGTCGACCCACAACGGCTCTGCCATGCTATGGCTTCCCTAGGCACCGATGAGCACCGAGGCATAGTCGTCCTCATTGTGCGGCGATCGGAGGTTTACATGGAGCCTCATCTCATACCACCTCCTCCGCCCAATTTCCACTCCGACCAGGTAATATCCTCCACCTCATTTTCCTCTGATTTCTTGTATTTTTCCATTGCATACACTCACCCTCTCTGATCACCAACCATCCCATCACCTTCTCCATGCAACCTAGATCTTTGTGCCACCTTCTCCCTTATCTAGAACCTCCACCATCTTCGTTCCCCTTCTTCTTCACCTCGTCAGAGAAGAACCCACCAGGGCCTTGCCTCCTCCCATCCATGACCCTCCATTCACCTCACAATATCGCGCACGCACTTGCTTCAGCTATGCTAACATTTGTAGGTATCCATTTCCTCAGTAGCCGGAGATCTGCAACCAGCTCCATTCGATAGCCTAGCTTACGGTTGTGTTTCATTGTCAGGCTTCTCCGGCCGTCTCCGAGTCTTCATCTCATGTCCAGCACCTTCGCGAGGCATCGAGGGACCTTCATCGACCTTCAGGCGGTGCGGAGGACCAAGGAGGAGCTCGGGAAAGGCAGACGAAGCTTTGATAGCATTGCCACTCGCACGACAGAGGAGCAGCAACTACGTACAGTTGTTGTTGGATGTTCACCCTCGGTGTTCATCTGAGGGCCCAGGAGGAGCCACGTCCCCTTTTCTAAGGCACAGAGTATCCATTGGACTGAGCCTCATCTGATCTGCATCAAGCAACACATGACCCGAGCCTTTGTTGACTCAAGCCTGAATCCAAACCTAGCCTCGCGTGCCTAACACGTGGGGGGCTGGGTTATTTACGTTCAACCCCTGTCGGCTTCTTGAAATGACAAAGAAGCCCAGGTGTGTGTGCCTCATGTGTCGCGCCTAGGCTATTTACATACATCCTCTGAATTTTTATTATTATAGAAAAGCCCTCACGCACAAGGAAAATTTATAGGGAGGCCCCTCCAACTTTTGCAAATTGTAAATAGGTCCCTCCAGGGGTTTGTTTGTAATGATTTATCAATTTATTTCTATATTTTTCCTGCATTTATGCCTCTAGCACTATTTTATTCACACCTTGAGCATTTAATCTCTGTTTCAGTTGATTTTAGTGTCATTTTGAAGCTTACTTTATTCTCTATCCAATGGCATGTTTAATTTCATGATTTGACATTAAATTAAATGTGATAATTTCTTAGATGTATAGTATCTCCTGCTTTTTCATTTAAATGCCATTGATTATCCTTATTGCTCAATTTGACTCTGAAATAACCCTGCCTTGATTGCTCATTGATGTGATTATTCTAGGGTATTTTTGTACATTATTGTCTGTATGTTCATCTATTGCATATTCTACACCATGCATCTCATTTTAATTGCATTTAATAAAAATTGCATGCATCATAATATTTTGTCTCTGTATTTGTGCCTTATAACTGCTTATAAAGTCCTAGATTTGTATTTAATCGCTAAATATTTAAGCAGCAATTTTTTATAAATAAACGAAGAGGCTAGTGTCCCTATACATTGTATATAGATTATTTATACCTACAAACGCTTGTATTTTAATAATTTAACCTTGTAAACTAATTTAGTTAGTTTACTAAAAATCATAATAAAATAATTTATTAGATTATACACAATTTTATTTTAACCATTTTAATTGAATATCATTTCTATTTATTTGTTAATTATTTTTAATTTTTGTATTATCTAATTTTGTCTTTATTCGAACCGGGCCCTGATTGGCCCAGACCCGGATCGTTGACCCGCAATCAACTTCCCCTCTCTTTCATACCCGATTCAAATCGCATGACCCGCCTCCTTCTCCCATTTCTCGCGCATGACGGTAATCATTTTCGGACCCGATTACTTATCCCTTTAATCCATCTTCCATCACTGATATATGCCCGAATAAAACGTCGCCCAATTCATTAGATAATACAATTTGACCACTCAAATACGTGGATCTCCATGTGAGAAGCTCTACCATGGACTAAATAACAAATAATAGAAAAATTATAGATTAATTATTAATACAAATAAAGAGTTTAGTACATTGCTTGCAAAAACCCAACAAAAATCACATGTATACTCCACGTATAGATGATGGACTCAAATGTAATTAAGAAAAATGAAAGAGCTAATGTGCAATTATTTCAGCACACACCTATTCTCTCGCACAGAAGCAAAATGCAAAATATGAAATAAAAAGGGAGAAATATGCAATGTCACTAATGGATGAGTGCATGACGCATGAGGTTTGGTAGGTGGCGTGCGGTCTGGATGACTCCCTCCATATCAGATCTAGAAATTGAAAATGCAATGATCTTTTATTTTAATTTGGTTTATGTCCTTGTTCAACTGTTTAATTTTGTTGTCTTTCCTTGCTTTGATTAATTAGTTCTCATAGCTTAAAAATTCTAAAAAAATAAAATTAGGTTCTCAATAATCAAATATAACTGACATAATTTCAGTTTTAAAAATTAATTTCATTCTATAATTTTAAAAATACAAAACATCACACATTTCACTATTTAAGTTTTAAATATTATAAAAATTTGAAAACTTCTTGAAAAATTACAAAAATATTTCTGTAACTTAGTTTTTGTATTTTATCACATATACACAAATTAAATAAAAATAAAAATAAAAATCCTAAAAATTGAAATATTTGTAGAAACTTATAAATATCATATAAAATCACATAAAATTTACAAAAATATGTTTTCGGTCTTGTTTTAATGCTTAATATTAATACTTTTATATAAAATTAGTCTCTAGATTGTTTTAGTTTGTTTTCTATTTTAAAAATACCAAAAATAATAGCCTATTTTTCTTTATTGGTTGTTTTCTATTTTAATTCAATCTAAAATCCAAAAAAATAAAAAACAACATAAATAATACAAAATAGTAACAAAGTACTTAAAACGTAAAAATTATTTTATTATATTTGACTTGATTTTACATATTGTGAAAAATCTAAAAAATGTTTATTTTATATTTGTATGTATCTTATTCATAAATTGATTTTTAAAAATTTAGAACACATAAAAATTATAAAATTCAAATCCACTGAAATTTTTAAAAATCAAAAACTTTAAAAAAATAAACATTTAAAATTGAATTAAAAATATAAAATTCATTAAAAATACATAAAACTCATTAAAAAGTACTTATAATATGTATAAAATTCGTAATTAATAACTACACACCCATGCTTAGTTGAAAGATTTTCTCTCTGAGTTTGTCACTCCCATACTCATTGTTATACACCTTAGTTAAGGAGTATAAATAAATAAAACTTCAAAAGATATTTACACGTCTTTTCCCGTTGAGTCTTACTTGGTCACACAGCAACATTGCTTCTTCTAGAGCAGTTGATGAAAGTTTTCGTGACTCATTAGATGGTGTCATTGTCGAGAGGCATGGCTAAGTGGGAAGATTAATAAGCAGGATTTTCTACTTGCTTATTTTATTTAGTCGCATTTTATTTCTTTTACTTGCTTTATTTTCTATCTTTAGATATTTTGTTGGTTTTGCTTCTTCTTCTTTGTGTTGTAGGGCCTACATGTGGAGGTCAACTTCTTAGGGTGTCGAGCAGTTGAAGCATGTGGAGACCAACATTCTGGTTCGAGCCGGTTGTAGAGGAGTGGCACGAGGAGCTGTAGGAGTCGTCATAGCTATTTCTTTTTAGTTATTCATTTCATATTCTTGTAACTAATTTGCAATTAATTGTTGGCACTTGCCCTTTTGTTATTTTCTAGAAATACTTGGACACTCTTGTGTGTTTGCGATGCCTGTTTTGTCGGCACTGGTGTCGAGGGGCTTCTTCGATTTTCATAGCCTTCGACCTTTCTTTCTCCCTATTTTCTCTTTATTTTCTTTGTTTTTGGCAATTTGAATGTTTCGCATTCTTTTGCTTTGTTTATGTGCTTGAGCCCATAGTTCTTAGGTTTTTGTTTGGTTGGTCTCTATAAGAATTAGGTACAAACCCTAATAAGAATTATTGTTTCTAGAAACATTCGCATTGGACTTAGTCAAATAAAATTGGTGCTTCCTACTAATAGAAGTTCTTGTTGGGATGGTTCTCGTTTGCATTCATATATAGGTTAGATTTACATTATATATGCATATCATACCTCATTTTCTGGACTTAGGATCATAAAGGAATTGGAAAATCGTTAGGCTATTTAAATTACTCAAAAAATGATAACCATAATAAAATTTGGGGTTGATAATTCAACTCGACTCTTAAAGAAATGCAATGATTCATTTTGTGTTAGAGAGAGTAACCCCCTCATTGGACACATGTACATACCCCCAGACATAGTGGGTGAGGATGTAGCCCTAAGGATTAGAGCAAAAAATCCATGGACTTGTGCCCTAAGCACCCTTGTACGACTCTCGGTACTCGGTCGAGCTGTAAGCACTTGCCTCCGACCTTAGGAAGGTGTTTTGGTGTGCTCTGCTTCACATATCACTTTGGGTATGATATAACTCGGCATGCCGAGTAGATGGTTCCACTATTTGCGGGGATGTGAAGACATATGCTAGGCGACAGGACGACACCACTAGTGAGTATGAGATAAATAATTGTGTGATCACCTAACTATAAAAACCCAAAAGATAAGTGACCGAACTTTCACCATCTTCACAGTGTCGAGTTGGTGAATTTGAGGTTTTGATTTGCATTGGCTAACTAGAATAAAAATTCTCCTGCACAATTTGTGCCTTTCTTCTTTTTTTTTATTTGACCATCATGTTCTTGCATCTTTCGTTTTGATTTCGAAGATGTCGGGGTGGAGCGATTTGTGTTCGGACTTTGTAGACTTATCTCTCTACTCTCCATACAGTTTGACTTCACCTTTTTGGGATGAGTCTCTTCCCGAATTCTCTTCTTTTGTTCCTTATCTTTCACCAATAAACACATTGTGCAAGATAGACTCTCATCTCGAGCTTTCATTTGAGACTTTTTCATTTCTGAAAACTGATAGAGTTCCTTTCACACTTTCATGGTCTGATTCATAGGCAGAGGACGCGATGGCACCAATGAGCAAGGGACATGTGACAGATCAGAGTGAGATCGACTATACGATGTTGGCGTCCGTTTAGGTCATTCATACCAGTTGATAGAGCAGGACAACATCCAGACTGAGAGTGTATTATCTTAGAGTTGAGATGAAGAAATAACAAGAGATAGGAGGATCAACCGAGAGGAGGTGGGAATGGGGGAGATATCAAGCAGAACATAGGAGATCATGAGCAGAATCGAGTTGAGCAGAAGTTGATAATAAGAGATTCTTATAACTCAGGAGTGGGATAAGCGACGAATTGGATAGAGATTCCTGTGGTGCATGGACACTTTGAGTTGAAGCCTCAAATACTTCCTATTCTCCCCATTTCCATGAATGCACTAATGAGAAACCTTACATACACCTCCAACAACTTGGCTGCATATATAGTACGACGCACTATCCTAACATCCTGTTAGAGGCAGTCAAGATGACAACTTTCCCCTTCAGCCATATGGATAAGGTGCTTTACTAGATCAATCATTTAGAATGGGTGGTGACGTCCCTGCAAGAGCTTAGATCATCTTTCCTTAACAAGTATTATCCCCTAGATAATTGAATCAAATGTGATCATTAATAGTAAACTTCTCCTAGACGTCCCATAGCATATTCACGAGACATGGGAACGAATCAAAGATTTGATGGAGAAGTGCACCCATCATGATATACCAAAGATGAGCTTAGTGCAGAAATTCTTTGGGAGCTTGAGCTTAGAGAATCAGATGCTTGTATATGCAGTTTGTGGGGGTTCACATTTCAAAAAGGATGAGGATACTTTATGACAAATATTTGAGGATATGGCGAAGAGCTCATCGGCTCTATCTTCTTCCCGTGCATTTCAGAAGCCTCCTCGGCCACCGCCCCACAAGACCGTCAATATGATGACATCTCATGACATGGATACGATTGATAGTTCAAACTTGAGCATTATTGGGAATCATCTATCCAAAGTTGATATAATCAAGAAGCAATCGCAAGAACTTGAGAAACTTAATGTGATCGAATAGAGAACAAAGAAGATAGATAAGCTGATGAGATCACCAAGCACCTTGGGTTGCTAGTCAATATGATTCACTTATATTACACTTCGAGTACTTCAACTGATTCATCTGCATCGGAGCACACTTCTTCTTCAACACTGTAGGGTTCAGTAGCTGATGAATCTGTGATTCATCACTCTTAAAGTTGAAAATATAGCCTCGTTCCCGAGTCTTTAGCAGCATATTTCCCTTTATCTTGCATGAATAGAATTCATGCATAAATCCACAATACATGCATTTTATCATTCATATTTGCATTAAAATAAGAAGCCAATTCATGTGTAAAAATCACTTGTAAAATACTCCCAATAATTCACCGAATTATCTGTATTTTATATCCCCTCTAAAATCAAATAACGCCTTCCTTACACTATGTACATTACTAGTTAATAATATACGGAAGAAGGCCAAAAATCATCCTGTAAATTACCCAATAAAGCCCCAAACTCAGTTGGAGAACCTGGACCTTAGAATACCAATATCCATATCATACAACCTTCGAATTAGGTCTAATCACCTTCAGATTAATACACATCCAGAGACCTTTAAAATGAGACCAATTTCATTCAATTCGGAGCCCGTATGCAAAACTTGGGTTTTTAGGGCCCTTTGTATACTATATGTATATATTTGTACTCTTGTATTTTTATATCATATTTGACCTCATCTCCGTTTTTCGTCAACATGAAACTTGTAGATCTCATCGAGATCTACAACTTTCATGTTTTCAGTTTTCCAAATTCGGCCTCCTTCTCTCTCTAACTTAACTTTATTTCTCAGCCACTCAGAGCTAGCCATGTGGCGCTCTCTAATTGTGCCACGCGGCCCGCTTCTTTGTGCGCCATGTGCCCCGTCATCTCCGTCGTCCGATTGCGCACCTTCTCTCTTGATCTGGGCTGCTCATCATCACGAAGCTTTCCAGCCACTCGATCAAACCCGGATCCAATCCACACCATTCGCCAGCGCCCCTCTCTCAGGCCGCCACGCATCCCATCTCCTCAGCCATTCGATCGTGCCCAGATCAAATCAGGGTCATCCATCCACGCCTCGCCCTAAGTACGAGACATGGTGCACTAAGCGCCCTCCGATCATTGCCAGAATCCCTCAATCCTGGCCCTCTATCTCGCGTGACATCTGGACCTTTCAATTAAAACCCCAGACCTCATCGGGACCGCCCATCAGCGCCGCGCTTGCAGCCCGCCACGTGGTGCGCCCTGCCTTCGATTTCGCTCCGCCGATCTAATCCTTACCTTCTGCTTCCGCCCTTCTTCTGACCGTTGGATCGCTCGATCTAACGGTCGATACGTCATCGTCTACCTTCCACACACCCCGCGCCCCACGTCGTCCACCGTGCGCAAAGGTCGCCCCCTTTCTATTCTGGGAGCCACTCCAGCCACCCTCTTCACCTCCCTTCACCACCACTACATACCCCACTCTTCCCTCATCCTCACCGATCCCCTCGATCACCATGAGTCGAACCAACGACGTCCCACGACCTCCACCAACATCACCCTCCATCACCTGTCACCGCCATATCCAACCTATAAATACACCACCTCCGGCCACCTTCAGCCCTTTCCGCTAGTACAGGAGGCTTCCCTGAGCTCCATTCTCCTCATTGGTGACAGCAATTGGGCACGATATCAAGTGAAGATGGTCGGCGACCTCCGACGAGATCCGCGGCACACCTCTGTCGTGTCGCAGCTCCTCCACAGCGTTGCACGAGCTCGGGACACTATGAGGTGGGCAATGACGTCTCCGACGAAACGGCAGAGCGAGACCTTGATTCGCAGAACCAATAAGGTTCTGGTTAGTCAAAGGTGGCTGGGAGGTGGAGAACGTAATGGGGAAGGAAATGAGGTGGTCAGCAGGGTGGAAAAACACACGAGGCACAGTGGATAGGTTCGCTGGAGGACGAGGCGGAGCTAGGACCGCTTCACCGGAGTCCAGCCACCTCCGTTGCAGGAGGCGGCGGGCCATTGGGCACGAATCCCAGCAGTCGTCCGATCCCCTTGATCAGACGATTCAGAGCCATCCACGTCGCCATCAGCCGCAGCCGTCGGATCAGGAGGATCTCACGCTCTAGAGCACACCACGTCACCGCTTCCCCCGCGCTCCAGATGTCGTTGGATCAATCTAGATCTAATGGTCGTTGATCGTCCACGCCTTTGTCTCAAGAGCCAACTTCCTCCGTTGATCTTCATTAGATCTAACAGATCTAGGCGCGCCACATCTCCAGCCATCAGCAGTTGTTGGATCTTCACTCGATCTAACGGTCCAGAGAGTGCCACGTTGCCTCCTCCGAGCCTCCTCCCCGACCATTAGGCTCAGAGACCCCGAGGCTCGACTGAGCCAAGTTCGATCCTGTAGCGCCCCGAGCCTCAGTCGAGCCTCCGAAGTCACCCAAGCTTGGGACCCCCACGTGGTCTGCACATGCGGCCTGGGTAATTTGTAGCAAGGCCCCTAGAAGTTTCCATATTTACATTCTAGTCCCTGTCAGGAGCCCCCACGTGAGGAGCACGTGTTTTGTGGGAAATTTGCATCCACCCCCTCAACATTATAGGTAATTGCATATTAGTCCCTGTCAGCATGTTTTCTTTTTATCAATTTTTTTTCCTGTAATTGCATTTAGGTCCATGTCTTTGCACGCTTCTTTAGGCATTCATTTTAAATCATTTTTCAAGTTTGAAAATTGCATTGTGTATCTTAATTTGTCCTCTTTAATATGTGACACCTGGCACATTTTTGTAAGAGCAGTGGATTTTATTATTAATTAATTGGTGGAATTTTGTCATATTTTACCCATTTGTGCCTTTTAATTCGTAGTAATTTCTCTGTTACTCCAAAAATCACCAAAAATTCACATTAGACCTAGGATAATTAAATTCACATTGTGTAAAAAATCATCTCATTTGCACGCACCTAAGGCCTGAATAAATCATTTAGTGATTTCTTTGATTAATTTTTAATAGGACCGTCTCACATAGAAATTTAGGTTTATTAATTTTTCTGGATCCTTCACCCTTAGATCTATCTAGGATAGATTTTACATCTAAAAATATTGTGATTTTGTATTTATTAAAATTAATTTAGTCAAAATCACTGTGCATTCATTTTTAGTTCTCAGTAAATTCATTTAGTGTCAGAAAAATCCGAAAAAATAGAGTAGCTTAATTTCATTGCATTTCATCATCTGGCCAAGTTTCATAATTTTTGGAATTAATTTGACCATATTTCTGAATTAACGTGTAAACTTGCCCGATCTTGCATGTGTCTTTTCCTTCTTGCACAAAATACATTGAAAAATACCAAAAAATGACCTTCTAAAAATCAGACCTTGGAACTTACTTATAATCTACCTAAGGAGACAGATGCCTCCCAAAGTTCGATCTTGGGCTTGCCCAAGTAAAAAAAATTTGCCGCTTGAAATTAATTGATCTTAAATTGAAAGTGATTTCTGATTAGCTCTTATTATATGACAGCAACGAACGATACGACGATTAATTTGACCATTAATTTGATTAAATTAACAAGGGTAGTAAGACGCTCTTCAAAATGGCATCGTTGCCGGGGAGGCACGGCTTAGGTTAATTTGCAGTTAATTTCTGAGTGTTTGATTTTCTATCCCCAGGTAGTCTGACCCCCAGTTTTCTTGTGAATATTTTTCTTCCCTTTAATTTTTGTATTTTTATCGTTCTCTATCTGACCTCAACTTATTTTTGTACGAGGAACGCGAGGAGTCAAAGACGCTTCGAGGAACCTACATTTTATTTTTTTAGTGATTAGAGAGAACTTGTATTTTTCATTTTTATATTTATTTTCTTTATTTTTTGCATTATTTCCAGCGGTTCTCGTTTGGGTTCTCGCGTGTGTATACATAGTGGAACCGTGTCCCGTGTGCTATGTGGATTGAATTTGTAGACTAGGCTTGCACTAGCGGTTCCTCGAGCCACTCTAGGAATTGCTTGTACTCGTAAATCTTTAGGACCACACAATACACTTAAAAGATGCACTTATATCGCAGATCTAGTCAAATCAACATGTGCTTCACTCGCTAATAGAACTGCTTGTCTAGGAGCGGATTTTGTTGTCTGCATTTGCATGTAGTGTAGAAAGATTTCAATTTTCTTTTGCATCCTGCATAAAAGCGAAGGGATCACTGTAAGTATTCTTCACTCAGCATACGCATCATTGTTTTTCGTGCATCAGCTTTTCTCAATTTCTCTCTCTTGGTTTTTCAAAACTTAAGTTAAAGGAAATTGGGACTGGACGATAGGCATGCTGTGTGGATTGGACTAAATCAGTGATAACTTAATTTAAAATCAGGACTGCTAACATTATTGACCAAAAAGTCAATAAAATCGGAAAATCTGCTTGCGGGAGATTAATCTCCGACCTTGTTTTCAGGCTGAGTGAGGGTACTTGAGTGTGTGTGAACACCTTAAGGCAGAGCCCAAATCCTTGCCTTCCATATCACGTTCTAACTAATCCTAACAAATATCACAAGTTGAATTATTCAGGTTCACTGACTAGTACCAAGTAGCCTCCGCCTGTCTCGGGTAGATAGGGGCAAAATTACGGTACTTTACGACAAGTTGCCAGTAACCCCCCAGGGTGAAGTTCCGGCCTTGTCAGTCTCCGCCTACTTGCAGGTAGATAGGGGTAGATCTTTGAATCTATCAAATTGAGATAGGAGCGAAGAGAGGAAGGACCGGCGGTATCTTAGGCGATAGTTAAACAGGGAAGACGCATCCGGCTCTGAGCCGACTTCCCTATAGGTCGCGTAACTCCTTGCTATCTTGCTTGAAAATCACACTTAAAATCAATAAGATTAATTGGACTCGGTTTCGGGTCCTTCACCGTGTTGAGTGTGAATCCAGGGTTTTGGATTGAATTGCTTGCTTCAGTTATGAGTAAAATCCTAGCTTCACTTAGATCTCCCTACTCTTCTCGCCAATCCAAGATGAGTGACTGGGGGGATCTCGACTCCTTATTTGCCAATCTCTCTCTGAGCCCCCCACGAAACTCATCCTCACCAGCCCAAGCGCAACTTGGACCACCCGGAACTCATGACCCTCTTGACTTCTGGATCCCTCACACCCAAGGTGGTTACTCTCAAACCAACCCCTTCCTCTCCTCTGAGCTTATCGAGGAAGATCATCGCCTCGGTAAAAATCCCTTCCTTGATTTGACCTCTAACCCATACCATGTTTCATACCCAGGACTAGAGGACAAGATGCCACCTAAGCAGCCCCCGGATGAGGACCCGTTGTGACAAATCCTTGATCGCCTCGCCACAGCCGAACAACAGAATGCGAATCTTACAGCTAGAATGGGATAGATCATTGCAGCAGGAGGAATCGACCGACCAATGGTTGATGCCTATAACCCAGCAGAAAATGAAATGCACAGCTAGTCGGCACCAGTGGTTCCCCCGAAGCATTCGAGCTCAAGCCCCACTTCCTTAGCCTGCTACCGAAGTTTAATGGAAATGCAAACGAAGAACCATATGCCTTCCTCAGAGACTTCAAGCTGGTTTGCAACAACCTTAGTCATCCTAGAGTTGGGCAGGATTACATTCGACTGAAGGCCACCCCATTTGCCTTAGAAGATAAGGAAGCACATTGGTTAAAAAATCTTGGGGTGATATGTACAACCTGGATGCAGTTCAAGGACCTTTTCCTGAAGAAGTTCTACCCCCTCAGTAAGACTAATCAAATGAGAACAAAGATCGCTAGTTTATCCCAGGGACCCAGTGAACCATTCCATGAGGCCTGGGATAGGTTTAATGACCTAATTCAGAAATGCCCCTGCCGTGGCATTTCAAAAGCGATCTTAGTCCAGACCTTGTTCTGTGGCATGAACCCGGAGATGCAGGTGTTAGTCAGTGCCGCCTGTAGAGGAAGTTATCTGAACAAGAATTAAAATGTTGTATGGAAAATCTTGGAGCAGATGGCAGAAACAGGCAGGTCGCAGGCCTACTAGGGTTAGCAGGAAGAACAAAAGCTGTGTTGAGAAACATGTTCTGTCAGTAGCCACGACTTGTGCAATAAAGAACTCGTTTCCAAGGAAACGAAGAGACATGGGTGCACATTATGTGGTGAATCGTGTCGATGACATTGCGTTTGCACACACTCTCCTAGACAACGGCTCCTCAATCAATTTAATGCCTACAGCCCTCTATGAGCGGCTTAATCTCGGATTTCTTAGGAAATCTAGAGCTCTCCTTTAGTTCGTTGATAAATCAACCAAGAGGTCCCTAAGAGAATTGAGGAATGTTGTCATCAAAGTCGAGGGTCAGGAATACATGGTGGACTTTACTATCCTAGATATGGAAACCCCTCGTAATTGGAAAGATTCCCAGATCATCTTAGGCAGGCCCTTCCTCGGAACAGGGGGCCTTGTTTGATTACAAGATCAGGAAGATCTAGTTCCAAACTCCTAGCAGATATAAGGAACTTGAGATGAAGAAAACCAGATCGTAGAGACCGGATTCCGAATCCAGCACCAAGTACTCTTCATCCGAAGCAGACTGCGACCATGTAGACACAGTTGGGCCATGGAGACAGAACCCAGCCAGCACCAATGAGTCCCTCCCCTCCAGAGATGATCTTGTGCATGAGTCAGTTTATGAGGTCCTCAGAAACGAGTATAGCTCAGAACCTGCATCCCCCTACATCTTCGATGACTTAGAGGCCCAGTTGGGCCTGTCACTCCTTTCATCTTTAGGACAATCAGAAGATGAGGACAACGAGTCGAACGTAGCTTTTGTCGATTACATGGAAACCTTTGATGATCTGACTCCAGAGCCGAATGATTTGGTGGTAGCAATTATAGATACAGATCCAGCCACTTCCAACATTGAACCAGATTCGATCGAGCCAGACTTCCTAGATGATCACACATTACCTGAGCTCAAGCCTTTACCCACAACAATAAAATATGCCTTCCTTGCGGGTCAGGAGAAGAAATACCCGGTCATCATCGGTTCGTGATTGACCGAGGAGAAGGAATCTCGCTTGCTAGAGATCTTGGAGAAAAACTGCAAGGTGATAGGCTGGAGCATTTCCGATCTCCACGGGATAAATCTCGCTCTGTGTTCGCACCATATCTACTTGGAGAATGAAGCCAAATCCTCTCGTGAATTCCAACGTCTTTTGAATCCAAATTTACGAGAGGTAGTGAAGAAGGAAATAGAGAAACGGTGCAACACGGGTTTCATTTATCCCATCTCTGACTCTAAATGGGTGGCCCCGATCCATGTTGTCCTGAAAAAGTCGGGAATTCAGACGACCACCAACGAGGACGGAGAGGAGATCGTGACGCGAGTGCCCACGTCGTGGCGCATCTGTGTGGATTACATATGCATGAATGTTGCGATGAAGAAGGATCATTTCCCCCTACCGTTCATTGATCAGATCCTAGAGAGACTAGAATTATTCTGCTTCTTTGATGGGTTCTCGGACTACAATCAAGTAACCATAGCTCCGGAGAACCAAGAAAAGACCACGTTCACATGCCCCTTTGGTACCTATGCTTTCAGGCGCATTCCCTTTGGGTTATGCAATGCTCCAGGTACTTTTCAAAGGTGCATGATTGTTGTATTCACCGAAATGGTTGGCAAATTCCTGGAAGTCTTCATGGACGACTACTCGGTCTACGGCGATTCTTTCGATTCTTGTCTTAGGAATTTGGACCGAGTTCTCTAACGTTGTTGTGAGGTAAATCTGGTGCTCTCCTGGGAGAAAAGTCACTTCATGGTAACGGAGGGCATTGTGTTGGGGCATGTCATCTCCAAGAGAGGAATGGAGGTTGACCCTGCCAAGGTGGATGTGATCAGACGACTCCAGCCACCAACCAATGTTAAGCAGTTGCGGTCGTTCCTCGGGTATGTTGGATTCTATCGGAGATTCATCAAGGATTTTTCTAAGATTGCCCGACCGCTAACTGAGCTTTTAGGTAAGGACATGGAGTTTATTGTTGATCACAAATGTCTTGAGGTCTTTAAGCTATTGCAAGGAATGATCATGGACGCCCCTATCCTACAAGCCCCAGATTGTTCTCTGCCTTTTGAGATCATGACAGACGCCTCAGATTTTAATGTTGGGGCTGTGTTAGGACAGAGGAGGGATGGCATCCCGTTTGCAATTCACTACGCAAGCAAAGTGCTTGATACCGCCCAGCGTAACTATACAGTTACGGAAAAGGAGATGCTTGCGGTAGTGTTTGCCTTGGACAAGTTCAGATCTCACTTAATCAAATCCAAGGTAATTGTGTTCACTGACCACACAGCGCTACAATACTTGATGGAAAAGAAGGACGCGGAGGCACGTCTTCTTAGGTGGATTCTACTTATCCAGGAGTTTGATTTGGATATTCGTGATAAACCTACAAAGAAGAACGTAGTAGATGATCATCTCTCTCATCTCGAAGATTTTAATACTTCTGAGGATTCACCAATTCGAGACTCCTTCCCTGACAAGTCGATTTTTGTTGTCAACTCACTTCCATGGTATGCTAATATCGTGAGCTATCTTATCTCCAAGAAGGTTCCCGATGAAGTCGGATGCTAGACACTACCATTGGGAGGATCCGATCCTTTTCTTTGAAGGACCGGATTGTGTCTGGAGATGGTGTATTCCTTAGGAGGAATACCAGAGTGTCTTTTCTTTATGCCACAGCTTGGAGGTAGGAGGACACCACTCCGGGAAGAGGATCGCATGGAAGGTACTTCAGTGTGGCTTTTACTGGCCGACTCTGTTTCGCGATGCCATCACCTCTGCGAAGTCGTGCCCGGTATGTCAGAGAATGGGAGGAACTGTTGGTTCCAAGGATGAGATGCCGATGTAGCATGTCATCATTTGTGATGTCTTTGATGCTTGGAGCATCGATTTCATGGGCCCATTCCCTGTCAGCCACAGATTCGAGTACATCCTTCTTGCAGTAGACTACCTATCCAGGTGGGTGGAGGTTATCCCGACCCGAGCCGAAGACTGCAGGACTGTCTGTAAATTCATCAGAGAGCATATCATCTCTAGGTTCAGGATCCCCAAAATGTTGATATCAGATGGGGGTAGCCACTTTGTAAATCGAGAGGTGAAGAAACTCTTGAAGGACTACGGCATCGAACACCGTGTCGCTAGTCCTTACCACCCACAGACTAATGGTATGGCTGAGGTGTTGAATAGGGAGGTGAAAACTATATTGCAAAAGCTTGTCCGCCCAGACAGGAAGGACTAGTCTCAGATCTTGGATCAAGTCCTATGGGCTTATAGGACAGCTTACAAGACACCGTAAGGAACCTCCCCATTCCGAATGGTATTCGAAAAGCTGTGCCATTTGCCCGCAGAGTTAGTGCATAAATTATAATGGGCAATCAAGAAGGTCAATTGGAACACACACCTTGGGAATAAGCAGAGAGAAATAGATCTGAATGAGCTTGTGGAAGTCAGAAACCGTGCATACGACAACAGTTTGGTGTACAAGGACAAGTTTAAGCGTTGGCACGATAGATATATCAGACGAAAGACCTTTGTTCCGGGACAGAAGGTATGGTTGTTTAATGCAAGGCTGAAGATCTTCCAAGGCAAGTTGAAGTCCAAGTGGACAAGCTCATTCGTTGTCCGTGCGATGCATGATAGTGGATGTGTCGAGATCTCAGATCTCGCAGATGACGCACCGACATTCCTAGTGAATGGACAACTGTTGAAGCACTTCGTTGAAACCAATGAGCAGTTAGTCCATGTTGAAGAGATTGTATTCATGCGTGAGACAGATTCAGTAGATACACTTCGAGCCGCGCATGATACCTTGCAGCAGTGAGCCCTCGCCATCAGCAGCATCTTAAAAGATTCAGACCGACATACTTGTATATACCCATCATTCTTGTACATTCTGCCCTTTTTCCCCCGCGACTCTAGTAACTCATCCCAGCTTCATCGATCACCATCTTGTACTATACTTAGAATGACTAGATCCTAAGTATAGGGGGGATGAATCACCTGAGTCTGCTTATTGTACATCCTCCAGATCACATCGGTCCTCACACTCCAATCCTATACTTAGGCTGACCTAAGCCTAAGTATAGGGGGGACCGATGCCCGCCTTGTATATGTTCATCCAGTTCTCCTCTTAACCTCGTCCGCCCCATTTTTTCCTTCTTCTACACTTAGGATGCCAGAGCCTAAGTATAAGGGGGCAGGACGACTTCTATACATTTTCGCTCCCTTGGCTCTCTTACGCTTAGCACGAGCTATGTCTTTTTCCTCGCTTTTTGTGCTCTGAGGACATAGCACACGCTAAGTATAGGGGGCGTGTATATATTACATATATACTTTACCAACAGCTCGTACTTTCACGTATTTTCATGTATTTTTTTGTATATATTATGCAATAATTACGAGTGGGTAAAAATTGAAAAAAAAATTATACTTGTATAATACTTGTAAAACTTTTGTAAAAATTGAAGAAAAAAATAAAATACATGTATACTTGTATATTGTATAACACTTATATAATACTTATAAAACTCTTGATTGTTGTAACATAGGAGGTATACCGATTTTTAAAAAAAACAAAAAAAATAGGCTTCTTATTTACTCTTGCACATCATCTCTGCATCCAAAAAAGAAAGAAAAAGAGTCTTGTGTGTCATTCATCTACATAGCATGTCATCTACATCTCATCTGCATATCTTGCATATGCAAGGTGAAAAGCTAGTGGGTTCTGAATCAAGTTGTGAGTAGATGTTGAGGAAGGACTTGATTTGACCTTAATCCACCTAATTTCAGAGGAAAATTTTAGGAATTGGAGTTAAGATTTCTCAGGTCAAGTGACTTAATTCTTTGAGTCTGCAAGTCTATGTTCACATGTCATCTTAATCAGTCTAAGTATAATATCTCGTGCACAGGCATGATTCTTTTAAATAATGACCTAACTTGGACAAGCACAATGCACGTAGCTCTTCATTGATGAGGTGGTGAGGAGGTAGAATCTTTTATCTTGGATTAGCACACAGGTGGAAACATCCGTCCTCCTCTAGGGAGGGAAGTGCATCTCAACCTAGTCTGGTGGTGTTGGCATCTAAGGACGGGATGTTGTGGGTTACAATAATGCTTCAAAAGAGGGATAGTCTACTGGCTCAAGAGGAAAAACTCCTGATGTACATGCCGCACCTTGTATATAGTTCAAAAAAATGCAAGAACTCCAAAAAAAATAAGTCAGGCCAGATAAAAAATAAAATACATGTCGGACTATGCATATTAACAAGAAGTCTGCAGCTGGATGACTTGGCTACACTGATCAGGCATCCCGGGATAGGTAGCTACACTGGCTACCATCCATTCTTTTCTCTACCCCCTCCTCTTGAGCTGGTCGCACTTAAACTTAGAAGGGAATACCCCGCTCCTCAAGGAAAGAGTTACCGGACCGGGTAATTAGAGTAACCTTGTTAGAGGAGGTTGTTTCTGAGCCATTTATGATGTGGAGAGTCACATTTCACTTACACATTACAAGTAAGATTCATAGTCATCAGAAATTTGCGTTTGAGGATTTGATTTGTTCTGACCTGACGGTTGAGGCGTCTTGAATAGAAGACTTGTGGAACTTTAAGTCTGTTAGGTCTTAAGATCAGATCCCAATAAGGTTCTGCCATACAATTAATCCAAAGGTCGAGTCAAGCTCCATTTTCAACTTTTGTTCATGACCTTGGTATGGAACCCAAAATCATTTCACTCTTGCATTTCATTTTAGTTGCTCGGGGACGAGCAAGGTTTAAGTATAGGGTTGATGAATATGTGATTCGTCACTCTTAAAGTTGAAAATAGAGCCTCGTTCCCGAATATTTAGCATCATATTTCCCTTTATATTGCATGAATCGCATTTCATGCATAAATCCACAATACATGAATTTTATCATTCATATTTGTATTAAAATAAGAAGCCAATTCATGTATAAAAATCACTTGTAAAATACTCCCAATAATTCACCAAATTATCTGTATTTTATATCCCCTCTAAAATCAAATAACACATTCCTTACACTATGTACATTACTAGTTAATAATATAAGATAGAAGGTCAAAAATCCCTATCATGTAAATTACCCAATAAAGCCCCAAACTCAGTTGGAGAACCTGGACCTTAGAAAACTAATATCCCTCTCATACAACCTCTGAATTAGGTCTACTCACATTCATATTAATACACATCCAGAGACCTTTAAAATGGGACCACTTTCATTCAATTCGAAGCTCGTATGCAAAACTTGGGTTTTTGGGGTCCCTTTGTATACTATATGTATATATATATATTTGTACTCTTGTATTTTTGTCTCATAATTGACCTCATCTATATTTTTGGTCAACACGAAACTTGTAGACCTCATCGAGATCTAAAACTTTCATGTTTTGAGTTTTTTCTAAATTCGGCCCTTCTCTCTCTAACTTAACTTTCTTTCTCAGCCACTCAGAGCTATCCACGTGGCGCTCTCTGATTGCGCCACGCGCCCCGCTTCTTTGTGTGCCATGCGCCCCGTCATCTCTGCCTTCCGATCACGCACCTTCTCTCTTGATCTGGGCCGCTTATCATCTTGAAGCTTCCCAGCCGCTCGATCAAACCCGGATCCAATCCACACCATTCGCCAGCGCCCCTCTCTCAGGCTGCTATGCATCCCATCTCAGCCATTCGATCGTGCCCAGATCAAATCAGGGTCGTCCCTTCGCACCTCGCCCTAAGCACGACACGTGGTGCACTAAGCGCCCTCCGATCATCGCCAGAAGCCCTCAATCCTGACCCTCCATCTCGCGTGACATCTGGACCTTTCAATCAAAACCCCAGACCTCATCGGGACCGCCCATCAGCGCCGCGCTTGTAGCCCGCCACATGGTGCGCCCTGCACCTTTGATTTCACTCCGCCGATCTAATCCTCACCTTCCGCTTCCACCCTTCTCCTAATCGTTGGATCGCTCGATCTAACGGTCTATACGTCGTCGTCTACCTTCCGCACACCCCGCCCCACGTTGTCCACTGTGGGCGAAGGCCACCCCCTTCCTATTTTGGGAGCCACTCCGGCCACCCTCTTCACCTCCCTTCAGCACCACTACATACCCCACTCTTCTCTCATCCTCGTCGACCCTCTCGATCACCATGAGCTGAACCCACAATGTCCCACGACCTCCACCAACATCACCCTCCATCACCTGTCACTGCCATATCCAACCTATAAATACACCGCCTCCGGCCACCTTCAGCCCTATCTGCCAGTACAGGAGGCTTCCCTGAGCTCCATTCTCCTCATTGGTGACAGCAATTGGGCACGACATCGAGCGAAGACGGTCAACGACCTGGTGAGATCCGCGACACACCTCTGCCGTGTCGCAGCTCCTCCACAGCGCTGCACGAGCTCGGGACACTACCAGCCCTTGAGCGAAGACCTGGAAGCTCTCATCCGAGCTTCGGACCCCAGGTAGACACCTCCATCTTCCCCTTGATCTTCTTCTTCATTTTCCTTCTTCTTCTCGAATTTTATTCGCCTATTCCGCGCATCTTCACCTTCTCCTAACCATCCTCCGAGCTCCACAAGGGAGCTCTGATCTTCGCGCCATACTTCGTTCGCCCCGAGGACACTTCGCATCTCACTCCGACGAAAGCTCCGCCACCTTGGCGGAGCTTCACCTTCGGACCATCTTCACGCCCCTCTAGGCCCCCCTCTGCACTCGCCTTCATCCCACGAGCACTTTGCACGCCTCGGCTATCAAGATAACCTCCTGCAGGTACACTCTAGCTCATTGGCCGGAATGTCGTCGGAGCTCAGTTCGAGCTTCACCGCTACCTGTCGCCAGACCGCCCCAGCCTTAGCTGAGACCTCGGGCAGTTACCTGACGCTTCCACAACCCTCTCCAGCTCCTTAGCAACCTCCAGCGAGCTTCAGAGATGACTGGAGGATGAGGCAGAGCTAGGACCGCTTCATCAGAGTGCAGCCACCTCCGCCGCAGGAGGTGACGGGCCATTGGGCACGAAGCCCGGCAGCTGTCCGATCCCCTTGATCAGAAGGTTCAGAGCCATCCACGTCCCCATCAGCCGTAGCCGTCGTACCAGGAGGATCTCACGCTCCAGAGCACGCCACGTCACCGCTACCTCACGCTCCAGATGCCGTTGGATCAATCTAGATCTAACGGTCGTTGATCGTCCACGCCTTCGTCTCAAGAGCCAACTTCTGCCGTTGATCTTCATTAGATCTAACGGATCCAGGCGCACCACGTCTCCAGCCATCAGCAACCGTTGGATCGTCACTCGATCTAACGGTCTAGAGAGTGCCACGTTGCTTCCTCCGAGCCTCCTCCCCGACCATTAGGCTCGGAGCCCCCGAAGCTCAACTGAGCCAAGTCCGAGCCTGTAACGCCCCCGAGCCTCTACCGAGCCTCCGAAATCACCCGAGCCTGGGACCTCCACGTGGTCTGCACGTACGGCCTGGGTAATTTGCAGCGAGGCCCCTAGAAGTTTCCATATTTACATTCTAGTCCCTACCAAGAGCCCCTACGTGAGGAGCACGTGTTCTGTGGGAAATTTGCATCTACCCCCTCAACATTATAGGTATGTGCATATTAGTCCATGTCATCATGTTTTCTTTTTATCAAATTTATTTCCTATAATTACATTTAGGCCCCTGCCTTTGCACGCATCTTTAGGCATTCATTTTAAATCATTTTTCAAGTTTGAAAATTGCATTGTGTAGCTTAATTTGTCCTCTTTCATATGTGACACTTGGCACATTTTTATAAGAGCAATGAATTTTATTATTAATTAATTGGTGGAATTTTGTCATATTTTGCCCATTTATGCCTTTTAATTTGTAGTAATTTCTCTGTTACTCCAAAAATCACCGAAAATTCATATTATACCTAGGATAAGTAAGTTCACATTGTGTAAAAAAAATCATCTCATTTGCACTCACCCCGAGGCCTGAATAAATCATTTAGAGATTTCTTTAATTAATTTTTAATAGGTCCATCTCACATAGAAATTTAGGTTTATTAATTTTCCTGGATCCTTCACATTTAGATCTATCTAGGATAATTTTTACATCTGAAAATATTGTGATTTGGTATTTATTAAAATTAATTTAGTTAAAATCACCTTACATTCATTTTAAATTCACAGTAAAATCCTTTAGTGTTAGAAAAATCCAAAAAATAGAGTATCTTAATTTATTGCATTTCACCATATGGCCAAGTTTCATAATTTTTGGAATTAATTTGACCATATTTCTGATTTAACTTGTAAACTGTCCCGATCTTGCATGTGTCTTTTCCTTCTTGCATAAAGTACATTGAAAAATACCAAAAAATGACCTTCTAAAAATCAGACCTTGGAACTTGCTTATAATCTACCTAAGGAGACAGTTATCTCCCTGAGTTCGACCTTGGGCTTGCCCAAGTAAAAACTTTTTGCCGCTTGAAATTAATTGATCTTAAATTGAAAGTGGTTTTTGATTAGCTCTTATTATCCGACTACAACGAACGATACGACGATTAATTTGACCATTAATTTGATTAAATTAACAAGGGTAGTAAGACGCTCTTCAGTAGCACACCCTATCATTTAGCATGTGTAGTACATGCGGACTCTAGATCATGGACCGAATCAACAGCCGCCAATACAATTGATGTCGTATTATCCAAACACTCATTTCTATTAAAAGCAGCATTTTCCACCTCCACCTCAGATTTAGGAGGTGAATGACATTTAGACCACCTAGGAACGCAGCCAGACCCATCCACCAGAATTGTCTTGATTTGGTTATCATGCCACTACTAGTCCATTCCACCAACATCATGGACGGAGACCGTACCAACACTAGCAACACCAACCTCAGTTTCAGTCTCCGCCAAACTTTCAAACATGCAGGTACGGACATCGGAAATTGCAACATGCACCATATCATCAGTCATATTATCATAACTTTCAGTATCCTCCTCCTCCTCAATATCAGTACCCTTCTCGGTGTCATGGGTACCGATAGTAGAATCAGTTACACTTTCAGTCTTAGTGACTGCTAGTTGTTGAGTAGATAGAGGCACCTTCGATAAACCCATCACTTGGATATCTAGCCCAATTGATGAAGAACATGAATGAGATCAACCAGGGGTTAGATGACCTGACCACACAATCCCAATAACTTTTGCCACAAAGAGTAGGTAGTCTGACACGATCCTTCCAATACCGAGATGTGTATGACTTGTGATTTTTTATGTTTATCTGATCATGTTACTCTCAGGAGTGATAGGAATTTGTAGCCACAAGCACCACAGGGATCAGGGAATAAAACCACTGATCCAGCTTCAGCTTCACTCTCTTCATCTTGTGAGCCTGGATCGAGTGTTATAGTCGACAGAGGAGCATCATCATCATCAAAACACCAAAAATAATGAAAATAAAAAATTCCAAAAAGACAATAATGGGAGATGTAGAACCGAGTCAAAAGTTGAGGAGAGCACACTTGTTGCAGATCCATCTTCTTCGGTGGTAAATAGAGCAACCGATACTTTTTCTTTTCCTTATGTTATGGATGACATTATACAGTCTGAGTCTGGTTGTTCATGTGTATATGACAATTCCAATATGAATAAAAATGTCAATTCAAGTTTTATTCCATTTACGGATGCATTGAATAAAAGAAAGTCTGTTAGAAAACTAAAAACACCACTATCTGATCTTGGAGTGGAATAGATTCTACGGAATATTTTCCTTAAGATGCCATTCTTGAAGGTCTTGGATTACATACCATCTGTGAAGAAAGGAATGAAACATGCAAGCACATCGAAGTGTCAATCTAAGCAGAACAAACTTAAGAAGATTGAGAAATACATTCTGACCATGGCCACTGTTAATGCCATCAGCAACCTCCTGAGCAAAAAGAAAAATAAGGGAGTATCTCTTATCAAATGTAAGATTTTTGACCAAGAGCTTGATCGTACTCTTCTTGATAGCGGATCCTTTATCAATCTAATGCCAACTTCACTACTCCAAGAGTTTGGGTTGGGACCGCTTAAGTCAACCAGGGTGATCCTTCACTTTGTTGACCGATTGATTAAGTGGCCCATGGGAATCTTAGAGGATGTTATTGTAACAGTACAAGGAATGCAATTCCCAGTGTACTTCATTGTCCTAGACAAGGACACCTCTACATTGTTACTCCATAACCCAATCATACTAGGACGATCGTTCCTTCGACCAACCGAAGCAGTAGTTGATTATGGTACTAGAAAGATAACTTTCGATCTTACAACAATAAGGTTATAATAGAGATGATCTCGAATCCGAAGCCAACAAAGTCTGCATCAGATGAGAGAGATCTTGTGACTGTTGAGATAGACGACTGTGATTTTTTAGCAGAGACTAGAGACAAAGCTTTATCTTTGGATTGTATTGAGATCCAAGAATTCCTCTCCAAAATGGAAGACATGGAAGCACAATCAAGTTTTCCTCCTTTGTTGATGATGAGTTGTATGCTGATGAACTGATTGACTTATTTAATGATCCATCCCAAGATGAGAAAGAAGAATTTATTACAGATTTGTTTGAGATAGAAGTAACCACGATGGACTTCACATAGTTTATAGTTCAGACACCGACCACCGCCATAGTTTTAGAGGTTACTACAGAGTAGATTAAGACCCATACAAAGTAGATTCAACCCCCACCAGAGCTTAAACCATTATCTTCAACTCTGAAGAATGCTTTCCTTACGGGTGAGCCACACATGTTTCTGATCATCGTCAGTTTGCAGTTGATTGATGATCAAGAATCTTGCTTGTTAGAGGTTCTAGAGAAAAACCACAAGGTAATAAACTACATGATTTCGGATCTCCATGCGATAAATCTAGCATTGTGCTCACATCATATCTACTTAGAGGATGACAACAAGCCGTCCTGTGAGTTTCAGTGTCATTTGAATCCTAATATTCGGGAAGTTATCATGAAAGAGATAACTGAATGGTGTGAAGATGGCTTTATCTATCCCATCTTCGATTTAAAATAGGTAAGTTTGCTGCATGTGGTTCTGAAGAAATCTAAATCACAATTGTAACGAATGATAAGGAAGAGGAGATTCTGACTTAGTGCCTACTTCATGGCATATATGTGTAGATTACCAATGCCCAAACTCAACAAACAAAATAGTATTGGACTTGTAAGCCCTCGACGACCCATTAGTGCAATAAAAATTATTATTTTAACATGCCCATCTCAAATGAAATGAATACATGTGATTGCACTTTATTATTAAGGTCCCTTTGTACATTTAGGTAGCGTTCGGTTGGTGGGGTAAACCCCCCTTAACCCATCCTCCCTCTCTCTCATGAGGGCCCTACTTTATTCCTTTTTAAAAAAATTAAATAAATCAATTTTACATCATCAATCCTATCAAAAATAATATATTATAACATCATATCATATAAAAATTATAAACTACTCCACTTCTACTCACTTTTTCAAACTTCAATACAATCACATCACAATAACTACTCACTTTTTCAAACTCCAATACAATCATATGACAACAAACCCACTTCTAACCCACTCCCAGTTTAACCCTCTATCCAAACACCAAAACTCAAAAACGGGTTACACTCTACCAGTTTAACCCGCCTTAACCAGCGTACCAAACGCACCCTTAGGGTTATGTACCATGGTCGTATTGAATACCATGCAGATGGGAGGACATGCCTGACCTCAAACATGTGATATTCAATATAGATCTCGAGTCTGATAATGAGATGGCAATCTTTCTTTAAAAAATGGTTTCCAACCAACTTCTTGATGCAGGTCATCTACGTAGGAATGGAGATTTGAAAGTGTTGGACTAATCAAGTCAAAGATTTGACTTGATGAGGTTGAGATAAATTAAGATCTGAATCGTATTTGTCAGATCCAAAACATATATGTGTCTATATGCCTGAGTATGTACATTTCATAGACCAATAGGTTGGTGACCTCACCAAGATCCATATACCGATACGGTGGTGTGCATGTGAAGTCACATGATATTTATAATCTCCCGAGGGGATCATACATGTTCATAGTTGATAACAACGAGACAGAGCTCACTCATGAGATGATTTGGGATCAAAATGAGTTCCATGCATGGTCGTCTTGTTTATAAACAAAGATATATATTTGAGATATTAATATATGTTTTGGAAAGTATATGACGAATATTATTACCTAATTATTAAATGAGAATCTATTGATATATTCTAAAAAACAATCAAACTTCGGATTTATTAAACTCTTCTAATGTGAAGGATGAATGAGTAGTGGGAATACTCGGGTTTAAACTACAGTAATAGATCACCTATTGATGAATCTCATATTCATCATGCTAAAATTGATAAATTAAGCTCTGTTCCCCATAATTCATTTGCATTTAATAAATAATATAGTATCATTATCATTCATACATGGGTAAATAATATTCGCATTTCATCATGCAAAACTACATCAAAAATCCAAGTGTAAATTAGCCTAAAAAGCTGCTAACTTTTTATATTTTTAATTAATTCATCCTAACTATAATTCACCCCAACTACCTCTGTTGTGTAGATATTACTAACAAGATTAAATAAAAATACAAAAAAATCGCTAACTCAAATAAGTGTCAAATAAACCTAAAATCAAATTTCACATCTGACGGATTAAAACGTGCGTATCTTCCTCATACAATGTTCGATTTTAGTCTACTCACTTTTAAAGTACTCCATTTTCAAATACCTTCAAAACAAGACCAATTTCGCAAAATTCGGAGCTCATATGTGAAAGTTGGGTTTTGGGCCTCTTTTGCGCACTCTAACTTTTTGTTGTTTTTGACATGTGTTTTTATGTGCATAATTAACCCTTTTAATTTTATTTATTCTTCATTTGTATTCTTTGATGAAAGATTTATTAAAATGCATAAAAATCCGAATCTAGATCAAGATTAAAATCAAAGAAACTGACTAAGTCCAAGTGTCTGTTATGAGTCGGTACAAAAGTCTTGTATTTCATACTCCTAATTTTTCCCTATTTTCTTATTTATTAAAAATCCAAAAAATAGATTAATGTGTAATTAAGTGTCTTGTATTTTATCGTATTTTTTCTAAATTTTTATCCTCCTTTAAAACCATCAAAAAATTACAAAATTCCAAAAAGCAGATTTCCTATACACATGGAGACCACCAAAAATGTCACTTTGTACAAATGACTTCTTTTGATCTAGGGTCCTTCATAAAAGTTGTAGATCTCATCGAGACGAACAACTTTCATGAAAAAAATTTCGATTCGAGGTCTTCTTCTATTACTTTTCTATTTTTCTTCCACTTTTATTTTGAAATTTTTTTTGGGTGGGCCCTCCGCCCGACTCCACAGTTGTTGGATCAAGGGATTGCCCTTGATCCAATGGCCCATCCAGTGCCACGAGTTTTGTCCCAAGCCTCATCCACAGCCTCAAGGCTCGGGCCTCCCGGACCTCCCCCCGCTGCCACGTATAGGATCGGACATACGAGCCTCTGCCTCGGGTCGTCGAACCTGTTCCCTAGCCTGTTGTCCGCCTCCCGAACCTCTCGCGCATGTGTTTCGCACGTGTGTGAGGGTAAATTGCACGAAAGCCCTGCAGCGTTCTACAATTTACAGAAAGGTCCCGCCGCCCCAGGTCGTGTGCCCCGCATGTGGCACCTTAGGAAAATTGCAGGAAGACCCCTCAGGATTTCGGTATTGGCAGATAAGTCCTCCAGGGGCTATTTTGCAAAGAAAATACCTACTTTTATTGCATTTTAGCCCCTGTAACTTCATTTGAGCATATCGTCTCCATTTGAACTCTGATTTTAGCGCATAATATGTCGTTTTGAAGCTATTTTCCTACTCTATCATTTGGCATGGTTTGTACATAGATCTGAGGATACTTATTTTGATTTCTTAATTGAGGATCTATGTTGACAAATGTTGTATGATCATTGACATTTTACGCTATATTTTCATTGAGAATTTAACGGTTTATTTTGTAGGGAATTGATTGGGGATCTGGTAGTTTTGAAATAATATTTGAGGATTTAATTTTTGCAGGGGCTAAATCAAGGAGATTGATTAGATTTATTGATCACTATTTGTGACTTGTTGGGGATCGATTTGAGAAGAATTGAATTTAAATTCTCGATATTTTGTGTGATTAAACTCGATTTACTTGAGGATTAATTTAGAAAGAATTTTGAGATCACCTTTTTTATTAGAGGATTATTATAGAATTATTCATTAATCTATTAAAAAAATCTTCATGCATGAAGACTTGGAGTCCATTTGAATATCTCTCTTGAACTGTATCTTTTAGTCTGTAATATTTTTTAGAGGATTTAATTATCATATTCTTTGAGGGTTTAAATCGTGTAAATCACAGATCCTGAGCTTTGCTTCTATTTATTTTATTCGCATTGCATCATCATCTCATTTGCATTATCATATTTTCTCTCCATTTTCTGACATAGACATTAATTGAACAATTAAATAATTATTTAATTTAATTTCAAACCACGCAACTAAAAATCACTATTCTTTGTGTTCGACTTTGGTATACTTGTCAAGTAAAAAATACTCCACAACAATCGAAGATTGTGGTTTTTGCTGAACCAAATTTGCCTCCTATACTACAACAATCGACTTTTAAAGAGGAAAATTTGATGTTCATCAAATGGCGTCGTTGTTGAAGAACGACGAATTTTTAGGTTTAAATTATTTTCTATAATTGATTTTTGTGAAAATAATTTTTGTGACAGTTTTTTCTTCTACATTTTATTTTGCATTTATCTCTCTCTCTCTCTCTCTCGCTACAGATACTAACCGCTTCTTCTCTCTTTGCAGATTTTTCGGAGAAAATTTTGGGATATTATTCAAGGATCTACGAAGAAGAAAGTGTTTATAAATTTTGTAAGAGAGAGCATAGATATTTTATTTTATGTATTATTCACAGGGTCCCTCTCTTTGAACCCTTGTAATAATCTGGACCGAACTTATTTGTGGTGTGTCGGGTTTGTTTCAACCCCTTCTATATGGTTGGGACCCGACTTGAGTGACGTAGAAATTAGGAACATATACGTTTGCTTGTTTATTCTTGATTGTGCTCGTAATTTTTAGGCCACACTTTTTCACTAATTATATGCAGTGTAGATCATTCAACATTAGCCAAAGTGAAATCAATTCTTCCTGCTAATAGAACTATCAGACCGGGGCATTTTTCTTCTGTGCATATCATTTGGTGTAAATTTTAATTCCTTGTATTGCATCCCGCATGAAAAGCGCGAGGAATCACTGTAAGTCTTCTTCTTAAGCATGCATCATTGATTTATGTTTGCATTGGATTTTTACGATTCTCCCTCCTCAGTTTTACAACTTAGGAATTAAAGGAATTGGAACTGCTTGTTAGGCATGAATTTTTGTGCTCATTTAAACTTCAGTGATAACCTTAATTTAAAATCAGGACTGCTAATCAAGACAATTGTAAATAAAATTGACATAAAATTGAACCCTTATGTTTGGTGGAGATTAGCCCACAATGGTTTGTAAGGACAAAGATCGCACACTTAGGACAGAGCCAAAAACTAAAAAAAATTTACTCAGAATATTATTTTTAAAAAACAGCTAGCAACTTCTCAGTGAGGGTTTCAGGTAGCCATTTATGGTTCGACTCCTTTAGTAGAGTGGGTGGTTTAGAGGACACTGTGAAATGCTCCGTCCTCGAGTAGCACGGTCGGTTTGTACTTACACTCATACTGACTGAAAGTGGATGCAACTAGTTGTATGAACTCATGACAGTCTTTGTGAAATATTTCGGCATCTAACAGCTCCGTTTAATTTTCAAGATTGCTCTATCATTAAATTAAAATTGAAAAGATAAGCGGTCAAGCCCTAATGTGCCTTCACCAGTGTTGAGTGGGTAAACTAACGAGTTTTGAATTGTGTTTGTGTTGTGTGAGTCTTCTGTACATTTGTACGCTCTATGGATATTTCTTTGTACTCCAAACTACTCCTTTCATCCACGATGGATTCTTCTAGAGTTCTTTGTTCAGACTCTGCGAACAATTCCCCGAGCTCCTTAAGTAACTTATCTCCTCAGTTTCGAGATGATTCTCTTCTCAAAACCCCATGGTATGGAGACAACCCTTTTCTCCAAACCATGGTTCACCCCACACCTATAGGGATTAGTCAACCCTTGACCAACCCTCTCTCCTACTCTCTTCCTGCCAAAGAAACTCTCATCTTTGGCAAAACCCTGAAACCTTTGAAGCATGAGCCTAACATAGATTTGTTTGCATCTAAAGGTGAAGAAGAAGTCAAGATGCCTCCAAAAATGGACGAGAACGACAATAACCCTATTCGTGCTCTTCTGGATAGGGTAACTGATGTTAAACAACACATGAAACTCCTTAGAGCACAAATGGAGGTATTGTAACACGGTAAGGCAGCAATGCAGGATACGTACCTCCCTGAACTAGATGAAGATTATAATTAGTTAAGGTCGGTACCCCCCGAGGATGCGTTCGAACACAAATCGCACTTCCTCGCATTGTTGCCTAAGTTCAGAGGGAATAATCATGAAGAACCATACATCTTCATCCGTGACTTCGATCTAGTATGTGCTAACCTATGCCACCCTAGGGTTAGTCAGGATTACATAAGGCTGAGAGTTGTTCCCTTCACCTTGACTGATAAGGCAGCTTACTGGTTGAAGAACTTAGGACAAGTGGTCACAACATAGGCCACCATCAAGATATTATTCTTAAAGAAATTCTACCTTGTAAGTAGAATTAATCATATGAGGATCAAGCTCACAAGATTCACCCAACACTCGAGAGAGCCATTCCATGAAACTTGGGAAATGTTCACAGTCCTAATCCAGAAATGCTCAGGACACATGATAAACAAAATGATGCTAGTCCAAAGTCTTGTTAGTGGACTGAACCATGAGACCCAAGGGTTAATACGTGCATCCTTCGGAGGAAGCTACATGGGACGTCACAAGGACACTGTCTACAAGGTATTTGAAAGACTTGCAGAATCCAGCTGTGCACAGACCACCAGTCGGGCTTACATAGTCAGCTCTAAAAAGATGGTGAATAATATGATGAAAGATCATAGCACTGACATGGGAATAATATCTGATAAGATAACTATGGTCGAACCGATTTATAAGGTGGACAAACTCCATAAATCATCTGATATGGAGAAATTGGCTAAATTGTCTAAGCAAGTGGAGGAACTGACTGACAGGGTATCTAAGATGCAAATACCTGCCCTGACTTCACCCCCTGCCCCCATACACCAAATTCACTACATTCAAGGACTAGGGATAGGGCAACAGAGCCATTGGGGTGGAGACCAAGTCTTTTCCCATCAAACTGAAGAAACCTCCGCTCAAACTATTTACGAGGAACCTCCACAAGTCATGGAGATAAACGGAGTTTGGTATAACCTGGAACCTGTCAATCGATCGGATCCAAACTCTACTCCAAACCCTAATCCACCACAAGCCTGACCCATCTACCAGCCTCAGCAGCAGCAGTGTTAGTAGTACTGTACGGGTTATCAGAACCTGTAACCGTAACAGCAACAGTATCAATGCCAAGGCCAGCAGGGCCAATTCAGACAGTATCAGCAGCCTCAAGCCAAGCAGGGCCAGGGGTCCTCCTCTTGTTCAATCTCTCTGGAACACCAGCGAGTGCTGTACGAACTTCATGATATGAGAGTCGACAAAAATCAACTCTCGCGATGGAGAGACGAGGTAACTGCACCCCAAACCGTGATTCCAGTTCAAGTCCAGGCTAATCCAAATAGCCTCGGACAGAATCATGTATTAATATCTGAATATTCCTTACCTGATACGAGATCTTTTCGCATAGTGACACTTATCATATTCTCTTAGGAGCGGAAAGACCGTAACAATGCCTGATCGAGCAAAAGATTACAGTGACACAGTCCCTTTGTCTACTAAGTCACACAATCTTGGAGAAATTGAGGAGGAGAGGCACGAGGAGGAGAAAGAAGAAGTCCCACCCACACCACCTGTCAAACACTTCACTACTGAGGACCCCGGAGAATCAGCATCTGAATTTGACAATGAAGCATCACCAAGACATCCGCAACAGTTGTCCACCAATTTTCCTGTTTTTAGATCAGTCAGTCCAAGTCCTATAAATATGTTTCATTCCTCATTCAATGAAAGTGATGTTTTTTATCACAATGAGTCCATTCCTTTCCCTCATGCTCTTACGATAGGAAAGAAGAAAAACATAAAAAAACCAAAAAATGATGAAGAGATGGCCCGCATCTGTAGAGAAAACATCAAGGTCACTCTGTCCCTAGACGAGATGATAGAAAGAGACCCGGTCTTTCAAAAATACCTTAAGGTGAGATGCCCACCGACAAGGGCCAGCAAAAAGAACCCTAGCCGAACAAAGAAGCACATACTCTCTATTGCTACATATCGCCTGATAAAAAATGAGCTACCAAGGAAGAAAAGAGACATGGGTGCTCACTTTGTCACTAGCCAGATCAACGAAATCAAGTTCTCCCGAACATTGTTAAACAATGGTTCCTCCATCAATCTCATGCCCACAACTCTATTTGAGTATCTAAATCTAGGTCCTCTTAAGAAGTCTACAGTCATACTTCAATTCACAGAAACATCAACTAAGAGACCCAAGGGGCATATTAGAAACGTTATCATCAACATGGAGGGACAAAATTACCCAATAGATTTCACAATACTTGACATGGGTGTCCCTAAAAATTGGAGAGGCTCCCAAATGATACTAGGGCGGCCCTTCCTTAGGACCGCAGGAGCTATATTCGATTACACATCAGGGAGAATCCGGTTTGGAAAAGTTGAACTTAAAATGGAGCAAACAAGGTTTCAACGACCTGGCACTGAATCTAGCACCGAGTCTGAAAACTCAGAACCTGAGGCAGAAAATATGGAAGCAACAGTTGGGTCCTAGAGACAGAACCCGACCGCAATGAAAGAATCACCCTTATCTGGAGAAGACATTGTTGATGATTTAGTTTGCCAGCTCACCATGCATCTACCTATACTCCCGGAGACTCAGAGGTCCCTCTTGACCTGCCAGTTCATTCTCCTTATGGACCATCCCAGAGTGTGGTACACAGATCGAACGCGGTGCTACCCACACCAAATTCCATCTTTAGCGATCTGATCCCCAAAACAATTAAGAGGGTGGCTGATATTGATAAACAACAAACATACACATCACAACCAGAATCAGCAATGAGAGAGCCAGATTCTATGAACGATACAGACTTACACGAGCTCAAACCATTGCCCCCTACTCTTAAGTATGCCTTCCTTGCAGGAAATAAGGGATAGTTTATTGTCATCATCAGTTCACATCTGACCGAAGAGCAGGAGATCTGTCTGTTTAAAGTTTTAGAGCAAAATCGCAAGGCTATAGGCTGGAGATTATCTGATCTTCCATGGATTAACTCAGTCCTTGTTCACACCATATTTACCTTGAGGATAATGCTAAACCCTCTGTGAATGCCAATGTAGGTTGAAACCAAATTTATGGGAAGTGATTAAGACAGAGATCGAAAAATGATGTAAAGCCGGTTTCATATATCACATCTCAGACTCCAAGTGGGTGTTGCCTTTGCATGTTGTCCTGAAAAAAATCAGGACTTCGTATTATCACCAACGAGGAGGGAGAGGAGATCACGACACGGGTACCCACATTGTAACGTGTCTATGTGGATTACAGATGCCTGAATGCCGCAACGAAGAAGGACCACTTTCCACTACCTTTTAGTGATCAAATTTTGGAGAGATTGACAGGGAGAGAATACTTTTATTTCTTAGACGGGTACTCAGGCTACAATCAAGTGGCCATCGCCACTGAGGACCAGGAAAAGACTGCTTTACATGTCTTTTCAGCACTTACGCATTCAAACGCATGTCTTTTGGGCTTTGCAATACCCCCGGCGCTTTTCAGCAGTGTATGATTGCGGTTATTGCCGAAATGGTTGGAGATTTCCTAGAAGTCTTCATGGATGACTTCTCGGTCCATGGTGATTCATTCGATGATTGTCTAGCGCACCTGGATCCAGTCCTCCAAAAGTATATGGAAGTGAATCTGGTGCTCTCTTGGGAGAAAAGCCATTTCATGGTAAAAGAGGGCATTGTATTGGGGCATGTCATATCTAAAAAAGGAATGGAGGTTGACCCTGCCAAGGTGGAATGATCAAGAAACTCGAACCACCTACCAATGTTAAACAAGTGCGGTCTTTTCTGAGGCATGTCGTATTTTATAGGAGATTTATTAAGGATTTTTCAAAAATTGACCGATCGCTGATTGACCTCTTAGGGAAAGACACTGAGTTCATTTTAGATCATAAGTGTATTGAAGCCTTCGAACTGCTCAAAAAGAGGATCATTGAGACTCCCATCCTACAAGCCCCAGACAGGTCTCTTCCCTTCGAGTTCATGACAGATGCTTCTGACTTAGTGGTAGGGGATTTGTTAGGATAAAAAAAAGATGGAATCATGTATGATATTCACTATGCAAGCAAAGTTTTAGATCCAGCTCAGAAAAACTATATTGTGACTGAAAAGGAAATGCTTGCAGTAGTCTTTGCCTTAGAGAAATTCCGATCTATCCTTCTAGGATTTAAGGTGATAGTATACACATACCACTCAGCCATCCGATACTTGATGGCGAAAAAAGATGCAAAAGCATGACTCGTCAGATGGATACTCTTGCTTCAGGAATTTGATTTGGAGATTAAAGATAAACCTGGAGTTAAGAATGTCATGTCTGATCATTTATCATGGATCGAACAAAATAAAATCCCTGAGTCTAAATCCAGCCGTAAAACCTTCCCAGATGAGTTAATTTCTACTATTGTCTCTCTCCCATGGTATGTTGACATGATGAACTATCTTGTCTCCAAGAAAGTTCCCCAAGGTTGCCAAAGAACAGAATCAACCGACTCAAGTCAAAAGCCAGACATTACCATTGGGAGGATCTGTTCCTTTTCTTTGAAGGACTGGATTGTATATGGAGGAGATGTATTCCTTAAGAGGAATACCAAAGTGTCCTCAATCTCTGTCATACCTTGGAGGGAGGGGGACATCACTCCGGGAAGAGGACCGCTGAGCAGATACTACAATGTGGATTTCATTGGCCGACCTTGTTTAAGGATGCCTACAATTTTGTCAGGTCGTGCCTTGACTGTCAGAGAATGGGAGAGACCATAGATCCCAAAGATGCCATGCCTATGCAACCAGTAATCATTTGTGATGTATTCGATGCATGGGGCATTGACTTTATGGACACGTTCCCTAACAGTCAAGGATGTGAATATATTCTTCTCGTGGTAGATTATTTATCTAGATGGGTGGAGTCTATCCCTACTCGAGCGGCAGACAGCAAGTTTGTATGCAAATTCTTGAAATATCATATTATTTCGAGGTTTGGAATCCCTAAAGTATTAATATCTGATGGGGTAGCTACTTTATTAACCGGGAGGTGAATAAGTTGACTAAGGAATACGACATCGAGCACCGTGTCGCTAGTCCTTACCATCCACAATCCAATGGCATGGCCGAGGTGTCAAACAGCGAGGTCAAAGAAATTTTACAAAAGCTAATCCGCCCAACAGGAAGAACTGGTCCCAACTCCTGGACCAGGTTCTATGGGCTTACCGGATGGCTTACAAGACCCCATTGGGAACCTCCCCATTTCGAATGGTATATGGGAAGCTGTGTCATTTGCCCGCAGAACTCGTGCATAAATCAGAATGGGCAATTAAAAAGATAAATTGGAACTATCACCAAGGAAAGAAGAACAGAGAGATGGATTTGAATGAACTATCCGAAATTTGAAATCATGCCTGCGAAAGTAGCACCATTTGCAAGGACAAAGTGAAAAAATGGCACGACAAGAACATCTAAACAAAGAATTTTGTCCTAGGGCAGAAAGTTCGGTTATTTAATGCAAGATTGAAAATTTTCCAAGGTAAATTGAAACCAAATGGACGGGACCCTTCATCGTAAGAGGGGTGCACAATAACGGAAGTGTTGAGGTCTCAGAGACCACAGACAGCACACAAGTTTTTATAGTCAACGGTCAGCTGCTTAAACACTTTGTCGAATCCAGTGAGCAGTTAGTGCAAGTAGAAAAGATCTCCTTCACTCAGGGTGTTGTACTAGACAATAAACTCAAACCACCTCTTCATTTTCATCACTCTTCTATATATCCATCAACCAACTCATCTACTCGGTCCCCCACCTGTGATCATCCGATCATACTTAGGCTGACTTGAGCCTAAGTATAGGGGGACCAGTACCATTGTTTATACATCACTTCTCTTCTTTTTCTTTTACGCTCATCCATACTTAGTACGAACTAATTTTGTATTTCACTTTATGCCATGAAGACATAGTACATGCTAAGTATAGGGGGTGTGTTTGTATATTTTCTACATACTTTATCCATAGTTCGTACTTTAATAGTTTTCATCTAACAACGGGGATGGGTACAACTAGTGTATATCGTGTATATTATATGAAATGCTTTCTGTAAATAATACTTGGTTTTCCCAAAAACAAAAAAAACTTTTGCAAACAAAATCACTCGTGGCCTTGCATTCATCAAGCATCTCATGCATTCCTTGGTTGGTATAATCCTAACACTTTCACTTTCATTCAAGGCTTGAAGATTTGAGGTCACTTGATTTCTCAGATCTTGAGAGTCTGAGTTAGCCAACCTTAGTCATTAGGGTTTTAAACTTAATAATTCATACTTCCTAGTTTGAAAGATTTAAGCGTTATATTGCACTCTTCATCTCTACCTTCTAAAAGAACATGATCAACACATCACCTTCACAACTGCATGATTGATGAGATGAGTTGAGTTATCACTTGAAGAACTAGGACTGGTGATTTGAGTCTAGACCCGATCTAATGATGCTCGAGGATGGGATAAAGTTAATGAAGGCTTCAAGAAACCTGAGTGTTAGCAAAACCTTAGCCACTACGTAAACAAGTTCGCATGCTATCTTTGATATCTACCTATGTGCCATGGTGTGATGAAACTAAATAATTGTTGATCAGTGTGCGCCAACTTTTGGTAAAAGCAGTGGAGCTAGCCAAAAAGAAAAGGAAAGGAAAGAAAGAAATATATTCAAAGAAAAGCTCTATCATTACAAAGTCAAATACAAAAAAGCTTCCACCATATGGCGAGTGCTCCCAACCATTTTCAAAGTGTCCACTTGGACCAAACGCTTCTAGGACCAAGGAGTCAGGCTAGCACCATAAAAGCACTCTACATCATATAGTGATACAAGTCTGGGTGTCGAAGGTATCTTAGATACTCAAAAGAGACACACCCCGGTGTACTCTCAGAAAAACAAGTGCAGACGACTCCGAATTCTCTTGACGGATATATTGATTAACAAACAAAAATACAAGTGTTGAGTAATAAGGCACTCGAGAGGCCCCTTGTTCCAATGTGAGGGGAGAAAAATCGACACAATCCTATGCCCTCCATCATATGGCCGTCCATCTACACTTTCAAGTCTGACAAACTAATAAGATGGTTGACTGAAGCAAGAATATACTTATTCCCTAGTGTTGAGAATTAGGTCTAAAGGAGAGTCTCCAAGACTAGAACTTTGGGTGACATCTCGACTCAACTCTCATGAATGCAGTACACTAAAAGTCATATCCTTATATTATACGTATAAATAGAGAGTCTGATAAATAGATAAGTTGGATTCCTTTTGATTACAGCATGGTTGAGCCCAGAAATTTTAAGATCTCTTAAATTAAGGGTCTTCGATGAATTGAGCCTTGAAAGATCACGCAAAGTCAGGATTTATCCAACAAAGTCATTCATTGATGCCCAGGGACGAGCATGGTTTAAGTATAGGGTATGATGAATCTCATATTCATCATGCTAAAATTGGTCAATTAGTCTCTGTTCCCCGTAATTCATTTGCATTTAATAATTAATATAGCATCATTACCATTCATACATGTGTAAATAATATTCGCATTTCATCATGCATAATTGCATCAAAAATCCAAGTATAAATTAGCCTAAAAAGCTGTTAACTTCCCATATTTTTAATTAATACATCCTAACTCGTATTGACCTCAAACTACCCCCATTGTGTAGATATTACTAACAAAACTAAATTAAAAAAATACAAAAAAAATAATAACTCAAATAAGTGTTCAAATAAACCTAAAACCAAATTTCACATCTGACGGACTAAAACACACATATCTTCCTCATACAGTGTCTGATTTCGCTCTACTCACTTTTATAGTACTCTATTTTCACATACCTTCAAAACAAGACCAATTTTATAAATTCGGAGCTCATATGTGAAAGTTGGGTTTTGGGCCTCTTTTGTGCATTTTAACTTTTTTCTATTTTTGATCTGCGTTTTTAAGTACATAATTAACCCTTTTAATTTTATTTATTCTTCATTTGTGTTCTTTGATGAAAGTTTTATTAAAAGGCATAAAAATCCAAATCTAGATCAAGACTAAAATCAAAGAAACTGACAGAGTCCAAGTGTTCGGTATGAGTCTGTACAAAAATCTCGTATTTCATACTCCTATTTTATTTTCCTATTTCTTATTTATAAAAAAATCAAAAAAATAGATTAATGTGTAATTAAGTGTCTTGTATTTTATCATATTTTTTCTAGATTTTTACCCTCCTTTAAAGCCACCAAAAAAATTGTAAAATCCGCAAAAGCCGGTTTCCAATACACATGAAGACCACCAAAAACATCACTTTATACAGATGACCTCTTTTGCTCTAGGGTTCTTCATGAAAGTTGTATATCTCACCGAGACGAACAACTTGATGGAGGAATTTTTTCAGTTCGGGGTTTCCTTCTATTTCTTTTACATTTTTCTTTCACTTTTTATTTTGAATTTTTTTGGGGTGACACGTGGCAGCCCCTGGGTGTGCCACGTGGCACCCCACTTATACTCTCTCCATTGTTACGTGCAGAGCACGTGACCCATCGCCTTCCACCATGGTCACGAGCTCCCGCACGTGATCTCCTCCCCCACCCCTTCTGCCTGTAACACGCGCACCACCCAGGACCTCCGCCCTCATCCGCAACGGCAGCCGCCCCCACCTCCTCACCGGTTGTTACGACGTTCATGTAACCCCCTCCCCTTCCTCTTCGTTACCCATCTCGCCTCCTATAAAACCCTCCCCTCGCCGACCATCCGTGCTATCCACCGTTTTCCAGCAATCGAAGGAGCTTCGAGCATGGCGATGACAGCGCCACCGCATCCTTCCACCTTGGTAAGAGATCTAGTCGCCTCGTGACTGTAGCAAGCGTGTCTCCATCGCTCGCTTCGCTCCAGCACTCCATATCGCCATCGAGCGTGTACCCGAGGTACCCCACTTCTAGCCTTCATCTTCTCATCTCTGTCACCCTTCCACCTCCAATCCACAACTCTCCCACCTCGCGCTTCACCGACCATCAACTTAACCTCCACTCATTCCCAGATCCTCCACCTCCGACCTTACAAAGGTCGGAGCTCCGCTCTGATCCCCTGCCCTCGCATTTGGAGCTCTACTCCCCCCTTTTGCTCTTCTTCTTGCTTGCAAGTACAATAGATAAGCTCCGCGACTGCGCTGAAGCAGGCACCACATCCTCGCTCCCCCTCGCCATCGAGCTCCCTCGTTTGTGTGTCGATCGGCTGAGCTCTGTTGTCGCCCGCACCACGAGCTCCGACTGGCGCCCTTCCTTCTCTCCTCCTCCTCAACAGAAACACGTGTGCCACCCTCGAGCTCCACCCAGCAACACTGCCTTGCTTGCACCTTGCCACATGGGCCTGCGACGGCCACCGCCCCTCCGCCGCTTTGCTCGCCCCCGCCGCTCTCCACACCACAACGGAGGCCCTCCGCTCGACTCCACAGTCGTTGGATCAAGGGATTGCCCATGATCCAACAGCCCATCACGCGCCACGCGTTCTATCCCGAGCCTCGACCCCATCCTCGAGGCTCGGGCCTCCCGGACCTCCCCCCGCCGCCACGTATAGGAAAGGACATACGAGCCTCAGCCTCGGTCTGCTCCTCCGCCTCAGGTCGTCGGACCTACACCTTAGCCTGATGTCGCCTCCCGAACCTCTCGTGCACGTGTTTCGCATGTGCATGAGGGTAAATTGCGTGGAAGCCCCGTAGAGTTCTAGAATTTACAGAAAGGTCCCCACCACCCTAGGTCACGTGCCCCGCACGTGGCCCCTTGGGAAAATTGTAGGAAGAACCCTCCAAATTTTGTTATTTGCAGATAAGTCATACATGGGGTATTTTGAAAAGAAATACCTACTTTTATTGCATTTTAGCCCCTGTAACTTCATTTGAGCGTATCTTCTCTATTTGAACTCTAATTTTAACGCATAATATGTCGTTTAGAAGCTATTTTCATGCTCTATCATTTGGCATTGATAGATCTGAGTCTACTTATTTGATTTATTAATTGAGGATCTATGTTGACAAATATAGGTTGATTATTGACATTTTGCATAATATTTTCATTGAGAAATTAATGATTTATTTTGCAGGGAATTGATTGGGGATCTGATAGTTTTGAATTAATATTTGAGGACTTAATTTTGCAGGGGCTAAATCGAGGAGATTGATTAGATTTATGGATCGCTATTTGTGACTTGTTGGGGATTGATTTGAGAAGAACTGGATTTAAATTCTCGATATTTTGTGTGATTAAACTCGATTTACTTGAGGATTAATTTAGAAAGAATTTTGAGATCATATTCTTTATTAGAGGATTATTATAGAATTATTCATTGATCTATTAAAAAATCTTCTTGCCTGCAGTCTTGAGTAATTTGAATATATCTCTTGAACTATATCTTTTAGTCTGTGATATTTTTTAGAGGATTTAATTATCATATTCTTGAGGGTTTAAATTGTGTAAATCACATATTCTGAGCTTCTCTTTTGTTTATTTATTCGCATTGCATCATCATCTCATTGGCATTATCCTATTTTCTCTCCATTTTCTGACATAGAAATAAATCGAACATATAATTTTATTTAATTTAATTTAAAACCACACAACTAAATATCACAATTCTCTGTATTCGACCTTGGTATACTTGCCAAGTAAAAAATATTCCACAACATTCAAATATTGTGATTTTTGCTGAACCAAATTTGCCTCCTATACTACAACAATTACCGACTTTTAAAGAGAGGTCCATCACTTATCATGAATTTACCATTCCGAGGGAGTGATTGAACATTATACATTTTAATGGCTCCATTTATCTAGATGATTTGATATTTAGTTGGATTGAATCACAATTCACTTGAATCAAATTTCCATTTCCAATTACAATTCTAATTCCAATTTTAATTTCCATATGTTGGAAACAGAAATGGTCATGGAAATGGAAGTATACAAGCTCCTCCATCTCATAAGCCCCAAATGGTTTGGACTATGATTAGAAATGTTTAAGGAAGCTGGATTAAACTCACTGACACTTACTCTGGCTCATAAAGAGTATGATGTGTTTCGTTGAGTTCATTGAGAGTGTAAAGTGTTATGGCTCAAGCTCAACATTCGTAGGTGACAGCTTTCGCAAAAATGGCATAAACCCTGAAATCGAAGTCAAATCAAGATTTCAAATCACTATACATGGATAGTATCCCTAATATTATTTTCAAATATCTGCATTTGTATCTCATGAATCCTAATTGGATTAGGACTCATACCTATTGATGTTAATATTGTAATAATAATGGTTACTATTACATTTCTCATAAGGCAATTTTGTGAATAAGATTCACAAATATATCTCCTCAATTAATGTGAATAGTGATTCACAATAATAAACACTTATATATATATGATTCATATAAATAGTTGTGGTATGGAAATTGTGTGAAATTGATTAACATTAATTTTATAGATGTAAATTAGATTTACATTTATTTTTGTGCTCATGAATACGATTCATAAGCTTTAAGGATTATTTCTATAATTTCTCCAATATTGATAATAGAATTATCAAGTTAATTAATTAATGGATAAAAAGGCAACAACCTTAACTAATTATAATTAAGATTGAGCTTGTATGCTTGATATGCACAAAGCTCCATGTTGTTGAGTTTTAATTGAATTAGGATTTTAACGTTGTTGCTTAGTTTGGTGTAAACTAATTAATATTAATTGGAGATGAAAAGGAGATAATCTTTGTTGAATTAGAACTTTATCTAAGCCATTGATTTAGAATCCAAGAGACTACAACACACACATGTTAGAGGTGTAGTGTTAGTATAAAAGGAGAGTAAGGCTCTCTTTTGTAACACTTTTTTGAAGAGCAATAATACCTTATAATTATGTGTACCTTGATATATAGAAGAGTATTGAAAGTCTCCATCTCTCACACTCCTCTTCTTGTTGCCCTGATCGACATCCAAATTCATGGAAAGCAACGCGATTCATCTCCGCACCCATGGGAGAAATATCTGTAGACCGGACTTAATTCGAGAGGTTTCTTTCGTATAAACTCACACTTCAAAGGTAACCATGATCTATATCTTCTATTAACTGTGAATATCAGAAATTATTTTGGAAATTATTTCCTTAGAATTTATAATTTCTGAATGAACAAATTGTTGTGCTAAAGTTTCTAGTTCATGCAATGAATTTACATTGTTTTAGTAAAATGTTTGCTACATATTCTACATTTCCATGATGTAAAGTAAATATTTTTTATTTACTTCCGTTAATTAGTGTCATAGCCTTAGTTTTAGAGGATTTGGATTGCATCCAAGTCCGATAAATAATCGGCCAGATTATCCCTATCATCGGATACATTGTCTTGCGACAGTTTTAACGATTCAAATGACTCGGTGACTTTCGAAGTTGATACTCATCTACCCTACTTTAAACCTATTTTTTAGGATACATATGAGGTCTAGAAGGTCAGGAATCATACTCAAAATATGCATAAATTATTGGTGATATTTGGGAGAAGATTTAAATGTTAAAAACGATCACAAACTCTGATTTCAAACAAAGACTGCAGCAATAAAATATTGAATTTTTAGATACTATTTTTGGATCATACAACATGTTAAAATATTGATTAATAAGTGATAAGTCAAGTCCCAATCAGTATGAAAAAGATCCACATGATTCTGACCATACAACCTCGAGAAATTGGATTTCTCCATAGGTGAAATTGGACCAAATATTTTGGAAATATTTGAGGTCGTAACAAATTTTTAAGTCCAAGTTAAATGATGTTTTTTTAATTTGAAGTACGATGGTTGCAGCTTGCAAATTTGACTCTGAAATCATTGTTTGTTTACTTTCGAAATATGCAATAAAATAGAGTGTATTTTTATTTCATATTTTTTCTGATTAATTACGTACTTAAATGCTTACAATACAATTAGAAATTGTGGAATTAATTTGATTTCTTTCATGAATTATCTAGATTATTATATTAGACATCTTTCGAAATTAAAATTGTTTTGATTCGAAGAGTTGCCTAGATTATTGCACTACACCTTTTGAAATTAAAAAGAGTTTTTTGAATTCAAAAAGTGTCTAGATTGTCTATTAGATATTTTGGGAAATTAAGAGTTTTAAATTCGTAAAATTTCTTAGAGTTACTATAGTATACACGATTGAAAGTTCGATAATATCTCCTTAGTACAATATAACCGATTGTATTGTCTCAAGTTGATTCGGTGAAGATGTATGGGTCGTGGATATGCTAATGGGTTGCTTAATTGGCACCCTGCATTGTACTCGCAATGAAAGCGCTCCCTGTTGGCATTATCTATCTGACCTGTCTGGATCCCTTTCAAGGAAAGGTAGCATGAAGAGTCATGACATACTTAACAACTTAAATTGAAACATTAAATTATACTAAGTGATGGTGTAATACTATATGGTAACAACAAGTGCATAAAAGGATCAAACCTTACATAAGATTGCTTAAGTGTTATTGTTTTAATTAGATTAAAATTAAGATAATAAGCATGTATCCTAGCTTCACGACCTCAATTTCGGGTCGTCGGATCCTCCCATAATCGGATCTAGTTACTCATTACTAATTTATTCAGCAATCACAACTAACAGTCAGAAATAGATTGCGATTAAAAAACTCAGAAGGAAGTATTTCAATACTTGTCCATTCACAAAATAAAGTTTACATGATACATTGTCTCACTATAACCATTTACATGTACGCCAGCTGTAAAGGAAATACACAAAAAGATTACCAGCTACCTTACAGAGTAGAGCTATTGTGGTTGACTGGATTATTAAAGTCCTTGTGATGGCTCAACGACACATGTTGGGTTTTTTATAAATCATAGGATAATAATTAGCGAATGCTAAGTAACGAAGAAGAGAAAAGCAAACAAATGTGTAATTTTTCAAAACTTGTTATCACAAAAAGTTTCATTCATTCTCATTAGTTTAAGTCATATTTCTTTCTATTCCAAGTCAGGGATTAGT
This sequence comes from Ottelia alismoides, assembly GCA_037367405.1. Taxonomy (NCBI): domain Eukaryota; kingdom Viridiplantae; phylum Streptophyta; class Magnoliopsida; order Alismatales; family Hydrocharitaceae; genus Ottelia; species Ottelia alismoides. The sequence goes on along the minus strand of JAZKJV010000252.1, from coordinate 204,485 downwards.
CCCAAGGAACCTCACCATTAGTGGACTCTGAAGCTGTGGACACCTCAGGATTGGAGATTGCATTGATCTAGTGAGCTTATGCCGTGCACATCGCCTCAACCAATCCTTCAATACTACCTTGAAAATTTCCTTTTCATTTATTATCCAGGGTTCCAAACCCTCAGTCTAGAAAACAAAGAAAAACACCATCCTCGAGGATCTTGTAGCTTAAAACCTCAGGCTAACCTTTTATCACATAAACTAGTAGCTTTAAGAACATGCTATCGTAACCCAGCTGCTATCAAACCTCCAGTGCCTCCACATGGCACGACAACATCTTTCGTTGTTCAACCTGAATGTGTTGGCACCTGGTACCACGGGTAGGAAATCATTCATTTCGTCGCACTTATCATAACAAGGTAACCGTGTACCACCTAGGTAGGGTCACACCAATACAGGTTTCTTCTGACAAATCTACAGGTTGCATGCCTGACCTGTAATTCTACTCCCAGTCATTCTTAATGTAACACACGATCCTTTTCAGGATCCAACTTAATACACATCAATTCCCATGATGTAATTCTTTCATTAAGTCTTCGATTTGCATAATCATCAACATTGAGTATAGCATCACATATATAGTAATTCATATATTTATATACACATATTTATGCTCATTTTAACTTCCAAATCCTAACTTTCCAAGCCACTGCATCAATTCGATGATTAGACCTTATTCTAGTTGAAATCACGAAGCAACTTTCATATTTTCTCCAAAATAGCCAAGTTAGGGTACTTCGTAGCAAAGGACATAAAAATAGGAATCTCAACGATCTCATATGAAAACCCAATAGAAAAAGGAAAGATTTCGTTACCTAATCGAGCTCTCTCGCCCGTATGCAGTGCTTTACCGTAATTCTTTTTTAAAAAGGATGATTATGGCTCCTGAAATGGTCGAATTTCATTTTCGTATCAAAAATGCTAAGAACTTGATAAGAATGAATGAAGAACACGGGGGAAGAACACATGAAGAACACAAAGAACGTATTTTCTCTTGAAATTTCAGCGAAGCTTCCCCTTATACAGAGTGATATTTCTAGGAAAATTTCGACAGGCTTTTCCCTTATATGGGGACATATTTCTATGAAAATTTTAGTAGAGTTTCCCCTTATATCGGGACATATTTCTATGAAAATTTCGGTAGAGTTTTCCCTTATATCGGAACATAAATCTATGAAAATTTCAGTAGAGTTTTCCTATCGGGACAAAATTTAGAAGAAAATGGAAAGGGTTTCCTCTACAAAATCACCGAGAGGGAAATAACAGTGAATATGAAAGAATATAATCAAATTGTGAGAGATGGAGAATCGGTAGACACCACGCATCTTAGGTGAGTGAATATGTGATGAATCACAGGGTAAACTAGCGTGCATAGCCGCCCGCATCTAAGTAGGGTATTGCACAGATTTCTTCATCAAAGCAACTATAAAAGCGGAATCGAAAGAATGGAACCATAAGCAATGGAGAATCAGTGGACACCATGCATCTTAGGTGAGTGAAAATGTGATGAATCACAGGGTTCACTGACGTGCATAGCCGCCCACACCTAAGTAGGGTGTTACACAGATTTCTCCTCGAACCACAACAGAAAATGAATCAGAAAGAAAGATGAATAAAAAACAAAGTTGGAAAAAGAAAAATTGAAAATCTAGCTCGAGTTAGAGTTTATTTACAAAGCCAAGTAGGAGAGGATCGTACCTTCCTCATCCTCGTCTTCCCGGCAGCACTTCGCTAGTGCTCCTTCCCTGCCTCCCTCTCCTCCTCCCAACCTCTCGACCCTAGCCCTCGGGATAGTTGTGGTAGTGGAAATCATAGAGAATAAATGGGTAGGGTTGGTAATTATAGGCTCTAGAAAACCACTAACCATGGTTAGTAAATCATAGTTTAGACCTTAACCGCAGTTAGCGGCCCATGGTTTTGGCCAAGTCTTATCCAAAACATAAGGCTTAAGTTAGAACTTTCCAGAAGATTCTAGGTTCATTAATGATGTTTAATTAACATTGATCGTGATTAACTTTCACTAATCATGATTTAACTTTTGCAGCTCATGCTTAACCTTTGCTAATCATTGATTAGCATTCGTTAATGGTCATTAGCACCCTCAATCCATCATTAGTTTCTTTAATCGTATTTAATTAATCTTAACAACGGTCATAATGGGTTAATGGCATCTTAAGCCTCCTTACTTCTCTCTCTCTCGAAAATCATAACAATTTGAAACGAAGTCTCATTCATACGAAACAAATTCTGTTGGTTTCCTCTTGACGAGATGGATCTTATGATTTAGGGTCTGATAGACAACCAAGTTTGAGGCTTTACAAATATAACAACCTTAAAGGAAGTCTTATCCTCGAGACTTACAGTGTAGGCATAACAACCTTAAAGAGGATTGAGATCATAACAACCTTAAAGAGAATGAACATTATTTCATTTATAATGAAGGTACAAACAATACATAGTGTTATCATTCAAACAAAGAGGGATATTTCTCTCTCATATCTACCTCAGGTTCCCATGTGGCTTCTTCAAACTCTTAGTTCTGCCACAATACTTTAACTACATGGACCCCTTTATTCCTCAACTTCTTGATATCTATGTCTAGTATTTGCACAGGTATTTCTATGTATGTAAAGTCTGGCTCAACATGCAGAGATCATCATAGCTTATCTTATGCTTAGGATCCTTAATATACTTTCTTAGATTTGATATATGAAAAACGTCATGTATTGCCGAAAGACGTGGAGGAAGTCAAGTCTATATACGACTTTCCCAATCCGCTGAATAATTTCAAAGGGACCCACAAACCTGGGTGTCAACTTCCCATGCAAGCCAAACCTCTGAACTCCCTTCATAGGCGATACTTTTAGGAATACAAAGTCACCTACCTCAAACTCAAGGTCTCTCCACTTGGTATCACTATAGATTTTCTGGCAACTCTGAGCAGTTATTAGTCTTTTTCGAGCAAGCCCTACTGATGAATCTCCATTTCATCACCTTTATTCTATCATTTTGGCCTTAAAAACCCCAGCGAATGCATGTAAATAGCATTAATTTGTATATAATAGCATTCATGATTCATTGTATTAATTGTACATTAAATAAGGTTTTTAATGCCAAAATTATAGAATAAAGAGAAGAAAAGAAAAAGGAATAAAATATTGCAAATATTTTATGACCCTAACCCCGAGACCAAGGCCAGCATGGAATTGGTCGACAAGGAATAAAGTAGGGGGAGATAAGGGCCCATTATACAATAAATACCTCATTTATTAATTCATTTATTTATGCATTTTTGACACCTATTTTGTACATAATTATTGATTCATCAAATAAAGAAACTTTACACATGAAAGTTGTAGATAATAATGTAAATAAAAATACAAAATTGAGTTTGTGTAAAAATAATACCCAGTGTACATTTTATACCCAAAATAAAAAGCCAAAATCTCAACTTCACAGACCCATATCTTGCAAATAAAAACTCCAAATCACCCAAACTCACCTTTAATTATATATATCATTCCAAGAACTATTTTATAAAATTGGTATCATAATTTTTGGAGCCCATCTATGGAAGTTAGGTTTTTGGCCCTTCTTGTACATAATACCTGATTAAAATATTCATTTTATTCAATATTTATTATTCTTACAAAATTATATTTTTAGAATTTTGTAGATAATGTATATAATTCATGTACATATTGAAATTAGAATAAAACCAAAAATAATTTGTAAAATAAAATAAGTCTAGGTAATATGTAGACAAAATACCTATGTGAAGTATGTACATAAATAAAAAGGGGAAACATTCTTTAATTGTTTCATTCTTTTATATTTTCATAATGATGTATATGATATATATATATATATCTTATTAAAAGTACAAATCCATAATAAAAACAAATAAAATTAATTAAATAAATAAAATGTATATAATATATAGGTAAAATACTTATAAGTATACCTACATATTCGTATACCTATTTATTTAAATATGTAAATAAACTCGTAAAAATTAAATAAAAATATATTTATACTCACAAAAATAAGTTACAAGTTTATAAAATAAGAAAATAAAATAATAAAATAAAAATACACAAAATAAAAATAAATACATGTAAATACACTTATAAATACATTATTAAAATAAACCCGTAATAAAATACTTCAAAAAAATAAATAAATAACATAAATAAATACTACATTAATTTATAAACATTTTTTGTTTTATAAGCAAACCCTAATTAATTCATTTATTATGATAAATAAATAAGTCAAGATCTGGCTGATGTGGGCCAATCAGAGGCCAGGGAAAGTTGACCTCAGGTCAACTCCCCCCTGCGCCTCTGACTCCCGTCAGGCCCGTCTTTTCCCCGATATTCCTCCATTTTTCCCGCTCGATTGGTCGCTCCGTCGCCAACAGTCCCTTCATGAAAATTGTTCTCTGACCATCCGTGATTCGCGTCGTGATCTTGGAACCATTGTACAGCCATTCGATTCTTCAATAATCGCCGGTCACTGGGGGTCCCCAGGAATGTTTATAAAAAAAGTCCTTCCTCTTCCTTGGCCGAATTTGGCCACTTTTAATCCAACCTTAAGCCTTGATTCCATTCCTGGGACATTCCTCGTGACAGGGGAAGTGTGCTGGCGTCTCGAATCGGCCGGAGGGAGGAAGATTTTGTCGCGGCGGAGCTCCGGCGTCCGCCCTGCTCCCTGGAGGCCCCCAGGTATAAGAGTTGTTCTTTTTTTTATGCTTTTTAGTTAGGTTTTAATGCTAGCTTTCAATTCCAGTTGTTAGATTAGGTTTTAGTTAATTCCTGTAGCTTAGAATCCCAAATTCGAAGTTCGTCGGAGCTCTGCTCCGACGACTTCTTCACTGTGAAATCGACTGTCGATCCGCCTTGTGGAAAGACACGACCTTGGCAAAATCTCTTCTATCAAATGGCGCCGTTGCCGGGGAGGCAACGGATTTTGTATGATTTTGTGAGCTTATTTGATTATTTATTTAATTCTTGCTCATGTCCATGATACATTTATTTATTTGTTTTTATAGAGATTATGATTGTTCTGACCCATCGCCTTTATTTGTCTTTGATGCGAGGGACTGCCAAGCGAAGGAGGACCTCTTAGGAGGACCAGTGCACCCAAGCAAGGTGGAGTTGGCTCTTCTATGCCAAGCCAACAGGAGAGAGCATCAATAGCAGATGAAGGAGAATTTTTGAAGACAGACTCTATTTTTATGGATTTTATTTTATTTTATTTTGTTTATTCATGTGAGAGAGTGACACTTGGATTGTAATAAAACAGGACTCTCACAGGTACACTTCGACTCCCGAGGTCCAGTGCCCGAAGGATTGTTCCCTTGGGGGCCTCGATGATTTTGACTCTTTTTCTTTTCTTTATTTTATTTTTATTATTTTGTGTGAATGAGCCTTAGCTTAGGATTTGCTTGCTTGTAGAGTTAGGTCCACACACCCTAATTATTTGCATGTACCTATAGTTCGCTTTGGATCTAGATCAAACTCTAAAATAGCTGTTCATTCGTCTCTTAGCCTTTGTGCCACAGCGAGCCCCGCAAAGCGCTTTCTCCTAAACTCAAGTGTGTTGAGCAGAGGAGGGGTGAGCCAAGACCGGACTTTTTGAGGCTAAAGATAAATGAGCGACTTGTGGTGCTTCACGATAATAGCAATTTCTGAACCTAGGGCGATTTCTTCAGTTTGCATTTGCATATAGCATAGGTTTCAAATTCTGTTCTGCATCCCGCATGGAGAGAGCTGGGAGGCACTGTAAGTCTTCTTACTTGGCATGCATCATCGTTTTCTGACTTGCATGGCTTTTCCGACCTTCTCCCTCTGTTTTTGACAACCTAGGATGCTAAATGGAAATTGGAAGCTCGATAGGCACGTGCATTGAAAATACCCAAAAAAAGTGATAACTTAAATAAAATCGGGACTGTTAACTCTATTGGACCTACAAAATGATTTTCAAATGTGTGTACATGTTTGTAAAAATGTTTGTAAAAATTATTTTGGACTATAGTTTTCAAAAAATTGTTTGAAAAATGTGTGTCAAAAAGTTTGAGGAATAGTCACATATAATAAATAACTAAAATAATATATATATTATTAAAAATAAAGATAAACAAAATTATGTAATAAGTGTACATATATACCTATAAATAAAAACTAAATTGTAAATTCCTAATTCTTGTAAAATAAAGCGGCATGCCCTTGTAAATAGTTGTACATATTTTATACTTTGAATGCCAAAATTATTTTATTTGTAAAAATTCTTTGTGTAAAATTCTTCTCTTTGTTTCAAATTTTTGAAAAGATTGCATATTTGTAAATAGCATTTGCATAGCATTCATATTCTTTGATTGAGCTTGATGATTGAACTAGTCCAATAAAGTCGAAGATTGGAGCTCGGTTGGACCTTACCGCACCTAACTGCACTGGAACCTTATGGGAACTAGGTTTAAGGTACTTCAGGTCTATTCAGACTTAATTCTTTGAGAAATCAGGGCTGGGTTCAAGTCACCTCAGTGGACTAACTAGAACTTTTCGAGACACACGCATGACTCTTGTCGGCCGTGACCTAACTTGGACACTTGCACCTTTCACTTGGCTCAACTCAGTTGGAGTGGTGAGGGGGTTGGATTTGCCAGTCTGAGATGCACACGGGTGGAAACATTCGTCCTCGTCTAGGGAGGGAAGTGCACCCCAACCTGGTCCAATAGCCATGAGGTCTAAAGACAGGAGATTGTGGGTTGCGATAAAGCTTCAAAAGAGGGATAGTCTTCTGGCTCAAGAGGAAAAACTCCTTATGTAAATGCTGCTGTAAATAGTATGTTGAAAAAAAAATGGAACTCCAAAAAAGTGTGCAGGCTTGTAAAAAAATAAAAATGCCTGCCGGAGTATGTATATAAGTGTATAGAAAATAAGCAAGCTTGAGCATCAAAGTTATACCATGTGAGCTTGCAGCTGGATGAATTGACTACACTGGTCAGGCATCCCAGGATAGGTAGCTACACTGGCTACCGTCCATTCTTTTCTCTACCTCCTCCTCTTGAGTTGGATGCCACTTGAACTTAGAAGGGAATACCCCGCTCCTCGAGGAAAGAGCTGTTGGATTAGGGAATCATTGGGTTGTCATTCTGGAGAAGCAAGTCTCTTTGTCATTTCAGTTGGGGAGAGCCACCATCACTTACACTGTACAAGACAGCTTCATAGTCATAAGGGTTTGCGTATGATGTAGACTAGTTCTGACCTGGCTATTGAGGTGATTTGAACCAAGTTCTGTGACTCTTGAAGGCTGTTGTGTTTTAAATTTGGTTCCCAACTAGGTTCTGCACACATTTTCACACCAAGGTCTAACCTGAGCTCCAAACTTTGATTTTGTACAGATGAGTTTAATAATCTTGATCAATTCAAATTATTCTTTAAATTCTTTATTTTCGCTTTTTTCTTTTCTTCTTATTCTTGGTTCTTTTTGTACTTATTGCATAAGTATTTGCTAGGGACTAGCAAAGGCAAGTATAGGGGGTGATGAATCTCCATTTCATCACCTTTATTCTATCATTTTGGCCTTAAAAACCCCAACAAATGCATGTAAATAGCATTAATTTGTATATAATAGCATTCATGATTCATTGTATTAATTGTACATTAAATAAGGTTTTTAATGCCAAAATTATAGAATAAAGAGAAAAGAAGAAAAAGGAATAAAATATTGCAAATATTTTATGACCCTAACCCCGAGACCAAGGCCAGCATGGAATTGGTCGACAAGGAATAAAGTAGGGGGAGATAAGGGCCCATTATACAATAAATACCTCATTTATTAATTCATTTATTTATGCATTTTTGACACCTATTTTGTACATAATTATTGATTCATCAAATAAAGAAACTTTGCACATGAAAGTTGTGGATAATAATGTAAATAAAAATACAAAATTGAGTTTGTGTAAAAATAATACCCAGTGTACATTTTATACCCAAAATAAAAGGCCAAAATCTCAACTTAACAGACCCATATCTTGCAAATAAAAACTCCAAATTACCCAAACTCACCTTTAATTGTATATAGCATTCAAGAACTATTTTATAAAATTGGTTTCATAATTTTTGGAGCCCATCTGTGGAAGTTAGGTTTTTGGCCCTTCTTGTACTTACCTGATTAAAATATTCATTTTATTCAATATTTATTATTCTTACAAAATTATATTTTTAGAATTTTGTAGATAATGTATATAATTCATGTACATATTGAAATTATAATAAAACCAAAAATAATTTGTAAAATAAAATAAGTCTAGGTAATATGTAGACAAAATACCAATGTGAAGTATGTACATAAATAAAAAGGGGAAACATTCTTTAATTGTTTCATTCTTTTATATTTTCATAATGATGTATATGATATATATATCTTATTAAAAGTACAAATCCATAATAAAAACAAATAAAATTCATTAAATAAATAAAATGTATATAATATATAGGTAAAATACCTATAAGTATACCTACATATACATATACCTATTTATTTAAATATGTAAATAAACTCATAAAAATTAAATAAAAATATATTTATACTCACAAAAATAAGTTACAAATTTATAAAATAAGAAAATAAAATAATAAAATAAAAATACACAAAATAAAAATAAATACATGTAAATACACTTATAAATACATTATTAAAATAAACCCGTAATAAAATACTTCAAAACAATAAAAATCATAAATAAATACTACATTAATTTATAAACATTTTTTGTTTTATAAGCAAACCCTAATTAATTCATTTATTATGCTAAATAAATAAGTCAAGATCCGGCTGATGTGGGCGAATCAGAGGCCAGGGAAAGTTGACCTCCGGTCAACTCCCCCCTGCGCCTCTGACTCCCGTCAGGCCTGTCTTTTTTCCCCGATATTCCTCCATTTTTCCCGCTCGATTGGTCGCTCCGTCGCCAACAGTCCCTTCATGAAAATTGTTCTCTGACCATCCGTGATTCGCGCCGTGATCTTGGAACCCTTGTACAGCCATTCGATTCTTCAATAATCGCCAGTCACTGGGGGTCCCCAGGAATGTTTATAAATAAGTCCTTCCTCTTCCTTGGCCGAATTTGGCCAATTTCTCTTCCCCCAAAAGGCTTGAATCGATCCCGGGACGAGCCCTTGTGACAGGAGGCGCTTCCCAGCACCTCGGTTCGGCCCAAGGAGGAGGAAAATTTTGTCACGGCGGCGCTCCGGCGGTCGCCCCGCTCCCTGGAGGCCCCCAGGTATAAGAGCTGCGCATTTTACTTTCCTAGGTAGCTTTTACTTCCAGCATTTCATTCCTGCAATTAGTTTCATGTTTCACATATTAGTTTAGCGTAGTTTAGCGATTTCGTAGTTCGTCGGAGCTCCGCTCCGACGAGCTTTTCACCGTGTTCCACTCTGTTTCCCGACTCACTTTCACCTCCATTTCAATCCCCACCGTCTTCTCCACCGCCTTCTGCCGGAGCTTCTCCGCCCATCACCATCCCCTTGCTATCAGCTTCAAACCCCAGGTCGAGGGTGACGCCCTCGAGCCTCTCTACCTTCCTGTGCAGGTTAGGTGCCCCACAAAGCACCAGGAGTCAATTTACCAGCGGGCGGAGGTACCTGGAGCTGTTGTCCTTCTCCGAGCTTGTGGCGGCGCTCCAGCGTGTCTCCGGCCGATCTACCACCTCCAGCAGATAGAGCAGCCCTCCAGGAAGCTTTTGGGACCCTCAGGTGCAGCGATGAACGGCGGAGGAGCGAGATCCAGGTGGAAGAAGCTTGCCCCGGCGAGCTTTCTTCCATGTTCTTCCTCGTGTGCTCCCCGTCGTTGGATGAAGGAGGTCCCCCCAGGTCGAAGATCAGTCGTTCGATACATCAGTGCTTTAGCCGTCGGATCATGCCAGATGATCTAATCCTAGCCGTGGATCGCGAACCATCATTGTCTCACGTGGAGGCGCCACGTGGATTAGTGAAAGAAGATCAGCCGTTGGATGAAGCGCTTGTTGGGGTAAATTGCAAAATCCACCCCTGTACCTTTTGCATTTAATTTTTAGTTCTGTAAATAAATTTGAACGTTGTAAATAAATTTTAAATTTTGCAGAAAGGACCCTGAGTTTATTAGAATTGCATTTAGGTCCTTCCGCGCCTCACGTGCAGTCCCACGTGAGGCGCGTGAAATTTGCTCTTTAACCCTGGCGGGTTTTGTAATTTGTAAATTAGTTCAAAAACTTTAAATGAATGTTTATATTTGTAGGGATTTTTGCACATGTGCCCTTGTCACTTATTTTATTTGCAAAAATACCCCTGCCAGGCTGTTTAATTTTTGTGACTTTTCTCTATTTATTAAAAATACCTAGTAGGCTTCTAAAATTCCACAAAAATTAGGACAGATGCTTCATGCCTTGTACTTGCATGCCCATATTTTATTTTGCATTTTTTGCATTTTTCCTATTTATTAAAAATGAAAAAGAGGCCCTTTTGTACTGTTTAAATTAGAAAATACAAAAAAATCATAAAATGTTTTTGAAAAATTCCAAAAAAATTATATATGGTATATTTATATATATATATATATTGAGTCCAGAAATTGAAAAACCCTAAAAATATGAAAAAGAAAAATAAAAAAATCAAAAAGCTCCAAAATCCAACAAAAAAATAGAAAAATCCTTAAAAATACCAAAAATACATTTTTCTCTTTTATAATTATCTATATATTATTATTAATGTGTTAAAATTAATTTGGGTATTTTTGGAGTTTATTTTAAATTTTTAAAACCCAATTTATATTCGGACACTTAATTAGTCCTATATTGTGGACATTTTTGAAATTAAAAATACATAAAAATTAGAAATATTCCAGAAAAAATAACAAAAAATAAAAAATATTAAAAAGCTAAAAAAATATATTTACATATATTTTAAGTATTTTTATCTATAAATACGTATATCCATATATTGTATTACTCCTCTCTCTCTTCTTATATATATATATATCTTTATATATATATTATGACCAAAAATATAAAAAGAAAATAAAAAAATATAAAATTTAAAAATAAAATAAAAATTATAAAAACAAAAATATAAAAAAATATATAAAATCCAAAACCCACAAAAACAATAAATGGACATGAACCAATGAATTGAATAATTACACACCACATACAACCTTTCGCCTCCCAGTGTTCGACCTCCACCTGTACTTACACATATACACATTTGCATGTAGAGTTATAATAAATTTTAACTCCACATTTTTGGATATTCATTGCATACATTTATTGTGGGTTAATTGTTGATTGATTAGGGACTCTGTCTGAGGTCAATTCAGCGACTATCGATCCGCCTTGTGGAAAGACACGACCTTGGCAAAATCTCTTCCATCACCTACAGCTTCCCATGTCTCTTGGAGTCTATCTGAATCATAAAGGTTCTTTATCCCGACCTCTTGACAACACAAAGGAGTAGTACACCTTACTCCATATAGTGCTTTAAATGGTGCCATGCCAATAATTGTATGGTAACTATTGTTGTAGGTGAATTCTACAAGAGGCAAATGTTTCATCCATGATCCTTTCCACTCTAAGGTACATGCTCGTAGCATATCCTCTAAAGTTTGAATCGTACATCTTGATTGACCATTTGTTTGTGGATGATATGCAGTGCTCAAGCATAACTGTGTGCCTAAGGATTTCATGAAGTTCTCTCAGAAGTGTGAGGTGAATCGCGAATCTCGATCGGAAACCACCTCCTTTGGGATACCATGGAGACGGATCACATGCGTAATATCATATGCATGCAAATAAGATGATTTTTAACCACAATAAAGAAGTCAACTAATTCTAGCTATCCTGAATTTTTGGCATTTTTGAAACTACGGTTAGTTTTATATGAATTTACAGTAGTGAATAGGTAAAATATGCATTTTTTTCACAAGAAAACTAATAATTAAGTAACCACATATCATAAAATTATCAAGCACAAGCCATTATGTAAACAATTAGCTAAAGAATAAAATGCTTATTTTTAATAATAAAATAATGTAGAGTCAAGGTTCAAATTAAATGAATAATAGAAGGTTCTAAATGCAAATTACAGAATAAACTGATAAAAAATGAAGCACAGGGATATGACCGTGATTACCCAAACCCATAAGGGTCTCAGTGTAATTTCTCCACTAGAGATGCTATGCCTCACATGCAGTTTGGTTGGCGGAGTCTTGAGCGTGCAATTTATAGTAGTTGCGTGGGTGGCCCCATAATTTTTTACCTCGTGCACGTGAGCTTCACATGATCTTCAGAATTGCAGGGGCTTAACGAGAATCTTTGGAGCTTCAGAGGCTTTGTTGTAAATTTTCCCAGCCCCACGTATGGTGCACGTAAGATGATAATGAAGATGGAAGCATATCCCTCGAGGCTACTACAATGTTGAGGCTCGTAGCCTGAGGAGAGAGGGGTGTGGTCCGACCGAGGTGAGAGCAGACAGACATGCTCGGTCAACGGTGAGTGTCATCGAGGCGTCGCTCGAAGCAATGAAGAAGGTGGCATGGCGGAGCAACGGGGCAACTGCAGGTGAGGCAGAGGTGGATCGACGGTTCGCTCCCCTAGAGAAGAGAAAGCTCGAAGGACGAGGAGAAGGGTGCAAAGGCGTTGCGGACGTCAATGCAGGAGGAGAGGTGCGACGATGGCAGAGGCTGTGTGTGAGCTGATGCAGGTGGTGAATGGGGCTCCAAATCGCAGAAGGAGGGCTGGAGTGGTCGAGCGGGTTGCGCGACGCGAGGTGCGGTGGAGCTCAGCATAAGGAATGGAGACAAAGTCAAGGTGAAGGCATAGATGACGACGTCACGCATGAGCTGGTGGTGGGCACTCGATGGACTTGCACGTGAGAACGAAGTGGGGGATTCTGACGATGATGGTGGGCGTATGCCCCGAGTTGGCAGGTGAAGGGGTAGTGGCGGTAGTCATGGTGCAAGATCGGAGGTAAGCAAGCAGTGACTCTGCTTGCAGCGAAGCGACGAGCGGGCGGAAGGTGAAGGGTGAAAGGGAAACGAGAATGGAGCAATGGAAGGTGGTAAGGCGGACGGGGAGGCAAATATGTTGAGGGGAGAAGAAGAACAAAATAGATGAATGGGGAAAAACAGAGGAAAGAAGAAGAATGACGTAGAAGAAACTGAAAAGAAGAGATGAGGGAAGAAACACAAGGAGAAGAAGAAGATCATTACCTGAGGTTGATCTGATGGATGTCGACGCCTGGGGAGGAGGTGCAGCACCTTCGATTCTCGCTCAAAGAGCTGACGAGAGTTGAGCTATGCAACCGCTCAAGGATGGTTGTGACGATGCTAGAAGGACACCGGATCTCATCTCGAAGAAGATGAGTTTTTCACTTGACCGGTGGAGACTCCTCTATCACTGAAGTCACCCTGGAAGCTCTCTCTCTCTCTCTCCCTTCTTAGATGGAAGATAGGATGCATGGGAGGTGATGAGAGACTTTAATGGGTTGTTGGGAGATGGCTAACTGCACGATGAAATGATCAGGTGTCGTGGGGATCGTGGCCAGGGAGCGACTACCGCGGGGGGGGGGGGGGGGCGTTAGGTGCAATCATGGAGAGAGGACAGTTAGATCCTACATGCAAATGAGGATGGTGCCGTAGGTCGCGAGGAGGGGGTCAGCCGCATGGGAGTCCATGAAAGTTGCGCGGGCATGTGCAAGGGGTCTGAGGGCACGAGGAGGAGGGGATGATCAGCCTAAGGTGGTTGAGGAGAAAGAGGGAAAGGTACGCGAGATGCGGGGAGGAAGTTGGATGAGAGAGGCGAGCGGGGAAGGTGGAGTTAGTGGTGGTTGCGCGGGCTCGTGGCCATATGGCAAGGGGAAAATTAAAATTTAAAATTAATTAAATAGTAAATAATAATAATTAAAATAACTAATTAAAATAACTAATAACTAAAATAAATAAATAAAAATAATTAAATAATAAAAAACTAGATAGATAAGATAAATAAATAAGAAAGGAAATAAGTAAATAGTAAATAAATATATAATAATTAAAATAATAAAATGAATAAATAAATTAAATAAAATGAAATTGCAAAAATAAAATAAACAATGGGGTGACACGTGGCAACTCCAGGAGCTGCCATGTGTCACTCCTAGAAAAAACACAAATTAAATGTAAAGGAAAATAAAAAATAAATAACAAAAGGGGTCAAATCAAAAAGTGGATAGCACAAAAGTTGCTTGTCTCAAAGAGATTTACAACTTTTGTGAAGGACCTAAAATCAAAATAAATCATTTGTCCAAAAAGTATTTTTTGGAGTATATTATAGGTATAAAATACTATTTTTTGTGTTTTGCAAATTTTTTTGCCGTTTCAAAATAAAATCAAAGAAAATATAAGGTAAATCTTTAAAACTTAATCTAATTTTTTGGATTTTTAATAATTAAGAAAAATAAAGAAATAAATAGATAAAAGGGGACATATGTACAATATATAAGAGAGGCCTAAAACCCAAGTTTCACATACAGACTACGATTCTTTTGAATTTGATGTTATTTTGAAGGTAATTGAACGTACATTAATTCAAAAATGAGTACGGGTCCATAGGAGATTGTATGAAAGAGATATTCACATTTTAAGGCTCTTAGTCTCAAAGTAGGATTTGGGTTTATTGGTCAATTTTATGAGTTAGTGTTTTTTTATATTTTTTCTTTATTAGTGTTAGTAATATATAAACTATAGAGTTTGATTTTATTCAATTCTGAGTTAGAGAAAAATAGATAAAAATAAGGAAATATGGTGAATATACATGTCATATTTACAAGTGAATTTGGCATCTTATTTAATGCGAATATGCATGCTAAAATGCATACATTAATTCTAAATGCATGAATGAGAATAATGCAAAATGGAGAAATGGAGCTAATTACGCGGGAATAAATCTCTATTTTCGAATTTTAGAGTGATGAATCACATATTCATCAGATACCCCGAGCATAACTCCACCATCGATGACAGAGAGGGTGTGAGCTTTGTGTTCTAAGAAGGGATTCTTCTTGCCGGGGTGATCCACATCATCTCCAACGTGTAGCAGCGTGTAGCTACTCGAGCTTTAGCCCTCTAGCCTCGACACCGTCAAGTGATGATTGGAGCTCATCTGCTCCGCCCCAGGCTCGTGCCTCCACCACTCTAGTTCTTTCTTTGTCAGCCACCTTCTTCTCCAGGTAATGTTCTTGTTTCTTTTCTCTGTCTTTATACTATTTTTCATAGCACACAAACACTCCTCACCATCTGAGCACATCTTGATATCCATCATTCTCTGATGATCTTCACACCATCATCATCTTCCTCACTTCACTTCTCCGTTACTTTACCCACCTCGATCCATCATTGCCCCCACAAAGGGCAGTGACCCAATTAGGCTCTGACCTCCGACCCCTTGTAGAGATTTCATCTGTCTCCCTGTACATCACAATAGATTTTCCTTGTATTAGGCTTCTATGCTAACCACTGCAGGAGGAGCCTCTACATTAATTGACTGGAATTTTTTTTAAAGAACTGGTCTCTAGCTTCTTCTCAAATAAGCCCCCATCTCCAGGGAGATCCGAACTTCCTCATCCCACCCTCACTTCAAGATTCTCTACGAAGGTATCAGGAAGCTTCTCGGACCTTCACCAACCATGCCGGAGCGATGAGGAGCCAACACCACATCGCTAGATGGAGGAGAGGGAAGAACACACCCTACATGTGTTTTTGGATCATATTGGTTCGATCCGATCTAACAACCAAGATCCACTCTCAGCCTTCGGCCAAAGCAGCAATTCAGACCACAGGATCGGGCGCACTAATCAATAGATGAAGCACCCAAGCACGCCAACTAGCTAACACCACATCACTTGTCTCCTCGGAATGAACAAACTTAGGATAAAGTACATCCTAAGTTTAGTAGTGATGAAAGTGATGAACACCTTTTTGAAAGAATTTGAAAAAAGAAAAGGAAAAGAAGGAAAGAAGAAAAGAAAAAAAGAAAAGGAAAATTATTTTGTTTGATTTTTAGCTCAAGTATCTTATCCTTCCGAGTCTATGAGCTCATCTTGAAATACTACTCGAATCGAGTCAATAACAGACATGAATGTATCAATCTCTAGATATGGCTTCAGCAACTATCCATTGACTACAAACGGTTGTGCATCATGTGACAATTCATATATTAGAAGGCTTTTGTTGTCACGTACAGTCTTCACAATGAATGGCCCAGTCCATTTGCTTTTCAATTTGCCTGGAAAATCTTCAAGTTCGCATCGAACAGCCACACCTTCTATCTAGGATCGAAAATCTTCCTTTTGATGTGTTTATCATGCCATTTCTTAACTTTCTCCTTGTACATAAGGCTGTTGTCATATGCGTAATCCCGGAACTTTAGCAAACAATTCAGATCAACTTTCATGTTCTTGCTTGCTTTATCGAAATTCAAGTTACACATATTCAATACCCATAATGATTTATGAATTAACTCCATGGTAAGATGACATGGGTTGCCATAAACAAGGAGGTAGGTAGACATGCCAATAGAAAACTTCTATGATGCATGATATGCCCAAAGAACTGAATCAAGTAATTATGGCCAATTCTTTCTGTTTGGTCATATAAGCTTCTATAGAATAGCGTTGAACTTCATGTTTGAGTATTCAACCAAGCCATTGGATTGTAGGGGGTACGACGTTGCAAAACGATGTTCTATGTTCTATTCTTTGGTCAACTTCTTGACCTCTTTGTTTATGAAGTGGCTCCCCCATAAGATATGAGAATCTTCAGAATCCTGAACAGCGAGATGATGTTGTCCTTCAAAATTCAACAAACATTTCGATTGTCTACGGTTTGAGAGGGGATTGCCTTTGCCCATCTGCTTACATAATTGACGACCAATAAGATGCATTCAAAGACCTAATTGTTAGGAAATGAGCCCATAAAGTCAATACCCCAAGCGTCGAAGATGTCGAAAATCTGAATGTATTTTAGAGGCAATGTGTCTCTCATACTGATGTTTCTAACCATTCTCTGACAGTCAGTACATTTCTTGACACAATTAATTGCATCCTTGAATGGAGTTGGCCACCAAAGGCCACATTGGAGTACTTTTGTCGGCATCCTCTTTCCAGAATGGTGTCCACCGACTTCAAGCTTGTGACAGTGGCTAGGACACCTTTGATCTTCTCCTAAGGTATACACCTCCTCCAAATGCAATATGCTCCCTCTCGAAAGAGATGTGGATCCTCTGACTGGTAGAAGTGAATGCATGACAAGAACTTGTCAACTTTTATCTTTGTCCAATCCGATAGAGTATTCTTGGAGACTAGGTAGTTGACAATGTCCGCATACCAGGGGAGTAGGTGATAGTCAGGATTGCCTCATATGGAAAAGTTTTTGTAATAGGAATGGAATTTTGCTCAGGAGTCTCAACTTCAATGATTTTGCATAGATGATCTGCCACCACATTTTTAACTCCAGATTTGTTACGAATTTCGAGGTTAAGCTCCTAAAGTAGAAGGATCCATATGATCAGATGAGGTTTGGCATCCTTCTTGCTTTGTAGGCCCATCTGATCAGAGTGGTCTGTATAAATAATTACCTTGGATCCAAGAAGATGCAATCTGGACTTTTTCTAAGGCAAACACTATGACTAACAACTCTTTCCCTATCATAGTGTAGTTCTTCTAGGTTTCATCTAATGTTCTTCTAGCATAATGAATTGCAAATGTCATCCCATCTCGTCTTTATCCAAGCACAACACCAATTGCAAAATCTAAGGCATCAATCATGATCTCAAAGGGTAGAGACCAATCAGACAGCTGGAGGATAGGAGCATGTGTGATTAAATCCTTCAACAGATTAAAGGATTGGTCTGGTTCTGGCAGATACCACTGCAGCTTCTATTCCACAACCTGTAGTAGATAGTTTTGATTTTGATCCAATGTTGCATCACAAATATTCATGTATGAAGAACTTTGTTTTTGTTAATTCAAAGAATGATATTTCAGTTCATGATTCAGATTCTTCATATGTTTCCCTTTTTCCATCCCTTTCCCACATGCTCTTATATGAGGAAAGCACATCAAAAAGATTCAGAATGATGACCCCAATATGGCACCGTTTTGTAAAGAGAATATCACAGTTAAGGTGTCATTTGATGAGTATGTGGCTAATCATCCTGCATTCCAGAAATACCTTAAGGTGAGATGCACACCTACTACAGTTAGCAGGAAGAAACCGAACCAATATGTGAAAACTTCTATCTTGTGAGTAGCCACAACCTATTGTCTCAAGAATCGGCAACTACCAAGGAAAAAGAGGGACATGGATGCTCACTACATGGAGAGTTGTATCGATGACATTGCATTTGCACGCACTCTCTTGGATAACTATTCTTCAATCAACTTACTTCCCTTAGCCTTATATCAGAAATTGGAGTTGGGACCACTTCGCAAATCTAGAGCTTTACTCTAATTCACACATCGTTCAATGAAAAGACCTAAGGGAGAAGTGAAGAATGTGGTTATCTTGATTGAGGTGCATAACTATCAGGTTGACTTCACAGTCATAGACATAAAGACCCCCAATCATTGGAGAAAATCTCAAATCATTCTCGGGCAGCCTTTCCTCAGGACTGCAGGCGCAACTTTCGATTATGGTATGATAATGATGAAGTCCCGTTCTCCAGGCAGAGAGGTGAACCTTGAGATGAAGCAGAGAAAACGTCAGCAACCTGATTCAGAGAGTAGCACAGAGTACTCATATTTAGAGGCATATTGTAGAATGATCAGCATCGTTGGGATTTGGAGGCAGGTTCCTTCACGATAGAGCGAGACCCTTTCATCTGGAAAGGACAAAGAGCATGATGCAGTTTGCAAGGTGTTGTTGATCTTCTGAGAGATGCATATACCTATTCCCATGATGATGTAGAGGTCCATTTGGATATGTCAGTTCCTTCTCCTCCGGAACAATCATGAGACATACATGACGAGTCGGACGTGGTGTTTGCTAATTGCTTGGATATCTTTGATGATCCGAGTCCCGATACTTCTGAGTTGGTGGTGAGTACTACACAGATGAACCCACCTTCATGCAACACACAACTAAATTCAGATTCAGTTCAGTCATATTTGCTTGATAGCATCACATTGCCAGAACTGAAATCACTACCTCCTACACTGAAGTGCCCCTTTCTTGCGGGCCCCAAAGAGAGGTATCCTGCTATCATTAGCTCGAACTTGACTTTAGGACAGGATTCTAGGTTGTTAGAGGTCTTAGAGAGGAACCACAAAGCAATAGACTGGACAGTGTCAGATCTCATAGGGATCAACCCCACTCTCTACTCGCGCCACATTTTTACTAAGGATAATGCGAGCCCTTCCTACGAGTTCCAAATGAGACTTAACCCCAATCTACAGGAAGTAGTGAGGAATGAGATTAAGAAATGGTGCAAAGTAGGGTTTATATACCATGCTTCTGACTCCAAGTGGGTGGCCTTGCTTCATGTTATCCCAAAGAAGTCGGGAATTCATATGGTCACCAACGGGGGGGGGGGGTAGAGATCACGACATAAGTACCCACGTCGTGGCATATCTGTGTCGACTATAGGTGCCTGATGAATCTCCATTTCATCACCTTTATTCTATCATTTTGGCCTCAAAAACCCCAGCAAATGCATGTAAACAACAATAACTTGTACATAATAGCATTCATTATTCAGTGTATTAATTGTACATTAAATAAAGTTTTTAATGCCAAAATTATAGAATAAAGAGAGAAAAGAAAAAGGAATAAAATATTGTAAATATTTTATGACCCTAACCCCGAGACCAAGGCCAGCATGGTATTGGTCGACAAGGAATAAAGTAGGGGGAGATAAGGGCTGATATACAATAAATATCTTAGTTATTCATTCATCCAATTATGCAGTCTTGACACCTATTTTGTACATAACTATTTATTCCTCAAATAAAGAAACTTTGTTCATGAAAGTTGTAGATAATAATGTAAATAAAAATACAAAATTGAGTTTGTGTAAAAATAACACTCAGTATACATTTTATACACAGAATAAAAAGCCAAAATCTCAACTTCACAGACCCATATCTTGCAAATAAAAACTCCAAATCACCCAAACTCACCTTTAATTGTATATAGCATTTCATAAACTATTTTATAAAATTGGTTTCATAATTTTTGGAGTCCATCTGTAGAAGTTAGGTTTTTGGCCCTTCTTGTACACAATACCTGATTAAAATATTCATTTTATTCAATATTCATTACTTTTACAAACTCATATTTTTAGAATTTTGTAGATAATGTATATAATTCAGGTACATATTGACATTAGAATAAAACCAAAAGTAATTTGGAAAATAAAATAAAACTATGTAATATATATAGGCAAGATACCTATATGGAGTATATATACAAATAAAAAGGGAAAAACATTCTTTAATTATCCAAATCTCTTATATTTTTGTAATAAAGTATATAGTATATGTGTCCTATTAAAAATACAACTCCTTAATAAAAACACATAAATAAATACAATGTGTATAAAATACAGGTAAAGTACCTATATATATACTTACAAATACATAGACCTATTTATTTAAAAATACAAATAAACTTATAAAAATCAAACAAAAATACCTTTATACTCACAAAAATAAGTTATAAAATTATAAAATAAGAAACTAAAATAATAAAATAAAATAAATTAATTAAAAATAAAATATACAAAAATACATAGAAAATACATACATATACACATTATTTTAATAAAACCATAATAAAATACTTCAAAAAAATAAATAAAAATCATAAATAAATACTACATTAATTTATAAACATTTTCTATTTTATAAGTAAAAGCTAATAAAATCATTTACTAGGTTAAATAATTCATTTTGTAATAAGGATCCCTATTTTGGCGTGTAGCGGCTGAGGTGGACCAATGGGCGCGTCGCGCCTGTTGACCGCAGGTCAACTGGACCTCCAGGCGTCTGACTTCACGCGACCTGTCTTTTCCCCGATTTCCGCCTTTTTTCCCGCCTGGCTCAGTGAACCATCGCACTCGCTTCCTTCACAAGATTTGTCCTCTGATCATCCATGATGCCCGCCAAGATCATAGATCAATCTGATACTCATTGGTTTAATCAATAAACGCCGGTCATTGGGGGTCCCTCGGAATGTCTATAAATAAAAACCTCCGACTTCCCGGCCAAAGTTGGCCATTTTCACTCCACCAAAAAGCCTTGCTCTTGCTCCTGGTGTGTTCCTCGTGACAGGAGGAGTCGCCCAGCACCTCGACTTGGCCGGAGGACGGAGAAGTTTTGTCGCGGTGGTGCTCCGGCGACCACCCTGCTCCCTGGCGGCCCCCAGGTATAAGAGCTGTCCTTTTAATGCATTCTTAGGTAGTTTTTAATGTCAGCATTTCATTTCAGTAGTTAGTTTAGTTGTTAGTTGATCACATTAGCGTAAAAAGCGAAAATCGAAGTTCGCCGGAGCTCCGCTCCGGCGACTTCTTCATCGTGAACCTCACTATATCCGACCACCTCGATCATCCCATTTCGTTCCTCGTCGTCTTCTCCATCTTTCGCACCCATCAGATCAACCCAGGACCCTCGGTCTTGGTGAATCAGGGTTCCAACTCCGCCGCTCGCCGGAGCCCTTCCGCCCTCCTCCATCTTGCACCGCAGCTTCATAACCCCGGGTCGAGGAGATAGCTCTCTCGCCCGCGGTTCTTCCTGTGCAGGTACCACGAGGAATCGAGCCCTTCTGGGCTTGCTTTGACCAGGAAGAGGTTCCTGGGGGCCACCTTCTTCTCCGACCTCGCTCCACCGACTCAGGCCCCCAGGAGCCAAGAGATCACCGTCAGACGACGCGGAGGTCTCCCAGCTACGATCAGGACGCTTCAGATGCGCAGGAGGTGCCCGGAGAAGCTCGAGCGACCCGATCGAAGCTCGCCGAGGGCGAGTTCATTCCCAGTTCTTCCTGGTGCCCTCTGCACCGTTGGATCGAGCGGGGCGGCCCAGATTGCATGCCAGCCGTCCGATGAAGAAGCACACCCCCCGTCAGATCACCTCAAGTGATCTAATCTCAAGCGTTCATCGGCGAAGCGGTACCAGCCGTTGGATGAGCGACACGTGGCAAGTGAAGAAATCGCAACCGTACGCCAGCGCGCATTTTAGGGGTAATTTGCATATCCAGCCCCTACATTTTTGTATATTTCATATTTAATATTGTAAATAAAATATAACGTTGTAAATAATGTGGATATTTTGCTTATGACCCCCTGTAGCTTTTGCATATTACACTTGGGTCCAGTCCACGTCACCTCACGTGATGTCCCACGTGAGGTGGTAAAATTGCACAAGTCCCCCTGGAGATTTGCATATTTATGTTTAGTCCATTAAATAAAATATTCAGTGTATTATTTTTGTGAAAAATTGCAACCAGGACCCTGAACTTTCTGATATTGCATTTTGGTCCCTGTGGGTGCGGATCACGTGTAGTCCCACGTGGTGGTTAAATTGCAAGGGGGCCCTGGCGGGTTTCTTTATTTGTTCTTAGTCCCTAAAATCACAAATCACGTTATAATGTTCTGGTATTTTTGCACATGTGCCCCTGGAATTTATTTTATTTGCAAAAATGCCCCTGCCAGGCTTTAGTACTTTTTGTGTCTTTATCTTTTTATTAAAAATACCTACATGGCTTCTAAAAATTCACAAAAATTAGGGTAGATGCTCCATGCCATGCTTGTTCACGCACATATTTTATTTCGCATTTTTTGCATTTTTCCTACTTATTAAAAATGAAAAAGGAGCCATTTTTGTACTGTCTAAATTAGAAAATACAAAAAAATTAGCAAAGGTTTTAGAAAAATTCCAAAAAAATTATATGTGATATATTTATATGTATATTGAGTCCAGAAAATGAAAAACCCTAAAAATATGAAAAAGAAAATTAAAAAAAAATCATAAAACCCAAAAGCAACATAAAAATTAGAAAAACTCTTTAAAAACCCTAAAAATACATTTCTCTCTTTTATAATTATCTATATATTAGTATTATTGTGTAAAAATTAATTTGGGTAATTTTGGGATTTATTTAATATTTTTAAAACCCAAAGTACACACGGCTATTTATTTAGTCCTATATTGTGGACATTTTCGAATTGAAAAAAATACATAAAAATTAGAAATATAAAGAAAAAAAATAATAAAAAAAAGGGGTTAAAAATATAAGTCTATATATTAAGTTTTTATGTCTATAAATATATATATATATTCTATATTACTTCTCTCTCTCTTCTTATAGATATATATATATACCTCTTTATATATACATATATATATAGTATATAGATTGATATAATTAATAATATAAAAAAAAGGGGTATAAAATATAAAATCAAAATAAAAATTATAAAAACAAAAATATAAAAAAAAATTACAAAACCCAAAACCCACCTAAAAACAAGCTTCACACATGGATGACTTGGTGATACATCTAGGCTACGTATTTTGTATTGCTCTCCGTGGTTCGACCTCTACATGCTTGTCGCTATACATTTTGTTGTAGAGTAATAAAAATTAATTCACATTTATTCTTTTTTGGACTTAATTGATGCATTCTTGCTTTATGGGTTAATTGTTGATTAACTTCGGGATTCGTGTGGTCAAGCATCGACTGTTGACTCGCCTTGTGAGTCGACATGACCGCATCGACCTCCCGAGTTATCAAATGGCGCCGTTGCCGGGGAGCAATGAGCATAGCCTACGTTATTTTTGTCATTCTTGTGTGCATTTTTGATTCATAATTGATGATATTTTGTGAGCAGCTATTTTATTGCCATTAATCACCATGCTTCATTCCTTTATTTATTGTGATTAATTTATCTGCTTTAGGATTAATTGATTGAGCTATTCTAATACATTCTTTTTGTGACTTTGATGCAAGGGTCCGCCACGCAAGGATGGCTTCTTAGGAGGCCAATGCAGCCAAGCTTGGAGGAGGATGGTCTTCCTTTCGCATGACCATCAGGAGAGAGTATCAAGGAAGCAAGGAGATGTGGATTAGATAGGCTTAGAACACTTAGGATTATCTCTGTAATTTTTGGTGAGAGAGAGACAATTTTGGCATGTAATAACTAAACAGGACTCTACTCTTCACAATGAGGTCCAGTGCCCGGGTGTCTGTTCACCTGGGGGCCTCATCGTTGTTTTCCGTGATTTCTACCGCCTTCTTTCCTTTGTTTTCCGTTGTTTTGTGCTTTTCGCCTTTATTTTACTTTGTTTTGTGTGCTTGGAGCCCCTAGATATAGGTTGCTTGACTCGGTAGCTAGGTCCAAACATTAATAAGAATGCATGTTCCTATAGCCCACTTCGTATGGATCTAGTCAAACTTAAACAGCTAAGTCCTTTATCTCTTAACCCACGTGCCGTGAGCGAGCCCCATCAAGCGCTACTCCTAAACTCGAGTGTGTCGAGAAGAGGAGGGGTGAGCCAAGACCGGACCCTAGGGTTAAAGATGAATGACCAGCTTGTGGTTCTTCACGTTAATGGCAGCTAATGTTTAGGGCGATTTTGACGAATGCACACCGCCATGTAGATAGGTTTAAAAATTCTGTTTTGCATACCACATGGAGAGAGCTGGGATGCACTGTAAGTCTTCTAACTCAGCATGCATCATTCGGTTCAATGGTGAGATTTCCATCATAGAACCACTTGCATGGCTTTTCCGCTATCTCCCTCTGATTTTGAGCACCTAGGACCTAAATGAAAAACTACAAAAACGTTAGGCGCTGGTATGAAAACAGATCCAAAAAAAGTGAAAACCCAAAAATTAAAACAAGGGGACTGCTAAATAAACTTTGACCTTAATTAAAATCTGTAATGGACTATCCTTGTACCGGGTTCATAAAGCCCTCATTGTTTTCAGGTACTTTGGAGGGGGACCAAAACCCTACTCCCTTGAGCGAGTGCGACCCCCTAAGGATTAGAGCCAAAAACCCAGTCTGCAACTGCCTTGTGTATCGCCTGGATTTCCGAAGTAATGGCGCTTCTATCGTACGTAGGCGAGTAGGACTTGGTCACCAATGGTGACTCTCTGTTGTGAGAGCATCGACCCTGTCCGAAGTATTGAGCATAGGCCACGCCTTCACGGGGGTGTCTGTCTCATCGTCCTGCGTCCAAGTAGGTTCTTGCACGCTCACGGGTGATTCCGTTGCGAGCGAGAACCGAAGTATTGGTTTCGCCTATCGGCTTCCTCTCTCTTTTCTTTGGCTGAGTAGGGATCCAGGAAGGGTTACAAGGACTCCAAAAAGTACAGACTACAGGTTACACAAGAGGAGGACAAGTACGGGATACTCTTCCGGCAGTACTCTCTCTCCTATAGGGTAGCGTACTAAGGACTTGTTATAAGAAATGCCTGAAAAATCACAACTCTAAAAATGAAAAGATAATAAAAAGCCGAGCTTTCACGGCTTCACATGGCGTGAGTTGGTGAACCCGATTTTGTCTTGTGTTTGTATGGATCTAGATTAAGGTTCAAAGATCAAAGTCCCGCGCCTTTGCGCCAATTCTGTTATGTCTTCCTTTGACCACCCCGCTCAACCGAGCCTTTCTACTGTTTTACACTCCTTTTTGTCCCTCGTTGACCATCGTATCATTCTTCCAAAATCCGATATTCTCTTGTGCTCCGCGAAGCTGATCCATGGATGGTTTCGTCGGGACCATGCCGACACCTACATCAATTCCATGGACTCACCTTCGCCAATAACTTCGAGGCGATTCCCGAGAACTGATCCGGACTTTGCGGATCGGACTCCAGACTCCTCGTTTTCTACCTTTCTCTTGGCCACCCAATAAACTGGGATCACTTTTGTCCCACTACCGCCATTGTGAATGGGAGTCGATTACAGTCTACATCATTTTTCCATTCACAACACGCTGGGGTTGACTTGAACTCCAGCCTCATCACGACAGCTGAGTAATTATGGCAAGTGATCTGATTCGGACCGTCTCATTATGCAGATAGAAGACAGTGCGAGCCCTGGAGACCACCCCAGAGTTCATTTCGTCCGATTCAGACCCTGACATGGCGCCAGGAGGAAAGGGCAAGGGTCAGCAGCCACCTACACCAGAGGGACAGATGCCAGATCAGAACCAAGTCAATGCACAGTTGCTGGCATCCATCCAGGCAATACAGCAGCAGCTGACTGAGCAGGCCCTTACGCAGACGGCTTTCCAGGACATGTTGAATGATGTGATAAACCGTAACGACGGAGGAGGAGGCCGAGGCAGAGGAGGCAGGGGAAGAGAAGATGGAGGTGGAGGAGGTGGTGACGACCCCAATGATGATCCTGAATTCCAACCACAGCCGAAGCCAACACTAAAAGAAACATACAATCCGGGAGACAGCCAGATGACCGAGTGGATTCTCATTCCACCGGTGCACGCTCACTTTGAGCTGAAGCCCCAATTCATAGCCCTTCTCCCGGCATTCCATGGCAACACCAATGAAGAGCCACTTTATGGTCACAGAGGGTATTGTGTTGGGCCATGTCGTTTCCAAACGTGGCATGGAAGTCGACCCAGCCAAGGTGGATGTCATTTCAAACCTTCAGCCACCTCAGTCAGTAAAAAATGTGAGGTCATTCTTGGGGCATGTGGGATTCTACAGACGATTTATCAAGGACTTCAGCCGCATTGCCCGACCTCTGACAGAACTTTTGTGTAAGGAGACAGAATTCATTGTTGATCAGCCAGTTCTCCTTGCCTTCAATCAATTAAAGGAGCTTATCACTCAAGCTCCAATCTTGCAGCCTCCAGACTGGACTCTTCCCTTTGAAATAATGACCGATGCATCAGATTTTGCAGTCGGAGCTGTTCTAGGGCAGAGGAAAGATAAAGCGCCCTATGCCATTCACTACGCCAGCAGAACATTAGATGAAGCTCAAAGAAATTATACAGTAACAGAGAAAGAACTGCTGGCTGTGGTTTTCGCCTTAGAGAAGTTCAGATCCTATTTGTTGGGATCAAAGGTCACAATTTTCACAGACCACTCTGCTATTCGGTACCTACAGCAGAAGAAGGATGCCAAGCCCAGACTGATTCGTTGGATCCTTCTCCTCCAGGAATTCGATCTGGAAATTAAGGACAAACCTGGAGTTCAGAACGTGGTAGCAGATCACCTCTCCAGCATAGAGCAGCATGACTCTCCTTTGAGCAAAGCACCTATCACAGAGACCTTCCCTGACGAAGCTATCTTAGCCGTGGACGCTCTCCCTTGGTATGCTGACATTGTAAATTACCTCGCCTCTGGGGTAATACCTTCGGATTGGACGAAGAATCAGAAGAACAAATTCATGTCGACCATCCGCTTTTACCAGTGGGAAGATCCCCTTCTATTCAGGGAAGGAGCAGATTGTATTTGGCGCAGGTGCATTCCTCAGACGGAGCAATCTAGTGTCCTCGAGCATTGTCATTCGCTCGAATCTGGTGGGCACCATTCTGGAGATCGTACGGCAGCGAAAGTTTTGCAGTGTGGCCTCTGGTGGCCCACTTTATTTAAGGATGCAGCAGAATTTGCTAAAAGATGCCTTGATTGTCAGCGACTGAAAGGAACACTCACTGCCAAAGACTCAATGCCTCTGAAAATCATTCAGATAGCAGATGTTTTCGATGCATGGGGCATTGACTTCATGGGACCTTTCCCTAATAGTCAAGGTTTTGAGCACATCCTTCTTGCCGTAGATTACGTGAGTCGCTGGGTTGAAGCTATCCCCGCCCGAGCCGCCGACAGCAGAACAGTTTGCCAGTTTCTGAAGAAGAACATCATTTCGCGGTTTGGGATACCCAAGATTCTCATATCCGACGGGGGTAGTCATTTCATCAACAAAGAGGTCAAGAAGTTAACGAAGGAGTACGGCATCGATCACCGCGTCGCATCTCCTTATCATCCGCAGACCAATGGCATGGCGGAGTTATCCAATAGAGAAATCAAGACCATATTGCAAAAACTTGTTAGGCCAAACAGAAAAGACTGGTCTCAACTCTTGGACTCAGCTCTTTGGGCTTACCGTACGGCCTACAAGTCTCCCTTGGGCATGTCGCCCTACCGTCTTGTATATGGAAAACCATGCCATCTGCCCGTAGAACTAATTCACAAATCCCTTTGGGCAATTAGTAATTGTAACTTGGACTCACGAAAAGGTGGTCAGAAGCGAAAGGATGATCTGAACAGGCTCTTGGAATTCCGAGACTGCGCATACAATAACACCTTGATGTACAAAGAGAAGGTGAAACGCTGGCATGACCGGCACATCAGACGAAAGACCTTCGATGTTGGGCAGAAAGTGTGGTTGTTTGATGCAAAGTTGCGGATATTCCCAGGAAAATTGAAAAGTAAGTGGACAGGGCCATTTCGAGTATGTGAAGTGCGTGACAACGGAAGCATTGCTATATCAGAATTGTCCCCTGACGCACAACCCTTCGTCGTCAACGGCCAACTACTGAAGCCTTACTTGGAACCAGATTCGTTCTTGGCCGTTGTTGACTCTATTCAGTTAGTGCACTCCGACGATGTCTCTACACCTCCTGCAGCACCAACAGATTCAGACGATGTACTCCAACCATTATTGCTCTGATTTTCTTCTTTTCTTCTTTTCTTCTTTTCCTTATCTATTTTCTTCTTCTATCTAAAAGGTGCCGCCTTTGTAGACAGTTTTCTATACTTAGGACGTACTTGGTCCTAAGTATAGGGGGATGTGCACCTAGGGTTCTTGATTTCTGTTTGATCCTCTCCATTGTCTCCTCTTCTTGTCTATACTTAGGAGCACCTTACCCTAAGTATAGGGGGAGACAATCTGAGTACGATCAGTATATTCTCACCCTTGACCCTCCCCGCTTTGTAAACAGTCTGCTATACAAAGGATTCTTTGATCCTAAGTATAGGGGGGACGGTCAACTTCTAATTCATTCATTCGTATTTATTCTTTAGATCTGCCTATACGCAGTACGAGTTATGTCTTTGCCTTCTCCTTTCGATCTATGAGGACATAGCTCAAGCTAAGTATAGGGGGGTCGTATATACTGTGTATATACTAAAAGTCATAACTCATACTGAAAAATAAAATAAAATGTAAAAAGTAGCTTTATAATAAGACAGTATGATTGTGAGTTCCTCAGACTAATTGTAATTATGCTGACTAGTAAGTCAGAAAAGGGTTTTGTATGAAACGTTTTCCTTTGAAAAATCCTGTGAAAGTTGTTTGAAAATAGCGTGAAAAAGTATTCAACGATTGAAAAATTAGTTTGTGTGTAAAACCTATTTTCTTTGAGTGAAAGCAAAAACTTTGTGAAAATTAGTGTGCAAATGATTGTGAAAAGTTGATTGTCAAAGATGTTTTGAAAAATCTATCTATGTTGTGTAAAACATTTGTAAAAGGATTTTCAAATGCGTGTACATGTTACAAAAATTATTTTTGGACTAGAGTTTTCGAAAACCCTTGTGAAAATGTTTCTCGAGTAAGTCTGAGGAGTTTGCACAAAAATCTTTCATTTGTAAATAAGGAATAAGCCAAATAAAGTTTATAAGAATAGAACCATACTATACGTCAAAGACAATTTTTCTTCTTTTGTACCTACTGATTAATAAATCAGATACCTATACAGTATGATTTGAAAATTAGTGTGACCAGTTTTGGAAAATTTGATGTGAAATGATTTCAAATGCGTGAAACTGTGTTGATTGCAAAATTTTTCTTTGTGTGAAAGAAAGGATTTCAAAAACCTATGTGCAAATATTTTGAAAAATGCTTGTCAAAATTATTGTGAAAATTGTATATACCTACATATAGTGTGAAAAATCTTTGCAAAAATAGTTTTCAAATGTGTGTAAAGGATTGCAAAAATAATCGTGTACTATAGTCTGCAAAATTATTTTCAAAAAGTTAATAAGAACACCATTGCAGATAGTGGTAAATCAGAAACAAGATACATACAATTCTTTCTATACATACCCAAATAAACTCCTTCATTCATATCTGTAAAATCGCTGAAAATTTTTCTAAACAAAGCAGCACGCCGGTGTAAATAAATGTACAGACCCTTTAAACATTTTCAGTTCGTACTTCCTGTGTAGAGATTCTTTTTGTAAAAACATTCTTTGATCCTTCCAAATTTTTGTGAAAAATTGCATCATTCATTGCACATAGCATAAGCATACCATTCATATTCTTTTTGAGTGAAGCTTGATGATTGAATCAGTCTAATAAAGTCTCAGAGTGGAGCTCGGTTGGACCTTACTGCACTTAACTGCACTGGAACCTTATGGGAACTAGGTTTAAGGTACTTCAGGTCCAGTCAGACTTAATTCTTTGAGAAAGCAGGGCTGGGTTCAAGGCACCTCAGTGGACTAACTAGAACTTTTCGAAACACACGCATGACTCTTGTCGGC
Organism: Ottelia alismoides; assembly: GCA_037367405.1. NCBI lineage: Eukaryota > Viridiplantae > Streptophyta > Magnoliopsida > Alismatales > Hydrocharitaceae > Ottelia > Ottelia alismoides. The sequence continues at coordinate 173,924 of JAZKJV010000252.1, read as the reverse complement.
CGTGACCTAACTTGGACACCTGCACCTTTCACACAGCTCTCCATGGATGAGGTGGTGAGGAGGCAGTTTCCTTTGGCTTGGGGTAGCATATGAGGGTAGTACTTCTAGGCGGAACCTCTCTTCTTCTTATAGTGAAGGAAGTGCACCTCAACTTGGTCTAGTGGTGATGAAGTCTAAGGACTGAAGCCGTGGGTTGCAATAAAGCTTCAAAAGAGGGATAGTCTACTGGCTCAAGGAGAAATTTCTTGTATATATGCTGCACCATGTAGATATATTGTACAGATGCAATTAAAAAAAAAATATATATATATATAATATTGCAAAAAGGAACTCCAAAAAAGTGGTGGGTCGGATTGAAAATTTAATAACCCCACCGGAGTGTATATAGTTCAATAAAGCAAAAGCTTATGGTATCCATGTTTCATCTCATGAAGCTTGCAGCGGGAGACTCGGCTACACTGGCTGAGCTTCCAAAAGTCTATACTTCTTCCCCCTCTTCTTGAGCCGGTTGCACTTGAACTTAGAAGGGAATACCCCGCTTCTCGAGGAAAGAGTTGCTAGACCGAGGCCTTAGAGTTACCAAGTTGGGGGAGGTTGTTTCTTTGCCACTTCTGAAGTGGGGAGCCACTGTCACTTACACTGTACAAGTCAGCTTCATAGTCATAAGGGTTTGCGTATGATGTAGGCTAGTTCTGACCTGGCTATTGAGGTGATTTGAACCAAGTTCTGTGACTCTCGAAGGCAGTTGTGTTTTAAATTTGGTTCCCAACTAGGTTCCACACACCTTCACACCCAAGGTCTGACAGGAGCTCCAAACTCAGATTTTGTAAAGACGTGCATTGCACTGAAAGCACCCCAATTCACTCTATTTTTCTTGCATTTTCTTTTTCTTTTCTTTATTCTTTTTGCGCTTATTGCATAAGTGTTTGCTAGGGACTAGCAAAGGCAAGTATAGGGGGGTGATGAATCTCCATTTCATCACCTTTATTCTATCATTTTGGCCTCAAAAACCCCAGCAAATGCATGTAAACAACAATAACTTGTACATAATAGCATTCATTATTCAGTGTATTAATTGTACATTAAATAAAGTTTTTAATGCCAAAATTATAGAATAAAGAGAGAAAAGAAAAAGGAATAAAATATTGTAAATATTTTATGACCCTAACCCCGAGACCAAGGCCAGCATGGTATTGGTCGACAAGGAATAAAGTAGGGGGAGATAAGGGCTGATATACAATAAATATCTTAGTTATTCATTCATCCAATTATGCAGTCTTGACACCTATTTTGTACATAACTATTTATTCCTCAAATAAAGAAACTTTGTTCATGAAAGTTGTAGATAATAATGTAAATAAAAATACAAAATTGAGTTTGTGTAAAAATAACACTCAGTATACATTTTATACACAGAATAAAAAGCCAAAATCTCAACTTCACAGACCCATATCTTGCAAATAAAAACTCCAAATCACCCAAACTCACCTTTAATTGTATATAGCATTTCATAAACTATTTTATAAAATTGGTTTCATAATTTTTGGAGTCCATCTGTAGAAGTTAGGTTTTTGGCCCTTCTTGTACACAATACCTGATTAAAATATTCATTTTATTCAATATTCATTACTTTTACAAACTCATATTTTTAGAATTTTGTAGATAATGTATATAATTCAGGTACATATTGACATTAGAATAAAACCAAAAGTAATTTGGAAAATAAAATAAAACTATGTAATATATATAGGCAAGATACCTATATGGAGTATATATACAAATAAAAAGGGAAAAACATTCTTTAATTATCCAAATCTCTTATATTTTTGTAATAAAGTATATAGTATATGTGTCCTATTAAAAATACAACTCCTTAATAAAAACACATAAATAAATACAATGTGTATAAAATACAGGTAAAGTACCTATATATATACTTACAAATACATAGACCTATTTATTTAAAAATACAAATAAACTTATAAAAATCAAACAAAAATACCTTTATACTCACAAAAATAAGTTATAAAATTATAAAATAAGAAACTAAAATAATAAAATAAAATAAATTAATTAAAAATAAAATATACAAAAATACATAGAAAATACATACATATACACATTATTTTAATAAAACCGTAATAAAATACTTCAAAAAAATAAATAAAAATCATAAATAAATACTACATTAATTTATAAACATTTTCTATTTTATAAGTAAAAGCTAATAAAATCATTTACTAGGTTAAATAATTCATTTTGTAATAAGGATCCCTATTTTGGCGTGTAGCGGCTGAGGTGGACCAATGGGCGCGTCGCGCCTGTTGACCGCAGGTCAACTGGACCTCCAGGCGTCTGACTTCACGCGACCTGTCTTTTCCCCGATTTCCGCCTTTTTTCCCGCCTGGCTCAGTGAACCATCGCACTCGCTTCCTTCACAAGATTTGTCCTCTGATCATCCATGATGCCCGTCAAGATCATAGATCAATCTGATACTCATTGGTTTAATCAATAAACGCCGGTCATTGGGGGTCCCTCGGAATGTCTATAAATAAAAACCTCCGACTTCCCGGCCAAAGTTGGCCATTTTCACTCCACCAAAAAGCCTTGCTCTTGCTCCTGGTGTGTTCCTCGTGACAGGAGGAGTCGCCCAGCACCTCGACTTGGCCGGAGGACGGAGAAGTTTTGTCGCGGTGGTGCTCCGGCGACCACCCTGCTCCCTGGCGGCCCCCAGGTATAAGAGCTGTCCTTTTAATGCATTCTTAGGTAGTTTTTAATGTCAGCATTTCATTTCAGTAGTTAGTTTAGTTGTTAGTTGATCACATTAGCGTAAAAAGCGAAAATCGAAGTTCGCCGGAGCTCCGCTCCGGCGACTTCTTCATCGTGAACCTCACTATATCCGACCACCTCGATCATCCCATTTCGTTCCTCGTCGTCTTCTCCATCTTTCGCACCCATCAGATCAACCCAGGACCCTCGGTCTTGGTGAATCAGGGTTCCAACTCCGCCGCTCGCCGGAGCCCTTCCGCCCTCCTCCATCTTGCACCGCAGCTTCATAACCCCGGGTCGAGGAGATAGCTCTCTCGCCCGCGGTTCTTCCTGTGCAGGTACCACGAGGAATCGAGCCCTTCTGGGCTTGCTTTGACCAGGAAGAGGTTCCTGGGGGCCACCTTCTTCTCCGACCTCGCTCCACCGACTCAGGCCCCCAGGAGCCAAGAGATCACCGTCAGACGACGCGGAGGCCTCCCAGCTACGATCAGGACGCTTCAGATGCGCAGGAGGTGCCCGGAGAAGCTCGAGCGACCCGATCGAAGCTCGCCGAGGGCGAGTTCATTCCCAGTTCTTCCTGGTGCCCTCTGCACCGTTGGATCGAGCGGGGCGGCCCAGATTGCATGCCAGCCGTCCGATGAAGAAGCACACCCCCCGTCAGATCACCTCAAGTGATCTAATCTCAAGCGTTCATCGGCGAAGCGGTACCAGCCGTTGGATGAGCGACACGTGGCAAGTGAAGAAATCGCAACCGTACGCCAGCGCGCATTTTAGGGGTAATTTGCATATCCAGCCCCTGCATTTTTGTATATTTCATATTTAATATTGTAAATAAAATATAACGTTGTAAATAATGTGGATATTTTGCTTATGACCCCCTGTAGCTTTTGCATATTACACTTGGGTCCAGTCCACGTCACCTCACGTGATGTCCCACGTGAGGTGGTAAAATTGCACAAGTCCCCCTGGAGATTTGCATATTTATGTTTAGTCCATTAAATAAAATATTCAGTGTATTATTTTTGTGAAAAATTGCAACCAGGACCCTGAACTTTCTGATATTGCATTTTGGTCCCTGTGGGTGCGGATCACGTGTAGTCCCACGTGGTGGTTAAATTGCAAGGGGGCCCTGGCGGGTTTCTTTATTTGTTCTTAGTCCCTAAAATCACAAATCACGTTATAATGTTCTGGTATTTTTGCACATGTGCCCCTGGAATTTATTTTATTTGCAAAAATGCCCCTGCCAGGCTTTAGTACTTTTTGTGTCTTTATCTTTTTATTAAAAATACCTACATGGCTTCTAAAAATTCACAAAAATTAGGGTAGATGCTCCATGCCATGCTTGTTCACGCACATATTTTATTTCGCATTTTTTGCATTTTTCCTACTTATTAAAAATGAAAAAGGAGCCATTTTTGTACTGTCTAAATTAGAAAATACAAAAAAATTAGCAAAGGTTTTAGAAAAATTCCAAAAAAAATTATATGTGATATATTTATATGTATATTGAGTCCAGAAAATGAAAAACCCTAAAAATATGAAAAAGAAAATTAAAAAAAAATCATAAAACCCAAAAGCAACATAAAAATTAGAAAAACTCTTTAAAAACCCTAAAAATACATTTCTCTCTTTTATAATTATCTATATATTAGTATTATTGTGTAAAAATTAATTTGGGTAATTTTGGGATTTATTTAATATTTTTAAAACCCAAAGTACACACGGCTATTTATTTAGTCCTATATTGTGGACATTTTCGAATTGAAAAAAAATACATAAAAATTAGAAATATAAAGAAAAAAAATAATAAAAAAAAGGGGTTAAAAATATAAGTCTATATATTAAGTTTTTATGTCTATAAATATATATATATTCTATATTACTTCTCTCTCTCTTCTTATAGATATATATATATATACCTCTTTATATATACATATATATATAGTATATAGATTGATATAATTAATAATATAAAAAAAAGGGGTATAAAATATAAAATCAAAATAAAAATTATAAAAACAAAAATATAAAAAAAAATACAAAACCCAAAACCCACCTAAAAACAAGCTTCACACATGGATGACTTGGTGATACATCTAGGCTACGTATTTTGTATTGCTCTCCGTGGTTCGACCTCTACATGCTTGTCGCTATACATTTTGTTGTAGAGTAATAAAAATTAATTCACATTTATTCTTTTTTGGACTTAATTGATGCATTCTTGCTTTGTGGGTTAATTGTTGATTAACTTCGGGATTCGTGTGGTCAAGCATCGACTGTTGACTCGCCTTGTGAGTCGACATGACCGCATCGACCTCCCGAGTTATCAGTGCCTAAATGTCTGATGAATCGCTAATTCGCCTCTTTAATAATCAGGAATTGTCGTATAGGAGACGATCTTCGATTCGCAAAAAACATAATATTTGAATGTTGTGGAATATTTTTAACTTGGCAAGAGCTTCTTAATCTGTTTATCGAAAATTATTATTTCATTAATGGATGATTATTTTCTAGTTCTAGGTCTTCATTCAGACTCTAAATACTAAGATTAAGTGATTGATTATTTAACCTAGATCAACAGATAAACAAATGTGATGCAACATATGATCAATGAACAAAAGGTATTTTTTAATTTGGTTTTATGCTGGTACATGAAAGATGACATTATGTGATGTAATGAAACGCGATAAAATGTAATAATGAGAAAATATACCCTACATAAATAAAATCATTGAGCAATAAACGTGTGTTCAATTTCAGGAGCAATTCATGTACCAAATTTAGTCAATTAACTAGCAAATGGCATTAAAAATCAGCAAACATACGACACTATATAACTAGAATTTAGCATCATGATTTAATGTCAGAAAAGGAAACAAATGCCAATGGATAGAAAATGAAACATGCTTCAAAATAAAATTGAAATTGACTTAAACAGAGATCATATGCTCAAGATATTCACAAAATAGTCCAGGGGCATAAATGTGAAGAAAATATGAAAATAATTACAAAATCATCACAAACATGTCCCTGTAAGGGCATAAATGTAATTAAAAATAACCGCAAGGTCTTCCCTGTAAATTTTTATATGTGTATGGGGGCTATATTGCAATTATTGAAATCAGAGGTGGCTAGTTTGCAAATAACCCTAGGTGCGCATGCATTGCACATGCCTTGAGGGACCTGAATGCAATTTGTAGAACTTGATGGGGGCACTAATGCAATTTACCCAGCCCTGCGTGACTGGAGCACGTGGGGCTAGGCTTGGGTGGAGGCGAGGCTCGATGCTTGGCATGGAGCTGTTGTAGGTGGCTCGGGCCACGTGGTGGCTCGAGATGACTTCGGACGAGGCTCGATCCCACCGAGCCTCCGCACTTCGAGGCAGGCGAAGTGGATGATCCGAAACTGTTGGATGGTCATCGGAAGGGTGCCATCCAACGGCACGTGTACCTTCTTGCTCCTCCTCCGTCTCTCGTTGGTGGCGCAAATGGAACTCTGATAGGGTTGCCATAGCTCCACCATCATTCTCTGTGCTCACTGAAGTCTCAGGAAGGATCCTGGAAGCATGACGACAAAGGTTGGAGCACGGGGAAGGTGCATGGCTACTAGGAGGTGGTTGTCGATGAACCCACGCTGGAGGCGGAGATCTAGAACTTAGCTCCGCCCGAAGTCCGTCCTTTGAAGATACAAATCTACAGAAAGGGTTAGGGTGCAAATAGCCAAAGCATGCAAGGTGTTTGGCGAGCTGTGGAATGGAGAAGGTGGCGCATGTGGTGTGATCTCCTCCATCTCCGGTGGAAAAGAAAGCCTGGAGTGGGAGGAGGTCATGGAAGACAGAGAATGTAGTCTAAGTGTGGCACGGGTATGAGTGATGTGAGACGAAGCTCGAGAGGTGATCAATTGAAGGTGAATGTTTGTGCGCGCGCCTACAAAATTAAGAGAAAACAAGACAGGGGAGAAGGAAGGCTTACCTGGAGATTGAAGAGGAGAATGACGGGCGAAGAGGTCTAAACAGAGCTCCAAGGTGAAGCTTCGATCTTCGCTGGACTCCGACGACCATTCAGAGCAGCTCAGTAGCCAGGCTAGGGTCGTGTCATGTCCTACCATGGCCATGGGTCAACACCAAGACTGGAGATCATAATTGCATCATCTATCCGTCCCCTCCCTGTCACAGAGGGGAGGAGAGACACTGGGCCTCAACCCGCGTAAAGGTGGACAACCGACATGCGGGCGAGAGGATGTGTATTTGAAGAGGGTAGGGCAGAGGTGCGGGATATGGAAGTGATGGGTTCGAAGGTTTATGGTGACAAGAGGAAGATGGGGATTGCGTGACCAGGTGTCTTGCGAAGAAGTTGGAGGTTGGGGCTTTGAATTAGTGAGATTAGACGTGGACGAGGGTCATCGGTGAAGAGGGGAAAATGGGAAGGGGTGAGTGGCTAGGAGTGGAGATCATGGGAGAGAGGGGGTGTTGGAGGTGGAAGATGACGACATGGTCGTTAAATCTAGTGATCCAAAGGTTGCGATGCGAGCGGAAGCAGGCACTCTAGATTAGATCTGGAGGCGTCGATCGAAGGGTGGCGATGAAGGCGGGTGGCAATGGAGGAGAGGGCCACATGACATGCTTAGAAGGAACCACGTGCCCCAATGAAAAAAACTAGAAAATAAATAAAACGTAAAAAATCTAAAACAAATAAAAGACGGACGAATTAGAAAAAACCCAAAACATGATTGTTGTAGATCTTGATGAGATCTACAAGTTTCATGTTGACCAAAAACACGAAATAAGTCATATAAAGGAAAAAAATATTTTTTGAAGCATTTTTAAGGATAAAAATACTTGATTTTAAAACTTTTATTATTTTTTTTAAATTAAGCCAAAAAAATATATACAGATTTTGGAATTTATTAATAATTAGGATTAGTTATATACAAGGGCCAGTTACTTAAAGTTAATGATTTAAAGCCTAATTTTATTGAATAGTTTAATTAAGAAGGACAATAAATGATAATAAATATGAGGAATCATAGATTTATTAATGACGTGACCAAGAAAGACCACTTTCCATTGCCATTCATTGATCAGATCTTGGAGAGACTCGTAGGGAAAGCGTTCTTCTGTTTTCTTGATGGGTATTCAGACTACAACCAGGTAGCTATAGCCCCTGAGGACCGGGAAAAGACAACATTCACATGTCCATTATGCACTTACGTGTTCAGGCGCATGCCATTCGGTCTCTGCAATGCCCCCAACACGTTTCAACGGTGCATGATCGTCGTATTTGCCGAGATGGTGGGAGATTTTCTGTAAGGTTCATGGATGACTTCTCGGTACATGGTGATTCCTTTGATACATGTTTAGCATACTTGGACCGAGTCCTCAGGCAGTGTAGGGAGGTCAATCTGGCACTCTCTTGGGAGAAGAGTCACTTTATGGTGACGGAGGGTATCATGTTGGGGCATGTCATCTCCAAAAGAGGAATGGAGGTTGACCCTACCAAGGTGGAGGTGATCAAGACACTTGATCCACCTACCAACGTGAAGTTAGTGAGGTCATTTCTAGGGCATGCTGGATTCTACAGGAGGTTCATTCAGGATTTTTTGAAGATTTCCCACCCACTGACTGAGCTATTAGGGAAAGACACATAGTGTGTTGTAGATCATAGGTGTCTAGAGGCATTTGAGCTCTTGAAGATGAAGATCTATGCCTTGCCTATCCTACAAGCTCGTGACTGGTCTCTCGCCTTTGAGATCATGACTAACACTTCAGATTCCGCTATAGAAGTTGTGTTAGGACAACGGCGAGAGGGGATCCCATTTGCGATCCACTACACAAGCAAATTATTAGACCCCACACAGAAGAACTACACCGTGATTGAAAAGGAAATGCTCGTTGTAGTATGAGCCCTTGAGAAGTTCAGATCGCATAGTTTGGGCTCTAAGTTGACAATCTATACTGATCGCACATTCATTCGATACTTAATGGAAAAGAAAGGATTCTCCTGATTTTGAGTATATTAGAGAGACCTTCCCAGAAGAGTCAATTTGTGCTATTGACTCACTCCCGTGGTATGCCAACATGGTGAACTTTCTCATCTCCAAGCAAGTTCCCAAAGGTTAGGAGCATCAATGACAGACTAAAGTCAGATTCAGGGAAATACCATCGGGATGATCCGTTCCTTTTCTTTGAAGGGTCGGATTGTGTTTGGAGAAGGTATATTCCTCAGGAGGAATACTAGAGTGTCCTCATATATTGTTGTTCTCTTGAAGCTGGAGGACACCATTCGGGGAAGAGAACCGCTCCAAGGTACTCCAATGCAGATTGTACCAGCCGACCATGTTCAGAGATGCTATTGATTTTGTACGTCCGTGCCCGATTTGTCAGAGGATGGGAGGGACAGTTACACAGAGAGATGAGATGCCCATGCAACTTGTGATCATTTTTGATGTTTTTGATGCATGGGGCATAGATTTCATGGGACCCTTTCCCAACATCCAAGCACATGAGTACATCTTGTTGGCGGTTGATTATCTGTCTAGGTGGGTGGATGCTATCCCAACCTGAACCACAAATAGCAAGACTGACTGTAAATTTGTGAGAGACCATATTATTGCCAAAAGTTCTGATTTATGATGGGGGTATCCACTTTGTGAATCGAGACGTGAGATATTTAGCTAAGGACTATAGATTTGAGCATAGAGTTATTAGTCCTTACCACCCACAGTCTAATGTCATATCAGAGATTTCTAACAGATATGTGAAGAGTATTTTGCATAAGTTGGTTCATCCTGATAGGAAGAACTGGTCCCAGCTCTTGGACCAAGTTTCGTGGGCCTATAGGACCACATAGAAGACACCTTTGGGCACTTCACCATTTAGAATGATCTATTGCAAGCCATGCCATTTACCCGCTGAGCTTATTCACAAATCCGAATGGGTAATTAAATAGATTAATTAGAGTTGTCACTTAGGGAAGCTTTGTCGTGACTTGAACTTGAACGAGCTTGTGGAAATCCGAAATAGAGCATATGACAACGGTTTAATTTATAATGACAAAGTGAAGAGATGCCATGATTAGCACATTAGGTGCGAGGACTTTGTCCCTGGGCAAAAGGTATGCTTGTTTACGCTAGGTTGAAGATGTTCCATGGGAAGCTCAAATCTAAGTAGACGGGTCTCTTTGTTGTTAAGAAAGTGCACGGGAATGGAAGCGTAGAGAAAACTGATCTCAAATATGGTGCACAAATCCATGTGATGAATGGACGACTGTTGAAACACTTTGTAGATTCTAAGGAGTAGTTAGTCCAAGTTGAGGTCATCAATATCATCCAGAGCGAGCACAGAGCATATACATCATATTACTCTTCATGAAGATGCATCATCGAGATTCAGCAACTCAGAAGATTCACTTACTCTTGTATATATGATTTATGCTTTTAGATCTTAGGTTCCTTCTTCTATAGATACTATCTCCATACTTAAGTTATTCAGAGCCTGAGTGTAGGGGGAACCTCTGCTCTTGCTTGTATATTCATTTTCTTTCTCGGTATATTCTCTAGATCTCATCGGTTCTCACACTTATTTCTGTCCTAGACTTAGGCTGACCAGAGCTTAAGTATAGGGGGGATCGATGCCCATCGTGTGTATATGTTCATCCATTTCTCCCCTTGACCTCGTCCGCCCTATTTTTACTCTGCTTCTACACTTGGGTTGACCATAGCCTAAGTATAGGGGGCGGATCGACTTCTGTACTTTTTGTTATTTTAGCTCTCCTACGCTTAGCACGAGCAATGTATTTTCCTCGCTGCTCATGCTTCGAGGACATAACACATGCTAAGTATAGGGGGCATGCATCTAATACATATATACTTTACCCATAGCTCGTTCTTTCGCGTATTTTTGTATATATTATGCAATAAACTTTCATGTATTTTTTTATATATTATGCAATAATTACAGGATGGGTAAAATTGTAAAAAAAAACTTTTTATAATTGTATAATATGTATACTGTATATAAAATATGTATAAATTGGTAAAATTCTTGTTAATAAGACTTTTATAAAAGTTGTTATAAAATAGGAGGTATACCAAAAAAATAAAAGTTTTGAAAAATAGAGGCTTCTTATCTACTCTGCATATCATCATTGCATTCATAAAAAATATCTTGCACTTCATCCATATGCATTTCCTAACATATGCATCTCATTTGCATATCTAGCATGTGCGAAGTGAAAAGTTAGTGGGCTCTGAACCAAGTTATGAATAGAAGTCAAGAATGGATTTGATTTGTCATTAATCTACTTAATTACAGAGGAATCTTATAGGAATTGGAGTTAAGATTTTTCAGGTCGGGTGACTTAATTCTTTGAGTCCACAAGTCTATGTTCACATGTCATCTTGATTGATCTGAGTAGAATATTTCATAAACACACAAACACGTTCTTTAAGATAATGACTGAAAAACGGGAATGCGAGAGCCACTAAATAATGGTCTGACAACTCAGACTCACTGTCGCTGAAGCGACTACTCAAGCCTTCACGTTGATCAACAATTAACCCACGCAATTAAACAAGCAATCAAGAGCAAGGATTAAAATTTATTATACCCTACTAAAAATGTATAATGGCAAGTAAGTAGGGGTCGAACACAGGAAACAAGGGTGTAGAGCTAGCTGACAAGGGTAGCAGACATGTACAAGTACCGCTTAGCCAAATTAGCAAATTTTTGTATTTTATATTTTTGTATTTGTGTTTTTAATTTTATCTTTTTTTTTAATTTTTAATTTTATATTTTTTTATTTTGATTTTTAATTTTCTGATTTTGTATTTTCTTTTTCTCTTTATATTTTTATATTTCTTTTTCAATAATAGAATATATACAAAGTATAAGAAAAGAGAGGATAAGGAATTTACAAAAATAGGTAAAAATACTCAAAAATTAGGAAATAAAATATCTTTATGCTTTTTATATTTTCTTAATGTTTTTGTGATTTTTCTAGATTTTTCAGAATTTTTTTGGTATTTTTAAAGTCAAAAATACTATAAACAGTGAATAAAATAAAGACTGAAACTAAAATGGGAATGAAAAATAGCAAACAGTAACAAAATTTCCCAAATTAATTTTAAATGAAAGATAATAAAACAAAGAAAATTCAGGAACAGACTTTATATTTTTCTAGGATTTTCATGGAATTTTTAAGAATTTTATAAAGGTTTTTGGGATTTTCTAATTTTTAGGAGTTTTCTTTTATATTTTTTAATTATTTTTGGTTTGAAATTAAAATACACTAAAATATGCAAATTATATTTTTTGGGAATTTTCTGAGGTATTTTTATAATTTTTATGGGTTTTCTAATGCAAACAGTAGCAAAATTGCATGTTTTTGAATTTTTACAAATATTAAAATGCAATAAAAAAGGGAAATGAAAATATGGCGTGAATCTACAAAGCAACAGGAGCTTAAGATGATTTTTGGGGATTTTTTAGCAATTTATAGATGCTTGCAATAAATAAAGGAAACAAAGAGAAAATACAATGATGGCAGGGGCATAAATGCAAACATATAAAAGTTACAAGGAAAACATTGCAATTTCACCAAAAAAGTCACGCGCAAAGCACGTGTGCTGCTGTTCATAGGGTTATAAATGCAAATATTAAAACTCGGCAGGGTCTGAGAGTAATTTACCCAAAACATATTATGATATCTACGTACAGGGGCATATCTATAATTAACAAAAAGTGCTAGGTCTAAAGTGCAAAATACCTAGGAAATAATCATGCGACTGAGGGCAAGTCACTTATCCACGTGGTGCATCCAAGGGTCGAGGATGAGGCGCTGATGGACGGCTGATGCGGCTCGACTTGACACGTGGCGCCAATCGGACGGCACGTACCCCTTCGCTCTCAGCAGTCTGGATTAGATCGTGAAAGGACGATCGGATGGCTGGAAGGCGATCCGATCCTACGGTTGCTGAGTGGCTGGAAGAATGACCCCGATCCGATGGTAGGGAGATGATGCCGAAGAACACCGCCTAGAGGTTGCTTCGATCGAAGATGGCGGCCGACTCTGGTGTCCTCCGGCCCTAGGATCGAGGGCAAAATGATCCTGGGGTCCTTCCGCGTCGAGTGAAGGTCTCAGGCGAGCCTGAGGTGGCATAGAACGTCGGGCCGGCGGAGGCGGTCTGGGCGGCTGCTCCCTGGAATGTCGAGGCTCGAAAGAGCCTTCTCTTTGGCTCTGATCTGCAGGGTTAGTCGCACAAAAACAAGGCGGAGCTACTGGTACCCTCAGATAAAGAAATGGAGGCATAATATGGGTCGGGCGACGAGCTCCGACGTACAACGGAGATGGGAACTCGGGCGGCTCGATATGAGCAAGATCGAGGTGGATGGAGGGGTGGAACGGAGCGACGGAGCGATGAGGGAGAAGATGGAGGTGAAAGGAGCGGGCTTCATGCAGTGGTGTGGTTGGAAAGCGGAGGCGGAGCGGAGCTCCGCCGTGGATTCGAGCGGATATTCCCGGCGAACAACGACTAGAAAGGCTACTCTACGGCTAGACTATGATACCCTAGGTCTAAATTACAAGAAAGTGCAAAAAGAAAGGGGGGAGGCTCACCGGAGGAGACGGAGCGGACTCGCGGTGGAGCTTCGGCAAGGGGAGTGGACCAACCTCGATTCAACGCCAACCTCCACGCGAAGGGGTGCTCTGGGTAGCTGATGTCACCAGGTACTCGAAGAACACTAGCACACTTCGTGAAGGTGGGGGAAGAGTGATCAAAATTCAAAATGGAGGTCAAAGGGGTTTTTGAAGAAGATGGCGGACAGGGCGAGAAGAACGAGGTGTATCGAGCGAATCGTCGATCCAAAGATCGATGTAAGCCTAGGGCGTGAAAGCCCAATCTTCGAGGACAAAAAGTCAAGAAGACGTCGAGGCCAAAGGGTGAAAGATGGAGTCTCGAAAAATCCTTGAAGATTGGCGAAAAACCCAAAACTCTGACCGAACAGGAGGGGTCAGACAGTTGACCGGAGGTCAACTGTCAGAGCCACCTGGTTGGTCCACGTGGACCTACCAGGAAAAATCCCGCAAAAAAGCTTTATAAATTCAATTTAAAATGGTAAATGAATTTATTAATTTTTAATTATAAAATAGAAAATGTTTATTTTTTATGAAGTATTTTATTATGATTTTTACTTATTTTTATGAGGTATAAAAATACAAGTTACCGTTTATAGGCTATATATGTGTATATATCTATCTATTTTAATATTTTATTCTTATTTTATGAATTTAATTTATTTATTTTGGTTTATTATTTTATAAATTTATAAAATATTTTTATACACTTAAATATATTTTATTGTTCATATATATTATAAATAATATTTACAAAATTATAAAAATATAAAATTATAAAAATAATGAATAAATAATAAAATGAATATTTTAATATGTACAATTAAACAATGGGGGTCCAAAACTCAACTATCAAATTGTAGCTTCGCCAAATGCGAAACCACCGTCATTAAATAGCTTATTTTAAATTATATACAACTAAAGGTGAGTTTGATGCATTTGGAGATTTATTTGCGAGATACAGGTCTGGGAAGTTGGGATTCTAGGATTTTATTCAGACCATAACTTTTTATCTGTACATTATTTTTATGTGAAATCAATTTTGTATTTTTCTTTATTTAATTATCTACAACTTTTATATTCAAAGCTTATTTGTTTGAAGTATAAAAAGTGGAATCAAAAATAGGTCCCAAAATGAATAAGGAATGAATTAAATAAAAGGTATTTTTATTGTATTTTGGCCCTTACCCCCCCCCCTAATTTATTCCTTGTCGACCTATTCATCGAGATGCCTAGGTCTCGGGGTTTCGGGTCATAAAATATTTACAATATTTTATTCTTTTTCTTTTCTCTATTCTATAATTTTGGCTTTAAAAACCACATTTTATACAGTGTTTACACAATGATGCATGAATGCTAAAATGCCTAAATTAAGCCTATTTACATGCATTTACTAGGGTTTTTAAGGCCAAAATGATAGAATAAAGATGATGAAACGTAGATTCATCAATGACCTAACTTGGAAAAGCACCGTGCACATACCTCTTCATTGATGAGGTGGTGAGGAAGAAGAATCCTTTGGTTTGGAGTAGCACACTGGTGGAAACATCCGTCCTCCTCTAGGGAGGGTAGTGCATCTCAACCTAGTCTAGTGGCATCAACGTCTAATGACGGAATGCAGTAGGTTGCAATAAAAGCTTCAAAAGCGGGATAATCCACTGGCTCAAGAAGAAAAACTTCTTATGTACATGCTGCACTTTTGTATATATCAAAAAAAAAAGAAAAAAGAGAGAGAGAAATCTCCAAAAAAGTTAGACGGGCAAAAAGTTAAAAAAATCCCCGTCGGAGAAAAATGTGAATAAGCAAGGCATATGCTTCAAAGTCTCATACCATGGAAGCCTGCAACCGGAGACTTGGCTACACTGGTCAAGCTCCACGGATATGTGACTACACTGGTCACAATCCATTCTCTTCTCTACCCCTTCTTCTTGAATTGGTTGCACTTCAACTTAGAAGGGAATACTTCGCTCCTCGAGGAAAGAGTTGTTAAATCGAGGAATTAGAATTACCTTGTTAGAGGATGTTGTTTCTTTGTTATCTCTGATGTGTAGAGTTATATTTCACTTACACATTACAAGTAAGATTCATCGTCATCAGAATTTGCATATGAGGACTTGTTCTAACCTGACTATTGAGGCGACTTGAATAGAGACTTGTGGAACATAAAGGTTGTTAGGTCTTAAATCCTATTCCCAATAAGGTTCTGCCACATCATTAATCCAAAAGGTCGAATTGAGCTCCATTTTAACCTTTTGTTCATGACCTTGGTATGAAACCCAAAATCATTCACTTCCGCATTTCATTTTAGTTTATCGGGGACGAGAAAGGATTAAGGATAGTGGGGTGATGAATAAGTGATTCATTGCTTTAAAAGTCGAAAATAGAGCTTTATTCCCGAGTAATTAGCTACATTTCTCCATTTATTTTGTATAATTCTCACTCATGTATTTAGAATTAATGTCTACATTTTTGCATGTTCGCATTAAATAAGAAGCCAAATTTACTGGTAAATATCACATGTATATTCATGATGAATATCCATTTCATCATCTCTATTCTTTTATTTTGGCCTTCAAACCCTAGCCAAATGCATGAATATATCAATAATTTGTCAAAATAAACATCCATTGAATTACACAAAATACTGTATAAAATACTGTACATTTATTGTTTTTATTTCCAAAATAAAAAAAATAAAGGAAAGAAAAGAAAAAGAGCGAAGTGTCAAGGACACTGAAGTGACCCTAGCCCCCGAGACTTAGTCGACGAGGAATAAAGTAGGAAGAGACAGGGTGACTAAGTATACAGAAAATACAAAGTAATTACTCTATTAAAGTAGGCCAATAATTGCTTTTTGGGACCCAGTTTATTCTCTATTATTTACATCACAAATAATAAAACTTTATATATAAAAGTTGTATATAATAATCTATAGAAAAATACAGAATTTATTTCACATAAAAATAAGATACATCGTGCATTTTATCCAAAAGCCAAACTTCACATACTCATATCCCCCAAATAAAAACTCAAAATATATCAAAATCACCACTAATTGCATATAATTTTAATAAGCTGTCTAATAAAGGTGGTTTCGTATTTTTTGGAGTCAAGGAGTGAAAGTTGGATTTTGGCCCCCTATTATATAGTTCATCGATTAAAATATTCCTTTTATTTATTCTTTATTATTTTTTGTAATTTTATATTTTTATAATTTTTAAATATTATTTATAATATATGTACATATTAAAACTAGAATAAAATAAAAAAGAAAATGCTAAAATAAAACATGAATAGAAAATACATAGGTAAAATACCCATATCTATGCATGTATAATAAATAGACTTATTTAATTAACTATATATTATACATCAGGAAAATATAATAAAAATATATTTAAGCACCTAAAAAAATTATAAATACATAAAATAAGAAAAAAAACAAAATCAAAAATACAAAATAAAAATAAAATACCTAAAACATAGGTAAATATATCTATATATGTGCCCTAAAAAGTAACTTGTAAAAACACCTTTAAAAATAAATAAAAATGTCCATAAAATATTACATAAAATTAGAAACATTTTTTATAAACCAAAAATAATAAAATCAAATTCTATTTATTATCCATTTTCCAAGGCATTTTTGCCCTGGAATTTCCTGGTTGGTCCATGTGGATCAACCAGGCATAATTCTTTGTTGACCTAAGTCAATTGTCCGGTCTCCCTTCTGACACTTGTTAGAAGTCATGAGGCTGCCTTCGTCTCCCATTTCTCCACACCTCTCCATGCGCTCATTACTCTCGAAACCACCACCATCTCGCAACCACTTCATCCTTCATCCACTCCCCTCCCAGAATCTCCACCTACCCTCATTGGATCGCACGCAAGATCTCCTCGAAAATCATCAGAAATCCAGTTATAGATATGACCCCTTGAACCATTTTGGCCTTTTGATCCCTCTTCTTTCGATTTTACACCCTCAGATCACCCGTGTGATCTTTCCCATGGTGACAACATGCAGTAGGTCGTGATTTGCATCAAGGAGAGTCCTTAGAGGAGGTGCATCCATCCACCGCCGAAGCTCCGCCGGCAGGTCCTGCTCCTGGCCGCCTCAGGCCGGTTGACCCTCATTCTCTAGCATTTCTAGATAATATTTTATGCCAATTTCAATTTAGTATCTTTATTTTGCAGTTTAATTGAGTAGTTAGCATGTAAATCGAAAACCCCAATTCTTGGAGCTCGAGCTCCAGGACTGATTCACCGTGATCCGAACGTCGAATTGCCTCGTTTCCCTCGCCGTTACATTCCCCTCTACATTCTCCATTGAATTCCCCCTTTGTCCAACCCAGATCTGTCGCGGATCAGGGACTCGAGCTCCTTCCACCACTACCTCATCGGAGCTCCCCCTCCATTCTATTCCACCCTTTGTTTTGTATAAACTCTGGGTCGAGAAGATAGCTCTCGCACCTGGGGATCTTTTGGTGTTTGCAGGGCATTGGACGCTCCTAGGACCTCACCCACCACCTGGATCTGTGTCAGGTGGTTCACCTTTGCTGGAGTATGATGTGCTCAATTGTCGCCATCGGACCTTGCAGGAGCACGCGGAGGATGCCCAACTACCTGCTGGGCCCATCGGAGAGGACAAAAGCCGCCGGAGGAATGAGGATCGATGAATCGAAGGTCGCCAACATCGAGTTCTTAAATGTTCTTTCAATCCCTTTCACCGTCGTTCGATCAAGAACAACGGTCCTGATCTAATTTGGATCGTTGATCTTAAACGAAGGGGTACACAATCAAGGCCACTCGAGAGGACAGGTGGCAACCTCTGGACGCTCGGATTCGGGCGCTTAAGCGGTACAATTTCACCGACACCATCTGCCTTTTTAGTATTTACATAAAGATCCTATAAATATTTTATGAAGTTAAAAAGCTTTCGAATAAATTGCATGTAACACCCTGGACTTTTTATACATTACAATTTGGTTCCCGTCAAATTCACGTGCAGAGGCACGTTTATGTTATAAATTTTGCACCGAACCCTTAGTGTTTTTGTATTCATTGTGACATACATAAAGTTTTAAATTAGAGTTACCTTTTGGGTAAAATTCCATGGTAGACCTCACTTTTTATTTTATTTGCAGTTATACCCTTGTTAGGCCAAGTAATTTTGTTTGTCGTTTTCTATTTATTAAATATAGTTGTTGTGCTCTAAAAATCACCAAAAAAGAGGGATAGGTATATGGATGCATGCTTGATTACGTTTAATTTTATTTTTGCATTTTATGCTCCATTCCTATTTTCTAAAAATCGAAAAGTGCACGATCAACTCCTGTTTGCAAAATAAAACCCATAAAAATATAAAAACGTTTTGAAAAATTCCCCAAAAAATACATTTTGTGTATTCATATATTTCTAACCTTCAGCCTAAAAATCATTAAAAATTATAAAAGAAAACTAAAAAAATAGAAAAACCCCTAAAACACTTATAAAATTATATAGAATTCTCAAAATTCCAAAAAAAATCTATTTTATATTTTATATTTTTCTCTATATTATTATCTATCTATAGAAATTAATTTGGAGGAATTTTGATACTATTTTGTATTTTATATCTCCATTTTAAATTTGGGTATTTAATTAATCCATGTTTTAGGGTATTTTTTACTTTAAAAATATATAATAATTAGCAAAAATTCCTAAAAAATCACAAAACAGAGAAAAATAAATTAAAACCCAAAAATATTATATTTCTTTTATTTTGATTATTTTTATTAATATATATATATATATATATATATTAGTCCATATTGTATATATACTCTATATATAGCTTTAAATATATTCTGAAAGAAAAAAGAAAAATATAAACATATAAGAAATTTTATAAAACAAAAAATCAAAAAAATCAAAATACAAAAAATAAAAAATATCAAAAACCCACTTTATTTGGTAAATATTGAGCATAGTTATATATACAAATATACTTATATTATTTATTTATAAATAACATATAGTGCTACATCGTGTGTTCCCCGTGTTCGACACACTGCTCCACTTGTCACTATACGTATTTTATAGTAGTGTTTATAATAAATTTTAATCCACACTACTTTTATTATTTGATATCCAATCGTGGGTTGATTGTTGAGATGGTCCGGGATTTCGTGAGCGGTCGCTCCAGCGACACGTTTGACTTCTCTTAGACCCTCGCGGGGTCTCGGGTGTTATTTCAATTCACCATATTTTCTTTATCTTTATCTATTTTGTCTAACTCAGAATTGAATAAAATCAACTCTATAATGTATATTACTAACACTAGTAAAAATATCAAAAAAATACCAACTCATAAAATTGATCAATAAAACCCAAACCCTAGTTTAAGACTGAGAGCCTTAAAATGCGAATATATTTCTCATACAATCTCCTAATGACTCCTACTCACTTTTGAATTAACGTACGTAAAATTACCTTCAAGACAAGACTAAATTTAAAAGAATCGGAGTCTGTATGTGAAACTTGGGTTTTGGGCCCCTCCTTGTATATTGTACACACGTCCCCTTTTATCTATTTATTTTATTTCTTCATTTTTCTTTATTATTAAAAATCCAAAAAATTAGATTAAGTTGTAAATATTTACCTTATATTTTCTTTGATTTTATTTTCGTTTTTATATTATTTTAAAAATGATATTTTTTGTAAAATACAAAAATTCAGTATTTTATACCTACAAGATACCCCTGAAATAATTTTTTTAGATATGATTTATTTTGATTTTTGATAATTCACATTGTAGATCTCATTGAGATGAGTAACTTTCATGTTGACCACTTTTTAATTTGACTCCTTTTGTTATTAATTTTTTATTTTCTTTTACATTTAATATGTGTTTTTTCCAGGAGTGACATGTGGCAGCTCCTGGACTCGCCATGTGTCACCCCATTGTTTATTTTATTTTTGTAATTTCATTTCATTTATTTTATTTAGTCATTTTATTATTTTAGTTATAAACTATTTATTTAATTATGTACTTATTTAGTTATTTATCTTATTTATTTATTTTCTTATTATTTTAATTATTATAATTTTTTATTTTAGTTATTTATTATTTTAATTAGTTTATTTATTTTAATTATTATTTATTATTTTAATTAATTACTTAAATTTAATTATTACTTATTATTTAAATTATTTTAACTTTTATTTTAAATTTTATTTTTTTCTTGCCACATGGCAGCACCTGCGCGTGCCACGTGGCATCCCCCTCTCCTTCCTCCTCTTGCGCGGCCCGTGTCCTTCACCCCTTGCACGAGCCCGCGCAACCGCCACCGGCTCCACCTTTCCCGCTCGCCTCCCTCGCCCAACTTCCTCCCTGCGTCTCGTACACCTTTCCCTCTTTCTCCTCAACCACCTCAAGCCGATCATCCCCTCCTCCTCGTGCCCTCATGCCCCTTGCGTGTGCCTGCGTAACCGTCATGGACTCCCATGCGGCTGGCCCGCTCCCCACGACCCACATCGCCCACCTCGTTTGCCTGCAGGACCAACCATCCTCTCTCCTTGACTGGACCTAACCATCCTCATGGAAGTCTCTCCCTAGCCACGATCCCCACGACGCCCGATCATCTCGCCGTGCAGTTAGCCATCCCCCAACAACTCATTAAAAATCTCTCACCGCCTCCCATGCATCCTATCTGCCATCTTTCTAAGAAGGGAGAGAGAGCTTCCAGGTTGACTTCGGTGACAGCGGAGTCTCCTCCAGTCAAGCGACGACCTCATCTTCTTCGAGGCGAGATTCGACGTCCCTTTAGCTTCGTCGCAACTATCCTTTAGCGGCTGCATAACTCAGCTCTCGCCGGAGCTTTGAGCGAGAACCAAAGGTGTTGCACCTCCTCCCAAGGCACCGACATCCATAAGATCGATCCTCATGTAATGATCTTCTTCTTCTCCTTCCATTTCTTCCCTCATCTCTTCTTCCCCATTTCTTCTGTGTTGTTCTTCTTCTTTCCTTTGTTTCTCCCTATTCCTCTGTTTTGTTATTATTCTCCTCTCAACATCTTTGCCTCCATGTCTGCCTTACCACTTTCCATTACTCCACCCTTGTTTCCCTTTCACCCTTCACCTTCTGCCCGCTCGTCGCTTCATCACAAGCAGAGTAATCACTTGCTCACCTCCTCTCACGCCACGACTACCACCACCACCCCTTCACCCTGCCACCTTCGCTCGCTGCCAGATCGCACGTGACACCATCATCTATGCCTTCACCTCGACTTTGCCTCCATTCCTTCTGCCGAGCTCCACCGCACCTCGCGTTGTGCAGCCTGCTTGGCCGCTCTAGCCCTCATTCTATAACTAGGAGCCCCATTCGCCACTTGCATCAGCTCTCCCACTGCCTCCGACCTCATTGCACCTCTCCGCCTGCACCATCGTCTGCACCGCCTTTGCACTGCTTCACTTTGTCCTCCGGGCTTCCTCTTCTCCAAGCGAGCAAACCATCGATCTGCCTCTGCCACACATGTAGTTGCCATATTGCTCCACCATGCCACCTTCTTCATTGCTTGAAGAGATACCTCGATGACGATCTCCCGTCGACCAAGCGCGCCCCTCCGCCCTTGCCTCTATCAGACCATGCCGCTCGCTCCTCGGGCTGTGAGGCGACATGCTTCCGTCTTCATCCTCATCTCCCGTGCACCTCACGTGGGTCTGGGGAAATTTGTAACAAAGCCCTTGGATCTCCAAGGAATCTTGTCGATCCCCTGTCATTCTGAAGATCACGTGAAGCTCATGTACACGAGGCAAAAAATTATGGGGCCACTCTCGCAACTGCTGTAAAATGCACACTCAAGTACCTGCCGACCAAACCACATGTGACGTGCAACACATCTGATGGAGAAATTGCACTAAGACCCTCCTGGGTCTGGGTAATCATGCTCATATCCACGTGCTTCATTTTTATCACTTTATTCTGCAATTTGCATTTAGACCCCTCCATCCTCCATTTAATTTGAACTCAACTCTACATTATTTTATTCATTAAAAATGAACATTTTATTCTTCAACTAATTCTTTACATTATGACTTGTGCTCGATAATTTTATGATATGTGATTAATTAATTATTAATTTTCTTATGAAAAATTACAAATTTTACCCATCTTGTGTTGCAAAATTCATATAAAATTAACCATAATTGAAAAAAATTAGCAAAAATTCAGGATAGTTAGAATTAGTTGACTTATTTGTCGTGGTCAAAAATCATCTTGTATGCATCATATCGAGGTCGTAATAAAATAGTTGATGATTTGAGTAATTGATTTTTAATTAATTCTACACTTAGTATTATAAGGAATTAAAATTTATTCAAGATACCTCTTATGTAGATCTATCTAGAATAATTCAATCCCTAGAAAATATTGGTGTTTGATATTTATTAAAATTATTTTGCCGAAAATCACCATACATTCATATTTAATTCATAATTAAATCACTTTACATCTGAAAATTCCAAAAAAATACAGTAGTTTAATTTTTCATCCATACACCCTAGTTAAGTTTCATTAAGTTTAGAGTTCATTTGATCAAAATTTACAGTTTAGCCCCTGAACTTTACCAAAAATTGCATTACATTTATTAAATGCATAAACATACCAAAAAATGCTTCCTTGAAAACCTAGCTTCTAGATCGCCTTATAATTGACTTAAGGAGACAGTAGCCTCCCTGAGTTTGATCTTGGGTTTGCCCAAGTAAAATAAAAATTTGACCGCCCGTTTTTAATCGAATGATTAATTAAGTGGTCTTTTTGATTGATCTAAATTGCCCACCCGCAACGAAATTTAACATTAATTCCATATAATTAGCGAGGGTAAATTCGAATTTTTCAGTATCTTGCACACAAAGGTGGATAGGACAATTTTTGACTGAAGCCCAAGTATTTGAAGGAAGGGGGTAGCGGTTCCAGTTAGTGTGCATCGATGTTTTAACCGCCCCCCCGCTGACCGATAGTTGGAGGATACGATAGCTTAGGTGTCATGCGGAGAGTGGGTGGTTAGATCTAACCCAAGAACCGGTTAGTTGGCGAAGAGACTTGAAGGCCAGGATTTGGGCCTTAGCATACAACGGAAGCGTGAACATTGCATCGCATGCGATCAAGAGTGACTAGGCATGCTAGTCGCTCATGGCAGCGGAAATTAAAAAAAATTAAATAGATGAAACCACATATTTCGAGAATACTTCTCAAATTCTTTCGTCAAGATCAGAAATGGGTTATAGGAATACCTCTTGAAGTGTGATTGTGATCCCTTATCTTTAAAGTAAGAGACCTCCCATCTCAAATCTGATCCGATGAAGGAGGGACTTACGAGCGTGTGGATGAGACGCATGCTTCTCGCAATCCAAGTTAAAGATCCGAGCAATGAATCTCCTGATTTCATCTCACGAAATCCTACGTCTTATTCACAAGAAAGGAGCATCGAAGAGGACGAAGATCCCCAACAATCGATCCAGCAACACAATAACATGACGATGACGAGGCTATCTAGATCAATATGTGGACGGTCACAATATTGAGAGAGAGAGAGAGAGATGTGGCATGTAGAGAATAGAGGGAGAGAGATTGCTCTTGTAATTTTATTATAAAAGAAAGAGCTAGGGTTACCCTTTCTTTTATAACATATTGGATGTCCATGGATCTCAATCCATGTGCACATAAAATCAATGGTATAGATTTTGTACTTTCAATCAATGGCCATGATTTTTTGTTGCATAATTTTGCAATGACAAATAGTTTCTTTTAAATAAATAAATATATTGAAGACACATCAATATAACTCAATTTTAATCAAAGCAGAAAACATGTAATAATTTGGAAGGAGGCAAGCCTCCTTCCATAGATAGGGTGGACCGCCACCGAGTTTAAGAGCTCAAGGTGGTCGTCCCTCCTTGTATGGAAAGGAGGCTCATTCATTCCAAATATGTTGAGATCTCATATCTCAACATATATTCCACATGTGCAACAACTTTTTGTTGCAAAAAATATTTCAAAAATAATTTCAAATTATTTTGTGATAACTTCAATCATACCATTAACAACCGTGAATCATATTCATACATCCAGTATAAAATGTAAATTGCATTTACAATTAATTATTCATCGTGAATCCAATTCACATTAACATTTAATATGTAAATATTATTTACAATTAAATCTCTCTAATATATTATAAATCAAATTTATAAAATTTATGATTATTATGAATAATGATGTCTACATTGATCATGTCCTTGATAATTAAATCATATTTAATTATATTGATGTATATTCTCATATGTCCAAATAATATCAATCATATCCATATTATTTTATGATAGTTAAATATCGTTTAATCATCAATTTCTCAATGCTTGGATATACTATCAACAATGAAATTATTCTTAAAACTCTTTCACGAATAACGTACTTTATCTGCGGATACTTGGAGATAAGGACAAAGCGATTGTACATTCCATGTATAGTGACTTGGATTGAGATTATCTCAGATCCAGATCTTGGGGAGCTCTCAAAGATGTTTGATTAAATCAAACAAAGAATCTAATCTTCGCATTGCATTCGAATCGTATTCATATCAATGTACAACATTTGGACTAAGATTGGATTACTAATCTATTAAGAGGAGTTGCTAAAATCCAACATGTCTCATCACTCCCTCGGTACGGAAGTGTCATGATTATACAATCGTTTATGATCACATCAATCTCGAACTTTTATTGATATATAAACATATTACAATAATAATTATTGTAGAAATAGTTCGCCTGAAGCTGACATGTCTAACTGTACATCTAGTTGTAAGGAGAGGATCCAGAACAACCACATCAGCATGGAAGACATTGTCTCACGTCAGGTAACACGAAAGATAACATTGATGTCGTGTAGGAACTCCTCCATGCTCTCATCGCATCGAGGGTGGGGTGGGGGAGGCCAACGCTTCTCGCGTAGGGGTCAGTTTTTATTGATTGCACGATTTGTAGAGTAAGTGGTGGATTGTCTTGATCGACTCCCAGGGCATCTCTAGATTCGATGTCAAGGAAGGTCTATGGCACTATATATTGAAGTGGATTGTCTTGATCGACTCCCAGGGCATCTCTGAGGAGGAGCGTGTGATTTTCCACTCTATTCTCTCAACAAATTGACTTATATAATTACCTCATAGGTCTGGTGGCAGAATGGTCCCCCCTATCGAGTAACGGGGGCATAGAGAGCAACTAGCATATATGGGCTGTCTGTACATCTTCATATATGTCGACTCAAGTGATGTCTCTCAATTATCCACATCTCTGTCAATTGACTCGTTGGATGAGGAGGGTGTTAGTTGAGTGGGGGGTACAATTTGTATGAGATGTCCGTTGATGATGAGCTACCTGAGTAAGGCTAGTTCAAGATCCTTGAAGTCAGTCTCAACCATGATAGTTGCAGAAGCAGTTTTCTAGTTGCACAAACGATCTCAAATGTAGCTGGGCGAATGAACTCGAATCCGTTGTTCGATATGTGAAATATGACTTGATTTGCCAGAAGTTCTCCATGACGTATTAGAAACATTCAATATTGTATTTGCTTGTGTTGTCGAAGGCTTTCTCGAATTCCAAGGGTATGTTCAGAATTGCAGCTCCATTCGACATGCTTGCATTGTCGAAGGCTTTCACAAATCCCCGTATATGTTGTCAACCCCAAAGTAGCCGAACACATCTTGCACATTTAGGTATAATTAGATAATTATTTACAAAAGGCTTATGTTGCACTCTCAATTAGCTACATGGTTAACAGGCTCACCCCTTTAGGGCTAATCTTCGCAGCAACGACAACAGACGGTTGACAGCCTTGAAGCGAATGCTCTCCATGATAAATCTCCACATTGACTCCTTATGGAACTCGAAGCTTCCCATCTTATGTTGCACCTATAGTGCCTACCATCAATGTTGAAGATGTCGTTGTCTAGGAGCACCTGGAGGGGGAAGTGAGGCCCAGTTAGCGGTGCTGAATGCAGAGAGGGTGAGTGGGGATGAGGAGGAGAACGTGATAAATGATTTACAAATAAGACCGAGAGTCAGGGGTATATTAGTCATTTTTAACAAAAAACATCAAAGACAACAAATAAAATAAACAGAATATAACATAAAGCTATGCCACGTAATAGTTTATCATTACTTAAGATTCTACATGTAATTATAAATTATAGAGTGTTCAATGCGTAAATATGAAAGGGATTTTATCACTTGTGCCCCTCCGAGATATCGCAATATCAGTTATGGCCCCTATCTTTTGGTAATATCAGTTGTACCCCTCACTTCTTGCTATTTTATCACTTGTGCCCCTCGGGTTAGTGACCGTCCATCCACAATACAAACGGACGTCAACTTTGAGGACATAAACGGAATTAATTTTTTAAAAAAGGTTATGTGATCATTTTATACCCTCTTCCTCATCCTCTTCTTCTTCCTCCTCTTCCCCATCCTCTTCCTCCTCCTCCAACCTCCTCCTCCTCCCTCTCCGCCCCCGCCCCTGCCCCGTGCCGGCCAGCTCCGCCCCGAGCTCCCCTCCCTTCCCCAATGCCGCCCCCTGTCGCCCCTCTGCCCCATCCTCCAGGCCGCCCCGACCTCCCCCATCCCCTGTGGCCCCTCCGCCCTCGCCTCCCCTCCCCGGCGCCGCCCCTACCCCCCGCGCCCCCGTCCCAGCCTGCATCTCTGCCCTCTGCCTTGACCTCTTCCCTCCCCCTGCCCTCGCCTCCCTCCGCTCCAACCTCCCTCCGCCCAGACCGCCCCTCCGCCCCCAGCCCTGACCTCCCCCCCGCCCCCTGCCCTCGCCTCCCTCCGCCACAACCTCCCTCCGCCCAGACCGCCCCTCCGCCCCTGCCATTAACGATACCCCCTGCACCTCCTCCCCTCCCCGGCACCGCCCCCTGCTCCCCTCCCCCTGGGTTGCACCCCTCCCAGCCCCGTACCTCCTCCCCCTGCACATCCTCCCCTCGCCGTCGCTGGCCCCTGCTCCCCCTCCCCCTGGGCTGCACCCCCTCCCCCGCACGCGCAGCCCCCCTGCTCCCCCTCCCCCCTGCCCCGCACCGCCACCTCCCCTGCTCTGCACCGCACAACCGCGCAACCAGCGCCAACCCCCCCACCTCCCGCAACCACACACTTCCCCGGCCCCTGCCGCCAGCCCGCACCTCCTCCACAGCCTCAAACCTCCTCCCCAACCCTCCTCCACATTTGATTTTATTCTGACCATAATACCCCTCTTAACCACACCATGGTTTGAGTAAACTATGGTTATTTCATTTTTTTGACGGTCAATCCGACGGAAGGGCACAACTGATGACGGAGAAAGAAGTGAGGAGCACAACTGATATTACTAAAAAGATAGGGGCATAACTGATATTGCGATATCTCGGAGGGACACAAGTGATAAAATCCCAATATGAAATTATGTGACGAGAGGGGTCCCAATGCAGATACGAGGGCACATGGAGTAGATTTAAAAATAGTAGAGAAGCAAGAGTACAAGTGTGAAAATCCCCGGGAAAATAGAGAAAAGGAAGAGAAGTCGAAGGAAGTAGGACTTGCACTTAAGTGGCACACCTGTCGAGGAGCAGACGACGACGGCGGCTCTTCTCCTCCCGCACGCCTCTCTCACTTCCATCCCCCAGTTGGTTGCTTGATCTCCCGATCGAGGAGAAAAGAGGAGGTGAGATGGGGGTGGCTCTTGAGTCCGTGTCGGAGGCCACGTCCGGGGCGGTGGGGGCGCTGGTCAGCACCACCATCCTCTACCCGCTCGACACCTGCAAGACCAAGTACCAGGCCGAGGTCCGTTCCCGCGGCCAGCGCAAGTACAGGTAACCATCCATCTCTTCCTTTCGTCGTTGTCATGATCTGTAGATGTAGTTCTGATATGGCGATTGAGTTTTTGCTTGGATCCCAGAGGTATACGGAAAAATCCAAAGAGATCGCATCTTCGGGTATTTTTAATTAATTTTCCATATCTTTCTCTGTTCTTTCTTGGCGGCGGAGAATTGCGGATAGATTGTTTCTTTTCTCCATTGTCACTCGGTCACGTCTTTCGAATTGTGATGATTGTGCTCTTAGTTTGATTCCATGATGGGTATGCAGAAAAAATAAAAAAGATCGTATCTTTGGCATTTTCTTTTTCCGCGTCCATTTTGTACCTTTTTTGGTGATGAGGAGTTGCGGATTGACTGGTATCTTCCCTTCTATCAGTGAATCACCTCTGTCGCATTGTGGTTTGAGGGGTTTTAGCTGGATTCTCTGATGGCTATGCAGGCGAAAAACAAAAAAAAAAGATTGCTTATAGTAAGTTTGTAAGAATGTGTTAATTTCTGAGGTATGCAGAAAAAAGGACAGAAATTTTAAATCTTTGATTGAAACATCTAACTTTCTTATATTATAGTCTCCCGTCCGATGGGATTTCTTACATCGGTATTGGGTTCAGGTAAGCTTACCAGGTCAACCTCTGCACATATAGTATCTTCTCGTGAAAATATATATGAATTTGTCTATATTTGGAATTTGTACACCATCATACCTAAATGGGATGTGATGGTCATGCTAGAAGTTTCGATTGGTTGCCAGCAATTTGTTTTATGTGATCACAATCCTTATTTTTGGATTCCATACTCAGTCTCTATCATTCTTAATCAGTCTCTATCTTCAAAATTATGAGAAAAGCATTAATGTTCTATCATTGGGCATTGTTGTAGCTTCGTTGAGGAGGAATTCTTTGAGCGGTAGGGAATCCAGGGAGTTCTTTGTTGTGGGGGTTGCATGTTTTCAATGTGGTGGTAGTCGTTATAGTCTGAGAGAGTGTAGGGGTCATGCCATTTACTTTTATTGTGGTAGGATGGGTCATTGGCAATGGAGTTGTGGTGTTTGATGGTGGTGGGTTTTTGAGATGAAAAGAGAAGGCTGTGTTCCCACATCCCAGTCCACTTTCAGGACATGTGTTTTGTTGGAGAGGTCTTCAGAGGAGTTGTAGTGACGGTAGTTTCTGTTGAAACCTTTCAACACCGGAATCAATTCTTGGTCAGAATATTATTGGTGATGCTTGGGGTGGGGGTGGGGGGTGGGGGATGCTCAGAAGCCTCACTTGTTTGGGTGGATTGGCCCTGTCTTGTCGGACCCCTCGACCCCTTTGATGTCGCATTTTTTGAGTCCAAATGCATTGTAGGGATGTGTTGACCTTGGTAAAGTTGTTGATGCTAGTACACGTGATGAGGAAGCTGGTGGTCTCATTGGCCTTGTTGCCTTGTTCTCCACCATGAATATTGGTATAACCCACAATGGTGGTGGGATTGAAATTGCCCGCTTCCTTGTTGTTGCGTGCCAGTGACAGTTTGTATATGATGCTGATGGTGGATGATTTCGATTGGCGCGGTCTTGTTTCTTTGGCAACATGTATCGATGTATTTGTGCCGCCCTTAACTTCGGTTCAAGACCCTACATGAATTGCATCACTTACCTCAGAATTGGAATAACCAACCCCATTCACGAGGTTGTTGTTGGAGGATTTCGCCCCTCCGGTGATTGTTGCTTCCCAAATTGGAAATACGGATCCAATTCATGAGGTTTTCGGAGCATTCTCTTGTGGTGAAGTTTGCAAGGTCCAACTGTGAACATTTGGTTAGTTCATAATTCTTTGTAGCAAAGGTTGGCTTGGATATGGTTTTGTACCTTGATGGATATGCTGTTTGTTATTGCATTGAATTTGATGTTTAGTTTGGGTCCTGATACTCAGGATGATTTTTGGTTTTGGAATTCCATTTCGGTTTGAGAATTAGAACTTGTGATGATTTAATCCCTATTCCCCGTGATTTGACCTGGATCTTTTCTCAAGTGTGATGCATTAAAGATGATGAAGGTCACATGCTTGTTACTTAGAAGGATATATAGACTATATAAAAGCAGTATTTCCATAAGCTTTTCATTGGTGAAGTAAATAAAGAGGCCACTTTGGGAGATCTAGCTAATAATGAAAGTTACTTGAATCGTGTAATCTATAGACGAATACAAAGGAAGGAAGTAGATGAGGCTTTGAAGGTTATGAAACCTGTGAAAGGTGTAGGATCTGATGACATCCTTATAAAAGTATGGAGAGTTTTAGGTGAATGTGGTTTGACTTAACTTACAAATTTATTCAATGTTATTTGACGAAGCAAGAAAATGCTTGAAGATTGGGGGAGAAGCATCGTTGTGTTTCTTTATAAAAACAAATGGGACATTCAAAATTATTCACATTACAGAGGTATCAAGCTGATGAGTCACACTATGAAAATTTGGGAACGTGTGATCGAAAAAGGCTGTGACAAGTTTTCAAAGTAAAATAAAATCAATTCATTTTCATGTCAGGTCGTTCAACTATTGAAGTCATCCATTTTCTGAGGAGAATGATGGGGATTTATAAAGTTGAAAGGAAGAGTCTCCATATGTTTTTTATTAATTTGGAGAAGGCTTATGATTTTATCCCACAAGAGATATTGCAGAGAGTTTTGGATAAGAGACAAGTACACATCCTATACATTAGCCTTATAAAGGATGTCTATGACAGTGCTTCATCTTGTGTAAGGATCCAGTTTTGAAAAACTGACTATTTTGACATCAACATTGATTTGCATCAAGATTCTTCTTTGAGTCCATTCGTTTTTTACTTTGATTATGGACGAATTGACTAATCACATTTATGATGAGATACCTTGGTGTATGTTATTTGCTAATTATATTGTGTTGATTGATGAGACTAGAGATGGAGTAAATGAGAAGCTTTAGGTCTGGAGACATACGTTGGGGATTAAATGATTTCGTATAAGTAGGAATAAGACTTAATATATGTAGTATACTTTTGATAGAAGCAATGATGAAGAACCGATGTGTGAAGATCGATGACGATAACATTCAGAAGAGAGATTCTTTTCGATACTTGGAATCTATTTTGCAACATGATGGGGAAATTGATAGAGATGTTATTGATATAATAAATACAAGTTGGCTAAAGTGGAGAGGAGCTTCCACTGTTCTCTGTGATAAGAAAATTTCTTTGAAAATCAAAGGAAAGTTTTACAAAGCAGCCATATGTTTTTCCACACGGTATCCGAGCAAGTCAGTTCTAGGAGATTTGAGTCTATTTCTAAGTTTGATTATTATTCACATTTTTTTCTGAATCAGAGATTATGTACATATTTGTTGATATTCAAAGATATAATCTAGTTTTTAAAATGTTGTGAATATTATGGCTCATTGTTTTGTTCGATGAATTGTTGGGGTCTTTCATGGAACCTTAGATCCGTTTGAAGAAAGAGGCGGTGCGTGATTCCTTGCATCAATTCATTTAAATACGATAAATTAGCATTCATATGAAAAATAAAATTGGTCTTCTTTGTGATGATTATTGCATTTTTCTTCTGTTACATCTAATTGAATGTTGGACTGTGAACCATAGACATGTGCAGAGAATGGCAATAACAGAAATGAAAATGCTAAGGTGGATGTATGGAGACACATAAAGATCGGATTCTGAATGATACAATTAGAAGGAAAGTTGGTGTAGCTCCGATCGAGGATGATATGCGAGAAAACCGCTTAAGGTGGTATGACCATTTGCAAAAGAGCTTGGCTGATGCACCAATTAGGAATTGCGAGTTTTGGGATATTGAGTCGGCTAATAAAGTATGAGGAAGGCCCAAGCCGCCCAAGAAGTATTGGAATGAAACTATACAAAGGGATCTTAGTTTTTTTTGATCTAAGTCCGAGATTGACACAAGATAGATCTGGATGGAGGTAAAGAATCCATGTTGCCGACCTTACTTAACAAGGTAAAAGGATTTGTTGTCGTCGTCATCGTCGTTGTTCTTTGACCCGGCTCTTTTAGCGAGATGCGAATGCAAACCCTACATACATAGTCAGTGGGAGACATTTCTCTCTATCTGGAGAGAGTGCATGGTCTTTTATTACACTCTGTCCTTGAGCAATTCTTGATATTTCGACATGATGCTGCTTGAGAGGTCTTGAAGAGGGACGGTGTGATGCCCTCGGATTCGGGTACCCATTTACACGGCATTCACAATGTTATTTTCATAAATGATCGCATTAGTTCAACCTGAAATTGAGGGGATTTTTTTTGCATTTCGCAGTTGACATTCATAAACAATGTAACAATCACAGAAACAACAAAAAGTGCCACCAATTTGCATTTCATTAATTCCCACATATATATACAACACGTAACAAAAGAAACTGATAATGTATACATGTCTTCCAAAATGTACAAAAGAGAAAGAAAAACACTACTACGGAAACTGAACTAAAAATTATAATAATTGTTTTGTCTGGTGTAACAACGGATGCTCGGTATCATCAATCAGCTACTGAGACACAAGCTTTATACCTGTCAAACATGTAAGGAACAAAAGGATGTCAACGGATGTTGTGTACATTCCAGCATATAACATATATAACATACCATTTAGTGGTTTCAAAAGAAAATAAGTAAATATGCAGTGATAATTAAAATTTTTAAACTACTTGCGTGGAAAAGAAAGTTCAAGTTGCTTTGTTTGTAAACCCATTCATCATCACCCCAATATTTTTCATATTTACATATCATTTTCATATATAGTAATTGACCCATATGTATATTATTTTCTTCTTGTTACTTAGAGATCCGATTAATAGATCTTGATATTGAGGATTATGTGTTTCTGATCTGATCTTTGATTTTGTCTAATTTTTCAATTCTAGTGGATAGTCTGTGGTCTTGGTTTGACAGTAACCTCACCCTATGACTCTAAGGCGTGAAGAGTGCCTTAGGGTTTGGGTGCCTCCGTAGGCATGCGGTGAAGTGTAATGCATACTAACTAAGTCCCAACACGTCCACTTAACACTCAAAGTAGTAGTTCTCAGATCCGATGAAATGTCGATGATTGAAGATTTATGATAAATGATGATTCCATACCAAATCCAACTATTATTCAATCTCAATTGTGATTAATCTCAGTCTAGCCCAACACAATTGTAATCGATCTCATCTCTTAGCCAACTTAGCTGCAATTCATTTGATGCTTAATTATAACTCCTTCAGATTCAACTATAACTGATTCAGATGTAGCAATCATCAAGCCTATTGGAGAAAAAGTAAACAAAACCCAAGTGGTGAGGAAGTCTCCCAAGAGACCCTTCCGTCTCGCCCTCTAATTGGAAGTGCGATCCAATAAAGGGATAGGTTTACTCCAAAACTATGTTGGAAAAGAGACTTCTATGATTATTCAGAAAAACCCTAGGCTCTCTTATATAGGGAGAGACCTTAAGGGTAAATTACAAAGAGGTCTATAAAAGATAAAGAAATAACGACAAGATACATAAAGAGATAATAATACTAAGAACTATCTCTACACTCCCCCTCAAGGTGGAGCATAGATGTCTATCATGCTCAGCTTGGATGAACATCTCTGAAAAGGTCCTCTGAGCAGTGGCTTGGTGAATACATCTGCAGTCTGATCTCCTGAGCTCACATGTGCAGTAGATATCAATCCTCTCTGGATCAAGTCTCTAGTGTAATGGCAGTCAACTTCAATATGCTTGGTCCTTTCATGGAAAGCTGGATTGTTGGCAATGAATAATGCTGCCCGATTGTCACACTGAAGCTTCATAGGTAGGGGCACATCTACATGTAGATCTTCTAGTACGGACCGGACCCACATCATTTCCGCACTGGCTTGAGCTATGGCCCTATATTCGGATTCGGCACTGGACCTTGCCACAACAGTTTGTTTCTTGCTTTTCCAAGAAACCAGAGAGCCTCCAACAAACACTGCGAACCCCGAGGTTGATTTTCGATCCTTAAGGCATCCTGCATAATCTGTGTCTGCACAAGCTGAGATGGATAAGTCTGTGTCCTTTCTGAATAGCAGCCCTGACCCTGGAGAAGACTTCAGATACCTCAGTATCATGTGTATAGCATCCATGTGAACTTGTCTTGGCTGCTCCATAAATTGACTCACCCTGCTAACTGCAAATGCAATGTCTGGACGAGTTATGGTAATGTAGAGGAGTTTTCCCACCATTTCTCTATATCTCCTCTTATCTACTTCATCAGTATCACCATCATACAACTTCATGCTAGGGTCCATGGGAATACTTGATGGTTTGCATCCATCCATGCCAGTCTCAATCAAGAAGTCTGTAATGTACTTCCGTTGGGTCATCACCAAGCCCTGTGCATTCCTTGTAAATTCCAACCCCAGAAAATATCTTAGAGTTCCAAGATCCTTTGTAACAAACTGACGGCCTAGGAATGCCTTCGCCCTTTCTATGCCCTGAACATCATCTCCTGTAACAAGAATATCATCCACATAGACCATAATGACAACCGTACCTGCCGATGACTTCTGGACAAACAACGAGTGATCTGCATTTGACCTCTTGAATCCCTGTTGCTCAATTAGGTTGGACAGCTTCTGGAACCATGCTCTCGGACTCTGTTTGAGGCCATATATCGCCTTGTGAAGTCTGCAGACCATCTGCTTCTCCCCCTCAGCAGTAAACCCAGGTGGCTGCTGCATGTAGACTTCCTCCTGTAAGTCCCTGTACAGAAAGGCATTCTTGACATCTAGTTGAGATATACTCCATTCACGAACCACAGCAACAGATAAGAGAATACGAAGGGTAGAGTGTCTCACCACTGGAGAGGACGTATCCATGTAATCCACGTCATGGGTTTGTGTAAACCCACGGGCGACCAAGCGTGCTTTGTACCGATCCAACGTGCCATCTGCATGATATTTAACTGTGAAGACCCAATTACAGCTCACAACAGATGCATCAGGAGGTGCAGGGACCAAAGACCATGTGCCACGAGACTGCAAGGCCCTCGTCTCTTCTTCCATAGCTAATCTCCAGCAATCATTCTTCAAAGCTTCCTGGTAGGTCCGTGGTATATCCACGGAAGACAAGGCTAAGGCAAATCTCTGAAAATCACCAGTGAGACGGTGAAAGGAAACCTGTGAGGCAAATGGATAAGAGGCACATTGCTGCCTCTGCTTCCGAATAGCAATCGGAACATCAAGATCATCATCTGCTGTACTGGATGGGCTAGTGTCGTCCTGTACTGAAGAATCCTGCACATGTACCAAACCTGACCCATCAGTAGTAATGCCATTTGAACATACCTGAGGCGTGATGAGTGGCTGATGTGTAGTCTGAGCAGGACCTGACCGACGCGTATAGAATTTTGGTAGCGGTGAAACGAGAGGTCGTGGAATGGGTGGAGGAGGAGGAGGAGGTGGTGGTGGTGGTGGTGCTGGCGTGGAGACATGCACATGGGAAGACTCAGGTGAAGTCCATGTAGGTGGTGGAGGAACATAGACATCATCATTGGTAGTGGATGGTACCGGTCTGTCACCTGCAGGAGAGAAATACATGACAGACTCAAAGAAAGTGACATCAACACTCACGAAGTACTTCTTATTCGTAGGATCATAACACCGGTAGCCCTTCTGAGTCCTGGAATAACCAACAAAGGCGCACTTGACTGCTCTAGGAGAGAGTTTGTCAAGTCCGGAGATAGAAGATGAACGAAAGCCACAGTACCAAAGACTCGTGGAGTCAGTTAGAATAACTCTTTGTCTGGAAAAATAAGAGAGATAGATATCTTCTCACCAAGAACTGAGGATGGCATTCGATTGACCAGATAACATGCAGTAAGAACAATGTCCCCCCAGAAAGAAATAGGAGCACAACTCTGAATCAACAGAGTTCGAGTAATATCCAAGAGATGGCGATGCTTTCTTTCCGCCACACCATTTTGCTGTGATGTATATGCACAAGTGGTTTGGTGAATAATACCCTTTGATGAAAGAAATTGAGAAAGTGAGCGTGTACAAAATTCTAGGGCATTATTCGTCCGAACATATTTGACTGAGGAATAGAAAACATTGTGCACTTCATTAATTAAATTCTTGATCACATCTCCTGCTTCAAATTTATTCTTCAAAAGAAAGACCCATGACACGCGAGAAAAATCATCCACTACCATAAGATAAAATCTGTGCCCCTGATGATCGGGAACACGACTCGGACCCCATATATCTATATGTAACAACTCGAATGGGGAGCTACTGCTCTGACTCTGACGACTTGGAAAGCTCGACCGATGATGCTTTCCCAACTGACATGCTTCACAACGGAAAGACGAACTAGGAGAGATTTGGGGCAGAAGATGGCGCATTTTCTGGAGCGGAAGGTGACCAAACCGGAGATGCCAGATGTACGGAGAGATTGGTCCGGTAGAATGAGAGGAGACGCCAGCATAGGAATCCCGAACCAGCCGATATAGACCATTCTGCTCAGAGCCACAACCAATCACCCTGCCCGTGAGTATGTCCTGAAAAATGAGAGAAGACATGTCAAATATAGCACGACAATGCAAATCCTTCGTAATCCGACTAATAGATTACAGATTCATTGAGAACTCAGGAGCATGTAGGACGTTCTGTAGCTGCATAGTGGAGGATAGGAAGACCTCCCCCTGTCCAACAAGGGGTGAATGGATACCATCTGCTATCTGCACTGAACGGCCGTGAGGAATGTCCCTGTAGTACTGTAATCTATCTCTATCTCGGCAGAGATGATGTGTGGCTCCCGAATCTATAACCCAGTCAGATATATCATGAGACGGTGTGAATGCAGTAGATCTACCTGAGGTACTAGCAGCGGCAGATGAACTGGCGGAGGCTGTAGCAGCAACATCTGAAGGACCACCAGACGAATCACCAGATGAATGTGGCATAATATCTCGGAGACGTGCCACAAGTTCGTCAAACCGATTATCTGCAGTAGATGGTAATGGAGACTGAGAATGCTCTGCAACACGTACCGATGCTGGGAACCCATGCTTAGAATAGCATGTCTTCTCCGAGTGTCCTGTGCGGTGACAATAGGAGCATGTCTGACTGAAGCGACCACCCCTTCCCTGGGGTCCACGGCCACATCCACGACCACGACCAGAAGGCGGGCCACCTCTCCCACGCGAGACTGCCATCGCTGATGGGGGTGGAGTAGAAGAGCTGGAGGAAACTGGAATGCGACTGAGTCTTCTGTAAACATCCTCCACTGGAGGAATAACTGCATCAGCTAGGATCTGAGACCGGGCGGCATCATATTCAGGATCAAGAGCCGCAAGTAGAACACCCACCATGGTGACGTTCCGAAACGTCTTCTGCTGTTCAGGAGTAGCAGTGAGTGGAATAGTACTGTATAACTTCTCAAACATCCCTCTTAGGGATGTGTATAGGGAATGGAGAGGTCTGCCGCTCTGCTTCATTGTGAAAATGTCATGCTGAAGCTGCAACATCTTGGTCTCATTTCGTACCTGCGAATATGTAGCGGCAAGAATGTCCCACATCGCCTTGGCAGTGGGCTGATGGAGGACGTCATTAACAATCTCCATCATCAATGTACCAGACAACCAGATCTTTGCGTAGGAGTCATCAGCCTCCCATGAGGCATATATCCATGTCTTCTCTGCGGGCTCATCCTCGGTAAGAATGTGCTTCTTACCATTCGACTTCATGAGGCTCATGAACTGCATAGCCCAGAGCTCATAGTTAGACCCGTCCATCTTCACTATTGGCGCAGGACCTTTGAATGCGCCAGTGGAGGGCGTATCGACCTTCGATTCTGACATACTGCCGCTGGAGAAGAACTATGGTATATAGACAAGATAATGAATGTCTACACCAACTGCATCGGATTTGAGTGCGTATGTAAACGTTTCGCACTCAAATCCATATATCGGCCGAAGAGACGAGGTGGACTAGGGCACGCCTTAGATGAGGCCTACATCCCTTGTAGCGGCAAGGATGCCGCCTGGTATGCCGCGGTTGGATGTGCGCGACGGTGGGGGGGTACCGCCTGGGACGGGTCGGCGGCGGGCTGGGATGCTGCCTGGGGCCTTGGGCGGCGAGCTGGGGGCCGCCTGGAGCTTCGACGACATGAGAGAGAGAGAGGCGGCAGGGAGGAAGCCGCTGCGGGAGGGGCGGTGGGCGGGGAGGAAGCCGGAGATCGGCGCTCTGAGAAAGGAGAGGGCGGCAGGTGTGGAGAGCCCTAGGGCGGCTCTGATACCATGTTGGAAAAGAGACTTCTATGATTATTCAGAAAAACCCTAGGCTCTCTTATATAGGGAGAGACCTTAAGGGTAAATTACAAAGAGGTCTATAAAATATAAAGAAATAACGACAAGATACATAAAGAGATAATAATACTAAGAACTATCTCTACATATGTCACTGAGACGGATGAGAGAGACTCTCCAGAAAAATCACTTTAGAAATCGACCCGATCGGTACGGGCTAACGAGCTCGTGAGAAAAACTAAAACCGAGGATCCCCCGCATGGGTATCCTTTTTTTTGAGTCTTAAAAGGGAGAAACAGTCAGCGGCGTCCGCCCCACGCATATATTAATAGAAAAAAAGAAAAACTTTACAAGGTATCAACCACGGTACCAAAAAGGACCCTACATCAACGACCAATCCTCAACTAAACGGGTACAGTGAATCAACACATTCTCCTTGTAAAAACGCTGCCCTGAGAAGATAGCATCATTTCGTCCCAGCCAAATCGCCCAAGCCTTCGCCAAGGGCCGGAGCAATTCTCTACGATCCCTGCCCTTGTTTGCCACCAACGAGTCCCAGAAAGAGGCAAAATCCGAGGAGCACACCCAGTCATCGGCCGCCTCCTCCCAAATGCCCCGTACCACCGGACACGCGAAGAACATGTGCTCTAAAGTTTCCACGGCATCGCTGCAAAGAATACAAGTATCCGGAATATTCCCAATCAACCTCGCGCAACGATCCCTTGTCATCAATCTCTGTCTCCGAACCAGCCAGAGGAAGAACCCCACCCGCTCCGGAAGCCGCAGAGTCCAAAGGAAACGACAATCACGCACCACCTCCTCTGGGTCAGTATGAGGGGAGGAAGAGACCGCCACAAATGCCTTCCTGGTCGAGAAAGGACCCCCCTTCCAGGCCCAGTGATCCCTCTCGGCCGAGGGCTGACCGGCCCCCCCGATGGTCCCCAGAAGAAGAAGATAGTCGGCAAACCTCTGCTCCGAGAGGCTATCATGGAAGAGCGGGAACCAACCCGCCCCAGACCAGCAAGACGCGACGCTAGCACTCCCATCCACCGCCAAAGCGAACAATCGAGGGAACCGTGAAGAAAGGGGCTCCTCTCCCACCCAAACATCATTCTAAAAGCTGAAAGTTCGACCATC
Organism: Ottelia alismoides; assembly: GCA_037367405.1. NCBI lineage: Eukaryota > Viridiplantae > Streptophyta > Magnoliopsida > Alismatales > Hydrocharitaceae > Ottelia > Ottelia alismoides. The sequence continues at coordinate 134,210 of JAZKJV010000252.1, read as the reverse complement.
TCCAAGCACCGGAGAAAATAAATAGGAGAATTTAACGCAAGTCTCCAACACCCCCTCCAAAAAGGCGTGATCGGCCCCAACCTAGCAGCCGCCACCGGAAGCACCCCGCCAATAAGATGAATCTTCCGCAGAACCTGAGAGCAGAAATCTTCACCAGGGCCCCATAACCTGCTGACCCATTTAAGAAGAAGGGCCTCATTAACATGGTCCAATCTCCGGATGCCCAGCCCCCCATCGCTCTTGCGCCTGGTAATGTCATCCCACCGCACCAAATGCATTCCACCCACCGACTCCCCATTTTTGCCCCACAAAAACCTCAGCATGAGCTTTTCGAGGCGACATCGAATCCCCATCAGCAAACGACTGTTAGATAAGAAATAAACGGGGATAGACGAAAGCACCATCTTGAGAAGAACGAGGTGTCCCCCCTTCGAAAGCAAAGCAGATCTCCATCCGGCCAACCCCATCTCCATCTTCTCCACCACCTTGGACCAATCCCTCAACCGAGCCCTACCCGAGACCAGCGGCATCCCCAAGTATTCCAGTGGTAGGTTAGACGGTTGAGAGCCCAAAATCGAACCGTACTCCGCTCCCTCTTCCACGCTAAGACCAAAAGGAACCACCTTCGACTTGGTGGCATTTTTGAAAAGACCCGACATCTCACTGAACACTTCGAGCATAGCCGCCATAGCTGCTACCTCGTCAGGGCCCCCCTCAATGAAAAAGACGGTGTCATCGGCATATTGGAGCAAAGGAACCACCAACCCATCACCAGAAAACCTCCGAGAGAGTCCACAATCAATGACCCGGCAAGCCATCCTGGTGAGGATATGTACAGCCACAACAAAAAGCATAGGCACAAGGGGGCATCCCTGTCGGATCCCCCTCCTCGGCTGGAAAGATCCCCCCTCTAGGCGCCCATTAACCATGACCGAAAAAGAGGCCGTAGTGACGCAACGACGCATCCAAGCAATCCAAATCTTCGGGAAACCCTCCTCCTCAGCACCGACCAAAGGAAACTCCAATCGAGACAATCATATGCTTTGGCGAAGTCGACCTTCCACAACACCCCACGACAACCTTCCCTCGTCCATTTCGCAACCATCTCCGAAGCCAAAGTGATACAATCCGCAATTTGCCTTCCCCGAACAAAAGCAGCCTGCATAGGTGAGATAAGAGAGTCCAGCATCCGTGCCAACCTCAAAGCGAACACTTTTGCCACAATTAAGTATAGAGCATTCGATATAGCTATCAGGCGGAAATCCTCGATCCGTTCCGCCGATGAAGACTTAGGAAGTAAAATAATGAGTGCTCTATTAACTTTGTCAATCCCCGCATTACCTGCACAGAATTCAGAGACCACTTCCAGCACCTCCGTGCCCACCAAGCCCCAAAAGTCCTTGTAGAAGGCCACCGAGAAACCGTCAGGCCCCGGACAAGCATCCGCGTTAAGATCCCAAACAGCCGCTTTCACCTCCTCCAAAGTAACCGTCCTCGTCAGATCCTCGCACAGAGAGGGCGAGAGCGGAGCAGCCCCCACGCCCGTCCACCTCCAAAGCTTCTGGGTGCGTCTCCTAGAGAAATCCCCGAAATGCTCCACGATCGCCCGCCCCATAGCCTCGTCACCTATCACACGTCTACCGTCAATCTCGATCGACCGAAGGGCGTTCGAACGCCACCTTCCACTGGCCACTCGATGAAAATACGCCGTGTTGGCATCCCCCTCCTTCAACCAAGACACCCTCGACTTTTGACGCCATTCAGTAACACGCTTCAAATCCTCCTCCGCCATCTTCTTCTGAGCGGCCGATCGCGCGACCAGCTCCTCCTGCCGAAGTTCCCTAATCCCCTCCAAAGCATCTAAAGCGCTGACCACCCCCTCCGCCTCCCTTCTAGCCGCGATCCTCGCCGCCCTCGAATCCTTCTTAAAGATAGCCAACTGCCTGCGCAGCGAATCGAGCTTGCGAACAAACCTCGTCACCGCGGCGGCCCCTGGCTGCACCTCGGCCCATCTCTCCGCAACAAGAGATCTGAAATTGTCCTCCAGCAACCAACACCTCTCGTAACGGAAGAAGCCCTACGAGACAGCCGCACCACCGGAATCCCAAAGGATAGGATTGTGGTCAGACAAACACCGAGGCCTGGAGCTCACCCAAGAAAGTGGAAAGGATTCCAAAAGCTCCTCGGACGCCAAGAATCTGTCAATACAGGATCATGTATTAGAATTTCTCCACGTGTAAGTGATATCGCCTGCCCCCAAGTCCTCGATAGCCAAAGAGTCGATGAGCTCCGCAAAATCCAACGAGCCAGGGTCCAAACCGCCCCGAGAACGGGGTCTGTCCGACGAGCGGAGGGTGACGTTAAAATCACCCCCAACCAGCCAGGGCACCCCCTCAAACTGGCGAGCAGCCTCCCGTAAATCCTCCCAAAACTCCTTCCTCTTAATATTGCAGCACGACCCGTAAGCACAAGTAAAAGCAATCGGCGAAGAAGAATCCACCCGATCTAAGAGAACCGAAATAGAATGCCTTCCATTGAAAACCGAGACGAGCGATAGCGAAGCAGACCTCCAAGAAATGAGCATGCCGCCCGCCGAGCCCACCTTGTCCAATGCCTGGACCTCGTCCAAGCCCCCTGCCCCAAACGACTTCCAAATACCGTCAGTCAAAGCCTGCAGCTTAGTCTCCTGCAACATGACAACGTCACACCCCCATTCTGAGATCCTCGACCCCAATGTTCTCCTTTTTGCCGCTTCCCCCAAACCACGGATATTCCGAGTCAACACCTTCATGAGGAACCATGAGGATGCCCCCAGTTCAGACGACGCCAGCCGCCTCCGCAACCACATCCTTCAGAGACGAGCAACCCTGCACCACAAGGGGTAAAGCCCGCGCCCTGTTCCTCCTCTTATACCTCTTAGTAGATCTTCGTTCAGGAACTCCCTCAAGCAAAGCATCCTCTACAATCTCAGACAACACCACCGAGGTCTGAGGCAGAGAACCGCAAACCATCGCCTCTGAAGATGAGACCACAATCTCGTTCGTCGCTGGGCCATTGAGGACCCCACCCCCTCGACCTCCGGAGTAGGAAAAGCAACCTGAGCCATTGAAGGCCCCCCTGCCACCCGTCGGAGGAGCCAAACCGATCAACGGAGTAGAGAAAAGCGCCGAAGACGAGAAGGAGATAGGAGGATGCTGGTCGAAGCGCCCACCTATAAAGGATCCGAGAGCAAGGCATAAAGAGGGTCCATCAACCGGTCGACCCGCCAAAGGATTCGATCGAAGGCATCGAATAACGGATCTTGGCGCCTGAGTCCAAAAGCTAAAGGGCCCCTTGACACCTGGCGTTCTCCCCGCCACGTCATCAGCCAAACCGACAACTGAAGACTCCAGGCACAAAGACCGAGGCGGGAAACTGACGTACGAAATCATCATTGCAGGACGAGTCCCACAAAGTGTTACCATGTACAGCCAACCGCTCCACGAAAGACGAGGCAGCGCCCTTCCCCCTTCCAACCACCGGAGAAACCTGCATCGCCCCCAGCCCGGCCACCGGCGGCGGTGGCGGGTCGACAACCGACAGCTCGACCCGGCACGTGAAGCGTCCGATCTTCAAATACTCGGAGAAAACTTGACCCGACGCACCATCAAGAAACACCTTGTTGCACTCCATGAGAACCCTAGTAGTATCAAGCTCGGAGCCCGGTGCCAAACCATTGTCGGTGATCGTGAGGACCTCACCCCACCGCCGAAGAGACCGCCTGAGACAATGCACCGTCCTGGAGAGAAACGGGACCCCCCGGACCTCTGCCACACATACCTCGACGTTCGGCACGCCCCGTCCGCAACCGCAAGTCCCTCCAAACAAAATCAGCAGCCAAGCCATTCCTAAGCAGCCTGTCTCTCTGAGAAGCAGACATGCCCCGAGCACAACATCGGTTGGCATCGATGGCGATGACGTCCCCCAAAAACTGCGAACCAAGAATCTCATGAAGAAGGTCCCTTGTGCGATCAACTGCCAAGCCACGACTCAAGCTCAACCCAACCACCGCACACTTGAACTCCTCTTCTCTTGTAGACCTTGATTGCGGTTCCGGAAACTTAACCTGCGACACCGACGCAGTCGAGGCGAGCACCCCACGGGCAACATTGTGAGTGGTGGAAACCGTAAGAGCCCTCGACTCGCGAGCAACCACCTGTGCGAACGATCGCCCTTCCCTGACCAAGAAAGTCTCCTACAAAGCAACACCACCCAGCTTGAAAGCACTCCCAACAGTCGGTGCAGAAGCGTTGCCATTTCGAAACCGCAAACCACATGAGGTCAATCTGTGCCCCAGGCCGCCGCATGCAAAGCATCTCGGACGAGCAATGCAAACCGATGCCAAATGCCCTCGCAGCCCACAATGAAAGCATCTCCTCTCCGGCTTCCTGTGGGTGACATGCACCCAGCCACCACTATGATCCTCTCCATTCTCCCCCGCTTCTCCGCCACCAACCGCACCAGCCACCACAAACTGCGGGCTCCCGCCACCCCCGCAAGAGTCTTTCAACCCTCCTCGCGTGACCCCTTCCCCTTCGCGACCGCCCCGATGCCCCCCAACAACGTCAGAGATGAGAGCTCCGCCACTCCCATACACCCCACTTCTCGCCGCCTTGACCTCCGCCTTTGGCCTCCATGCTTTCCTGCTCCCAAGCCCACTCGCTTCACCCTTCTCCCACCCTCTGTCTTCGAACTTGTCGCTCCCCCACTCGCACGCTCTCGCTCTCGCTCTCACCATTCTCCACCAGATACCCAGAGTGATAGTTCCCCGCATGGGTATCCTAACACAGAGGTTCAACGGAACTGGTCAAAAGTCGGGATCCCAACAAGGTGTAAAAACACTGTGAGCTCGTGTAAAATCGTAAAAGGATTGAGATCCTAGACCTGCGCACTAAGCGTCCGCTGCTCTAACCGGGCTTCCTATCTCTCGCCCAGTTGAGGATCATCGTACCCTCGTACGGTCAGGTGTAAGGGTTAGTGGGTTACCATGGCTGTCATAATATCAATTGTCACTGATTCTTATAACCATCTAGGTTCATTGATTATATAATCATACCTCTAAATCTTATATGACTGGTTTTACAGATCTAATTGATTATATAATCATACCTCTAAATCTTATAAGTGATATTCATATCGTAGGTTATACTAACGATCACTGATAAGGATTTTTAGTACTATAGAATACTTATAATTTCACTCAAACCTCATGAAATATGGAATCAAGGACTAATCTGAATTTGGGAACTAATTCGCATAAAAACATGAAATTTGGAGCTTTTCAACAGATTTGAAATTTGGGTTAATTACACTAACACCTCTCCCCCCCCCCAATTTTAAGTTGTTAAACAAGAATTTTAGAGCTAACGAACAGATCTGAAGATGGGGTTTTAATTCACACTAAAACCGCCCAATTTTAAGTTGTTAAAACAAGGATTTTATAGCTAATAAACAGATCTGAAAACAGGGTTAAATTCACACTAAAATGCCCAATTTTGAGCTGTTAAAATATGTGTTTAAGAGCTAATAATCAGATCTGAAACTGAGGTTAAATGCTTACTAAAATCCCCTATTTTGAGTTTGATAAAATATGGTTTTAAGAGCTAATGTTCAGATCTGAAACTGAGGTTATATTCACACTAAAATTCTCAATTTGAGTTGTTAAACCGTGGGGTTTAAGAGCTAATAATCGAATCTGAAACTGAGGTTAAATGCACACTAAAATCCCCAATTTTGAGTTTTTTGAAACATGGTTTTAAGAGCTAATGAGCAGATCGGAAACTGAGGTTAAATTCACACTAAAATCCTAAATTTTAAGTTGTTAAAACATGATTTTAAGAGCTAAACTAAGGTTAAATTCATACTAAAATCTCCAATGTTGAGTTGTTAAAACATTGTTTTAATAGCTAATAATCAGATCTGAAACTGACGTTAAATTCACATTAAAATCCCCAATTTTGAGTTCGTTAAAACGCGATTTTAAGAGCTAATTATCAGATCTGAAACTGAGGTTAAACTCATACTAAAATACGTAATTTGAGTTTGTTAAAAGAGGAAAGGGAGCCTACATCTTGATGTAGGTAACTTACCTACATCATGCTTGTGTTTTTCTCAATTTTTTTATTTTTTTTGAAAAATGCTTCCGTGGATTTTCATAACTATATCCCTCTAATATGTCATTCAAATTTCGTCAGAAACAGAAACTTCTATACCCTCCATCCAGAACAGGTTATTTTAACGGTCTTAGATTTGCTGTAAATTACATGTTCTGGATTGAGGGCATAGGAGTCTCTGTTTCTGACGAAATTTGAATGACATATTAGAGGGATATAGTTGTGAAAATCCACAGAAGCATTTTTCAAAAAAATAAAAAAAATGGGAAAAAAGAAATATGATGTAGGTAAGTTACCTACATCAGGATGTAGGCTCCCCTTCCTCTTGTTAAAATATGATTTTAAGAGCTAATGATCAGATCTGAAACTGAGGTTAGATTCACACTTAAATCCCCAGTTTTGAGTTGTTAAAACATGATTTTAATAGCTAATAATCACATCTGAGACTGAGGTTAAATTCACACTAAAATTCTCAATTTTTAGTTGTTAATACATGATTTTAAGAGCTAATGATCAGATCTGAAACTGAGGTTAAATTCACACTAAAATCCCTAATTTGAGTTGTTAAAACATGATTTTAAGAGCTAATAATCCGATCTAAACTGAGGTTAAATTCACACTAAAACCCCCAATTTTGAGTTGTTAAATATGGAATGAGAAGGAGAGAATGGGGATAAATCTAATGGATAGCAGCAAGAAGGAGGTCTTGGATTGTACCTTAGAATCTCTAATTGAGAATCAAAGTTGCATGCAACTATTGGCTAGAAAAGGAGCTCCAACACTTTGAACTTTGGCTGAAATTGGATCTCTAACAGCTCCTTGAACTCCAAATGAAATGGAATTTGAGGGAGATATGGAGGAAATAAAGAGGTAGATGTTGTTGCTTATATAGCCAAAGTAGAGGGTCTAGAGGTTAACAAGTGGAAGGGCTTGGGGCCAAATGGAATTTTTTGAGATATCAAGTGGAGGCCGCTGGATTTTTCCAGCAGTTTTTAAAAAATATTTTATCTTTAGATCGTAGATAAATACTCGAAATTCTCGAGATAAGATCTCGGTTTATGGCTAAATTTTTTGATTTGAAAATGTCAAACGATCTTAGATTGACGAACAATTGATTCCGTCTTATTTCGTCAAATCGGATATTTGGATGGTCTCGATTTGTTCTGCAATTTTTTGATTTTGCGTAGCGACTTTTCTGTGGCATGCTTTACGATGCGATCAACTTTCAGTCGGTTTTGCCCGAACAGCTTTTGATTTACGACTTATATGTCGATTTGGGTTATTTAATATTGATTTGTAATTTTATTGGATTAACCGGACTCTAATCGGGTCGGGTTCGGGTTTAATCGGATTCAGATGTTACAAATATAAAAACCTAAAAGAGAGTCTCATCCTCGAGACTCGAATCAAGGTTCCTACGTATCTTGTTTGGATTTCATCTTGCCATAACAACCTTAAAGGATTTTGAATCCATAAAAACCTCAAAGGAAGAACAACCCATATTCTTTCAACATATATAACTACATGAGCTTGTTCTGATGATTACCTGAAAAGAGTTGCGGATATCGTGCCGCATGTCTGCTTCGGTCTCCCATGTTGCCTCTTCGACTCCATATCGATGCCACAATACCTTGACCAATGGAATCTCTTTGTTGCGAAGTTTCTTCACTCTACTATCGAGTATCTGCACTGTCCTCTCCTCATATGTCAAGTCTGACTCCACGTCAAGATTCTCGTAGCTAATGACGTGTCGAAGATCATGCACATACTTCCTCAGGTTGGATATATGAAAGACATCATGAATGACCGAGAGGTGTGGAGGAATAACTACTCGATAGGCCACCTTCCCCACACGAGCAAGAATCTCGAACAACCCAACATATCATGACGGCAGCTTGCCACAAACACCGAATCTCTGTATTCCCTTCATGGGAGATACTCGGAGGAATACCTAATCTCCCACATGTAATTACATGAATTTCATAAGTATAAGAGATTAAGTTGAATATGGATAAGTCATACTTGAAATGATTTAAGAGAAGGTCTTCAGATTACCTGAAACTCCAAGTCCCTTCTCCGACGGTCTGCATAACTATTCTGACAACTATGTGTCGTTAGAAGCTTCCGTCTCACAAAATCAACAGTCGTCGCAGTCTCCTCTAAGAGATCTACGGAATAAAGAGCACGATCACCTACCTCACGCCAACTGAGAGGTGTGAAGCATCTCTAAGGATTCGAATGGTGCCATGCCGATACTGGAATGATAGCTGTTGTTGTACGTGAATTCCACCAAGGGTAGATGGTTCTTCCAAGTCCATTTCCACGCCAAAGTGCATGCGCGTAGTAAATCCTCGAGCGTCTGTATGGTGCACTCGTTCTGACCATCAGTCTGCGGATGATAGGCGGAACTCATCTTCAGCTCTATCTGTAGTGCTGATATGAACTGATGCGAATAGTGTGATGTAAACCTCGAGTCTCTATTAGACACCACCTCTCGTGGTATGCCATGTAGTATGATAATGTTCTGCACATATAGCCTGACTAATCTGGATGGAGTATAGGTCATGCTGACAGGTATGAAATGGGTTGACTTGATCAACCTGTCAACAACAACCCAAATAGAATCATGGCCACCTGGTGTCTTTGGCCAACCTGTGACAAAATCCATAGAGATACTCTCCCATTTCTACTCAGGAATGGGGAGAGACTGCAGTAATCCTGGTGGTCTACTGTGCCCCGCATTGACCATATTGCAGGTCATGCATCTGCTGACATGATATGCCACAACGCGCTTCATTCTGTTCCACTGGAAATGTCAGCGTAGATCATGATACATCTTCTTGCTGCCAAGATAGATAGACAACCATGAACTGTATGCCTCGTCAAGAATATCTCTGCGTAACTACTCATCATTGGGTACAACGACCCGACCTGCCTTCCACAAAATAGACCGTCACAATAAAATCATCAATCTCATCCTTGACAGCTCGCATGTATTTGTCTTGAATCCAAGGATCTGTCTTCTGACCTTCTATTATGCCGTCCCACAAACTACTGAATCGTGGAGGCACGACAGTAGATATGGATACACTCTCCTGAGGATGCCAATCAACCAAATCTACGAGCATATCCCATGTGTATAGCCAATTTACCGTATCCTCTGCATGAGGTCTTCTGCAAAGCGCATCTGCCACCATATTTCCCTTACCAGGGTGATAAGAGATCGTGCAATCATAATCCTTCAGTAGTTCCAGCCACTTGTGCTGTCTCATGTTCAACTCCTTCTGATAAAAAATGTACTTCATGCTCTTGTGATATGTGAAAATCTCGAAATTCACCCTATATAGATAGTGGCGCCAGATATTCAAGGCGAAGACTACTGCTGCCAACTCCAAATCATGGATGGGGTAATTCCACTCATACAGTCTCAATTGTCGTGATGCATAAGCAATAACATAACCTCTCTGCATCAATACTGCTCCTATACCTTCTCTAGATGCATCTGTGTAGACTGCATAGTCCTGGGTGCTTGAAGGAAGAGTAAGAATAGGTGCCGTAGTCAATCTCTCCTTCAAGGTTCGAAAGACCTGCTCACATGAATCATCCCAAATGAAAGGAACTCCCTTCTGTGCCAACAGTGTCAGAGGAAGAATAATGTGTGAAAATCCGTTGATAAAGCATCTGTAATAGCCCGCTAATCCAATGAAGCTCTGAATTTGTGTGACTGTCTTAGGTTGCTCCAAAGATATGACTGTCTCAATCTTCACAGGATCAACTGCGATACCTGCTCCAGAAATGACATGCCCAAGAAATGAGACATGGGATAACCAGAACTCGCACTTGCTCAGCTTGGCAAACAACTTATGCTCTCGCAATAGATCTAGAGCAATCTTCAGATCATTCGCTATGTCCCCATTAATTCCGAGAATATATCAACACATTTACAATGAACACCACCACAACTTTGTCCAAGTATAGACGGAAGATTCTGTTCATCATGTCTATGAATGCTGCAGGGGCATTGGTGAGCCCAAACGACATCACGACAAACTCGTAGTGTCCTTAACGAGTCCTGAAAGCTGTCCTCGAAATAACAGACTCTTGAATCCTCGGCTGATGGTAACCGGATCGAAGGTCGATCTTCGAAAACACCGAAGATCCCTTAAGCTGATCAAACAAGTCGTCGACACACGGCAAATGATAACGACTCTTCACCGTTCTCTTGTTCATCTGTCGATAATCAATGCTTAATCTCATCGATCCATCCTTCTTCTTGATAACAAGAACATAAGCACCTTAAGGTGAAGTGCTTGGTCTCACGAAACCCAAGTCAAGTAACTCCTGCAACTGCACCTTCAACTCTCTCTCTCAACTCAGCTGGGGCCATACGATATGGCGCCATCGAGATCGGTTGTGTATCTAGTTGCAGTGTGATCTCAAACTCGATCTCTCTCTCAGGAGGTAAGCCTGGTAACTCATCAGGAAATACGTCTGGGTAGTCTGACACTATTTTGATGTCCTGTGTCATCGGCTCATGATCTGATGTCTTTCGGACAAATGCTAGATATGAATCACATCCCTGATCAACAAGTCGTTGAGCTCTCAACACTGAGGTGTACTCCATTTTGGAGTCATGTAATGTACCCTCAAAAGTGAACTCAGGTAAATATAGAATCTTGAAAATAACCGTCTTCTTAAAGCAATCAATAAGAGCATGATGAGCTGACAAACAATCCACGCCTAATATCAAATCAAACTCATCAAGCTGAAGTAGGCGACAATATGCAATCATCTCATGACCACCAATCATTACTGGCAAACCTTTAACTATCAGGGAAATGATGGAATAACTGGCCACCTAGTCCACGGATATGATATAGAGAATATCAAGTCTCTGCAATTCTACCTAATGAGGCTAGTAATCTCGATGCAATAAAAGAATGCGTTGCTCCAAAATCAAATAAAACATGGAAAGGTCAGTCCAAGACTGAGACCATACCTTTCACCACGGTAGTTGTCGATTGTGCCTGCTCCTCGGTCACCACATGTAACTATCCCTGCCTATCTAGTACTGTACTCGAACCTGCCACACTTTGTGTCTGTCTCGATGGCCTCCTGAAGTTGGAGTTTCTGCCACGGAAACTCCATGTACGCTGTGCCTGTGCCTGTGGTTGTGGTCGAGGCTCACCCGAAGCTTGTGGGCACTGAGATCAGTAATGTCCACACTCATTGCACAAGTAGCATCTCACAAATGGGGTAGGCATGGTAGCATGCTTGTGCTCTGAGTCAGTCATGCTGGAGGTCTGTCAACTCTCTGCGATCCAGATGGTCGTACTGAACTCGTACCACGTCCGACAAGTGCTTCTTCTAAAGTAGTCGCTGGAGACGAGCGAGCATTGTCTGAAATTATCGAACCTGTAGGCCGAAATCATCTAGCTGACCTATGCTGCTGGACTGGTCGACGTATCGGTCCACATGATCGCTGTGGCCTAGGTGCTGCTCCGGACAAGCTCCCAAAGCGTCTCTCTCTGATGTCCTCAAACTTCTCCGCTGCGTCAGTAGCCTCAGAGATAGAAGTGATATGCATTCCGACCAGTTTCTCCTCCACCCTCCTCTCGTATCCCTCTAATGAACTTCTCTAGATTCTCAGCTAGAAACGCATCAACTGATGAAGTATGGCGAGACAACTCGGTGTATCGGACGAAGTATCCGTCCCCGTCGAAGCTCTGCGAACAGTCGGCGCTGGGACTCCTTCCACTTCTCGAAAAAGAAGTGGGATCTGAATCTCGTCTCGAAGTCATCTCATGTAGGCTCGCGTTCTAACTTAGAAACTATCGCCTCCCACCATCTTTCTGCGAAATTTGTCTATGAATACTCTATGAAAGATAACCACAAGTCTCGTGGCACGCGTATCATCCAAAGTACTTTCATAGCCCTCTTTAGCCACTGCCCAACCTGGTCTAATGTCCCGATGCCCTCGAACATGAGCACATTGGCCCGCTGATATGATGTGAAAACCGACTGATGCTTGTGAATGGCAGAGTACTCGGGGGCGTCCTCATATGCAAAGTATCCATGGTCCTGCTCCTTGTCACAGTCTCCATCCTCTGCTCTATGTGTTGTCATCTCCTCATGTAAGTCATCAAAGTGAGGTTGTTGTACCACAACCGACTGTGGCTGGTCTTGTTGTGTCCCATCTTGAGATGGATGGTATTGCGAATTCTGACAGCTCCTCGAAGCTCATCTCCATATCTGTCTACCTGTCAGTGATCTCTGTTTGCTGAGCCCAAATCTGATCCTACTGACCTCATAGCAATATGCTGCTGCTGGAGGTCGGTGAGAGCGGTCATGATATGCTCTAATCGATCGACCATCTCCTGGTCTGGTCTGAACGTCATGGTTCTGATCATAAAAAAAAAGATATTCGCTGACATTTCATACATGCTTTTCTCTTCTTCAGATACTATATGTTAGAAAATAAACATTCGGAAGCGAATATCAGAGAAAAGATAAAACAAGAATAAACATCAGGCTTTTACGTGGAACCCTACTCCGTGAGAGCGGGATGAAACCACAGGAGAAGCCCTCAAAGAGGCATGTTATGCATTGCTTTTTCTCATCTGATACAGGAGGTCTGGGATTCCTTATATTGCCTCCACAGAGCCTCCAAGTCCCATCATTGGTAGATGTGGGACTAAACTCTTGGATGGGGTAAATGGATCCTAGAGAGATCCATTTACCCTCCTCTCATAAGTGACGCATACAATGAATACTCCAACACTCCCCCTCAAGCTGGAGCATGCCATGCTCAGCTTGGACAAACAAAAAGAAACTCAACTCACGCTACAGGACATTATTATCTCTGGCAGGACATATTTTTGGTGGGGGACATAAGACGAATGGCCTCTATTATCTTGATGTCCCATCTGACTCTGGTTTTGCCGGCGCTGCTACAATCTCCGAAGATCCCGTTTGCGTTATCACTTCCCTTACCTCTCTCTCCCCCCTCGCGCCTTCCCCTTCCACTTCCGTAGGACTGGCGCTCCCCACACCCACTCTCCCCAACGTCTCTCCCTCTCTCTCTGTAACTGCCGCCCACACCTACCGCACATCATCCTCGTGGACAATATCAACCCAACGCGCACAATTGCTGCTGTCGAGGACATTGCTTCTCACACCGTGCAGGTGAGGAGGACGAACGGGTTGGAGTGTGAGTCTGCTGAATCTCCTCGTCGGAGAGCATGTGCTCTGAACTGCGCCTGTCAGAGTCACTGGAATTGAAAATGAGTCTCCTCATCGGAGTACTTTGGCCCGCCACAATATGTGGACAATTGCTCCATCTCTGAAAAGGGCCGAACTGAATAAGGACCGTGGCTGTGCAATCCTCTTTGGAGACCATGGTCACTGGAGAATGGAGTCTGAAAAATCTCATCTTCGGAGAACTGGATCTCTCCCATCTGGCTCAGAGAATGGTACACTACTCTGGTGTCCCTTTGATACCACATGAAAACCCTTGCCAACATGGCATAGGGAATGGTCCTCTACTCTGGAGTCCCTATGGCTCACATGAAAACTCTGGCCTACAAAACAAGAAAGGATGGGGACTTCTAAACTGATGGCATACATGTGCTCATCTGAAAAGACCGCATACTCGTGCATATCTGAAATGAGTATCTGTCTGGAGATCTCGAAAATGGGCTTCTCATCATGGAGTGCCTCGAACTTGGACTCTGACCAATCTGTCGAGTCTGAACAACTGCGCATCACACATGTGGACTCGGAATCTGAACGTCGAGTCTGAATCTTGCGCATGGAGAATCTTCATCTGAAAAACTGTAGAGTCTGGAATCTGAACGAGCATCTGGACTTCCTCTTTCTCCCATACTGGTCATCTGAACGAGCATATGAAATCTGTCTATGAATCGGAACTGGAATTTGAATCGTCAGAGTGATGATGCCGGAGAACTCTACATATACTCCTCCTTTCTCCCATACTGGTCAGAAAACATGGACGTCGACCATGTTGGGAGAAGACAAAGAAATGAGGAAAACATGAATATTCGTAGAAATTTCTTGCGTCTTTTCATTTTTTTATAAGCCGCCATTTTTTAAGTCGTTTCAACCATTTTTTTACGGCTCTCTTCTTTTTTTATGCGTACGGCTTTCAAATATACGTGCCTTTTTTTAAAACAAAAAACTTTGGCCCATTTGGGCCTTAAAAAACTCACCCTCTTTTTTTTACTCACGGCAGGCCCCTATCTTCATTCATTTTTTTCACACTATTAGGCCCCACTTGGGCCCTTCCATCAAACAAGATTTTTTTAAAATGGCGTTGGGCCTTTAGGGTTCCCAGAGAACCCACTATTCAAAAACCAGCCGTCCCCCGATGGGGGGCTCTTCAACATCCGCCGTCGATAAAGATGATCGGCCATCGCCGCTTGGGCTTCAAGGACATGGAGATGCGGCGGGGTCGGAGAGGCGGCGTCGTGAAGGAGAAGTTACACCTCGCCAGGACTGCCGCCATCATCGCGCGTGTAGCAGCGCCACTAGAAGGATGATTGGTGGATAACTCACCTGGGACACGCAAGGAGCCCGATGCTCCGCTGTGGGAGGTTGCGTGAGATGGGGCTGCCGCCGAGGATTCGAGAACGCCTGCGCGGTTTTATCGAGAGGAGTTTGCGCCTGCAGTCTCGGGTGTGGCTGGGATCGCCGCTCGACAAGATCTCCCATCGCTCGAAGAGCGTGTCGCCGCTTGCGTGAAGGTGAAAGGCTCGTAGATGCACCTGTGCGCGACTGGGGAGGAGAGCAGCGTCGTCTGCTTGGAGGCGATGAAATGGAGGCGCCGCCTCCAGCCTGGAGATGCAAGGCGCATCGCGCCGCCTGGAGCGTTGATATGGTGCCACCAAGGGCAAGTTCGTGCAGGGTTGGCACTGCCTAGAGAAGTGTATCCTGGATCCGATGAAGGAGGAACTGCGAGGGCTCCGCTTGTGGAGTAACATCGTCGATTGGATAGGAGAGGTACCTCTTCCCTGAGTTGCGGTCTTTGCTGCCTGGAGCTCGCACATATGAACGAGATCTAGGGTTTTTTTTTCTGGGACTTGTAGAAAATGGTGGCTGGAGATGGAGATGGTGGCTCGCGTTGGGTAGAGTCCGCTGGAGAGGTGTAGCCCGCTGGAGATGGTGGCACCTTTTGTGTGCGGCTGGGCTGCAGGACTGGAGCGCCTAGGGCTGGAGAAGATGCGCCTGCTGTGCCGATGAAGCTAGCTGGAGATGAGGCTAGGGATTGATGATTCAGAACTTGAATCTGAATCGTAATTTGAATCGAAACAAGAGATCTTCAACATGATCTTCCAAAATAGTTAGGGTTTCACTAGAAACCCTATAAATAAATCTCGAATCTTGAATACAAAAATAAAGAACACAAAATTCCTCGAGAATCAGCCCGCTCTGCTACCATGTTAGAAAATAAACATGCGGAAGCGAATATCAGAGAAAAGATAAAGCAAGAATAAACATCGGGATTTTACGTGGGACCCTACTCCGCAAGGAACGAGATGAAACTACGGGAGATGCCCTCAAGGGGGCATGTTATGCATTGCTTTTTCTCATCTGATACATGAGGTCTGGGGCTCCTTATATAGCCTCCACAGAGCCTCCAAGTCCCACCACTGGTAGATGTGGGACTAAACTCTTGGATGATGTAAATGGATCCTGGAGAGATCCATTTACCCATCTCTCTCATAAGTGACGCATACAATGAATACTCCAACACTATATGAAAATTAACAGAAATTGGTGACATCTGTGGTTTTTGAATTTAAATGTCATATTTCCCTCTCGGACTCGCGACAAGTCGGAGGACTGTCCCTATTCGAGAACTTAATGCGATCGGAGATTCGGAATTATAATACTGCGAATGCGTGTAGCGAGGTACTACGACTTTGATACCAAACTATGACACCCTTAGATCCGGGTACCCATTTAGACATCATTCACAGTGTTATTTTCATAAATGATCGCATTAGTTCAACTTGAAATTGAGGGGAAATTTTTCGCATTTCGTATTTGACATTCATAAACAATCTAACAACCACAAAAACAACAAAAAGTGTCACCAATTTGCATTTCATTAATTTCCACATATATATACAACATATAACAAAAGAAACTGACAGTTATACATGCCTCCCAAAATATACAGAAGAGAAAGAAAAGCACTACTATAGAAATTGAACAAAAAACTGTAATAACTGTATCGTTTGTTATGGCAGTGGATGCTCGGTATCATCAATTAGCTACTGAGACACATGCTTTTTACCTGCCAAACATGCAAGAAACAAAAGGACGTCAACGGATGTTATGTATATTCAATCATATTACATATAAAACAAGCAATTTAGTGGTTTCAAAAGAAAGCAAGTAAATAGGAAGCGCTAAATAAAATTTTTAAACTACTTACGTGGAAAATAAAGTTCAAGTTGCTTTATTTGTAAACCCCATGTTCATCATCACCCAAATATTTTCCATATTTACATATCTATTTCATATATAGTAATTGACCCATATGTATATTATTTTCTTCTTGTTACTTAGAGATCCTATTAGTGGATATTGTTATTGAGGATTATGTGTTTTTGATCTGATCCTTGATTTTGCCTAATTTCTCAAGCCTAGTGGATAGTCTGTGGTCTTGGTCTGAGGGTGACCACACACTATGATATTAAGGCATGAAGAGTATGTTAGAGTTGGAGTGCCTCCGTAGGCATGCAGTGAAGTATAATGCATCCTAACTAAGTTTCCAACACGTCCACTTAACAGTTAACACTCAAAGTAGTATTTTAAGATCCGATGAATTGTCGCTGATTGAGGATTTATGATAAATGATGATTCCTTACCAAATCTAACTATTAGTCATACTCAACTATGATTGATCTCAACACTAACCCAACATAATTGTAATTGATTTCATCTCTTAGACAACTCATCTGCAATTCAATTCAATGCTTAATTATAACTCCTTCAGATTCAACTATAACTGATTCATATGTAGCCATCGTCAAGCCTATCGACGGAAAAGTAATCAAAACTCAAGCGGTGAGGAAGTCTCCTAAGAGACCCTTCCATCTCGCCCTCTAATGGGAAGTACAGTCCAATAGAGGGTTAGGTCTACTTCAAAACCACACCATTGAGACGGGTGAGAGAGACTCTTCGAAAAGGTCACTCTAGAAACTGGCTCGACCGGTACGGGCTAACAGGCTCGTGAGAAAAACTAAAACCGAGGATCACCCTCATGGGTATCCTAACACGAAGGGTCAACTAAATTGGTCAAAAGTTCGGATCCCAACGAGGAGTAAAAACACTGCGAGCTCGCGTAAAATCGTAAAATGACTGGGTTCCTAGACCCGTGCACTAAGCGACCACTGCCCTAACTGGACTTCCTATCTCCCGCCCAGTCAAGGTTCGAATTTTCAATTTCGATTTCATTTCGGTCCCCTTCAAAACTGAAATCTCGATGAAATTTCAGGAAATTTGACCGTTTCGGTCGAAATGTCGAAAATGACTCAAAAAAGCCATTGTTCGACCATTTTTTCGCAGATTAAAATCTTTTGAATTATTACAACAATAAATAACTTACAAATAAACACTTATATCACACATATTGCTCATACATGTCCCTTATATCACACATATCGGTCATATCGACCAAATCGATGTTAATGTTGATTCTTGCCTGATAAATACTGGAAATTGATATCATCCAATCCAAGATCTTAAAACAACAATAGCTTACAAATGCACACTTATATCATACACATCTCTCATCCATACACCTTATATCACACCATATCGGTCATATTAGACATATTGTTGAGTTGACTGATAGATACTGGAAATGGAAATCAAAATAAATTAAGTTAACAACACTTAGAAGACGTCTTTTGTTCATAAAAATAGACGAACATTTTTTATTCTAAAATGTAGATAATGATTAATTAAACAATATTTTGTTCATGGAAATAATTATCACAGATAAAGTTCGAATGAATTACAGAATTAATTACAGACTTACAATAAAGATGCATCCATTTACGAAGATAAATGACAAACGAATGAAACGAACAAGTATATCAGATATATAGAAGCTATGGAGTTGTTTCATCTCCATTGCTTAAACCCAAAGGAGAGGAAACTCCCCAAGTTGAATAATCGACGTATGTGCTCTCTTGTCGCACCATATCCTACCAGACGAGGGTATCGCTGAAACCCATGAATTTCAACTGAAATGGGTCGACATGTCGAAATATCACCGAAATTTCAGTCGAAATACATGAAATTTTGTACTAAAACCCATGAATTTCAATCGAAATGGGTCGATATGTCGAAATATCACCGAAATTTTGCTTGAAATACGAGAAATCGACATATATAGGAGTTTCAATACCCATGACCTCTCAAAACCGAAATTTCACTGAAATTTCGCGAAATTTAAATCCTTGCGCCCAGTTGAGGGTCACCACACCCTCGCACGGTCAGGCGTAAGGGTTACCATGATCGACACAATATAAATTTTCATTGATTCTTATAACCATCTAGGTTCATTGGTTATATAATCATACATCCATATCTTATATGATTGGCTTTACAGATCTAATTGATCGGTCCACACCATCAATTGTAATAAGTGATATTTGTTAACATATATATTAGTTTCCTGTATCTCTCTGTTATTTTTATTTTCAACCGTATGCGTTATGTAATTTACCCATAGGCTACTCTCCTATATAAGAGAGCCTAGGGTTGATGGAATAAACATCTCTTTCATTTTTCCCAACATGGTATCAGAGCAACGGTCCTAGACCGGAGTTCTCGAAACCCTAACCCTATCCCTACCCCACCCGCGTGCCTCTCTCTCTCTCTTACCGCCGCCGGCGCATACTCGTGCCCCCCCTCCTGCGCCTCCGTCGCGTGTGCGCCTGTGCGCTCCGCGCCTGCGCCTAGCGCACTAGCCCTCGCGCGCTCGCCCTCACGCGCGACTGCGCACCTGCGTGCGACTGCGCGCTCGTCCTCGCGCTGCGCGATTGAGTGCTCCCCCTCGCGCGCCTGCACGCCCCTGTGCTCTTGCGTGCCTGCGTGCTCCCGCGGGCACCGTAGAGCCCTAAGCGTGTGCTCTTGAATCAACCGTAAAGCGCACACCGTCAACTAAATGGGTTTAGTTGCTTGAGGTCTTCACATGCAACTAAACCCGTCTATGTCTTTGTAGACGAATCTTATCTTCAGTCAATCGCTCCAGTCTTCAGTTTCTGGTATGTCAGAAAGCAAGGCGGATATCCCATCCATTGGCGCCTTTCGTGGTCCAGTGCCTATCGTAAAGATGGATGGTACAAACTATGCACTGTGGGCTATGCAGTTCATGAGTATGATGAAGTCAACTGGTAAGAAGCACATTCTTACCGAAGAAGAGCCTGCTGAGAAGACTGGAGCCAATGCCTCATGGGAGGCCGATGACGCATACGCCAAAGTCTGGTTATCTGGAACGTTGGCGATCGAGATTGCCAATGATATTCTACATCAGCCCACGGCCAAAGACATGTGGGACATTCTGGCGGTCACATACTCCCAGGCGAAGAATGAGACAAAGATTCTGCAACTCCAGCATGATATATTCGCTATAAAGCAGAATGGTCGCCCTCTACATTCACTCTACACATCCCTGCGAGGGATGTTCGAGAAGCTATACAGCTTCATGCCCCTGACAGCCACGCCAGAGTAACAGAAGACATATCGGAATGCAACTATGGTGGGCGTTTTCCTTGATGCACTTGCTCAAGAGTATGAGGCGGCACGATCCCAGATCTTGGCCGATTCTACTATTCCTCCCATGGAGGAAGCCTTTCATAGACTGAGTCGCATCACCGTCCCTTCTACGGCCACGAATCAGAATGCTTCAGCCATGGCCGCCAACATGGGTCGTGGATTTCATCATCAGACTCGTGGACGTGGACCTCGTGGCAGAGGAGGCCGCACTCGGCCAACTTGTACCTACTGCCATCGCGTCGGACACAATGAAGACACATGCTACTCTAAGCATGGATTTCCTGCATCTGCACGAGTCGCTGAGCAGATAGAGCCTCCATCTGTTGCCACCTTGGATCAGCAGTTCGATGATCTAGTTGCCCGTCTAAGGGGCATTATTCCCCCATCTGGTCCAACACCCACTACTGAGAGTCAATCTGATGCCGCTGCATCTGCTTCTGCGTCTACCAGTGCTTCAGATAGCATACTTGCATTTAACAGTAGTAGATCAGATACATTACCTTGGATTATGGACTCGGGCGCTACACATCATCTATGTGGCGATCAGAGTTTACTTACAAGATATTCTCAGATTCCTCCAGGCTGAACAGTGGACATTGCCAATGGTACACATTCCCCAATTACTGGTCAGGGGGAGATTAGACTGACATCTTCTATGCAACTCAAGAATGTGTTACATGCACCTGATTTTTCAATGAATTTACTATCAATCAGTCAGATTACAAAAAATTTACAATGCCGGGCAATTTTTGATCCATCTTCTCTTATTTTTCAGGACATCCTTACGGGCAACGTGATTTGTCGTGGCTATGAGTAAGGAGGCCTCTATCGCCTCAATCAGACTCCTTTTGCTGGAACCTCATCCCTACCTATTGGACCCATATCTCCTCTGCTGTGGCATCTGCACTTTGGACATCTACCGCTTCAGAAGTTGCGTCGTGTGTTACCCCAGGGTCTGCCTCACACATCCATCCAATGTGAGGCTTGTCAGTTGGGAAAGCATCACCGGTCTACCTTTCCCAGTCGTCCAGGTCGGAGTAGTACCTCCAAGTTTGAGTTATTTCGTATTGATATCTGGGGTCCGGGTCGTGTACCTGATCATCAGGGACACAGGTTTTATATAGTTATTGTGGATGACTTCTCTCGTGTGTCATGGGTATTTTTGTTGAAAAATAAATTTGAAGCAGGGAATGTTATTATCCATTTTCTTAATGAAATTCGTAATGTTTTCTCCACATCTGTTAAAATTGTAAGAAGTGATAATGCCCTAGAATTGTGTACTCATGTCCTAACCAATTACTACTCATCCAAAGGGATTATCCATCAAACATCCTGTGCTTATACCTCTCAACAAAATGGGATTGCTGAAAGGAAACATCGCCACCTACTAATGTCACAAGATCACTTCTTATACAGAGTCATGCTCCTTACTCTTACTGGGGTGATGCGGTTCTCACAGCATGCTACCTAATTAATCGTATGCCGTCCTCTGTTCTGGGTGAACAGACCCTTCTCCCTTATCTTTCTTGGTAAGGATCTGTTTTCCCTTACTCCTCGTGTGTTTGGCTCAGTTGCCTTTGTCCATCAGTTGTCTCCCGGTACTGACTAGCTCTCTCCTAGGGCTGTCAAGTGTGTGTTTGTTGGGTACTCCAGAACTCAAACGGGGTACAAGTGCTTTGATCCATTGCGTAGGCGGTATATTGTTAATGCAGATGTTACATTTTTTGAATCAGTAATGTATTTTTCATCCTCAGGTGATCAACAGCTACCTCCAGTTACTACCGATGCCATCTATATGATACCACCGCCACCAGTACCATCACCACCACCACCACCACCACCAGCTCCCTTACCATCATCCGCACCTCCAAGTACTATCCCTGTTTCACCACTACCATTTCATTATACCCGCAGGCCTACTCCGGCTCATGGTCATGACTCATCTCCTAGCTCGCCTAAGGTATGTACTGAAGATATTACTCTTGATGGATCTAATGATATTTCTGAGCAGGATATGTTGCATAGGCCAGATGAGGACACAACCGATTTAGATGTTCCTATTGCTATACGCAAGTCGAAGAGGAGCTGCGCCACATATCCTTTAGCAGCTTCTGTGTCATTTGAGCGACTATCTGGGGATTTCAGGAATTTTGTGGTTGCCTTGTCAGCTGTAGATATTCCACGGAATTATCAAGATGCTCTGAAGGATACTAGATGGCGTCTAGCAATGGAGGAAGAAATGGCGTCACTTCAATCTAGGGGAACTTGGAGTCTAGTTCCTATACCTGCAGATGTGACCCCAGTGAGCTGCAAGTGGGTATTTACAGTCGAGCAGAATGCAGATGGCAGTATTGACAGATACAAGGCCCGCCTTGTTGCACGTGGCTTTACACAGACATACAGAGTGGATTATCTTGATACGTTCTCGCCAGTAGCCCGTCATTCTACCCTACGGATCTTGCTGTCAGTTGCGGTTAGTCGAGAGTGGCCGCTATATCAGTTGGATGTGAAGAATGCATTCTTATATGGAGACCTACAGGAGGAAGTCTACATGCAACAACCTCCCGGTTTTGCTGTTGAGGGGGAGTGTTCTAAGGTGTGCATACTTCATAAGGCTATCTATGGCCTTAAGCAGAGCCCCCGAGCATGGTTTCAGAAGCTTTCAGACCTCTTTGAAAAACAAGGATACAAACGCTCTAATGCTGATCATTCCTTGTTTATAAAGAAGACTTCAAGAGGTATTATTGCAATTATGGTTTATGTAGATAACATCTTGATTACAGGAGATGATGAACAAGGAATAAAGCAGGCGAAAGAAAAGCTGGGTAGCATATTTGTCACTAAGGACCTTGGAGTCCTTAGATATTTTCTGGGGCTGGAATTCGCCAGAAATCCGTATGGGCTAGTAATGTCGCAGAGAAAATATGTTACGGACCTGTTGAGTGAAACATGTATGCTTGGGTGCCGGTCTGCTACAACACTAATGGACCCTAGCATGAAGCTATATGATAATGATATAGAGGAGGTGGACAGAAGAAGATGCAGAGAACTGGTAGGCAAACTGTTGTATGTCACGATCACTAGGCCCGATATATCCTTTGCAGTGAGTCGTGTGAGCCAGTTCATGGAGCAACCACGTTAGGTCCATATGGATGCTATACATATGATACTCAGGTATCTCAAATCATCTCCTGGTGCAGGTTTGCTATTCAAGAAAGGCAAGGGGATTTCTATCTCAGCATGTGCAGATGCAGACTATGCAGGTTGTCCCAAGGACAGTAAGTCCACCTATGGGTTTGCAGTCTACGTTGGAGATTCTCTAATCTCATGGAGGAGCAAGAAACAGACGGTGGTAGCCAGGTCTAGTGCTGAATCCGAATATAGGGCTATGGCCCAGGCTAGCACAGAAATGATGTGGGTAGAGGCTATGCTTACAGATCTATGTATAGATGTACCACTTCCTATGAACGTAGAATGTGACAATCAGGCAGCCCTGTTCATTGCAAACAATCCAGCATTCCATGAGCGAACCTAGCACATTGAGGTCGACTGTCACTTCATACGTGACATGATTCAGAAGGGGTTCATTGCTACATCTCATGTTACTTCAGAGAATCAAACTGCAGATATATTTACCAAGGCATTACTACGAGGCCCATTCCAGAAGTGTGCGTCCAAGCTGAGCATGATTGATATCTATGCTCCATCTTGAGGGGGAGTGTTAACATATATATTAGTTTCCTGTATCTCTCTGTTATTTTTATTTTCAGCCGTATGCGTTATGTAATTTACCCATAGGCTACTCTCCTATATAAGAGAGCTTAGGATTGATGGAATAAACATCTCTTTCATTTTTCCCAACAATATTCATATCGTAGGTTATACTAATGATCATTGATGATAATTTTTAGTATTGTAGAATACTTGTGATTTCACTCAAAACCTCATGAAATCTGGAATCAAGAACTCATCTGAATTTGGAATCTAATTCGCATAAAACCCCCAATTTTAGAATTTTTAAAACATGCAATTTGGAGCTTTTGAACAGATCTGAAATTTGGGTTAATTAAGTTGTTAAACACTGAAATCCCCAAATTTTAAGTTGTTAAAACACGAATTTTTGAGTTAATGAACAATTCTGAAGATGGGGTTTAGTTCACACTAAAACCCCCCAATTTTAAGTTGTTAAAATAAGGATTTTAGAGCTAATGAACAGATCTGAAAATGGGGTTAAATTCACACTAAAATCCCCAGTTTTGAGTTGTTAAAACATGGGTTTAAGAGCTAATAATCAGATCTGAAACTGAGGTCAAATTCACACTAAAATCCCCAATTTTGAGTTGTTAGAACACATGTTTAAGAGCTAATAATCAGATCTGAAACTGAGGTTAAATGCACACTAAAATCTCCAATTTTGAGTTTGTTAAAACATGGTTTTAAGAGCTAATGATCAGATCTGAGACTGAGGTTAAATGCACACTAAAATCTCCAATATTGAGTTTGTTAAAATATGGTTTTAAGAGCTAATGATCAGATCTGAAACTGAGGTTAAATTCACGCTAAAATCCTGAATTTTTAGTTGTTAAAATATGGATTTAAGAGTTAATAATCAGATCTGAAATTGAGGTTAAATTCATACTGAAATCCCGAATTTGAGTTGTTAAAACATTGTTTTAATAGCTAATAATCAGATATGAAACTGAGGTTAAATTCACACTAAAATCCCCAATCCCCAATTTTGAGTTCGTTAAAACATGATTTTAAGAGCTAATGATCTGATGTGAAACTGAGGTTAAATTCACATTAAAATTCTCAATTTTGAGTTTGTTAAAGCATGGTTTTAAGAGTTAATGATCAAATCTGAAACTGTAGTTAAATTCACACTAAAATCCCCAATTTTGAGTTAAAATATGGTTTTAATAGCTAATAATCAGATCTGAAACTGAGGTTAAATTCATACTAACATCCCCAATTTTGAGTTGTTAAAACATGATTTTTAGAGCTAATGATCAGATCTGAAACTGAGGTTACATTCATACTAAAATCCCCAATTTTGAGTTGTTAAAACATGGAATGAGAAGGAGAGAACGGGGGTAAATCTCATGGATAGCAGCACGAAGGAGGTCTTGGATTGTACCTTAGAATCTCCAATTGGGAATCAAAGTTGCATGCAACTATTGGCTAGAAAAGGAGCGCCATCACTTTGAACTTTGGCTTAAATTGTATCTTCAACTGCTCCTTGAACTCCAAATGAAGTGGAATTTGGGGGAGATATGAAGGAAATAAAGAGGGAGATGTTGTTGCTTATATAACCAAAGTAGAGGGTCTAGAGGTTGACAAGTGGAAGGGCTTGGGGGCCAAATGGATTTTTTGAGAGGGCAAGTGGAGACTGTTGGATTTTCTGCTACTACTGTTTTAAAAAAAATATTTGATTTTTTAAATCAAAATCTCTCTTTATTTGACATATTTAAAGTTGACCGTAATCACACCTTCAGTTTCGGATTTCGATGCACAATATCTCGATTTGATCGTCTCTAAATAACAATCAATATGAGTATAATATTCATATACTTTGGATCATAGATGAATTCTCGAAATTCTCGAGATAAGGTGTCCGTTTACGACTAAATTTTGTGATTTTTAAATGTCAAATGATCTTCGATTGACGAACGATTGATTTCGTTGATATATTGATTGAGTCGGTTGAATTTCTTGTAATTATATGGTGTTAAATTGATCTTACGAGGAAATACACACTGAGGGAGATCAATATTCAGTCTTCACATTTTAAAAAATACGGCATTGCGTTTTCTGTTATATAAGGAGGACTAGAGTGGGGAGTTTCAATCCATTACTTTGTCGAATAAAATATATTTGATTGTAGCGAAATTGCTTGCTAATTGTCGTGGTTTGTGATGGATGATTCTGACATACAACTTTTATGTTAGGTAGGTTGATGAATTATAGGATAGTGATGGTTCCAAGATGGTTGTGGATTGGAAGAGGTTGGTTATTTTGATTACTTTGGAAGGTGGATTTCTTCAAAGCATATAATATTATTTACTAGAGATCTTAATAGTTTGTTGTAGAGACGTGTCTTCCTTGATATGTGGATTGCATAGATGAAGAAATGTATGACTACAACTTCTTAATCGATCATCATCAATGGACGTATGGAGGGTGGTTTATTGCCAGTCATATAGAGGTATTAGATAGGGGCACCCACTCTTTCTTTTGCAACTGATGCTTTGTTTTTGTTTATTTGTAGATCAAAAGAGGGGGTAGCACGCTATGGTACCCTCCCCAATAAATTAATTAAGGAAGAGAAGAAGAAAAGAGCAGAAAGAAGTACAAGTGAAAAAAGTCAGAGAAGTGCCCAGGCTTCCACAAAAGCCTTGGACTGAAACATAACATTCTCAATATAGAATCTATGACCCGAGAAAACCAGGGCATTTCTAGCCAGTCATATACTCCAAAGCAAAGAATGCGGTCCCAAAATCTCAGTTCGCGGTCGTAGACGGATGCAACGAAATGAGTCCCAGAAGTCGTCGAAGGACGACGTGCTGACCCAGCCAAGGCCCAGATCACCCCAAGAACCGGCAGTGCAAGAACAAGTAAAGAACAGATAGTCGACCGATTCAATGCCCACCTCGCACAAGTAGCAGGTCTCAGAAGAAGAGCCAAAGAACCGCGCGCACCGGTCCTGAGTCATTAAGTGCTTGCGCCTGAAGAGCCACTGGAAGAAACCAATCCGCTCAGGGAGGCGAAGATCCCAGATCAAAGAGCAATCCTTAGCGAGAACCTCGGAGGGAGCGGGCGGTGGCCTGCGAATCACCATGTAGGCCTTCCTGATCGAAAAGAGGTGCCCCTCCAGACCCAGTGGTCCCTCCCCCTGCTGGGGCTCTCACAGTTAGCTAACGAATCACATAGACGAAGGAAGTCCTCAAGCCTTTGGTTCGAAAAATTTGCGCAGAAACGAGGCATCCAGTTCCCGTCACACCACACATCAGCATTCTTTGCATCCCGGTCCGCTGCCAAGGCAAATAACCGTGGGAATTGAATGGCGAGAGCCCCATCGCTGGTCCAGTTGTCGGTCCAGAAAGCAAAAAAGAGGCCGTTGCCCAAGATGGACCGGAAGAGCTCGTGAAAACGAGGGAGCACCGAGAGAATCCCCCTCCAGAACGGGGACAAGCACACCCCCGTAGGTAGCACAGTAGCCACAGGGCAACAATATCCGTATATACGACGGAGCAAGGTGCAACAAAGGTCGTCATCACTCCCCTAAATTTTCGAGACCCACTTCAAAATTAATGCTTCGTTCATAGCATCCAGCCTCCGAACACCCAACCTCCCATCCGCCTTCGGTAAGGTAACGGTATCCCAATCCACGAGGTGCATGCCCCTGGCATTCTGCCCGCACCTGCGCCATAGGAATCTCCTCGTCACCCTTTCGATACGTATGCGAATTCCCTTTGGTAGAATACGAGAGGACATGAAGAATATCGGAATTGCACCATAACCGTTTTTAGGAGGACCGACCTCCCCCCTCTGGAAAGGATGGAAGACCGCCAACCCGCCAACCTGCCCTCCAGCTTCTCAACCACCGGAAGCCAGTCCGCCAGCCTCGACCACCCGATAGTCAGCGACATGCCAAGATAGCGAATCGACAACTTGCCACAACCAACCCCCAAATCGACAGAGCAACCCCCCCGCCTCCTCCTCGGAGAAAGCAAAGGGGATCAACAAGGATTTCTCCCGATTTTGGACGAGGCCCGAAAGCTCGCCAAAGAGCTCCAGCACGGTAGCGACGGTACCGATCTTCTCCCTGCCACCCTCGACGAAGAATATGGTCTCATCAGCGTATTGGATAAGAGGAACAAGGAGATTGCCCTTGGAGAAGCCCGAAAAAAGGCCACCATGTTGCACCTGCGTCAGCATGCACACCAAAGTGTCCGCCGTAATGACAAAAAGAAGAGGGACCAGAGGGCACCCCTGCTTGACCCCCCCGTTGAGGCTGGAAAAAATCACCCTCCAGGCGACCATTAACAAGCACCGCCATAGAAGCCGTGGTAACACAACGCTTCATCCATGAGATCCAACTGCTTGGGAACCATCGCCTATGCATCGCTTCCCACAGGAAGCGCCAATCAAGCGTGTCATATGCATTCGCAAAATCGACCTTCCAGAGCATAGCCTTCGTACCAAGCCGCTTCCAATCCGCCACCATCTCAGAAGCCAAAACCAGACAGTCCCCAAGTTGCCTGCCTGGGATGAAAGCCGATTGGAAGGGGGAGATAAGGTGCGTAAGCACCCTATTGAGACGGATGGCAAACACCTTAGCCACAATGAGGTATAGCCCGTTGGAGAGAGCAATGGGTCGGAAGTCCTCAATGCGCTTCGCCGCACCATGCTTAGGGAGGAGAACGATCAATGCCCGATTAATCTTCTCAAACCCTGCGTTGCAAAGACACATCGCTTGTACCACATCGAGGACGTCCACAACGAGCAGGTCCCAGAAGTCCCGATAAAAGGACATCGGGAACCCATCTGGCCCGGGAGCCCCATCCGCGTTGAGGGACCAAACGACGACCTTCACCTCCTCCAAGGTCACGGACATAGTCAGGCTCGAGGCATGCTCCGGCGAGAGCCTCTCCATCCCCTAGCCCAACCACCTCCGCCCGCGCTGCAGGGCCCATGACGAGTAGTCACGAAAATGCCTGGCAATCAGATGGCCCATCTCCGCGTCACCCGCAACCCGCACACCATCCATAATGACCGAACGAAGAGCATTAGCTCGACGTCTCCCGCTGGCAACACGGTGAAAGAAAGCAGTGTTGGCGTCCCCCTCCACGAGCCACCTGTGCCTAGATCTCTGGCGCCACTCCGCCACCTTTTTCTTGTCTTCGAGCACCACCTGAGGGAGAGCATTTTCCCTCCTCGCGAGATCCTCGGAGGAGAGAGGGCCGGAGTCCTCGAGCTGGTCAAGGCCCACGAGAACCTCCTCCGCGGAGGCTCTGGCCGCCCGGCGGGCAGCGCGCGACTCCTTAAACGTGCAAAGTCTCCCCCGCAAGGAGACAAGTTTCTGGAAAAATCTTGAGACAACCGAGCCAGAAACAACCGTAGAGGTCCAATGCGAGGAGACCATCGCGCAGAACGACTCCTCCAAAAGCCACGCCTTCTCGTACCTGAAGAAGCCCCGGTGCTCCGAAAGCTCCCTCGAGTCCCAGATCTGGCGAGAGTGATCCGAGCAAGTTCGGATCCTGGCCGACGCAAAGCAAGAAGGGTAGAGGTCTAAAAGCTCCGAAGAGGCCAAGAAACGGTCAATGCGGGAATGAGATCTCGAGCTCCGCCACGTGTACTTAGTATCCGAGGCGTCAAGCACCTCAAGCTCTACAGAGTCCAACAGCTCCACAAAGTCAGCCGATCCCGGGTCTTGGCCACCACGCAAGCCCGACCGGTCGGAGGAGAGCAACGTCACATTAAAATCAGCACCAATAAGCCACACGCCCCCCCCCCTCCCCGGGGAAGGAGGCTCTGGCCGAGCGAAGTTCATCCCACAACTCTCGCCGGTCACCGGCAAGGCAAGGCCCATACACGCACGAAACGACAATAGTCGTCACCGAGGAAAGGCACTCTAAGAGGACCGTAAGCACATGGGACCCCCTTAACTCCGAGCGAAGAACAAAACTACGGTCCCTCCAGGCAACCAACACACCGCCCGCAGAACCAACCACGCCAATAACGCGATAATAAGAGATGGGGCCAGCATCAAAGGAGCGCCAAACGTCCAACATACATGATCGCAATTTGGTTTCCTGGAGTAAAATGATGTCACAACCCCATTCGAGGAAGCGAGAACCCAGGATCTTCCTTTTTTCCGAGTCACCCAGACCCCTGACGTTCCATGTGAGGATCTTCATTTAGCACCTAACGACAACGGATTAAATAATGCATGGCAATTATTTCAGGGGTTTCATGTGATATGGTTTATTCGTCCATATGTTGCAGTACACTAATGACACTATTTTTTGTGGAGGGTTCGGTAAGGGAGGCACACCGGATTTTTGCTTTAGATGATATTTTTATTGAATTGTTTAGGATGCGATCGATTGGGACAAATCCACTTTCATGCCTTTTGGCTTATCTAACAGAGATTCGTGAATGTTGCATGTGTCGGGATTACCAACCGACTCCCTTCCCTGAGATATATTAGGTAGGCTTGACCTATGGAAAGCTTAGTAAAGCCGTTGGGGGGGGGTGTGATTGAGAAAACAGAACACATGTTGACGGGGTGGAATGCACGGTGTTATCTAGAGTGGGAAGGTCCATTCTGTGGAAGGCGGTGCTTTTAGCTATCTTAAACATCTGCTTGTCTGTGCATAGGTTGCTGATGCGGGTGTTGGGGTAGAGGTTGGAAGGGTTGATGTGAATGTCCTTTTGATCAAAATTTCGGTGAAAAAAATGCAGGGTTGGTGCTGATGGATAGGGGTTTTGTTGCACAACCATTGAAGAAGGATAGTCTTAGTATGCTCACGCTGGAAAACATTAATATGACCATACCTGGTAATTTGGGTGTCATGCCTGCAGACGTCTAGGGAAAACTTGGTTTGTCAACTGCTCTGTGGCATTACGGATTCTCGACGTGGCTGAATGTTGCGGCTGGTAGGAGGGAGCATCTTCTACGTTCTGGTGGGATTTTAGCTCTGGTCTCCATGATTTCCCCTCTAAGTTACGACCTATCCTCGAGATGGATCTTCCTTATGTTTTGAAGATTGTAACTGCGTTTTTTTATACCGGTAAGTATTCCACGTGTTTTTTGTTTAATCACCGTTTTAATATGTAATGAACTCTCTCACAATACTTACCATTGCTAGAAAATATATTAATGCTCAGAAGGTTCTTAGAATGTTTTTTATGCAAGCCCTTTTTGTTTCCATATGTTATTCATTTTAGTCGGATCCAAAATAAACACTTCTGCCTTTTAAAACCGCATCTAATTCGGTTTATTTCCACTTGAATTTATTGATAGTTACTGTTCTGTATATTTCATCTTTTGCATTTATAGGAATATCTTTAATGTCTATTATCTTTTTTTAATCACCACGGAAGTAATTTGCAAAGTTAGTTCATGATAATTTTCTAAACAATGTCAATACAGGAAATTCTTTTAAACAAAGTCAATTCAAGAGAAGCATACTAATTTGAGAGTTACTGTTCTGTATATTTCATCTTTTGCATTTATATGAATATCTTTAATGTCTATTATCTTTTTTTAATCACCACGGAAGTAATTTGCAAAGTTAGTTCATGATAATTTTCTAAATAATGTCAATACAGGAAATTCTTTTAAACAAAGTCAATTCAAGAGAAGCATACTAATTTCTTGAATTAAAGCACAAAAAATGCATGTATGCCAATAAGCTCTTGCCATTGTTTTGCACATACCAAGGTTCTATAACGTTTGTTGTCAAATGACATATTTATAGCACAGTTTTGGGAAATATGACAATGTACTTGTGGTGCAGATGAAGTTACTGTTAATAGAAGTTTTTTCTTTGGATAATGGAAGTTGTTTTCTTTAGTTATAGTGGCTCTTACTAATATTGTTAAATAAACTGCTTTGTAAACCTTCAATTGTTTGCTGAATGGTGGACCTTAAATCATGGAATTTTGCAGTAACCTTTCAGATGTTTTATGGGAGGCAATCTCCAACCATCAAGTGCTTTCTCTCTACCAAGGGCTAGGCACCAAGAATTTGCAGTCCTTTATATCACAATTTGTCTATTTCTATGGCTATAGCTATTTTAAAAGGTTGTACCTAGAAAAGAGTGGTGCGAAATCCATTGGGACTAAAGCAAATTTAGTTATTGCGGCTGCAGCTGGTGCTTGCACTTCTATTGTTACTCAAGTAAGAAAGACGGTACTTGTAACATATTTTTAAATTTTAATCCTTTATCACATTTCTAGGCAGTTACATAGTGCATTACATCCCCATGTTAGATTTTATGCGATCACCATGAATACTGACCAATGCAATGATATCTTTGTTTTTATTTGTTGTGGTACAGCCTCTGGATACGGCATCATCTCGGATGCAAACAAGCGACTTTGGGAAGTCTAAGGGATTATGGGAAACTTTGTCGGAGGGTACATGGAGTGAGGCATTTGATGGTCTTGGTATATCATTGCTTTTGACATCAAATCCCGCCATACAGGTTAAATTTTAATTTGAGTTTGTCTTATTTGCGTCTTAAAATTAGCCAGTGATTTTAAATCAAGGAAATCCACACAATATTGATAAAAAGGAGTCAACATTTACTAAAAGTCGAATACATGTGTGCTGACATCTGCTAGTATATCCATATGTAAACTTTGAAGGGATACTTTAAGTCTAGTAATAAATTTGCAAGTAATCTGATGGTGTATGAATATACAAAAATAGTGCAACTGAAGCATTTGTGTGGGTTTGAAATTTTAACTGGGTATGCAAGTATGCATGTTTACTGGTCAATGGTAGTTGACCACTAATTTCTTGAGAAGTTCTAAGGCGAAGAGCTTTTAAGAAGGAAACAAGGATAGCCATCGATAAAAGCTATAAAAGGGATAGGAAAACAAAGGCCTTTTTATGACAAATACACCAGTTTCGCCCCTAATTGCCTGCTTTCGCTTTCTATAGTTTCCATATAAGCCATCTCTACCACAAACTATGGTAGTCATTTATTTCCAAAGCACCCGTAGAACCACCATTGGATCGTCATCTTGTCCCCCATATGCCACATGACACCTGCTATGAGTGTATTCCAGAGATCGTCTTATGCTTGACTCTTGTCTTCGTCTCCCTTGGTCTTTCTTTGCCATTCAGTGCATGTTTTCATTGAATCAGTTGCAACTATTCCCACCTGAAGAATGGGGAAGAAGGATTTCTTTGTCTTTTATGTCTAATATTCAGTTTGATAAGTATTGAATCCTCCCCTAGATCCATTTAGTATCTGGCATTTGAGTTTTGCTCCACCGTGATCAAGAGTTCTTTTATTAAGTGAGTGAGTCTAAATTTTTACACGTCTTTACTCCTTTTTATCTCTAAAAAATAAGTAATGGAAGAATTATTTCTTTTGGATCTCATAACTCATTTTCTGTGGATTAGTTTGAATTGTTGCCAGTATTAATTGCCATTATCAACCATTTAAACTACAGTCTTCCTAATTTGTATTTAATTAATATGCACGATAATTATGGATGCAAATGGATGGATTACATACATACACACACACACACATATATATATATGCAAAAATGAGTTTTACCATATCCATTTTCAGAATCTGATACGATACCAGATTGATATAAGAAATGTGATACTGCATCCTTAGAAACAGAGATAGAATGCAAATATTTGTTTGACTGATATGGATAATCGCTGAATGGATATAAACTACAGTCTCCCTGCTTCATATTGTAATAGTGGACACATCACAACTTATTTTAGTATATAGGTTATACATAATATTAAGTAATGCTGTTTATTTGTTCAC
Organism: Ottelia alismoides; assembly: GCA_037367405.1. Classification (NCBI taxonomy): domain Eukaryota; kingdom Viridiplantae; phylum Streptophyta; class Magnoliopsida; order Alismatales; family Hydrocharitaceae; genus Ottelia; species Ottelia alismoides. The sequence goes on along the minus strand of JAZKJV010000252.1, from coordinate 100,711 downwards.
AACACCAACAACAATGCTGTTTATTTGTTACATTATTTTATTTTAAATATAAAGGACTAACTTGAATTACATATATAAAAAGATCATGAAGACCACAAAAGTGACAAAGACGATTTGTATGAGGTTGTATGAGGTGGGTAATAGTGAGTGAATGAAGAGGAAGCAAGAGGCGACCATCGATGTGAGTAGAAGACGGAGAACAAGACTCTGTAGTTGCGGATGATGACATGATCGAGATGGAATGCATGTTGAGTTTTGTGCTCTAGGATTACATTTTTCTATAATTTAATTTGCATGGAGCCATGTACTAATCATATGAACATTTGAATATAACACTTGTAATTGTAATATATAAATATGCCTTTCAGTGACATATACTTGTCTAAGTGCATTTTTTGCATAAATGGATATTCGGTCTAATATCGGCTAAAATTTCTGATGTACTTATTCATATCCATATCCCAAGGTTTTTTGTGCCGATTTCGATGACGTTTCACCAATAGAGAAATAGGGCATAGTGCTGAGGGCATGCGGATAAAATCCCGGAATTGTATCTACATAATTCAATTAATTTTAAAACAATAATGTTTCTACTATTTTCTAAATGTATAAATGATGTAATTCTACTATCATCTTATATTTGTGGGCTTAAGGAAAGTTGATATGTGATAAAATCATGTACTTCTGTTATATTAGAAGTCGGTCTATTAACATATTGTATAAAGTTTCTTATATTAAAAACATCCTACTAAATTATTACATTACTTAACAGGAAATGATCAGTAATACAAGTAGAAGGTTGCATAATGAAAATAAGGAAAAAAAATATCTAATATTCATCTAAAAAGACAAAAATAAGAAAAGCCAAGGAAGAAAGAATAGGGACCCTAGAAAACCCTCTTTAAAAAAATGAAGCAGCTTTTTGACATTTTCATATATGTTTGCAAAAGTAGCGACAATTCATTCTATGACGTGAAAATGCAGGTTAATATACTAAGATGTTCCTGTCATTTTGTACAGTATACAGTATTTGACCAGCTTAAACTACAATTGCTTGAAAGGCGAAAAAGCAGCAGTTCCGACTCTGTTTCAGGATCCCCGGTGGTTATATCTGCCTTCTCGGCATTTGTACTTGGTGCTGTTTCTAAAAGTGTTGCCACTTGTTTGACATATCCTGCAATCAGGTACTTCTAAAATTCCACCGCGGACCATTTTCCCCAAAGATTCTGCTGATACTCTTTTTTTTAACTGATGGCTTTCTGTTGCACCAAGAAATGGTATTCCAAATTCCTCTTTGGAATAGTACAGTCTTTATAAGGGAATCTAAGCCGTCGAGCTTTTGTCTTGTTGCCTCTTCTTGCTTCTGGCTACTGATAATTGTTGTTATTATTGTGGATTTCCTTCATGCTTACTCTGAGTCCTGAGGGATACCGCATGTTCTATACTGAACAGTGTTACTTGATTTAATTTTTTTGAAAGGATATTACTTTATTAAATAATGTACATAGATATCGATTTACCTTGAGGTAAATTGAGATGCTTGTTTATGAAGAATCACATTTGTTGAGATATTAGTTATCTTTATTATTGTTTTCTTATTTTCTATTTCTTTCTTCACTTTCTTGTAATTTATCTAATAGGTTGCTCTCCTATATAAGAGAACCCTATGACCTCTCATAATGATATGAATTCTTTTTCCGTCAACTTGGTATCAGAACGACAGTCCTAGACCTGAGTTCTTGTACCCACAAAACCCTACCCGCCCGCCCCTCCTTCCATCTACCGCTGCACCTCCATCCCTCCCTCCCTCCCTCCCTCGACAGCTGTCGCCGCTGCACAACCTCTAGGTTGCCCCAGGCCGCATCGGCCACTGCGTCGTCCAATTAAGGTTTGAAATATCGATTTCGATTTCGTTTCGGTCACCCTTAATACCGAAATTTCGCCGATATTTCGGGAAATTTCGATGTTTCGGTGGAAATATCGGAAATGACTCAAAAAGCCATTTTTTCAATTTTATTGTAAATTATGATCTTCCAAGTTATTAGAACAATAAATAACTTATAAATACACAATTATTTCACACATATTGCTCATCTATATCCCTTATATTGTACATATCGGTCATATCGATCATATCAGTCATATTATACAATATGTTAGATATTGCAAATGGAGTTAATCTGAGTACTTCAAACAATGAAACAATAGATATACACTTGTAGGCTTATAGCATACATATCAATCATCTTATCATCTATGACTATGACGGTATGTCACACACCATATCGAACATATCATTGTTAATACTTAATAACAGAGTAACAATCTTACAACAAGTAAAAATGCATATATTTCACGTAGAGTAATAAGAACATGCACATTAATGATTACTGCAATAAAAGATTAAAATATATTACATGGTGATATGTTTGATTCAGAACCAAGAGTTCCACAGTGGATCTGAATCGCCCCCTTGTCTCTCATAACGCATCGCAGATTCAATGAACTCGTAGTAGTTCTCCCATGTCATGTACGAGCACATGGCCTTGTAATCCATCACATACTGCCTATATTGGTGGTCATCGATGCCTATGAGTATCCCGAGACGAGGATAAGCAGCATTAGATCCGGTATCACGAGTGGCACGACGAGGCTGCGAAGTACTGGCTTGAGATCCTTGGGACGGTGACGATAGAGTAGGAGAAGATCTCTGCGGAGGAGGAGGAGGAACTGGTGTGTACTCAGGGAAGAAACCATAACTGTCACCGCTAAAGAAGCTGCCCTGGCTCTGCTCAGGCTGGCTACCTTGCTAGTTCTCATCGCTGTAGCTACTATATCCCCCATACCCACTGTAACCATATGAATATGATGGAGGTGCATACGCTTGAGGAGTGATTGATCCGCTGAATCACCCTTTTAATTTTAAAAAATGCCTCGTGTTGTAGTCGGGCAATCAGGATCGATAAAAAAGTAACCGCACGAATCGATGAACCGACGGATGCACGGTTTATGTACTTTTAACCTAGACAAGCCTCAGGGTCGACTCAAGGAGGCAAAGGAACAACTTCGGACCAGATTAGAGGAATTAGCTCATGGTTTTCCAAATGAGATTTTTTGTAATTTTTTTATGCAGTAAAAATGCAAATGCAAAAATGCACTTGAACTAGGTTATTAAGAAAATGAGCAACTTAGCCAAATTAATTTTAATGCGAAATCAATCCAATTTAGCCAAGTTACATTTTTCCTGGAAACCTAATCCAATGATGAATGCAAAATGTATTTTTTTTTGGAATTTTTGGGGTTAAAATGCAACAATGAAAAATACAAACCTTTTTTGGATTTTTATGCAATTTTTCGTGCAAACAAAACACAAAAATTATGAAAAATTTATTGGAAGTGAAATATGATGAAATAAAGCTACACTATTTTTTTGGAATTTTCTGACAATATACGATTTTTTATGATTTTTTTACTAAAAACAAAGTGATTGTGAGTATTTGATTCCTAATAAATCCACGAAATAAAATTATCCAGAGAGCAAATTATCTCAAAAAGACATTTTAATGAGAAATCTAGGAGACGTGAAATTTCGCAAAAATAATATTTGTGAATTTAATTAAAAGTCAATTACAGAAATCACACAATAATTTATTTTAGGCAAAAGACACATCCGTTATTGATGAAATTTAGAAAGTATTTGAAGCATGACTATATGAATCAAATTTGATTTTTTCACAATTTTTGGAGTAATATTTAATTAAATATGAATTACAGATCACGGAAAGGGTAAAATATTCAATTTTCACCAAACTAATACTCAATGCTCACAAAAATATAATTTAATTATCCACAATGTACATAACTAATTACTCAACAAAATGCTATTTTGTATTAAACATCGATGCAAAATAGATGTCCAGATAAATGCGTAAGTGCAGGGGTGTCCTTGTAATACAGAAATAGAAAAGAATAAATGGATATGCACAACGATGCTTTTGCAAATAAAGAAACTTAGAGGTAATACAATGCAATTTTCACAAAAAATGAAATAAAAATATAACCTTACGTGGGTTCCAAGAATGGAACCCACGTCTAGGGCTTGAGGACGTGGGGCGAGGCGGTGCAAGGAGGGAGGCGGAGACGCAACGGCAAGGGGCTGGTCACCGGGCGCGCGGGCGTGGCCGCTGGGGACGCAACGATGGAGGCGTCACATGTGGGGTGCGTCGAGCGTTGGCCGCGACTGGTGGCTGTCGGGTGCGCGGCTGAGGCCGAGCGCGCGAAGGGAGGACGCGGACGAAGCACTGCGGCTGGACGAGCGAGCAGAGGCGGTTGGGACGTGCGACCGTAGGGGTAGGGTGCCGCGAGGGGGACAGCCGCGGGCGGGAGCACGACGGCCGGCGGTGGTGGCTAGTGGCATGTCGGTGCGGTGAAGCAGTCGAGGGCGGCGACGACTGCTTCTTCCCTGGCTTTTTTTATTTCTTTTTGTATTTTTTTAAACAGGAAGAGAAATGTAGAAATAAAATAAAAAGTGATGATGATGATTGGTGTTGTTTGATGGTGATGGTGGTGGTTTTGAAAAGGATGTGGTGTTTGTAATGATGGCCATGACCGCACTCGTAATCCATAGGTTCTGTACTCGGACTTGGAACAAACTGTCCATGTGTGTTCCTCTATTGCTCTATATATTCACGCCCTGTGTGTAGTCCTTCCTCAAATCTTATATCTTGTGCTCCACGATCATCCCTTCCTTACCCACCTGAGTATGTTTCCCCACCATCACCAGGTCCACCACGACCACCAACATCATCGTCGTCATCATCATCTCCACTGTCATCCTTTGACTTGGATTTGGAGCTAGTGGAGAGAATTTCATCAACAACTACATCAACCTCGACCTTCAACCCTCCGAGAGGGTCTGTAATCCGCCCGGATCTTGCCAGATAGTCACCTACATCTGCTCCCATTTGCTGGCTTATATTCTCATTTGGTCTTCCACTTGGTTGATCGAGAACGGGAGCACCATTGGAATCCATCCACCTATGGAGAACATCTTCATCAGCATCGTCATCGTGCATCTTGAAAATATGTGCAAGATCAATAGGGTCTGTGTAGTCCTCTTTGTCTTGTCCTCCCTTGCATGTTTCATCTTCAGCTTCACGTTGTAATGCACGTAGACAAGATCATTGAGCTTATATTCTCCCAACCTGTTCCGTCTCTTCGAATGGATCACGTTGAATGTGCTCCAGTTCCTCTCACAACCACCAGCGGATGTGGTTTGAGACAACACTTTCACTGCCACTTTTCGTAGGTTGGGAGCTTCCACCCCGTATAGTAACCACCATTCGGCTGCGGAAAAATCAAAAGGAGATAAATCAATAGTAGCGATAAATCACCACACAATCAATAGACTTATTTGTCTTCATCCCTACCAGGAAGAGTATTGCCCCGTCCATTTACCGCAGTAATTCGGCTAAAGGAACCCAAGGCATCCCTGAAGTACTTAACCCGCACATATGTTGAAGTCATAAATTGTTACATAATACTCTTAAAGAATATTTTTGTGAGTCCCAATCTAGCTTCAAAATCAAGATTACCTTGTTCATGCACAAGGTCTGTGACTTCTCGTCCTTGACGAGCTTCTCCACCTCAATTCGTACAACTGCTAGAAGGTCAGCATTTGTATCAAGACTATTCTTATACTGGTACTTATGATTTAAGTAATAAGCTAGACACAAACGAGCACAATTCTTAGATTCTAAAGTGCTATAAAAATGGAAAATAAATTAGGTTATTACATAATACATACCGGCCTTGTGAAGAGGATGTGAGAGCATCTTGGACCAATGCTCGTCTATGATGTCCAACCATGCTTTGGATCCTTTTCCAACTGCTTCTCTGTCCTTCTCTCTCATGCAACGCATTGCCTCGTAGATCACTCACATGGCGGGCTTCTTATCGCCATTCACGATCCGCAATGCATAAACAACTGGATCCATGATCTTCGTGATCCGAGTCACGTCATCCCAAAAGTGGAGATCATTGATCAATGTCTCCACTTTTCGTCCTCCTTCAATCCGAGCTTCAGGTATCTCGAACATTCACCTTGGCAACACATGGTTTTTAACCCTATCTTGTGTTGTTAGAGACTTTGCAACGTTATAAAATTAGCTGCAAAGTATGTGATGCCAGGCCTCACCAACTCACCATTGCACATCCGCCTCATCAATGCCAACACTTTGGAATGGTTGTAAATGAATGTGGTGATCGTTCGTGCTTGCTCCACCACCCTTGAGACGAGCTTCCTCTTGCTGAAATCCTTTAAAATTAAATAAATGTAATCTGCAGCACACGGTGTCCAAAAATGTCATAGCTGCTAGATTTTATTATTGTTTCACCCGCTTTCTTGAAGTTGCTGCCATTATCCGTCACAATCTGGACAATGTGATTTTTCCCAACATCTTTGATGATGTCCTTCATCAACTTCAGCATGTACTTGTGGTCCTTCACATGATCAGATGCATCAACGGATTTCAAAAAGATTGTCTTCCCATTGCAGTAAATGAGGAAGTTGATGATCTGCTTCCACGTGTAGCTCGTTCACCCATCGCACATCAACGTCACCCCTTACTCTGACCATCTCCTCCTCAGCTCGGCGATGTACTCATTCATCTCCTCCTCCAACCCTAGATATTTGTTCATTATCTCATAGGATGTGGGAGCCTTCACTCTTGTTCCCCCTGCAACGATCTCATCAATGGCATGCTTTAGAAATGGCCTTCTAGCAATGTTGGCAGGAATACTCTCCCCAAAGAAGAGCTTGCTAATGGCCTTTCCTACCCTCTCTCGTGCATTGGTGAACATACCCTTCATCATCTTCTGTATCAGATCCTTATTTGGCTTGTATTGCATGGATCTGCTCCTCATCAAGACAGGCTCAGTTCCCTTCCCCCTGTGTTTTTTGGTGGGTAGTGGTACTGGTGCACCTCCAGAACCTCTCCCACTGCCACCTGCACCATAGAAGCTGCCTCGTGCACCACCGAGTTCTCTCATCTCGAACTCACTCCTCATTAATTCTTTTGTTTCTCTCCTGTATGCCCTCCTCTCCGCTGTAGTCTGAATGTCAGCGGGGTAGACAAAGTCATCGTCGTCTTAATCTGAGAGGACGTTGGATTCTTTCTCAAACATGAACTCTTTGAATTGTTCATCCCTTCTTACCCTCCTGGTATTCCTATCCTTCTTCTCGTCCAAGCTGGCCTTCACCTTGTCCCTCACATCTTTGGGGCAGCGCGTGCACTTGGCAACATTCTTGTTATTGTCAATAAGATGTTGCTTCATCCTCGTGATCCCACCTCCTCCCAACTTCTTCCCACAGAAATTGCATTGTGGTTTGACTTTATTTCCATCAGGAGCGGAGGCATACCTCCAACCAATGTCCCCACTGAAATCGCCCTTCTGATCCTCAGAACTGTCAGATCCTGATCCGGAACCGGAATGTGTCATGATGATGATCATCGAAACCTACGAGGAAATTGAAGAACAATCATTAAAGAGCCATACAATGCGATCGATTAAGAATTTGCTAATTATTTTATGTTTTAATTTTCGGAATTAATATATTTTTAATTTTTCTAACACTTAATACACAAAATCGTGAATACTTGGTGTTTGAAATTGAAAGTATATTCTTAATATTCCAATTTTCAGAAAAATACCTTAGATTTATACAATAGGGTCTTAGATCTAGCAATTGGGGGACCATTCTCGAGAAAAACTACATAAGTGACACAAAACATGAAAAAAATAGATCTAAGATTTGATTTTGGGATTTACTCAATTTTTAAATTTCATTTACAAAAAAATTCGAAACATGTTTTCTACTTCCATAACTTAAGATCCGAGTTTTTCCTTGAAGAACTCATCATGATTCCACATTAAAACACAAAAGCCCCAATTTTCTCTTCCATAGATCTCACAAAATGTTCTCGAAGTACACTTTACTACATATTATACACGAGATCTGAGTTAATACATTCATAACTGATCATTATTGTGCATTAAAACACAAAATCCCTAATTTTGGTCACCAAAAATCAAGTTAGATATTCGACATCTCTAAAAAAAATACCATACCAAGCTAAATCAACATCTTAACAGTAAAACCCCTAAAAAATTGAAGAAATTGATGAAGATTTGACCAATTTTGGCTTACCTTGAAGCAAGGGGTAAAATATGAGCTTGGAGGAAGCTTGGAGAAGTTGATATCACAAAGTCGGTCGAAATGGGCGAATTTCGACCAACATTTCGATCGATCTCGCCAAAAGTGGGTATTTTTTATTGCAGGTTCGCTTTTTTGAGCGAGATGACGAGATGACCCGAAATCTCGCCGATATCTCGCGAGATTTCGGGTGAAATCCGGGAATCGACATGCATATAGATTTCGAGATACAGAAGCCATCGAAACAGAAATTTTGTCGAAATTTCGCGAGATTTAGATCGTCGGGCCAATGCACGCTACCCCAGGCCGCGCTGCTACTCCAGGTCGGCGCCTGGGCCAGCCTCCAGGCCGTCGCCCATTCCTTTAGGCCACAACCTTGCCTGTCGGCTACCGCCCAACCGGCCAAGGCAGCTGCTCTAGGCCTCCAAGCCGTGGCTCCTGCCGCCTTGGCTCTAGCCTTGGCCGGCCAGGCCTCCCCAATCGTTCTCTCGGTCACCCAGGCCGTCTTTGGGCTTCCTGCAGGCTTTCGTAGCCCTCCTGCGGGCCTCCAGACCATGATATCTCACATATGAATCACGTTTTGTAGCCCTAGCAAGCAATGTCGATTGATGAGGTTGGTTGTATGAGTCTACACGTACAACCAATCCTCTATATGATTATGTATACCTTTTTATATCGGTCTATTCCCCAGTTGAGTTCAATTATTTGGCCACTTTATCATGTAAACTTCTCGTCCGAAACCTTCTAGGGCCCGGCTCCCATCGTTAAGGTGGATGCGACCAACTATGAGTTGTGGTCCATGCAGTTTCTCACCCTAATGCAGTACAACAACAAGGAGCACATCCTGACAGATCCAGAGCCAATGGATAAAACTGAGGTGAATGCTTCTTGGAAGCAAGATGACGCGAATGCTCGTATTTGGCTATGTGGGATACTCACCACAGAGATAGCCAATAATATTTTAAACCAACCCGCCACCAAGGCGATGTGGGATACTTTGGCTTCTACCTACGCTCAAGCGAAAAATGAGGCCAAGATTCTCCAATTACAAATTGACATCTACAAGGCTAAGCAGAATGGATGTCCTCTACACGTGTACTACAGTTCACTCCGTGGCATATTTGAGCAACTACATAGCTATATGCCTATTACAACATCTCTTGAGCAGTAGAAGGCATATAGAAACTCCATGATGGTTGCAGTTTTCATGGCCGTTCTTGATACAGAATATGATGCAACACATACTCAGCTTCTCGCTGGAGCTATCATACCTCCCATGGAGGAGGTCTATAACCGACTCAGCTGGATTATCATACCTCCTATGGCTACTCCTCGGCCCTCGTCATCTATGGCCGTTTCTCGTGGATGAGGAGTGACTACCCATTCTAGAGGACACACTCCTCGTGGCAGAGGCGGTGGACGCCCTGTATGGCCCTTGCACCTTTTGTCATCGACCGGGACATGCAGAGGATACATGTTATCAGAAGCATGGATATCCCGTTTCTGGCCGCGTGGCTGAACATATTGAACCTTCATATACTATTGCTTCCTAGGCAGATCCGCGCCTGGATGATATCGTCTTTCGCATTCGAGAGATGATTATTCTTGCTGCAGGAACCTCCACTTCAGATACAACAATCGCAGCCAGAGCCTCTTCGAGCTCCTCATGTATCACTTATTCATTCATTGGTAGTAATGGTGCATATATGACAGAGTGGATTATGGACTCTGGTGCCTCTCATCATCTTTGTGGAGACAGAGCACAACTGATGTCCTACAGGACATACCACCTGATAGATGGGTTGTCATTGCCAATGGCGACCATTTACCAATTACAGGACATGGGGGGTGCATCTAACGCCATCTATACGTCTTCAGAATGTTTTATATGCTCCTGATTTTCAGATGATTTACTTTCCATTAATCAGATTACTAAGGATCTACATTGTCGTGCTATCTTTGATCCGTCTTCTCTTGTGTTTCAGGACATACTCACGGACATTGTGATTGGATGTGGCCGTGAGTAGCGGGGACTCTACAGACTGGTCCAACCTCCTCATGTTGGCGTTTCCACTATACCCACTGGATCAGTCTCTCCATATCTGTGACACCTTCGTTTTAGTCACCTTCTGCATAAGATGTCATGTTCTCCCCCAGATTTCCATGAGATCCTCCTTTCAATGTGAGGTATGCCAGCTTGGAAAGCATCATCGTTCCTCCTTTCCATCTCGTCAGAGTCAGAGCAGTTCCCACTTGTTTGAGCTCCTTCATTTAGATATCTGGGGTCCGAGTGATCAGGGACACGACTCGGACCACAGATGTCTAAATGAAGGAGCAGGGACACCGATTTTATCTTGTTACTGTTGATTATTTTTCTAGACTGTCCTGGGTATTTCTTTTGAAGAATAAGTCTCAGGCTGGTTCTGTGATCACATATTTTATTAATGAAGTAAGCAATATTTTTTCTGCTAATGTCAAATATCTTCGCACTGATAATGCCTTAGAATTTTGCACATTACAGCTTTCTGAGTTTCTTAGATCTCTTGGCATTGTTCACCAAACATCATGTGCCTATACTTCTCAGCAAAATGATGTTGTCGAGCGCAAACATCGTCACTTGATGTTACCAGAACCTTTTTGATACCGAGTCGTGCTCCTCACTCTTACTGGGAGCGATGCTATCCTTACTGCATGCTATTTGGTGAACCGCATGTCCTCGTCTTTGTTGGGAGAAAAGATTCTTTTCTCGATTGCATTTCCCGAGAAGGATCTTTTCTCTCTTACACTTCGTGTGTTTGGATCTGTTGTTTTTGTTCATGATGTCTCTCCAGGTCGTGACAAGCTCTCTCCTAGAGCTGTTAAGTGCGTGTTTGTTGGCTACTCTCGTACCCAGAAGGGGTACCGTTGCATTCATCCGTTAAGGAGGAAGTACTTTGCCAGTGCTAGCGTTACATTCTTTGAGTCTGTTATGTATTTTTCTCCTACAGGTGATAGACTAGCCCCATCTTACTCTGTCGATGAGATCTACATGCCTCCACCTCCCACTGTCATTCCTCTGCCTCCCTCTACTCGTGCTCTACCACCACCTCCTCAGCCACCACCATCACCACCGCTACGTGCTATTGTGACTCAGTTTTGCCACGTGTTTTTACTCGCAGGCCTCGCTCAGTTCCCACTGCTTACAGGTCTTGCCCGTCATCCAGCACGCCTCAGGTATGTAATTAGCACATTATTTCTACTGATGGCGTTACTGAGTTGTCTGTACAACAGGATTCTATACAGGATGAGCATGTGCCCTTTCAGGAGGGGAATCACATGTTACATACTTGGCAGATGATCTTGATGTGCCGATTGCTCTACGTAAGCTGAGACGTAAGTGTGCTACTTATCCTCTTGCATCCCGGGTCCATCCCAGGTTTCCTTGAGCAGGTTGTCAGAGGAGTTTAGGAGATTTGCATTGGCACTATCAGCCGTGGAGATACCACAGACATATCAGGAGGCTCTGAAGGACAGTCAATGGAGGTTAGCCATGGAGGAGGAGATGGCCGCGCTACAGTCACGTGGTACGTGGAGTCTTGTTTCTGCTCCAGTCGATGCATCTGTTGGGGGATGCAAGTGGGTGTTCACTGTGAAACACTGTACGGATGGCAGTGTGGATCGCTATAAGGCGAGACTAGTGACATGTGGGTTCACCCTGACTTATGGGGTTAGACTATCATGATGCTTTCTCTCTAGTTGTTAGACATTCTACTCTATGTATTCCGGTGTTCAAGAATCGTTCCATGAGCGGCCGCATAAACGTATGCGGGCAGTATGGGGACTGATTTCCTAAAGCGGGTCATTATGCGCCCAGGCCGCTTAAGCGTCTGCGTATGCCGCATAATCAGTCCGCTTACACGGTGTAAGCGGTTATCGGGTTTGGTATGACCCAACTTGAGATCCGAATATTTATTTTCTAAAATACTCTCTCCAGGCACCCTTCCGCCTCCCATTGCAGAAACCCTAACCTCTTCCTAGGAACTTCTCACGCACAATTTCCACCTCTCATCTCCTCCGCGTGGAGACAAAGCATCCCTTCACTCCCCTGCTTGGAGACTGAGCTTGCTGGTCACCTCCTTTGCGGGCTTCAACCCCTCTTCCTGAAGTCAAGTGCAGCTCGTCGCCTCCACCTCCGCCTGGTATGTGTCTGAATTTTTATTTTTATCCGAATGTGTATTTTTAAGCAATATGTTCCTAGCTTGCATTTTTAATCTCTTACAATGTAGAGCTCGTTATGTCATATGGGACCTCCCACAATGCTGGTGGGTGAAGCTCGCCATCTAAAATGAGGATCTCGCTGGTGAACTATTATATGTCCATATGTAGGACTAATATATATGAATGTATCACTGTATAACATATGCATGACTGACATTTCTAATATGATAAATCGTATCACTAATATATATGATTGTAAAATACATGTTATGCGACTAACCAATAATCATATTTGTGATGCTATTTATATTTGTCGGCACATTACATTTTGTATATGTCTGTTTAATACATTGAATTGCTAATTCTATATTATAAATATTCTTACTTACTATTATAAGTGGTGTATTAAAAATAATCTAGAGTTTTTAACCATTACCAGACACGAGGTGATGCCTCAGGACCTCCTCAGTACCTCGACAACACCTCTGGGCATGTTAGGCACATGCCCGAATGAGCTGCACAAGACTATACCCGGAACTGGTTTTTCTGAAAAGTGCATTGAGGCGTACACCTTAGTCCATCGATGCTCTTTTTAACCATGATTATGACATTTACGATGATGATCAACTTATAGTAGAAAGGTGAGTTAGTACACATATTGAGATCTGTTGAAACTTAAATCTCTTACTTTCTATTGGGGAATGGAAATGGTTGGGGTGGGGATGTTAATAGGTGTAAGGCTTTTCTTGGAAGTATGTTCTTGTATTTTTAAGTTTAAACATTAACACATTATTGTTTGGATTATTTTTTATTGACTAAATGTATATTCTTTGATTGAATGTTAGGCAATCGTGGCCTCTAAACAACCATCTAACAGTGGGTCTTCTTCTACGTCTGGAAGTAATCCTCATGTAGAAACTACTCAGAGCAAGACGGTGGAGTTCTTTGTTCCTCCTGGATCTAATGATTCGGGTTAGAAGTGCTTTTCTAGAAAATCCGAGTAACCATAGCATGGGTACTTGTTGTTTGTGTAGGAAAGTTGTGACAGAAGGGATCAATCATATGAAGGCAACATTTGGCACACATCAAAGGCAATACATCATCGTGTCCCAAGGTAGGTAACTCCAGAGGTGAAGAAAGAAATGATGGAGAATAAGGAGGAAATAAAAATGAAAAAGATTGAGAAGACTTTAAAAATGAAAGACCTTCAAGAGCACGTATTCATCAAGATTAATCAACCCTTGAGCGATGGAGAGAGAGAGAGATGGGAAAAGGCCTCGAACTTCAACTGAAGATGTGCTAGTGGAGAGTCTCCGCCAATCCACAATCAAAGATTCATTTGCAAAGGAGGAGCGTGCATGCGCGAAGTCATTCATGGCAAAACACTTCTATAATTGTGACATTCCTTTCAATGTTGTCACAAGTGATTCCTTTCTTCAAATGTGTGAAGCAATTGGGCAATATGGAAGGGGGTACAAGCCTCCATCATACCATGAGCTTACAAAGACCTTATTGAAGGAGCAAGTTTTGGAAACAAAGGAGTTCTTGAAAGGCCATCGTGTTTGTTGGAACACATCTGGATGTTCCATTATGATGGATGCATGGACTGATAGGAGAGGAAGGAGCATCATGAATATTTGTGTCAATTGCAAGCTTGAGATTAGTTTCTTGAGTTCTATTGACTCATATGCAGATTCTAATACCGCCGACTACATTGCTTCCTTAGTGGATAAGTCCATTGAGGAAGTTAGGCCCGATAATGTAGTCCAAGTTGTGACCGATAATGCATCTGCCAATTTGGCTGCAGGAAGAATATTGAGGACCAAGTACTCACTGATCTTCTGGAGTTCGTGTGCAGTACATTGCATCGATCTTGTGCTAGAACAGATCGACAAAGAGACAAAGGTGAAAACTACCATCACAAAGGCGAGGACATTGACTGTCTTCATATACTGTCATGCAAAAACTGAGTCTGGTGAGGCAATTTACGCAAAAAGGTGAGATAGTGAGGCCAGGAGCAACGAGATTTGCTACTACATATCTCACTTTGCACTATGTGATGGAGAAAAAGGACATGTTAAGACTTATGTTTTCCTCTGATGAATGGAGGGAATGTAAATGGTCCAGGACAAAGAAGGGTTAAACATCATCAACTATTGTTTTGAGTCCATTTTGGACTCAAGTGTCTTTGACCATGAAGGTCTTCTCTCCATTGGCCTATATTCTGCGCATTGTTGATGGAGATAGGAGATCGGCTATAGATTTTGTATACGACGGATTACAAGATGCAAGGAGAGAGATTATGAGCATATTCAAAGATGTAGAAGCATCTTACAAGCATTTTGTTGATGTCATTAATTCAAAGTCAAAATGAAGGTTGGATAGCTCTCTTCATCTTGCTGCGTATTATTTGAATCCTTATTTCTATTATAGAGATAATTCTCAAATCAAGAGGGATGGCATTGCTCTAAAGGAATTCTTGGATTCTGTGGAAATTTTCTATCCTGATTTGGAGATTCAAGATATCATCACTAGGAAAGAGTTGCCTTTGTATGAAGGAGTAGGTGAGTTATTCGGCAAATCTTTGGCATCAAACAAATGCAAGTCAATGATGATGATTTCAATCCAGGTATAAATTCTCATTTAAATTCTTGTACTTATTTTTTTACTCTTATTCTTAATCATTATTAAGTAAGATGTTATAATTATTCTTATAAATAGCTCATTCGTGGAGATTGCATGGCATTGAGACGCCGCATTTGAAAGAGATGTCAATGAAGGTATTAAAGTTGACAGCTTCTTCCTCGGGCCGCGGAAGGAATTTGAGCACTTTTGAGGCAGTAAGGCTAAATAATAAGTACAACATATTTCATATGTTATATAAAATCAATTAGGCGACTAATGATATTTATGTGGCTATTTTGTAGATTCACATGAAGAAAAGGAACAAGTTTGAATTTAAGCGATTAAATGACTTGATGTATGCCAGATTCAACTCCAAGTTGAGGGATCGCCATCTTAGAAAACAGAATGATCCATTTACCTCAAATGATAGATTCCGTGTGAGAGAATGGATTGGTGACGTTGAAGCAGATGACGAAGGATTTGAAGGATCGTGGCTGACATGGAATTTAGTGTCTGAGGTAACTAGTGCTGAAGATTTAGTGCAAAATAAAAGAAGCCAAAGGCATGCTAGTACTTTGACCTTACCACCAAGCTTGAATGAAGAAGAACTCCCATCTGAGGAGGAGAGTGAAGAAGAGGAAGATGATGACAGCACCACCATGGCCTCAAATTTCAGCGAAATTCGGTCGAATTTCTGTCGAATATCGATATCCAGTCGAAATCGAAATTCGACCGAAATGACCGAAATGATCGAAATATGGGGGTCCTAGTACAAAAAATGACCGAAATGACTGAAATTTCGGTCGAAATTCCACTGAAATTCCATCGAAATTCTGTTTTGGTCGATACCGAAATGGTGACCGAAACCGACATTTAAGGCCTTGAGCACCACTGAAGTGGAATTTCATGATGATCTTGATTAGAATTGCTTTCTATTCAGTACAATATTGTCGCTTGAACAATTTAGATTATCTTAGACTTTCTTAGTTAGTATATTAGTAATGTTATTTGTGTTGTTTTTACGTTTTTTGGATATTTACATACTTTGGGGATTGTTATCAACTAGTATGTGTGCTGATTTTTCTACTGATATTTGGTGGGTAGATTGTTTTGAGATCTAGCTGAAAGTGAATTTTCTTTGATCTTTTGTTGGATCTCATTTATTCATTCATTAAGTTTAGTCGCTTTTATAGCTATTTATTTATTTTCAAATTAAAATTAGAAAACCATGTAGAATCACATATACCCAGTGTACCGTTTAATCACTATTCGGTGACCTGTCTGCACGCATATGCGTACAGCTTTCCTAAACCTTGGCGTATTCTACTTTCTGTTGCTGTGACACGAGATTGACCCCTTTATCAGCTTGATTTAAAGAATACCTTATTCTATGGTGATATATAGGAAGAGGTCTACATGCATCAACCGCCTGGGTTTGCTGCTGAGGGGGAGTGTCAGAAGGTTTGTAGGCTACACGATGCTATCTATGACCTTAAGCAGAGTCCAAGAGCATGGTTCCAGAAGCTCTCAAACTTGATAGATTAACAGGGGTTTGTGAGATCGATTGTCGATCACTCCTTGTTTGTGCAGAGGACCCGGAGAGGTATTGTTGTCATCAAGGCCTTAAGTGCTGGATTTCGGTTTCGTTTCGGAGACTGACCGAAACGAAATTTCAGTCAAAATTCGACCGAAATTTCGGTCTATTTTTGAACTAGGCCCTCCATATTTCGGTCGACATCGACCATTTCGGTCGGATTTCGGTCACCCACCGAAACCGAAATTCGGTCGAATTTCGGCGAAATTTGAGGCCATGGTTGTCATTCTTGTCTTCCCTGATGACATTATTGTTACAGGGAATGACGTGCAGGGCATTCATGGTGCCATGGACTTCCTAGGTCAATAGTTTGTGACCAAGGACCTTGGACATTTACGTTACTTTCTTAGACTGGAGTTTGCCAGAAACCAGCGAGGTCTTGTGATGACTCATAGGAAATACGCTACAGATCTTCTTTTAGAGACAGGCATGGCAGATTGCAGACCTGGCACTACTCATATTGACCCGAGCATGAAGCTCTATGATGACGATATTGAGGAGGTCGACAAGAAGAGGTACAAAGAGCTTGTTGGCAAGCTACGATATGTGACTATTACCAGGCCCGACATATCCTTTGTTGTGGGCAAAGTCAGTTTATGGAGCAACCCGGACATACACATATGGATGCAGTCTATATGATTCTGAGATACCTGAAGACTTTACCTGGTACGGGACTTCTTTTCAGCAAAGACACATCTTTCTTGGTTACAGCATGTGTAGATGCAGATTATGCTGGATGTCCAAAGGATAGAAAGTCTACATCAGGCTTTGCTGTGTTCATAGGGAATTCTCTTGTTTCATAAAAAAGTAAGAAGCAGACTTTGGTTGCCATATCAAGTGTAGAGTTGGAATACAGGGCCATGGTGCATGCCAACACAGAGATGATGTGGGTTAGATATGTACTTATTGACCTGACTATAGAGGTGTCTTTTCCCATGCACCTCCAATGTGATAATCATGCTGCTCTTTTCGTTGCCAACAACCCAACCTTTCATGAGAGGACGAAGAATATAGAGGTGGAATGTCACTACACTCGTGACATGATACAGAAGGGTCTTATCGTCACTAAGCATGTCAGCTCTGGAGACCAGACAACATATATACTTACAAAGGTCCCAGCCAGAGGACCTTATCAGAGATGTTCCAAGCTGAGTCTAATCGATATCTACGCTCCAACTTGAGGGGGAGTTTTGAGATATTAGTTATCCTTAGTATTGTTTTCTTATTTTCTATTTCTTTCTTCACTTTCTTGTAATTTGCCCTCTCATAATGGTATGATTTTTTCCCTCTACAACATTGCATGTGTAGGTGCATTATTGGTTTGAAATTTAATATTCTTGTTGATCGAAATGGTTCATTATTTTCTAAAGCTAGAAGATAAACTTATGCGGAAAAGGGTCCTGATAAGCAGTGTTGTAAAAGTCGCCCGACTGGCCCGACTAGTAGGTCTGACTAGTCTAGTCAGTGGGGTGGCCGACCGAGTACCGACTAATTCCGACTATGGACACTAGTCGACCAATTTTTGCTTGGAGATACCATATTTTTTTATGTTTTTCTTTTTTTATAAGCAAACTTATTATAATATGCTTAATGTTTTATTTAAATTCAATTACTTCATTTAATTTATTATGATAGTATAAAAATGTACAAAATCTATGTAAATATATGTATAAAACTGAGCTATATATTTAAAATAATCATAAAATTCAAAGCCGATTAAAGTCCGACTATATCCGATTAGTCGCCCGACTGCCGATTAATCCTTAGTCAGTGACCCAGTCGACCGAGTACCGACTACCGATTTTTGCAACCTTGCTGATAAGCAAAGTTTGTCATTCTGATGCCAATGATTTTTCAACGCTTACGGTTCTTGAAATGCCTTTAATTTATTTTATTGAAACATCTAATCTTCACTTACAAATATGGAATTCATATTCTCTAATCTCCGGGCCTAATTAGTTATCTTGTTTTGGCACCTTTACCTCTCCATTTCTTGATGCGCACAACCTAAAATGATAATTAGATGATAAAAGAAAGATCTAAGTGATATAACCCTCTTATATTGGGCACCAAAACAGTACATCTAGTTTATTATGATCCTCATTAATTTTAAACCCCATAATTTGGGACCCTTCATATAGTTTACTCAATAATGTATACCGTTGACATCGTATATTCCTACTAATATTTGATTGCCTTCTTTAAGGGCTTATACTTTCTCTTCATTAATGTCTCTAAGTTGAAATAGATGTTGTGATATTGACATATGTATCTTTTAATGGTACATTTATTTATTGGAAAATGTGCAAAGTGGTTTGGTTGGATTTTAACCCATTTTCATGAACGGAACCGGATTTTTGATTTATTCAAAATTGTCAACCAGAATAGAACCTTATACAATCAACACAAGAACTCATTTTTCCTTGTTTAGATGTGAACCAGTTAAAGTCAGTTGGGTTCAATAGACAACTGGTTTCAATACACCTGGTTCAACTAAGTGGGTTAGAGGATGCCACCACATAACATTACACTAGAGGAAAAATCTAACTATAAACTTTAATTTTCTTCCAGAGCACATAATGAAGATCAATTTTGTTTGCATCATTAGAGAAAAATAGTGGGAGTTAAGTTAAAAGAGGAGAATGATTAAAGTGTCATATGTACAAAATGACATACTCAGTCAAAGTTAGGTTCAGCTTTTCTTTTTAAATTTTTAAATTGGTAACCAAAATGATCTTATGACTGTGAATATGTTAACCGTTAATTAAACCGGTTATTTAACAGTCCAATTTTTATCGTCAAACTAGTTTTTCCGATTTGCCTCAGTTCGAATGGTTGTGAACCTGTGATCTGATCATTAGTATTCTTTTATGTGTATTGCAAACATCCCACATGTATTAGTTATCATTATCGACGGATCTTTATTTGAGAGCTAATAGTTTTTAGAATGTTCCTCTTTGATTAATAATAATCTATTTTCATGTGATGGCCCCTTGAATGTCCAAATCAAGATAAAGTCTCCAAGCACTTCAAAAATTTATCAGAAAAC
The DNA here is from genome assembly GCA_037367405.1 of Ottelia alismoides. Taxonomy (NCBI): domain Eukaryota; kingdom Viridiplantae; phylum Streptophyta; class Magnoliopsida; order Alismatales; family Hydrocharitaceae; genus Ottelia; species Ottelia alismoides. The sequence continues at coordinate 81,031 of JAZKJV010000252.1, read as the reverse complement.
TACTTTGAGAAATCGTGTTGCGCTTTATAATAGTAATATCGATTGAGATAGTAAGTTGGAAGATGAAGTGAAGTATCCAATCTCCCCTTTGACTTTAAGATAATGTCATTAATGAATGGCTTATCTGAGTGCTGCATATCTTTAAATAGACTTTATCTCCTCTTTCGCTTCCTTGAGTCCTCCATTCACAAAGCCGATTGATGGCATGCAATCCCCAACACACACTAGGCAAACTACTAGTGAAAAGATCTTCAAGGTTAAGAATACTTGATTCCAAAATGTCACACTAATGACCGTGTATGCAGCCATTTCACTTTTTTTCTTTTTGATCACTTGCATCCTTCTGCTCATCAGAAAGAACATCAAACTCATTTTCTCTTTCTTATTTATCACATTTTGTAGTGTGAGAAAAGTAGCGACAATTTTCTCTAATATGATAATCTCGCCTTTGATAAATTGTGTCATCAAGCTCATTGTCTTCACATATTTGTAGATGGAAGTGACAACCATTTGATTTTGTGATGCAATTTTTAATCTTTGGTTCGATACCTATTTTTTAAGCACGAGGCTTATGCAATGAATATCAATAGAAGCACAAAACATTATTGGATATTTGGTCTTAGGTAGGTAGCCACACATTTGCCTTATTTGCAGAAGCATTGTCAATCACAATTGGTACACCAATAATAGCTCCAACTTCTTCGATGCAATCATCAACTACCGATGATACATGTTATGTAGTGTGAGAGTTTGTGGATGCAACAATGGAATTCAAGAAACTTGTGCTCAATTCATTTAGGATGTATTTTGTAGTTTGAGTTGGTAGATACAACAACAGACTTCAATGAACTCGCTCAACTCATAATTAAGTAACATACAGTTTATAATGCTTCTTCCATTCATGTTAGTCCATGCATTGCTCGTTATTGAACATCCATTAATCTCTTCGCATTCACTTTAACCTCTCAAAAACTCTTTTGTTTCTTTAACTTCCTTCCACAAAGTTCAACAATATTGTATTAAGATGGAGGTTTATTCCACTTTCGTATTTTGTCCAATTAACTTCACATACATGATACATATAAAATGGTTTTTGTTCACAATGTTTTTTGAGGAAATATTGGGTGATCACAATGATTTGGGATTCCGGTACTGCCTATACGAGGAGAGGTTTCTTCCGATTTGAGCGAGCGTGGCTTCTGGAGGACTATTCAGAGAGTTGGTGAGCTCTCATTGGTCATCTTTGTCTGTTTCTGGCTCGGCGGCGATGAGGTTCTTAGAGAAGCTGAAGAGTATGCGCCAGAGACTTTGTGCTTACAAGAATGATGTGAGAGAGGCTAGGGGAGCTTGGAGGGTGTCTGCGAAAATCGAGATCCAGAGAGTTGACAGAATAAAGGATGACAGACAGCTGGATGTTGATGAGCTGGAGGAAAGGGCATCTGCTCATAGATTGGTAGTGGAAGAAGATAGGAAACATGTGACAGAGTGGAAGCAAAGATTGCGACTGGCGTGGCTAAAGGAGGGTGATGAAAATACGGCTTTTTCCACAGCATAACCGGTGGCAGACGTCGGGTAAATTCTTTCCGGTCTATGATTGTTAGTGGTAACAGAATTGAAGGTGATAAAGAAATGGGAAATGCGATTGCTGGCCATTTTCATGAGTTCTCTAGGATGGCTGCGTCCGGACCTCGGAGATGGAGTGGTCTTGGGGCGTCTCGTCTCTTTGAGATACACACATCTAGTTTGACGGTGCCAGTTTCGTTGGAGGAGATTAAGTCAGCTGTATGGAATCAGAATGCAGATGGTGCGTCATATCCGGATGGTTTCCCTTTATTCTTCTACAAAGAATTTTGGGACATGGTGGGTGGTGAGGTCTTGGAGGTTATGGAGGAGTTTTGTCGAGGCGATGCGAGTTTTGAAAGACTTAACAAGGCTTTGATATTTCTTATTCCAAAAACAGATTCGGCAGAGAGGATTGAAGATTGCAGACCGTCTCGAATGGCATATACCTCATAGTAGCGAAGGTGTCCGAATTTCGTCTTAACAGAGTTCTTGATCATCTTGTTTCCCCAGCTCAATCAGCGTTCATCCCTAATCGTCGGATTGTGGATAGTTTGGAGATGGCCTCTGAGATTATATCTGATTGGAAACGAAATAACAAACGGGCCTTACTTTGGAAAGTAGACTTTGCCAAAGCTTATGACACATTGGACTGGCGGTTTTCTAGGCCACTCTTTACAGGAGGGGTTTTCCTGACATTTGGATCTGTTGTATGTAGCGCTGCATCACCACAACATCGCTCTCGGTGCTGGTTAATGGGTGTCTTGAATGCGGGTTCTTTCAACCGCAGAAAGGGGTTAGGTAGGGGTGCCCTCTCACTCCATTACTTTTCATCCTTACAGTTGATGTTCTTGCCTGCATGGTTGATCGTGTCCAGAATGGTGGAGTTGTAATATGATACAGATGTGGGAAATGCATATCCCCTTACTTCAGTATGCAGATGACACGATTCTGTTTATTGAGGGTGGCAAAGAGGAGGCCGGTGGCATGGCCATCACTCTCGAGATTTTTGGGGAGATGTCTGGCTTGGAACTGAATCATAGCAAGTCCACTGTCGTCCCGTTTGGCATGTCGGAGGATGAGGTACTTTCTTGTAGATTGGAGTTGGGCACAGCATGCGACTCCCTTCTTATTCGCTATCTTGGCTTCCTCTCATGGTTGACAAAAATTAAGATGTCGGACTGGTTGTCGATGATGGAGAAGATGGAAAGGAAGTTGACTGGTTGGAGGGCGCCCTCTTTTGTCACGTGGAGGTCGTCTGGTGCTGATTAAGGCGGTTCTCTCTGCGATCTCGATGTTCTTCTCTTCTCGCCTGTTGCCGGTGGGCATCAGTTGACGTTTGGAGTGGCTAATGGCTCACGTTCTTATGGATTAAGACTGGTCAGGAGGGGTACAACATACACCTGGTTGATTGGGAGACCTTTACTATGCCTAAGAAGAATGAAGGGTTTGGGATCAAGAGTTTGGAGACCCTCAACGAGGCCCTCTTAATCACATGAGTGAGCATGATTTGAGGTAAAGATGAGGGTATTTGCTGCCACCTAATCCGACTTTCAAAACATCCTTTTGAAAGTCATCTTACTCAAATAGTGGACGTTTTCCTCGCTTGTTTGCCTTGACTGCTAACTCTGATACGCGTGCTGTGGATTGCTGGGAAAATGGTAACTGGATGCCGACTTTCAAAACATCCTTTTCTAATCAGCGTTTGGAGGATTTCCTCCGTCTTCTGGACTCACTTGGGCAGGTGGGTAGGCCCTCCTCTAGATGTGACCACTGGGTATGGAAGAACGTACCTTTCTCGATTAGGAAGGCCTATGGTATTATTTGTGGGCCTCCACCTTCTTTGTCGGACAGTATGATTCGGGATTGCGAATTCATTTGGACGCCCTGTCTTTCGGAGAGAATTGGTTTCTTCATGTCGCTTTTCAGAATGAAGCACATTATGACTCGTAATAGTTGCGCTAAGCTTTTTGGGATGTTATCGGATAGATGCCCTCTATGTGGCATTGACATTGAGACGTTGGAGCACCTTTTTTTCCGATGCCATGTTTCCTTGCCTGTGTGAAGTGAGGTGGGTCTGGATTGGATTTGCACTCGTGCATTCAACTCCTTTTGGTTTTCGGACGCGTACTCGACAAAGAAAAGAGATTCTAATTCCAGTGGCGGTGCTGTGGGCCATCTGGTTGGCCATTAATGATGTTCTTTTTGTTGGTCATCATTTCTATTGTGAGAATGTATGTTTCCATTACAAACAGGTGCTTGAATCATGGCTTCTGTAATCTGTAATGTTTTTATTTTATTTCTATAGTAATTAATATAATGGGATAGGCATCAAAGCGTGTTTCCCCCTCTTTTTGGTATCAAAAAAGATGTGCCACCGTAGTTTTGCTTCCAATGTTGAATGTAATAACATAATTGTGGAAAGATTTTTGCCACATATTTATGAACTTGTAAATCCTCTTTCCTCGCTAATGTTTATTTGATACCTTTTTGATGCATTTTTCGGCAAATTAAGATATCATCGTCTTTAGATTTTCATGACCTTTTCCAGCACATCCTCTTTCATATGAGGTGGTGTAAGAGCCACTAGCTTTAACATCTTTCTCATTCTTCTTTATAATTATCTTAACTTATTTTCTTATTTCCTTTTGCACTTTTGAATCTTTTTTCGGGCATGATTTTCTATATTTCCTTTGCTCGGAACAAGTGTTTCATTGTTTTAATGCGTCCCTTCTCTACTTTGTGACACAAATTTAAAAGCATGGTATTGCATAGAAAATTCTAGCATAGTACTGAATATCATGATATATCTGTCATGTGTCAACATAGAGTGAAAGGGGTTTCAATATTGGCACGTATATCATTTTACATGGTATCGACTGATATCTCAAGAGATATCGATGTATCGTCTTGTATCGGCCGAAACTAGAGGTTTTTATTGCAACTTTCCCCGATATCGACTAGTACCATCGATATTTGGCTGATATCGCTTAATATCACCTTTTTTAAATTTTAGTGCTCGATTTGTTAGGGATTTTGCTTTTGCAACTTTTGCGAAAAAAATCGCTTTATCGAGCCCTTTCCGAGACTTCCACCAACATCGTCGATACATTTTGACATATTCCTTTTCATGCTGATTAATACGATATTGATATCAAGTACTTGTTTAATGTTGTCCTCTTCAGAGGTTAATTATTTCCAACCTACATTGGTGGATCCATGTGGAACATAAAATGTATGCTCCGCATTAGGTGTGGATTGTTAGGCCATAATAACCTACAATAACAAGGCCGTGAACCATAACATGCCACAAGTATATTGCATTTAATAACTTATATTGACACGAAACACTTGTATGTTTTTGTAATAAGATTTTTACACCATGAACCCTACAAACGTTGTCAATTACCTTCTTGATCTTGTAAGCAACGTAATTACCACATCCATGGAAGGGCATATCGATTTCGATATCGCGTCGATAAGATATTTCAACGATGTTTTGACGTTAGATGGTCGAAATATCGCCCATATCGACACACTTTTGTGAAGGAAATGCCTGAAAGGGTTGATATATCTCCATATCGGTCCCATCGCGATATCGATATATCAACGATATATCGCGATATTTCCTTCCATGACCACATCAACCTTGTAAACTTGCTCCATCTTGCATCACAACCCCCTCGTCAATTCTAACTCTTCTTGAGTTAATATCTTGGGTTAGACTTCAGTTAATCAAACCCTGAACCATATCTGACAGTGGATTTTTGCCACCTCTCTCCTTCTCCTTTCCCCATTCTTCTTCTTGTCTTCCTTTTTCTTCTTCTCTTTTGTCGGGAGCTGCTCTAGATGATGATAGCAGTTACTACGTAGGTCCTCGTGGTCGCCTTCGCCGACCTCGTCGTTGCTGTTCCCCATCTCTACATTTCCTCTACCCTCTCCTCCCTCGCCTCTCACCACCACTTCCTTTGCATCTTCGACCTTTCTGACGACACTACCCTCTTCACCGAAAACATATGGGAACACGTCGCCCTCAAGGTCATCCTATGCTCGCCCACGAGGTTGGTTACCGCTGCATGTGGTTTGAGTGTGGCATCCTCCACATGCTCCGCTACCTCCTACTCCGCTCTCTCCGTGACGTTGTCTCCACCGACGACATCCTCGCATTCGCAATGGGTCGCTGCTCTGATGATGGACTCAACTCCCTTCGTACGCGCTAGGATCGAGAAGACCTCTATTGCCATCATAAATGTTGCAAAAGTCGGTAATCGGTACTTGATCGGTCAAGTCACTGACTAAGGATTAATCAGCAATCGGACGACTAATCGGATTTATTCGGACTTTAATCGGCTTTGAACTTTATTATTATTTTAAGTATGTAACTCATTTTATACATATATTTACATAGGTTTTGTACATTTTTATACTATCATAATAACATAAAAGAAGTAATTTAATTTAAATAAAATATTAAGCATTTTATAACAAGTTTGCTTGTAAAAAAGAAAATATAAAAATGTGGTATTTCCAAGCAAAAATTGGTCGACTAGTGTGCCTAGTCGGAATAGTCGGTACTCGGTCGACCATCTCACTGACTAGACTAGTCGGACCTACTAGTCGAGCCAGTCGGGTGACTTTTACAACACTGGTCATCATCTGGTACACCTTTATCAAATCCCTCATCTCATCTCTCCATCATGCTTCTTTTATTTTTTGACCTAATCGATCGCGCTTTGTTGTAGATTCTATGCGATGGAGATCGTCCTTGCGCTGGAGCACCTCCATGGTATGGGGACCATCTATTGTGATTTAAAGCCCGAGAACATATTGATCCAAATTTGTGGCCACCTCTTGCTTATCGACTTTAATCTATCCACATGATACCCCTCGTCTCCCACTTGTCGTCAACCACTAATTCCCCTTCTGCCATCGCGTCGTGTAAGATCCGATGCTTTCCATGTTGGCAATTGCCAAAACCATGGAAGGCCGTATCGGCGATATATCGGCGATATATCGCCGATATATCGGTATCGAGAGGTTGGGGGTATCGAAATCAGAGTGTATATCTTTTCACAGGGATATCGGCGATATATCGCCGTATCGGCTCATATCGATCAGAAATGAATGGATTCAGTACAAAAAATACAAGATATAGACCGATATCGCCGATATTTCGTCGATATCCCTATATATGAATGTTGCATACAATGGTTCTTCAACTTGGTGTATATTTACAAGTTATTTCATGTTGTAAAACTTGAATGAAATCAATTTCCAATATCTATAAGTCAATTCTTAAATAAAAAATCTATAAGTCACGAATCAACATTAATATCGATATGTTCGAAATTATCGATATATGCAATATAAGCTTTATAGATGATCGATACGTGTGATCTAAGAGTATATTTATAAGTTATTTAGTGATCTAAGAACTTAGATAAACTCCATTTTCAATATATATATATATATATAGGTCAACAACTAACAGTACAACCGTATCGATATATGTGATATAAGGTTCATAGATGATCGACATGTGTTATCTAAGAGAGTAAGAGTACTTTTGTAAATTATTTGGTGATCAAAGTACTTGGATGAACTCCATTTTCAATATATATAGTATGTCAACAACTAACAATATCAACGATATGTTCGATATGACCGATATGTGCACTATAAGGATCATAGTCCTCATAAATGATCTATATGTATTTTCTAGGTGCATATTTGTATTATTTCATATTATAAGAACTTGAATGAAATACATTTCCAATATTTATAAGTCAAGAATCAATACTAATATCGATATGTTCGATATGACCGATATGTGCGATACTGATATATGCGATATATATTTGTTGTTTTAATATCTTGGATGACCTTAATTTCTGAAAAAATGCCAAAAAATTGGCTTTTTTGCGCCATTTTCGACATTTCCACCGATATCGTCGATATATCGTCGATATATCCCGATATATCCATTTGGACCATTTCCGGGCGGACCGAAACGATATCGATATCGATACGGCCTTCCATGGCCACAACCGCCACCTCCCTCCTTGTTGTCTGCATCCTTTATGCCGTCAAAGTTGAACTCGTTCGTGGGGACAAAGGAGTATGTGGCGCCAGAGGTGGTAGAGGGGAAGGGACATGGCCGCCCACCACCCAAAGTCTATAGAAGATCGAAGAATTCAAATTCGGAAAACATTACGGTTGTTGTTGGTCATTTATTCTAGACAATACCTCCTCTTGGAGCTTTCGATTCTCTTCGAGCACTATGAGTTGTAGTTTTGTGTTGATTTCAGGACCGGTAGCAATTTGGGCCACGCTTTCGTGAACTTCACCAGTGAAATGGCAACCCGGAGGTTTCATCGAGCTCTCTACAAGTGGAAGTGTCTCTATCTTGGCTCGTGCAAGGTATGCGAGATACCTATGCTCGCCTTAAGGTTCAAGTCAATCTAACAATATATATATCTCACCAGGAACGGGGAAGAGCTCGTTCTCACCCCAGTGTTGTCAGAGGTTGGGGCTAATTCTCTGAGTGGTGAATACTGGAGACTGAGGGGTGCCAACGGGTTTTATTCAGAGAGAGGAGCCTGGGTGGTGGAGAATGTGGGGGGAAGTAGGGTGAAGAAAATGGTGAAGGGTTGTGTTAGTAAATATGATGGAAGTTGAGGGGCGGATGTCTTGTATTTTTGACAGAAATCATTTAGTTTAACAGTCAATTGGATGAGAGTTAACTATAGGGTTTGTAGGGTAAGTTTAGCAACTTTTAGGGTTCATGTGATAATTACAATGTTTATACGGTCGAGAAGATAATTGACAAAGTTTATAGGGTTCATGGTGTGAAAATTGCTTTCATAATTTATATCCTTGCATTTGCAACTTAACCTAAGAGCTAAATTACATAATGGTTTAATATTTTCTTAAAATCTAGTTCATATCCCATGAGGAATGTTTATTATTTAGGGATTTTATCAGTTGTGCCCCTCCGAGATATCGCAATATCAGTTATGCCCCTATCTTTTTGGTAATATCAGTTGTGCCCCCGACTTCTTGCCAATATTTCACTTGTGCCCCTCAGAGGGGCATAACTGATAAAAATCTTTTATCAGTTATGCCCCTCTGAGGGGCACAAGTGAAATATTGGCAAGAAGTCGGGGGCACAACTGATATTATTAAAAAGATAGGGGCATAACTGATATTGCGATATCTCGGAGGGGCACAACTGATAAAATCCCTATTATTTATCCTTATATTAGCTATGGACAACTCAGTTTTCAAGAAATCAAATTGTGTTTAGCGTTTATCTTCTCAAATTAAATAGCAAGAGTGCATAAAAAATGTACTACGGTAATCTTGTGCTACGCATGATAATAGCCACAAACATGTTTCATATCAAATATGAGTAGGTTCAATGGAAAGGTGAGAAAAATTATGTATTACATACTAACATTGGAAGATCACAACAATACTAATTTGGTGCAAGCTATGTACTCGTATTTAAACAAAGTCCTAGCCACCTTAAAAAAGAACAGACAACTCTGATGCCCTTTCAGTTACGAAATTGACTGAAGTAGTTTGTTCTGGCTAAAAATTGAAATACACCAAATCAGGGATTCTCAGAATTGTATTTTTAATTTATTCATATTAAATCCAACGTACCCACTTAAATGGTCTGGTGGTAGTGCAGCGTGCCTACTGCCCAAAAGACCATGGTTCAAATCCCCCCTTGTGGGGGTTGCGTTAGGTAGTCGACAACCATCGTAGAAAATAGTCGAATCTTTCAACCATAGTCGAATCTTTCAAATCCCCCCTACTTATAGCGGGAGAAGGCTTCACCATTTTTTTTCACATTAAATCCAAAAATTCCCAAAAAGAGTAGTTTTGTTTCATGATATTGTGCATCTATATTTTAATTTTAAAAAATATCGCCTTTTTCTCTCTTAAATTGTAAAAGATCAAAAAATATTGCATGTATCATATTAATTCATAGTTTATTTCATTTTTGAGGTGGGTTCCAGCTTGGGATCCCACCCTCTTTATTTTCGAAAAAATCATATTTAATCCACTATCCATTGAAAAATTACAAAAAAAATGTGTTTTGAATTCTATCATGCATTACACTGTAAGGGAAAAATATTCATTGGGATTTGGAGTTTAATTTGGCATTAAAATAATTTTCCCCAAAATATCATATTTTCCTTAAAACATTTTATAAAATAACATTCTTTTTATTTTTTTTCCATGTTCATTTCCATAAAAATAATAAAAATAAAAATGGCAAAAACAAAATATAAAGTCACATCACATTGACACACAATATTGTTAATTTATCATTTGGACACATTAATCGTTTTAATTCACATTTAAAATCTTCGTTGCCTCATTGAGTTTGACTTTGGTATACTTAACAAGTAAAGTATAAAGTGCACCACGTCGCATGTAATACATATAATTTTGTGGTATTTTAATCTAATGGTTTTTGTTTGACTGTACTATAACTCAACAATTTAACTCGAGAAAATTAACAAAGGACAGAAGCCGCTCTTGAGTGGGTTCTGGAACTTGTTGGCAGACAGGGCTGCTGATAAGAGGTGAGCTGGTTGTGGTATCGGGCAGCGAGAGGAATACTAGCGGTTGTGGATAGCGTGAAGGAGAGGCTTCGAGAGGGAGGAGAGGTGGCGAGCAAACGGTAGAACTTGGAGGAGAGGTGGCGAGCAAACAACAGAATTTGGAGGAGAGGCGAGGAGTAGGGGTGGAGCTGGGATATAAAAGATGGGAAGAGAGGCGGTGACTCGTGGACAAGCGAGAGGAAGAAGAGAGTGGTCCACATAGGAGACCTGCGAGGAGGAGGAAGAGAAGAGGACGGCAATGGTTTTATTCAGGAAAGGGGGTGGGGGCATTTGGGGAGGCAGGCTACAGATTTTAAGTAGATCTTTTAGGTTGCTCCCATATACATGTCCTTTAATATGGGTGACAACCTTTTCTTTTTGAGGCAAAAAAGGGAGAAACACGCAAAATTGTCCATCCAACTATTTTAAAAAGGGAAGAAACTTCTATATTTGCATTTCCTACTCATTGGGCACGAAATCTTTTTAGCCTCTTTTAGCTTATTAAATCCTGCTAGGTGTGGTCGTTTAATCAGGGCCAAATAATCCCACCTAGGTGCAATTAGGCTTTTAAGTACTCAATTAGCATCGTATTTATTTTTTTAACATGCTTCAATCACTTATTCTACTCATTTAATTGCTATTAATTGAGTTCACACCACTTGCTATTAGGGCTAGTTGCAGGTCGGTTAAAGTGGGTTGGTCAAGTAAGGCTAGACAGGACTCAGGTAATTGGGCAATCCGGATACAATAACATCTGCAATGTTACAGAGGAGCCCCCTTTTTCAAAAAACGTTAAGGGCCTTCTAGCGTCATATTTTGTTACAAGAAAATTCCTTCGGGAATGAAGGGGAAATTATTCGACAAAAATAGAAACCAGCAATATATAGAGTGACTGCTGATGCCGATAAACAATCGTGAATAATACTTGTTGTGATATCAAGAGAAGATTATATGAAAAAGACTGAATTAAGATGATTTGACCATTTTAAGTTGACCTGTTAGAAAGTGTAAGGAGTTAGTTGACAAAATGGGGTGACAAAAGATGAATTGTCGGAACTACACAAAAAGATCAACAGAAGCAAAAATTCGTGTACTTAATCAGATCCTTTCAATGCTGGTCAATGGCAAAGTCTTCTCCCACTTTTTAGTAGGGTCGGCTACATGCATTCTTGCTCAAATCCATATTGAGAGATCCGATTATTTTTATGCTGGCTGTCAGCTACCTAATGCAATTCCTACAAGGGGGAATTTGAACCTTGGTCTTTTGAGTAGGCACACTGCACTACCTTCAGACCAGTGAAGTAGCTTTCAATGCTGGTTAATATATGGTTATTTTTGTTGAAACGGAGGGTGCAAAAGTAGTTGGCGTTCATTATCAACTGCGTAAAGCCGATTGTTCTGTTCAGTGCAATGCAACCCGAAAATGTCTTTTGGAACCTAGTAGAGCTTATCTATATCTAAGGTTACTTAAGGAGGCAGATTTTTTTAAAAATAAAAAGGAGGCAGATTTTCTCATTAATTGTCAATTGTAATGTATCATCTATTTGGAACAAGTGTTTTGTCCTGGACTCAGTAGGCAGTTCGTTTGTTTGTCTTCTACTCCACCTTGTCATAGATCTTGTTGTGACATGATCAAGTGAATATTTACTGCCAAACTTGATCTCAAGATGAGCTGGTGGCAGATCATGTAGCTCAGAATTTGGTGTCGATGGTGGTGTAACAAAAGTTTGGGGAAGGTAGGATCATGTTATCGTCGGTGTATGGGCCGCCGTCTGAGGCCCCATGATGCAGCGTAAATAGAAAAACAACTAATTATCCTAAATTGACTCTAACCGACAAATTTGAAATTCAAATCTATAACTAATTATTTGAGATCACAGGCGATCTCGTTTAATTAATTAAAAATACGACGACTCAAATAAACGTAAATAAAATTGACGGATATAAATTTAAATAAATGCAGCCCTATATTTCGTTTTTACGCTGCATCACCCCACGTGGATATGCTCTTTGGGGTGAACCAAGGATTGCCAGGGGGAGTTTTCGAGCATCCAATGGTTGGTTGGAGATGTCTTTAATGTGATGCTTATTGGGTCTGACAACCCTGGTGGTGGTGGTGGTGGGGAAGTCGAGGTCACAGGATATTCTGGAGTTTGTTGGAAATTTGGAGTTGTAAGTAGTTGATGCAACTAATGGTTATTACACGTGGTATAACAATTCTTCGAGATCTTGGCTAGATCGTTTCTTTTCCTCTACGAATCTGGTGGAGTTGTTTCCTCTCTCTGGTCCAGGGTCTCCCCTGAACTAGATCTGATCACATGCCTGTTTGCTGGGAGTCGGGGGAGGGGATGCAACCTCGCTCTATGTTCATATTTGAGAGTCTGGATTTTGGACGATGGATTCAAAGAGATGGTAAAGGATTTCTGACGATCGTTGCATGTGGTGAGTTCGACGACTCAGAGGTTGGCGCAGAAGATTGGAGGTGTGAAGGAGAGGTTGATGAGATATGGAAGGGGTCATCGATAGAAGAGGGGAGAGCGTCGTATGCTGGCTAAGGCAGAGAACACACAGTTGGATGGTGTAGAGAATGAGCGTGATCTCACGGTTGATAAGCGTTTAGTTAGAAGTGAGCAGCAAAGACTTGTTGGTGAAGTGTACACGCAGAAGGATGTTGAATGTTGTTAACCCCTTAGGATCCGGGTACCCGTTTACGCTACAATTCGTAATATTCCATTTATGACATCGCATTAACAGCATAATTTTATGGGAAATTTTTCGCAATGAATATATTTGCAAGTGACATTCGACATTCACATTCACAACCACCAGCTAATATAGACAAATGGCACCAAATATAATTCCATTAACTTCCATATATTTTTACATCATGTACAAGAATGTTCTAGTTACATCATATATCCCAAAATGTGGTACAAAAGAGATAGCATTTACATTATAATTGTGAATAAAAAACTGAGACAAAATAAACCATACCGTCTGGTGTATTCCCTGTCTCCTGGAAACATGAACGGCTACTGAATAGCAGGCTGTTTGCCTGCCAAAACACGTTTAGGAAAGAAGAGGCGTCAGCAATTGCTGGTACCTCCCAAAACATATAAAAATAAATAGACATTTAATATGTGCAAAAGCATGCAAGTAGAAAGGTGGAACAAGTAAAATTTACATCTACTTGCGTAAGTAAAAAGGTAGTCAGGCTTGTAAGCATTTCTCATAAGCACCCATTTTTCCAACATTTTTCATATACAACCTATTTATTTCGTAATCAAATGTCCATAAGTGTAGGAGTGTGTGTATATATATATATATCTATATTATCATTTGTCCAGATATCATATCCGTAGATTTGACGATGTGAAAGATGAGATTGGAAATGTTTATGGATTTACTTGATTCTCAAGTTCAATGGGTAGTTATTTCCTATTAAGATAACTTTTGATCATTCTCAAGTTCAATGGGTGGTTATTTCCTATTAAGATAACTTTTGATCGTAACTTCTCAAGATCTTAACTTCAACTGTTTCAGATATAACTCCAGATGATGTAGATGTAGATATGGATGATTTAGATATAGAATCGCCAAGTCTGTTGGCGAAGTAAACTCAAGCGGTGAAGAAGCCTACAAATGGCTCTTCCGTCTCGCCCTCTAGTTGGAAGGACGGTCCAATAGAGGGATAGGTCTACTCCCCAACTACGCCACTGAGACAGGTGAGAGATACTTCCCGGAAAAGTCACTCTAGAAAAACAGCCCGATTAGTATGGGCAACCGAGCTCGTACGTAAAACTGAAAAACCGAGGATCCCCCGCCTGGGTATCCTAAAACAAGGGTCAGCGGATTGGTCTAAAGTCGGTATCCCAACGAGGCGTAAAAACACTGCGAGCTCGCATAAAAACCAAGAAGGGACTGGGATCCTAGACCCGCGCACTTGGCGGCCGCTGCCCTAACTGGGCTTCCTTTCCTCCGCCCAGTTGAGGGTCACCGCGCCCTCGCACGGTTAGGTGTAAGGCACCGTGACCGGCACTTTTTGATTAAATCTTTGATTCACTGTTATGATTAGAATGCACACTAAACACTATCCTTCCGTATGATGCCTTATTAGACAGCCAACAACTAACTTTGTTGAAAAGAATTCATTTTCTAAATCGAGTCTGCTAAAGGAAAATTTTTATTCACTCATATCATAGACTATTGAAAGAACTTTCTTTGTCGTGTTTTTGTGAGGTTACTTCCCTTATAAAAATGTCATGCTAACTACCCTTTAATTCTCGTCGATCCCAAAATCACTGAAGTTGTGAATTTCAGTCCCAAAGAAAATACAAAAGTGTACTGCATGAACTAAACAAATAGTTTTATTTCTGGTGTCAAGAATATTAATTACATTCCAGGAATCATACTGCACCACTTTGGTGGCAATATCACATTATTTCAGAAATTTGATCCCTATTATATCTAAAGTTAAACTCAGTAGGGCATTTAATTAGGTGCCCCGCTCTCTTTCTCTTCTATTTTAATAATATGATGGATCTATTTGAAGAATTATCGCATCAATTACTCTTGATGTTTGAAACATCCAACAGTCGATATAAAAGCACATGAAAGGTAATATACACTTTACTAGGAGATTGATTATAATCACTTTTGTCATGAAATAAATTAATTACTATTTTCATGGGAAAGGGGGTCTACTACAACCAACCACTTACGTGTGTTGTGTTATACTGCAATCTAATTATGTCAACCCTTAGGGGACTTACATGTATCAAATCAATATAGATGTCTCAAATTGCAATTTGCCAGATTATATTTCCCAAAAAAAAATAAAATGGTTAATAACAAACCTCAAGATATTTAGATTATTTTAGCATCGTAATTGGTCAAACTGTAGCACATATTGGCACCAAAAACTCCCATAAAATCCTTATAGCTAAAACACACATCTCAGAAGTCTGAAGGCAGGGTCTTATTTTGGCTGACGGATGAGTCAAAACTTATATATGTCCCCATCATCAGAATGTGGTATATATGTATATATTTAATATACCCATAAGTTCCAGGATCATTCTCATTTATCTTGCATATTAAGGGACTATTATGAAACTCACATGAAGAAGCCAGATAATATATTAACATTTTTAATCAGCCAAAGAGGTGTTGTAGATGGAGTACCTAACAATAACGAATTCACCAAAACCTGTATTTATCTAACATACAAACACATCTCTGACTCCCTTGAGTAACACCAATCATCAGAAAACTAAAAGGGCAAGTTCTGAATACTCCTAACCAATCCAGAAAATTTCATTTAATTAAGCACACTCAATCAATTATATGCAATTTATATACAGAAAGAACATTTAAAAGAAATCCCTGAAAATAATAATTATATTTTTCATTTTTTTATCCAGTATTGGAAAATTTAATCTAAGGTTTCTGAATAAAAATAAAACTTGATTCCTGGAACAAAAGCAACTCAGAGATCCTTGGATAAGTAACATGCTTGGCAGCAATAGGGGGATTGGGTTGGGATTGTACATATATCAAGGATAATACACATGCATGTCAGCAAATGGAGAGGGGGATTGTACCTAAGACTTTCAAATTGGGAGAAATGATGCTTGCATGCGGCAGATTTTGAAAGCTTCAGATCTTTTCCTTGAATTTGGAGCAGCCCTAGAGCTAAGTTGTAGGAGTTCTGAAATAGAACCTCCACATGAGCTTTCTACATCAATTGGTTGGTCTTGAAGGAAGGGCAACAATGATCTTCAGGGAAAATCCAACAGTTAGGCTATGGAAGAGGAAAATTATGTGGAAATTGAGAGGAGAATAGGAAGAGGAAAAGAATAGAAGGGGTTTCGGTAGAGAGGAAATGGGGAAGCAACGAAGTATTCAAACAGGTTTTTTTTGTCTACATTTATAGGAGATGAGACAGTCTTTTGTGTGGCCAAGTGGGCCATTTGGGGGTCCAAGTGGATAGAATCTAGAGTAGGTGGCTGCAGCAATTAAAAATTTCTTATATATATATAAACAGTATGCTACGAAAGTGTAACAGAACAAATTTCAATTTTTTTATATGTATAACCGAACATACTATTATAATTATTTTAGTTAATACATATATAAATCTCTCTTTACTTAAAAATATAAGTTGATCGTATTCAAGGCTCGATTGTCGGATTTCAATACACAATATCTTGTTTTGATCGTCATTAAATGACGATCAATATGAGTATAATATTGATATATTTTGGTCGGGTTTGGATGTCCGAAATTTTCGGATACGGTTTTGGTTTAAGGTTAAATTTTGTGATAAAAAATATCAAACGACCTCCGATTGACGAACGGTCGATTCCGTTGGTCTTGTTTCGTCGAATCAGATCTAATGACGGTCTCGGTTCGTTTTGCGGTTTCCGAATTTCGTCGCGGCTTTTTCGCGGCGCACATTACGAAGCGACCGATTTTTTGTCGATTTTGCCCGAACGACTTTTGATTCACAATCAATTAGTCGATATAAGTCATCCGATACCGACCGGCAATTTTATTGGGTTAAACGGACCCTAATTGGGTCAAGTTTGGGTTTGGCGGATTCCGGATGTTACAAATATAAATACCTCAAAGGGAGTCTCGTCCTCGAGACTCGAGTCAAGGTCATTAGTTGTCTTGAATTTTATCTGACCATAAAAACCTCAAAGGGTTTTAAACCCATAAAAACCTCAAAGAGAAAACAAGGCATATATTTGAACATATATCTAATTACAAAAGCTTGTTTTAATTATTACCTCAGAAAAGCTGTGGGTATCGTGCCCGCATGTCGGCTTCGGTCTCCCACGTCGCTTCTTTGACTCCGTGACGGTGCCACAAAACCTTGACCAATGAAATCTCTTTGCTGCGAAGCTTCTTCACAGCACGGTCAAGTATCTGGACTGGCTTCTCCTCATAAGTCAAATCTGGCTCTACGTCGAGATTCTCATAACTGATGATGTGTCGTGGATCATGCACATACTTCCTCAAGTTGGATATGTGGAAAAGGTCGTGAATACCAGAAAGATGTAGAGGAAGGGCAATCCGATAGGCCACTTTCCCCACTCTAGCTAGAATCTCAAAGGGCCCAACATATCGCGGCGCCAACTTGCCACGAACGCCAAATCTCTGCACTCCCTTCATGGGAGATACACGGAGAAATACCCAATCTCCAACCTATATTTGAAAGGAATGTCATTAATATGGGATTAAGTTAATTTTGAAATAAAGGAAAGAGAAGAAGATTAGATACCTGAAACTCCAAATCTCTTCTCCGACAGTCTGCGTAGCTCTTCTGACAACTCTGTGCCGTCAGAAGCCTCCGTCTCACAAGATCAACAACTCTCACAGTCTCCTCCAAGAGATCTACGGAATATAAAGCATGATCGCCTACCTCACGCCAACTGAGAGGTGTGAGGCATCTCCGCCCGTATAGGGCTTCGAATGGTGCCATGCCAATACTGGAGTGATAGCTGTTGTTGTACGTGAATTCCACCAAAGGCAAATGGTCCTTCCAGGATCCTTTCCACTCTAAAGTACACACACGAAGTAGATCCTCAAGCATCTGAATGGTGCGCTCACTCTGCCCGTCTGTCTGTGGATGGTATGCAGAACTCATCTTCAGCTCTGTCTGTAGTGCTGACATGAACTGATGCCAATAATGAGATGTAAATCTCGAATCCCTGTCAGACACCACCTCTCGTGGTATACCATATAGCCTGATAATGTTCTGCACATAGAGCTTGACCAATCTGGATGGAGTGTAAGTCGTGTTGATAGGTATAAAATGGGCTGACTTGGTCAACCTATCAACAACGACCCAAATGGAATCATGGCCTCCTGGCGTCTTCGACAGACTTGTGACAAAATCCATAGAAATGCTCTCCCACTTCCATTCGGGAATGGGGAGAGACTGCAGTAATCCTGGTGGTCTCCTGTGCTCAGCCTTGACCATCTGACAGGTCATGCATCTGCTGACATGCTCCGCTACATCGTGCTTCATTCCATCCCACCAGAAATGTCGACGCAGATCACGGTACATCTTCGTACTGTCTGGATAGATAGATAACCATGAACTGTGTGCCTTATCCAGAATATCTCTGCGAAGCTGCTCGTCATTGGGTACAACGACCCGTCCTGCCTTCCATAAAATAGACTCTACCACGGCAAAATCATCAAATTCATCTTGATGGCGCGCATGTATCTATCTCGGATCCAAGGATCTGTCTTCTGGCCCTTTACAATACGATCCCAAAGGTTGCTGTATCGAGGAGGCACGGCGGTAGAAATGGATGCGCTCTCCTGAGGATGCCAATCGCTCAAAGCTGCAAGCGTATCCCACGTGTATAGCCAGTTCGTCGTACCCTCTGCATGCGCTCTCCTACTAAGTGCATCAACCACCACATTTCCCTTACCGGGATGGTAAGTGATTGTGCAATCATAATCCTTCAGCAATTCGAGTCATCCGCGCTGTCTCATGTTCAGCTCCTTCTGATCAAAGATGTACTTCAGACTCTTGTGATCCGTGAAAATCTCGAAGTTCACCCCATATAGATAGTGGCACCAGATCTTCAAGGCGAAGACAACTGTCGCCAACTCCAAGTCATGTGTGGGGTAGTTCCGCTCGTGCGGTCTCAACTGCCGTGATGCGTAAGCAATCACCTGTCCTCTCTGCATCAACACTGCTCCTAGACCTTCTCTAGATGCATCTGTGTAGATTGCATAGTCCTGAGTGCCTGAAGGAAGAGCAATAATAGGCGCTGTAGTCAACCTCTCCTTCAGTGTCTGCATGGCCTGCTCACATGAATCGTCCCAAATGAATGGAACTCCCTTCTGCGTCAATCGTGTCAGAGGGCGAACAATGCATGAAAATCCGCTGACAAAGCGTCTGTAATAGCCCGCTAATTCGAGAAAGCTTTGAATCTGAGTAACTGTCTTGGGCTGCTCCCAAGACATAACTGCATCTATCTTCGCAGGATCAACTGCAATGCCTGCTCCAGAAATGACATGCTCTAGAAATGAGACCTGGGTTAACCAGAACTCACACTTGCTTAACTTGGCATATAGCTTGTGCTCTCGCAACGTGTCTAAAACAATCCGTAGATCATTCGCATGATCACATTCATTCTGTGAATAGATGAGCACATCATCAATGAGCACTACTACAAACTTGTCCAAGTATGGACGGAAGATCCTGTTCATCATATCCATGAAAGCTGCAGGTGCATTGCTGAGCCCAAACGGCATCACCACAAACTCGTAGTGTCCATAGCGAGTCCTGAAGGCTGTCTTCGGAATATCCGACTCGCGAATCCTCAGCTGATGATAGCCTGAGCGAAGATCGATCTTCGTGAAAACCGAAGATCCCTGGAGCTGATCGAATAAATCATCGATGCGCGGAAAAGGATAACGGTTCTTCACCGTTCTCTTGTTCAGCTGCCTGTAATCGATGCATAGTCTCATGGATCCATCCTTCTTCCTGACAAATAGAACCGGAGCACCCAAGGTGAAGTGCTCGGCCTCACGAATCCCAAATCAAGTAACTCCTGTAGCTGCACCTTCAGCTCTCTCAACTCGGCTGGTGCCATGCGATATGGTGGCATAGAGATCGGCCGTGTATCTGGCAGTAATGTGATCTCGAACTCGATCTCTCTCTCAGGAGGTAATCCTGGTAGCTCATCAGGAAACACGTCAGGGTATTCTGAGACTACTCGGATGTCATGTGTCATCGGCTCCTGATCAGATACCTCCCGAACAAATGCAAGATATGAATCACAGCCCTGATCGACAAGTCGTTGGGCTCGCAACACTGAAATGTACTCCATGGTGGAGTCATGTACAGTACCCTCAAAAGTAAACTCGGGTAGATCTGGAATCCTGAAGACAACCATCTTCCTAAAGCAATCAACAAGTGCATGATGAGCGGATAACCAATCCATGCCTAAAATCAAGTCGAACTCATCAAGCTGCAGAAGTAGATAATTTGCGATCATCTCGTGACCACCAATCAGTACGGGCAAGTGCCTGACTATCAGTGAAATAATGAATAACTGGCCACCTGGCCCTCGGATGTGATATGGAGAAGAGAGAGTCTCTGCGACTCTACCTAAAGAAGCAAGTAGCCTCGAAGAAAGAAAAGAGTGTGTCGCGCCAGAATCAAATAAGACATGGAAAGGCCGGCCCAAGACTGAGACCATACCTTTCACTACAGTAGCCGCTGAACGTGCCTGCTCCTCAGTAACTGCATGTATCTGCCCCTGCCTGGCTGGTGCGGCACTGGATCCTGCCACACTCTGCGCCTGTCTCTGCTGCGGTCACCTGAAGTTGGAGTTCCTTCCACAGAAACTCCCTGAGCGTTGTGCCTGAGGCTGTGACTGTGAAGGCTGTGGCTGAGGCTCACTGGAAACCTGTGGGCACTGTGATCGATAGTGTCCCCACTCGTGACATCGGTAACACCGGACTGATCTGGTAGGTGGAGTAGCTGTGTCTGTGCTTCGAGCTGGTCCGGCTGGTGGTCCGTCTACTCGTTGCGACCCAGATGGTCGAGCGGAATCTGAGCCACGTCCGGCGAGTGCTCCTCCTAGAGTAGTCGATGGAGAAGAGCGAGCACTGCCTGTGAAGGACGAACCTGTAGGTCGGAACCGTCTGTCTGACCTCTGTTGCTGAAACGGTCGACGTATCGATCCAAAAGATCGCCGCGGTCTAGGCACTGCTCCAGACGAGCTCCCGAAACGTCTCCCTCTGATGTCCTCGAACTTCTCCGCAACATCGGTAGCCTCGGAGATGGATGTGATGTGTAGTCCAGCCAACTTCTCCTGTACCTCCTCTCGCATGCCGCCAATGAACTTTTCCAGATTCTCCTCTGGAAATGTGCCAGCTGCTCGGGTATGTCGTGACAGCTCTGTATATCGGATAAAGTAATCTCTGGCTGTCATCTGCCCCGGACGAGGTTCTGCAAAAAGTCAGCGCTGGGACTCCTTCCACTTCGCAGAAAAGAAGTGGGCTCTGAACTTCGTCTCGAAATCATCCATGTAGGCTCTCGGCCTAGCTCATACACTACAACATCCCACCATCTCTCGACAAAATCCGTCAATGAATACTCCATGAAGGATAGCCACGTGTCTTGTGGCGCGCGAATCATCCTGAGCACCTTCGTCACCCGCTTCAGCCACTGTTCAGCAACATCTGGTGTACCTGTACCCTCAAACAAGGGTATGTTGGCGCGCTGGTAGGATGTGAAAATGGACTGGTGCCTGTGAATAGCTGAATACTCGTGTGCACCCTCGTCAGCAAAGTCAATAGGATCCTTCTCCCTGTCTAAGTCTGCATCCTCCTCAGCTCCATGCTCTGGTATGTCCTCTAGTGGATCATCAGGATGAGGCAGCTCGACCTCAACGGAGTGGTGCTGATCCTGCCGTATCCCATCCTATGATGGATGGTACGTGAAATATGATAGGTCCTCAAACCTCATCTCTATATCTGTCTGCCTGTCGGCAATCTCAGTCTGCTGGGCCAAAATCTGCTCCTGCTGACCTCGCATGGCAGCCTGCTGCTACTGGAGGTCGGTGAGAGCAGCCAGTATGCGTGCCAACTGGTCAGCCGTCTCCTGACCGGGTCGAGATGCCATGGCTCTGTATGAGAACCATAATTAGTCATAAAAATGCCATAGACAGATACTTTCATAAATGCTTTTCTCTTCTTGGGATATAATATGAAAATTAATGAAATTGGTGACATATGTGGTTATTGAATATGAATGTCATATTTCCCTTCTCGAACTTACGACAAGTCGGAAGACTGCCGCTATCCAAGAACGTAATGCGATAAGAATTGTAATACTGCGAATGTGCGTATCGGGGTGCCACGGCTCTGATACCAAACTGTTAACCCCTTAGGATTCGGGTACCCGTTTACGCTACAATTCGTAATTGTTAGAGTATATGGTTGTGCGCCCATTGAGTTGTAACAGGGTAAATGGATCCTGGAGGAGATCCATTTACCCCATCCATGTGTTTAGTCCCACATCGTCTAGTGGTGGGACTTGGAGGCCCTGGGAAGGCTATATAAGGAGCCCCAGACCTCCTGTACTCATTGAGAAAGTCAATAGACAAACATGCCCCGTTGAGGGCTTCTCCCGTGGTTTCATCCCGCTCCTCACGGAGTAGGGTTCCACGTAAAAATCTTTTGTGTTCTTCATGTTTATCTTTATTTCTATGCCCTGTTTATCATCCAGCTTCCGCTTCCGATTTTCTAACATGGTATCAGAGCGGGTTTGGTCCTCGAGGATTTTAGCATGTTCTTTGATCTTGTTTGTGATCGATTTGAGAATCGATTTTTTTATTATTCTTGAAGACAATTCTCTGTTCCATATAGAGTTCGTGATTTGGGTTCTGTTCAGAGCTTTTAAAACCCTAGGTCGACCATGTGCACGCCAGCAATGGCTCTAGATGCAGGAGCTTCTTCTCCAGATCAGAGCCCCTCTCCCTCTTCGAATCTGTCTGAGGCAGGGCTCTGCAACCAACGCTCGCTCGAGCGTACAGACGACGACGCGCAGGCTAGCGGCATCTACACGATCCATCTGCCAGCGGCATCTACACAATCGACGGAACCTCCAGATCGCTCCTGCGCGAAGCCGCCATGACGCTCCTGGCGTCACATGGCAGACCTCACTCTCGTCTAGGCGGCTCCCTGGGCAGGCGGCGGCAAGATGGGTTCCCTGATGGGGAACCCTAACGGCGAGGCCTGCTCTTCTCGCCCGATCCAAGAAGCATCGCCTCCCTCCTGGAGGCACAGTTCCCAGAGCAGTCTAACACAGCCCATCGTCGTGCGCACCTTCTGTTTGCGCAAGAAGTGCGTGAAGGCACGAAGACCCTCCTCCGGTAGCCCCTACTCCAGCAGCGTCACGAGCCCCTCCGTATCCCATGGCGCACCCCCCGTGCGATCCCCTTCAGCCCAGGCCACCTCCAAGCTCCCGCGCGCCCCCTACTTCGTCGAGACTGCGAGCACCATTGGCGATGCCGCTCCAGGCTCTCTCCCCCTTAGCGTGATGCGCCTTAGGAGGGAGTCTCCAGGCGGTGCCGATCCAGCTGCAACTCCTACTCGGATCCCGCTCAGCGGCGGCGGCTCCTCCATCTCGGGAGCGGCGGCATCATGAGTACCCCTTCGGGGGCGGCGCAGAAACGAGAGGTTCCCAATCGTGGGAACCCTAGGGATGGGAGATCCGTTTTAAAAAAAAAATAAAATGGAAAGCCCAAGGGGCTGCGGCCGATTGAAAAAAAAAAGAGAGGAAAAAAGTTGGAAAGCCCAAGGGGGCATCGGTCGATTAAAAAAAATGGAAAGCCCAAGGGGGCTGCGCCGATTAAAAAAAAAGAGAGGAAGCCCAAGGGGCTGCAGCCTTTTTAAAAAAATGCAATATTTATGGCGACCATGTGGGCCACGTTTGAGGAGTGTTTTTTCAAAAAAAAATGCGTGCAATAAAAAAAAAGAGGAGCCGCACACATTTGAAAAAAAAATGTTTGATGATGAAAAGCCGAGAAAAAAAAATTGAAATGGCTTAAAAAAAAGGAAAAGGAAGGATGGCTTTAAAAAAAAATGAAGAAAAGCCGCAAGTGATGTTTTGTCCCCTATTTATCTTGTCTTCTCCCAACTTTGTCGATGTTCATGTTCCGACAAGTATGGGAGAAAGGGGGAGTATATATGTAGAGTCACAAGTCATGTTACAGATCAGTAATATTCCATTTATGACATCGCATTAACATCATAATTTTATGGGAAATTTTTCGCAATGAATATATTTGCAAGTGACATTCGACATTCACATTCACAACCACCAGCTAATAGAGACAAATGGCACCAAATATAATTCCATTAACTTCCATATATTTTTACATCATGTACAAGAATGTTCCAGTTACATCATATATCCCAAAATGTGGTACAAAAGAGATAGCATTTACATTATAATGTGAATAAAAAACTGAGACAAAATAAACCATACCGTCTGGTGTATACCCTGTCTCCTGGAATCATGAACGGCTACTGAATAGCAGGCTGTTTGCCTGCTAAAACACGTTTAGGAAAGAAGAGGCGTCAACAATTACTGGTACCTACCAAAAACATATAAAAATAAATAGACATTTAATATGTGCAAAAGCATGCAAGTAGAAAGGTGGAACAAGTAAAATTTACATCTACTTGCGTAAGTAAAAAGGTAGTCAGGCTTGTAAGCATTTCTCATAAGCACCCATTTTTCCAAAGTTTTTCATATACAACCTATTTATTTCGTAATCAAATGTTCATAAGTGTAGGAGTGTATGTATATATATATATATCTACATTATCATTTGTCCATATATCATATCCGTAGATTTGACGATGTGAAAGATGAGATTGGAAATGTTTATGGATTTACTTGATTCTCAAGTTCAATGGGTAGTTATTTCCTATTAAGATAACTTTTGATCATTCTCAAGATCAATGGGTAGTTATTTCCTATTAAGATAAATTTTGATCGTAACTTCTCAAGATCTTAACTTCAACTGTTTCATATATAACTCCAGATGATGTAGAAGTAGATATGGATGATTTAGATATAGAATCGCCAAGTCTGTTGGCGAAGTAAACTCAAGCGGTGAAGAAGCCTACAAATGGCTCTTCCGTCTCGCCCTATAGTTGGAAGGATGGTCCAATAGAGGGATAGGTCTACTCCCCAACTACGCCACTGAGACGGGTGAGAGAGACTTCTCGGAAAAGTCACTCTAGAGAAACAACCCGACTAGTACGGGCAACCGAACTTGTACGTAAACCTGAAAAACCGAGGATCCCCCGCGTGGGTATCCTAAAACAAGGGTCAGCGGATTGGTCTAAAGTTGGGACCCAACGAGGCGTAAAAACATTGCGAGCTCGCGTAAAAACCGAGAAGGGACTGGGATCCCAGACCCGCGTACTTGGCGGCCGCTGCCCTAACTGGGCTTCCTTTCCTCTGCCCAGTTGAGGGTCACCAAGCCCTCGCACGGTCAGGTGTAAGGCATCGTGACCGGCACTTTTTGATTAAATCTTTGATTCAGTGTTATGATTAGAATGCACACTAAACACTATCCTTCCGTATGATGCCTTATTAGACAACCAACAACTAACTTTGTTGAAAGGAATTCATTTTCCAAATCGAGTCTGCTAAAGGAAAATTTTTATTCACTCATATCATAGACTATTGAAAGAACTTTCTCTGTCGTGTTTTTGTGAGGTTACTTCCCTTATAAAAATGTCATGCTAACTACCCTTTAATTCTCGTCGATCCCAGAATCACTGTGTTGACGCATATGAGTACCTGTACCTCTTCTCTATTTTATTTTTCCAGTTGTCTACTTTATGTAATTTACCCATAGGCTACTCTCCTATATAAGAGAGCCTAGGGTTTATGGAATAAACAAGTTATTCATTTTTTCCCAACATGGTATCAGAGCGACGGTCCTAGACCGGAGTTCTCGAAACCCTAACCCTAACCCTACCCCCACCCGCCGGCCTCTTCCTCGTCGATCGGCACCGCCCCTCCTCTCCGATCGACGCCGCCTCTCTCTCTCGGGCTGCACGCACTGCGCCACCTTCTTCGCACGTTGGCTTCTCCCCTTGCCTGTGTGCGGTAGCGCGCACACTAGCGTGCGGTGCCGTGCATCGCCAGCGCACCTTGCAGCGGTAGCGCACATCGCCAGCGCACCTTGCAGCGGTAGCGCTCCCCTCTTGCGCACCTTGCGCACCAGCAGTATCGCCCAACGCATCGTGCGCACCAGCGCACCTTGCGCCCCTGCCTCTTCTCCCGTGCGCACATAGCGCACTAGCGCATATCCCATGGGCTCGGTGCACATCTGAACAAGATCCCGTGGCACACTAGCGTGCATCCCAGCGCGCTAAACAGTGCGCGTATCGCGCATACTCATCCAGCGCACCAGTAGGTCGTACGGGGGCACGCGTAAGGCCCTAAAGCGAGCACCTTCATCTACATGGGTTTAGTTGCGTGAGGTCTACACGTGCAACTAAACCCGTCGATGTCAGTGTAGACAAATCACAGATTGGTTTGTCAGACGTTCCAGTCTTCAGTATCCAGTATGTCAGAAAGCAAGGCAGATATCCCATCGATTGGCGCATTCCGTGGTCCAGCGCCTATTGTAAAGATGGATGGTACTAACTATGAACTGTGGGCAATGCACTTCATGAGCAAGATGAAGTCTATGGGTAAGAAGCACATTCTTACCGAACCAGAGCCTGCTGAGAAGACTGGAACCAATGCCTCCTGGGAGGCTGATGACGCATACGCCAAGGTTTGGCTATCTGGCACGTTGGCAATTGAGATTGCCAACGACATCCTCCATCAACCCACAGCGAAGGATATGTGGGACATTCTGGCGGCTACATATTCCCAGGCGAAGAACGAGACAAAGATTCTGCAACTCCAGCATGATATCTTTACCATCAAGCAGAATGGTCGCCCCCTACATTCCCTCTATACATCACTAAGAGGGATGTTCGAGAAGCTCTATAGCTTCATGCCCCTGACAGCCACGCCAGAACAACAGAAGACATATAGGAACGCGACTATGGTAGGGGTGTTTCTAGCTGCACTTGATCCAGAGTATGAGGCGACACGATCTCAGATTTTGGCAGACTCGACTATTCCTCCCATGGAGGAAGCTTTTCATAGATTGAGCCGGATCACAGTTCCCTCAACAGCTGTGAGTCAGAATTCCTCAGCCATGGCAGCAAACAGAGGTCGCGGATTTCATCACCAGGGCCGTGGACGTGGACCTCGTGGATGGGGTGGCCGCACTAGGCCAACATGCACATATTGTCACCGAGTTGGACACAATGAAGATACCTGCTACTCGAAGCACGGATTTCCTGCATCCGCACGAGCTGTTGAGCAGATAGAGCCCCCATCTGCTGCTACTCTGGATCAACGGTTCGACGATCTTGTTGCCCGTCTGAGGGGCATTATTCCACCATCTGGACCAGCACCGACTGCAGAGAGTCATTCTGATGCCGCTGCTTCTGCCTCTGCGTCTACCAGTACTTCAGGTAGTATACTTACACTGAACAGTAGTAGATCCGATACTTTACCATGGATTATGGACTCGGGCGCTACACATCACCTATGTGGCGACCAGAGTTTGCTTTCAGGATACACTCAGATCCCTCCAGGTCGGACAGTTGTGATTGCCAATGGCACTCATTCCCCCCATCACTGGACAGAGGGAGGTTAGATTGACATCTTCTATGCAGCTCAAGAACGTGCTACATGCACCGGATTTTTCAATGAATCTATTGTCAATTAGTCAGATTACGAAGGATCTACATTGTCAGGCAATTTTTGATCCATCTTCTTTGATTTTTCAGGATATCCATACGAGCAACGTGATTGGTCGTGGCTATGAGCAAGGAGGCCTCTACCGCCTGAATCAGACTCCTTTTGTTGGAACCTCATCCTCTCCTTCGGGACAAGCATCAACCTAATTATGACATCTGCGTTTTGGTCATTTACCGCTTCAGAAGTTGTGTCAAGTTCTACCCTATGGTCTTTCTCACACACCTATTCAGTGTGAGGCGTGTCAGTTGGGAAAGCATCACAGGTCGTCCTTTCCCAGTCGTCCAGGTCGGAGTAGTAACTCCAAGTTTGAGTTGTTTCATATCGATGTCTGGGGTCCAAGTCGTGTTCCCGATCATCAGGGACACATGTTTTATATTGTATTTGTGGATGACTTCTCTAGAGTGTCATGGGTGTTTCTGATGAAGAATAAATCTGAAGCAGGAAATATTATTATCCATTTTCTGAATGAAATACAAAATGTTTTCTCCACATCTGTCAAGCTTGTGAGAAGTGATAATGCTTTAGAGTTGTGTACCAACATTCTGGCCAATTACTACTCCTCAAAAGGGATTATTCACCAAACATCTTGTGCTCATACATCTCAACAGAATGGGATTGCTGAAAGAAAACACCGTCACCTTCTTGATGTCACAAGATCACTTCTTATACAGAGTCATGTTCCTTACTCCTACTGGGGCGATGCAGTTCTCACTGCATGTTACCTAATCAACCGTATGCCTTCGTCTGTCTTTAATGAACAGATTCCGTTTTCACTCATTCATCCTAACAAGGATCTGTTCACTCTTACTCCTCGTGTTTTTGGGTCAGTTGTGTTCGTCCATCAGTTGTCGCCCGGTACTGACAAGCTCTCTTCTAGGCCTGTCAAGTGTGTCTTTGTTGGGTACTCCAGAACTCAAAAGGGGTACAAGTGTTTCGATCCTGTGCGTCGGCGGTATATGATCGGTGCAGATGTTACATTTTTTGAATCTGTTATGTATTTTTCAGCATCAGGAGACAAGCAGCTACCATCTATACCTCCTGATGCCATATACATGACACCACCACCTCAGATGCCGACACCACCACCACTGCCACCGCCACCGCCACCACCACCACCACCACCGCTTGTCTCACCACTACCATTCCATTACACCCGCAGGCTTCCTCCAGCTCATGGTCCTGACCCGTCAACTATGCTCGCCTATGGTATGTAATGAAAATATTAATGTTGATGGATCTGACGACATTTCTGAGCAGGATATAGTGCAGGAGCCAGATGAGAATACAGATGATTTGGATGTTCCAATTGCTCTGCGGAAGTCGAAGAGAAGCTGTGCCAAATATCCATTATCAGCAACCGTGTCTTTTGAGAGGCTATCTGGAGACTTCAGGTCGTTTGCTATGGCACTTTCAGCTACAGACATTCCACGGAATCATCATGATGCTCTGCAGGATGCTAGATGGCGGCTAGCAATGGAAGAAGAAATGGCGGCACTTCAGTCCAGAGGAACTTGGAGCTTGGTTCCTATACCTCCAGATGTGCAACCAGTGAGCTGCAAGTGGGTGTTTACAGTGAAGCACAATGCAGATGGCTCCATTGACAGGTACAAGGCGTGCCTTGTTGCACGTGGCTTCACACAGACATACGGGGTGGATTACCTTGACACATTCTCGCCTGTGGCACGTCATTCCACTCTGCGGATCTTGTTATCAGCTGCAGTTGCTAGAGATTGGCCGCTTTATCAGCTGGACGTGAAGAATGCATTCCTATATGGCGAATTGCAGGAGGAAGT
The DNA here is from genome assembly GCA_037367405.1 of Ottelia alismoides. Taxonomy (NCBI): domain Eukaryota; kingdom Viridiplantae; phylum Streptophyta; class Magnoliopsida; order Alismatales; family Hydrocharitaceae; genus Ottelia; species Ottelia alismoides. The sequence goes on along the minus strand of JAZKJV010000252.1, from coordinate 51,668 downwards.
CTATATGCAACAGCCACCTGGGTTTGCTGTTGAGGGGGAGTGTTCCAAGGTATGCAGGTTACATAATGCCATCTATGGCCTTAAGCAGAGCCCCATAGCATGGTTTCAGAAGCTCTCAGATCTTTTTGAGAAACAAGGATATAAACGTTCCAATGCTGATCATTCCTTGTTTGTACAGAAGACTGCTAGAGGTATCATTGTAATCATGGTTTATGTTGATGATATCTTGATTACAGGAGATGATGAGCAGGACATTAAGCAGGCAAAAGAAAGGCTGGGAACCGAATTTGTCACCAAGGACTTGGGAGTCCTTAGATATTTTCTGGGGCTGGAGTTTGCTAGAAATCCATATGGATTAGTAATGTCGCAGAGGAAATATGTTACAGACCTATTGAGTGAGACAGGTATGCTAGGGTGTCGACCTGCTACGACACCAATGGATCCCAGCATGAAGCTCTATGATGATGACACAGAAGAGGTGGACAGGAGAAGGTACAGAGAACTGGTAGGCAAACTACTGTATGTCACAATCACTAGACCTGATATATCATTTGCAGTGAGTCGTGTGAGCCAGTTCATGGAGCAACCACGTCATGTCCATATGGATGCAATACACATGATTCTGAGATATCTAAAATCATCTCCAGGTGCAGGCTTGCTATTTAAGAAGGGAAAGGAGATCTCTATCACAGCATGTGTTGATGCAGACTATGCAGGATGCCCCAAGGACAGGAAGTCCACCTCAGGATTTGCAGTCTATGTTGGAGATGCCCTAGTCTCGTGGAGGAGCAAGAAACAGACAGTAGTAGCTAGATCCAGTGCTGAATCCGAATACAGGGCTATGGCCCAGGCTAGCACAGAAATGATGTGGGTGAAATCTTTACTTACAGATCTATGTCTTGATATACCGCTTCCTATGATGTTGGAATGTGACAATCAGGCCGCCTTGTTCATTGCAAACAACCCGGCCTTTCATGAGAGGACCAAGCATATTGAGGTTGACTGTCACTACATACGTGACATGATTCAGAAGGGGTTCATTGCTACATCTCACGTCACATCAGAGAATCAGACTGCTGATATATTCACCAAGGCATTACTTCGAGGTCCATTCCAGAAGTGTGCGTCCAAGCTGAGCATGATTGATATCTATGCTCCATCTTGAGGGGGAGTGTTGACGCATATGAGTACCTATACCTCTTCTCTATTTTATTTTTCCAGCTGTCTACTTTATGTAATTTACCCATAGGCTACTCTCCTATATAAGAGAGCCTAGGGTTTTTTCATTTTTTCCCAACACACTGAAGTTGTGAATTTCAGTCCCAAAGAAAATACAAAAGTGTACTGCATGAACTAAACAAATAGTTTTATTTCTGCTGTCAAGAATATTAATTACATTCCAGGAATCATACTGCACCACTTTGGTGGCAATATCACATTATTTCAGAAATTTGATCACTATTATATCTAAAGTTAAACTCAGTAGGGCATCTAATTAGGTGCCCCGCTCTCTTTCTCTTCTATTTTAATAATATGATGGATCTATTTGAAGAATTATGCATCAATTACTCTTGATGTTTGAAACATCCAACAATTGATATAAAAGCACATGAAAGGTAATATACACTTTACTAGGAGATTGATTATACTCACTTTTGTCATGAAATAAATTAATTACTATTTTCATGGGAAAGGGGGTCTACTACAACCAACCACTTACGTGTGTTGTGTTATACTGTAATCTAATTATGTCAACCCTTAGGGGACTTACATGTATCAAATCAATATAGATGTCTCAAATGGCAATTTGCCAGATTATATTTCCCAAAAAAAATACAATGGTTAATAACAAACCTCAAGATATTTAGATTATTTTAGCATCGTAATTGGTCAAACTGTAGCACATATTAGCACCAAAAACCCCCATAAAATCCTTATAGCTAAAACACACATCTCAGAAGTCTGAAGGCATGGTCTTATTTTGGCTGACGGATGAGTCAAAACTTATATATGTCCCCATCATCAGAATGTGGTATATATATATATTTATTTAATATACCCATAAGTTCCAGGATCATTCTCATTTATCTTGCATATTAAGGGACTATTATGAAACTCACATGAAGAAGCCAGATAATATATTAACATTTTTAATCAGCCAAAGAGGTGTTGTAGATGGAGTACCTAACAATAACGAATTTACCAAAACCTATAATTATCTTAACATACAAACACATCTCTGACTCCCTTGAATAATACCAATCATCAGAAAACTAAAAGGGCAAGTTCTGAAAACTCCTAACCAATCCAGAAAATTTCATTTAATTAAGCACACTCAATCAATTATCTGCAATTTATATACAGAAAGAACATTTAAAAGAAATACGTGAAAATAATAATTATATTATTCATTTTTTAACCCAGTATTGGAAAATTTAATCTAAGGTTTCTGAATAAAAATAAAATTTTGATTCCTGGAACAAAAGCAACTCAGAGATCCTTGGATAAGTAACATGCTTGGCAGCAATAGCGGGATTGGTTGGGATTGTACATATATCAAGGATAATACACATGCATGGCAGCAAATGGAGAGGGGGATTGTACCTAAGACTTTCAAATTGGGAGAAATGATGCTTGCATGCAGCAGATTTTGAAAGCTTCAGATCTTTTCCTTGAATTTGGAGCAGCCCTAGAGCTCCTAAGTTGTAGGAGTTCTGAAATAGAACCTCCACAGGAGCTTTCTACATCAATTGGTTGGTCTTGAAGGAAGGGCAGCAATGATCTTCAGGGAAAATCCAGCAGTTAGGCTATGGAAGAGGAAAATTATGTGGAAATTGAGAGGAGAATAGGAAGAGGAAAAGAATAGAAGGGGTTTTGGTAGAGAGGAAATGGGGAAGCAACGAAGTATTCAAATAGGTTTTTTTGTCTACATTTATAGGAGATGAGACAGTCTTTTGTGTGGCCAAGTGGGCCATTTGGGGGTCCAAGTGGATAGAATCTAGAGTAGGTGGCTGCAGTAATTAAAAATTTCTTATATTTATATAAACAGTATGCTACGAAAGTGTAACAGAACAAATTTCAATTTTTTTATATGTATAATCGAACATACTATTATAATTATTTTAATTAATACATATATAAATCTCTCTTTACTTAAAAATATAAGTTGATCGTATTCAAGGCTCGATTGTCGGATTTCAATACACTATATCTTGTTTTGATTGTCATTAAATGACGATCAATATGCGTATAATATTGATATATTTTGGTCAGGTTTGGATGTCCGAAATTTTCGGATACGGTTTTGGTTTAAGGTTAAATTTTGTGATAAAAAATATCAAACGACCTCCGATTGACGAACGGTCGATTCCGTTGGTGTTGTTTCGTCGAATCGGATCTAATGACGGTCTCGGTTCGTTTTGCGGTTTCCGAATTTCGTCGCAGCTTTTTCGCGGCGCACATTACGAAGCGACCGATTTTTGGTCGATTTCGCCCGAACGACTTTTGATTCACAATCAATTAGTCGATATAAGTCATCTGATACCGACCGGCAACTTTATTGGGTTAAACGGACCCTAATTGGGTCAAGTTTGGGTTTGGCGGATTCCGGATGTTACAAATGTCGACAATGCTCAAGGCAAATACGGGTGAAAAAAGGGGATGCAAACACAAAATTCTTTCATGCAGTTGTTAATGGAAGGAGTAATTTGATCCATGATTAATAGGTTAGGGGGGTGTCAGGAGAAGGGGGTGATTGGAGCTGCTTTTGCAGATTTTAGTAGGAGGTTGTCGTCCACTGGGGTCAGATGGTCAAGAAGAGGTGCGCATGCGTTGAGGACTGATCAAAAGGAGATGCTGTGGCCTGACTTCTCAAGGGAGGAGGTGCGACATGTCGTTTTTTGTGACAGTTTTTTTATCTCAATGAGGATGGTTGTCCAGGACCAGATGGCTTGACAGTTTCTTTCTACGGAGAGATCTGGGATGTAATAGAGGAGGATGTTATGGATTTTGTTTGGGAGTTTAGAGATGTGAATCTAGGTTTGGAGAGGATAAATAGCTCCTTGATCTTTTTGCTTCCTAACAAGGAAGAAGTTGAGAGGGTGGAAGAGTTTAGGCTTATCGCATTGTCCAATACCATTTACCTTATTGTGGCAAAGGTTTTGTCCAACAAGATCAAGCATGCTCTTGATGATCTTGTCATCTCAGATCAGATAGTCTTTATCCTCGGTCGTCAGTTTCTAGACGGACTAGTTATGGCTTCAGAAATTATGTCAGATTGGAAGGGGAGGGGAGTTACAGGGTTTCTTTGGAAGGTAGATTTTTTGAAGGCGTATCACAGTACGAGCTGGGGGTTCATTTGGGCTTCTTTGGTTCAAATTATATCAGAGGTGTATTACCATGGCCTCGTGTTCGGTGCTGGTTAACAGAAGGCAGGAAGGGTGTTTGTTTCAGCCACAACAGAGCGTTAGGTAGGGTTGCCCTTTGGCCACCTACTTTTCGTTCTTGCTGTAAATGCGCTGGCTGTTATGGCAGGGCTTGCGGTGCAACTTGCAAGAAGGTTTCTTTAGGGGCTATAGCAGAGAGGACATCTCGATCCCTTTGTTGCAGTATGCGGATGATACGATTTTTATCGTTGAGGGTAGAGTATTGGAGTGCAGGGCAGTGCGAGGTGTCTTGGATATCTTTGGAGAGGTGTCTTGATTGAAGGTTAATGGGGCGAAGCCTGCTTTTGTCCCCTTTATCTTTTGTCCCCTTTATCTTTCCGAAGGAAGATGTTTCTGTTGGAGCGGAGATCTTGGGGACGATACAAAAGGCTCTTCCTATGAGCTACTTAGCCTCCCTTTGCTGTGTGGGCGAGCTTGACAAGTGGGCTTGCATCTTATGATTGAGAATGGAGATGGAGAAAAAGCTAACAAGGTGGAAGGCTGCATTTCTCTCAAGGGGTGGGTGGCTTGTATTGATTAAAGCCATGCTCTCAACCATTTCGATCGTTTTTACTTCTACAGGAGTGCTTCTAGTTGGGTCCGTAAGCACATGGAGAGTTTAATGCGTCGTTTCTTCTAGTCATCGTCCCCTAAATGTAGGGGAATTGCTCTGGTGGACTGGGAGTTGGTGACGAAACTGATCACAGACGGTAGTTTATGAATGAGGCGGTTGGGTGTAGGGATGAAAACGAATACAAATAGATTCGTATCCGTCCGTGCCCGCATTTGTCAAATAAAGGATGTGGTTTCTATTTTCTCATATTTGGTGAATGCGAATGCGAATACGAATACAAATGTTCAACATTCGTCAAATACGAATATCATATCCTCAATTTTGATGAATACAAATGTGAATACAAATGTTCAAAATTTTGATGATACGAATACGATTATTTTTTTTGAAGGATACAAATATGGATTCAAATACGAATATGAATGTTCGAATTCTCGATGATATCAATACTTACATGGGCTTTGTTCGATAAGTGGGTGATGAGAATCTGGAGTATTGAGAATGATTTGTTGGCCATGTATTATGTCAATTTATGGAGTGTCGCCTAGTTTGTGCGTCTGTCGTGATGTAGTGTCCTCAGACCACATTCTAGAGGGGTGTTTGCATGGTGCTTCCGGGTGTAATGCTCTCGTTGTCGCCAGCGTTAGGTGATGGTAGAGGTTTCCGATTATGGAAGGGTGATTGGATTGAGGATGGAGTGTTCCGTGATTAGTATCCTAGGCTCTTTGCCTTGGCGCAGGATAAGGAGGCCACGATGGCTGAGGTTTGGGTTGGGGGCTCTTGGACTCATGTCTTTACGGCAGAGTTGTCGGATCAACGAGTGTAGGACTTCTTGTTCCTCTCGACTAGGCCTGCGAGGATGGAAGAGCTATATGATGTGAGAGATTCTTGGTGTTGGAGAGATGGGGTGTTCTCGGTTAAGAAGGCTTATGGTGTTATCTATGCTCCTCTGATGGCAGGAATTGAGGAGATTGACCAGGATTGTGCTAGGATATGGATGTGGGAGATCTCTGCTAGGAGACATATTTTTTGTGTTTGCTGAGAAGGAAGGTTCTGACTGGTGCTAGGAGGGCTAGATTTTTGGGCATAGACCTTGTAGTAGATGTGGCAAAATAAAGGAAGACATTGACCGCATTTTTTTCAGTGCTCTAATTGTAGGGAGGTGTGGAGGACTGCAGATTTTCCGGCATACAGTGGGACGATGTAGACGCTATCTGGTCTTCCTTTGGGAGTATTTGGACTTATTCGATGGAAGGTAGAAGAATATTTGTGCGCTTCTTTGGGTCATCTGGCTGTCTAGAAATTATGTCATTTTTTAGTGTGGGAGCTTTTATGATGAGAACGTTTTTGAGCATGCCAAAGCTCTGATCGATGTGTGGCACTTGTAAATATGATTAGGGAGTTGTGGAGGACTGTAAATTTTCTTGGCATACAGTGGGACGATGTGGATGCTTTCTGATCCTTCTTTGGGAGTAATTGGAATGGTTCGATGGAAGGTAGAAGAATGATTTGTGCGCTTCTTTGGGCCACTTTGCTACAAATTGTCACCTTTCATGGTGGGAGCTTTTATTGTGGGAATGTTCTTGAGCATGTTAAAGCTATGGTAGATAGGGTGGAGCATTGGGCTCGACCCGACCCAACCCAAGAAAGCTTAGCCTGAGCCCATCAATTTTCCGTGGGCCTTGGGCCGGGTTGAGGCCTGCTTTTTTAGCAAATCGAGGACCCGGGCTCAGGGCAAGGCCCGCTGGATCGGGCTCGGGTTTGGGTCGGGCTCAGCCCGCACCTAATTTGATTCCATGAAGTTGCACTTTGATTCCAATTCATTGTTATGGATATAATTGATCCATAGCACATGAATATTGGATGTATTGTTATGGTATAATGTTACTATTCATGGAAGAATGAAATATTGGACGTATTGTGACTATAAATCCATGTTCTCTAATTTGGTTTGAATATGATATTTTGAAATATGAGGCCCCGGGCCCAGTCCATTTGTACTTCGGGTTCGGGCCCGGCCCAGCCCGAACATGAAATTTTTGAAATATGAGGGCCTGAGCTCGGCCCATTTGTACATCGGGTTCGAGCTGGGCCCAGGCTTTTGCGGGTCGAGTCCGGGCCGGCCCGACCCAATGCTCCACCCTACTGGTAGATGTTTGGTGCTTGTAAACATGATTCTTTTTAGTTAATATAGTTTTTTGGATGAATCTTTAAAGGAGGTTTATCCCATCGTCCCCCCCACCCCCACCAAAAAAACTTAGATCTCAAGATATTAGTTTTATTTTGCTTGAAATGTTCTCAGTTACGAGGTCACATATGGAAATTTACGAGCTTTGATTGTCCTTAACAGGTGTAAAGTGATGATCCAGTCCGCGAACTCTAATGATGAGAAGGAAACCAGTCGAAATCACCCAAAACAGTGATGGGTGCACTCTATTCAATTTGGAAGAAAGAGGGGCCGTCGGGCTTCTTCAAGGGTCTGCAGGCTCAGATCTTGAAGACCGTTCTTAGCGCTGCACTTCTGCTCATGATCAAGGAAAAAATATCAAAGAGCACCTGGGTCATGCTTCTCGCAATTCATAGGTATCTATTGGTTTCTCCAAGGCGATTGAAAGCCGCGTAACCAACTTCTCAGGTTATGATCATACATTGTTAGCGTCGAAATTTTGTAGTTCGATAATAAGCTTCTTGATTATTTATTATATTAGATCATGTATTTCATTTCCTTGCCGTAATTTTATCAATAAAAGAGATATTTCGTGCCTTACTTGAAGAGGCAACTCAATAGTGTAACAATGTGCTCTGTATATTCTGAGTATGAATGCAAAATTGAACTTTATGATTGTTGATCACATGGATACCATGAAAACGCCTATCGAAAATCGACGTGCAAGTCAAACATCGAATTGTTTAACAAGCAAAATAGGCTTTTATTACAGGTATGGTATTGATGATCTTCTATGCGGCCAGCCGCACAAGCTTCGGTGGGGGACTAGCTGGATCTGATGACATTTTTTCGTATTTAGAAGCTTGGTTTGTGTATAGTACATTATTGCATCCTGTGAAGCTTTACCTTTTAGTCCTTAAATTAAAATAGTACCACAAGCTGAGATTGCAGTACAACATTAGTGGATGCTATTCTCAGGGCTAGACTTGGAAGTTTTCACTTGCTTTTAGAGTTGTGGTCTTCTCTGAGCTGAACGGTGATCGCTTGATCATCTATTACGTGAAATATCATATTAGAAAGAGACTTTATAGTTTTACTTCAAACACAAGAAGTGGAAGCATATCAGTAATGTACTTAGTCTTTTTGTAATGTGGAAATACTTTGTAATCGAGGCCCTGTTGAAGAAGGATACGTTTTAGGGTTTACTCTGACTCTGTTATTTCAAGAACTAATTCATTTAGGTTATGGTGGAGTTCTCTGCTGGCAGTAAATTACTGTGGATATGATTAATTTAAACGTAGAGACGGTGAGAAACACAACAACAAAGCCTTTTCCCACATTAAGTAGGGTCAGCTACATGGATTCTTTACCTCCATTCAGATCTATCTTGGGTCAATCTCGGACTTAGATCCGAAAAACTAAGATCCATTCGTATAGTCTCATTCCAACAATTCTTGGGCCTTTCTCGTCCTCTCTTAACCGGTTCAACATCTCAAAACACGCACCTCCTAACCGTTGCATCAGCTGGTCTCCTTTGCAAATAGCCAAACCACCTTAAGCGGTTTTCTCGCATCTTATCCTTTAATGGAGCTACATCAACTTTCCTTCTGATTGCATCATTCTGAATTTGATCTTTACATGTCTCCACACATCCACTTTAGCATTTTCTTTTATGCTACTGCTATTCTCTGCACATGTCTATGGTTTACATGCCTACATTCAGGTCCATAGAGCATAGCAGGTCTCATGACTGTTTTGTAAAACTTTTCTTTGGTTTTCAAAGAATTTTCTTATCACAGAGAATAATAGAGATTCTAGAGGTTCCTCTCCACTTTTAGCTAACATGTATTTTTCTATTAGTAACATCTCTATCAATTCCTCATCTTGTTGCAAAGTAGATCTCAAGTATCTAGAAGAATCTCTCTTTTGAATGTTATGTCACTAGAGATGGTGAGAAAATAATTATAAAATAATTTAAGAAGTAGAGTTCGTGAGATAAGTTAGAAGGTTGGTGGGACATTTTATAACTGTTGAAAGTGATTTATATTAAAGAAAGTGTTGATGGGACATTTTATGTATATAAAAGTGTTTGGAAAATGGTGAAAGGAGATAGTTTAGATGAAGTGGATTGTTAGCAACTCATCTTTATCCACTGTTATTTGGTTAGATAAAGAAAAATGAGTGAACTCTTTCGTTAACAACAGATTAATTATCCAATCCATTCGACCCTCCAAGAAAAAGTATTTTGAAATAAATTCCATGTAAAGATTTCAAATTATGAATGGATGTATGACACACATCTTAGAATTTTTACATTCATGTTCCATTTTTGGGATGTCTCGGAAATTCGGTTCGATGAACTTTTGACTCCTGCTCAACTTGATAAGCGCTTGTGAGTTGAGCTCTGATAGCTAATGAGTTCAAGTTAGATGATGGACTTATTAGTTATTTTTCTTATTGAGAGGAATTCAAGTTGAGTCGTGCACAACTCATTCATTTGACTCAATCGATTGATTTAGGCATTGAATTTCTTAAAACATACAAGCACTCATAGGCAGATAGGCCTGAAAATGTACACGCATGCCCATACCCATGCACACCTACCTGCACACACGCGTAGATTTTCTAATAAGCACATGGATGAACATGAAACATATAAGCACTCAATCTAGTTCCACATTTCCGTTCAACGATTTCAAGTGACATTGATGGGGTTTATTGCGTCTCCAACTGTCGTGAGGAGGCGTTAGGAGCAGAGGATGATTCAAGATGGGTTGTGCATTTGTTGAGCATGATTTACGGCGGTGCGAAGGCATCATTGGCCCAACCTTATAAGGAGGTCTGTGCAGCATGAAGAAGATAATAACGCAAATATACAATGGCGTTTTCAGTTTATAGCTAGTTTTCTAGCCATCTAAAAAGCTAGGGCACTGATCGAAAGCCGTACCTATTGTAGTCTTTGTGCACTCACATACTTGCTCTGTTTGGATTCTCAAATCCTCCCTTCCATTTTTATTGCTTTTTCTCCCATGCGTGGTGTATATTTTTCAGGGGTGGAGACAATTATATATTCGGGGGCTAAATTAGACTTGCGAGACAGAGATTTGAACAAGAAAAAAGAAAGACGCTACTTGGCATGAGAGACCTACTCTTAGACCTTTTGGAAGAATCGATTGAGTGAGGCTCTTAGCTATTCCCATGGAAGACAAAGTTCTTATCCACCAAAGAGAACATATATCATTTTCGAGCGAGGAAACTGTTGTCCCAAAGTAGGACTAACGCTTCCCAATTAAGTGAAGTCAGGGTTATGACTGAGTTATCATGGCACCCACATCAAGTCAGGTAGAGCTTCAACACAGAGGAGGGTTATTATGCAGAAGTAGGACATGTGACCACAACAATCATTCCATTGATCTGACAAACTAATGGATAGGATCAAGATTCGAGATCAGGTAATTCGCAGGAGACCCTACCATCACTTTACTTCTTTTTGGTCTTGCTCATTCGATGCATCCTCTTCTTGCTTGAGGACGTTGAATTCTCATGGGCATAACACCGACTCCTTCATCGTGCTACAATAAAAAGGAATTCGTATGTTGACCTCTACCTCCCCTGCTTCCTCCAAGTGTAACATACTTGGAACCATGACCCTAATCTGGTGGGAAGTTACCCTGCTCATCTAAGACGGAGGCCACTCAAGCGTCGGGAAATTGTCTTCTCTCCTCTGCCCCTTTTCCTTTCGGATCTTAGGCACCCCCGTGTGATATGCATTAACAAAAGGTTATGGTTTTTCTTATGTAGTTGTAATAGGTATTCATCTTTCAGATGCAAAGTTGTTCACTCAGAATGTGGAGGAGATTGTTGGAATGACCGCGTGCGCGGTGTTCTTGGATGAAGGAGGTAAAGGTGTTGGGAGATTGGCTTCTTCTCGACCCTGGAGATCGTGGGTATGTAGCTTGTCGAGGAGATGAGATTGAAGTTTGGCCTATGTTGGAATTTGGTTTAGAATCTTGAAATTGTAAAAATTATAGAAAATCTTCTAAATAGAAAAAGCTGATCCGTTCTTGTAAAATGATATAAAACTACTGTAATAAATAAATTTTAACTGTAAAAATTTTAACATGAAGATTGAATGTCATAGACATCGCGTTCTTATTGTAAAACTTTGTATTTCAAGCACAGTAGTATATGGTCAATGTTGTAAAGCCAATAATATTGATTTTTAAATCTATGTTATAAGGTCGAGATCAAAATTACTTTTGTGTGTGGTTATTTTGACACGACGTTAGAAATTTAGTTTCGTAATCTACGGAAGTTCCCCTAAGGAATCGAATACTCAATGTTATTCCCTCTATCATCCACATCTATTTTTTGAGGAATCATTGTTTTTATATTTAGAATATGCTATGTTGGTCATAATAATAATTGATAATTGATTTTCTTCAATTGGCATTTGCACATATTCCTATCATCCAGACAGATATTCACAAAGGTCGTGATGCTGTATTATTCATCGCGCTAATTATTATTTAATAATGTTAATCGTTAATTGTATCAACTCATCACATCAGGTTCGTTAAATTTCAATATTAAAATTACTTTAATGAGAAAAGTTTACATCGAAGCACGAGGGAAGCGGGCAACAAGCTGCGCTGCTAGTCCTTTTTGAACGTGCTTCACCACTTTTGCTGAAGAAGCTTTAAGGCCAGTATGCCCTGCTGTGAAGGTCCCCACTCTTCAACCACACCATCGGAGAAACTCCTGTCAAATCTACACAAGCATGTTTCCCACCGATCCACCAAAAAATCAAAATATCATCAGGTCCAAGTGTGGATCTTCCCTCCTGTGAATCAGTTAAAAAGTTCACTGGCGTCTCTTTCTTAGCAGCAATACATGCACGTCTGAGTACATCAAATAAAACATCTCTAACAAGATCATGTCTGTACTTAAAACCCGGGAGCTTCCTGCAATGAATTGCATGATCACCAAAATTGTTTGTTTTTGTGAATGAAAAAATTAAAAGATATCTGTTTTTGTAAAAAATCTAGTGAAAGGTATATTTTGTCAATTTGTTTTTAAATGGATGTCTTATTCTTGTGACCCTTTATTAAATCCATGTCCCTATTAAATCTTACTATAGGCTTTAGACTACCGTATACAGATGAAGTTGTTCATTCTTATACAATATAAAAATGTTTTGCATACGATTGTTTTTGGACTTGAAAATAACATACGACTTAATTTGTAAAAAAAGAATCTCGTAACATATTTTCCTATGCTCTTCTAAGTGCCACAGTTTGAAACACAACTGAAAATTTGTATCAAACCATTACGTTTATTTTAAATAAACATAACTGAAATTTTATATCAAACCATTATGATTATTTTAAATATTGACTATATTGTTGATTGATTAGTTGTTTCTTACATCTTTAGATAGTTTTGTTACATTCAAGATGGTATTAATTACAATCACAAATTTAAATATAAGAATCAATGTCAGCGACTTTTTTTAATCATGGAAAGACCTAGGCTCATTTGATCAGCACCTTGCACATATATTATATGTATGTATATGGTTGTAACTATATAAAAATATAGGGTTCAATGGGGCTGTCCCGCCTCCATTTTCCGGTATTTTTTTTTATTTTTTTCAAAAATAAAGTCATGTATTTTCATCACTATATCCCTCTAATATGTCATTCAAATTTCGTGATAAACAAAGACTTCTAAGCCCTTCATCTAGAACATGTCTATTACAACAATTGTAAGACTGCTAAAATTACATGTTCTGTTTCTGATGAAATTGGAATGACATTGTTGCGAATCGCGGAAGCGAGCACGCACAAACACGATCAAACAAGCAAGAACGCAAACACACGGATTTACAAGGTTCACCCGTAACTGGGCTACGTCCTTGGGCGGCGGCGATCGGTTTCACTATGTGGAGAAAAGAATGAATACAGAGGATACTTAAAACCCTAACCCTAAGGAGTTTATATAGCACTCCCATGCAGACGGATCCCTAAAAATAGAAGGATCCAAATACCCGAATACAAATAGAATCGCTCCATAAAATTTTCGCCGGGCAGCGAGACCCCCGTCTTGTTGGGGTATGGTACGGCAGGGGGATGCATATGCAGTTCTTCAACCTGGGTCAGATGGTTAGGATTCAAGGCATATCAACAGACATATTAGAGGGATATAGTGATGAAAATACACGACTTTATTTTTGAAAAAAAATAAAAAAAATCGGAAAATAGGGCATGTGCAACCCCATTTTTTCCAAAAATGTAATGTCATATTTTGTCCAAAATTAACCCCAAGGGCCCAATCTCTCCTTATGAAGAAACTTAAAATCTTAAACCACAAATTCCAACCCCTCCTTCACAACTCTACTTTCGAAGCTCCTTCATCCCCTTTCTTCCCTACTCCGATGGTCCATCCCATTGTTTGAGTTAGCTATCTTGAGCTCAAACCTTGTCAACTCCGAGCTTGTTATCGAGCTTGAATCTGACTCGAGGCTGACTTGACTCATTCAACTCGATAGACACCCTTATCCTAACTCTCGTGTTCCTTCTTTCATGCAAGTTTGTTCAACCTTTTATGAAAGAAAAGATAACTTAAGCTCCACGCAGGGATATTGCTTTTCACCAATGATAACGACTCGATGAATGTGAGAAAATTTTCATTTGAAAGATATATATGTTTTTTATGTCTTAATTTAGTCCGCTTATCTCATGTACTCACTCTCCCTTTAGAAGACCACCTTTAGTCTGCTTTCTTTCTCTACAACGCACACTGATGACTATCGATATGTGTGAGAAGAGTCAACAACCTTTTTGTATTAAACACGCCTCAGCTTGGCTTCTTTTCTTAGCCTCTAGTCTCCCATCGATCGAGTCTGATGAAATCCTTGTCGCACCCTCCCATGTTATCCATGGAAATTGTAGTATGATGGAAGCGTATCAGAGATAAAGAGATATAAAACATGGAAGAAAACCGGGATTTTACGTGGAACCGTACTCAATAAGGAGAAGGATGAAAACCACGAGAGAAGGCCTCTCAAGGGTCGGGTATTCTGTATTGATCTCTCTCTCTCTCTCTCTCTCTCTCTCTTTCTGTGTGTGTGTGTGTGTGCGCGCGCTAAAGCTGATGTGGGGCTTCTTTTATAGCCTCACTAGTAAGACCAAGTCCAACTCACAATAGACACGGGAACTAAACATGAGGATGTGGTAATTGGATCCTGGAGAGATCTAGAAATACAACCACTCGGTACAAATAGGAGAGACCTCAGTCGACGAGAACCATAAATGAGGGAACATGCGACATAGTAGTATGGGTAGGTTGGCATTTGGGGCTTGACTTGCGGAAGCTCGAGAGAGATGACTCTGGCTGCAAGGCCTGTTCGAGTATTTTCCCAGAATGGAGAGAGAAACCAAGTTATCTCCCATTCTGGGTACGGAATGGAAATTATTCCCGGACTGGGTATATATCGGCAAATGGTTTGCCGCTCGCCCATGTGGCGCGGCAAACCATTTGCCGCGCTTACGTGGAAGGAGCGGCGAACCGTTTGCCGTGCCCAGTGGCACGGTCAGCGAGGCGCGCGGTCTTCGGCGCAGACTGGACGCAGACGACGGGACCGCGCGCCAGAAGCGGTCGGCGACCCGCCCTGCACGGCAAATGGTTTGCCGTGCAGCGGCAAACCATTTGCCGCTGGGCGGCATATAAATAGGTCGCCCGAGCCCCCCATTCCCCTCACGCATTCTCTCCTTCAATCTCTCATTCTCTCATTCACTTCCTCCATTTCAAGATCCAACTTCTCCTCCCTTCTAAGGTATGAAATTTTTGTTTTAATTTTAATTTCTATAATTGTTAAGTAAAAAGTGTAGATGTCTTTTATTTAAGTAGAAAATTATTTAGTTGTCATGAATTTTTTTTATTCCTTAAAATGAAGTTGTAATTAGTTCTTCACAATTATTGATAGTTGTTTAGTTGTTAATAATTGTTGTCCTTAAGAAGATGTTCTTTTTTTCGAAATAAGTATTTAGTTCTTGATAGCTGTAGTATTCCATTTAACGCTAAGATTAGCTTAGAAATATATAATCGATGACATACATGCCCACATGCCCACATGATATTATTAGGAAAATATAAAATTAGAGTCACATTAAAATGCCATACAATCCCCCCATGACACACACTAATATTACTAATTATTCTAGGAATAAATTTAATTACGGTAACGGTAACGTTAATTAAGGAATTAATTGTAAACCTCTGCAGAAAATTAGTTCAGTAATCAGTAAATATAAAAAATTCTAGAGGTCATTAATTACAGTAAGGACAGTAGTAATTATAAATATATTGTAGAGGCCATTAATTAAAGAAAATAATTTATTACTTATATAGGAAATTAATTAAAGTAATTATGTCGAAATTTAGATTTGTAATAAAGTAATGTATGTTTGTAATAAGTAATCCTTATTAGTAATAAATGATGTATATAATGTGTATTAGTATTAATAAAATTAGAAATTAAATAATGTTTGTTAGTAATAAGTAATTTATATTAGTAGTAAGTAATGTATATTAGTAATAATTAATGTATATTAGTTAGAAATTACGTATATAATGTGTATTAGTAATAATAAAATTAAATATTAAATAATGTTATTGGATCGGATAAAATAACGAAGTTGATGTTGCAAGTATGTCGACAACTGGGGATGATGGAACTATTAATAGAGGCGGTAGAGATTCCTTCACAACAACGAGACGTGGGATCGTCATCGATGCAAGGTTTTGACCTTAATGTATCTCTTTATGATGAAGTTGACGAACATGATGAGAATGAAAATAATGAACAAGATGAAGTCCAACACGAGGTGGAAGAGGAAGACGACGATGAAGAGGGAGAGGAAGATGAAGAGGAAGAAGAAGATGATGAGGATGAAGAACACTCCATGAGCAGAAGTAGTCATAGAGTGGGAGTCTTAACCGATCATGGTCAAGAGTCTCTTCTTAATTCGATACATCAGGAACCTATTTTCGATCCACCAGTAGACTATGGGATGGATTTAGACACGATGGAGGATCTTCCAGACTTCTTTGGATCAGATGATTGGATATTCGGCACATTTGCAGAGGAGATGCCCTTTTTAAATGAAGTTGCAGAGCCAACATCCGAGGGCGCATCCGGTAAAGAGTTTTGGTTGAATCGTGCCTTCGACTCGAAGACATCATTAGTGGACGAGTTAACCACTTGGAGCATGGCAAAGCACGTCCAGTTCAAGGTGGATGCATCGAAGAGCTCCCAGTATACCGCACGTTGCATCTTCAAAGATTGTGCCTGGAGGTTGCATGCATCGTACAACAGTCACCAAGACAATTGGGTTGTACGTAGCTATCGTGCGGAACACACTTGTCGCAATGCAATATTACTTGTAGACAATCGAACATGCACTGCGAAATTTGTTGGAAGATTTATTCTTGCCACTCTACGGTCGAACTTAACTCTTACACCAAGCGTCATCCAGTCACTTGTTCAAGACAGATACAAAGTGCGCATTTCTTATAAGAAAGCATGGAATGGGAAGCGACGGGCAATGGAAAAGATTTTTGGAGATGCTGTCGGGTCATACGCGGACATCCGACGATTCATGTGGTTGATGAGGCACTGCAATCTCGGTTCATTCTATGAGTTCGAACATCGACCGGCTATTCATCCCAAAACAGGGGCTCCGGTAGAAGGCAGGCATGCCTTCTTTCGTTTGTTCTGGGCTTTTGCTCCATCAATACAAGGTTTTGCACACTGTCGGCCAGTACTCAGTATTGATGCCGCACATCTGTGGGGAAAATATAAAGGGCACATCTTAGCAGCTACATCCGTTGATGCCAATGGACACCTCTTCCCAATTGCTTTTGCAGTTGTTGAGGGTGAAAATTTAGACTCGTGGGGATTTTTCCTCCATAAACTGTCTGGCATCATTGATCGTGAAGGGATATGCTTCATTAGTGACCGATTCGCAGGCCTAAGGAACTTGCTTCCGCAACATTTTCCTCCTGAAAGAGGCCACTGCCATCGTTTTTACCTTCGTCACATGCAAGCCAACATGCACCGAGCCGGACACACCAACAAATGGATCCAGAAAAAATTCTACAGCGCAGGTGCCATTACCAGCAAGTTTGAGCACGAGAAGATTCTGCATCAAATCCGTACAGCGGACTCGGAGGCATACGGCTGGATATTGAGGCAAGAAGGTGGGGATCGTCGATATTGGGCATGCGCATACGATGAGGGTCGTCGATGGGGTCTGACCACAACAAACCTCTCTGAAAGTTTCAACAGTGTTCTAAGAGGAATACGTGGTCTACCGGTGCTAACACTTGTCTTGGCTGTCTTTTATCGCCTCAACACATACTTCGTGGAAAGACGTAAGTTTGGTGATCGGATGACAGGTCACCTTATGCCGCGATATGAGAAATTAACAGATGGCCTTGTACAATCCGCGCGTGGTCTACTGGTCGAGCAATTCACACTTACGGATTTCGAAGTGCGTGCACCTGAGGGAAATTATACCGTTAAAATGAACGGTCAGCAGTCACTATGTACCTGTGGTTACATGCAAGCTATGAGGATAATTTGCCCTCACATAATTGCCGTTTGTGGGAACGTGAATGTCAGTACAGAGCATGTGAAGCTTTGTTCAGATTTTTATACATCAAGTGCATTCCGGGTCACGTACTCAGCTGCCTTCGTTCTGATCCCCGACAGACGGTTCTGGCCACCATTAGAGCCATCACCCTTATTGCACCCCAATGTTGTTCCTACGCCTGGTCGACCTAGGAGACGACGGCTTCGCGGTAGCATGGATGAAATGGGAACTGTTCAAGTAAGATGTAGTCAATGTAAGGAGCATGGTCACAACAAAACAACTTGTGACAGAAGGCACCGCTAATTTCTCTTTACTTTTTAATGTAAATGATTGCGACCTCTTATCCGACCTCTTAATGTAAATATTGTTAATTTCTTATCTTGATGCATATTGTCCTGATGTTGTCAATTACAAAAATTGGTTTGTAGATAACCATTTCCTTCATTTTATAAAGTGTTATACTTGTCTAGCATAGAGATGGAGGATTTTGCAGGACCTGCCGATGCATCGGTACTGACTAGGCAGAGGGATCATCTCTCTGGTCGACCACTTACAGATAGTGACACGGTTAGTAAAAAATGCACATCGTGATTCAAATAGGTTCAATATACATTCTGATTTGATTTTTTCAGGCTCATCGCTTTATCGAGCATGGTCGCACACTTAATCGCATACTGGAGGAGCCACGCAGCGATGCCGTAAATCGGCAGCTTGAGATCGCTGGATTCCGTTGCATTTCGAACCTGAGACGGGCCACCATTGATCAGGCCCTCATGAAGGCACTCACTGAGAGATGGCGACCAGAGACTCATACTTTCCACCTTCGACAGGGTGAGGCATCCGTCACATTGAAGGATGTTTCCATACTCACAGGTCTGAGAGTGGAATCGTTGCCTGTCACCGGTTTGGAAGAACACGCTACGCTGGATTGGGGTGTATACTGCGCGCAATTGTTCGGTACCAATCCTGAAGATAGCGAGGACCAGGAACTAGTGGGGGGGAAGCTTAGGCTAACGTGGATAGCCAAGACTCTTCTAACCACCACTGCTCTGCAATCGACGGATCCCGTTCGAGCTGTACAAGTTGCCCGTGCATTGATTCTATTTCAAATTGGCACAAGCTTGTTGCCATATGCTAGCGCGGACAAGGTGCATCTACGCCACCTTCTGCTCCTGGAGGACCTCCAGAGTTGTGGACGTAGGGCATGGGGTGCAGCTGTACTAGCACAGCTGTACTACCAGCTGGACCAATTTTCTCTCATGAACATTCGGAGAGCATACGCATTTTGGACCCTGCTCCAGGTAACAACTCTAAATTGTTCTACTTTGCATCTAAACTTATATAATACAATTTCTTTCACCATATAGGCATGGTCTTGGGAGCATATCCACATTGGTCGGCCCCGACCGTACCAGCTGGTAGAGGCTACACTACGCTCTGCCCCTTACGCAGCAAGGTCAATATAACTTCATAACTGCTTATGTGAATTCATTTCGATGTCGACCATATGATTTATAATTTTTCATTAGGTGGACAGGCGGAAGGAGGTCACACAGAGAGAATGTGTCGACCACTCACCTTTCATTCTATCGTAATGAGTTGGATTTGCAAGAAGAACATCAGGTACGTAACCTAAATAATTCCTAAAGAGATATTTGGGTCTGAACAATATTAACACCCTCCTGATAACAGATGCGGTGGACACCCTACGAGGCCCAACATGTGTTGCAATTACCAGAGATTTGTCGTGAGGGCCAAGCTATCTGGCGTTCGCAGACAGTACTTATATACTTCAACGTCGTTGTCAAGCATGCACCCGATAGGGTAATGCGACAAGTCGGGTTGAAACAACACATTCCTGATGTAATGCCGCAACTCCCCTCAGAGGACAGACGGGCTAGAGCACGAGACGATCAGCCCTATGACTGGGGGCTACACCACCAAGACCGTCTGGCTCAATGGCAACAGCGACTGAACGATGTCGTTGAAGAGAGGAATTTGGATAAGACACCTGCTGATGTCTTGTCCGACTACCTTACTTGGTATTGGCAGATTACGCGACGTTGGATTGCTACGGCCATACCACCACCCCGCCAAGCGTATGAACCACACGGGCCGAGGTGGAACCAACTGGTAATTTCGTACCTAATACACAATATTTTAAAAATAATTTCTTCGTAGTTTACAATTTTAATTTCTCCTCTATAGGTGAACTCCTTGTTTCGTGTGAGGGATTTAATGACGGAACATCGAAGGAGCACGGAATTGCAACAAATGATTGGTTATGTGGACTACACCATCCACAATATGTCGCTGGTGGATCCGGGAATACATGATGTCCCCCCCCATCTACACTTCATACACCGAGCCCACGACGTTTGCCTCCCAACAATGGGGTGATCAATACACTTCCGGGACAGAGGAAGTTCGACCGTCGTATCAGGCGACACAGTCCTACACCCAGCCCTACATGCCTCAGATGCAGCAGATGGGTTCAGCACTACCACCATTTGACTTGCTTTCCACACAGGAAGCTCAGCCCTCTCAAGCACATCAATTCTTCTGGCACATGGGGCCAAGTCAAAGCCAGCCCTCTTTCGTTGGGCTCCCGGGTTATGGTGCTGAAGAAGTCACTTGGGGTATACAACCATCAGCAACAGATCTTCCCAGGGTATCCACTGAATCGTTACCGGTGACAATACAGGAGCCACCTCGTGCTTCAAATGTATCAAGTCAGAGAGGGGGTGGTAGATCTACGACCGGAAGGGGACGCTCAACCGTGACTGAACCTGAGAGAAGAACCGTTGCAAGCCTTGCTAGGGGTCGGGGTGATGCGGGCAGGACGGCAACATCGGGAAGGGGGGAGGCAAGCTCAGCGACAACAGAACAAAGGAGGGGGGGGGAAGGGAAAGCATCTTCATCAAAGGGACCACTATCACATATTGTAGTACATACAAAAAAATGGTTCCTATAATTAGACCCTTATGTTATCCCTGTTTAAGTAATAAAATATGATGTTTTCGTTTCATTGATTTCTTTATTGTTGTTATGCATATGGCTGCAAATTATTGTTAATTAAATTAATATTGATGGCATTAATATTGATTTGTACATTACTTTTTCAAATGAATTAACATCCGAACAGGACATGGCCAAGACACGTATCACAGCTCGCAAGTCGGTGCGTCTGCCCGACAATCGTTTCTTAGCAGCACGTGCTCCACCGAGTCGGTCCTCCAGCCGTGTACCATCTCACGTTCCACCGCCAGCGCATCCACCTCCAATCCCAACCCCAAGCAGGGCACCAACTGCATCAGAAACAGAACCAGTGGAGGAGTTCGAGTCACAGTTCACCCCGTATTCTCCGCAAGCCAGTCCGATCCCCAGTTCATCCCATGGCGAGACGTCACCGCTTTCAGAACCTGTGAACGAGGAAGAAGCGTTATACGCTGACTTAGCTGACCTCCACTACACCATCGCATTGAAGTATGCACGTCTGAGTGCGCAGCGTGGAGAGCGAGTGAGGTCGAGTCGTCAGTAAAGTTAGTACATTTTGTTGTTTTGTTTGAAATCTAGTGATATTTATGTCTACTTTAAGGGTCTCTTGCGTATGTATTCTGCATGTATCTTTTTCAAGTAAATGAAATACTTCAGCTTCTATTACCTGGAGAATTTATGAATGTATGTGCGTCCCAGTTACATGTTAAATATATTTCAGATCCAATGTTAAAAATGTTCACTTAATTTTAATATAAGTTAAAGAACTTTATTGTTAACTCCATGTTAAAAGATCCAACAATTATCTACTTATAAAGATGTTTATTACAATAGTATACAAATATCTAATATAGAAATTATAAGTACCATAACATATTAATTATAAATATCATATGATATTAATTGCTAAAACTATACGAATTATATTTTTAAATTAAATAATAATTACTTAATAAAGCATAACGTTTATATAAATATATTTTTAATTATTACATAATGTCTATTATTAATGTTTTAAAGTTACTCATAAATAAATACGAAATACACTACTAGTATTACTTAAGTTATATCATAACATAATAATTGCTAAAAGTATACGAATTATATTTTAAAATTAGATAAATATTACTTATTAAAATATCACATTTATATAAAATGTAATTTTAATTGTTACATAATATTTATTATTAATATTTTAATTTTATTCATAAATAAATACCAATTACACTACTAAACTCTTGCTAAGTTATATTATAACATATTAATTGCTAAAACTATACGAATTAAATTTAAAAATTATACAATCATTATTAAATAGAAAATCACATTTATATAAATATATTTTTTATTGTTACATAATATTTATTATTACTATCTTAACTTTAATCTTAAATAAATACAATATAACCACTTAAATTGTTAAGTTAAGTAACTTGTAAGCTATTAAGTGGTTTGGGCGGGAATGGCAACATTCGCAGCAAATGGTTTGCCGTAGCCGCTCAGTCCACGTGAGCACGGCAAATGGTTTGCCGCGCCACATAGGCTAGCGGCAAACCATTTGCCGATATATACCCAGACCGGGAAATATTTTCAACGGATACCCAGAATGGGAGATACTTTCTTCTCTCTCTCCATTCTGGGAAATCTCTCGGCCTGTTCTGTCTAAATTCCATCTCTCCTAACGTAGAATACTGAAAGGGATGTGACATGGGAAGGTGGCGTTCAGCTTGGGAAGTCAAAGGGCTAGGACTCTGTAGTGAGGAGGCTGAGGATCTGACTTCCCTCGTCCATGTCCTCGATATTCATCTCACGAGGGAAAAGAGGTGCAAGTTGTTGTCCCGACTCCTAATTGTACTATAAAACCTGAATGCTTGTGATGTTCCACAGGGAAAAATTAGATGTCTCAGAGACCAAGTTTCTATCATATTTCAAGAAATAATACAGAACACCATAGATCTTGAATGGCAGCAGCTACTGCCAAAAATGTTGTACATGAAGGTAAGAACTCAACAAAAGAATCTAAGCAACAGACACTCTCCTGTCCTTCGAATTCTTGCAGATAACTCTCCTTGCACGCCCGTATTTTTCGAGGATTTCCTTTCCAGTCAGCGGCTGGTTAGTGGCATTCACCCCCTGCAGCATTGCAGGACGCTGCAGCTGCAATGGAGCCGGGGAGCCAATGACAAGTCTCTTCTGAACACTGAAGCATATCTTACCAGGAGTAGAATACTTCTGCTCTCCCCTGCCGGGAGTCGACACAAGACGAAGTCTCCGTCTTGGAGATGCAGCAGCTGTTGGGATCTTGGATTTCCAAAGCGCTTGATGATCTTTCTGTTGAGGGCTGGAGTACTTGCTGCTGCTGTAGCAGTTTGTGATGAAACTGCTGGTTCTGTTGTGTCTATCCGGTGTTGACATATCGGGCGTCGTGGGCACAACAGAGGAAGAAAATGACATAATGGATCTCCTTGATGGCTGCCTCGACTGGGGGATGTAACTATCTCTATTGCCGTAGCTTTGCTTGGGATTATTCAGCGCCTCCCTAGAGAATACTGTCGGTTTTTGCGAATAAGAAGGCAATGAGGCAATCGAAACTCTTCTCCTTGGTACCAGACCCCCTGACCGGGAGACTGGTGTGACCAATATCCTCTGCGCTTTCAAGGGAGCTTTTCCAATGGTGGCTTTCATTGTCATTGTGAAGTTCTCTTTATCCTGAACTAAGGAAGGCATCACGGTTATGCTATTCCTCCGAGGCAAAGATGGAACATTGTTCATGATTTTGCGCAGTGGAGGCCTTTCTTTGATGGGATGAAGCGGAGGCCTTTCAAACTTGGTGGTGGTTGCATCTTTGGTTTCTTGTTGATGCCGAATGCGCCTTTCATCCGCTAATTGATTCTCAAGATCCTTGATCTAAGCCATTAGAATAATAATCAGAGCGTGAGTTGATGCAATTAGCCAGTAAAATTGATAATAAGAGCATACACGAGTTATACCTTTTCTTGTAGAGTTTTGAAAACGTTTTCTCGCGACACGAACTTCAGATGCATCAATTGCAAATTCTCGTTTAATCTTGCATTTTCTCTCTCCTCTACTCGTAGCTTCTCAGCCTTCATTAGAAATAATACAAGGTCAGATGAATTTACTTGTATGCTGAGGATGCCATTTTAATGAGGAAAATGTTAGTACCAATTGTTTGTACTTGAAACTCTCGACAGGATCTGCCTGTTTGCGTGCAGGGCCTTGCTCAATTCCTCTCACCCTGGTTGCAAAATTAAGCGAGCAAATGGTCTCCCCAAGATCTCCTGAACTTGGGCTTATTTGGACAAACATAAGGGTCTTGCAATCCCCTCCTGTTATTTAAAAAAAACAGGTCATAATGATTATTACAGAATAGGTCATCTTGTTTTCATGATTGAATGCTTGAATGTTGTTATACTGACCAAGGGAGCTCTGCAGAAGATGCGTAAGCTTTGAGTTTCTGTATGGTATATGAGAATTCTTTGTCGCAAGTGCCGAGATAACATCACCGAGAGCAGAAAGAGATTTATTTATAAACTGCGACTCCTTCAATCTTTCTCCCTCAACTTCGATCTTTCCCACACGTTCACTTCCAGCCAAATCCACCAGCCAAAGGTGGCTTCTATTTTTCTGCCCATTCACCAAATTCTCACCTTTAACGGTTACTCTCAACAAGCTGCATCCATGAAACCATCTTCTTGGTCAACAACAAAGAATGTGCACTTATAGAAACAAGAGTTGTTGCGATCTTACCAGTGAGAACGGCTACTAAGCTCATTAGCATTGGTCGAACCAACAGATCGATTTTGCCTTCCCATCCTAAGAAGCTCCCATACATCGTTTGTATTATAAGCTTGCGCCTCTTCCAATCCAGGAACCTCTAGTGTTCCTTCTGCCACCTGCTTTATCTCCAACCTTAACATAATCCGTAAAAGAAAGTATATGCACATTAATCAATACATCCTTTTTTGTGTAATCCGAACAAAATGAGTGGAGATGACTTACTTCTTTCCTTGCTGGCTTGAGTCTATCAGAAGATCTCTGATTCTCTCATTATAAACTTCTAACATGCTCACAAAAAAATTGTATCTGATCGTGGGGCTTCTTTCATTCGATATTTCGAACAGCTCTTCAAGTGCCCTATAATTTACTCCTCTATTTTCATCCGTCCCTTCCATGGTAAATGTCTTACCAGATCCAGTCTGTCCGTAAGCAAATATACATGCATTAAATCCATCGAGCACAGATTTAATTATAGGTAGAGTCTCAGCAAAGACAGATTCTGTAAGAAGCATACAATTTTCGTCATCATTAGCCAAATAATGATTCAACTTTTAGAAATACTAGAATTAATGTTGAGAAGTCAGAAGTGTACCTTGGCTGGCTTGGGGGCCAAAAACATGATCAAACTTGAACTGCTTTTTGGAAGAATCGCCAGATATAATCTGTAGCTCAGTCTCTTGGGAGGTATCAAACTCAAAAACATTGGAACTCCCTTTTGATACTTCTTCTTTACTCAACGGCCTGCATCTGCAAAATACACGTATATTGCCCTTCATCTCCACCAGCTCATTGTAAAGGCGCTTTCGCTCGAGGCACTCCTCCGAGTATTTCTTCATCAGCCTTTCATATTTTGGCCCGCATTCATTGACACATTTCTTTGTTGCTTCTGCCAACTCATTGCGAGCGACCTCCTTTTCCGCACATTCATCAGTAAACTTCTTCATCAAGGTGTTATACTTTGTCTCACACTCTTCAAGGCATTTCTTCCTCAATATTTCACATATGTTGCTCATAACTTCAAGCTCAAAAATTTTTTCTTGATATTTCTCTTCCAATGTATTGTTTTCAGAGCCTGATTATCAAATGTAAGCATTTATTGATCAAAATAGAAAAAAAATAAATAAGAAACTAACCCAAAAAACCAACTAAGACCAATACTATGATCAGGGGTCGGACCTGACACTGGCACATCTTGGGGATCAACGTCCTGGTTTTGCTAAAATTGAGAAAGGAAAAAACATAAGAAACTTACTGAAACAAATTCCAAGAGTTACTTCAACTAGCACCAGTTAAGTGGGAGAGGAAGCTGCGAAACAACTAGTTATATAGCTAAAGTCTAATGTAGAAAGTTGATATCTGATATCTCCAACCGAATTGGTGTTCCAAACATGCATACCAATGCAAGTTTGCTGCATCTGAAAATGGTCAACCTTTTGTGAACAAATCGGCATGCCAAAGTTATCACAACGAAAAATCTATATCCAAAAGTTGCAAGGATGTTTGACATGCTAAGCGGGCCAATCACCTGAACACAATTGCCTGTGCCGCAATCGGTCTCCCGACCACAAGAATCCAGCTGCTGATCTGATGGAAATACAACAAAGAAGACAAGTCATTCAACAAGATCTGAGATGGAAAACATTAACCTAATTTAAACCCATATCAAAGAGGGAGAAAAACCCCACTGGATTTCCCAAGCAAGAACTGCAAGATCCAACTTCTCTCCCTCCAAACCCAGAAAAACTAGGGTTTCTCCAGACCACCAGCAAGTTGCCAACTAAAAATTCGGGCGGTGGGCACGATTCCACGAGAATGGTTCCTAAGGTCTTATCGAATTAAGGTCCAGAAGCCAACCTACCTTGATAAAGATCGGATCTTTGTGGCGAACAAGGAGGCGGAGATGCAAACATCTGGATGTCTCGTCTGCGGTCGATCTCGGGGGGCGTCTGCGGGGTCGTAGGGGGCAGAAGAGCTTGCTCCAACTCCATGGCGCGTCTATTACAAGGAGGAAGGGAGAGATTCGGGGATTTCTGGAGAGGGCAGAGAGGAGAGAGCGAGGAGGAGAGTTCTACGGGGACTCCAACGGTCGACTTCGCTTTTAACGAGTGGTGGGCTTGGGAGTGAGGAGCGCTGCTTTTGGAGCCGTTATTCAAACTTTTTGAAGTTTGAACTCCATCTCAGCCGTCCGTATCCTACAGACCCCCATCCGACGGTCGAGATTGCACATTATTGGGGCCTTGAATTCAGACCAAGATTTGGCGTGTCAAGGTAAGGTGTGATTCCTTCCAAAAACCATATTGTTCTTTTTCGTTCTGAAATAAAAGGGGTTTTTTACACATGGGTCTCTTTAGATTGTGCAATTACAGTGACACCCTTATCCTTTTTTTCAATAAGACTTGTGCCCATGTAGTGCTCTTTTATTATTACGTTTATGCTCCTATTTTACTTTAACGGAAGGACAATACTTTAAATTTTATAAGAATACAATATCATACGTGTTATTGCAAAAAAGATAAGGGTATAATTGTAAGTACAAAATCTTAGAGGGGCATAAGTGCCTCTGTCATTTCTAAACACGTACTGTTTGGTTGCTGGGCTGGACTGGGTTGGGTTGGGCTGGGTTGGGGTGGGTGAATAGTAATCTGTGAGGAGGAAGTACCCTTGTGAATAGTAACCAGGGTTGGGCCAACCCTGCCCAACCCTGCAACCGAACATGCCCGTATGGAATCTTTGGCATTGCTTCCTTTATTTTAGGTTCTACTTGTTTCTGAAAAAGTGGTTCTAACTTTTATGTAGTAACTATTTTCCTTTCCCTTATCCATCTCCTTTTAAACAAGGATTATTAATTATCACACGTTCATGCTACATATACTAGTACGGTGTGATTCCTTCAAAAACCATCTTGTTTGTTTTCCTTATAAAATAAGACTTGTGCCCATATAATGCTCTTATGTAATCACATTTATGCCCATATTTTACCTTAACGAAAGGGTGGTATTGTGAATTTTATAAGAATACAAAAGCACATGTGTTATTGCAAAAAAGATTGGGGCATAATTGTAATTGTAGAATCTTGGAGGGGCATAAGTGCCACCATTTTGTTAACCGTGATGGAATCTTTGGCATTTTTCCGTTATCTTGGGTTCTATTTTATCCATCTCCTTTTAATCAATGATTACTAGTTATCACATGTTAAAGTACATATACTACTAAGGGTGCAGATGGATCAGCAGATGGATTGGATAAAATCTATAGTCTGATCCAATCTATTTCCATTAGATTGGATTGATTTGGCTTTGTTATAACATATTGAATCAGATTGAGGTTTTTTTTTCGAATCCATTAAATTACCTATTGGATTTGATCTGATCTGATCCAAATTTTAATACGTGAATATGTGTGTGTTCCCATTTTTCTTGAACTTAGTGTGTCAATTAATGTATTCGCATAAATCATTACATATTACCATAAACTAATTGAGAATAGAGTAAATTACAAAAAAAGTCTCTGAACTATACACCTGAGATGTCGTGCCGGAGTCCATAATCCATTCTGAAACGTCAGATCCATGACAGGAAGTAAAAGCATAAGCACTACCTGAGGTGCTAGCAGTGGTTGAAGCAGCTATGTCCGAGTTACCTCCTGGAGATTCTGTAGAGACAGGAGGCATAATATCTCGCAATCTGGCAACAAGTTCCTCAAACCTATGGTCTGAAGCAAATGCCGGTGGAGATGCAACATGTTCGGCTACACGCGCCGATGCCGGAAAACCATGCTTAGAATATCATGTATCCTCTGTGTGATCTGGACGATGACAGAATGTGCAGGGCTGATGGATGCGCCCGCCTCTACCATGAGGTCCACGACCACAGAACGAAGAAGCGGCTCCTCTGCCTTGAGAGGCGGCCATCGCCGAAGGAGACTGAGTAGTAGCAGCAGACAGGACTGTAATTCAGCTAAACCTGCGGTACACTTCCTCCATTGGAGGAATAGTAGCATCTGCAAGAATCTGTGAGTGAGCAACATCATATTCAGGGTCAAGTGCCGCGAGTAAGACCCCCACCATAGTAGCATTCCGAAAGGTCTTCTGCTTCTCAGGAGTCGTCGTAAGGGGAATGATGATGTAGAGCTTCTCAAACATCCCTTATAAAGATGTATACAATGAATGAAGAGGCTGCCCGTTCTGCTTGACTGTAAATATGTCATGTTGGAGTTGAAGGATCTTGGTCTCGTTTCGCACCTGCGAGTATGTTGCTGCAAGGATGTCTCACATCTCCTTAGCAGTGGGCTGCTAAAGTACATCATTAGCAATCTCCATCGTCAATGTACCTGAAAGCCAGATAATTGGCGTACGAATCATCGACCTCCTATGAGGCATAAACCTCAGTTTTCTCTGCCGACTCGTCTTCCATAAGAATGTGCTTCTTACCATTGAACTTCATGAGACTCATGAACTGCATAGCCCAGGGCTCATAACTCGTCCCATCCATCTTGATAGTAGGCGTTGGACCATTGAAAACGCCTATGGAGGGCATGTCGACCTTATTTTCTGATATTTTGCCGGAGATATAGAAATGAGGTTTGTAGACCAAGGAATGAATGTCTACATAAACATCCGAGGATTTGAGTGCATATGTAGGCTTATGCACTCAAACCCATAGGCGACGGTGAGAGAGAGGAGAGGGTGGGGGCGGTAGCGGCAAGAGAGAGGGGGTGGTGGGGCGACGACAGTGAAGGGGGGGGGGGGCGACAACAGCGAGAGAGAGAGAGGGGGGACGGTGATGGCGGCGGGAGAAAGGGGGGGTGGGCGGCGACGAGAGAGGAGGGGGTGGTGGGCGGCTAGGGTTTGGGGTAGGGTTTAGGTTGGCTCCGATAACATGTGGGAAGAAGAGAATCAGTAGTTTGTTCTAGAGAACCCTAGGCTCTCTTATATAGAGAAGGTCTATGGGTAAATTACATAAGATGGATACAAGAAAATAAAAATAGCCTAAACATGTACATATAATATAGAAGTATCTCTACAGGAACAACGCATGTAAAGGATCAACATACCTTTAAATAACATGAACACAAAGCCCTAAAAGAAGTACTGACACACCCCATGAAATCCATAAAAAAACTACAAGAAGGAACTCATAGGAAATAAGTTACAGAAAACGACTACAAGGATGAGAAGTTGTACCTAGCAACTGTGAGAAACGAGCTCCCTGGGGTGATCTTTTCGTGTTGGCGTATTCAGCTTTGTGATCAGAGCACCCCAACGACTTTGACGGCTCTTCGACGAGCTCTGAGGTGGAGCTCCAGTGTAGCAAGTTGAGAAAATGAGGCATGGTCGTCAAACATGCACTTAACCGCTTATACACCCGGGTTCGTTTAACCGGATCCAAATTCGAACCTGGTTCATTTTTGGATCCGTTTACAGACCAACAATCATAAAATGACTATAACTCATTCATCCGGTGTCTGATTTCAGCTTTCTTGGTATCGTTAGAAAGGTCTCAAAGAGTAATACACAATAGACTATTCTTTAATAAATTTATATATGGTATCAGGTTTGAAATTTAAAAAGAAATGAACGGAAATGTTTGAGAATCTGATCGAAAACTGTAGCTCGAATCGTATCGAGACCCGATTGTATGAGCATCAGATACATGCACAGTATCTTGTATTTTAACACATGTATACGTCCCACGGGTCTCAGAGGTAAAACTTATCAAAGCTTATATTTTGAAAAATATCAATTGATAAGCGTCGTTTTGTGGTTCTTCGCTAATGATATAACGTTTTTTTTAGCAAATTTCAGGTTTTGAAAAATCATTTTAGAATGAATAATATTGTCATTATTTAACAATGTCTGATTTAGCGATAGATTTTGAAAAAAATATTATTGTAATCCAATTTTATTATCGTGAAATGTTCAAAGTGTCAGAATAATCTTTCTACATCGCAGAGATCATCATATTGTATCTCATGTATTATTGTAGTTTGTATAAAGATATTTTCATCGATTTGGTAATATATAATGAACATCAACATTCATAGTTCACATGTATCATGTGTACGGTATCTTTAGCACTACATATTGCATGCTTCATGTTGATTCATTTCATATATCCTTATAAGCCCATGTATGCCATGGACAATCACCTGCCCTTGACTGTTCTCAGTTTGCAAGCTTTAGGTGGACAGTTGATTCAAATAGGCAACTTAGTTTTATTACAATAGATGATATCCTGACCTTATATATCTAAATTATTAGCCAATGATTTACACTTTTGCCCTACAAGATTCCTCCTTATATACAACATGGCATGCACATTAGTCAACACCTATATGTTGATCTAGCATGGTCTTTTTAGTCAATCCTCATATGTTCAATTAGTTTCATTCACTTGATTCCAATGGACTCAAGCCATTTAAGATCCCCAACTCAGGTGACCTTCATTTCATTTCATATGGTGCTTTCTTTTGCAATCATCATCCTATTAATTGTGTTTTAGTTGTGATTGTCCTATTTGAATACATTCTAATTGAATGTATACGACTTTAACCATTTTCTAATTGATCATCATCTAATTGTCTATATCTAGGTTTGATATTCTAGCACTTGGACATGATAATATCTAAGATGTTACAACCTAAATGAAGTTATTTTTCATTTTTATGCCTCGTTGTCTTACATATGATACAAGTAGGGAGCCCTTTCAATCGTGTTTCATGCGTACTGCGCTACATGATAGCAATAATCAAGTTATGGCATATGCAACCTCTGTGAGCACCCGATTCATCAACCAAGCTTATTGAACCTCGTAGAATCGACTTGACTAGTCCAACAGTTCTACTGTCTTTGTGCAGAAGTACATCGTCTTATATTTGAAATTAACATGTATTGATGATCCATAACGGAGTGCATCAATCCTTTGTATTTGTATCTATGTTAAGGTAGGGTGTGTAATTTAATAGTGCATATATTTCGAGAGGACATCATCAGAAGATATTGTGATAATTCTTTAAATTATTTGCTATTATAGGTCTAGCTTTTCTTTTTTTCTTTGAACCTCGGTCTGAGACTATTTTGCACCATAATTACGTGGATCACGACATTGAACTGTCATTAGATTTGAAAGCCAATTTTCCTTCAAGAATTCAACGTTCAATCAAATTCTAGCACGAGAAATACCTTAGGAATTCATAAATAAATGAAAGAAAATAAATCTCAATTTCATATTTTGCTTTCTATCAATGCCATGTGACCCTGATATAGGCATTGCTTGAGCTTTCAACTTAGATTGGGATACATGTTAGCAAAGAATTGTTCATCTTATGACTCTTCTTTCAGGATGAAATGCAATTTGTAGCATTCTCCCATCTATTTATATTATTGTTATAAAAATGACGAAACCTTTTCCTACTATAAGTAGGGTCGGATACATGTCGACTATTTTTTACACTGGCTGTCGAGTACCTAACGCAACCCCACATGGGGATTTAAAGCAAGATCTTCTTTTATATAAAAATAATTTCACAATGATTCATTCCGTATGCACACTCACATGTTGCATAGGGTGGAAAACCACATTGCCAATAACATCTATAGTGATGAAATTATTATTTATTGTAAAGTTATTTTTTATGTGTAATCTTTACAATGCTTATTACAACCACATAGAAATAACTATTGGTTGGATTTTTATTTTTAACATTAGTGAAACATATTAGAACGGATCATCAAATTATGTGCTGATATTGTTTGTATCATTAAATCGTTAAGATAATAAATTTAACATGTGATATGTAAGGGAAATGTATGAAATTTGCTTAAATATGACTAATCAGAGGAACCATTCTTTTGCATGTATATTTTATTTCTATTTCTAGACACGTGATCTAGAATCTTCAGTATGGGCAAAAAAACAGAATATGCATTTCCATATCACAATCTGCAAATTGTGTTTCATCTCTATAGAGTGCAAATTGATCTTGATATTCACCTGTGCTTTGCACAGTAACGGCACATTGCAGACTATATGGGCCGTGCTACGCACATGAAAGAAGAATTTGATAAATTTTCTGTACAGCAGGAAGTCATATGTAAAAAAACATCATGGAAATAGACAAACGGAAAAACGTCCAGAAAAAAACAACAAAAGCAAACCCTAGCAGCTGTCCAGGGGCCCAGGCCCTAATGTCCGTCTTCGAGGTGTCCGAGCCGCTGGAATGTCCCTCGATCACTATCTGCCAACACCGGCGTGAGGACGATGACAAACCCATCGGGGGCTCCGAGGAGCCCGAACCACCTCCCGCCATTATACCATTCGCACAGCTCTTTGTGTGTACTGCATAAAAATATTATTACACACACACACACATATATATATATACATATATATATATATATACATATATATATATATACATATATATATATACATATATATATATATATACAGGGGCCCTTTCAAATAGGACGCAGTCCTTCCTGAGTTCAGGAAGGCCGGTCCTTTTTTGTATAAATCACGAACACTTTAGTAGAATACGCATACAGTTTGTATTATAGGTGCACGTTATAAATACAAAGCCGCATACAAAACTGCGCCGTATAATACAAACATTAAAACTTCACATTATAATACAAAACTGTATATGTATTGTACTAAAGTCATCCTGTTTTATACAAAAAAGAGGTTGGCCTTCCTTAAGGATGGAAGGACCCAGTCCTATTTGAAAGAAATCCTATACATACATACATACATACATATATATATATATATATAGAGAGAGAGAGAGAGAGAGGGAGGGGGGGCCGATCCTGTGAGATGAGATTTTGTGAGAAGGTGAGAGGGAGATTCTGTACCACTAGATTCTGTCTTCTCTCTCCTAATTTTCTCTCTCCTAGTTGAAACTAGTGGTTTAGAATTTTCCATCTCACCATCTTACAAAATCTCATCTCACAGGATCAATCATATATATATCTTACTACATGATCACAGTTTGGAGGGCCCTCCATGGCTCCATCCCAGATGAACCTGAGTGTTCACACAATCCTAGATGAAGGGTCGTAGTCAACATTTTTTAACGTTTCCTAGACCTGATAACGGTAATATAAGTGTTGTAACCTCTTCATTTAGAGGTTGGTAGAGCTGGGATTCCACTAAATGTACAACTGGCATGTGACTACCACCCGAATATAGTGTGTGTGCGCGTGCATTAATTAGCAATTACCCGGTGGTCTTGAAATGAAGAGGGGGGCAACCCTCTTCATTGAGGTTGGTAGAATTAGTATTCTCCATTTTCTCAATCCCAGATGAAGGGCAAATCTTTAGCGGTATAACTTGCACACTCTTTGTTTGGTACCGAATATACTCCATGTTAACATAAATAAATGATGCATGGGTATAAGATGCACTTTGTAATGTTGAGATATTATTGAGATTGGTAACCCTCTTCAAAGTACTTTCCTTGTTTACAACAATAAAACGGCTGGAGAAGGTAGTTGTGTGCATCTTGGTACTTGTTGGCAGATATTAAGGAAACTGATTCTATATGAGCAAAAGCCACATGGTAGGTGAGCGTATAGATGTAAATCATGTTACATGCGAGTCCATGGCGAGCCATTATGCAATAAATGTTATTGCAAATATCATTCCCTGATTTGAAATGAAGAATAATTAATTTACATAATAAGTCACTGAGTACAATTCGGGTTATATACCATGGCCATCTTAATGGTCATATAATTTATTATTCATATTTGTTGTCATAGAGGCTGGTGCTTGGATGAATATCTAAAGAGTTAGATTGAGGACTCATCAAGCACCATCAAATGATTATTAAGAGAGGATCTCCGGTCTGAGAAGGAGATGGCAATCCTTTTTAAAGATTGATATCTAACCGACCTCTTGATGCAAGTCCTCTGCATGGGAATAAAGATTCGGAAGTGTTAGATAAGTTAAGTTAAAGAGTTGACTTAATGAGAATGAGATAACCAAAGACCTATGTTGTATACTATCACGATATAGGCACGCATCATCTGGTCGGAGACAGATGTGTTATTATATGTTTAAGTATGTACATTTGGCAGACCAATAGGTTAATGATCTAATCAAGGTCTATACACCAACGAGCTGGTGTGCATACGAGGGCATATGAGTAATACGATCCCTCAAAGGGATCATACATGTTCATTTACTGAACCGAAAGACATGAGCTCACTCATGAGATATTGGGAAGAATCAAATTCCGTGCACGACCATCTCGCTTTGGAAGCTTGACTGAATTTTTAGGTTTGATATATACTTTTGGAAAGTATATGATCAACACTTAGGTATGATATATGCTTTGAAAAGTATATGATCGATACCAACTCCCAATGATCAAATGAGAAACTTAATGTTAAAACCCTGAAGTAGACAGTTGACGGATCCGGAAATGCTGAGTTTAAGAATGTGTTTTTATCGTTCGGCTTAAAAGATAATTAGTCGTGCGTTGTAGGCGGCAATCGGAATCGGTCAAGAAAATACCACAAATAATATGTTCAATTTTTGATCGTGTGGTTTTATGTTTATTTTACTTGGGCAAGTCCCAAGGTCGATCACAAGGAGGCAAAGGAACAACCTAGAGAAATGTCTATCAAAGTTCGTGTTCGGTTTTCGAGGCGGTCTTTTTTTTTGGAATTTTCAATGTATTAAGGGATGCAACGTGCAAATTTGGCCTATTTTAAGGACTAAAATGAAATTTCATTCAAACGATGTTCGAAAAATATGAAACTTGGCCACAATGTAAATTATGATGAAATGAGTGCAATGTAATTTTTTTGGAATTTTTGGATGCAATATGATTTTTTTTATGGATTTTTAAATGCAAACAGAATGAATTTCAATATTTAATTTTAATAAATATTAAACCTACTTATTTTCAAGAAATAAAATTATCTAAGATCTATCACTAGGTGATGGATCTCAGAAAAATCCTAAACCTCGAAAATGTGGGTTTAATACCTATTAAAAATTAAACACTGAAATATGCAAAATGATTTTTACAGAGCAAAGTATGCATGCAAATGTAAATCTTTTTGGGCACAATGTTAAGCACAATTAACTCTACAATGTTTGATTTTTCGGGGATTTTTAGAGCAATGGTTAATCAACTATCAATTTCAGAGCAAGAAATGGGTAAAATACGATAACTTCCACAAAATAATTATTTATTAATTAATCACTAGTCACAAAAATGTCCACAATATGTCCAAATGTAGAGAAATAATCAACAAACATCATGCTATTTTTGTATTAATAAATAAAGTCATGTAGAGGTTCAAAATGACTGGGGGACACAAGGGTATAAATGCAAATAGAATAAATAATTAAAAATGCAGAGAGAACCTAAATGAAATTACCAATGATCCTGGGGTTGGAGTTGCAAAATTGCCAGAGGGGGCACGTGCATAGCACGTGCCCTCTGGCTGTCTGGACTGGTTGGTAATATGGAGGATCCGCGGGGGCTCTTATGCTAATTTCCCACAGGGCACGATCGTAGCACGTGACCCCTGGGGTGACTTGCGGCTGAAGCAGTTCCCCACGCACGTGCAGATCACGTGCTGGGGCCTCGGGCTCCGAGCCTGGTTGACGGCGAGGTGGAGGGGGGAAGGAGCGGCCGGCCAATGGCAGAGGAGCCTCCGGGGCTGTTGTGGTGGACGCGCGGCGGAGGTGCAGCCCAGGTGGTTGGCGGTGTTGCACGGAGGAGCTGAGAGCAAGGGGCGGCGTAGCTCCTGTAGGGCTGGTGGCGAGGCAACGCCGTGTGCGGCGTGGAGGCAAAGTCGGTGGCCGACAAACGACTGTGGGTCGTTGATGAATATGGAGGCGCGGTGGCGGTCGTCGGCGCTCGAAGGTCGATGAAGCGGTGGATGTCCAGAGCAGGTTGGTGGTGGCGTCGCGAGGCGGAGATAATGGCGCGTAGTAGGCGGAGTAGTCGTGGTTGGCGGAGGAGATATCGTCGTTGCGGAGTCGGCGGCGGCGTTTGGAGGCGAAGTCGGCGAAGCTCGAAGCACCAGGAGGCGGAGGAGCGTCGAGGGCGGAGATGGTGAAGTGGTTCTGATGGAGGGTCGATGGCTCGACGGTGTGATGGCCGGAGCTGGAGCAGACGCGAGGCGGCGCTGCGACGAGCTTGTGAGGCTCTGATGAATACCCATTCATCACTCTTTATTCTTATATTTTAGCTACAAAAACCTATGCAAATGCATGTAGATATTTGTAAATAGGAATAATTAGCAAAAGCATGCATTGTGTAAAAACTTATAATTAGCATGTTTTTATGCAAAAATAAAAGAATAAAGATTAAAAAGAAAAAGAGGGAAATATTTAGAATAAATATTGAGCAACCTAACCCAAGGGAGGGCTCAGCATGGGCCTGACCGCATAAAAGCCAAGTAGAGGGAGATAGGGGCTCATGTGTAAATATTTGTACATAAATAAAAATGTTTTCCTCACTCAAAAATATGCTTGTACATATTTGTATATATTTAGAAAATATTAAAAACAAAATAAAAATTTGAAAATCAAAAAGTTCAAAAATGCCCTTTCACCATGTACATAAACCATACTCATATATTTATTCAACCTTATAAATAAATAAAATTATTTTCTAAACTTTTTGTAAATATCCTATATTATATATTGTAAATAAATAAAATGAAAAGAATCAAAACAAAAATCAAATAAAAATTACAAAATTCAAAATATAAAAATACATTGTATATATACCATGTATATAAATGTATATATCTATTTATTTCACCTATGTATATAAATAATAAAAACCAAATAAGAATACCCTTTTATTCCTCATTTTATTCTATAAATAAATAAAATATAAAATAGGAATAAAATTGTACAAAAATAATAATTAAAAATCAAAAATCAAAAACCTACATATTGTACATATACCTATGTATAGCTATATAGTGTAAATACCTTATTTTTATTTCCAAAAATTAATTAAAAATCACCAAAAAATAGAAAAAAATAAAATAAAAATATTTCATGTTTTGAGTTTTGGCTGAATCGGGCCCTAGCTACCTCCATTTGTCATCTTAAGATTCAACCACGTGGCCTTCACCCATTGGCCCTGGGGGATGTTGACCGCCCGGTCAACTCCCCCCCCCCCCCAGGACCACTTCCCACGGGTCTGCTGCGCCCGACCGATCTTCTCAGATTTTTCCCATACAGACCCGAATCCTTTTCACCCCAACCCCGGGTCCGGAATGCTCACGTCATACCCGAGAACCTCGCCGGAGCCTTCGCCTCGGGATCCGCGCACCAGCTCGCCCTACCCGCGCCCTTCTTCCCGGACCCGCCAGCATACTTAATCTCAGCTCCGCCGCTCATTTCACGCATCTTTGGCCATTTGCTTCGATTTCCAGTGAGCTCCAGAGAGAGAGAGGTGACAGCTCGAGTCTCGACCTGTCGCAGCGAGGAAAGGGGGCGAAAGCCACTGATCCGGCGAGTCTTCACCGCCGTGCTCCGCCCAGAGCAGGAGCCAGAGCCTCGGACGTCGACGCTCCTTGAGGCGAGGACCGGGAGCACCCCCAGCTCCAGCACAGTCGATCCATCCACCCAGGTAATGCCGTAGCTCCCCCTTTTAGTCCAATTTCCATTTTGCCCCAAATCGCACCGCCGCCGTGTTTCGTCGATTCCGACCACCTCACGCACCCATTCGATCATCGGAATCCATATTCATCTCCGCCTTCCCTTCGCGCACCTTCTCCGCCCCTCCGTTCAACCCAGCTCGCACTGGAGCTGGGATTCGAATCCCCTCGCCGTCGCTTCGCCGGGGTTCGTCCGCACCGACGCACAGACCATCCCCAAGTCGCCTAACTGGGTCGAGGCATTTTGCCCTCGACCCGCGAAGCTTCTGAGCCATTTTGCAGGACCAGAGGAGGCTATCTGAGGCCTCCCGACATTCAGACAGGAGCTTCTCCTCCGCCGACCTCGCCGGAGCCCTCCAGGGCTCGGCTGGGTCATCGGAGCCTACCAGCAGCTGCGGAGCATCATCGCGGACCTTTTCCGATCTTCAGAGGCAGCAGGGGAGGAGACCAGCGCTCGCACGAGGCCGGCGAAGCTCGCCGGCCGACTGTTCTTCCAGCATCTTCCCCGACCGTTCGATCGTCTTCGACCTCCAGTTCGTATCCAGACCGTTCACTTGAGGAGAGCCAGACACCGTCAGATCTTGGAGAGGCGATCAGGACCGTCCGTTGCACGAGGGGTAGCCACCGAGCACCGCACCCGTTCGATCTCCCACGTGGCGTACTCTCAGCCGTCCGATCGCTGCGAGGACCTCAGCGTTGGAGCGCCAGCCATTTCCAGCCGCCCATCTACACACGTGGCGCGCATCCATCGGGCGACTTAATAAAGGGTAATTTACCCTTAGGCCCTTCTTTATCTTTTATTTCGTTTTAGTCCTGTAAATATTTTAGTCAGTTGTTTAGTTTTAGGGTATTTTGCATGTTGGACCACGAGCTTTAGTTTATTTGCACTTATACCCCTGTCTGTGTGAGCCACGTGCTTTGTCACGTGTATTTTTGGGTTAATTGCAATATATTCCCTGTAGTTCTGGATATTTATGAATGAATGAAACTTTTTGAGTAATTGCATCTATGCCCCTGTGAATGGTTTTATTACGCATGTGCGATTATTTTTGGGATATTCGCAGCTGAGGCCCTCGGACTTTTGGTACGTGTTACCAATTAGTCCCTGGAACTTAGTTTTATTACAAAGAGGTCCCTGAGTGCCCCAGGCACGCGCCGCGCGCGTGACTTGCTGGGTTAATTGCACCTGGACCCCCAGAACTTAGGGTATTTGCACTTCAGTCCTTGTGCACAGTGCCCTCTTGTGATTTTTGAATAAAATATCAAATCACCTCCAAATTCGATGAAAATTTGACACATGGCTCCTGCCATGTTGTAGGATTTTTGAGAATTTTTGAGGACATTTTTGAGTTTATTTGTTATTTTTAAAAATTCAAAAACCATCATTTTAGCCACTGTCTAGTTTTAAAAACCCCAAAAAAATATAAAAAACCCCTCAAAAATTCTATAAAAATTAGGTACTGTTTAGTTTGTGTTCCTTTATTTTCTAGCCAATTTTGGCTATTTTTCACTGATTAAAAACCATAAAAACTTAAAAACACCTAAAAACCCATAAAAATTCTATTAAATAATCTAAAAACCCAAAAACAATAATTTTGGTACTCAAATTTTCCTTGTTTTACTTAGTTTACAGGAAAAATACCTCCAGGCCTTTTGGGGTTCTTAGATATTTTATCTAGGGACTTTAGGCTAGGCTGGACAGTACCTTGTTTCTTTGCTACTGTTTGATTTTTAGAAAATAAAATACATATCAGAAAAATTCCAAAAATTAACCAAAAACACTAAAAAACACTAAAAACATAAAAATATTTTTGTTTGAGTTTTTGCTTGATTTTTGACACATTAAATAATTAGCTAAAATGTGCTTGTCTTTGTTTTCTTTTATCTTCTCTACATATTAAAAATCCAAAAAAAATATAAAAATCATTAAAAATCACTAAAAATATTTTGTCTTTATTTTATTTCATTTTTACTACTTCGTAGGCCTTTGGCCAACCCGTGCTCCTCGAGTTCGACCCTGGGTGCTATACCAGGTTAAACTCATAGCTGGACCGCTATCTTCGTGCTTGATTGATTTTATTTGTTTCGAGTGGTCTGATATTTTTTCTTGATTGACACATCTGAGTGATTGAGGTCGCAACGACCTATCTAGATACCTTTACCTTAGTCGCTCGGGATTTCGTGTAATCAGAATGGCGCCGTTGCCGGGGAGCACGGCTTAGTAGTTTTCCTTATTTTCTTTTCGTTTTTATTTCGCGGTTTTTCGCGGCTCTTCGGAGCTCGCGGCTTTTCGCGGCTTTTTGTCTATATTTTGATTTTATTTTCCTTTTCTTTTATTTTTGTCTTTGTTTTCTTTTGTTTGTTTATTTCATTTTGTATTTTTGCATATATACCCTCACTTTTAATTTTCACTTCTTTTTCCTTATTATTTGATTATTTTTGCTGGTCTGACCACTCATCTCTTTTTCTTGCGAGGGCCCAAGGACCGCGGAGGCGACTTTCGAAGAGCCGGTGCAACCGAGGAACTTGGAGGCGGCTTCTTTCTCTACGAAGCCGCAGGAGAGAGCGAGAGGGAGAGAGTTGAGTGGGTGAGGTTAGATTAGGTTTTTATTTTTATTTTTATTCTTATTATTATTGTAATAATATAGGGACTTGGACTGCTTGGACACTCTTGGACTTTCCTACCGTAGCGGGTCTGTTTCGCCGAGCACCGGTGTGCTCGGGGGACCCTTTAGGACCTTCGCGGTTTTTCGCGGCTTTTTCGCTGTTTTATTTTTCTTTTATTTCTGTCTTTTCCGGTTTTTCACGGTTTTTGCTCGAGCCCCTAGACTTAGGATTTTCTGATGAATGTGCCGTACTTAGTAGGATCCACACACCTAATTGCATATCTGTCCCCATAGATCGATAATTGGACCTACTTAAAATCAATAATAAAAATAACCGATTCATTTGCCTCCGTAGCCTACGTACCGCAGCCCGTCCTGTAAAGCGCTTACTCCTACCCCCGATTTGTCGGACAGAGGAGGGACGGGCCAAGACCGGACTCTTTGGCTTGGAGGTCGGTGACCGGTTAGACGGTTCTTCGCTAGAAGTTGCTCGTCTAGGACTCGGCTTTACCGCTGCATCATTTAGGTTAGTTTTATTTCTGTCTTTACTTTTATGCGAGGATCATATTGCATGTAGAGAGCTGGAGACAGGTACGCATTTCTGACTTTGCATGCATCATTGATTTATCGCGCATCGGCTTTTTCGTCTTCTCCCCCCTGTTTTTGGACTTAATAACCAGGAGAACCGAAAAATTCGTTAGGCCTTTTGTTTGCTTTGAAAAATATTAAAAAAGTGAAACCATAAAATTGGGACTGCTAAAATTATTGATCTTAAAAACCGCTCACCCTAAAAAACTTTGTCTTGGGGAGAGCAACCCCCTCATTGTTTGGTTTGGATGCGCGAGAGAGTGACCCGCACCCTAGGTAGAGCCCCCCGTTGCTAGTCCCGACTGATTACCGACTCTTCCGTGCGGGCCAGTCGGTCGGGTTAGCATCGGATATCCCAACAGGTCACGTAAGCTCTCTGATATTCTGTGTGTTCACCAAAATAAAATCGACAAGATAATTTGACCGAACTTTCACGGTCTTCAACTCGCGTTGCGTTGGTGAACCGGGGGTTTGTTTTCTGATCGTAATTTTTCCAGATCTCATCCGCCCTACTCGCTAGATCAAGATGATGGGTAGACAGTCTCTTAGGCAGCCTCTGGCTGCACCGCTTTCGGGCACGTCTACCTCCTCATCTAGGTTGGCTCGTAAGAGCTCAGACCCGCTCTCCGAGCCCGAGTACGACTCCACCCTGTTCCCCCTCGACCCCCTTTCTGATCTACCTGAGAGACACGAGCCCGAGGAGAGATTGATACATTTGACAGCACCTGAGTTGGGCTCGTTTGATTTTGCAGACGTCACGATGGCCGGAGCCGGCAGTTCAGATGATCACTCCCGTCAGCCAGAGCACTTTGTACTAGACCAGGGAGCGATCAACTCCACCCTGATCGCATCACTCGAGACAGTCCAGCAGCAGCTCCGTGATCAGGGAGCATTTATGATTGAGATGAGGAGAGAGTTGGAGAGGCTCAGAGCAGAGCGAGATGAGCAGAGCGAGCCTGAGGACGGACCTGATGCAGAGGCACGAGCCGCCGCAGCAGCAGCAGCAGCAGCCGCAGCCGCCGCCGCAGCGGCAGCAGCCGCAGCCGCCGCCGCAGCGGCAGCAGCCGCGGGAGGAGGACCACCTAGACCGATGCGGGAGTTGCACAACCCCGGATCTACACTGATGCACCATTGGGTGGTGGTACCTGCTATCGTGGGGGACTTCAAGTTCCCCCCGAACACCCTGCAGATGCTTCCTCGTTTTCACGGACTCGCCACTGAGGAGCCCCACCTTCACCTCCAGGAGTTTCTGATGATCTGCAGTACTGTCCACGACCGGCATGTGGACCAGGACACGATCCGGATGATAGCCTTCCCGTTTTCACTGGCAGATAGAGCAGCCACCTGGCTGAAGCACCTTGGGAGGTTTGTCTATACCTGGGAGCAGCTCCGCACCGAGTACTTGAACAAGTACTATCCACTCGGGCGGATGAATGCAGTGAGGGCCCTGATCAGCAACTTCTCCATGTTCCCCAACGAGCAGTTTCACGAGGCATGGGAGAGGTTCTGAGAGCTTCTGGACAGATGCCCGCACCACGACATCACGAAGCCGAACCTTGTGCAGAGCTTCTTTAGCGGGTTGACACCAGAGCTACAGGACCTGGTGAACGCTTCTTGCGGCGGGTCCTACTTCGCCAAGGACCACGACCAGGTCTGGGCCATCTTCGAGGAGATGGCTGAGAACTATATGGTGATGTCTCAGACCAGGTTGTATACTCAGAAGACCCAGCCACATCAGCCAGGACCCGTGCAGTACCAGCGGATAGCACGGGTAGATGCAGGTCCATCCAGTGCGTCCGCAACCGCAGCAGCACAGGCAGAGTCATCGGCTGCGGACATGGGCATTATCAGCGAGAAGCTGGACCGCATGGAGCTGATCGAGAAGAAGCAGTGCCAGAGTATCACGCAGATGGAGCAGATGGCACAGGTTCTGAGCGACATGAAGACACAGCTCATGTGTCTCTAGGAGGCACAGACGGCTTCTCAGCCCCGTCTTCAGTCGCGAGGCGACGCCGGCAGCAGCAGCAGCTCGTCCCAGCGCTCCAGCACCCACGTGCAGCCTAGACAGGTCCATCTTGTACAGGCGGAGCCGTACCAGCAGCCGCAACCCACCTACCAGTCCCCACCATCTCCAGAAATGCAGATGGTGGTCTACCAGCCGGACCAGCCTCTGGCAGTACTCCCGCCAGCCCCCTACGATGCCGAGCCGTTGATGGATGTCAACGGGATTTGGTATGACCGTCCCCAACCTGGGATCCGACGAGACCATCCCGGATTCAGGTGGGGGAGTGGTGGTACCCAGCCCAAGCAGCAGCCGTCAGGACAGGGAGGGCAGTACTCCCAGCAGAGAGATCACCACCAGCCGCAGCAGCAGCCCCCAGCATATCAGCAGCACCAGCCATCCTTCGGTCCGCGTCCCTATCAGCAGCAGGGACAGTCGTGGAGACGTGAGCAGCAGGCTCACCCAGTTCAGCAGCAACACCCTTCCTCATACCCCTCTTACCAGCACCAGCAGCAACAGTTCCAGCAGCCTCACCCACAGAGAGGCTACCCGTCGGGTTCCCACGAGAGCCCCGCTTTGGATGACATCGCCCGCCTCCTCACGGACCAGCAGGCCACATTCAGACGGGAGATGGACGAGTTCCGCCAGGAGATGCGGGACCTGGTGAGAGGGAAGGCCGCCATTCCAGCCCAGATTGAGCCGAACCCGAACAACCTCAAGAGGAAATCTGAGCAGGTAGTACATACTGAGTTTGCCACTCCTAGTGACCCCTTTGATGATACATCTTCGGATCTATTTGATGCTGATTTTGTCACACTTAGGAGCGGTAGGACCCCAGCAGGCGGCGGCGCCTCATCTGAGCTTCACCACGAGGACACTTCAGAGGCGCCACATGAGGAGGAGGAGAGCGGTACTGAGGCCGCTCCAGACGATGACGGTGATACTGAGGCCACCAAGGATGTTGATCCCACCGGCGGTACTGAGGCCGCCACTTCACCAGATCCAGGAGGTGGTACTGATGCCACCCGTTCAGCCGAGCCAGCCCGCAGTACTGAGGTCGCACGACATCTACCAGCAGCAGCAGCAGAGTCAGCCCGTGGTGGTACTGAGGCCACCGGTGTTTGTACAGATAGAGATGATGTTTTTCCTTGTATTCTTGTATCTCAGAACTCTGTTGTGAATGAAGGAAAAGGTTTACTTTCTTCTGGTCCCACTGTGGTGCATGATGTATGTGTGGATCCGGTCCTTGAACCGCCTAGACCTTTTCCTAGTCCTTCATCTGAGAAGGACCCTGTGATCCCCTTCCCTAGAGCCCTTCAGATGGGGAAGGGGAAGAAAAAAGATCCAAAAAAGACAGTGCAGGAGGAATTCAGCCAGAGTATGATAGATCGATTCCACATCCAGCTGACCCTCCAGGAGG
Organism: Ottelia alismoides; assembly: GCA_037367405.1. Classification (NCBI taxonomy): domain Eukaryota; kingdom Viridiplantae; phylum Streptophyta; class Magnoliopsida; order Alismatales; family Hydrocharitaceae; genus Ottelia; species Ottelia alismoides. The sequence goes on along the minus strand of JAZKJV010000252.1, from coordinate 6,792 downwards.
CTTTGCAGCACATCCCCCTTCTCCAGCGATCTTTGAGAGAGAGGACTACAGTCAGGAGGAGGAGGAGGAACCACACTTCCGAGATCCATGTGCTGACCAAAGCCACGTGCTTCGCGATCCAGAACCGCCTGCCAGCCAAGAGGCCAGATTCAGGGACCCCGTATGTCAGATGCCAGATTAGTGAGCAAAGGTTCGACCGTACTCTTCTAGATAGCGGATCGTCGATCAACCTTCTTCCGGCAGCCCTTCTCGACCGCTTCGAGTTGGGCACTCTTCGACAGAGCAGGACAGTCCTTCAGTTCGCTGATCGATCTGTCAAGAGGCCGAAGGGGTTATTACGAGACGTTATCGTCACGATTCAGGGCCTGAAATTCCCCGTGGACTTCGTAGTGTTGGACATGGAGATCCCTGAGTCAGTGACCGATACCCCCATCATCCTTGGTCGTCCGTTCTTGGCCACAGCCAAGGCGGTGACTGATCATGATAGCGGGAAGGTGTACTTTCGCGTCGAGGGCGAGAGTATACAAATAGAGACGGTCGAGGACTACAGAGCTAGAGATAGAGCCCGCTCAGATGCGAGTACAGATTCAGAGCAGCTGACAGACGCAGAGCCAGACATCCACCAGGACTGTGATTTTGTGATCACAGATGATGAGGCAGCTTGGGCAGATCTTGAGACACAGACCACCCTCTCACTTTCAGATGCAGCTGATGCAGAGACGACAACAGAGGAGAGTCTGGAGAGCACAGACCTGGTTCAGGATACCATTGAGGCAGCAGAGCCGGTCCTTGATCGCAGCACGATGATTAGTGATGGTGGTGCTGAGGCCACCTTGTTTTCCGGTGGTACTGATGCCACTGATTCTGATACAGATCCCTCGGATTCAGAGTCTGATTGGGCCGATTGCTATGATCAGATGCCAGACTTGAGTCCATCCGAGCCTATAGATGAGGAGGAGGTAGATGCAGAGCCGAGCAGAGACAGTACAGTTGAGCCGCCTTCTCCCGATCCAGTTTGCGAGAGTACGCTTTCACTTTCCCAGGCAGATTTGGCCGACCTTGCAGCTTTCACTCAGTTTCTTCCGCAGCCAGATTTGCCGGCACCCAGAATTCCAGAGCTGAAGCCGCTCCCTACTTCGCTGAAGTATCGATTCCTTGCGGGCGAGCCAGAGATGTACCCAGTCATCATCTTCGCCGAGTTGACTGGAGAGCAGGAATCCCGTTTGATGGGGGTTCTTGAAAAGAACCGCAAGGCGATCGGATGGAGCGTAGCAGATCTCCATGGGATTAGTCCATCAGTGTGCTCCCACCATATCTATCTCGAGGAGGGGGCGAAGCCGTCGCGTGAGTTCCAGCGGCGTCTAAACCCCAACCTGAGAGAGGTCGTGATGAAGGAAATATCGAAATGGTGGAGTGCAGATTTTATTTATCCCATTTCCGACTCCAAGTGGGTCAGCCCCTTGCATGTGGTGCCCAAGAAGACGGGCATCACGACTGTGATCAGTGAGTCGGGAGAGGAGATCGCTACACGAGTACCCACCTCTTGGAGGGTTTGTGTTGACTACAGGAGACTCAACCAAGCCACCAAGAAGGACCATTTCCCCCTGCCTTTTATTGACCAGATCATTGAGAGACTGTCAGGGAAGAGCCATTATTGCTTCCTGGATGGGTACTCGGGCTACAACCAAGTGGCCATCGCTCCTGAGGACCAGGAGAAGACCACCTTTACCTGTCCCTTCGGCACATATGCTTTTCGACGCATGCCATTTGGGCTATGCAACGCCCCTGCGACTTTTCAGAGGTGCATGCTGTCGATCTTCTCGGACATGGTAGGGGAGTGCTTGGAGGTCTTCATGGATGATTTCTCGATCTACAGCGACGGATTTGATTCTTGTCTTGACTGCCTAGACCGAGTACTCCAGCGATGTATTGAGTATCATTTGGTGCTATCTTGGGAGAAGAGTCACTTCGTGGTGACTCAAGGGACGATGCTTGGCCACATCATCTCCAACAGGGGCATGGAGGTTGATCCGGCCAAGGTTGATGTCATTAGGAAACTCGCACCGCCGTCCAATCTGAGGCAGTTACGGTCATTTCTGGGGCACGTTAGATTTTATAGGAGATTCATTCAGGATTTCAGCAGGATTGCCCGGCCATTGACTGACCTCTTGACGAAAGACACCGAGTTCCTTGTCGACGACAAGTGTCTTTCGTCGTTTTCTACTCTCCAGCAGTGCGTTATTGAGGCTCCTGTCCTCCAGCCACCTGATTGGTCTCTCCCATTTGAGATCATGACGGATGCCTCCGATTTTGCCGTAGGGGCAGTGCTGGGACAGAGGAGGGATGGAGTGCCATTTGCTATACACTACGCTAGCCGCACATTGGATTCCGCCCAGCGGAATTACACGGTCACAGAGAAGGAGATGCTAGCAGTAGTGTTTGCCCTGGATAAGTTCAGATCGTATATCATTGGATCTAGAGTGACTTTGTTTACAGATCACACCGCCATCAGGTACCTCATGGCAAAGAAGGATGCCAAGGCCAGACTGACTAGATGGATCCTTCTACTCCAGGAGTTCGATATTGAGATCAAGGATAAGCCTAGAGTCAAGAATGTGGTGGCGGATCATCTCTCCCGATTAGAGCAGCCTGAGGAGTCTGAGCAGATTGATCCTATTAGAGATACCTTCCCAGATGAGGCGATCCTTGCTATCGCCTCGCTCCCATGGTATGCCGATATTGTGAACTTTCTCGTTGTTGGGAAAGTCCCACAAGATTGGCCCAGACAGAGACTTGAGACCTTCCTTGCGAAGGCCAAGTCCTACCACTGGGAGGATCCCATCCTTTACCACGAAGGAGGGGACAACGTCTGGCGTCGGTGTATTCCTCAGGAGGAACACCATAGCGTCCTCACCTACTGCCACAAGCTTGAGGCAGGAGGACATCATTCTGGGAGGAGAACAGCACAGAAAGTGCTCCAATCCGGCTTGTGGTGGCCTACCCTCTTCAAGGACTCAGATGAGTTCGTGAAGAGGTGTACTGACTGTCAGAGGATGGGCACTTGTGGACAGCGTGATATGATGCCGATGCAGCCAATTCACTTCTGTGAGGTTTTTGACGCATGGGGCATCGATTTCATGGGTCCATTCCCTAAGAGTCAGGGATTTGAGTACATTCTGTTGGCCGTTGATTATGTGAGTCGTTGGGTGGAGGCTATCCCCGCCCGAGCCGCTGATGCGAGGACAGTTTGTAGATTTTTGAGGAAGCACATCATCACGCGGTTCGGGGTTCCACGAGTTCTGATTTCTGATGGGGGATCCCACTTCATCAACGACCAGGTGAAGGCACTTGCTAGCGAGCTCGGCATAGACCATCGTGTTGCTACACCTTACCATCCACAGACGAATGGTCTAGCCGAAGTGTCGAATAGGGAGATCAAGACTATTCTGCAGAAAGTCATCCGCCCTGACCGAAAGGATTGGTCACAGCTTTTGGACTCGGTCTTGTGGGCATATAGGACATCTTTCAAGACACCTTTGGGCACATCTCCCTTTCGCCTCGTGTACGGCAAGCCATGCCATTTACCTGTTGAGCTGAGGCACAAGTCACTTTGGGCAGTTACAGACATTATCATGGATCCAGATGGTATGGGAGACCAGAGGAGGGCAGAGCTAGCTGCCCTGGAGGAGCTTAGAGATGCAGCTTTCTCAAGCAGCCTACATTATAAGGAGAAAGTCAAGGAGTGGCATGATTCTCATATCAGCCACAAGCATTTTGAGATTGGACAGAGAGTATGGCTGTTTGATGTGAGGCTTAGATTATTTCCAGGGAATCTACAGAGCAAATGGAAAGGACCTTATCTGGTTAGGAAGGTACACGACAATGGTAGCATCGACATATCTGAGTTGTCTTCTGAGAGTACCTTTCGAGTGAACGGCCAGCGGCTCAAGCCATTTCTAGATCATGAGCCGCGGGTCGTTGATCTTGCCCCTATTCATTTTGCGTGAGATGTGGTCTTTGACTCACATCTAATGCATCTCACGCCTGAGTTTCACTGATCTTCCGCTGTATATAGATCCAGATGTCCATATCACTACATACTTTAGTCCCACATCCCTTCCTTCATCTTGTGATTATGCTATACTTAGGGTGCACTTTACCCTAAGTATAGGGGGGATGTGAGACTTTTCGGGTATTTCTCTTGTTTCTGTCTACCCCTGTTTTTGCTGCCTATACTTAGGGATATTTCACCCTAAGTATAGGGGGGGTAGACCCTGTACATTCTGCACTCAGGTTTTCCCTTAGTATACAACCTGCTATACTTAGGATTATTTGATCCTAAGTATAGGGGGGAGACCTGAGTCCCTCTTGACTTTTCATTTCCCTTTTGTATAGCCTTTCTTTTCACTTCCCTATACCTAGCACGAGTTATGTCTTCTTCATCGCTCTTGACTCTGAGGACATCGTTCAAGCTAAGTATAGGGGGGTGTGTATATATTTCATATATACTTTAGCCATAACTCGTACTTTGTGTGAGTGTAGTTAATAAATAAAATGGCTAAAAACCACAAAAATTAAAAATTTTTCATGTACATAATCTTCTTTTATTTGCACATACATAGCTAGTGTACAAATTATTTTTGTAAAAATGATTTCAAAAATCTTTTGTGTAAAGCTTGTGTAAATATTTTCTTATCAAAATTATGTATATAGTACAAAATTTTTCCAAAATGTTTTGAAAATCAAAAGTTTGCAAAAATCTTGTGTAAATGTGTGTAAATATCTTTTTTGCAAAACTTGCACTTCATGCATCATCCATCCCTGATTTCAAAACATTTTTCAAAAATTTTGCATGATTGTAAAATGTGTGTAAATAAGCACCTTTTTGTACATATGTATATAGTTTTTTGGGATGATAGTTGACATTTAAACTAGCCTGGAATCAAATTGAGAAATGGAGCTTGATTAAGATCTTAATCCACCTAATTCTAAGAGGAACCTTATAGGGCTTAGGTTTAAGGTTTTTCAGGTCCATGGTGACTTAATTCTTTGAGTCCACTAGGCTATAATCCCATGTCATCTCAATGAGCCTAAGTAGAGCACTTAACAACAACACATGACTCATATAGATTATGGCTTTACTTGGACAACCGCACTATGCACCGAGCTCTCTACGGATGAGGTGGTGAGGAGGCAGTCTTCCTTGGCTTGGGGTAGCATATGAGGGTAGTACTTCTAGGCGGAACCTCTCTTCTTCTTATAGTGAAGGAAGTGCGTCTCAACTTGGTCTGGTTGCCATGAGGTCTAACGACGGGAGTTGTGGGTTGCAATAAAGCTTCAAAAGAGGGATAGTCTACTGGCTCAAGAGGAAAAATTCCTTGTATATATGCTGCACATGTATATGTTGTACAGATGCACTTGAAAAAAAAATGTGCAAAAAGAAAAGAACTCCAAAAAAGTGGTGGGTCTGAGAGAAAATGATAATCCCACCGGAGTATGTATATAAGTGCAATAAGCAAAGCTTGGTTTCATGATCCACCTGTTGTAGCTTGCAGCAGGGAGACTTGGCTACACTGGTCAAGCTCCCAAGGGTACTTGGCTACACTGGCCTTGACCCATTCTCTTCTTCCCCCTCTTCTTGAGCCGGTTGTACTTGAACTTAGAAGGGAATACCCCGCTCCTCGAGGAAAGAGTGGCCAGATTGAGGTCATAGAGTTACCTTGTTAAGGAGGGTTGTCAAGTTGCCATTTCTGAGGTGGAGAGCTTAGACCTCACTTTCACAGGACAAGAAAAGATTCATGGTCTTCAGGGTTTGTGATTGATGACTTGTTCTGATCTGGAGCATTGAGGAGTCTTGGTTATAGATTGGTGGAACTTAGAGGCTGTTAGGTTTTAAGCTTAAGTCTAAATAAGGTTCCGACACATTAATAATCCAAAGATCTGATTGAGCTCCATACCTCAATTTAATGAAGGCAAGTTTAATAATCAACCTTGATCCATGTACATCCTCTTTTTCTTTTTCTTTCTTTCTTTTTCACTTCTTTTTCAAATAAGCGTTTGCTAAGGGACTAGCAAAGTTAAGTATAGGGGGGTGATGAATACCCATTCATCACTCTTTATTCTTATATTTTAGCTACAAAAACCTATGCAAATGCATGTAGATATTTGTAAATAGGAATAATTAGCAAAAGCATGCATTGTGTAAAAACTTATAATTAGCATGTTTTTGTGCAAAAATAAAAGAATAAAGATTAAAAGAAAAATAGGGAAATATTTAGAATAAATATTGAGCAACCTAACCCCAAGGACAGCATGGGCCTGACCGCATAAAAGCCAAGTAGAGGGAGATAGGGGCTCATGTGTAAATATTTGTACATAAATAAAAATGTTTTCCTCACTCAAAAATATGCTTGTACAAATTTGTATATATTTAGAAAATATTAAAAACAAAATAAAAATTTGAAAATCAAAAAGTTCAAAAATGCCCTTTCACCATGTACATAAACCATACTCATATATTTATTCAACCTTATAAATAAATAAAATTATTTTCTAAACTTTTTGTAAATATCCTATATTATATATTGTAAATAAATAAAATGAAAAGAATCAAAACAAAAATCAAATAAAAATTACAAAATTCAAAATATAAAAATACATTGTATATATACCATGTATATAAATGTATATATCTATTTATTTCACCTATGTATATAAATAATAAAAACCAAATAAGAATACCCTTTTATTCCTCATTTTATTCTATAAATAAATAAAATATAAAATAGGAAA